>CM019064.1:387755620-389044619 GCA_009667805.1 Leptobrachium leishanense
CCATGAGGAGCTGGGGCATATCCATGAGGAGCTGGGGCATATACATGAGCTGCTGGGGCATATACATGAGCTGCTGGGCAAATCCATGAGCTGCTGGGGCATATACATGAGCTGCTGGGGCATATACATGAGCTGCTGGAGCAAATCCATGAGGAGCTGGGGCATATACATGAGCTGCTGGGGCAAATCCATGAGGTGCTGGGGCATTATCCATGAGGTGCTGGGGCATATCCATGAGGAGCTGGGGCATATCCATGAGGTGCTGGGGCATATCCATGAGGAGCTGGGGCATATCCATGAGGAGCTGGGGCATATCCATGAGCTGCTGGGGCAAATCCATGAGCTGCTGGGGCATATACATGAGCTGCTGGGGCAAATCCATGAGCTGCTGGGGCATATACATGATCTGCTGGGGCATATACAGGAGCTGCTGGGGCATTTCCACGAGGAGCTGGGGCATATCCATGAGGAGCTGGGGCATATCCATGAGCTGCTGGGGCATATACATGAGCTGCTGGGGCAAATCCATGAGCTGCTGGGGCATATACATGAGCTGCTGGGGCATATACATGAGCTGCTGGGGCATTATCCACGAGTAGCTGGGGCATATCCATGAGGAGCTGGGGCATATCCATGAGGTGCTGGGGCATTATCCATGAGCTGCTGGGGCATATCCATGAGGAGCTGGGGCATATCCATGAGGTGCTGGGGCATATCCATAAGGAGCTGGGGCATATCCATGAGGAGCTGGGGCATATCCATGAGGAGCTGGGGCATATACATGAGCTGCTGGGGCATTCCATGTGCTGGGGCAGTATCCTTGAGCTGGGTCAATATCAATGAGGAGCTGGGGCATATCCATGAGGAGCTGGGGCATATCCATGAGGAGCTGGGGCATACCCACGAGGTGCTGGGGCATATCCACGAGGAGCTGGGGCATATCCATGAGCTGCTGGGGCATTATCCATGAGGAGCTGGGGCATATCCATGAGGAGCTGGGGCATATCCATGAGGTGCTGGGGCATTATCCATGACCTGCTGGGGCATATCCATGAGGAGCTGGGACATATCCATGAGGTGCTGGGGCATATCCATAAGGAGCTGGGGCATATCCATGAGGAGCTGGGGCATATCCATGAGGAGCTGGGGCATATACATGAGCTGCTGGGGCATATACATGAGCTGCTGGGGCAAATCCATGAGCTGCTGGGGAATATACATGAGCTGCTGGGGCATATACATGAGCTGCTGGGGCATTATCCATGAGGAGCTGGGGCATATCCATGAGGAGCTGGGGCATATCCATGAGGTGCTGGGGCATTATCCATGAGCTGCTGGGGCATATCCATGAGGAGCTGGGGCATATACATGAGCTGCTGGGGCATATACATGAGCTGCTGGGCAAATCCATGAGCTGCTGGGGCAGATACATGAGCTGCTGGGGCATATACATGAGCTGCTGGAGCAAATCCATGAGGAGCTGGGGCATATACATGAGCTGCTGGGGCAAATCCATGAGGTGCTGGGGCATTATCCATGAGGTGCTGGGGCATATCCATGAGGAGCTGGGGCATATCCATGAGGTGCTGGGGCATATCCATGAGGAGCTGGGGCATATCCATGAGGAGCTGGGGCATATCCATGAGCTGCTGGGGCAAATCCATGAGCTGCTGGGGCATATACATGAGCTGCTGGGGCAAATCCATGAGCTGCTGGGGCATATACATGATCTGCTGGGGCATATACAGGAGCTGCTGGGGCATTATCCACGAGGAGCTGGGGCATATCCATGAGGAGCTGGGGCATATCCATGAGCTGCTGGGGCATATACATGAGCTGCTGGGGCAAATCCATGAGCTGCTGGGGCATATACATGAGCTGCTGGGGCATATACATGAGCTGCTGGGGCATTATCCACGAGTAGCTGGGGCATATCCATGAGGAGCTGGGGCATATCCATGAGGTGCTGGGGCATTATCCATGAGCTGCTGGGGGATATCCATGAGGAGCTGGGGCATATCCATGAGGTGCTGGGGCATATCCATAAGGAGCTGGGGCATTATCCATGAGCTGCTGGGGCATATCCATGAGGAGCTGGGGCATATACATGAGCTGCTGGGGCATATACATGAGCTGCTGGGGCAATCCATGAGCTGCTGGGGCATATACATGAGCTGCTGGGGCATATACATGAGCTGCTGGGGCAAATCCATGAGGAGCTGGGGCATATACATGAGCTGCTGGGGCAAATCCATGAGGTGCTGGGGCATTATCCATGAGGTGCTGGGGCATATCCATGAGGTGCTGGGGCAGTATCAAGCTGCTGGGGCATATCCATGAGGTGCTGGGGCATATCCTTGAGGAGCTGGGGCATATCCATGAGGAGCTGGGGCATATCCATGAGCTGCTGGTGCATATCCATGAGGAGCTGGGGCATATCCATGAGGTGCTGGGGCATATCCATGAGGAGCTGGGGCATATCCATGAGCTGCTGGGGCATATCCATGAGGTGCTGGGGCATATCCATGAGGAGCTGGGGCATATTCATGAGGTGCTGGGGCATATCCATGAGGTGCTGGGGCATATCCATGGGGAGCTGGGGCATATCCATGAGCTGGGGCATATCCATGAGGTGCTGGGGCATATCCATGAGGAGCTGGGGCATATCCATGAGGTGCTGGGGCATATCCATGAGGAGCTGGGGCATATCCATGAGGAGCTGGGGCATATCCATGAGGTGCTGGGGCATATCCATGAGGAGCTGGGGCATATCCATGAGGTGCTGGGGCATTATCCATGAGGAGCTGGGGCATATCCATGAGGTGCTGGGGCATTATCCATGAGGAGCTGGGGCATATCCATGAGGAGCTGGGGCATATCCATGAGGTCCTGGGGCATTATCCATGAGCTGCTGGGGCATATCTATGAGGAGCTGGGGCATATCCATGAGGTGCTGGGGCATATCCATGAGGAGCTGGGGCATATCCATGAGGTGCTGGGGCATATCCATGAGGAGCTGGGGCATATCTATGAGGAGCTGGGGCATATACATGAGCTGCTGGGGCAAATCCATGAGCTGCTGGGGCACATACATGAGCTGCTGGGTCAAATCCATGAGGTGCTGGGGCATATACATGAGCTGCTGGGGCATATACATGAGCTGCTGGGGCATTATCCATGAGGTGCTGGGGCATTATCCATGAGCTGCTGGGGCATATCCATGAGGAGCTGGGGCATATCCATGAGGTGCTGGGGCATATCCATAAGGAGCTGGGGCATATCCATGAGGAGCTGGGGCATATCCATGAGGAGCTGGGGCATATACATGAGCTGCTGGGGCATATACATGAGCTGCTGGGGCAAATCCATGAGCTGCTGGGGCATATACATGAGCTGCTGGGGCATATACATGAGCTGCTGGGGCAAATCCATGAGGAGCTGGGGCATATACATGAGCTGCTGGGGCAAATCCATGAGGTGCTGGGGCATTATCCATGAGGTGCTGGGGCATATCCATGAGGTGCTGGGGCAGTATCAAGCTGCTGGGGCATATCCATGAGGTGCTGGGGCATATCCTTGAGGAGCTGGGGCATATCCATGAGGAGCTGGGGCATATCCATGAGCTGCTGGTGCATATCCATGAGGAGCTGGGGCATATCCATGAGGTGCTGGGGCATATCCATGAGGAGCTGGGGCATATCCATGAGCTGCTGGGGCATATCCATGAGGTGCTGGGGCATATCCATGAGGAGCTGGGGCATATTCATGAGGTGCTGGGGCATATCCATGAGGTGCTGGGGCATATCCATGGGGAGCTGGGGCATATCCATGAGCTGGGGCATATCCATGAGGTGCTGGGGCATATCCATGAGGAGCTGGGGCATATCCATGAGGTGCTGGGGCATATCCATGAGGAGCTGGGGCATATCCATGAGGAGCTGGGGATATCCATGAGGTGCTGGGGCATATCCATGAGGAGCTGGGGCATATCCATGAGGTGCTGGGGCATTATCCATGAGGAGCTGGGGCATATCCATGAGGTGCTGGGGCATTATCCACGAGGAGCTGGGGCATATCCATGAGGAGCTGGGGCATATCCATGAGGTCCTGGGGCATTATCCATGAGCTGCTGGGGCATATCTATGAGGAGCTGGGGCATATCCATGAGGTGCTGGGGCATATCCATGAGGAGCTGGAGCATATCCATGAGGTGCTGGGGCATATCCATGAGGAGCTGGGGCATATCTATGAGGAGCTGGGGCATATACATGAGCTGCTGGGGCAAATCCATGAGCTGCTGGGGCACATACATGAGCTGCTGGGTCAAATCCATGAGGTGCTGGGGCATATACATGAGCTGTTGGGGCAAATCCATGAGAAGCTGGGGCATATACATGAGCTGCTGAGGCAAATCCATGAGGTGCTGGGGTATTATCCATGAGGTGCTGGGGCATATCCATGAGGTGCTGGGCAGTATCGAGCTGCTGGGGCATATCCATGTGGTGCTGGGGCATATCCATGAGGAGCTGGGGCATATCCATGAGCTGGGGCATATCCATGAGCTGCTGGGGCAAATCCATGAGCTGCTGGGGCATATACATGAGCTGCTGGGGCAAATCCATGAGCTGCTGGGGCTAATACATGATCTGCTGGGGCATATACAGGAGCTGCTGGGGCATTATCCACGAGGAGCTGGGGCATATCCATGAGGAGCTGGGGCATATCCATGAGCTGCTGGGGCATATACATGAGCTGCTGGGGCAAATCCATGAGCTGCTGGGGCATATACATGAGCTGCTGGGGCATATACATGAGCTGCTGGGGCATTATCCACGAGTAGTTGGGGCATATCCATGAGGAGCTGGGGCATATCCATGAGGTGCTGGGGCATTATCCATGAGCTGCTGGGGCATATCCATGAGGAGCTGGGGCATATCCATGAGGTGCTGGGGCATATCCATAAGGAGCTGGGGCATATCCATGAGGAGCTGCGGCATATCCATGAGGAGCTGGGGCATATACATGAGCTGCTGGGGCATTCCATGTGCTGGGGCAGTATCCTTGAGCTGGGTCAATATCCATGAGGAGCTGGGGCATATCCATGAGGAGCTGGGGCATATCCATGAGGAGCTGGGGCATACCCACGAGGAGCTGGGGCATATCCATGAGGAGCTGGGGCATACCCACGAGGTGCTGGGGCATATCCACGAGGAGCTGGGGCATATCCATGAGCTGCTGGGGCATTATCCATGAGGAGCTGGGGCATATCCATGAGGAGCTGGGGCATATCCATGATGTGCTGGGGCATTATCCATGACCTGCTGGGGCATATCCATGAGGAGCTGGGACATATCCATGAGGTGCTGGGGCATATCCATAAGGAGCTGGGGCATATCCATGAGGAGCTGGGGCATATCCATGAGGAGCTGGGGCATATACATGAGCTGCTGGGGCATATACATGAGCTGCTGGGGCAAATCCATGAGCTGCTGGGGAATATACATGAGCTGCTGGGGCATATCCATGAGGAGCTGGGGCATATCCATGAGGTGCTGGGGCATATACATAAGTAGCTGGGGCATATCCATGAGCTGCTGGGGCATTCCATGTGCTGGGACAGTATCCTTGAGCTGGGGCAATATCCATAAGGAGATGGGGCATATCCATGAGGAGCTGGGGCATATCCATGAGGAGCTGGGGCATATCCATGAGGAGCTGGGGCATATCCATGAGGTGCTGGGTCATTATCCATGAGGAGCTGGGGCATTTCCATGAGGAGCTGGGGCATATCCATGAGGTCCTGGGGCATTATCCATGAGCTGCTGGGGCAAATCTATGAGGAGCTGGGGCATATCCATGAGGTGCTGGGGCATATCCATGAGGAGCTGGGGCATTTCCATGAGGTGCTAGGGCATATCCATGAGGTGCTGGGGCATATCCATGAGGAGCTGGGGCATATCCATGAGGTGCTGGGGCATATCCATGAGGAGCTGGGGCATATCCATGAGGTGCTGGGACATATCCATGAGGAGCTGGGGCATATCCATGAGGTGCTGGGGCATTATCCATGAGGAGCTGGGGCATATCCATGAGGTGCTGGGGCATTATCCATGAGGAGCTGGGGCATATCCATGAGGTGCTGGGGCATATCCATGAGGTGCTGGGGCATATCCATGGGGAGCTGGGGCATATCCATGAGCTGGGGCATATCCAAGAGGTGCTGGGGCATATCCATGAGGAGCTTGGGCATATCCATGAGGTGCTGGGGCATATCCATGAGGAGCTGGGGCATATCCATGAGGTGTTGGGGCATATCCATGAGTAGCTGGGGCATATCCATGAGGTGCTGGGGCATTATCCATGAGGAGCTGGGGCATATCCATGAGGTGCTGGGGCATTATCCATGAGGAGCTGGGGCATATCCATGAGGTCCTGGGGCATTATCCATGAGCTGCTGGGGCATATCTATGAGGAGCTGGGCATATCCATGAGGTGCTGGGGCATATCCATGAAGAGCTGGGGCATATCCATGAGGTGCTGGGGCATATCCATGAGGAGCTGGGCATATCTATGAGGAGCTGGGGCATATACATGAGCTGCTGGGGCAAATCCATGAGCTGCTGGGGCAAATCCATGAGCTGCTGGGGCACATACATGAGCTGCTGGGGCAAATCCATGAGGTGCTGGGGCATATACATGAGCTGCTGGGGCAAATCCATGAGAAGCTGGGGCATATACATGAGCTGCTGGGGCAAATCCATGAGGTTCTGGGGTATTATCCATGAGGTGCTGGGGCATATCCATGAGGTGCTGGGCAGTATCAAGCTGCTGGGGCATATCCATGAGGTGCTGGGGCATATCCATGAGGAGCTGGGGCATATCCATGAGCTGGGGCATATCCATGTGGTGCTGGGGCATATCCATGAGGAGCTGGGGCATATCCATGAGGTGCTGGGGCATATCCATGAGGAGCTGGGGCATATCCATGAGGAGCTGGGGCATATCCATGAGGTGCTGGGGCATATCCATGAGGAGCTGGGGCATATCCATGAGGTGCTGGGGCATTATCCATGAGGTCCTGGGGCATTATCCATGAGCTGCTGGGGCATATCTATTAGGAGCTGGGGCATATCCATGAGGTCCTGGGGCATTATCCATGAGCTGCTGGGGCATTATCCATGAGGAGCTGGGGCATATCCATGAGCTGCTTGGGCATATCCATGAGGAGCTGGGGCATATCCATGAGGTGCTGGGGCATATCCATGAGGAGCTGGGGCATATCCATGAGGTGCTGGGGCATTATCCATGAGGAGCTGGGGCATATCCATGAGGTGCTGGGGCATTATCCATGAGGAGCTGGGGCATTATCCATGAGGAGCTGGGGCATATCCATGAGGTGCTGGGGCATTATCCATGAGGAGCTGGGGCATTATCCATGAGGAGCTGGGGCATATCCATGAGGTGCTGGGGCATTATCCATGAGGAGCTGGGGCATATCCATGAGGAGCTGGGGCATATCCATGAGGTCCTGGGGCATTATCCATGAGCTGCTGGGGCATATCTATGAGGAGCTGGGGCATATCCATGAGGTGCTGGGGCATATCCATGAGGAGCTGGGGCATATCCATGAGGTGCTGGGGCATATCCATGAGGAGCTGGGGCATATCTATGAGGAGCTGGGGCATATACATGAGCTGCTGGGGCAAATCCATGAGCTGCTGGGGCAAATCCATGAGCTGCTGGGGCACATACATGAGCTGCTGGGGCAAATCCATGAGGTGCTGGGGCATATACATGAGCTGCTGGGGCATATCCATGAGGAGCTGGGGCATATCCATGAGGAGCTGGGGCATATCCATGAGCTGGGGCATATCCATGAGGTGCTGGGGCATATCCATGAGGAGCTGGGGCATATCCATGAGGTGCTGGGGCATATCCATGAGGTGCTGGGGCAAATCCATGAGGTGCTGGGGCATATCCATGAGGTGCTGGGGCATATCCATGAGCTGCTGGGGCATTTCATGTGCTGGGGCAGTATCCTTGAGCTGGGGCAATATCCATGAGCTGGGACAGTATATCCATGAGCTGCTGGGGCAGTATATCCATGAGCTGGGGCAGTATATCCATGAGAGGAGCTGGGGCAATATCCATGAGAGGAGCTGGGGCAATATCCATGTGTGCTGGGGGCAGTATCCATGAGAGCTGGGGCAATATTTCCATGTGTGAGCTGGTCTGGGGCAATATATCCATGTGTGAGCTGGTCTGGGGCAATATATCCATATGTGAGCTGAGGCGCAATATATCCATATGTGAGCTGGGACAATATATATCCATGGGTGAGCTGCTGGGGGCAATATATAACTGTGAACTGGGGCAATATATAACTGAACTGGGGCAATATATCCATATGTGAGCTGGGGCAATATATATCCATTTGTGAGCTGCTGGGGGCAATATATATCCAGAGCTGCTGGGGGCAATATATATCCATGTGTGCTTTCAATGCCTTCGAACAGGCAACGTACTTGCTGGCAGTTGGCAAAAAGTTGTGTGTGCATATGAGAGAGCTCCACAGCAATAAACCTCACAGTAATGTGCGCTGTGTGTATGAGCATTCAGTGTTATATGGGAGTACTGATTTAGGAGTAAGTGTAGTTAAAAAAAAATCTGTAAATCTCGGGGGGGGGGGGTGACACCATAAGTTACCACACCGAGTGACACCAACCCTAGTGACGCCACTGGTTGCAGGGATATCAATCACCAAACCTACCCAGATGCTGCTGAACTAAAAATCCCATGATCCTCTATTGCATTCAAAGAAGTCTGGGAATCTGAGATTGACAACTCTGCTTTATTTGGTTTTAGCGATACATTTTACCAGTTCAGGCCGGGGTCAGAGGAGCGTTTTGTAGAGCGGAAGGAACGTCCATCAGAGCGGATTTCCTTCCATTCTGACAACCGTCTGGCCACCTCAGTTAGTGCGCAGTTAGTACGCTCAGCGCGGCAAGGCTCGATCCTCCTATGGAGGATCGCGGTTTGCAGCCCCGTCGAACGCACGTCGTAGCGCTTCAATGGGGAGGCTTTCAGAACATCTGCAGCACGCCCACTGTAGCACGCGCAATTCGTGCATGGGCTACAGCGTGGGGCTGGCCCTATGGAAGCATCATAACGATGGATGCCGGGAGGCACATCAGTACGGGCGCACATAGTGCGCTCATCTGACCCCGACCGTAAAAGTTACCGAAATGCATAGGGGTAATGCACATTTTCAGAATACAGCATTTCTAATTCTGCTCTCCCAGCGTCGCCGTAAGGATATCATTTGTGCAAATAGACCTGGCTTGGCATGTTTTGCAATCTGGCCCAGAAAGTTTTACACGTGGTGAAAGGAGCAGTTCAATTATTTACACATGGACAGGTGTGAAGATCCCAGCTTCATGAGGAACAAAGACCCAGCATTAAAATGAAGAATGGACTGCGTAAATTACTGTATCAAAACTGCAATAAGAAGTGGTGAATTATAGATAATCCATTGTCATAGTAAACACATCACTAAATCTATTATATATTAATCTCACTAAATTTATTATATAAACACAACTGTGCATGCGCCAGCATCCATAAAAGCAAAGGAAAATGCGGTCCAAGTGTAGAACATACAGTACATTTTCGGATCTTCTGCACTTTGGCAAAAAAGAGATTTTAATTTATTTATTCCTTTAATTATTCAATTTAATGTTTAGGCTCAATTTTTTATTTTTACTTTTCAAGTTGCAAGTGTACCTCAGGTATCATTATAATTTAAGGTTATTTTCTCATGGTGGCGTCGTATTCAGATCTTGTCGGTAACTTAATGGCTGGAGCTGCTATTGTGACCTTAGTGTTCAGCTCGGAATTAGCAGCTTCTTACTGTATAATAACAACTCCTGCACTTTGCATAAGAACCATTAGTATTGGTTTTTCCAACGTAGCTCACTTTCCTCAGTTCGAGACAGTATTCTGCAAAAAATACCATCTTTCAGAGCCGGGTATTTTATAGTTTTTGATTTTGCTAAATAACATTACACTGAAAAATGAAGCTAATTAAAAATGATTTCCTTACTTCTAATCCCACGTTGCAGAGCACAGCATCAGCCTCCATTTCTTCTAGCCCAACATATAAAAAAACTGGGACGCAGAGGTGTAACTACCGGGGTGCAGTGGGTCCTATGGCACCCAGGCCCTTGAGTCTGTGGGGGGCCCCAATCAGCCGCTGGGGCCTGGGCCGGGACTCAAAGCCGCACGGCCTCCCGGGCCTCGCCTAGGTTCTTCCACTGGATGAAAAGAAATTCAGCCCCCTCCCTGCTGAAAATTTTACGAAATGTAACAAGTATATAATATTTTAATAATATAAATTACGTTAATATAAAAATTATTATATTTATCTTAATTGTATTTAAATAAATTAAATATTATTTTAATATATTATTTATTTTAATTGTATCTTATTGTATCTTATTTTATACTTATTTGGGTTTTCTACTTTGGAGATCTGTGATATGCTCACACACACACCACACATTACTGTGAGTTTTATTGCTGTGGAGCTCTGTGATACGCTCATACACACCGCACATTACTGTGAGTTTTATTGCTGTGGAGCTCTGTAGTACGCTCATACACACTGCATATTACTGTGAGTTTTAATGCTCTGGAGCTCTGTGATACGCTCATACACACTGCATATTGCTGTGAGTTTTATTGCTGTGGAGCTCTGTGATATGCTCATACACAGCGCATATTACTGTGCGTTTTATAACTGTGGAGCTCTGCAATATGCTCATACACAGCGCATATTACTGTGAGTTTTATTGCTGTGGAGCTCTGTGATGCGCTCATACACACCGCATATTACTGCAAGGTTTATTGCTGTGGAGTTCAGTGATATGCTCATTCGCATCACTGCGCATCACTGCGCTGCGGAATATGCTGGCGCTTTATAAATAAAGAATAATAATAATAATCACATATTATTGTGAGTTTTATTGCTGTGGAGCTCTGTGATGCACTCATATACACCACACATTACTGTGAGTTTTAATGATGTGAAGCTCTCTGTTATACACACATGCACTGCATAATACTGGAAGTTTTATTGCTGTGGAGCTCTGTGATATGCTCGTACACACTGCATATTACTGTGAGTTTTAATGCTCTGGAGCTCTGTGATACACTCATACACACCGCATATTACTGTGAGTTTTAGTGCTGTGGGGCTCTGTGATGCACTCATACACACTGCATATTACTGTGAGTTTTAAGCTGTGGAGCTCTGCGATATGTTCATACACAGTGCATATTGCTGTGAGTTTTATTGCTGTGTAACTCTGTGATACACTCATACACCACACATTACTGTGAGTTTTATTGCTGTGAAGCTCTCTGTTATGCACTGCATAATACTGGAAGTTTTATTGCTGTGGAGCTCCATGGATACGCTCATACACACCGCACATTACTAAGAGTTTTATTGCTGTGGAGCTCCATGGATATGCTCATACACACTGCACATTACTGTGAGTTTTATTGCTGTGAAACTCTTTGAGATATACATAATTACATTAAAAATGGGATGGACAGAAATGGTCACAGTGAACCTGGAAAAAAACGGGACGCTGATTGTCTGGAGTCGATATTGTGGACCTGGAGCGGTCAAGTGCATGGTGATGGGGGGAGGGGAATATGTTTTTGCCTAGAGTGTCGTGGGGGGGTCATCAGGGATTCCCACTCTTGGGCCCTGAGGTTTCTAGTTACGCCTCTGCTGGGAAGAAATAGCTCCCAGTATTCTTCTGCTGTTCCACTACTTGTGCACTCATGTCACACTTGGCTCCACGCAGTCCTTTGGTCTCCAGGAGCTAATACTAGAGGGGGTGCATGGTGCTGCTGTCAGTGTCTGTTGCTCCCAATTACTCCAACTCGAGCAGCTAATACAGAGGCTGCAATCCATGTTTTACATAAAGGCACTTTAAATAAAAAAAGTTAGATTTGTTTGTAAATTCAAAATTCGAGTGAGCATTTCACTATGAATGCCACATAACAATTTCTTAAACTGACAAAAAAAAAGAAAACACTGCAGCCTTAAGTTCCAAAATGAGCAGACAACACGCGATAATTCATCATTGTTTGCCGTATGAATCTGTTTTACTATTTCTGTAACGGGTAAATTCAATATATACAATGAGTCATAGATTTGTAAATTGAACCTCTGAGATGATTTTATGTCAAGATAGATGAATGATTAAATTAAAATCCTTCTTTAAACTAAAGCCAGTCTCAAAAGGAGGAATCGCCACAGGCCATGACTGACTACCAACCCATTCATGTTTCAGTCGCAGCATTGGTGTAAGATTTCTGTATAGTAAAAGAATCATAGAAAACTGGCTGGGTGGAGTAGAGGTAGCATCACTGCTCTAAACCGTGGAGACTGTGGAGACACGGGTTCAAATCCCTGCCAGAGCACTTCTCCAGTAAATGTCCTTGGGCAAGACATACTCTTGCCACCCAGGACATACTTGAAAATGAAAGAAATCTCAATGTATCCTTCCTGGTAAAATACTTTCTCACAAAAACAATGTTTTGATGATATGTGCCTGACAAAAATGGCGTACCAATATTGAACGTATACCATGGGACAACTCTTTATATATTTAATGCGTGGGTAACAGAAAGCCATTTTCCATGACAACACTGAGTCCAGCCAGTGATTTTATGGAAATCACTTGGAAGTGAAGGGGTTAACCCTTGCATAAATTAAATAAGCATAATAAAATTTACACTATATTCACATAACATAGGTTAATTTTCTATACGCTGAGTAGTATGTTGCTTTATAATGCAACAAAGATCCCTCTTTTCTCCTTTTATTTTATTATTATTATATTTATTTTTGCATGTCACTTTGAATACAGTTCAAACTTTACTTGCTTTCTCAACCACATAATTTCTGCTGGTGAGTAGCAATACATGATTGTAATAAATACAGTAGTATCACAGTTATTAAAATGTATTTGCACAGTTTAGAGATGTTTACATTTCTGCTTCCTTCTGAATGCTTCTCTAATCAATGTTCAGAATGAAATTCAGACGCTTTTATTTGTTATCAAACATGAACGATAGTGTGGTGAAAACAGTTGTTTGGTGACAGCTGCACAGACCAGCTACATTATGTTTCTGATGCACTAATAAAAAGAAGGTAGCAAAGGAAAACAGTGGGATGTTGACATTTTGTTCCCACTATGAGATACATGAAGTATAAAAACCTAGGCTTTAACAAAGATATATTTTGAGTTTCAGCATATATATTTATGTAGTATTCTATTTATCAAGTAGCTAGAGAACACCATTTTATCAGTAGGCAAGATGGAGAAATCCCTGTACGCCTCAGTACACGGTTAATCCTCAACTGCCTCCTTATTGTTTGCGACTTCCCAGTCTTTATCAACAGAAAATAAAAAGTTATTCTACCCTCCGTATTCAGGGTGTGCTCCTCCTTTGCTGGTCCCAAAGGGATAATATTATTGATATCGTCTTGAGAAAAGTCCGGTTGGACTGAAACGTTGACGCCTAATGAAAATTTACTTTAAATAATTATGGAGACTCTGAGTGGCGGAACATCGCAGCGTGTTATGTGATTTGTACCAGGTTCCTGCACCGGAGCAAGCAACCGCGATACAGGGAGTGCGGGGACCGAGGTTTATATAACCATATATACAGTCAGGTCCAGAAATATTGGGACATCAACACAATTCTAACATCTTTGGCTCTATACACCACCACAATGGAGTTGGAATGAAACCAACACAATGTGCTTTAACTGCAGACTGTCAGCTTTAATTTGAGGGTATGTACATCCAACTCAGGTGAACGGTGTAGGACTTACAGCAGTTTGCAGATGTGCCTCCCACTTGTTAAGGGTCCAAAAGTAATGGGACAATTGGCTTCTCAGCTGTTCATGGCCAGGTGTGTGATATTCCCTCATTAACCCAATTACAATGTGCAGATAAAAGGCCCAGAGTTCATTTCAAGTGTGCTATTTGCATTTGGAATCTGTTGCTATCAACTCTCAAGATGAGATCCAAAGAGCTGTCACTATCAGTGAAGCAAGCCATCATTAGGCTGAAGAAACAAAACAAACCCATCATAGAGATAGCAAGAACATTAGGCGTGGCCAAAACAACTGTTTGGAACATTCTCAAAAAGAAGGAACGCACCAGTGAGCTCAGCAACACCAAAAGACCCGGGAAACCACGGAAAACAACTGTGGTGGATGACCGAAGAATTCTTTCCCTGGTGAAGAAAACACCCTTCACAACAGTTGGCCAGATCAAGAACACTCTCCAGGAGATAGGTGTATGTGTGTCAAAGTCAACAATCAAGAGAAGACTTCACCAGAGTGAATACAGAGGGTTCACCACAAGGAACTGCTCATGATCCTAAGCATACCACCTCATCAGTGAAGCATGGTGGTAGTAGTGTCATGGCGTGGGCATGTATGGCTGCCAATGGAACTGGTTCTCTTGTATTTATTGATGATGTGACTGCTGACAAAAGCAGCAGGATGAATTCTGAAGTGTTTTGGACAATATTATCTGCTCACATTCAGTCAAATGCTGCAGAACTCACTGGACGACGCTTCACAGTGCAGATGGACAATGACCCAAAGCATACTGCAAAAGCAACCAAAGAGTTTTTGAAGGGACAGAAGTGGAATGTTATGCAATGGCCAAGTCAATCACCTGACCTGAATCCCATTGAGCATGCATTTCACTTGCTGAAGACAAAACTGAAGGGAAAATGCCCCAAGAACAAGCAGGAACTGAAGACAGTTGCAGTAGAGGCCTGGCAGAGCATCACCAGGGATGAAACCCAGCGTCTGGTGATGTCTATGCGTTCCAGACGTTCCAGACTTCAGGCTGTGATTGACTGCAAAGGATTTGCAACCAAGTATTAAGAAGGGAAAGTTTGATTTATGATTATTATTCTGTCCCATTACTTTTGGTCCCTTAACAAGTGGGAGGCACATCTGCAAACTGCTGTAAGTCCTACACCGTTCACCTGAGTTTCATTCCAACTCCATTGTGGTGGTGTATAGAGCCAAAGATGTTAGAATTGTGTTGATGTCCCAATATTTCTGGACCTGACTGTACATATATACTGTGTATATATATTATTTATATCATATATTATTGATATCGTCTTGAGAAAAGTCCAGTTGGACTGAAACGTTGACACCTAATAAAAGTTTACCCTATATATACGGTTATATATATATATATATATTAGGGTTTCCTAAGGACTGTAATTCATGCAACAATAACAAATGTGTAATGGTTATACAGTACCCCAATGCATGAAGGTTTGTAAGATTAAAATAATGTCACTTTTCTCTTGTTAAATTTACCATATATTTAGTTTAGTCCTTTAGCGCACGTTAATACACCATACAGTGTTATTACACTATACATTATTTCACATGTTAGACACAAATATCCATTCATTTACGGTCCACATGTGAATAGTGGGTACCCTTACACATTGGTACTCCCACTATGGATTTGCAGTCATCTACAGAGGGATTTATTTCTTCATCATTTATTTGTTTCTAAGTATAACACGGTACATAATTATATTATGCAGGTATATATTTATTTACACATACTCTAAAACATTTTGAGCCCTATTTCATTCCTTGCGCATCGGTTTTGCGCACGCAAATGCGCATTTGCGCGAGGACAAAACCATTTGCGCAGAACGTCGTATTTCAACGTTCGCGCAAACGATGCGCATTATCATTTGACGCGGATGGACTTGCGCGAGCGTGATGAACTGTGCGCGTCCTACACTTAACATTGTGAGCTCAAATGCGTTAAGCGGATGGTATTTCAATAGATGCGCATCTTCCTACGAACGACGTTTGCGCGCATAATTTTAACGTCTTTGAAAACCTGGTGTTAACTGCAAATCTGAACGTTCTGGCCGAAACGAAAAAACACCAGCATGAAAAAAAAAATACAGCACAGTATAGTTACACGTTCTACACATAGCCGGCGAAACATATGTTGAGCTAATGTCCAACTTTTGATTTTAAGTTGTCCATGTGTTGTTTGCATCGCTAGGGTTAGGACAGAATTTATGAGCATGAGATCAATTAGCATTAGGGCTAGCTCGGGTTGGCAATTTCTGCTTTGGTGCACCTAATTGAGCGTAAGGGATTTTGCCCTACTTTCCCCTGTGTGGGTGGTATGATTACATATTATTAATGCCTTTCTAGTGCTGACCATTTAGCCCATTACTTAGCCCATTTAATGCTTGGTTAGTGGTCCAATTTACCCTATGATGCTGTGTGTGTATATGTATTTTAAGGTTTGAGATCTGGGAGTGTAATTTGTTAAATAAAGTTCATTGTGTGCTAGCCACTCCCTGGTCATCAGTTGATGGGCCTTGTTGCCTGTTATACTGGTTTTTCGAGTTTGTATACATAATATTCAGGTTTAATCCTGTTGATGGGAGTGTTGTCCACTCATTATAGTGTGGGCAGGTGATTGTTCTCTAGGTTGGACTTCTCTCTTACCTCTTCTGTTATATTTACGTTCTACACATACCCAAACAAAAAAATTGTAAATTCGTGCATATTTTTTTTATTGCTGCAGCATGTATACTCAGATTTATTTTGACAGGCGCAAAAATATTAGTTAGTCAATTAAGGTGAATGGATGTCAATTAAGGTTCTTTATTCTGATTGGCTGAATCCCGCGAAAAAAACAGTCCGCGCACTGATTTACATGGGCAACGATACTGCGCACGTATTACACTTCGCTTTGCGCATTTTTTTTACTAACGTTATTTTTGGACGGATGAGAAAAAGCGTTCGGATCCGACTATCACGTTAATTTTCGTGCGATAACGCTGGATAATGCGCGCAAAAAAAATTGCACTACGCGAGCGCAATTGAGCAGCGAATGTAATAGAGCCCTTTATGTTTAACATATATCCCTTTTGCACTATGACATTTTATGCTTAACACATATTACTTTTCACATTCACATACATTTTATTTATTTATATATTTAAATTTTATTTTATTTGCCTTTTTCACTATTCATTTGTTCAGTTCAACACATTCATCACATTCATCACTTATTCACTATATATCTTATAATTAGTTTAGGGACAGTATTACAATGTTGGTGCTAACTTAACCAGAGCTGTTGTAAACTGAAAACCTCCATAGGCTATAATGGCTCTGGGAAGTTTACAACAGCTCTGGTTAAGTTAGCACCAAGTATCTCATGTTGTATACAAATATTCATTCACTTACGGTTCACATGTGCACAGTGGGTACTCTTACGTATTGGTATTCCCACTATGGATTTGCGGTCATGCATAGAGTGACTATGACATAGTTTATGTCTAGATTACTATTATATGTATTTTTTCTTATGTATGTTTGTTATGGTATAGATGTGTCCATGGATCTGCCGTACCTGCCAAGAGGTTCCTAATATTTTGTTCCCTCCTGCATTGTTTTTATACGTGATTTTAGTTGCTATAGCAACAGGGAAGCGCCAGACGTGCGGTTTCGTCACATGCCGTGACGCAACCCGGACCAGCCCCCAGTTTCTCAACGCGTCCACGTGGAACGCTTGATTGAGAGGGACGACTCGATAGGTAAGTTATGTCTTTCTTTATGTATTTAAACATGCTTACAGGTATATGCTGTAACCTTGAGAATGGCTCCAGAGCGAGCCGAAACGTCGGTCCTCTTTTAATATGATATATATAATAAATAATATATGATATAAATAATATATATATGATTTTATATATATCTATATATTAGGGTTTCCTAAGGACTGTAATTCATGCAACAATAACCAATGTGTAATGGTTCTACAGTACCCCAATGTAAGTAGGTTTGTAAGATTAAAATAATGTCACTTTTCTCATGTTAAATTTACCACATATTCTTTATTGCTGGGATGAAAAGTTCTAAACTCTAGGTGGTGTCCCTTATTTTACATACTTTTGAATGGGATCCAGGGCCGGATTAACATAGGGGCTGATGGAGCAGCAGCTCCAGGCCCATGCCCCAGGATAGGCCCACAGAAAGGATAACTATATCTGCAATGATGGGCATTTGGACCCCTGTATCTCCAACTCGATAGCAGCTATAGGGTCATTTGAGGTATCCCTGTAAAGGCCAGAGCATGGCCTTTCCAGTGATACCAAACATGACCAGGTTTTATTTCACAGTAAAAAATATATATATATTTCTTTATTTGTTTTTGTTTTCTTTCTAGCACAGCAATATTTTTCACTTTTCAATTATAAAGTGAACAATGATGCTGCACTACCTCACCATCACATTTCTCATGTCACCAACAAGTGTGGAGGTAATGGCACAATCCATTGTTACATAAAAACCTAAACCGCTGTACTGCAGTGAAGAGCACTGGGTGGACTTTGGACCCTTCGTCACTAATCTTTATACCTCACAAGGTCAAGTGAGGTGTTTTTGAACAGGTCAGAGTCTGGCCTTTGCATTGATTCCAAACACGACCATGTAAAATCTAAAAGAAAAGGAAACAAAAAATGTTTTATTTATTTTTAGTTCCAAAGCAACGGTATTGTCCATTTGTCACGTATAAAATGAGCAATACCACTGCCATTACACACCTTCTTTTTTCCCACACTGGAAACAAAAAATTATCTTTTGACAGTGGTTTATACATAGTCAGGGCCGGCGCTTATGTAAGGCAGCTCAGGCGGCCGCCTTACTGTCCTGGCCTGATGCCAAACTAGGGGGCGCCACAGTCCAGTTCCCTGTCCACTGCTGGCCGGGGATTTCTAGTGCCGCCCATTAGGAAAAGTATCCTCCTCCTCCTCCTTGTGACTGGAGCAGCTCCTTCACTTCCGGGCTGATGAGGGGGAGGGCGCTCCTGAGATGCAGCAGAGCTGTGGGCCAAGTGCTGCCTCGTGGTGCTCCTCTTCCAGCTGACAAGTGAGGAGGTGTGACCAGCCCTGCTCCGAGTCTGCAGCAGAGAATCCAGAGATCCCCCAGGGCAGGAGGGAAGTGATCCCACTTCCTGCTCTCCCTCTGCCCTGAGATTGTAGCACTCCCCCCTCCTCTATAGACACACAATCTCCCCTGCTGTGAAGGAGAAGCTTGTGTTTTTAATTCATGTTGGACCAGTTATCTCAGGTGAGCACCACACTGCAATGTGCTTCAGCTGTGCATTTTAATGTGGAGTTCAGATACCTGGTCCAGCAGGAGTTAAAAACACAACTTCTCCTTCACAGCAGGGGAGATCTCTCACTCTCATATCACTGTTACTGCTCCCACTGGGAGGCTATTCCATGTATCTACAACCCTTTCTATATCATTGTTACTGCCCCCACTGGTAGACTATTCCATGTATCTACTACCCTTTCTATATCACTGTTACTGCTCCCACTGGGAGACTATTCCATGTATCTACTACCCTTTCTATATCACTGTTACTGCTCCCACTGGGAGGCTATGCCATGTAACATTGATATAGAAAGTGTAGTAGGTACATGGAATAACCTCACAGTGGGAGCAGTATCTACTACACTTTCTAGATCACTGTTACATGGAATAACCTCCCAGTGGGAGCAGTAACAGTGATATAGAAAGGGTAGTAGATACTGCTCCCACTGGGAGGCTATTCCATGTATCTACTACCCTTTCCATATCACTGTTACTGCCCCCACTGGGAGGCTATTCCATGTATCTACTACCCTTTCCATATCACTGTTACTGCTCCCACTGGGAGGCTATTCCATGTATCTACTACCCTTTCTATATCACTGTTACTGCTCCCACTGGGAGGCTATTCCATGTATCTACTATACTTTCTATATCACTGTTACTGCCCCCACTGGGAGACTATTACATGTAATAGTGATATAGAAAGGGTAGTAGATACATGTGTAGCGATGGTTTTAATTCCCTGTCGTGGTAGTACTTGTTTTTGGCCACCGGAGGGAGACAAGTGCGATGTGAGACACTGAACATTGGGACTACATTTCCCGGCATGCTTTGGGAGCGGACACAGGAAGTGGGTGGGAGACAGACGCTTACATCCTGAGCCTCGTGGAGAGGGCTGGCACAGCGCGCCAGGGAGTGAGAGAAGCAAGACACAGTGCTGCAGAACGTGACAGTGACCAGGCCGGAGCGCAGCTGGGGCCTGACAGAGATAAAGACCGGGTTATTCAGCCTTACAAGAGGAAGACCCAGTGATTCACCAGAATACCCACGCTGATATCGAGTGAGCTGGAAGACCCCGAGTTAGGAGCACCGCAGATCGATCGGACAGGGAGTGCAGGCGGTGAGCTGGACATCTTGCGGCAACTACAGAAAAGCAAGACAGCGGATCCGGTAACCCATAAAATCCCAGTCAAAAATCGAGCGGAGAGACGTCCTGGGTCGAGCAGAGCACCAAGTATCGGGCGGATGGGTGAGAGGCCTTCCAGGCCATTGTGAAAATAGAAAGCACGCTGCTGTTTGTTTCAAAACCCACAGGGCCCCAACTTGACTAGTCGAAGATACCTCATAAATAACTCACTGGCCAGTTGAATATTGTACCCGGGTACCATAACGCACACACACCTACATCCTTGGGACATAACCTGTACGGGACTCACTCCCCAACCACAAAGGGGGTTACAGATATATTTTTCCTTCTTTTTCCGCTGCGCGTTTCTCGAATTACGAAGCCTTGTACTTTCTTTTCCGCTGCGTGTTTCCCGCATTACGAAGTACTGTAAATATATCTACGTATACCGTGTTATTCATTATATGCCATTTATTCAAGTAAACTATATAATTTATAAAATCCACGACGGTGCTGGAGTATATTTATTCCCTAGTGCGGGGAGACTGACCCGAGGTTCAATTTCAGCGGCTCCTCCGGGAGTGAGCGCTACACGTGGGGGCTCGTCCGGGATCCAGTCTCTGGAAAAAACGCATTTAAAGGGTTAAATATGGATCCAGACACTGCTGCCAAGTGGTGTGAGGAGCACAGTAGTCAGTTAGAATTGTGTATAGTCATGGATATTCCTGCAGACACTTGGGCCGAAGATCCGATTCGCCAGGCCGTGGCCGCGCTGACGCCAGATCATCGGGGGTTAATCCTGAACATTAAAGAGAACCCAGATACCTCTCACACGTATGTTCTTTTTGAGTGGAGAAAGGGTGTTCCAGTGTGTTTTCAGGGCGCGAGTGTGAAGCTGACCGACAATGTGGAAGTTCGACTGGTCCAGCCAACTACGCCACGTGGTGATCACGCGAATGTTCCCGATGTTACCCCAACTATAGGGTTCCCTCCTGCTACATTTTTCACCACTATGGGGAAACTGGTGGAAACACTAGCCAAAAACTCTGCTGCATCTCCAAATTACGGATATCGCAAGTTACGGTTTTATTCTGGTAAGGTCCCTGTGCCAACTGGAGAAGAGGACTTTGAGACTTGGATAGATCAGGCAGTACAAGCAGTGGAAGAATGGGAAGTTGCTGACACCGTGAAGAGACAAAGGTTGATCGAGAGCCTAAGAGGTCCTGCTTCAGATGTCATTCGAAAACTAAAAAGGGACAAGCCCGGCTGCACTGCTGCGGAGTATCTAGAAGCTTTACAGGAAAATTTCGGGGGAGTGGAGGATTGTGCTGAGCTTATCCACAAGTTCTCTCACACCTATCAAAAGGAAGGAGAAGAATTGTCCACATATGTCTGGCGGCTGGATAAAATCATCCATTAGGTCATTCTTAAAGGGGCATGGAACCGAGTCATGCAAGCAAAGCTTTGATGGATCAAATTTTCAAAGGAACACTCCCACTGGATCCCATAATGTTGAAATTTCAGACTAGATACCAGAGCACGAGACTGACCTATTCCAAACTGATCAAAGCTATCCGAGAAGAAGAGGCCTTGATTAAGGCTAAAAAGGTTGCAAATGCTTCGCACACAGCTTTCACCGCAGAAGTAGGAACTCTCTGTGTGGCAGACATACAGACTGAAGTGCTGGCTTTAAAAACTCAGATGTTGCAAATGATGGAGTTAATGACGTTGCTGTCGGCTAAGGACACCAGAACTGAAGGGGTTGCTGTAGCCTCGAACGGGGGTCTCCAAGTGAACCGCAAGAAGGAAATATGCTCACACTGCCGAGAAAGAAATGTTTTGGCTGCGGGGAAATCGGCCATTTCAGGGCTCAATGCCCACAAGGGAGGGCTGAAAAGAAACTGGTCGAAGAACTCCTAAAAGCTGTGGAGAAACTGTTGTCCGCCCTGCAGGCAGGAAACTCCAGAGGGTCCTGGTAAGGGAGCAAACCAGGTGCCCGAAGGTTGAAACCTGCTCCAAAAATCAAGCCAGGACTAAGAGGGCGAGAAGGCCCAAAGTCTGGCCAACTGCCGAGCCTGCCAGGACTGAAAGAGTCACTCCCTTAGCATCCGGACCTACGTCATGGGGAAGCAATGCACACCCAAAACCTACCAGGGCCAAGAAGAAGGCCAGGGTACAACAAACTGGGTCTAAACTTCCTGTTACTACAACCAAGTTTCCTGACCAGCTGATAGGTCCTTCCCCTATTGTGCCAATCCAAGTGGAGAGAGTCTATACTAAAGCTTTGTTGGACTCAGGGGCTCAAGTGACATTGATTTACAGAGATTTCTATGAGAAACACTTGAAGCACATACCTCTACAGAAATTGAAGGATCTGGAAATCTGGGGTATCGGAACTGAGAAACTCCCCTATGACGGGTATCTACAGGTGAAGTTGGAGATCGGATCCGAAGTCATCGGACAGTCCGGAGGTTGTGATGCATTGGCCATTGTGTGTCCTCGGCCTCCAGGGGCAAACAGGAGTTCCATGATAGTGGGGACGAATACTGATTTGGTGCGACGTCTCCTGACACCTATCGTGCTGGAGGAAGGTTCTACTAAAGGAGTACACCCAATGTTACGTTCAATCTATCAGAGAATGGTCGAAGAACAGAAGGCGCCTGCTGAAGTGGGGCGCCTGTGGAGATTGGAAGGAACAGATAAGGTTCTGCAAGCAGGAGAAGTAACGAGTTTCCGGGCTTCAGTCAAGTTGAACGGATCGCAACCAGGTCCCTATGTGGTACTGGAAACCGATTTTAATCACGGGAGTGAAGCCGGAGTAGAAGTAATCCCTGAAATAATCTCCACTAAAGCTTTGAAAAGAACACGAGGAAGAGTCTCAGTCAGCGTGTGCAATGTGTCTGATTCTCCAGTAGTCCTTAAAGCACGAATGCCTATCGGGCAAGTAGCGTCCGCTACGCCCCTCTCTACCGATTTAGGAGGGGGAGTGGATAAAGAGATTCCAGATGAAAGATTCTACCCCAAGGACGCTCCCATTTCACCTGAATGGAAGAAACGTCTTCAGTCCCAAGTTCTAAAGTGGAGAGACTTGTTCTCGAAAGATGAGTTTGATGTGGGCCTAGCTAAAAGTACTGAGCACCGCATTCGTTTACAATAGGACAAGCCGTTTCGTCAAAGGTCAAGACGAATTCCGCTGGGAGACTTGGATGATCTACGAGAACAGCTGAATGAACTGCAAAGAACCCAGGTGATCCAAGAGTCCAGGAGCCCATATGCATCTCCAATAGTAATGGTCCGGAAGAAGAATGGTTCTGTCCGCCTATGCATAGACTATCGCACGCTGAATCGGAGAACCATCCCAGATCAATATGATTCTCCTCGGATAGAAGATGCCTTACAGTGTTTGTCTGGAGCAAAGTGGTTTAGTGTACTAGACCTGCGAAGTGGGTATCACCAGATACCAATGCATCCTGAAGACAAAGAGAAGACTGCATTCATCTGTCCATTGGGGTTCTTTGAATTCAACAGAATGCCTCAAGGCCTTACGGGGGCTCCAGCCACGTTCCAACAGTTAATGGAGAAGACAGTCGGGGACATGAATCTGATCGAAGTATTAGTGTACCTGGATGACATAATTGTGTTCGGGAAGACTCTGGAAGAACATGAGCAATGTTTGGAGAAGGTCTTGAAGAGGCTCCATGAAGAGGGATTGAAACTGTCTCTGGAGAAATGTCAATTCTGTTTACCGACTGTTACGTATCTGGGACATGTGGTCTCAGCAGGAGGTGTTTCGACAGATCCTCGGAAGTTGAAGGTCGTAGCTTCTTGGCCTATTATTATTATTATTATTCTTTATTTATAAAGCGCCAGCATATTCCGCAGCGCTGTACAATAAGCACAGTATAGACAGGGTTACAATACATTGAACAACATTTGACAAACAGTACAGGAGGAGATGAGGGCCCTATTCCCGTAGGAACTCACAATCTAGGAGGGTTGGGGTTGGAAACAGGAGGAGAGGACTGTAAGGTGAGAGTGATTGATGGCTGTGTCAGTGAGTTGGGTGGTAGGCTTCCCTAAATAGGAACGTTTTAAGGGAGCGTTTGAAGGAAGAGAAGTTAGGGGAGAGTCTGACAGTACGAGGGAGAGCGTTCCAGAGAGTGGGGGCTGCGCGTGTGAAGTCCTGCAGTCTATCATGGGAAGAGGTGATGCGGGGAGAAGCTAGGCGCAGGTCACTGTTTGACCTTAGGGAGCGGGTATTTGGTGATTAGTGAGGACAGGTAGTGGGGCGCTGAGTTAGTGAGGGTTTTGTAGGTAAGGATAAGGATTTTGAACTTAATTCTGCAATGGATGGGGAGCCAGTGAAAGGACTCGCAGAGGGGAGCGGCAGAGACAGAGCGGCGGGTGAGGTGAATTAGCCTGGCGGAGGCGTTCAGGATGGATTGTAGGGGGGAGAGGCGGGACAGAGGGAGGCCAGATAAGAGATTATTGCAATGGTCGAGTCGGGAGATTACCAGGGCGTGTATGAGTTGTTTTGTGGAGACAGCGGTAAGAAATGGCCGAATTCTGGAAATATTACGCAGTTGGTCTCGGCAGGAGGAGGAAAGAGACTGGATGTGGGGGATGAAGGAAAGAGCAGAGTCAAGTGTAACTCCAAGACAGCGAACTTGGTTTGATGGGGAGATGGTGATACCCTCCACCATGATAGAGAAGTCAGGAGGTGGGGAGGCATTGGAGGGAGGAATAAGTAGGAGCTCAGTCTTTGACATGTTGATCTTTAGGTGGTGGGAGGCCATCCAGGAGGAGATGCCAGATAAACAGTCACTGACTTTTGAGAGGACAGGGGGAGAGAGATCAGGGGTAGAGAGGTAGATCTGAGTGTCATCAGCGTAGAGGTGGTAATTAAAGCCAAAGCTGTTGATGATTTTGCCCAGGGAGGAGGTGTAGATGGAAAAGAGCAGAGGACCAAGGACAGAGCCTTGAGGTACACCAACAGATAGAGGCAATGAAGAGGAGGAGTTACCAGCAAAGGACACACAGAAGGACCTGTTGGATAAATAGGAGTCAACCCAAGCAAGTGCAGTGTCACCGAGACCCAGAGAGTTGAGGGTCTGTAGAAGGAGGGGGTGGTCAACAGTGTCAAAAGCAGCCGAGAGGTCAAGCAGGATGAGAATAGAATAGTGGCCGTGTTTTTTAGCAGTTAGGAGGTCGTTGGTGACTTTGGTGAGGCCAGTTTCAGTTGAGTGTAGGGGACGGAAGCCAGATTGCAGGGGGTTAAGTAGGGAATTGGAGGACAGGAAGAGGGAGAGGCGGTTGAAGACTAGTTTTTCTAAGAGCTTTGATGTGAAGGGAAGCAGGGATACAGGGCGGTAGTTGGATGGAGAGTTGGAGTCTAGGGATGGTTTCTTTAGTAAAGGGGTAACTAGCGCGTGTTTGAAGGCGGATGGAAAGGAGCCAGTGGAGAGAGATAGGTTGAAGATGTGTGTGAGAGCAGGGGTGAGGGAGGAGGAGAGGGGAGGAATTAGATGTGAGGGAATGGGGTTCGAGCGGGCACGTGGTGAGATGTGAGGAGGACAATAAGGAATTGACTTCCTCCTCAGTGGCTGGGAGGAAGTGGCAGAGGGTGGCAGAGGGGACCTGTGGGAGTGGAGGTGGCAGATAACTATCTTGTGTTGGGATGTTGCTTCTGATAGTTAGAGTTTTACTGAGGAAGTAGTCTGCCAGGTCTTGAGCGCTGAAGGCAGCTGAGGGGGGAGGTGCAGGTGGGTAGAGGAGGGTGTTGAAGGTGGACCAGAGCCGTTTAGGGTTGGAGGACAGCGTAGATATAAGAGATGAGAAGAAGGATTGTTTGGCCAAGTGGAGGGCAGAGGTGTATGACCGGAGAATAAACTTGAAGTGAACAAAATCAGCTTCAGAGCGGGATATCCTCCAGGCACGCTCTGCGGTGCGGGAGCATCTTTGCAGGTAGCGAGTCTGGAGGGTGTGCCAGGGCTGAAGCTGGCGGCGTGGGGCCTTACAGAGTCGAAGAGGAGCAAGAGTGTCTAGAGCAGAGATAAGCGTAGTGTTGTAGTGATTAGTGGCAGCATCAGGGCAGGTGAAGGATGAGGTATGAGGGAGGTGGTGAAGTAGGTTGGAGAATTCATGGGGGTCCACAGCATGTAGATTTCTGCGAGTGTGTGTGCGGGGTGGGGGAGCAGGGTGTTTAGGAAGTCCAGATAGCTTGAAAGAGAGAAGGTGGTGGTCAGAGATGGGGAAAGGGCGACATTTGAACTCAGAAATGGAGCAGAGGTTGGAAAAGACCAGGTCAATAACGTGACCATCGCGGTGGGTAGGGAGGAGGGAGGATTGTGAGAGTCCAAGGGAGGACGTGAGTGAAAGAAGTTTGGAGGCAGCAGGAGCGCAAGGATCGTCAATGGGAATGTTGAAGTCCTCGAGAAATAGGCATGGAAGGTTAGAAGACAGGAAGTGAGAAAGCCAGGTAGCAAAGTGGTCAAAGAACTGGGAGGTTGGTCCCGGTGGGCGGTAGATGACTGCCACCCTGAGGGCCAGAGGAGAGAACAGGCGGATGCAGTGTGTCTCGAAGGAGGAGAAGGAGAGGGATGGGGGTGGAGGGAGATGCTGGTAGGTGCAGGTGGGAGAGAGCAGGAGTCCGACCCCGCTACCATTTCTCTCACCCGGTCTGGGGGTATGGCTCAAGTGTAGACCGCCATGTGAGAGAGCAGCAACGGAGGCCGTGTCAGAGGGAGTTAGCCAGGTTTCAGTTAAAGCTAGGAGGTTGAAGGAGTTTGAAAGGAAGAGGTCATGGACGGCTGTGAGTTTGTTGCACACAGAGCGAGCGTTCCAGAGGGCGCAGGAGAAAGAGGACAGGTGCTGAGGGATGATGGGAATGAGGTTGCTGGGCTTGCAGGGAGGTGATTTATGTGCGATGGAGATAGGATGAGAGGGAAGTATTGGATGTGTTGTGGGGCCAGGGTTAGGGGATATGTCACCTGAATAGAGTAACAGCAGGAGGGTGAGAAAGAGAAGGTGGGAATGGGATTTGTGGGAGTGGGAGGCAGCACGAGAGTTAGAGGGAGACCATGTTCTGAGGAAACAAAGGAGCTCATGCGAAGCCATCATGTGGGACGAGAGGAGGGAGGGAGAGATGCAGATAGTGTAGGGGTCGGTGGTAGAGGGGCAGGAGTTCCATTTAAGGAGAAAGGTAGAAGTAAAGAGCAGAAGCGTGAGAGAAAGCATGATATAGACATGAGTTTACCAGAGTAAAAAGTGGGCCTTGCAGTTTTGCAGTTCCTTCCTCCAGTCCCGCAACTCCAGGAATCAACTCTGAACATCCACTTAAGAATGCCACTCAACTCCAGGAATCAACTCTGAACGTCCACTTAAGAATGCCACTCAACTCCAGGAATCAACTCTGAACGTCCACTTAAGAATGCCACTCAACTCCAGGAATCAACTCTGAACGTCCACTTAAGAATGCCACTCAACTCCAGGAATCAACTCTGAACGTCCACTTAAGAATGCCACTCAACTCCAGGAATCAACTCTGAACATCCATTTAAGAATGCCACTCAACTCCAGGAATCAACTCTGAACGTCCACTTAAGAATGCCACTCAACTCCAGGAATCAACTCTGAACGTCCACTTAAGAATGCCACTCAACTCCAGGAATCAACTCTGAACGTCCACTTAAGAATGCCACTCAACTCCAGGAATCAACTCTGAACGTCCACTTAAGAATGCCACTTGGAAATGACACTGGAGCCTGGCTCAATGGAGCCTGTTATAGTTGTTATATAGGGCGGACTGATTGCATTCAGGCAGTTAAAGAGTCAACACCTGAAAAAGTCAACACCTGAAGCTGGATGGGCTGTGTCAATAGGGCAGGAGATTCACATGCTAATTAGCAAAGCAAATGGTGGAGAAAAACAAAAATAAATAAAAAATAAATAAAAACAGCAAAAAAACAAGGTAACCTTACAATGTGGGTGCCTGCGAATACTGGGTGATGGGGGTCCTACCAGCAAAAGTATGCAGGGGATCAGTTGAGATGTGGGTGTCTGTGGATGATGGGTGATGGGTGATAATGTCCTACAATGTGGGTGCCTGCGAATACTGGGTGATGGGGGTCCTACCAGCAAAAGTATGCAGGGGATCAGTGGAGATGTGGGTGTCTGTGGATGATGGGTGATGGGTGATAATGTCCTACAATGTGGGTGCCTGCGAATACTGGGTGATGGGGGTCCTACCAGCAAAAGTATGCAGGGGATCAGTTGAGATGTGGGTGTCTGTGGATGATGGGTGATAATGTCCTACCAGCAAAAGTATGCAGGGGATCAGTTGAGATGTGGGTGTCTGTGGATGATGGGTGATGGGTGATAATGTCCTACCAGCAAAAGTATGCAGGGGATCAGTTGAGATGTGGGTGTCTGTGGATGAAGGGTGATGGGTGATAATGTCCTACCAGCAAAAGTATGCAGGGGATCAGTTGACATGTGGGTGTCTGTGGATGATGGGTGATGGGTGATAATGTCCTACCTGTGGAGAGAGGAGACACAGGAATTAGGGATCGTGATGGTGTAGGGGATCTTGGATAAAACTCCAGGAATCAACTCTGAACGTCCACTTAAGAATGCCACTTGGAAATGACACTGGAGCCAGACCCCGAAACGTCACTGAACTTAGATCTTTCTTGGGGTTCTGTTCCTATTATCGAAGATTTGTAGCAGGATTCGCAAAAATAGCTCAACCACTGAACAAACTCCTACAGAAGGAAAGCACAGAAGAAGGCTGCAAGGTCTCTGACCGAAATCCGTCAGCTCCAGGGCCAAGGAAAGCTCGAGAGTCCATCCAGGGAGAATGGACCAGTCAATGCGAGGGTGCTTTTACGAAGCTGAAAGAGAGTTTAACTCGAGCTCCTGTCTTGGCCTACGCAGACCCTCACAAGCCGTATGAGTTACATGTGGATGCCAGCAGAGAAGGTCTAGGGGGAGTCCTGTATCAAGAGTATGGTGGATTGCTGAGGCCTGTAGCGTATGTGAGCTGGAGCCTTACGCCTTCAGAGAAGAATTATCCTACCCACAAGTTGGAGTTCCTAGCCTTAAAGTGGGCAGTGGTAGACAAGCTAAAGGACTATCTGTATGGAGCCGAGTTTGTGATAAAGACGGATAACAATCCTCTTACTTACATCCTTACTACTGCGAAACTGGACGCAATGGGACATCGGTGGTTGGCAGCTCTGGCAGGGTTTCGGTTCAGCCTGAAGTATCGCCCTGGGGTGAATAATCGAGATGCTGATGCTTTGTCGAGAAGACCCTACACTACAGAATGGACTCAGTTAACTCCAGATGGGGTACAAGCTTTGTGTCAAGGAGCAGAGCGTCGGGTCAATGGAGGGGTTGAAGCGGAGGCCATAGGAGTCATGGCTGCGGCTGTTCCGGAGTTCTACTGCAACCCTACGCAGTTGAGGGATGAAAGTCTGCCTACCTTTTCAAAACAGGACCTGAAAGCTGATCAGGCTAGAGACCCCTTGATTGCGTTAACCATAAAGGCCCTAACTGCGAACCAGCGGGAAATTCTGCTGACCAATTCCCCAGATGGAGCCAGATTGGTCTACAAAGAGTGGGAACGGTTGAAGATGTTGGATGGGGTGGTCTACCGAAGGGGCCCCTCAACCAATGCTGAAGAGACCCAACAGTTGTTCCTTCCCACTAAACATAGGGAGAGTGTACTGCGATCGCTACATGATGAGCATGGACATTTGGGCGCAGAAAGGACTTTCAAGCTGGTGCGAGACAGGTTCTATTGGCCTTGCATGAGAGCTGAAGTGGAAAGTTACTGCCATTCATGTCTGAGGTGTACTCAAAGGAAGACCCTACCGACCCGAACTGCTCCAATGAGCCATCTGCAAAGTCAGGGACCCATGGATTTGGTGTGCATTGACTTCCTGTGCTTAGAGCCGGATGCTAGTGAGCAGGGAAATATTCTAATAGTGACTGATCACTTCACATGTTACGCCCAAGCCTTTTCTACGAAAGACCAACGCGCTACGACAGTGGCAAAGGTTCTGATGGAAAAGTGCTTTGTTCACTACGGCCTACCAAGGAGAATACACTCTGATCAGGGTAGTATTGAAAGGTTCAATTGCACGCTTCTAAATATGCTGGGGACGTTGTCAAACACAGAGAAGCAGAGCTGGAGTCGTCACATAGCTACGCTAGTACATGCATATAACAGTACGGAGAGTGACGCCACTGGATACTCACCGTACCGTCTTATGTTCAGAAGAGAAGCTCGACTGCCGGAACATTTGGCATTTGGGCTATCTCTGGACCAGACGTCGGTAGCTTCCCATAGAAATTATGTGGATAGACTTCGAAAGAATCTGGCCTCTGCGTTTGAACAGGCCCGTTTGACCTCAGGAAACAGAGAGCAAAGGAACAAATGGAACTATGACTTGAAAGTTCGGATACAGGATCTACAACCCGGTGATAGGGTTTTGTTGAAGAACTTGGGTGCTGCTGCGAGGCACAAGTTGGCGGATAGATGGAGCTCTCAAGTCTACATTGTCTGCAAGCAACTGCCGGGTCTGCCGGTGTATCAAATCCGGCCGGATGGAAAGGCTGGGCCTCTTAAGAACTGGCACCGGAATCATTTGTTACCTTTGAGAGAGGCTGTGAGGATACCAGTTGGGGACGAACTTTCTCTGCCGAATCCGCCTGCTCCACGTTTGCCTTCCGTTACTCGGTCTCAGCAGACCCGGGCTGTCGAAGAGAGCGAAAGGGACAGTGAGGAAGAAAGTTTTTGTCTGGACTGGATGCGCCCACCGGAGCCTGAAGAGGTTATCGCGGTTCCTGATCGGTGGGAAAGTAATTTGAGGCCTGAGGCTCCTGAATTTCAGGTAGAAGTCCCCGAGACTATTGAAATCCCTGGAGCTCCTGAAGTCGAATCTTATGACTACAGTTCTATGCCTTCACTTGAAGGATCATACTCCGAAGAGATGTCTGCTCCAGTGGTAGAAAGAAGGACTGAACCAGCGCCTATAGTACTTGCACCTGAAGAGGAACTGATTGAGCCAGAACCAAAACGCTCTGTTCGACCGCCCCAGTGACTCACCTATGACTCACCAGGACATAGCACTGAAGAGGCCGTCACCACAGTGCGAAGGTTGCCCGAAGTGTCTGCTATGTTAGCTGAGGTAGCCCAAAGCATGAGTCAACTTGAGGAAGTGTATCTAACCCATTGCATGCTTGCTGCTGAGCCTGTATATGTTACCTAAAATGTGTTGGAATGTAATGCAACTGTTGTACCTCCTTGGAGAGACCCAAGAGTTCTAGGAGGGGGAGAGTGTAGCGATGGTTTTAATTCCCTGTCGTGGTAGTACTTGTTTTTGGCCACCGGAGGGAGACAAGTGCGATGTGAGACACTGAACATTGGGACTACATTTCCCGGCATGCTTTGGGAGCGGACACAGGAAGTGGGTGGGAGACAGACGCTTACATCCTGAGCCTCGTGGAGAGGGCTGGCACAGCGCGCCAGGGAGTGAGAGAAGCAAGACACAGTGCTGCAGAACGTGACAGTGACCAGGCCGGAGCGCAGCTGGGGCCTGACAGAGATAAAGACCGGGTTATTCAGCCTTACAAGAGGAAGACCCAGTGATTCACCAGAATACCCACGCTGATATCGAGTGAGCTGGAAGACCCCGAGTTAGGAGCACCGCAGATCGATCGGACAGGGAGTGCAGGCGGTGAGCTGGACATCTTGCGGCAGCTACAGAAAAGCAAGACAGCGGATCCGGTAACCCATAAAATCCCAGTCAAAAATCGAGCGGAGAGACGTCCTGGGTCGAGCAGAGCACCAAGTATCGGGCGGATGGGTGAGAGGCCTTCCAGGCCATTGTGAAAATAGAAAGCACGCTGCTGTTTGTTTCAAAACCCACAGGGCCCCAACTTGACTAGTCAAAGATACCTCATAAATAACTCACTGGCCAGTTGAATATTGTACCCGGGTACCATCACACACACACACCTACATCCTTGGGACATAACCTGTACGGGACTCACTCCCCAACCACAAAGGGGGTTACAGATATATTTTTCCTTCTTTTCCGCTGCGCGTTTCTCGAATTACGAAGCCTTGTACTTTCTTTTCCGCTGCGCGTTTCCCGCATTACGAAGTACTGTAAATATAACTATGTATACCGTGTTATTCATTATATGCCATTTATTCAAGTAAACTATATAATTTATAAAATACACGACGGTGCTGGAGTATATTTATTCCCTAGTGCAGGGAGACTGACCCGAGGTTCAATTTCAGCGGCTCCTCCGGGAGTGAGCGCTACACATGGAATAGCCTCCCAGTGGGAGCAGTATCTACTACACTTTCTAGATCACTGTTACATGGAATAACCTCCCAGTGGGAGCAGTAACAGTGATATAGAAAGGGTAGTAGATACTGCTCCCACTGGGAGGGTATTCCATGTATCTACTACCCTTTCCATATCACTGTTACTGCCCCCACTGGGAGGCTATTCCATGTATCTACTACCCTTTCTATATCACTGTTACTGCTCCCACTGGGAGGCTATTCCATGTATCTACTACACTTTCTATATCACTGTTACTGCCCCCACTGGGAGACTATTCCATGTAATAGTGATATAGAAAGGGTAGTAGACACTGCTCCCACTGGGAGGTTATTCCATGTATCTACTACCTTTTCTATATCACTATTACATGTAATAGTCTCCCAGTGGGGGCAGTAACAGTGATATAGAAAGTGTAGTAGATACATGGAATAGCCTCCCTGTGGGAGCAGTAACAGTGATATAGAAGGGTAGTAGATACATGGAATAGCCTCCCAGTGGGGGCAGTAACAGTGATATAGAAAGGGTAGTACTGTTACTGCCCCCACTGGGAGGCTATTCCATGTATCTACTACCCTTTCTATATCACTGTTACATGGAATAGCTTCCCAGTGGGAGCAGTAACAGTGATATAGAAAGGGTAGTAGATACATGGAATAACCTCCCAGTGGGAGCAGTAACAGTGATATAGAAAGGGTAGTAGATACATGGAATAGCCTCCCAGTGGAGCAGTAACAGTGATATAGAAAGGGTAGTAGATACTGCTCCCACTGGGAGGGTATTCCATGTATCTACTACCCTTTCCATATCACTGTTACTGCCCCCACTGGGAGGCTATTCCATGTATCTACTACCCTTTCTATATCACTGTTACTGCTCCCACTGGGAGGCTATTCCATGTATCTACTACACTTTCTATATCACTGTTACTGCCCCCACTGGGAGACTATTCCATGTAATAGTGATATAGAAAGGGTAGTAGACACTGCTCCCACTGGGAGGTTATTCCATGTATCTACTACCTTTTCTATATCACTATTACATGTAATAGTCTCCCAGTGGGGGCAGTAACAGTGATATAGAAAGTGTAGTAGATACATGGAATAGCCTCCCTGTGGGAGCAGTAACAGTGATATAGAAGGGTAGTAGATACATGGAATAGCCTCCCAGTGGGGGCAGTAACAGTGATATAGAAAGGGTAGTACTGTTACTGCCCCCACTGGGAGGCTATTCCATGTATCTACTACCTTTTCTATATCACTGTTACATGGAATAGCTTCCCAGTGGGAGCAGTAACAGTGATATAGAAAGGGTAGTAGATACATGGAATAACCTCCAGTGGGAGCAGTAACAGTGATATAGAAAGGGTAGTAGATACATGGAATAGCCTCCCAGTGGGAGCAGTATCTACTACCCTTTCTATATCACTGTTACTGCTCCCACTGGGAGGTTATTCCATGTAACAGTGATCTAGAAAGTGTAGTAGATACTGCTCCCACTGGGAGGCTATTCCATCTACTACACTTTCTAGATCACTGTTACATGGAATAACCTCCCAGTGGGAGCAGTAACAGTGATATAGAAAGGGTAGTAGATACTGCTCCCACTGGGAGGCTATTCCATGTATCTACTACCCTTTCTATATCACTGTTACTGCTCCCACTGGCAAGCTATTCCATGTAACAGTGATATAGAAAGGGTAGTAGATACATGGAATAGCCTCCCAGTGGGGGCAGTAACAGTACTACCCTTTCTATATCACTGTTACTGCCCCCACTGGAGGCTATTCCATGTATCTACTACACTTTCTATATCACTGTTACTGCCCCCACTGGGAGACTATTACATGTAAAAGTGATATAGAAAAGGTAGTAGATACATGGAATAAACTCCCAGTGGAAGCAGTGTCTACTACCCTTTCTATATCACTGTTACATGGAATAGTCTCCCAGTGGGGGCAGTAACAGTGATATAGAAAGTGTAGTAGATACATGGAATAGCCTCCCAGTGGGAGCAGTAACAGTGATATAGAAAGGGTAGTAGATACATGGAATAGCCTCCCAGTGGGGGCAGTAACAGTGATATAGAAAGGGTAGTAGATACATGGAATAACCTCCCAGTGGGAGCAGTAACAGTGATATAGAAAGGGTAGTAGATACATGGAATAGCCTCCCAGTGGGAGCAGTATCTACTACCCTTTCTATATCACTGTTACTGCTCCCACTGGGAGGTTATTCCATGTATCTACTACCCTTTCTATATCACTGTTACTGCCCCCACTGGGAGGTTATTCCAAGTATCTACTACCCTTTCTATATCACTGTTACTGCTCCCACTGGGAGGTTATTCCAAGTATCTACTACCCTTTCTATATCACTGTTAAATAGAATAGTCTCCAGTGGGAGCAGTATCTACAGACTGACACCCTGAGGAGGACCCTGCTGGACAGTGGACTGTACGCCAGTGGCCCGAATGAGAGAGGCAGCCACAGGCCCACCACAACAAGTGGTAAGGTACGGAAGCTGTGACACTGGTAATATATTGTGGGTATTGGCAATGTGGCACCGAAGCGGCACCACCAGGCATAGCATAGTTTTGGTGACACTCCTGTGCCACAGTGCCAATCAATCAGTGACTCAGACCACTGCTAGAGGTTGTCCTCCTTGCAAGAGCAACATTCAGCGTCCTTTACTTTCGGTGAGAAGACACTAAATACTCCTGATAGAGACTATTATTATGAATCTCTATGCTGATATTGGAGGAGGGGGCACCAAAACACACCTTCGCCTGAGTAGACAAAAATGCTTGCACCGGCCCTGTACATAGTCATATTATTCATAAAACATCATCCTCCAAAACACAAGCGAAAATTTCAATTTATTTCAGTTTTTGGTTAAAATTGTACATTTTCTCAGAAAAATGCAGTAATAGGTTCCCAATTCACATATTTTTTAACTAGCATTCCCTATAGAATTTATAACCACAAGGGTTTGGATGCTAAAATGGGAAAAAATAATTTTACGCTCTGCAAATGATTGAAATCTTAATGAAAAATGTATCACACAGTAAGTGCCTGGTTAGATATACCGTATCTGCACTATTAAATAACCATTTCACTAAAGTCCAAAAAAAGCCCATCAAAATATTCAGCTCCAGGCCCATAGAGATGTTAATCTGGCCCTGATGGGATCTGCATTATGATTATCTGTAATCATAACCACCTGAATCCCTGTACAATAGTGAGTGACCCCAGATAGTCCCTGTATTATGTCCTATCTCTTGCTGTTGGAATGCAGTAAAGTTTGTTGAGCCTCTTTGTTACAGTGAGAGTGGGAGCTGCTTTTTGTGGCTTGTTTATAAGGGATTATTCAAAGAGAGCTGAATTGGCCACCGAATTGCACCGTACGGTGAATTTCCCTGCAAATAATGGCGAATTGCCAGCGAAATATGGCAGTGAAATTCCCCATAGAGAAGTAATGGTTAATCTATTCAGAGAATGCTGAACAGCAACGAAGAAGTGCAAAATGCCCAGATTTTTGTTGCTTTCGTTTGACCGGTTTAATCAAGCGAATCCCTTAGGTTTCAATGCAAAAAAATTCCCCGGTTTTATAAATTTTTTATTCAACTGTTTATTCTTTTCATTTCCAGCAAAAAGTCTTTTTAGTTAAATTTTTTGAATTTTTTTAGGCATTTGTTTTTATTTTTACCATAAAATTTTTAAATCCAACTCTTTTTTTATATGGTTTTTTTTTTAAAAAAATTCTGTAACAGACCTTTTTATTGTTATTCATAGGACCTTATATATTATTTCCATGCATTTTCGTGCATTAGTTATTTTAAAAAATGCCTTTTAAAAGTTGCGTTTTTTTGGGGGGGGTTTTCCCCCTATTCGGCAGCTGGTCGGCTTTGTCCGGCAGTGTTCGGTGGCTGGTCAGCTTTTTTCAGCACCGTTCGGGAGGTGATCGGAGGCATTCGGCAGTGTGTTCGGTGGATCGTCAGCTGCGTTCGGTGGGTTTATGTTAAAGTATAGGAAGTAACTCACTGTAATGTGATCACGATTCACAGTAAATATTGTATTTATGTCTGGTTTTATTGCCCAGGGCCCAGATTCCAGGCCAGCCCCAGGGCCCAGGCCAGCCCCAGGGCCCAGTGAAGCCCAGGTACAGGGTCAAGGCCAGCCAAAGGTTCCAGGTCAGCCCCAGACCCTCTTCACAATTAACACTGGCCCTTTCAGCAGCAGCACTACTCACCGCTCTGCCGTATTCTCTGTTGCCGTCTTCTGTTCTGACTCTTCCGACATCTGCTTCAGTGGAGTCCTATGGACTTCATTGAGAGGATGCGCGCGGCTACGCTTAACGCTGCCGCGCGCATCCTGGCGCTTAATGCGTGATAAGAATGCAGGCAGCTTTTTTTAGCACCTGCGTTATAATCTAGCGGTAAAACGGTCGCGCTAGGGGGAAAACTGCGGGCGCAGTTTTTCCTCCATAGCGCCCCCATTTTACCGCTAGGATCGTAATTTGACCCAACAATGGGAAACATTTTTCTCTTTCCATTTTATTTCTATATCTTTAACCATCCAATCATCCAAACGATGCGGGTTTCATTCAATACTTTCACATTCAGGGTTATCCAAAGAGATTCGAATTGCTTGAGAAAGGTAACCGAACGCTGAAAATCAGCGTTCAGTTACCTTTCTTGGCCATTCGGCTATCCAGAGAGCAGGCAATTCGCCAAATCCTGGCGAATTGCCTGCACATACGGTGCCTGTTCGGTCCCTGTTCGAGGGCAGTGAAATCCCCATGAAAAAGCACTGCTTCGGCTATTCAGAGAACACAAACCAACAGTGAAAGGTTCCCCTAATGCCCTGCCATTCAGTGGTTTAATTCGACAGGTTTATTCAGGAGAATCCCATAGACTTCAATGTTAAAAATATTCCCGTTTTAATTCAATATCTAATAAACCGTTCATTATAAAATTCTGCAGCAAAAAGTCTCTTTATTTATAGATTTTTTAGGATACTTTAAGCATTTTTCTGAATTTTTAAAAAAATAATTAACCCCTTAGTGACCGGGCGGTTTTACACAAATCCGTCCGTTCGTGACCGCAGCTGTTTTTACGTTTCTGCGCTCTTAGTGTTTACGTCAAATTTTCCTCTTACTCGTTTATGTAACCCACACATATTTTACACTGTTTTTCTCGTCACTAAATGGACTTTATAAAGATACCATTTTTTTCATCATTTCATATAATTTACTATAAAAAATATTGTGAAATATGACACAAAAATTGAAAAAACACCACTTTTTCGAACTTTGACCCCCAAAATTTCTTATGTATCAACAACCGTCAAAAATTTTTTATTCCTTAGTAGTTTCTAAATTTAGTACTGAGTTTAGCAATACCCAATGTTTACATATTCCTCGCTTTTTTCCTTATTTTATGCAACAATAAGTGCAAGTAGCACTTTGCCATTTCCAAAGAGTTTATTTTCAAAACTAGTGATAGTGACATTGTAACACTGATATCTGTCACTAATTCCTGAATAACCCTCCACATATACATATTTTTTTAAAGTACACAAATCAAGGTATTAAACTTGGGGTATTTTGACTCTTTCCATGCAAACCATTTTACCACAAATCTATGCCAAAGTTTGAAAAAAAAAAAATTTTGGTGATTTTTTTTTTTTGAACGTAATTTAAGAATACATGTACTGTGAACTTTAAGGTTTACTGCCAAAAAGCACCCCAAAATATGTTCAGCAACATCTTCTGAGTAAATTGATACCACCCAAGTATAGGTATGTCGGGTCATTTGGGGGCTAAAAGGCCTTATTTGGGGGGTGCACATTTCAGTTTTCCAACTTGGAATTTTCACATTTCGTCATCATGCACCCATGTCCTATTTGGGACATTTTTGAAGCCGGCCAAAGTAATTTACCCCCATCAAACCATATATTTTTAGAAAGGGCACACCCTAGGGTGCTTCAAAGAGTTGTATTTTAACCACTTTCCATGCACTAGCTCTTTGTCAATCTTTCAGGTAGTCACTTTTTGTGTTATTTTTTCACACACATTGTACTTTAGGCATGAATTGTCAAATCCAGTTATGGGTTACTGCCAAAAAACACCCCAAAATATGTTCAGCAACATCTTCTGAGTAAATTGATACCACCCATGTATAGGTATGTCGGGTCATTTGGGGGCTAAAAGGCCTTATTTGGGGGGTGCGCATTTCAGTTTTCCAACTTGGAATTTTCACATTTCGTCATCATGCACCCATGTCCTATTTGGGACATTTTTGAAGCCGGCCAAAGTAATTTACCCCCATCAAACCATATATTTTTAGAAAGGGCACACCCTAGGGTGCTTCAAAGAGTTGTATTTTAACACTTTCCATGCACTAGCTCTTTGTCAATCTTTCAGGTAGTCACTTTTTGTGTTATTTTTTCACACACATTGTACTTTAGGCATGAATTGTCAAATCCAGTTATGGGTTACTGCCAAAAAACACCCCAAAATATGTTCAGCAACATCTTCTGAGTAAATTGATACCACCCATGTATAGGTATGTCGGGTCATTTGGGGGCTAAAAGGCCTTATTTGGGGGGTGCGCATTTCAGTTTTCCAACTTGGAATTTTCACATTTCGTCATCATGCACCCATGTCCTATTTGGGACATTTTTGAAGCCGGCCAAAGTAATTTACCCCCATCAAACCATATATTTTTAGAAAGGGCACACCCTAGGTGCTTCAAAGAGTTGTATTTTAACACTTTCCATGCACTAGCTCTTTGTCAATCTTTCAGGTAGTCACTTTTTGTGTTATTTTTTCACACACATTGTACTTTAGGCATGAATTGTCAAATCCAGTTATGGGTTACTGCCAAAAAACACCCCAAAATATGTTCAGCAACATCTTCTGAGTAAATTGATACCACCCATGTATAGGTATGTCGGGTCATTTGGGGGCTAAAAGGCCTTATTTGGGGGTGCGCATTTCAGTTTTCCAACTTGGAATTTTCACATTTCGTCATCATGCACCCATGGCCTATTTGGGACATTTTTGAAGCCGGCCAAAGTAATTTACCCCCATCAAACCATATATTTTTAGAAAGGGCACACCCTAGGGTGCTTCAAAGAGTTGTATTTTAACACTTTCCATGCACTAGCTCTTTGTCAATCTTTCAGGTAGTCACTTTTTGTGTTATTTTTTCACACACATTGTACTTTAGGCATGAATTGTCAAATCCAGTTATGGGTTACTGCCAAAAAACACCCCAAAATATGTTCAGCAACATCTTCTGAGTAAATTGATACCACCCATGTATAGGTATGTCGGGTCATTTGGGGGCTAAAAGGCCTTATTTTGGGGGTGCGCATTTCAGTTTTCCAACTTGGAATTTTCACATTTCGTCATCATGCACCCATGTCCTATTTGGGACATTTTTGAAGCCGGCCAAAGTAATTTACCCCCATCAAACCATATATTTTTAGAAAGGGCACACCCTAGGGTGCTTCAAAGAGTTGTATTTTAACACTTTCCATGCACTAGCTCTTTGTCAAACTTTCAGGTAGTCACTTTTTGTGTTATTTTTTCACACACATTGTACTTTAGGCATGAATTGTCAAATCCAGTTATGGGTTACTGCCAAAAAACCACCAAATATGTTCAGCAACATCTTCTGAGTAAATTGATACCACCCATATATAGATTTGTTCTGTTGTTTTTGGGGTGCTACGCCAATCTTTGACATGTGCTTGTCAATTTTCTAATTTGACATACAGTATCTTCTTTGCTTATCTTCTTTTTAGGGGCCTTTTTACATACCCCAGTTTTATGAACGTGCATATATTTGGTAAGCTAACACCCCAAAGTATTGTAAATGGAGTGTTTTTATGCTATGGATGCATCCGTTTGCTCCAAACAAATTAGATACTGTTTGGTGGTCATTTTTCATTTTCACACCCACATCAGTTTTGGACTGTGATTTAGGAGACACTGTTGTTTTTTACTGCATGAAAACTCTCCAGGTTGTTTTCTGCAAGGTCTCCTGAGTACACCCATGCCCCCCATGCATAGGTTTGCCAGGATTTTGGGAAGGTTCAAATACAATTTTTATGACTTTGTCATTGGAGTTGAAATTGAGATTATTTCTTCAGCTAGGCCTAGCTTTGGTTTTGGGTCTACCGCATACCCCAGTTTGAATTATTGCCAGAAAATTGTTTATATTTGTTATGTTGACACCCCAAGGTATTGCATATGGAGTGCTTTGATGCCATGGATGCAACGGTTTTAGCCCAAAACATTTGAGAAGGTGTGTGGCGGTAATTTTTCAATTTTCAGATTTTTACGCCCACAGTAGTTTTGGACTGTGATTTAGCAGACACTGTTGTTTGTTACTGCATGAAAACTCTCCAGGTTGTTTTCTGCAAGATCTCCTGAGTACACCCATGCCCCCCATGCCTAGGTTTGCCAGGATTTTGGAAGGTTCAAATACAATTTTTATGACTTTGTCATTAGAGTTGAAATTGAGATTATTTCTTCAGCTAGGCCTATCTTTGGTTTTGGGTCTACCGCATACCCCAGTTTGAATTATTGCCAGAAAATTGTTTATATTTGTTATGTTGACACCCCAAGGTATTGCATATGGAGTGCTTTGATGCCATGGATGCAACGGTTTTAGCCCAAAACATTTGGCAACAAGGTGTGTGGCGGTAATTTTTCAAATTTCAGATTTTTACGCCCACAGTAGTTTTGGACTGTGATTTAGGCTAGGGTCAGACGAGCGTAGTGTTCACGTCCGTGATCGCGCCTAAAAGTACGTCCGTGATAGCATGACATAAAGTCCAATGGAGCCCGACACACGAAGTACGTCCGCACTGAACTGCGGACGCACAACGGCCGCGGCCCACGGACGCAAGGCAGGCAAGAACGTAGAACCGCTAGAACGGCCGCACAAAGTGCGCTGCGTCCGCAACGTCTGCATAGCTTTGTGTGTGAGTGATGGAACGTGGTCAGACGGACTGCATTTATACGTCCTGCATTTTTCACGGACAAAATGGTTTTGCAATTGAATTTATTGTCCCTCCTACATCTGTCAAAAAATAAATGTCAGTGAAAAAACGGACTGTGTGACCACTACTGCGTCTTCCGTACTGACGATGTCCGTACTGCACGGACGTACAGTCCGTAGAAATCACGCTCGTCTGACCCTAGCCTTAGCAGACACTGTTGTTTGTTACTGCATGAAAACTCTCCAGGTTGTTTTCTGCAAGATCTCCTGAGTACACCCATGCCCCCCATGCATAGGTGTGCAAAGATTTTGGCAAAATACAGCACCAATTGTAGAACATAAAAATGTACGAATAAAATGTAAAAGTCTGGTGCCTGTCAAACTGGGGATGCTCTCTAGGGGAGCACAGGCTGTTGTCACTGAAGTGCATGAAACGCAAAATGTTTTCATACCTTCTACGTGACATTGATTGGAGGTAAATGGGGGTAGAGCAGATGGGGCTACTGCTCCAGCAGGAGCGAATTGAGGGCTTCTTTATGATGCCCTCAGCATAGTAAGTGCCCAGAATTTCAGAAATTCTGGCACATCTAGCGGGGTCCATTGCTGCCTTGCCAAGTAGGAGTCTGGCTTCGCAGCACAATGCTGATGGGCATACAGATTTGATTGGGCCACGATGTGGCCCAACAAATCATCCCCCATAAACACCTGCAAAAACTGTGTGGCGGTAAATCCTGCAACATCAATATTGATGCCAGGATTTGCCGTGAAAGGAGGGATATCTGGCCTCTGGCGATGAGGCACTACCCACTCCTCAGCTGGAGCTGTGCGTCTCCTGCTGGCAGGATCTGCATCAGAAACATCACTAGATACATCAGCCAGCATAGATAATGTATCTAGCGACGCCTCTGAGCAGTTAGCGGGGTCGAAATGAGGGTCTGAGTCTGACGCAGATGCCTCCGATTCTGACGCCAGGATGGCATATGCCTCCTCGGCGCTGTACACCCTCTCAGACATTATATATAATAGATTATAAAATTTTATAATTATTATATACAGTTGTGTTCAAAATTATTCAACCCCCACTGAAATTGAGTGTTTTGGCCAGTTTGACATTGATTTTGATCATTCAGTCATCTTGCTTACAATTAAATCAAAGAGGCACGTGTAGGTCAGACAAATATAACATAACATTTATAATGAAATAACCACAAATGTCTTTTCTGTGCTCACATCATTATCAGTTTTATTCAACCCCCAAGTGACATTCAATCTTAGTACTTAGTACAACATCCTTTTACAGTTATAACAGCTTTTAAATGTGAAGCATAGCTTGACACAAGTGTCTTGCAGCGATCTACGGGTATCTTCGCCCATTCGTCATGGGCAAAAGCCTCCAGTTCAGTCACATTCTTAGGCTTGCGCACTGCAACTGCTTTCTTTAAGTCCCACCAGAGGTTCTCAATCGGATTTAAGTCAGGTGACTGCGATGGCCACTCCAAAATGTTCCAGCCTTTAATCTGCAACCATGCTCTAGTGGACTTGGAGGTATGCTTGGGATCATTGTCCTGTTGAAAGGTCCAACGTCTCCCAAGCCTCAGGTTTGTGACGGACTGCATCACATTGTCATCCAATATCTCCTGGCACTGAAGAGAATTCATGGTACCTTGCACACACTGAAGCTTCCCTGTACCTGCAGAAGCAAAACAGCCCCAAAGCATGATTGACCCCCCGCCATGCTTCACAGTAGGCAAGGTGTTCTTTTCTTCATAGGCCTTGTTCTTCCTCCTCCAAACATAGCGTTGATCCATGGGCCCAAACAGTTCTAATTTTGTTTCATCAGTCCACAGAACACTATCCCAAAACTTCTGTGGTTTGTCCACATGACTTTTGGCATACTGCAGTCGACTCTTCTTATTCTTTGGAGACAGCAAAGGGGTGCGCCTGGGAGTTCTGGCATGGAGGCCTTCATTACGCAGTGTGCGCCGTATTGTCTGAGCTGAAACTTCAGTACCCACATCTGACAAATCTTTTCTCAGTTCCTCAGCAGTCACACGGGGACCTTTCTCCACTCTACGCTTCAGGTAGCGCACAGCAGTCGAAGTCAGCATCTTCTTTCTGCCACGACCAGGTAGCGTTTCAACAGTGCCCTTTGCCTTGAATTTGCGAATGATGCTTCCTATGGTCTCTCTTGGTATGTTTAACATCTTTGCAATCTTCTTATAGCCATTGCCCTTCCTGTGAAGAGTAACCACCTCTTCTCTTGTCTTCCTGGACCATTCTCTTGACTTCACCATGTTTGTAACCACACCAGTAAATGTCTAGAAGGAGCTGAGTAACAGTCATTTTAAAGCTGCCTAATTGGTGCTTATTATGCTTTATTGCTGCTCCGTGACATCCACAGGTGTTTTCAATACCTGATTGAAAACACTTGAATGAACCTCTGTTCTTCAGAGTGGTAGTCTTTAAGGGGTTGAATAATTGTGTCAATGAAGAATTCACAAAATAAACATTTACTACTGTATTACAAAACCAATTGATGTCATTTTAGTTGCATATGGTTCTTTAAAAAGTCCTTGTAGGATTTCATTCTGAATACAATTACAAATGTACACTAAATTCCCTAAAACCCTTTACAGCATTGGGGGTTGAATAATTTTGAACACAACTGTATATATAAGCGGATTGTTGGTTCTTAGAAGAACCGTTGGGTTTCACAAGAAAATACAAATAAACACCTAAATCTCTCTAAATCCCTCTAAACCTGCCTCAATTCTTCTAAATCTCCCTAAAATCTCTCTAAATCTGCCTCAATTTTTCTAATCTCACTAAATCTCACTAAAATCTCTAACCTGTCAAATCTGATCTCTCTCTCTCGCTCACCAAAACACAAGTGAGGAGAGGGAGGGAGAATCACAGAGGTCAGAGCCAATATTTACAAAATATTGGCCTGACCTGACAAATTAGAAATTTTATTTTGATTTTTTCTAACTTCTGATTGGATGTTGCTAGCCTGCCTCTCTGATGAGGCAGGCTAGGAACATCCCACTCAGCCCCAAGATGACCCTGCCCTTAGAACCCTAACCCTACCCCTGACCCTGCCCTTAGAACCCTAACCCTAACCCTATCCCTACCCCTAACCCTACCCCTACCCCTACCCCTAACCCTACCCCTATCCCTACCCCTCCCTACCCCTAACCCTACCCCTAACCCTACCCCTAACCCTACCCCTAACCCTAACCCTAACCCTACCCCTACCCCTAACCCTACCCCTAACCCTACCCCTAACCCTAACCCTAACCCTAACCCTAACCCTACCCCTAACCCTAACCCTAACCCTAACCCTACCCCTAACCCTAACCCTACCCCTAACCCTAACCCTACCCCTAACCCTAACCCTACCCCTAACTGTCAGTTTATTTTATTTATTTTTCTTTTTTTACACTTTTTTTACACACTTTTTTTTACTTTTTTTTACACTTTTTTTTACTTTTTTTCACTTTTTTTTACTCTGCTGGGTGCCTTGATCCCTCGAGGCACCCAGCAGAGCACCTGATCACTGAAGTGATCGATTTTGTACTGAGTGCCACGATACCTCGTGGCACTCAGTACTTCCTGCCGCTACCGGAAGTGATCGCTCGGGGGGAGCGATCACGGACGGACCGGCGGCAGGTAAGTATATTACAAGGATGCCTCGATGTCGAGGCATCCTTGTAATATGCTCAGAGCAGCTGGAAGCGATCCGATCGCTTCCAGCGCTCTGTAGAAGTGCCGGGCACCTCTCCGGTGCAACCGGATGTAGATCGCTCCCGGGGAGCGATCACATGGTGCCCCGGCACTTCTAACGGCCATTGCACGGATGCCTGGACTCCCAGGCATCCTGCAATGGCGTTTGAGCTGCTGGAAGCGATCCGATCGCTTCCAGCAGCTCAAAAACGGCAGGACGTACCATGTACGTCAGCGGGTCTAAGAGAGACCCGCTGCAATGACGTACATGGTACGTCCGCGGTCGGGAAGGGGTTAAAAGTCCGATTTTTTTTTTTTTTTTTCAGTTTGCTTATTTTTTTTGTAACAGCCCTCTTTATTATCATTCCCTGGACCTCCTGTGAAAATTTCAGACATTTTCGCTCAGTAGTTTCTTTGCAAACAGCATTTCATTTTCCCAGATTCATACAAATGGTTTTTCTAATTTATTCACTGCCTCCTCTACGTCACAGCTGCTTCGGCTCTGTGTGATTCGGCTCCTGTTCGGCTCCTGTTCGGCTTCTTCGAAGGTTAATCCAGATGTTTTTGCTTGTTTTCAGCGTGCATTCGGTTAGGTTTCGTCAGGTTTTCGGCAGCTTTTCCCTGCAATTCGGGGACCCTGTGGTGTTTGCTGAATACACCGCAGGGTCACCGAAATGGGATCGGCAAAAGGAACCGAATTGAAGAGAACGAAAAGTCACCGAACGTGCGGTGACTTTTCGAATCTCTTTGGATAACCCTGATTGTATTTTTTCGTAGTTTTTTTTTCTATTGCAAGAAACTATTACAGATATAATACCTAACATATCATTTTAAAATATTGTTACAACACACCAAGCACAACTTTAATTTACAACCATTTTATTATAACACAATCATCTCTAACAACCTTTATAGATTCAAGAAAATGCTGGAGAAGTTCCAGTTAGTACATTTTTATATAGATTTTGCTCCTCCTTAGGAACAAATGAACTACGACAGACTCAGACTCATATTTCAGTTTCTGCAGTTTCAGTATAATATAATATATGTTCATAAATTTTATGGTTTAGATGCCGCCAGCCAAAAAATAAATATTTATTACATTTTTGTATAAGGCGTGTAGCTTGAATATGAGGTTCCTTTAAAAATGATGAATAATATGGGACAATGCCAACCACTAGAAGCTCATAAACCTATAATAAAAGGGTCTTTATTTTACTGGACCAAGCCCATAATTGCATCAGTATAAATGGGTTAACCAAACGTATATACCAACATAGCTGACGCTTTCCACAATCACTGCACAATCTGCAGGGACATCTGAAAATAACATCCCTTAAGAATCACACTTGAAAATGTCTCATCAAACCATTCGCACCAGCTCCAGATCTGGTCTCCGAAACTTTAGCTCTTCTTCTGCAGTCATGCCTGGGAATGCAGGACGATATAACGTAACATCTGTCTCCTCACGAAGAGTACCACGCTTGGGTAGCCATGCTAACTTTACTAGCAGAAGTCTCTATTCTGCAGGTCCCAGAACAAGTAGAATTTCTGTTAGTGGAGTCCACCCTGCAAGGAGCTCATATGGGTTTGGTGGACTTGGATCTGGATATGTTTGTGGTGGATCTGGTGGTGTTTCTAGCATAAGTTATGGGGTTGGTGGTGGATATGGTGCTGGAGGTGGATATGGAGCTGGATATGGTGCTGGATTTGGAGGTGAATTTGGTGTGGGTCACGGATTTGTTCCTGTCGGCATTGCACCTGTTACCGTTAACCAAAGTCTTCTTATACCACTCAACTTGGATATTGATCCCAATATCCAAAGGGTGAGGAAAGAAGAAAAGGAGCAGATGAAAACACTTAATAACAAATTTGCCTCTTACATCGACAAGGTAAAAAAAATCCCCCATATATTTCCTTTTGCATTTTTCTTAAAAGTCTTCAGAGATTAATGTTTTGTGAATTATTTTTAGGTCCGTTTCCTGGAGCAGCAAAATAAAATGTTGGAGACCAAGTGGGGCTTATTACAAGAGCAAAAAACGGTCAGAAGTCACATCGAACCCATATTTGAGAATTTCATAACAAATCTTAGAAGGCATCTTGACAGATGTGCAGGGGACAGACTAAAACTAGAATCAGAACTTAAGAACATGCAAGACGTGGTGGAGGACTTCAAGGGAAAGTAAGTGATAAAAAACACATTTTATAAGCCAATAAATAATTTTATTTAAGCTATTCAAAACTAAAATATAATCTTCATCTATCCACAAGGTATGAAGATGAGATCAATAAACGCACAGCTGCTGAAAATGAATTTGTGTTACTTAAAAAAGTGAGTATCTAAGCCGGTGAAATTATGTACGAGGTGTGCACAGCTTTGGTGGACAAATATCTTCTGAATTTATACAGATATTGTTATAAAAAAATTCTAAAACCTAGAAAATTCAAGGTGTTCTAAACAAAGGATGCATCGGTACTCTCCAGTTCTTATATGTATTTTCTCACCATGTTGACAGTAATTATTATACTTTATTTATATAAGGCCTGTGGATTCCAGTTAGAAGGAATGATATGGTATGATTCAGGAGAACCTGTTCCTGAGGGAACTCATAATCTATCAATGATATATAGTGTGAGGTAGGGGCATATATATTGTTAGCTGTCTTGCCCAAGAACACTTACTGAGTGATAAGGTGTTTTGACTGGGAATCAAATCTACTTTCCACGGGTGCAAACAAGCGACATAGTGTTGAGGTTGACCTTTCTTCTCCACAGTTGTAAGGTAGAATCTTTTCCTCTCCTCAAGGGATATGCTGGTCAGAGATTTTGATCAGTATTTGAGCCTGCTTCTCCACGATTGTAGAGCACAGACATTACTGTTATATTAGCCGATACAGCCGATATTGTGTGGTTGACACGTGTGCATCATTGGGGGTCATGCCCAAGGACACTTGGGCAAGACCGTAATGAGCAAGTACCCAACACTCCCAAGTATTTTTACAACTGCAATAAATACAAACGTTTGAGAAATCTCATTGCAATGTTATGTTATGTTCTAAAGCAGAGGTCCCCAACCGCGGTCCTCAAGTACCCCTAACAGGGCAGGTTTTGAGAGTCACCTTGGGGAAATGCAGACTGAATCCTGCAATCACTCTACAGCAGATCATATCTCCTGTACTGTGCTTGAGTTATCTGGATAACCTGACCTGTTGGGGGTACTTGAGGACTGCGGTTGGGAACCACTGGTCCAAAGAATTCAAAAATTCTAATTGGCGCGCTATAGTTGAGGTGCAATGACCAGAATAAGGGAACTTTACCAAAACTACTATTGTATATTTGGACTTGTCACCTGTTTTTCTGATGACCCATACCGCAGGTGTACGTTGATTGTGGTCACATACTTTATCTGGTCTGACCTTTTGTAAAGGCAGGAACTCCATGCTGAAAATATACCACTATTCAATGGAAAAGTACTGGGCTATTATATGAATACTGTATACATGTTTGTCGGGTTGTTTAAGCTGAATAATCCAGGATAATGGAATGGCTTATTTTTGACAGCCAGTAACATAACTCATCTTCCCGCATTGAAAATCCTGCAGCATGGAAAAGTATTGTTTCAGATATTTAGTCCTTTTTTTTTCTTTTTTTTCTTGGATAACCTGTAATAAACCATCTGATATGGGCAAAATAATTCTCATCATCCGCAGCCCTCTTATGAATGTGAAGGTGTAGTTTAATATATAATGGTGAAGACTGACCTTAATCGATAAGCAAATTTCAGGACTGTGTGCAAAAAAAGAGATTTTGTCAAATGTAAAAAATATAGATCAATAGTAGGGTAAAATGTCAGTCCCTTGTTGATCCAGGGAGAAATTTGGTTACCATTATGGAATCAAGAAGGATTTTTTTCTATTTGTGCACAATTGGATGCACAGAGAGGATTTTTTCTTTTGCCTTCTTCTATATCAACAAGAAACATGGGGATATGTTAGAAGGTTGAACGTGATGAACATCGGTCTTTTTCAAGCTATATTACTATGTAACTAAGTGATTTGCCCCTTGTCCCTTTGTATGTATAACTGGAAATGTTCTCTTTTTATTTGTCCATTTCGTGTCCTCAAATATCCTTTATTTCTTATTTGATTTAAAATAGATGTTACATGCCACTGTTTCATATGAAAATATAGCGTTATTATCATTTTTTTTAGGATGTGGATGCAGCATACTTGAACAAAGTAGAACTAGAATCGAAATTGGACTGCCTAACTGAGGAAATCCAGTTTACGAAGAATATCTGCGACTCGGTAAATATCTATTAATGTAAAAAAATTATTAAATTAATCAGGGAATACTATGAATTTATTAGAAATGTAAAAGAAAGGTCAGGATTATATTATAGATTAAAAAAAACAATGTTGACTTAAAGGGATACTAAAGGGTTTAAACAGGAGGGGGAAGAAATGGAGAGGTTAAACGTTAATTCCCACTGACCCCTTCTGCACTGCCCCTTCCAGGTCTAACCCTTTTAGTTTCCTTTAAAAACGTTCCTCAATCCAGCCTTCAGCATGTCGTGTGAAAGCCCTGATGTTCACTGGTTTCTTTCGGCAGGTTTATTCAAGTGAATCCGATAGGTTTCAATGTAAAAAATATTCCCATTTTTACCCAATATCTATTAAACGGTTTATTGTTTTAATCTGCAGCAAAAAGTCTCTTTATTTAATTTTTATTAGAACCTTTTAGGCATTTTTCGGGGGGGGGGGGTCATTCATAGGACCTTATATGTTAATTCCAGACATTTTCGTTCACTAGTTTTTTTCCAAACAGCATTTCAATCTTTGACACTTTCAATCGTTTTTTTTTTTTTTACCCCGTTCGTCGGCTTGTCGGCTTTTTCTGGCCCCTGGACATCGCTGTGTTCGGCGGATCATCTGCTTTTTCTCGGCGGGTTCGACAGGTTTGCAGCAGATTATCGGATCTGATTAGATCATTTCAGCAGTTTTGCGGCTTTTTTTTTTTAAATGTGCAGATATTTGATCCAATAATTTCTTCATTTAAAAAAAAAAACTGCAAAACCACCAAAATCATCGAATATGATACTTTCAGCGGTCTCCTTGCGCTTTATTGAATCAAATCCGATTCGCCAATCTGCTGGACCTACCGAAATGATCAGATCTGATAATTTCTGCGGTGTCGTGGCTTCTTTTTTTTTTCTTTTTTCATTCAGTGTTTTTGCGGCGGCTGTTTCCCACTCTCCGTGGACCCTGCGGTGAATGTAGAAATTTGGTTCCCTGAAGTGAAGGAAACGAGAGAGCACAGAAATGTCGCCGACATGCTCTGTGAATAACCCCTTAAGTGGTTCACTGTGTAGACTTTAATGTTCGTTACTAGAACAGTCTATACTCTTTTTTACCAGTCCATTCTTCCAAGTGATCTTACAATGGAAGTGTTGGTTGTATCGAGTTTAGATTCAATTTAGACTAAAGAAACAGGCATTAAGGCTGCGGGCACCCAAGCGTTTCTCAGAGTGGAAGGAACGTCCGTGAGAGTGGACGTTCCTTCCACTCTGCCGCCCATGTAGCCACTTCGCTGAGCGCTGTTAGTGTGCTCAGCGCTAGAAAGCAAGATCCTCCTATGGAGGATCGCATTTTGTAGCTCCGTTAGTGTCCGTCAAAGCTTTTTGACGAGGAGGCTGAAATCACATACGGTGGTAACGCCCGCAATTCATGCGCATGCTACCCCTTGTGGCCCTCTCCATCCAGCCTGTCAAAAGCTGCCACGGACGCAGGGAAGTGCAGTCACACGGACGCACTCAGTGCGATCGTGTGACCGCAGCCTAAGCAGAGTACTTGTTATATTAGCATCCAGGCTACAACGAATGCACTGGGAAATATATAGAGCAGGATCAGATTTAATGAAGACAATGATGGCTGGTCATAATAACTGGATGAAAACTTAATAAACATATTTAATTGTGTTGCTAACAGAAACCAATTAAACACAAAATTTGAAACCAGAGATTGCTGTGTTTTACAGGAATACGACCAGCTCCAGTCTCAGATCTCAGACACCTCGGTAGTCGTGTCCATGGATAACAATCGTAACATAGACACAGATCAAATCATTGGTGAGGTGAAATGCCAGTATGAGGATATGGCTAAAAAGAGCAGAGCTGATGCCGAGACTTGGTACCAAACAAAGGTAAGTGTGCTGCTTAACTAGCTACATAGCTATGTAATGATAGGTATACAGCAAATACAAATATCTGCATGTTATGAAGCCTTACAGAGAGTGGCACTTTTTGCTCACAATTGAATTATCCTAATTTCTTCTCACAGTATGAAGAGTTGCGTGTCACAGCTGGAAAACATGGAGATGACTTAAGGAACACCAAAAATGAAATTGCAGAGCACAACCGAGCCATTAATAGGTGCAGAGGAGAAATAGACAATGCAAAAGCACAGGTACTACGAAACTCATTTTAACTTACACAGAAATAATTCTAAGCATCCCCGAAACACTCATTGGAAGCTGTGCAACATAGAAAACCTATGGCCCTATTCCATAGTTAGCGATAAAATGGAGACGGTAACAGGATACTGTGCGCCTGCAGATTTTCCTGTACCGTCTCCATTTTACCGTCGTATTCCGGGTGCTATCTTAAAACCTCACCCCAGAACGCAGCGAAGAGCTGCCGAATACCAACAGCGGTATAGGACTCTAAGGAGCTTTGCGTGTCCTGGCTGCAGGCCCGGATAAAGATCTGATTAGGAGCTGAATATTTTGGTGGGCTTTTTTTGTAATTTAGTGAAATTAAAACATATTTTTGGTTATTTAATAGAGCAGATACGGGTATATCTAACCAGGCACATACTGTGTGATTCATTTTTCATTCAGACTTCAATCATTTAAAGAGTGTAAAGATTTTTTTTCCCATTTTATCATCCAAACATTTGTGGTTATATATTCTATAGGGAATTCTTGTTAAAAAAAATTGAAACGGGAACCTGTTACTGCATTTTTCTGAGAAAATATACAATTTTAACCAAAAAAAATAGAAAAAAAAATTAAGCATTTCCCTTGTGTTTTGGAACATGTTTTTTTTTACGAATAATATAAGTATGTATAAAACACTGACCTTGCTCCCAGTGTGGGAAATGAGAAGGTTAGTAATGGCAGTGGTATTGCTCATTTTATACGTGACAAATGGACAATACCATAGCTTTGGAACTAAAAATAAATAAATAAATAAATAATGGTTTTCTTTTCTTTCAGATTTTACACGGTCACGTTTAGTATCAATGTTAAGGCCAGACTCTGCCCTATCCAATGACACCTCACTTGACCTTGTGAGGTGTATAGATTAGTGATGCAGGGGTCCAAAGTTCCCCGCAGTGCTGTTCGCTGCAGTGCGGCGGTTTAGATTTTTGATGTAAAAATTCATAACAATGGATTGTCCATCACCCATCACCTCCACACTTGTTGGTGACATGAGAAATGTGAAGGTTATTTAGTGCAGCATCATTGTTTACTTTATAATTGAAAAGTGAAAAATATTACTGTTGGAAAGAAAAAGAAAACGTAAATATTTATTATTTTATTTATTTTATTAAAAACATGGTCATGCTCTGGCCTTCCCAATGATACCTCAGTTGACCATGTAGCTGCTGGAGGTGGAGATACATGGGTCCAAATGCAGACATACAGGGTTCTTCAGAGAGCGTGAAAAGCAGGGGAATGACTGGAGAATGAAAAATTCTAGGTCAAAATAGCCAAACCAGAAAAATTCTCCCTTTCATCTCACTTTCCAAATCGGCTATTTTGACCTAGAATTTTTCATTCTCCTGCTTTTCACGCTCTCTGAATAAACCTGATAGTTATCCTTTCTCTGGGCCTATTCTGAGGCATGGGCCTGGAGCTGCTGCTCCATCTGTCCCTATGTTAATCTGGCCCTGCCTAGCAGTGAGCTCTGCGCAGACACAGAGCTTGCTCTCACAAAATCGCGCAGAGATCTCACTCTGCTCCCAGGGAAATAAAACGGTGGAACACCCTGCCCTTTTCACCGAGGGATGAGAGGTAAGTATGGGATTTTTAGGGGGGTTTTAGAGAGTGTTAAATGATTTTACAAATGCAACATTATTAAACACCAGCTTTTAGAAGTCGGTATTTCACCCTGAAATACGTCTGTTGTTTGGAAACGCAGGCTACCTTGGAATACCATATGCTGCCACACGGAGAGTACAATTAACATATTCCATAATAAGTATAGAAGACGTTTATATACAGTAACCTCGCACAGGGACGAGGCTGCATCCGAGCCGCAATCCCAGCTTGTGGTAAGATTGGAATCACGTTTCCAAACTACTAACTGAAGGAGACCCTATGTGCATTGTTTCCTGTAGTTTACTTATCGACAGATAGGAAATATAGCCCTTCTCTTTGACTAGACATATAACCTGTTTGTTTTCACATTTAACCTTCATATTCTAAGCTTTTTGTTATTATGACTTTTTGTTTCATAAGTGTGCAAGACTTGGAACAATGATCAGTGATGCAGAAGAACGTGGTAAGCTTGCTCTGAAGGATGCCAAGAACAAGCTGGATAATTTAGAGGATGCTATTCAGAGATGTAAGCAGGACATGGCTCACCAAGTGCGAGAACACCATGAGCTTATGAACCAGAAAATGGGTCTGGAATGTGAGATTCGCACCTACAGGCAACTACTGGAAGGAGAGGAGTGCAGGTGTGTATTATTGTGTGATAACATACCAGAAAACATCAAGTTATAACCCAAATGGAGTGTATTAAGCATTGTCCAGGGTGAATTAGAGTGGCGTTTTCTGGGAGAGAATTATAGCAACAGGGTGTTATGGTATGCGTGATGTAGCTTTTAGTGATACAAGTAAAGTATTCCATTCCATAGGAAGATGAGGATCTGTAACATTTGGAATGGTATAGTTTGAGTAAAGACACATAATGAAGAGAAGTCCTTGGAGTATATAACTGGCTCTAAAAGTGCTAATAATGGATTTTTATAATAGTCCTGGGCAGGGCTTAATTTGTGAATCAAGAAGTAGTGGAAAGTAAAGTGCATATAACAGCGAAGAAGTGAAGAGATGGCCTCAGATCCGGGAACACGTACAGAACACAGTGCTGAAAAAAGCATGCAATGTACTCAAATCCATGTGTACAAATATGCCTGATATGCCTTTGTATGTAAAACTGTATATATGATATGCCTTCGTATGTAAAACTGTATATATGGAGGTACATACATTTTTACAGTTTAGGTAATGTAAAGAGATTTTTCAGAAAACCGCTGGGTCCTGCCAGTCAGGGCTTGACAAATTTGCATTGAATATAGGAGCCAGCTACAAAAGTTAGGAGCCAGTTTTTGCTTCAGACTAACGAAGCTTTGCTTTCAACAACTAAAGATACACAATACCATTTTTTTTAAAAAAAAATGTAACCCTGAGTACCAATATTCTTTTTGCCAGGTACTCCCCGATACTTTTATTTAATGTCATGTGGAGCTTTCCAATAAATAATTTAAGTGTTTGCTGTAAGCCTGTCAATTTATGATAGTACTGAAATGAATGGCCAGACACCCTATTTACCCACTGCACACACACACCAGACCTCACATATAAATATATACACCAGGGCTGGATATATTTACATTAAATGCCGTAGACACGACGAAAACATTGAAGCCAACTAGATGTTTTTAGATGCCAGGCAAAGACTGCTATTAGCATGGTGTAAAATGAACTGAATTTAGGAGCCAGGAGTAAAATTCTAGGAGCCAGTGGCTACCAGGCCCATGGATTTGTCAAGCCCTGTGCCAGTGGTCAGTTGGGAAATTATGTGGTTGTGAAGGGTAACATTCATATTTTTAAGTTGATTTATTTTTGTGAAATTACATTGTTTACGTCAATGTTCTAACTTTTTTATTCAGAGTGACAATGTGACAAAATTGATCTAACACCTTACCTGTTCTATTTTGATGTGCAGCTGCAACAAACAACCATATAATAAGTAATCAATCCCCTTTCTAGGTTATCTAATGGTTTTGTTTCTCTTTTTTTTCTGCACACAACAGGATGAGTGGAGAAGGAGTTGGCCCCGTTAGTATTTGTAAGTTGCATTTTCTATCACATCATAGTGGTTTGTTGCATATTCTGCACACTCGGCAGTGGAGGCAGAGGACAGGATACTGACATGTGGCATTCTTTTGCAGCCGTTGTGAGCAGCACCACTGGTGGAGTTTATGGAGGAGGATACGAAGGCGGCAGTGGGTTCAACCTTGGATCTGGATTCAGCTCAGGAAGTGGAAGTAGAATTATAAGTGGTACTAGATTCAGTTCTGGCAGCGGAAGGAGCTCTGGTGGAGGCTACGTTTCCGGGGGAGGTTATAGCACCCCAATCGGGTATGGAGGTGGAAGCTCCAATATAACCATTTCAAAAACAACAACAACATCAACTAAAAAGCTTTAAAATACACAAGTCTTGACAAAAGCAACACCTTCACAACATAGATTTCATGGCATTTAAAATTCTCCAAAAATTTACCATTGAGAGCCAGAAAGTTTAGTAAACCTTTTGCACACATAATGAATTGAAGCCTGTTGCAGCCATTCCCCTTATTGTGCTTTAATGAAATAGTGTAATCCTTCATGGATCATGCCCATAGGCGTACGGAAAAGGGTGTGCCCCCTTGGGGAATTGCTCCTGCTTTCAAACCTGTAGGTTCCCAGCTAGAATTTTGAGCTTTTTCATATTTGGTTCATGATAAAAACTTGAAAGTTAAGACTTTTCTGATTATTTAGAGTTTGTAAGCAATAAAAGTAACTGGCGCACACCCTAAAATAAGGTTCTGAGCACATCTATGGTCATGCACATTGAAAAATGGAACCAAAGCCCCTTCTTCTTTTCAAGGGTTGATCAACTAACACTTTGCATTTAGAGATTTGAAAAGTTATGACATATTTACAATGCTTTGCAACTGTGCATCTCGAAAAGTCAGGATAGTTCACAAAATGCCGAATTGATAAATAATTCTAGCCAAAAAGGTCTTATTCAATGGTTTTAAGGAATTGTTTTTACAGTTGACCATCTTACACAGCACTATGTATGTAATCTTCGCTCGACTATTAATTCAATTATTCATAACTGATGTTATCGACTCTATTGTATGAATTCGCTTGAACACAATGCTTTCATTACTTTGCTAACATTAAACATTCTAATAGTTTCCTGAGATTTTGTTGCATTAGTAAATATGTTTTTATTATGCAATCTGTCGTAATATAACAATATCCTCCCAATTTTTGCATTTTTCTGAAGCTTGTAACATGCCCTAATGTCCCATAACAGCTTTAATTACTTTAGCATTTCCGATACTCCACTTCTGCCATTGTTAACCATTATGTAGCAAGGCGTAGGTGTGATTATGGGAGTTTGGGGGATGACCATCTGTCTAACAGTCAGGGATGAAATGAGCAGTCAAGCTCCATCTGAAGGCTTGGATGGAGCTACCGTGGCATGGCTCCTATATGTGTATTAGCCACAGATACATCACTTGGGTTGAAGCTTTTGCTTATCATATCATGCTTATAGAGCCCCAATCCGGGACTTTGGTGGCCGGGCAAAGTTTGCTGTCGCTCAAACCTGAAATTCTTTGATATGGCAGGGTTACTGAGTAGCTACAACATGATTTTTCCCATGATTATGTTTCTCTGCTGTGTGCCTGCCCATGTGTAAACACATATGGACGGGGACAGGGCTATTGCTTCCCCATGCGACTGAGAAAATGATGGAGATAAGGAAGGGAAAGTAGCAGAAGTGACAGAAAGAATGGAACTTCATAAATTTTGTATCCAAACACCTATGTAGAGTGTAAGGCAGTTTTTTAAGTGATAAAATAAATATTTTAAAGGAATGTGAGACTTGATAATATCAGTGCCTTTTAGGATATGGAAAAAGGTTGAAAACTGCCCCAGATTGAGATCCTAATGTCATCAGCGGTGATATGGCTTTATGCTTTTTCTCGTAGAATGTGCTTCATTGTAATCTTAGTTAATATAAACCTTGTTCACCAGTTTGCTCACATTTTTCTGTGTCAATATATTTACATCCAACACACCTGACATAAATACAACTTCACATAATAAGAAAAATAATAAATACAACAAAGTAATGTCAAGTTTCGATCTGTATGTCAACAGCAAAAAAAAAACAAATCAGAAAATGATGCAAAAAGCAATTAATAATTTAGCATGATTAAAAAATATAGATTGGATTTAATGCTCATTCAAGTTAATATTCCAATTTTATAATTTCGTAATTTTTCTGTGGGTTTTTAAACAACGTTTTAGTGGGGCTAGAGGCTTGATTTGTTTTGGACGCAACACATGTTAAATCTGTATTTTGGAGAACTTCATGATTTTCTATGTGTTTAACATTGTCTTTTGCTTTCAATGTATTTTATGTTATGTTGTGTCTTATGAAAATGCTAATAAAATGGCAAGCAATGCAATATCAATATCTCTGTTATTTGTATGCGTGGCATATTGAAATTCGGGATTTAGGATTAGGTTTACCAGATGAAAGTAGATTTTATTTTTTGAGAGAGTGGTTACCTTAGTCGTGGACATACTTCACATTCATATTTCACTTCACAATTCAGAAATGCTGTTTTTTGAAAAGAAAGATAATATGAAAAAAATTAAAAAATACATACAAATATAAATTACGGCAAAAGAGACCAATTGTGGTTGGATACAGAAATGGGCTGAACATGTTACAGCACAAGAAATGCTGTTTCTTTTTTAATTACATTCTCAAACACAACCTAGCAAAAAAATTTCAATGTAAAACAATCAGGGTTAATCAGAGAGGTGAAAACCAGGAGAATGGCAGGAGAAGAGAACAATCTAGACCAAATAGTTGATTTGGAAAATAAGATAAATGGGAGAATTTTTCTGGTTTTACTATTTTGACCTAGAATTTTCACTTCTCCAAACATTCTCCCGGTTTTCACCTCTCTCTGAATAACCCTGAATGTCTTTTTCTATCATTTTCACATCAGGGAGATAACGGACGGGAACTTGGGCTGACAGCTGCTAATAGCCATGTCTTTACATGTGTCCATGTGAGCTCTGCACAATAAATCAAAAAGTCCCCAAAGCTGCTTGTTGGCAGAGACATTTCTTGTTTTGGGCAGAGGGACTCGGCTAAGAATTAGCAATTTTATATATTTTTCCTTATTTTCCCATTTTAAACATTTTTTCTATGCCACCTGGTAGTCTGACCATTCATTGCTCCAAAAGGAGGATTAACCCCTTAGTGACCGGGCGGTTTTACACAAATCCGTCCGTTCGTGACCGCAGCTGTTTTTACGTTTCTGCGCTCTTAGTGTTTACGTCAAATTTTCCTCTTACTCGTTTATGTAACCCACACATATTTTACACTGTTTTTCTCGTCACTAAATGGACTTTATAAAGATACCATTTTTTTCATCATTTCATATAATTTACTATAAAAAATATTGTGAAATATGACACACAAAATTGAAAAAACACCACTTTTTCGAACTTTGACCCCCAAAATTTCTTATGTATCAACAACCGTCAAAAATTTTTTATTCCTTAGTAGTTTCTAAATTTAGTACTGAGTTTAGCAATACCCAATGTTTACATATTCCTCGCTTTTTTCCTTATTTTATGCAACAATAAGTGCAAGTAGCACTTTGCCATTTCCAAAGAGTTTATTTTCAAAACTAGTGATAGTGACATTGTAACACTGATATCTGTCACTAATTCCTGAATAACCCTCCACATATACATATTTTTTTAAAGTACACAAATCAAGGTATTAAACTTGGGGTATTTTGACTCTTTCCATGCAAACCATTTTACCACAAATCTATGCCAAAGTTTGAAAAAAAAAAAAATTTTGGTGATTTTTTTTTTTTGAACGTAATTTAAGAATACATGTACTGTGAACTTTAAGGTTTACTGCCAAAAAGCACCCCAAAATATGTTCAGCAACATCTTCTGAGTAAATTGATACCACCCAAGTATAGGTATGTCGGGTCATTTGGGGGCTAAAAGGCCTTATTTGGGGGTGCACATTTCAGTTTTCCAACTTGGAATTTTCACATTTCGTCATCATGCACCCATGTCCTATTTGGGACATTTTTGAAGCCGGCCAAAGTAATTTACCCCCATCAAACCATATATTTTTAGAAAGGGCACACCCTAGGGTGCTTCAAAGAGTTGTATTTTAACACTTTCCATGCACTAGCTCTTTGTCAATCTTTCAGGTAGTCACTTTTTGTGTTATTTTTTCACACACATTGTACTTTAGGCATGAATTGTCAAATCCAGTTATGGGTTACTGCCAAAAAACACCCCAAAATATGTTCAGCAACATCTTCTGAGTAAATTGATACCACCCATGTATAGGTATGTCGGGTCATTTGGGGGCTAAAAGGCCTTATTTGGGGGGTGCGCATTTCAGTTTTCCAACTTGGAATTTTCACATTTCGTCATCATGCACCCATGTCCTATTTGGGACATTTTTGAAGCCGGCCAAAGTAATTTACCCCCATCAAACCATATATTTTTAGAAAGGGCACACCCTAGGGTGCTTCAAAGAGTTGTATTTTAACACTTTCCATGCACTAGCTCTTTGTCAATCTTTCAGGTAGTCACTTTTTGTGTTATTTTTTCACACACATTGTACTTTAGGCATGAATTGTCAAATCCAGTTATGGGTTACTGCCAAAAAACACCCCAAAATATGTTCAGCAACATCTTCTGAGTAAATTGATACCACCCATGTATAGGTATGTCGGGTCATTTGGGGGCTAAAAGGCCTTATTTGGGGGGTGCGCATTTCAGTTTTCCAACTTGGAATTTTCACATTTCGTCATCATGCACCCATGTCCTATTTGGGACATTTTTGAAGCCGGCCAAAGTAATTTACCCCCATCAAACCATATATTTTTAGAAAGGGCACACCCTAGGGTGCTTCAAAGAGTTGTATTTTAACACTTTCCATGCACTAGCTCTTTGTCAAACTTTCAGGTAGTCACTTTTTGTGTTATTTTTTCACACACATTGTACTTTAGGCATGAATTGTCAAATCCAGTTATGGGTTACTGCCAAAAAACACCCCAAAATATGTTCAGCAACATCTTCTGAGTAAATTGATACCACCCATGTATAGGTATGTCGGGTCATTTGGGGGCTAAAAGGCCTTATTTGGGGGGTGCGCATTTCAGTTTTCCAACTTGGAATTTTCACATTTCGTCATCATGCACCCATGTCCTATTTGGGACATTTTTGAAGCCGGCCAAAGTAATTTACCCCCATCAAACCATATATTTTTAGAAAGGGCACACCCTAGGGTGCTTCAAAGAGTTGTATTTTAACACTTTCCATGCACTAGCTCTTTGTCAATCTTTCAGGTAGTCACTTTTTGTGTTATTTTTTCACACACATTGTACTTTAGGCATGAATTGTCAAATCCAGTTATGGGTTACTGCCAAAAAACACCCCAAAATATGTTCAGCAACATCTTCTGAGTAAATTGATACCACCCATGTATAGGTATGTCGGGTCATTTGGGGGCTAAAAGGCCTTATTTGGGGGGTGCGCATTTCAGTTTTCCAACTTGGAATTTTCACATTTCGTCATCATGCACCCATGTCCTATTTGGGACATTTTTGAAGCCGGCCAAAGTAATTTACCCCCATCAAACCATATATTTTTAGAAAGGGCACACCCTAGGGTGCTTCAAAGAGTTGTATTTTAACACTTTCCATGCACTAGCTCTTTGTCAAACTTTCAGGTAGTCACTTTTTGTGTTATTTTTTCACACACATTGTACTTTAGGCATGAATTGTCAAATCCAGTTATGGGTTACTGCCAAAAAACACCCCAAAATATGTTCAGCAACATCTTCTGAGTAAATTGATACCACCCATATATAGATTTGTTCTGTTGTTTTTGGGGTGCTACGCCAATCTTTGACATGTGCTTGTCAATTTTCTAATTTGACATACAGTATCTTCTTTGCTTATCTTCTTTTTAGGGGCCTTTTTACATACCCCAGTTTTATGAACGTGCATATATTTGGTAAGCTAACACCCCAAAGTATTGTAAATGGAGTGTTTTTATGCTATGGATGCATCCGTTTGCTCCAAACAAATTAGATACTGTTTGGTGGTCATTTTTCATTTTCACACCCACATCAGTTTTGGACTGTGATTTAGGAGACACTGTTGTTTTTTACTGCATGAAAACTCTCCAGGTTGTTTTCTGCAAGGTCTCCTGAGTACACCCATGCCCCCCATGCATAGGTTTGCCAGGATTTTGGGAAGGTTCAAATACAATTTTTATGACTTTGTCATTGGAGTTGAAATTGAGATTATTTCTTCAGCTAGGCCTAGCTTTGGTTTTGGGTCTACCGCATACCCCAGTTTGAATTATTGCCAGAAAATTGTTTATATTTGTTATGTTGACACCCCAAGGTATTGCATATGGAGTGCTTTGATGCCATGGATGCAACGGTTTTAGCCCAAAACATTTGAGAAGGTGTGTGGCGGTAATTTTTCAATTTTCAGATTTTTACGCCCACAGTAGTTTTGGACTGTGATTTAGCAGACACTGTTGTTTGTTACTGCATGAAAACTCTCCAGGTTGTTTTCTGCAAGATCTCCTGAGTACACCCATGCCCCCCATGCCTAGGTTTGCCAGGATTTTGGGAAGGTTCAAATACAATTTTTATGACTTTGTCATTAGAGTTGAAATTGAGATTATTTCTTCAGCTAGGCCTATCTTTGGTTTTGGGTCTACCGCATACCCCAGTTTGAATTATTGCCAGAAAATTGTTTATATTTGTTATGTTGACACCCCAAGGTATTGCATATGGAGTGCTTTGATGCCATGGATGCAACGGTTTTAGCCCAAAACATTTGGCAACAAGGTGTGTGGCGGTAATTTTTCAAATTTCAGATTTTTACGCCCACAGTAGTTTTGGACTGTGATTTAGGCTAGGGTCAGACGAGCGTAGTGTTCACGTCCGTGATCGCGCCTAAAAGTACGTCCGTGATAGCATGACATAAAGTCCAATGGAGCCCGACACACGAAGTACGTCCGCACTGAACTGCGGACGCACAACGGCCGCGCCCCACGGACGCAAGGCAGGCAAGAACGTAGAACCGCTAGAACGGCCGCACAAAGTGCGCTGCGTCCGCAACGTCTGCATAGCTTTGTGTGTGAGTGATGGAACGTGGTCAGACGGACTGCATTTATACGTCCTGCATTTTTCACGGACAAAATGGTTTTGCAATTGAATTTATTGTCCCTCCTACATCTGTCAAAAAATAAATGTCAGTGAAAAAACGGACTGTGTGACCACTACTGCGTCTTCCGTACTGACGATGTCCGTACTGCACGGACGTACAGTCCGTAGAAATCACGCTCGTCTGACCCTAGCCTTAGCAGACACTGTTGTTTGTTACTGCATGAAAACTCTCCAGGTTGTTTTCTGCAAGATCTCCTGAGTACACCCATGCCCCCCATGCATAGGTGTGCAAAGATTTTGGCAAAATACAGCACCAATTGTAGAACATAAAAATGTACGAATAAAATGTAAAAGTCTGGTGCCTGTCAAACTGGGGATGCTCTCTAGGGGAGCACAGGCTGTTGTCACTGAAGTGCATGAAACGCAAAATGTTTTCATACCTTCTACGTGACATTGATTGGAGGTAAATGGGGGTAGAGCAGATGGGGCTACTGCTCCAGCAGGAGCGAATTGAGGGCTTCTTTATGATGCCCTCAGCATAGTAAGTGCCCAGAATTTCAGAAATTCTGGCACATCTAGCGGGGTCCATTGCTGCCTTGCCAAGTAGGAGTCTGGCTTCGCAGCACAATGCTGATGGGCATACAGATTTGATTGGGCCACGATGTGGCCCAACAAATCATCCCCCATAAACACCTGCAAAAACTGTGTGGCGGTAAATCCTGCAACATCAATATTGATGCCAGGATTTGCCGTGAAAGGAGGGATATCTGGCCTCTGGCGATGAGGCACTACCCACTCCTCAGCTGGAGCTGTGCGTCTCCTGCTGGCAGGTGGTGACCCAGGATCTGCATCAGAAACATCACTAGATACATCAGCCAGCATAGATAATGTATCTAGCGACGCCTCTGAGCAGTTAGCGGGGTCGAAATGAGGGTCTGAGTCTGACGCAGATGCCTCAGATTCTGACGCCAGGATGGCATATGCCTCCTCGGCGCTGTACACCCTCTCAGACATTATATATAATAGATTATAAAATTTTATAATTATTATATATATATAAGCGGATTGTTGGTTCTTAGAAGAACCGTTGGGTTTCACAAGAAAATACAAATAAACACCTAAATCTCTCTAAATCCCTCTAAACCTGCCTCAATTCTTCTAAATCTCCCTAAAATCTCTCTAAATCTGCCTCAATTTTTCTAATCTCACTAAATCTCACTAAAATCTCTAACCTGTCAAATCTGATCTCTCTCTCTCGCTCACCAAAACACAAGTGAGGAGAGGGAGGGAGAATCACAGAGGTCAGAGCCAATATTTACAAAATATTGGCCTGACCTGACAAATTAGAAATTTTATTTTGATTTTTTCTAACTTCTGATTGGATGTTGCTAGCCTGCCTCTCTGATGAGGCAGGCTAGGAACATCCCACTCAGCCCCAAGATGACCCTGCCCTTAGAACCCTAACCCTACCCCTGACCCTGCCCTTAGAACCCTAACCCTACCCCTAACCCTACCCCTAACCCTACCCCTAACCCTACCCCTAACCCTAACCCTACCCCTAACCCTACCCCTACCCCTAACCCTACCCCTACCCCTACCCCTACCCCTAACCTACCCCTAACCCTACCCTAACCCTACCCCTAACCCTAACCCTACCCCTAACCCTACCCCTAACCCTAACCCTACCCCTAACCCTACCCCTAACCCTACCCCTAACCCTAACCCTACCCCTACCCCTAACCCTACCCTAACCCTAACCCTACCCCTAACCCTACCCCTAACCCTACCCCTAACCCTACCCCTACCCCTACCCCTAACCCTAACCCTACCCCTAACCCTAACCCTACCCCTAACCCTAACCCTACCCCTAACCCTACCCCTAACCCTAACCCTACCCCTAACCCTACCCCTAACCCTAACCCTAACCCTAACCCTACCCCTAACTGTCAGTTTATTTTATTTATTTTTCTTTTTTACACTTTTTTACACACTTTTTTTTACTTTTTTTTTACAACTTTTTTTTACTTTTTTTTCACTTTTTTTTTACTCTGCTGGGTGCCTTGATCCCTCGAGGCACCCAGCAGAGCACCTGATCACTGAAGTGATCGATTTTGTACTGAGTGCCACGATACCTCGTGGCACTCAGTACTTCCTGCCGCTACCGGAAGTGATCGCTCGGGGGAGCGATCACGGACGGACCGGCGGCAGGTAAGTATATTACAAGGATGCCTCGATGTCGAGGCATCCTTGTAATATGCTCAGAGCAGCTGGAAGCGATCCGATCGCTTCCAGCGCTCTGTAGAAGTGCCGGGCACCTCTCCGGTGCAACCGGATGTAGATCGCTCCGGGGAGCGATCACATGGTGCCCCGGCACTTCTAACGGCCATTGCACGGATGCCTGGACTCCCAGGCATCCTGCAATGGCGTTTGAGCTGCTGGAAGCGATCCGATCGCTTCCAGCAGCTCAAAAACGGCAGGACGTACCATGTACGTCAGCGGGTCTAAGAGAGACCCGCTGCAATGACGTACATGGTACGTCCTCGGTCCTTAAGGGGTTAATGAATTCTTCTACATTCTGGTGTTTTAGACTTCAGAACACGCTGATTGCCACATGTAGCTCCAGCAGTAATTTCACAAGCATTCTCTGTTAACTAGCATGTTATTCAATGGTTCATCTTAGGGCCATGTCAGACGAGCGCACTATGTGTGCCCATACTGACGTGCCACCCGGCGTCCGTCGCAGCGTTGTGACGCTTCGACAAGTCTGGCCACACGCTGTAGCCTGCTTCAGACTTGTGCGCGCTACAGCGGGCGTGCTGCGTCCGTTCAGAAAGCCTCCCCGTTGAAGTGCTACGACGCGCATTCGACGGGGCTGCAAAGCACAATCCTCCGTAAAAGGATCGAGCCTTGCAGCCCTGAGCACACTAAGGGCTATATTACAATGTTGGTGCTAACTTAACAAGAGCTGTTGTAAACTTAAAACTTCCATAGGCTATAATGGCTCTAGTAAGTTTACAACAGCTCTGGTTAAGTTAGCACCAACTATCTAATATGACCCTAACTGCACTCAGCGAGGTGGCCAGATGGGCATCAGAGTGGAAGGAACGTCCACTCTCACCGATGTCCCTTCCGCTCTTAAAAATGCTCGTCTGACCCCGGCCTTATTGCTCACCATCCAAATCACTATGCCATGAGAACCACAAATAAAATCTAAATAAAATAAATATAGCATGGAACTTACGCTCATAAATGTATGCATGCTTTGGAATGGCATTAGATTACTAAATGAATAGAACTTAATCAAACTGATAAAATACAGACTTTACATCTGTGGAATATATAGAAGATGAAATAACTTCGCTAGAAAATTATTAGGGTTATTCAAAGAGCACCGATTGCAGTGCTCTTTCGTTCCCCGCAGTTTGGGAAGTCAAATACTCCAACCCTGTGGTGAATTCATACATACAAAAAAAATGGCGTTGGGCCCATACTCAGAGGGGCTGCAACAGCCAGGAGTAACAGCCCAGTTCATGTATAAAACATAACAAGAGAAAAAAGGTGTCATCTGCGTTCGTTTCTATGTATTTCCATGTACAACAAAACACTATCAGGAGGTTTTAGTTTGTTTCAATGGCCATTGCAACGTAAGCTCACTCGCCCCTTCAAGGCACCTCTTTGTAGAGTGAGTCCTAACCAATGTACCAAAAGCCGCTCTACTGAGCAGCTCCATGCCCCCTGTGGTGAATTCAGCATGCACCGCAGGTTCTCCGAAGTGCAGGGAAAAGCCGGCGACCGCATCTGAAAAAACACTGAAAAACCGCTGAAAAAACACCGGAGCGATCCGATAAACCACCGAAAAAAAGGCGAACACACCCAAAGATCCGCTGCACAAACGCCGACTGCATAAAAAAAAACAGACGATCCGCCAAACAGAGCGCTGACCAACCACCGGAAAAGCCGAAAAGCCAACGAACTGAATGAAAAAACAAAATGCAACTTTTAAAAGCTATTTACAAAAACACTACTGCACGAAAATGTACCATACTAAGTTTACCTGTTACAGCACGAGCACGTTAATGAATTTGCACTGATCAGACCATTGACACATTTAATATCTGCACATACAGCAGATATACTTGGAGAATGCATAAGTAACTGAGTGGTGCCAGACAGAGGATACACTTTCCGTTGTTTTGCTACTGCATGAAAATGCCTGGAATTTATATATAAGGTCCTATGAATAATAATAAAAAGGTCTGTTACAGAAAAAAAAGAGCTATTTAAAAAAAATGGACATTTTTTTATGCCGAAAAATGCCTAAAAAATCCTACAAAGTAAATAAATAAAGACACTTTTTGCTGCAGATTTAAGAATAAATGGTTTAATAAATTTTTTATAAAAACGGGAATATTTTTCACATTGAAACCTATGGGATTCGCCTGATTATACCTGTCAAGTGAAACCACCAAAAATTGGGGCATTTCACTGACATTTCGGTGCTGTTCGGCGTTGTCTGAATAGATTAACCATTACTTCTCTATGGGGATTTCACTGTCGCCGAAGATCACTGTATTTCACTGGAAATTCGCCAATATCTAGCGAACTGCCTGCTTTTTGAATAGCCGAATGGCCACGAAATTTCACCGTACGGGAAATTCACCATTTGGTGCAGTTTCATAGCTAATTTGGCGCTCTTTGATTAACCCTGTATAACTCTACAAGCGAGACATTTACATTTTTGGGTAGCGTCACCATGGCTCTATATTGCAGCATAAGTAACTGACTATTACCGAGTGAAATAAACCAGTAAACCTACTTCAATGGCTGCAAAGGCAGGGAGAACTGCAGGTTTCTTGTACACATTCATATAATACTTTCCTGTGCATAGAAAGAAAACATGCCTCCTTCTTACTTCACAAACAAAAGAAAGTACATCCTAAAAAGTGTCCCCCTGTGATGGTTTGCAAGTATTTGGTTCCCCATGCAATATGTTCCTACCTCTTTTGTTCTATATAAAATGAAGTGTTGTTAACCAAATATTGAAGAGTGAGTTAAAAATATAGGAAATAAAATTATAAATTAAACCCATCGTGACCAGACAGTTTTACCATTGTCAGTCCGAAAGTACCCTCTACTGTTTTGACATTTCTGTGCTGTTTGTGTTTAGGTCTAATTTTCCTCTTACTCGATTGTGGAACCCACACATAGGCCCCTATTACATTCTTTGCGCAATTTCGTTCGCGCAGCGCAAATTGTTTTGCACATCGCCCAGCGTTATCGCGTGAAAATTTATGTGGCATTCCGTTCTGAACGCATTTTCTCATCCGTCAAAAGGTAACGTTCGTAAAAACGACGCGCAAAACGAAGTGTAATACGCGCGCAGTAACATTGTGCACGTAAATCAATGTGCGGACTGGTTTTTTTCACGGGATTCAGCCAATCAGAATTAAGAACCTTAATTGACGTCAATTTACCTTAATTGACTCACTTACGTTTTTTGCGCCTGTCAAAGTCAATCTGAGTATACATGCTGCAGCAATAAAAAGAATATGCACGAATTCACAATTTGTTTGTTTGGGTATGTGTAGAATGTGTAATTATACTGTGCTGTATTTTTTTTTGGTGCTGGTGTTTTTCGTTTCGGCCAGAACGTTCAGATTTGCAATTACCACCAGCTTTTCAAAGACGTTAAAATTATGCGCGTAAACGTCATTCGTAAAGAGATGTGCATCGATTGTAATACCATCCGCATACCAGCACACGAACAAATTTGCGCTCACAATGTTAAGTATAGGACGCACACAGTTCATCACGCTCGCGCAAGTCCATCCGCATTAAACGATAATGCGCATCGTTTGCGCAAACGTTGTAATACGACATTCAATGCAAAGAGTTTTGCCCCTCGCGCAAATGCGCATTTGCGCACGCAAAACACGCTGCGCGAAGAATGTAATAGGGGCCATATTATATACTGTTTTTCTCGTCATTAAATGGACTTTCTAAAGATACTATTATTTCTATCATTCATGTCGAATAATTGACTACAAAAAAATATGAAATATGATGAAAAAATGAAAAACACACACACTTTTTTGAATTTTAATCTCCAAAATCTACAATCTCCAAAAAAGACCCCAGCTAAATAGTTCTAAATTTTGTCCTGAAATTAGAAATACCCAACTGTTGCATGTGTTTGCTTTTTAACCACTTCACTGCTTTCACCTCTGTGTGCTGAGCTCATTTTGACTGGTTTATGCTAATCATGTTTAAACACTTTGCTGCTAAGGACCCGGTCACCCGAGTCCAGCCAAGGGGCTCTCCTGTGCTATGGACGCGCTGAGCGTGTCCTAGCTCAGGAGGCAGCGATCGGCCGGGATTCCGGCCGATCGCTACGGCCCCCCTGTGCGGGCTGACATCTTGATGTCAGGCCAGCATCCGACACCCCGGCGGGCACAATAGACGTCTTCGCGTTAGCGCGATGACATCTATTGCAGGTATCCCCCCCCCCGCGAGTGCGGGGAAGGTGCCTGAAGGGGAGGGGGTGAGACCCTTTGGACCTCTCTCCCTCCTGATCGGCTGGGGGCAGCACAAAAAGGTAGGCACCACTCGGAAGGGCACAGGATGCCCTTCCAAGCGGTGGCTGACTTTAACCCCTTGGGGACTGGATCGCAATTTGGCGCCAACAGGTGCCGGATCACGGTCCCCTCCCGGAGTTGGCCGACATCTTGGATGTCGGCCAAGCTTCCAGGATCTCCCCCTGATGACTGGCATCATCGCGCATAGCATGATGACATCAGTTCTGGAGTTAACCCCTAGCTGCCACCAATGGTGGAGATAGGCTGTTCATTGGAACCACCTATCTCCTGATCCGTGGAAGCTAGGGGTGAATGTTTGGTATCATTGGAACGGCCAGAGCATGACCTTTCCAATGATACCAACCATGTATAATGTAAAAAAAAAAACATTTTGTGGGGGGTTTTTTTGTTTTACTAATGCAGCAATATTGTTCCCATTTCAATTATAATGTGAACAATGATGCTGCACTAACTATTTATTCTATGGGGGCGTTTGCTAAAAATCACGAGTCCCCATTTCTATTTTTTTTAACAAGCACACCCCATTGAAAATATAACCGCAAAGGCTCGCATGATAAAATGTGAAAAAAACACTTTACACACTGTAGATGATTGAAAATTCTAATTTTATTGCATTTTGTTATAATATTAAGGCAGGACATGACGTATACATATAATAATGATATATTATGAATCTGCCGAGTCTGCCAGAAAGAATGATATATAATATGTCTGGGTCATATAATAAAACGTGGCTTCAAATCGCGTTTAAACATGATGAGCTAAAGCGGTAAAAATAAGCTCAGCAAACAGACGTGAGATGGCTCAGCAGCGATTTGAAGTCCTATTTTATTACATCCCCAGACAATTTAAAAAAATATATACATTTTTTTAAACTATTTTTTTACTTTTACACCGAACCTAGTCTTATTATAGGAAAGGCCATGATCAGGCCTTTCCAATTATACCAAACTTGACCCTCTAGCTGTCACAGATTGGGAGATACGGGGGTCCAAAGAACCCCCCTAACTCCACTTGGCAGCTAGGGGGTTAACTGGCTGACTGACGTCAGTGAGTGGGGGTGACTCGGAGCCTTGGCTGACATGCAAGATGTCAGCCACTTCCGGGAGTGAATCGCGATCCATTGCCGATTGCCGTCGAATCGCAATCTGGCACCTAAGGGTTAAAGAGAGGTACTGCTGGAAAAGGCAGGCTCTGCTCTCTTCAGTGGTGCCTCTCTTTTTTTGGCCCTAGCCCTTCAAGGATGTCAGTTTGGTGTGGGACCCCGGCCAGAGAGGTGAGTATAGGGAGGGGTTAAAGGACCATGACGTACATAGTACGTCTTTGGTCCTTAAAGTGAATTTTCCCCAGGGCGTACTATGTACGGTCCTTAACGGGTTAATAGAAACTGACGTCATGTCAGTGATACAAGGTGAATAGAAAATAGTCGATTTTTTATCTTGTGTCTTTGAGATTGCAATCCTTGCTTTGTAGTATATTAATTAAGTGAAGAGACACCCTCTGCAATTGGGGGATATCATTTATGAAATCAGATTCCACAGAGATTTTTTTTATGTACAGTATAAGATTTAAAGAAAGTCACAGTCAGGCATAAACTGAATAGCACGAGCATAACAAGTCAGAAGATTAAATAAGATGCTCATTACAAATCAAAGAGGCATGTAGGGAATGTCTCATGTATTTGGTTACTGCGTTCAACACAGACCCAAGCTTTGTTCTTTAAAGTGAAGAAATGTAGAAACATAAATTACCTTTCTTTTGGTGATTCAAGCCATCACCACACCCCCTCCCTACCCCTCAAAAATGTATCTGGTGCACTATGTGTATTCAGTGCTAATGGAGGTCTTTTCTTTTTTTAGCGAGTGAAGTTGTACATACTGTAAGAACAAATGCAACAACATTGGTAGCAATGGCATGCGCAGCCCATTACATTAGAGTGTGCACCCATGGAACATCTATTAAATGAAATCTTGCATCTGCAAGATTTTGAACAAAATTCACATTTTTCATTTGAAATAACAAGCCTGTAATCAGTGATAGTGTCATAATTTATGATATTCATGATGGACCAGGTAAGGGATGTATAAAATGTCAATGTATGAGGTGAAAGAGGACCTCTTCATCCAACATTAGGGTGTATCTTTAGCACACCAGGCACACCCCCTGCGCTCACCTATGATTGGTATTCTATTTTATAAGTGTCAGAAAGTTATGTTAACAAACATATATTGTGGAACATGACATTTGGAAGGATCATATATAACCATTTCCCCCCAATTAGGGGCTACATCACATTATTCGCGGTAAAACGGGGGTGCTAGGGAGAACTCCCGTGCATGGCAGTCCTCTCAATGGAGTCCATAGGACAGGATGGCAGGATAGTGATCAGCAGGGAAAGACTGGGGGGCTTTTTCCCCCAGTCTCTCCCTGCTCTCGCCAGACAGAGGAGGCGGACAGAGCCACGGTCCTTGCCGCGGGATAGGAGGTGAGTATCTGGATTTGTTGGGGGGGGATTCAGGCTGGTGCTAACGGTTTCTGCACCAGCAGAATCCGTTAGCACCAGGTCCAGGCTGTGGTTATCTTTTTGCTAACCGCAGCCGGACGTTAATCAGCGTTAGGACTTTGTAATCCTAATGCTGATTAACACTTTGCGCTCCCCTTGTTAAGTATAGGGAGCGCAAAGTACAGTAACCACGTGCTGAAAAGTGCAAGGTACCAAACGCTAATGGGTTTCTTAACCCATTAGCGTTTGGATTGTAATTTGCGGTGGCTACCTGGGCTAACGTTAACGCTCACTCAGGTGAGCGCTAACATTAGCACCCAGATTGTAATGTGGCCCTAGGTCTCTGCAGGACACAGGTAAAATCTATAGGATTCTATGTCCAAGAAATTATGCCCGATCTGGCAACCCTACCCTTGGTCCTGGTTAATATGTTCTGTGTTTCCATTGGGCACAGACTGCACAGTATCTCTCGCACTGAACTCATTGAGTCAGAGCACACGTTGAGAGCACCAGACTACAGCAGGATGGAAACCATATTGCTCTCCTACCTAGACCACACGGATGTTGGACATAGGATGACTGGACCCTGCAGCTTTCACATTGGACCACCAGGGATACAAGACGTATTACCACTCTCCTCCTCTGCCACTGGACCACCATAAATCTAGCCCCATCTCTCCAAGTTAAGCAAGAGAGGGGGCAATATGTATATTTTTGGTAATATTACTTTATTGCAAGTTTTGCCAATAAAACAATACTTAGAATAATCAAATTTAATTAAAACAAATAACATTTTGTCGAGTGTAGAACATCTATAGAATGAAAGAAGAAATGCACAGGGCACTCAGTCATCAAAACTACAGCACAACAACATTTCGCCAAAAACCCTTTGTCAAACCTTAGATTGTTTATATGGTATACATTCCCATGACATTTGTTACCATTTGACTTTTATAATAAAGGCTTACAAAACAGCCATCTTTTTGTGTTCACTAGACCGTGAGTCTAAGCTTTATATGTGAAAAGTGGCTAACAATCCCAGCACATTGTTTAACTTTCACCCTATGCAAACAATTAAATTGGGATTATAGTTTCTTGCTGCTATGTGGCAAACTGGTCAATCCAGGTAATTACCATTTATAGAAGAAGTAATACGTTCAACTGTCAGCCTGAAATGTTGAGAAATTGCAATCCACATCTAATCTTACAGGTAGAAATATTACTATATTGAAAAAAAAAGGAAGTGAATTATAATTGTACCTGGACACGGCAAATTCCTTCCCATGACAACCTAAAGCCCTTCTAGGACCCCTGTTGAAGTGTGGCATCTTTATGTGTCACATGTTATGTGTGATTGCATGGAGATTAATGGCATCCAGTGTGTTGCCCACATGCACACTGCACCCAAGGCATTTGACCCACTTGCTCCTCCATCAGGGCAGCCATGTTTTTTCTTCATAACCATCTAAACTGTTAGTGGTTCAAGACATCAGGCAGACTGTTAATGTTACATATATATGTGTCAGGGTAAGGAAACTCCCCATCCAGCGCGATAATTCCGTTTTGTAAACACAAAAGAAAAAGAAAATTAAATGTGTTATTCGGCGCACTTTGGTGCTCCTTAGTGATACCATTTGGCCAACCCTGCAGTGAATTCACTATACACCGCAGAGTCACCGAAGTGCGTGCCGAACGTTGAAGACTGCCAAAGACCGCTGGACTGCAAAAACAAAACAAATCCCTGAACTCTGCTATTCTTCTAATAGTGTATGCAAGGGAAGAATAATACAGTGTGTTGCTACAGACACAGGGTCTGCTGGATTAAAACGTAACGTTTACTGTTCAAAAAAAATATAAAAACATGTGAGTCACCAACATGGATTAAATAAAACATAGAAATAGATAGCGTAGATACTCGAGTATAGCGCGACCCGAATATAACGCAATGGATAGAGATTTATTATGGAAATGAGAGAATACTCAAGACTCGAATATAACGCGAGGAACAAAATGATAAAAGTATACTGTACTGGGAAACCATTAAAATCCTTCCAGGTGTTCTTAACACAGTCAGGCTCCCCCTCGGGCCAGGATGCTCTGCTCTAGAATGATTGTAGTTGTTACTAAGTATGAAGCTCCCGGCCACCCGTCTTCTTTACTTGTGATAAGATGGCCGGCGGAGCGAGATGACAAACACATTGAATCATTCACCAATAGCCAGCACGCCGGGAGGTGTCGTTTTCTGACCTCCGGCACCTACAGGCAGGCTCATCTACCACGTCGTCCGCTGATAGTCAGGGATACTTGGGATCCATGAGCAAGTCTAGTTGTTTTTTTTTATACGCGATGCAGATGTCTTGAATATAACACGGCCCCTCCAACTTTAAGGTAAATTTTTGTCACCAAAACCTAGCGTTATACTCGAGTATCTACGTCTATAACTGAGCCTATTCCTAGTCCAAATACTATGCTCTGGGATATTAGCAGGGAGCCATGGAGCAACCTTGTAACTGTAGTGCCACAAAAACAATGTGGCACATACAGTGGCAAGAAAAAGTATGTGAACCCTTTGGGATTACGTGGAGTTTTGCATGAATTGGTCATAAAATGTGCTCTGATCTTCATCTAAGTCACAACAATTGGAAAACACAGTCTGCTTAAAATAATACAACACAAACATAATATGTTTTCATGTTTTTATTGAACAGAACGTGTAAACATTCACAGTGCAGGGTCGAAAAAGTATGTGAACCTTTGGACTTAATAACTGGGTGACCCTCCTTTGGCAGCAATAACCTCAACCAAACGTTTCCTGTAGTTGCAGATCAGACCTGCACAATGATCTGGAGTAATTGTGGACCACTCCTCTTCACAAAACTGTTTCAGTGTAGCAATATACTTGGGATGTCTGGTGTGAATCGCTCTCTTAAGGTCATGCCACAGCATTTCAATCGGGTTGAGGTCAGGACTCTGACTGGGCCACTCCAGAAGGCGTATTTTGTTTTGTTGAAGCCATTCTTTTGTTGAATTACTTGTATGCTTTGGGTCATTGTCCTGGTGCATCACCCATCCTCTGCGGAGCTTCAGTTGGCGGACAGATGGTCTTACGTTTTCCTGCAAAATGTCTTGATAAACTCTGGAATTCATTTTGCCATCAATGACAACAATCCGTCCAGGCCCTGAGGCAAGAAAGCAGCCCCAAACCATGATGCTCCCTCCGCCATGATTTACAGTGGGGATGAGATTTTGATGTTTGTGTGCTGTGCCTTTATTTCTCCACATATAGTGTTGTGTGTTTTTCCAAACAACTCAATTTTGGTTTCATCTGTCCACAGAATATTTGCCAGTAGTGCTGTGGAACATCCAGGTGCTTGTTTGCAAACTTCAAATGTGCTGCAATATTCTTTTTGGACAGCAATGGCTTCCTCTGTGTTGTCCTCCCATGTACTCCATTCTTGTTTAATCTTTTCCTTATTGTAGATGTGTCAACAAAAATGTTAGCATGTGCCAGACATTTCTGTAAGTCTTTAGCTGACACTCTAGGATTCTTCTTTACCTCATTAAGCATTTTGCGCTGTGCTCTTGCAGTCATCTTTACAGGATGACCACACCTAGGGAGAGTAGCAACAGTGCTGAACTTTCTCCATTTGTAGACAGTCTGTCTTACTGTGGACACATGAACATCAAGGCTTTTGGAGATACTTTTGTAACCCTTTCCAGCTTCATGCAAGTCAACAATTCTTGATCGTAGGTCTTCTGAGAGCTCTTTTCTGCGAGGCATGGTTCACATCAGGCAGTGCTTCTTGAAACCAGTAAACCCAAAACTGGTGTGTGTGTTTTAAAGGGCAGGACAGCGTTCAGCAACACATCCAATAATATCACACTGATTGGACTCAAGGTTGGCTCACTCCTGGCTCCAATTAGCTCTTGGAGAAGTCATTAGGCTAGGGGTTCACATACTTTTTCCACCCTGCACTGTGAATGTTTACATGTTATGTTCAATAAACACATGAAAACATATAATGTTTGTGTTGTATTATTTTAAGCAGACTGTGTTTTTCAAATTGTTGTGACTTAGATGAAGATCAGAGCACATTTTATGACCAATTCATGCAAAACACCACATAATCCAAAGGGGTTCACATACTTTTTCTTGCCACTGTATGTAAATATGAACCAGCTGAATGCACATCAGCTATGGGAGCGGTTCCAGAGTTTTGAAAGCCTAGCTATGTGGCTGTCTATTGGTCCCAAGTAATGTCTACACCTACACCTCCTCCCTGGGCAAAATCATCAACAGCTTTGGCTTCAATTACCACCTCTACGCTGATGACACTCAGATCTACCTCTCTACCCCTGATCTCTCTCCCCCTGTCCTTTCAAAAGTCAGTGACTGTTTATCTGGCATCTCCTCCTGGATGGCCTCCCACCACCTAAAGATCAACATGTCGAAGACTGAACTCCTACTTATTCCTCCCTCCAATGCCTCCCCACCTCCTGACTTCTCTATCACGGTGGAGGGTATCACCATTTCCCCATCAAACCAAGTTCGCTGTCTTGGAGTTACACTTGACTCTGCTCTTTCCTTCATCCCCCACATCAAGTCTCTTTCCTCCTCCTGCCGATACCAACTGCGTAATATTTCCAGAATTCGGCCATTTCTTACCGCTGTCGCCACAAAACAACTCATACACGCCCTGGTAATCTCCCGACTCGACTATTGCAATAATCTCTTATCTGGCCTCCCTCTGTCCCGCCTCTCCCCCCTACAATCCATCCTGAACGCCTCCGCCAGGCTAATTCACCTCACCCGCCGCTCTGTCTCTGCCGCTCCCCTCTGTGAGTCCCTTCACTGGCTCCCCATCCACTGCAGAATTAAGTTCAAAATCCTTATCCTTACCTACAAAACCCTCACTAACTCAGCTCCCCACTACCTGTCCTCACTAATCACCAAATACACCCCAGCCCGCTCCCTAAGGTCAAACAGTGACCTGCGCCTAGCTTCTCCCCGCATCACCTCTTCCCATGATAGACTGCAGGATTTCTCACGCGCAGCCCCCACTCTCTGGAACGCTCTCCCTCGTACTGTCAGACTTTCCCCTAACTTCTCTTCCTTCAAACGCTCCCTTAAAACGTTCCTATTTAGGGAAGCCTACCACCCAACTCACTGACGCAATCATCAATCACTCTAACCTTACAGTCCTCTCCTCCTGTTTCCAACCCCAACCCCTCTAGATTGTGAGTTCCTACGGGAATAGGGCCCTCATCTCCTCCTGTACTGTTTGTCAAATGTTGTTCAATGTATTGTAACCCTGTCTATACTGTGCTTATTGTACAGCGCTGCGGAATATGCTGGCGCTTTATAAATAAAGAATAATAATAATAATAATAATAATAATGTCCATCAGAGTGAGATGGATGGAACAAGAGCAGCCCCTTTGACAGAAATAGCTGTGTATGTCAGAATAAAATATTCATGACATAGCGCCAATGTGATCGGCAAGAAGCCAATCAAACTCACATTAACGAAGGGAAAGTGATTATAAGAATTCCCTACATCTATAAGTGACACGGCTGAGTGTGATGATCCCTAGTTCAAATCATATGTGGAAATAAAGAGACAGCTAGACTTTAGCCATAGTAATGAAGCCATACCCCAACCGGCATAGACATGAATGTGTCTGCCAGTGGGAAAGTGATTAAGGTGGCAACAGAAGCTCTCAAAGATGGATAGTCAGAGCATCCAATTGATGCAAATAAGATGCTTAAAGGTTAATAGCTGAATATAGATATGGTAGGAAATAATATAGCAGCATGAGATAAATTACATGAAGGGATAAACAGCATATCACATCCTGTCACTCAAAAAATTAAAAAAAAAAACACAGATGCATAAAGTTGACACCGGGTGAGGTGTCAGTGGTTAATTTCCCACCAAGAGGGGACCTGGATTAAACATGATGGTGACACCTGCTAAAGATTGGGATTGGGATATTCTTCTAATAGGTGTTAAAAGCAATAAAAATGCATTGAAATGTGTCTAAACAATAAAAAAGTCCTTTAAAAAATAATAAAAAGGTGTGTTACAGAATAAATGTAAAAAAAAAAAAGCTTTTTAAAAAATTGGGAATCAAAAATTTAGCCTAAGAACACAAACAATACAAAAAGATATTCCAAAAAAAAAAAGAATATTGTTTACTGAAAAGTAAAAGAATAAACGGTTGACTAAAATAAGGGTAGAAACGATAATATTTTTTTTACATTGCATCCCATGGGATTCGCCTGTTAAACGTGTTGAATCACTGAAAATCAGGGCATTTCACTGACACTTCGGTGCAGTTCGTCGTTCTCTGAATAAATTAACCATTACTTCTCTATGGGACAATTTCGCGGCCACCAAATATTGCCTAATTGCTGTAATCTGCGTCTAACTGCACTGTATTTCACTGTCAAGTCACCAGTATTTGGCGAATTGACAGTTTAGTGAATAGTAGACGCACTGTCATGAAATTGCAAAGTATGATGAAATTCAATTTACTGAACAAGCCCTCAGGGCCCATTCACACTGAGCGACATGAAAATCGCGCGTTTTTCCGCGCGATTTTCATATACGCAACATTGAGCGATAATATCGCACAATATCGCCGTTATGAGCGATATCACTCGACACCATTGTGTTAAATCGGCAAATAGCAGCGAATCGAGGAAAAAAAGGTCATGTACCAGCAACAAGCTACAGCATGAGCTACAAACAACATTGAGCGACATTGAGCTGTGAGATGTGAACAGCTCCATTGAAATGCATTGGAGAAACTACATAGAGCGATATCGCGCGGAAATATGAGCGTTATCGCAGAAAAAATCGTGCGACAGATCGCTCAGTGTGGATGGCCCGTTAGGCTGGGGTCAGACTAGTGCATTTTTAACGTGCGTTTCGGCACACTTAATCACAGCCACAGTAGCAGCAAATGACACGCAATGATGGCCAATATACGAAGTACGGCAGCACAAAAGTCCGGCCGTGCAACGCAAGTGGAAAACGAACGCGTTTTTTCGAGATCGCAGAACTACTAGTACTGACGTACAGAGTGCGCTGCGGCAGCATAGCGGGGTGTGTGCATGATTAGGAGATGTCAGACGCTGCTAATGTCCAGCCAACATAACGTCCAGACGCAAAAAGTGTTTTATTGACGATCCGTAAAAAAAAATCATGCACGAAAATGTGCGTCGTCTGACCGTTTTCGCGCATTCCGTGAAAAAATACGTCAATGCGTTCGGACGCACTTTTTGACCGTCGCTGCAAATAATGCGTTCGTTTGACCCTAGCCTAAGGTGTATTCCTGGAACATATACTCAAGAATGGTGACCCTAAAGAACTGAAACAAAATAGTGTGTGTATCGGTTACACAAATATTCACAGACTTATTCTGCAAGCAGAGAAGGGCAGGGAAGTTTCAGCATGGGGAAGGAGGGAAGGAGTAGAAACGAATAACCCTTAAATCCAAGCCGTTAAACCACATTTTACACCTTATTAATCTCCCATAACAAAAGAGAAGAGTTACAGTGCACGAGGGACCATTAATGTAGATGATTTGAATCCCATTTTCATTTCTGGAAATACAAACACAGACAAATGGAACAAACAACAATGAATAAATGGTGCCACAGAGAAGTCTAACAATTATAGAGACGACTCCTCAGAGCAAAGGCTTATGACTCGCAATATCACAAACCTGGGCTTCAATCAGGTAGTGTTATAGACTAGCCCTTATATCAGGGGTAATCATGACCCCAGATGTTTTGGGACTACATTTCCCATGAGGTTCTGCCAAACTAATGAGTAGCTGAGCATCACGTGAGATAGTTCCGAAGCATCGGGGGGGGGGGGGGATCAAGCAAGGACGTAAGGCCAGATTTAGATCTCAGGAGCCTGAAATGTGGAGCGCCCCTCCCCCTCCCAAAAAATAAATACAGTGGCAAAATGACTTTTTGAATTTTTGTTAGGGGGCAAACAAAAAAAAAACAATTTAAGGAAGTGGTCTGAATCCAAAGAAGTGTCAGAATCTGTTGCATTAGTTGCGTTAGTGCAGCGCCATTATTTTCTTTATAAGTAAAAGTATGTAATGCCTCTGCGTTAGAACAGAGAAAGAAAAAGTACATTTTGCGTTTAATTTTTTAAAAATTTTGAGTTTTAAAATCCAAATCCCAGTCATTAAAAGTCAATGGGCAGTAAATTGACTCCTGCACTTCTCTCCTCCGTGCGTTACACATGAATTTCGATTTTCTACTTGTTTACCGCACTGTGATAACGTCTGGTTACTATACCAAAAAAACTTACTGCAACCCTATGTTTTTCTGTATGCGTGTCTCTGTTAAGTCTGCTTTAATAATGTATCTTCTCTCTCCAGAAGAGGAAATACCAGTCCAGCAAAAGAAGAATTGAACAGTTTTCCGCGACAACAGTACAAAAGCAGATTAAAGTTGAGCACACCCTGTAGCGGCATTTAGTTTCACAGGTCAAATTACTGGCCTTAGTCTCACAAGTCAAATTATTGGCCACCTTGATCCTTTGTTCCCAATTGCAAAGCTTGTCCAGCCAGTCCTGCAAGAACTTCGGCCATAACAGGATTACAGAATTCACTTTGCGACTGGTTTGGCTGTGCACAATCTAACCACTCATTGCTGATTTCGTAATAATCAATCTGATGCAAAGGAGAAAGTTAAACAGGTTGGATTACATTTGTTTGATTTTTTATTGCTCGGCTTTTTTCTTCTATATATATCAAATACAGGCAGTTAAGTACAGCTGTATAAACACAATAATGCTGCTCTTCTGCTCAACCAACCCACATTCCACAAGCCGAGCCAATGCTCTGAGCATTGGAAGACAAGCATCCCTGTCCTCTGCACAGAGCACCGTGTGCCATGGGCTTATCTATAGGGGGCTATCTACCAGCCTCCCATATGCATAATTGCGGTATAAAAAATGGAAGTGTACCTGGATGTATGGCTGAGAAGGATGGGGGTTAGTCAACCAGGTAGGCTTGCATGCGTCACATGTAATATCATTAATTGAGTGGAAAATGTATTACTTATGGTTTTATGCTATATAATGTATATAACAAATAAAAACACACACCAATATTAATGTATTAATCAAATTATTAATGCTAACAATATGGTGATGGAAAGTGACAATAAAGGATATATACGGACAATAGATGAGAAATATGGGAAGGGACTACAAGGAGGCTATGGGCAAGGGATACAAATAAGGGAATAAGGTAATGGAGGCACCAAGGAGGATATAGAAAGAGACTGAGGACGCAAATCAGGGAAGGAATCATATACAGGGATATTCAGAGAAAGGTGAAACTCTGGAGAATTTTTGGACAAGTGAAAATCCTAGGTCAAAATAGCTGATTTGGAAAGTGAGATAAATGGGAGATTTTTTCTGGTTTGGCTGGTTTGACTAACAGGGTTATTCAGAGAAAGGTGAAAACCAGGAGAATTGGCAGGAAAAGAGAATCTAGACCAAGTGCTGGCTGGGTGGAGTAGAGGTAACATCACTGCTCTGCGTGGAGAGAGCCTGTGGAGTCATAGGTTTGATCCCAGCGAGCACCTCTCCAGTAAGTGTCCTTGGGTAAGACACCCAACGGTACATAAGAGAAATCTCAATGTATCCTTCCTGGTAAAATCCTTTCTTAAAAAAAATAGCCAATTTGGAAAGTGAGATAAATGGGAGAATTTTTCTGGTTTGGCTCTTTTGACCTAGAATTTTCACTTCTCCAGTCATTCTCCTGAGTTTCACCTTTCTATGAATAGACCTGCTAGACTTTTTCACTTTTCCAAAAGTTCTCCAGAGTTTCACCTTTCTCTGAAAAACCCTCATAGGAACCCTCATAAGAGTTAAGGTGTGGGCACGGAACCCAAGTAATGGAAAATGGGTTTTTCATTGATTGCCTCACTGCTGCGGAAGAAGTAATACAAAATTATTAATCACATGGAAATGGATGTGTACAGAAGGGGATGTGGGCCGGAGACACAGGTAAATAAAGGGGAATTTGGGCAGAGGATATAAATTAGGCAAAGTGTGGATAAGGGTAGGAGTTCATAAGGAGGATTTATACGGGGGATACAAGTATGGGTGGGGATAACATCAGTTTAGGACGTGGATAGAAGTTAAAGAAATGTGTTCCTCCAATTGGGCTTCTAAGTTGCAAGTGTGTGTCTTTATAAAAAATAATGTGATAACACGGCACTGAGGGATTATTTTCACGCTGCGTTTTTATAGCTGTTCATTTAACATAGAACCTGAATTATTGATTTTTTTTATGTCTGTATGTTTGGAAATGTTTACTGCGTTGTTGGACCGAAATGCCGGCCGCTATACAATACCTATCCATTAATAAATCATTACACTGCGTGTAAATAACATGACGAGGCTTTGTTTATGAATTTTTTTATCAACGTTAGAGTTAACTGGGTAAACCAACATTATACAACGTATAATACAACTATAAAGGTATAATTATACCTATAATCAATACAATCTGACTTTGTACACTAACGCTTTCACGCACGGACGAATAAAAACAGAAGCAGGACGTGTTGACTGAAGGAACTTTATTTAAGATGTTTCACTCTTTCACAGCACCCATACAATCCCTTCTCACAAAGTCTAAAGACGTTCACCAACTAAAACAGACCAGATATTTCAGACCTGAAGCTATGAAAGAATGCTTTCCTACAGAAGAACAAGCTTTAGAAAAAAAGTGTTAAGTGATACTTTCACATCAAATTCTGCTGCCGGGCGTGCTATTCAAATAGTGTCGGAGACTTTGTGATCTTTCCTGGTGAGTCACATTAGCACCATATATCTCTCTCGATATATACATTTATTTAGAGTCACTTTGCAACAAGCAAAAATAAAAAATATAAAAATAATATCCACCCACAAATACTGCTAAATTTACTGATTTTTGGGATCTGGGGATCTTTATGTTGTATTGTTAAAAAAAAAAGACTTTTTTTTTTTCTTTTTCTATTACATATTCCCATCGTTAATTCAGACTAATGTGTGAAAGGGTATTGTATTGTATTTTATGGTTTCCACCACTAGCCAGTCCCAAGACCACTGGTGATAAGCTCAAGGAGAGCACGCGTGTAAAGAGCTGTAGGGAGGAGCACAGGAGAAAATTGCAAGGATAGCAAAGAGAGAAGGACACTGCTTTCTGACAGTATCAGCATCTAAGCACATGTCAGCTGTGCAAAACTTCAGACCCTAGCAGTGCAGATATATATATATATTGTTGTTTCAGACAATAATGGGCCTTTTTGAGAGCCTATGTGATAAAGTCGTATATTTATTTGTACCGTTACTGGGTGTATTGTAACTAGACAAGGCAAACACTTCAGAGAGAGGAATCATTTTGACCTGTATTGTATTTAAAACATGGGCAAAGTCTGCTAAGAAGCATGGGCTTTATCTGCTGCTGTCATTAAGCAGTGGATACAGATTTTGTCTTAGTATCTAGTGCTGCTTCGGCTAGATGAGGTTGTCACAGCGTATGATTTCACACCGGATGAGCCACCACCGCTTCCGTACTTCGAAGCACTGCTTCCGAAGCCGGATCCGCTGCCGAAGCTCAGAGAACTTCCACCTCCAAAACTGCTTGATCCACCTCCGTAGCCTCCGTATCCACCACCGCTGCTGGCTGAAGAGGTAGTGTTCAACATAGCTGTAGAAAAAGACACAATATGAATGCTGTGCATTGTATTGGCAACCTACCCCAGTATCAAAGCCACGGCGCTGTTTTGATGTAACCATCAGACACATTGTGATACTTACATACTGTGACAGCACCAACTCCGTCACCAGAAAGTCTGAAACAGAAGGGACAGAAAATCAAAATGTCAAACATTTTTTACAGTCTTGTTATGTGGTCAGTTGGTACATTATTATTGTCACAAATCCGTATCGATAATTTTATATCAATGGTATAATTTTGTTTTGTGTTTTTTTTACCTTTCAAAAATAAATGAAAACTAGAGATCCAAATGAAAAGTGTACTAAATGGAAACACCATGACAAACACAACTCATGAACAAAAAATTAAAACATTAGTTTTCCGATGTAGAAAGAGCCTATATTTTCCAATTGCGGCCATTTTAAAAAAAATATATACATGCGTGTTTTATATGAAGAGCGTCACGTTTCCACTGGTTACAGCCGTGCCCCCTGGTGGTGAGAGGGATCCAGACCAGCTTTTCCCTGTCTGGGTCTGGCTATTCTGTCTTGTGCCATTCCTGGGTTTCTTTGTGGTTGTTCAGGTCTGGGATCACATAGCTAATTGCCCAGATCTGTTTACTATTTAAATGCCAGCAGCAAAGCGGCTCATTGCTCAGGCATGAGTTCTGTTCTTGGGAGTTCTTGTTGTGACACCTGTGCTTGTGAATTCTGTATTCTGGTTCCTGTGTTGCTGCAAAGCATTCTTGTATTTATTTTGGTATTGACCCCAGCTTGTTTGACTATCCTGTCTGTCTGCTCCCTGAAATCTGTATTATTGATTTGTTGCAAACCCCTGCCTGTCTGACATTTCTTCCTGGTTTTATATCCTTGGCTTCAGTCCTGACTATTCTTGTATGTTCCTTGTTTCTTGTTTTATGTGTTTTGTTCTCCTTAGAACATAGGCCAGTATAAGGACCTTTATTTCAGTTCAGGGCCTCCTGTGTATTTGTCTTGTTAACCCTCACCCTTCCTGTTCTCCTGACTCTGGTATTCTTTGTGAGGTTTCCACAGATAGAAATCTTCCCCAGCATAGGGATTCCTTTAGATTTCTTCTATGCCCTCCAGGCCCTCTTGTTGTGTTCCTGCCTGGAATCTGTATTGTTATATATGCTGTATCTGCCTCTTCAGTCAGCAGCTAACCTGCCTCAAGGGCTACATCCCTCCATGAACCAAGGCTGCATTGCCCAAGCAAAGGGTCAGCGTGACAAAGAGGCATCAAAGCTCTTCAGATTGAATTGCAATTTAATTCTACTGACTACCAGTAATTTAATCAATCTCCATAGACTGTAAACTATAACTAAAGATTGCTTTAATTACCTGCCCTCCTCTCCTTCCAGCAGTTTCCTGTAGGTGGCGATCTCAATGTCCAGGGCCATTTTCACGCTCATCAGCTGCTGGTATTCTCGCAGTTGATGAGCCATTTCCTGCTTGGCTTTCTGAAGAGCGTTTTCCAACTCTCCCAACTTCTCGCGGGCATCTTTCATTGCCAACTCACCACGCTCCTCAGCCTCGGCAACCTGGCCTTCCAGTTTAGCACGCTAGATGGAAGGAGAAGAAAAAAGGAATATATATATCCATTAGTCTAGCTACGAAAGTCCCAGTTTTACTATAACTTCATGTAAGATAAAGCACCGCAGTTTTATGTTTCACTTGATTATTCCAATTTAGTATTTCAAGGTTTTTGTAATAAAAATTTTTTTTAATAGAACATCAATCCGGGAAAAATATTCTTGACTCACAAATTATTTCTCATTTATGTAGATTTGAAATGTATCCTTTTACCGCCTATTTATTAGAATATTGAATTTTTAGGTTTTTTACTTATAATTATTTCAGATCGATACCTTACCCAGAAAGGTGTAGCTTGATGTCAAGTTGACTGAATTATAATTTTTTTATTTTTTTTAAATAATCTCCTAAATTTTTTATAGTCTTTAAAAAACCATAGTACATGCAACCGTGATGCTATCAATATTGTTTGTGGATGAAAAAGACGACTGCTTTGAGTGTTGCAGGATGGAGTCAACAATAGAATGTTTTGTCTGTGTCAGCGCAGCACAGTCACAGAATAGGCAGTGTAGCCTGCTCTTTTTGAGCTGCCAGAAGGGTTTTATCACCTGCATTATTTAGAAGCGGCAGCTGATCACACTATGATTCATGCATCCCCACCCTGCCCTCAAACCAAATTTTTCAAATGGAAACCGTGAATGATAAGTAATCCTAATGTCTGGTGCTTGCTGTTTGTTCCTCCCGGGCAACATTAAATCTCTTGTAATTGCACCTGCTGCTATAAACTGTTATAATAATTGGAGAAGGTGCACCGCCTGTGCAACGGCAGGAGTTTTCCTATTACAGCGGAAAGGACACCCTGACAGCTGACATTTTAGTTTGGATCTCATATGTTCTTTGCTCCTGCAAGTAATGCACCATGGAATACTTGGAGTGTGAAGTGTTGATGATAAGCAAATAATATGCAGTGGTGGCAAAAAAAGTTAAAATTTTACCTGGGCTTTCACACTGTCAATTTCAGCCTGTAATCTCTGGATGTGCCGAGTCAGCTCGGAGATCTCATTCTTTGTGCTGCGCAGATCATCTCCATGTTTTCCTGCAGAGACCTGCAGCTCTTGGACCTGTAGAGAGGCAAAAGAGGTCAAAATCTCAGATTTAATAATTATTATTGCTGGGGTTTTTTTGGATTGTTTTAAAAATATATATATAAATGTTAAAGAGTTTTAGCGGTGGAATTTCCAACTGGAGGCCTGCGACTCACATACAAATAACACTGTTCTAGCAAATCTATCCATTGGGCGCTAAGGGCGGCATGTTTACCTTGTTCTGATACATGGATTCAGCTTCGGCACGGCTCTTGTTGGCAATGTCTTCATACTGACCCCTGACTTCAGCAATGATGCCCTCCAGGTCTAATGATCTGTTGTTATCCATGGAAAGGACCACAGAGGTGTCCTGGATCTGTGTCTGCATCTCACGCAGTTCCTGCAAATAATAATGTTTTTGAGTATCATTTGTACACAATCTGGCATTAGAGCAACACAAAAGCCGACCCAGGGAAAGGACATGAAAATGCAACTATTAAACCACAGACAATACGCACAAAAAAGAGACTCCGTAGCTCTTACATTTGTGAATTTTTCTCATATACCAGGTAATATGAGGTCCCTTTAACTCAACCTGCTGCACCTGTTAAACAAGTCTCACTAGAGCTCTGCTCAGGTATCAGTCTGACACTTACCGCTTCATACAGAGCCCTCAGGAAGTTGATCTCGTCTGTCAGACAATCAACCTTAGCCTCCAGCTCCACCTTATTCATGTATGCACTATCCACATCCTGAAAAAGACCAAAAAGACCATTCTTATATATCGTGCTGATGAACATGAAGGTGCATCATCTGATATGCTAATGATGACGGGCCTAATGGTTAATTTGCAGATGGTCAATAAAACAGAATTTTGTCAATGAGCTGCATAGTGGCCAAATCGGACCTTGTCGTCTTTACAGAAAATTGCTTGACCTCCGTAAAGAATATCTACAGTATAAAATATATATATATTTTTCCTTTTTTTATAAAAACGAATCAAATAGAAACTGTTCAGCAATGTATTCGATGTATTCCTTCATAGGAAGACATTACAATCAGTAGTATCTATATGGTTATCTCCAGTAAGGATATCCTAAAAAAAAATTGAACAGACAGTCGCCTGTGTGTGCTACAGATTGTTATATCACAGCAACATGCATAGGTATCACTGCTGAACTCACCTTCTTAATCACAACAAAGTCGTTCTCCGCTGCTGTGCGCTTGTTGATTTCATCCTCATACCTGCAGGAAAGAGAAGAAGAGACAGGGCTTGTCAGTGTGTTTGTCAGGATGGATTTTCAATGGAAAAAACAAAACAAAAACATGGGGTAAATGTTCTCAAATTCTATTCAGAGTTGTTTAACCTTCTCAGGAAACCAGGCCGCCATGTATTCATCTGACGCCCCACCTCTCCCTTTTCTTTTGTGCTCTGTACAAGCTATGGAAGAACTAACCGATACCACGTGATAATGTCTGGCTGGGTAGCCTGGTGGTTATCTTACCTTGGGATTTCCTGCACCAGGCTACCCTACCAGACATTATCCCGACTTATCTTACAGTCACCCTGAAGAAAGAGCGTCTTAGAAACCAGCTTCCTGTTTGCCCCAAAACATGGCTGCCATGACACCTCAGGCACTAACATGCGTTACAGAATAGAATTCAATTCATAAAGGACACTGGGAAAAAATATTTTTTAAAAAGTGCAGCTTGAGGGACTAGTCAAGCATTTCAACTAATATTAATCCTTAATTAAGCCTTGCATGACAAAAAAGGGTTTTCATCATTGGTATTTGAGAATGATGAGTTGCGTCTTTCTCTAAATAATCAATGCAACCTGCAAAGGTGCAGCGACAAAAAAAAGCCATTATCGTTGGTTTACTATTGTTCAACGGCATAAATAAAAAATAAAATAAAAGTGATATAAAAACCAATGATAGCGGTAATCTTTCTTCTCACTGAATTCTCTGTACACTATATATTTCTATTGAATTAAGTAATATGAGATATTCAATGTAAATGGCAGCTCCTTCTTTGTAGAGAGCAACAGAATATGATGAAACATTTGTAAAGAACCGAGTAATAAGGAGTAAATGTGATACTGTACGCAGGTTATGCTCATATTACAGTTAATCCTTTTGAGTTCTGCCCGCATTTCGCTGTATATTGCATTATACTTTCTTTTGTTTTACCATGTAGGTGGGAGAGTTGTATAGAAAAGTCATGGTGTCTTTTGCTAGATGATCCTAAACAATGTATTTTGCCATCCCCCTTCATGTTGCCTCTCTGCTAGGTCACCTTCCTTTAATATAGATTACCTGCTATTGACTTGAATGTGAGGGCCACACCCATGGTTTATCTGCATTGTTTGCATAAATTCCTGTCAGCTTGGCCAGCAGCAAAGGATTTTTTTTGTAATTCTGACCCCTCCTTCTTCCCCCCACTTGGGTGTGGCCCTATTTTTATTAAAAAAAAGCTGGTTTGAATGACCAGGGTATCCCTCTGGTGCACTTTACCATGTTCAATGGAGAACAGATCACAAACGTCAACCTGAAATGAGATATTCCCATTTTCTTCCTACTCGTTGACACACCCGTCTATGTTGTAGAGAAAAAAGACCAGTCAGTTAAAGCCTAGGGACTAGATTCCAAGTGGAGCATAAACTTCCCAGAGCCATTAAGTCTATGACATTGGTAAATTTACAACTGCTCTGCTTAATTTTACACGTTTCCCGAATTTTCGTTTCCCTGGTCTTAATCAGACCATTTTTTTGTTTTACAATGTAGGTGGTGTGCCAACATGTAGGCAGAGAAGGGGAATATCTCACTGCAGGTTGACCTTTCGGACCCATACTATATTGAAAATATGGAACACTAGACTTGGCGTCTGGCCCAAAGTGTTGTACATTGTCTTGTAAGTTGCCATTAAATAAAATGGTGGACTCAGGCCTTGTTTTATTGCTTTTACATTCATCTAATGAATTACCTGTTCTTGTAGTCCTCAACTGTATCTTGCATGTTCCTCAGTTCGCCATCCAGTTTGCCTTTTTCACTGTTCAGGCAGTCCAGTTGCCTCCTCAGGTTGTTGATGTAGGCGTCAAAGAGCGGGCCGATACAGTTGGTGGATTTAGATGATTTCTGGCCTTGAAGAAGCTCCCACTTGGTTTCCAGTACCTTGTTTTGTTGTTCAAGGAACCTGACCTGTAAAACAAAAAAAAAAAGGAAAAAGAAATCACTGTAAAAAAAACATACAGTTTGAGTGACACGGAAACGCACACCTTAATTCTATCCTCCAGGCTAAATGTTAGTCTTAAAAATCTTGTACTGCAGTCACTTTCATTGACATATACTTTTGCCTGCAGATCTGTGCAATGATTAAGGTTAAGACCTTGTGCAGAGAGCGCAGGTCTTTACGAAACTAACTCCTTTGCACTGTATGACATAACTATTGCATCAAGTCAGGAAAAGATTAATCTGAGATACAGTCTGTTGCCAATAATGGCTTCAATACCAATAACAATAAAAATTGCATGAACCGCAAACATGTCCATTGCGTTAGCTAAACAACACGTATAACCTATAGGCCATAGCATCTACATACACATCTCAGCACAGGTCATATTATTTTTACATTTCCTAGCACAATAAGTACAGTGTTTGCACGATCCAATATTCTCTTATCACAGTAATAAATAATTTACCCATAACCGCATGCAATATATTTAATTTGTGATTTGCTTACCTTGTCTATGAAAGATGCAAACTTGTTGTTCAGGGTCTTGATCTGTTCCCTCTCCCCCTTTCTGACATCCTGGATTTGGTGGTCAAATTCCAGGTTCAGGGGTGCCAACAGGCTCTGGTTGACTGTCACCTCATGGATTCCTGGTGATGCTATTGCGCCACTGCCATATCCAGCACCACCACCAAATCCAAAGCCACCACCACCGAATCCAGAGCCACCACCAAAACCAGCGCCGCCACCAAAACCTGATCTGCTGCTAGATACTGCATAACCAGAGCTCTTCCTCACTGGACCCAGACTGGACAAGCTAGAGCTGCTGAAACCCCCTTGCCTTCCGAATGCTTGTCCACTTCCACCAGAAGAAAAGGTCTTGCTGATCCGAACAGAACTAACGCTATTTCCCTGGGGAGCGGCAGAGAAAGCACTGAATCTCTTTGACATGGTGCCAAGTGTAGGAGATAAAAGGCAGAAAGAGGAAAAATTGGTGCTGCTGGTCTCAAGTAGGGTTCCAGTGGTTCTGAGCAGGCTGCGACGTCCCTTTATATGGACTGAGAACAGGGCTATGGCTTGAGGCAGTGGAAGAGGGATCGGTTTACTCCTTGTCACAATTGGGTGTGTCTGGCTGCCAGCCATATACTGTTACCTGGATGCAGCTAGCTCAGTGCTCGCTGGATCCTACCTCCCGCACAAAGACATGTCCCACCCCATTGCACCTTTGCTGACCGGTGTATATCTAGTACATGGAATCAGTACAGATAAGTTAACCGTGTCAGAGTATCTTTTCTTGTTACATTTCACTTTGCCTTCCGAGAAGCAGTTATGCATGTCAGATGCCTCTTCGATTTTTTGCATTTTTTCTTTCTGTTCTTTTTCTTTCATGTTGCCGTGCAGGTTTGCGATGTAGCAGCGAGACAGTTAAAGAACGGTGAACTTCCCATCAAATGTATTCCAGTTATGACTCATGACTCACTCGCAGATAAAGTTTAAAAGAATTTACAGCGCGCTGATAGATTAAAAGGCTTTCCATTTTCCCATCTAAACTCAAAGTTCACTGCAGTGATTCCTACACATGTGTACAGTAGCAGCGCTAAAAGCACCATAATACAAAAAAGTACATGTAATATCTTATGCAAACCCATAAACTATATATATATATTTATTTTTTTGATAAAAGATATATGGAATCACATAATATCTGAAAGAAAATATCTATTGAAATTTTGCATAAAGTGCCTTTATCAAGAAAAAGCACACACACACACACACACACACACACACACACATACACACATACATACACACACACACACACACACACACACATACACACATACACACATACATACATACACACACACACACACACACACAGCATACACATTTAAATTATGGTGCAGGGCAAACCGTGAGATTAAAACCCTCCACATAGCAAATAATCAAGTTTATAATTCTCCAATTATAAACTTGATTATTTGCTATGTGGAGGTTTTTAATCTCACGGTTTGCCCTGCACCATAATTTAAATGTGTATGCTGTGTGTGTGTGTGTGTGTGTGTATGTGTGTATGTGTGTGTGTGTGTGTCTGTGTGTGTGTGTGTCTGTGTGTGTGTATGTGTGTATGTGTGTATGTGTGTGTGTGTGTGTGTCTGTGTGTGTGTATGTGTGTATGTGTGTATGTGTGTGTGTGTGTGTGCTTTTTCTTGATAAAGGCACTTTATGCAAAATTTCAATGAAAAAAATTTTTCTGAGATATTATGTGATTCCATATATCTTTTCTTACCAAAATGTGGGTTTTAGAGACTTAATTATAATAATTTTGTTAATGCATACAGCACTTTTTTTAGGGAGGGGGTGCACTATATATTATAAGTGAATATTATATGCGTTAGACATTCAGCGAGAGAGAGAGGACACACCATGGTGTTTAATTCTTGAAATTAGTGAACAATTACAGAAATATGGAAAATATTTTCAACATGTTTGACTTTTTCATTTTATAGCCTTGCTTTTATTAAGGTGACATTAGTTCAGGGTTGGTTGGGTGGGGACTTGCTGGAATGTATTGTGAGAGCCCAGGCTGGATGGGTGTGTGTGTGTATGAGCTTTCTGAAAGTGACTTATCTCAGGAGCCTGATTAAGTTCATAGTGTGTGGTCTGGGCTTTATGTGTCTTTTGGATTGCGATGGGAAGATAGTATGAATAATATGTACTTAGCTGGAAAAAGTTTCATTGTTTCTACATTTGTTCTTGTTCATAAAATATTCTTAGGGCACTATTACACTGTTCGCGCAAAAATGTGCACGTGCGCAAAAACGCATTAACGCGAGAGGCAAAACCCTTCGCGCTGAACGTCGTATTATGACATTCGCGCAAACGATGCGCGTTAATTTCTAACGCGAGTGACCCTGCGCGAACCCTGCGCGAACCCCGCGCGAGCGTGAGTTTGTGCGCGCATCCCATACTTAACATTGCGAGCGCAAATTCGTTCGTGCGCTTGTACCCAGATGGTATTACAATCGATGCGCAACTATTTACGAACGACGCTTGAGCGCATAATTTGAACGTCTTTTAAAAGCTGGTGGTAACTGCAAATCTTAACGTTCTCGCCGAATCGAAAAAACACCAGCACGAAAAAAAAAAATACAGCACAGTATAGTTACACATTCTACACATATCCAAACAATAAAATTGAGAGGTTGTGCGTGTTTTTATTATTGCTGCAGCATATATATACAGATTGATTTTGACAGGCGCAAAAACTGAACGGGAGACAATTGTGGTTCTTAATTCTGAGTGGCTGAATTGTGCGAAAAAACAGTCTGCCCACCGATTTCTGCGCGCAGCGTTAATTTGCGCGCGTTGTCACGCATATTTTTTACACGCGATATTTTCAGATGGATGAAAAGATGCGTTCGGATCGTAATACCAGCGTTAATTTACGCGTGTTAACGTTTAACACTGCGCAAAAAAAATTGCACTGCGCGTCCGCTTTTGTGCAGAGAATGTAATACAGCCCTTAGTGTATTACTTGATAAACATATTAGATAACATGCAACAAAATAGTCAGATTTATTTATTTATTTATAAAGGATTTTACCAGGAAGGATACATAGAGATTTCTCTCCTTTTCATGTATGTCCTGGGTTCAAGAACATTGAACAGATGACAGACAGATTGATAAAATAGAATGATGGACAGGAAGATAGATAGACACATGGATGGATCAATAGATAGATAGACACATAAATAGATAGACACGTAGATATAGATCGATAGATTGATTGATAGATGGATAGACAGAGAGATAGACAGATACATACATAGATAGATAGACACATACAGGGTAATTCAAAGAGATTCGAAAAGTCACCACACATTCGGTGACTTTTCGGTCTCTTCAATTCGGTTCCTTTTGCTGATCCCATTTCGGTGACCCTGCGGTGTATTCAGCAAGCACCACAGGGTCCCCGAATTGCAGGGAAAGGCTGCCGCAAACCCGACGAAAGCTAACCGCAAAACCCACCGAATGCACACCGAAAACCCCCAAAAACATCTGGATTAACCCGTCGAAAAACCCGAGCAGGAGCCGATCACACGCAGCGAAGCAGCCGAGACCGCAGACGAGACAGTGAATAAATTAGCAAAACAGTTTGTGTGAATGTTTGAAAATGAAACGCTGTTTGCAAAGAAACTACTGAGCGAAAATGTCTGAAATTTGCATATGAGGTCCAGGGAATGATAATAAAGAGGGCTGTTACAGAAATAATAAGTAAACTTTAAAAAAAAAAAAAATCTGAAAAATGCTTAAAATATCCTAAAAAATCTATAAATAAAGAGACTCTTTGCTGCAGAATTTTATAATGAACGGTTATTAGATATTGAATTAAAACGGGAATATTTTTAACATTGAAGCTTATGGGATTCTCCTGAATAAATTTGCCGCATGAAACCACCGAATGGCAGGGCATTAGGGGAACCTTTCACTGCTGGTTTGTGTTCTCTGAATAGCCGAAGCAGTGCTTTTCATGGGGTTTTCACTGCCCTCGAATAGGCACAGAACAGGCACCGTATGTGCAGGCAATTCGCTAGGATTTGGCAAATTGCCTGCTCTCTGGATAGCCGAATGGCCAAGAAAGGTAACCGAACGCTGATTTTCAGCGTTCGGTTACCTTTCTCAAGCAATTCGGATCTCTTTGAATAACCCTGATTTATAGCTAGAAAGATAGAGAGCCACATAGATAGACACAAAGATAGATAGATAGAAAATATTTCGATAGCTAGAAAGATCGATCGACACATAGATAGACAGGTAGCTAGATGGACAGACAGATCGATAGACAGACACATAGATAGATAGATCGACAGATAGATAGAGAGACAGGTAGGTAGATAGATAGATAGATAGATAGACAGACAGACAGACAGACAGACAGACAGATAGATAGATAGATAGATAGACAGACACATAGATAGATCGACAGATAGATAGACAGACTGACAGCTAGATAGATCAATTTATCGATAGATAGATAGATAGATAGATAGATAGATAGACCACATATCTTCTTAAGATAGAGCTGTTTAATGTGGTACACTGCTTTCTATGTATTGCAAAAAAAAATCTTAGTCATGTTTTCGAAGAGTCACTCATACTTGGTTACGGGTACTTCCCAACCATGCACAATTTTTTTTTTTCAAAATCTTCTGAATATTTCAACACCGCTACAGCAATTAGCATATAGGTATCAGATGTACCTGCATCTTCTTCTTTAAATATAAAGTAACTTTCCAGCATATCTGATGAAGAAATAGAACCCATTCATTTCAGGTTTTACCAGTGACAGAGAAGTGACAGCTCACAGATACAAGACCTCTTTCAGGAATTTTGATTCTCTTCATCTCCTGAGGCACTTCTGCCCATTTCCTTATCTCTTGTAGTGAAGCAGGTTGCTCATAACATGTAAGAATGTTTGGGTGTGAGAGAGGTGGAGGGGAGGATGGAGGTTTCTAAGGTTTATTGTTTTGTGAGTTTTTTTTATTTTTGCCTGAAGTAGAATACCAAGACAGTTTAGTTTCGGGCGTGACTGTTTTCCTGTTCCTTCTGCTCATCAACAACCATACCATTCAATATAAATAGAAATATACTATATATTTACTACACTATATAAAATATATATATTAGATAAGACGTGTTATTCTAAATTCCAAAATCACCAGACTATAGCAGTACTGTCACGCCTCACCGGCCGCCACTCCCGTCCCTGCATGGTCGCGGGTACTCACTTCGGATCCGCGGGCTCCCGAGCCGCCTCTCCTCGGTATCGTCGGGGTCCTTGGTCCGCGGGTCCTTCGGTCCGGATGGCCGCTCCCCGTCGGCGGCGTCCACTGGCCATCATGGCGTGGCGTTCTGCTGCCCATGTGGCCGTCGACCGCCGCGTGGGACGCCAGGCAAACGGAGCTGGCCAAGATGGCGCACGGGGCGGATTGAGACCTCCATGGTCAGGAGGGGGAGGAGTCGGAGCTCTGCAGAGACCACAGGGGGGATTCTCCAATCTGATCTCCAGCAGGACATAAGGGAGGCGGTGCCCAGAGTGGAGGCGTGTCCTGATATATTTCTCAACGCTACCCGTGTGTCTCAGGCATCCTAAGACTCCCTCTAATTGGGTTCTTACTCGGTCCCATACCATTATGGACGTGACAGATTGTGAAGCCACGACTGAACCCACGGATCTCATGGGTGCCTTCGCTACCCTCACCCGGCAGGTATCCTCTCTCACTCATTCCGTCCAGGAACTATGAATGGAACAAAGGGATCTCCAGACCCAGATGCACAACACCGCAGCACCTTATCCTACGCCCGACGTCCAGCATGCACGCCAAAGCAACAGACCTGATGAACATTCCCAGGTTCCTGAACCCAACGTTCTCCTACCTGAACGCTTCTGTGGTAATCGTGCTGGTTTTGACACGTTCCTACTAGACTGCCACCTGTTGTTTTCCTTGAAGCCCCGCACCTACGCTTCCGATTACATAAAGGTCCGTACTGTCATCTCTCTGATGGGAGGTGAGCCTAAGAAGTGGGCCTATACGTTATTAAATATGCAAGACCCTGTTTTGGACTCTTGGATCACGTTCGCCGAGGCCCTTGAGTCAATGTATAAAGACCCCAACAAACAATCCACCACCCAAAGTGCTATACGAGCCCTAAGACAAGGCCGTAGACCTGTGGAGGAATACATAACGGACTTCCGCCACTACGCCCATGACACCTGTTGGAACGAAAAGGCCCTTATCGACCAATTTCGCATGGGTCTCTCAGAACCCCTCAAAGATGAATTGGCACGCGTTGGTATACCACCCACTCTTGAAGGGATAACTCGCTTCTGTATCCAGATGGATCGTCGTCTTACGGAACGCCATCTTGAACGGCTCAATACCCCTACTCAAGTGAGTACCAATCGTTCCTCTTCCTCCACTGTACTCCCTCCTATTACGTCTAGGACCTCAGTCCCTACGATTCCGTCTGAACCTCCATCGGAACCCATGCAAATCGGTCTCGTCGATGGCCATTTACCGCAAGCGGAACGAGAAAGGCGCAGACGATTACGTCTATGCATGTATTGTGGAGGGGTCAACCATCAAGCCCATACCTGTCCGGTGAGACCGACAAGAGGTAAACCTCATCACGTCATCTCTCTCCTTACGGCTCTGAAGTCCTCTGTCTCACCACTACTAATGATCTCCATCTTATTACAGTGGCAACAGATGAGGATTCCCCTCCAGGCCATGGTGGACTCAGGGGCTAGCGGATGCTTCATTGATACAACCACTGCATCACGTATCGGCATTCCTTTACATAATAAAAACCCACCTATTGAAATTCAACTGGTTGATGGGTCTCCATTGAAATCAGGGCCGATCACTACGGAGTCCGCCTTGTTACAGATGTATACCGGTACAAATCATTTAGAAGAGATTCGCTTTGATATCGTATCATCTCCCATATTTCCTGTAATTCTTGGCTTACCCTGGCTTCGTAAACATGACCCCTACATTCAATGGTCTACAGCCAAGATCTCTTTTTGCTCACTGTATTGTAAAAAAAAATGTCTTCAGGCCTCTCATACCGTTAACACCATACTGGATACCAACATGGTACGTCTAGGAGTGCAGTTACCGCAAATATACCAAGCTTTTTCCGACGTATTCGATGAAAAAGGAGTTGAAACCTTACCACCTAAACGCCCCTACAACTGCCCTATTGATCTATTGCCTGGTGCAGTCATACCCTACGGTCGTTTATATCCTCTTTCAGAACCTGAACTAACGGTCCTCAAAGGATACATCGACGAAAACCTCCGCAAAGGATTCCTCCGTCCCTCTACTTCCCCTGCCGGAGCAGGGATATTTTTTGTTAAAAAGAAAGATGGGGGCCTGCGTCCCTGCATAGATTATCGACAACTGAATGCTATAACAATAAAGAACCGATATCCTCTACCCCTCATCCCTGAATTGTTAGAACGATTAAAAACAGCTCAAGTTTATACTAAACTGGATCTCCGGGGTGCCTACAACCTGGTGAGAATGCGTCATGGTGATGAATGGAAAACCGCTTTTCGGTCACGCTATGGCCACTTCGAATACACTGTCATGCCATATGGGCTGTGCAACGCCCCTGCTACCTTTCAACATTTGGTAAACGATATTTTTTGAGACCTCTTGGATCATTTCGTTATAGCATATCTAGACGATATTCTCATCTTTTCCCCCTCTTTATCTGAACACCGTCGTCATATGACCATGGTATTACAACGTTTACGAGACCACCATCTGTTTGCCAAGCTCGATAAATGTGTCTTTGAGACAACCAAAATCTCCTTTTTAGGATTTATCATATCTCCGGGATTAATAGAAATGGATACTCAAAAAATACAAGCAATCCATACCTGGCCCATCCCCAGGACAAAAAAGGAAGTACAAAGATTCATCGGCTTCGCTAATTTTTACCGTCGGTTTATTAAACGCTTCTCTGACAACATCCATCCATTAACGCATCTCACGAAAACGTTGGTCCCCTTTTACTGGACTCCTCAAACCCAAAAGGCGTTCAATACACTTCAAGAGTGCTTCACTACAGCACCTGTCCTGACCCTACCTAAACCCCAATTTCCATTCTTCGTGGAGGTTGATGCCTCCGAGATCGCCACAGGAGCAGTGTTGTCTCAACGCAGCCCCGACAATCTCTTACATCCGATAGCCTATTACTCCAAGAAATTAAGTAGCTCTGAACAGAACTACGACATCACGGATAAAGAACTCCTTGCCATAAAAAGGGCCTTTGAAGAATGGCGCCATTTGCTTGAGGGCGCAACGCATCCAGTGACGGTTCTAACTGATCACAAAAACCTTGAATACCTCCAATCCGCTAAACAACTACGACCAAGACAAGCACGGTGGGCCCTATTCTTCAACCGCTTTCATTTCCATATATCGTATCTACCCGGCTCAAAAAATGGGAAAGCCGATGCCCTCTCCAGAAGATACAACGATGCACCTACAACTCCTACTCCACCACCCACCATCCTAAAGGAAGAACATTTCCTCGGGACTATCCAACCACTCCATGAAAAAAATAAAACGATTAACTGCCGACACATCTCTTCCTGTTACACCCGAAGGTGTTCATATAAGAAAAGGACGGATATTTGTACCCGAAAAAGCCAGACTAGACGCCCTATACCAATGCCATGACTCTTTATTATCCGGACATCCAGGAATATCCAAAACCCTGCACACACTCAAACGTCAGTTTTGGTGACCATCAATGACTGACATGGTAACACAGTACGTCAACTCTTGCACTGTTTGTCAAAGAAACAAGAATCCCGTACCAGACCTATGGGACTTCTCCTCCCTCTACCCATTCCGACACGTCCGTGGTCCTGCATCTCCACCGACTTCATTGTCGATCTACCTCCTTCTCGACAACATACTTCCATCCTGGTAGTAGTGGATCACCTGACCAAAATGGCACACTTTATCCCTGCCAAAGGAGTTCCTACAGCCAAAGAAACCGCATACTTATTCTTCCATCACATTTTCCGATTACATGGCATCCCTGATTCCATAACGTCGGATCGGGGTACACAATTCACCGCTAAATTCTGGAAAGCCTTCTTTTCCATTCTCCACATCTCTGGTAACCTCTCCTCCGCATATCATCCACAATCCAACGGCCAATCGGAGAAGACCAACCAGATACTCGAACAATTTCTACGCTGCTTCTCCACCCACCTACAGGACGATTGGATTACTTTACTTCCATCCGCTGAATTCGAATACAATTCACACACCCATGAATCAATTAAGACATCCCCTTTCTTTGCTAATTATGGATACCATCCCACGTTTATTCCAAATCTACCCCTCTCTTCATCTGTACCGGATACTACCACCCATGTCGCTAATCTACAACAAGGATTCCGTATTGCCAAAGACAACCTTCTAAAGGCTCAAACCAGATACAAACTGAAAGCCGACAAACTCCGTCACCTTCCCCCCGATTATCAAGTCGGAGATTACGTCCTTTTATCGACAGCTCATCTGAAGCTCTCCTGCCCGTCCAGGCCCCTTCCAGGTCCTTTCCGTCATCAACCCGGTGGCTCTCAAACTCGCCTTGCCGCCCTCACTCCGTATTCATCCTGTATTTCACGTCTCCCTGTTGAAACCGTGGACCTCTGATCCTTTCGCTGACAGAACCCCGTCACCGCCCCCCCGTCCTAGTAGACGATGACCTGGTATATGAAGTTGCTGAGATCCTCGATTCCCGTATTCACCGTGGTTGCCTCCAGTACCTAGTGGACTGGAAGGGATACGGCCCCGAGGAGTGTTCCTGGGAACCTGCCTCTCAGGTACACGCCCCTGACCTGCTTCGCACCTTTCACGGGGCGCATCCCTCGAGGCCTGGTCCTGTTCGCGCCCGGAGGTCGCTCCTTCTGGGGGGGTTCTGTCACGCCTCACTGGCCGCCACTCCTGTCCCTGCATGGTCGCGGGTACTCCCTCCGGATTCGTGGGCTCTCGAGCCGCCTCTCCTCAGAATCGTCGGGGTCCTCGGTCCGTGGGTCCTTTGGTCCGGATGGCCGCTCCCCGTCGGCGGCGTCCCCTGGCCATCATGGCGTGGCGTTCTGCTGCCCATGTGGCCGTCGACCGCCGCGTGGGACGCCAGTCAAACGGAGCTGGCCAAGATGGCGCACGGGGCAGATTGAGACCTCCATGGTCAGAAGGGGGAGGAGTCAGAGCTCTGCAGAGACCACAGGGGGGATTCTCCAATCTGATCTCCAGCAGGACATAGGGGAGGCGGTGCCCAGAGTGGAGGCGTGTCCACCTCCACCCTGTCCACTATATAAGACCGGTGAACGCTCTCTGACATCGCTTCACAATTGTTTCCTCTCCGGTTGAAACAAGATCTTCTCAACTTCTCTGTATCCAGTGCTATTCTTACGACTTGTCCTGATATATTTCTCAACGCTACCCGTGTGTCTCAGGCATCCTAAGACTCCCTCTAATTGGGTTCTTACTTGGTCCCATACCATTATGGATGTGACAAGTATATAGTAATATCTTTTTATTGGACTAACATTACATTTAAGGCTAGTGTCAGATGAGCGTCTTTGGAGAGCGGAAGGAATGTCCGTGAGAGTAGATGTTCCTTCCACTCGACACCCGTCTGGCCACCGCGCTGAGTGCAATCCTCCTATGGAGACGTCCTCATTTAATACACCTCTATATGGGCACCATTATGTCAAGCCAACACGTAAAATCAAAGGTGTGCTTCAGTAGTGCCAATAAAACAATAGGTAACCCTAAACCTAGATGCGATACCAGTCCTTATGATGGCTGGGTTCCGCAACAACTGGAGGTGAACCTATAAGGCAGGGACACACAAACGAGGAGGACAGGAACCAGTCCTTAGAGTGGCTGGTATAAAGACAGGTAGGTATGGAGTGGTAAAATACGAGCCAAAGTAGGGAATAAGCAAAAAGCAGAGTCGAGTAACAATAGCCGAGTCAAGGGAATAAGAAGTTCACAAGTCGAAATGGAAAGCCAGGTCATACACAAAATATCTGTCAAAGGTGTAATACACAAGCACTTAAGGGTCAGACTAGCAGAACCACGAAAGGGCATAGAGGAATGGCCAGAGCAAGTTTAAATCCCGCACCCTGCTATCCGATTGGCCCAGCGGGTCACATGCTGTAGGGAGACCCAAATGGAGGCATGATGACGTCGTGAGGCTGGAGGAGCTAAATCCGGAGATGCCGGCGGCGCGCGCGCATACAGCGCAGGGAAAGAACGCGGGGGAGACGCTGACCCCGGAGCCGCGGGGAAGAACGCCGGGGCCGCACCAGCTGCCGAGGCATGACACATTAGTTGCATGAAGCACATCAAGACGGTACTCGGTTTCTTGCCATGTTGGCTGTAGCATACCCTCATCAATGGTGGCAATGGCATCAGTGATCCTCTGCTTTAGATTAGTGATGCCCCGTACCTTTGTTCCATACACCATATCTTTATCATAACCCCATAGAAAGAAGTTGTTTTTTCCTCAGCGAGACATCAATTACTGCAAATGTTTACCTTGACCTTTTGAATGAATACGGGGCACCACAACTACATGACCTTCAATCAACCATCATTTTCCAGCAAGATGGGGCACCACCACATTGGGGACTGCATGTTCGTGGGTTCCTAAATGAAATATTTCCAGACCGGTGGATTGGAAGGGGTAGCCCAATTCCCTGGCCACCTCGTTCACCAGATATCACTCCCCTCGACTTCTTTCTATGGGGTTATGTTAAAGATATCAACTCCAGTTGCAGTTGCCTAACCAGATGCATAACCTTATCTCTGCTAAAAAAAAAGCCATGTGGTATGGCATGGCATTGATTAAAGGGTTCTGTGTAATAACAGACCCAGGATGCGTAAAAGTGTGACGGATATCATTTGCATGTTCTACCCAGAGTTCCTTGCTGCATATAGGGAATGTAGGACAGGAGCTCTTGGATGCAGTTCTTTGAAATGCTGTGATGTGCAAATGGCTTCTGCAATAATGTGCTACATTCCCCATATGCAGCACAGAACTCTGGGTAAGACATGCAAATGACGTCCGTAAATTCTAATTTTTTTGCATCCTGGGTCTGTTTTCCCACAGAACCCTCCAATCAATGCACGCCATACTAGATGAGCTCTGTGATGCAGTTCTTTGAATTGCTGAGATGTGTAAATGACTTCTGCAATAATAAACTTTATTATTTGCAGTTTGGAGGCTGTTAATCAAATTTTTTGCCCTCCACCACAACTTAAATAAATATATATATTAATTAGGCAAGAGCACAGCAGAAAAGATTTGACTTGATTTGGTTTGAAATATTTTGTTACTAGTGTCATTTTACTGACTCCTGACTCCAAAAAAGGGGAAAAATTTATCCTAACTTTAGGGTTTGTGTTAGGTTTATGGACAGACTTAAAAACGAAAGAAATCTCAATGTGTCCTTCCTGGTAAAATACTTTATAAAGAAATAAATACTATTTCTGGCTTTTCTGCTTGCTTTCGGATTAGAGATAGGGATTTTGTAGCGCACAGTGAATGCAATGTTTTTCTCAGTCATCTGAATGAAATTGAATATATTGGGATCAGTTCCCTTACATTAACTTCAGACGCATTTCGGTCTTGCAATTTGGAATTTTGGATACTTACAAAATCAAGAATTGATGAATTTCATATGCCAATTCACTCCGAACAAAACAAACATATATAATACTATATACATTGCAATACAAATATATGTGCTATAAGAATTTATAAAAACACCTTGGGCTACTGTATATTACAATCTCCGCGCAAAAACCCTCGCGCAAAGCGAACATTTTTGCGCCAAGCGTTAAACATTTGCACGCGCAAATCACTGCTGGAATTACAATCCTCACGGTTTTTTTCATCCACCGATCAATTGCGTGCGCAAACAGACGCGCACAAATGCAGCGCAGTGCCGTCTCGTCCAAAAATCTTTGCGCGCGCATTTTTGTGCACCCATTCAGCCAATCAAAATGAAGAAACACACCTATCAAACGCAACTGAATTGCGCCTGACAGAGGCATCGGAGACGGGTTTTGCGTCTATGATGCAAAATGAGCACATATGCTACAATAATAATACACACACACACCTGCCATCATCCATTATATTGTTGCTGCATTCCTATTTATGTGCTGTTTTTCTTTTTGGGTTAGCCAGGTTGTTCAGATATGCAGTTAGCACCAGCTTTTAGGAGTTGCTAAAATTATGTGCGCAAAGGCTATGCGGTAATTACCGCTCATAGATTGTAATACCATCCGCATACCAGCGCACAAACGCATTTGCGCTCACAATGTTAAGTATAGGACCTGCAAAGTACAATAGGCTCGCGCAGGTTTCCCGCAGGTTCACCCGCGGTAGACGATTGCGCGCGGTTGTTGCACTGACTATGTAATACGGCATTCGGCGCAAATGGTTTTACCCCTCGCGTTAATGTTTTTTTGCGCCGGAGCAAACGTTTGCGTGAAGATTATAATTTAGCTCCTTATCTTTATAATGATGGAGATTTAGTCTCAAATTGTGATGACGAGATGTTCAAGCCTGCCACATCACTCACCCATAGAAAAAACATGGGAAAATTGCTGACTGAAGTTGGTGTAATAAGGAAAATAATTGTATATGGATACACTAACAGGAAAAATTGCTGCTACTTGCTCTCACGCAATTTCTTGCTGAATTAATATTGAGTTGCCCCAAATATTTTATACACAAATAGATAAATAATAAAAAACATATTTTACCTATTAAGGAAAAAGAGTGTCATCTGCGCTCGTTTCTATGTGTTCCATGTACAACAAAAATTAGGTTTTTGTTTGTTTCAATGGCCATTGCAACGTAAGCCCACTCGCCACTTCAAGGCACCTCTTTAGAGTGGGTACCTAACAATTGTAACCAAAAGGCCGCTCTACTGAGCAGCTCCAAGCCCCTCCAGCTGCTTTTCAGCCAAGGAGAGGCAAAGATGGTGGGTTTTATTTATACACGCACCAAACACTTCCCATTTGGGATCAAAAACAAAAACATGGAAAGAGGAACAGCTGCAGAACGACGGACTGGTGTTACAAGCATGATATACATAAATACAGAAAAAATGGCGTTGCGCCCATACTCACCGGAGCGGCAGCAACTGCCAGGAGTAACAGCCCAGATAATGTATAAAACATAACAAGGAAAAAGTTGTTGTACATGGAACACATAGAAACGAGCGCAGATGACACTCTTTTTCCTTGTTATGTTTTATACATTGACTGGGCTGTTACTCCTGGCAGTTGCTGCCGCTCCGGTGAGTATGGGCGCGACGCCATTTTTTCTGTATTTATGTATATCATGCTTGTAACACCAGTCCGTCGTTCTGCAGCTGTTCCTCTTTACATGTTTTTGTTTTTGATCCCAAATGGGAAGTGTTTGGTGCGTGTATAAATAAAACCCACCATCTTTGCCTCTCCTTGGCTGAAAAGCAGCTGGAGGGGCTTGGAGCTGCTCAGTAGAGCGGCCTTTTGGTTACAATTGTTAGGTACCCACTCTAAAGAGGTACCTTGAAGTGGCGAGTGGGCTTACGTTGCAATGGCCATTGAAACAAACAAAAACCTCATTTTTGTTGTACATGGAACACATAGAAACGAGCGCAGATGACACTCTTTTTCCTTGTTATATTTTACCTATTGTTTAAGGAATATCAAACATGCATCAACCAGTAAAAATGTGCGTAACATGGTTCATTTGTATGTAACCAAACCCACTACACTATTGTTGTGAAGCTCTGAGATATACATAGTGCACATTACATTAAAAATGGGATGGACTGAAGTGGTCATAGTGGACCTAAAAAAAAGGGTCACTGATTGTCTGGAGTCAACATTGTGGACCCGGAAAGGTCCAGTGCATGGTGATAGGGGTCGAGCAAAATATGTTTTTGCCTAGGGTGGGGGGGCCGTCATGGATTCCCGCACCTGGGCCCTGAAGTTTCTGGTTACGCCTCTGCTGATGAGTACTGATAAGATTCTGTCAATAGAGAAGAAAAACCTCCTCTGACAGACAAACACAGCTATCTGGTCCTTAAACCTTATCTTTCAATCCTCCATTTACAAACAATGTAACTAAATAAAGTAAAACATAAAAGGCTATTAGGATAGTTTTCCAGTCCAAGTGAAATCTGAGCTTGAAGCTCAAATATTATGTCACCGCCGTGTCTTTGTCATTAAGGTGGGAGGATTCCTGAATGTTTCCTAAAGATTCCCAGTAAATAGGATTCCTCAACTTGCCTTAACATGACTCAGTGCTTATCTTTTCAAAAACAAATGGACAACAATAAATAGTTTAAAGTTTGAGGTGCGTGTTCGAGCGGAAACGGTGACCTAATGGAGCACAATATCTAAAATGCAAAGTAGTGTGTGTGTATATACGGATATATATATATATATATAGTATATTGTATGTCCTGGATGTGCCTTTTGTTTTATACCTTCAGGTCTCTAACAAGTAGATTCATTAATCAAGAAACTGTTGTCTTGGATCTTAGACAGAGCTGGAAGACAATTTTGAGAATTACGTAGTGGCACAGGCTGGAAAAAGACATGCGTCCATCTGGTTCAGCCTTTCACACATCACCTACTGCTGTTGATCCAAAAGAAGGCAAAAAACCCAGTCTGAAATGCTCGCCAATATACAACATACTGGGGAAAATTCCTTCTTGACTCCAGAATGGCGTCAGATTTCTCCTTGGATGAAGAAGCTTTTACCTCAATATTATATATCATAACTCTTAATAGTATGTTTTTGCAGGAAGTCACCCAGTCGTTTTTTAAAAGTCTGTACAGTCTCTGACTCAACAACCTCAACAGGCAGAGAATTCCAGTGGCGTCACAAGGGGGGGGCAGGGTTGCGGCCCACACGGGTGACACCACCCTCTAGGGTGATACCCAAAAAAATACATATATATATATATTTTTTTTACTACACAAAAATATTTCTCCAGGAAGGATACATTGAGATTTCTCTCATTTTCAAGTATGTCCTGGGTAGGCAAGGCCTAGGTGGCACTTTCTAGGGGGCGGCAAAAAAAACACCACTATTGGGGATATTCACAGAGCACCGAAATGACGTAGACATTTCAGTGTTCTGTTGTTCCCTGCAATAAGGGGAATCAAATTTCCCCAGTGAATTCACCGCAGGGTCCCCAAAGTGCAGAGAATCAGCCACCGAATGCTGCTGAAAACTCGTCGCCCACTGTTTTCAAAAAAACTACTGAACGAAAATGTCTGGAATTAACATATAAGGTCCTATGAATGATAATAAAAAGGTCTGTTACAGAAAAAAGAAAAACTGCTATTAAAAAAAAAATGCCTGAAAGATACGATACAAAATAAATAAAGAGATTTTTTACTACAGATTAAAGGAATAAAAGGTTTATTAGATATTGTATAAAAACAGGAATATTTTTAACATTGAAACCTATGGTGTTCGCCTGAATAAACCTGCCAAATGAAAAACAGGACATTTCTTTGCTGTTCGGTGTCTCTGAACAGATTAACCATTACTTCTCTATGGAGACTTTCACTGCCTTCGAACAGGCACCGTACTTACTGGCATTTCACTAAAATTTGTGTGTGAGCATATGAGAGAGCTCCACAGAAATAAACCTCACAGTAATGTGCGCTGTGTATTTTGAAAATTCAGTGTTATATGGGAGTACTGATTTATGAGTAAGAGAAGTTAAAAAAAAAAGCCCCGTAAAACTTGGGGGGGCACCATAGATTGCTGCACCGGGTGACACCAACCCTAGTGACACCGCTGAAGAATTCCACAGCTTTATTGTTCTCACCGTAAAATAACCCTTCCTATGCTTTAGGCTGAATTTCCTTTCATCCAGTCTAAATGGGTGATCCCGTGTCCTGTGTATAGTCCTGTTAATGAATAGGTTTCTTGACTGATTTATAATGGCCACGTATATATTTATATAAGGTTATCAGATCCCCTCTAAGGCGCCGTTTCTCTAAACTAAGCAGGTTTAAGCTTGTTAGTCTTTCCTCATAACTTAACCCTTCCATTCCCCTTATTAATTTAATTGCCCGTCTCTGCACTTTTTCTAACGCTATAATATCCTTTCTTAAGACAGGTGCCCAAAATTGCACAGCATATTCAAGGTGCGATCTGAACATTGATTTATACAGAGGCAAAATTATGTTTTCATCCCGAGAGTGAACTCCCCTTTTAATACCAATACTTTGCTGGCCTTGGCGGCTGCTGATTGACATTGCACATTGTTACTTATTTTGAAGTCTATGATTATTCCCAAATCCTTCTCCTGCTTTGATTTCCCTAACTCCGTACCATTTAGGGTATAAATTACTTGTGTGTTCTTCACTCCAAAGTGCATAACTTTGCATTTATCTACTAATTTCCAATATACTGTATATAATATTTCCAATTATATGATATTGACTAGAATTCCATGGTTTTTGGATAACCCTGAAAATGCACTTGATCAGATTAATGAACGAAATGAAAAACAATGGCTGAAAAATTGCAAAGCGAACAATCGGTGCTGGATCATGGACTTCTCCCAGAGAGGACTGACATCTTGGATATCAGCCCAGCCCCTGGGGCCTCCCCCGCCCAATTACACCATTGCGCATGGGTGCGATGACATCAGAAAGGGAATTCCCCCCTAGCTGGCCAGGGAATTCCTAAGAAAATCCCTATGGTGTATATAGGGGGGTCCTTGGACCTCCCTATCTCCCGATCCGTGACAGCTAGAGGGTCATGCTTGCAAAATCATTGAACACCAGACTTTTTTGAGCCGATATTCTTTTCTGTGTGCTGTCTCGAGCTGAGAACAGTGAGCAACTATGGAATATCTCGCTGTTCTCGCTCTGAGCCATTTATATACAGCAAGGAGATACTAATGCTGAGTTGTAAGCAAGCTCATAGCTCGGTTGGCATCGGGTCCTAGACCTTTAGACACCTTTTGTTGCTGGTTCCCTCTTTTTGTTACAGCTTTTATCCTTTTCAAACAAGTATCATAGAACAACCTTGGTTAGATATATTAGACATTAGAAAAATCATAAAAAGCCAATGATATGCCTACAGTCGCCTGAGCTAAGAAGTGGTCTGGTAACCAGAATTTCAAACATACTGTTTTAACAGCTTATATTTTCCAGGCAAAAAAATCTTTGCTGCCGTTTTCCCATTTGAAACAATGCACCCTTCAATCAAAACCCGTGACCACTAGATGCAATGATGAGATTGGTAAGATATTTGGTTTGTCTTGATACCATAAAGCAGTGGTTCCCAACCGCGGTCCTCAGGTCCCCTAACAGGTCAGGTTTTAAGGATCATCTTGGGGAAATGCAGACTGAATCTTGCAATCACTGAGCAGCAAATCATATCACCTGTGCTGTGCTTCAGATATCTGGAAAACCTGGCCTGTTAGGGGAACCTGAGGACCAGGGTTGGAACCACTGTCATAAAGTGACATTGTACATTTTATCACTGTCTATGCTGTTTTCCAGGGTGGTTGGCATATTATGTTTTTGATAGTGGGTATGATGGTTTTTAAGAGTCCAATAGGCAGATCTCAGAGAGTTTACATCCCTTTCGCACATTACCATTCAATTCTTAAAAATAAAAATTGAAAAAAGTATAAAAAATGCTTAAAAAATACTAAAAAATCTAGAAATAAAGAGACTCTTTACTGCAGAATATTATAAGCAACAGTTTATTAGATATTGAATTAAAACGGGAATATTTTTAACATCGAAGCCTATGGGATAAAACATTCTTGCTACTAAAACATCAGGCAGAAACGGCCCTCTATTCAGGCACTGTAGAGGGCAGCCTGCAGGGGCCTCCCAAGGATCCCCTTGAGGAGCATGCGATGACAGACCTGCGACTGTGCGGGCTAGCCGCCCGGGTGCATGTGGCCGAGACAGGCAGCGCAGGGAGGGAGCCACTGCACCTGCGGCCACGGTAGACCCCCCCCACAACCAGGATCAAGGGAGCCCCCACTGACCACCAGGCTAAGGTAAGGCGACACATTTCTAAAAAAAATTAAATCCAAGGATATTTTTAAATTTCCCGGGAACATAAACTATCAGGGTTATTCAAAGAGATTCGAAAAGTCACCGCACGTTCGGTGACTTTTCGTTCTCTTCAATTCGGTTCCTTTTGCCGATCCCATTTCGGTGACCCTGCGGTGTATTCAGCAAACACCACAGGGTCCCCGAATTGCAGGGAAAGGCCACCGCAAACCCGACGAAAACGAACCGCAAAAACCAGCGAATGCACGCCGAAAACCCTCAAAAACATCTGGATTAACCTGCCGAAAACCACGGAAAAAGCCGAGCAGGAGTCGATCACACGCAGCGAAGCTGCCGGAAAAAGCCGAGACCACAGACAGAGTGAAGTGAATAAATAAGAAAAAAAGTTTGCATGAATGATTGAAAAGTGAAACGCTGTTTGCAAAGAAACTACTGAGCCAAAATGTCTGAAATTTACATATGAGGTCCAGGGAATGATAATAAAAAGGGCTGTTACAGAAAAAATAAGTAAACTTAAAAAAAATAAAAAATTGGACTTTTAAAAAAAAAAAAAAATGCTTAAAATATCCTAAAAAATCTTTAAAATAAAGAGACTCTTTACTGCAGAATTTTATAATGAACGGTTTATTAGATATTGAATTAAAACAGGAATATTTTTAACATTGAAGCCTATGGGATTCTCCTGAATAAATTTGAGGAATTAAACCACCGAATGGCAGGGCATTTCGGGAACCTTTCACTGCTGGTTTGTGTTCTCTGAATAGCCGAAGCAGTGCTTTTCATGGGGTTTTCAGTGACACTGCCCTCGAACAGGCACCATATGTTCAGGCAATTCGCCAGGATTTGGCGAATTGCCTGCTCTCTGGATACCCGAATGGCCAAGAAAGGTAACCGAACGCTGATTTTCAGCGTTCGGTTACCTTTCTCAAACAATTCAGATCTCTTTGAATAACCCTGTAAAACTTTTTTCTTCTTTCTCTACCTGGCTGAATGTATTTAATTATATATATTAGATACATTCAGCCAGGTAGAGGGGGGTGGCATGTGGGCTGCGCTGGGTCTCAGGCAGTGGTTTGTTTTTTTTGTGTGCATATTTGTAGTAAATTTATAGGGGAAGGTAAGGGCAGGTATGATATATATATATATATATATCTATATTCTTATAAATTATATAGCCAGACTTGTATTACACTGCTGCTGATGTAACTGAATAGATCGGGGATCTCTTCTGCATTACCAAAACCTCCACCACTGCACTCTTCCACAATACCACAGAGGGGTTACTTACGGTGTGAAGGTGTCACGGTTCCCAGATCCCACCACGCAGTACTTAACACCCCACACTCCACAGAGCCCAGAAGCTACCAAACAGAGTAGCCGTGAAAGATCTCTAACTGTCTGGTCCTTAGAATTGGCCAGGTAAACTAGCTAGACAGAAAGGGTTAACAACATGGGGAGTAGTCAGCCGAGCCAGAATCAGTAATACAGAGTTCAGAATGGTCAAATGGAATAGCCGGGTAGATATCAGAGCAGTGGCGTAGTACAAGAAAATGGTCTAGGGCAACAGAAGGCAGAATAGTCAGAAACAAGCAGAGGCCAATAACGGGTTAATTCAATATAGCAGTCAGGTACAAGGAGCTCAGGTATGGATAACCACGATCTGGCAACTGCTGAGAATACACTGAGGGTTTTTAAAGACCTTCACCAGGCCACGCCCCCCACTCAAGCCACGCCTCATGCAACCACCTCCCTGCCTGTCTCCATTTAAACCGGGCATTGGTCAGCGAGCAGCATCAGACATGCTGCCCTCAAGCACACAGGTAGGGCTGGAAGCTCCCAACGTTACAGTACCCCCTCTCCACGGGAGGCCACGGACGACCAACAGGACGAGCGGCAGGACGACCACCAGGGCGATCGGGGTGTGAGGCATGGGACGCCCTGACCAACCTAGAGGCAGACATGTCGGAAGCTGGAATCCAGGACCGGTCTTCTGGACCATAACCCACCCAATCGACCAAGTACTGCAGAGCGCCCCTGCACAGCCTAGGATCCAAAACCCTCCTAACCTCATACTCAGATTCACCATCAACCTGAATAGGTGGAGGAGGAGGAACGACCCGCGTGTACCTGTTACACAACAATGGCTTCAGTAGGGAGGTGTGGAAGACGTTGTGCATGCGAAGATGTTTAGGAAGGGCAAGAGCATAAGCCACAGGATTAACGCGGCGAATGATCCTATATGGACCTATAAACCGAGGTGCCATTTTCATAGAAGGCACCCGCAACTTCACGTTCCTAGTGGACAACCAAACTCTATCCCCACGTTATAGGAGGGAGCTTGTAACCTATGCCTGTCAGCTTGCGTTTCTGGACAGCAACATTGCGCTCCATATTTTCTCGAATCTGTCTCCAAATCTCTTGCAGTTGAGTGAGATGGTCATCGAGAGCCGGGATGACCTGTTCAGTAAACTGAAGCGGTAGAGCCGGAGGGAAAAACACATAGATGGCAGAAAAAGGAGAGTGGCCAGTGGTCTCGTTAACGGCGTTATTACGTGCATACTCAGCCCAGGGCAACAACTCCGACCAATTGTCTTGTTGTTGTGTGGTAAAGCAACGTATGTACTGCTCGAGACCCTGATTTGCCCTCTCTGCTGCCCCATTGGTTTGTGGATGATATGCTGAAGAGAAGGCCAATCGCACCCCCATCTCTGCACAGAAAACCCTCCAGAAACGAGAGACGAACTGGGCTCCTCTGTCAGAGACTATTTCAGACGAAACCCCATGTATTCGTACAATCTCTCTAGCAAATACAACTGCCAGTTCTTTGACTGTAGGAAGCTTAGGTAGAGGGACAAAATGAGCCATTTTGGAGAAGCGGTCTACAACTGTCAGAACCACAGTATGACCCTTGGACTTCGGCAAGTCCACAATAAAATCGATAGATAGATGAGACCAAGGCCTCTTAGGCATAGGTAAAGGCTGCAATAGACCGACAGGCAAGGATTTACTGGTTTTGCTTCTGGCACAGACTTGACAAGCCAAAACAAACAGACGTACGTCCTGTCGCATGGTGGGCCACCAGAACTGTCTGGAGATACTGGTAAGAGTCTTAGTAATACCAGGATGACCTGCTGGTTTAGAATCATGAAACATTATGAGTAATTCTTGTCTTTCCTTTTCAGGTACAAACAACATATCTGGAGGTTTGTCAGGTGGAGCCCCTACTTGAACTGCCTGGAGGCGTTCCAGGAAAGGCGAGGAGACAGACAAGACTGTGGAAGCCACAATACGTTCAGGAGGAACTATAGGATTGTGGTCTTGTGTATTAGATTCATACGGGTCATATTGACGAGATAAGGCATCAGCCTTTACATTGCGGTCACCTGGTCTGTAAGTCAATACAAAATTAAACCGAGACAGTAGCAATGACCACCTGGCCTGTCTCGCGTTCAAACGTTTAGCATCCCCGATGTACGTAAGGTTCTTATGATCAGTAATTATCAATAAAGGGTCAAGAGTACCCTCCAACAAATGTCTCCATTCTGATAGGGCAGACACAATAGCAAGCAATTCTCTGTTACCGATATCATAATTGCGTTCTGCTGGTGATAATTTTATTGAAAAGAACCCACAAGGATGTAGAGGTTTTCCTGGAGACTCTCTTTGAGACAGGACACCCCCAATGCCTATCTCGGAAGCATCAACCTCAAGAACAAACGGAATCCTGGGATCAGGATGCCGTAACACAGGAGCCGAAGTGAAAGCTTGTTTGAGGGCTTCGAATGCTTGTTTGGATTGAGAAGACCAGATCTGGTTCTTCAGACCTTTACGTGTCATATTAATGATAGGGGAGGCTACAGTGGAATAATTCTTGATAAATCTCCTATAATAGTTGGAAAACCCCAGAAACCTCTGTATGGCCTTGAGACCTTGAGGGAGAGGCCATTCTGAGATGGCCGTGAGTTTAGAAGGATCCATCTCAAAACCTTCTGGAGTGATAATATACCCAAGGAATTTCACAGTAGTAATGTCGAATAAACACTTCTCTAGTTTGCAATAAAGACCATTGTCCAGTAATTTTGCTAATACCTGTCTGACATGTGCATGGTGGGTTTTCAGATCGGGAGAGTAAATCAATATATCGTCTAGGTATACTATAACAAAGGTTTGTAAGAAATCTCTGAGCACATCATTAATAAAATCCTGGAATACCGCTGGAGCATTACAAAGACCGAAAGGCATGACCAAGTATTCATAATGCCCACTCCTGGTGTTAAATGCTGTTCTCCACTCATGCCCCTCTTTTATACGTATCAGGTTGTAAGCTCCTCTTAAATCAAGTTTTGTGTATACTGCTGACCCCCTTAACCTGTCGAACAGTTCTGATATGAGAGGGATAGGGTACACGTTCTTAATGGTGATCTTGTTAAGCCCCCTATAATCGATACACGAGCGTAAATCTCCCTCTTTTTTAGACACAAAAAAGAACCCAGCCCCTGCTGGAGAAGAGGAACGTCGGATAAAACCTCTCTCCAAATTCTCCTTTATGTACTCTTCCATAATTTGGTTCTCCTTTATGGAAAGAGGATATACTTTGCCTCGAGGAGGCATGGTACCAGGATGAATATCTATGGCACAATCATATGGTCTATGTGGAGGCAGTTTCTCTGCCTCTCTTTTATCAAATACAGCCCTGAGGTCGGCATATTGGTCAGGAACCTCTGTAGACAATGGAGGAGCTGTGGGTGTGTTCAGGGCACCGACATGCTGAATGGGTATTAAACAAGTCCCAAAACAAGCAGGACTCCAAGACAGTATCTCTCCCTTAGCCCAATCAATAACAGGATTATGTTCCACCAACCAAGGGAAACCAAGTACAACAGGATTGGAAGGTGAATGGATAACTTGAAATATGATTTCTTCTTTATGCAAGAGACCAGTGGTAAGAACCACTGTAACCGTATCATGAGTAATCCTAGGGCAGGATAACGGTCTGCCATCTATGGCTTCGACGGCTAAGGGTGTCTCTCTTACAACCAGAGGTAGAGAAATGGAAGAAGCGTAGTTAACATCGATAAAGTTTCCAGCAGCCCCAGAATCCAAAAAAGCGGTAGTATGTGTGGTCTTGGTCTCCCAAGCCAAGGATACTGGTAACATAAGTTTAGTGTCTTTGACAGGAGACATGCACGTCACACCCAAGGCCTGTCTCCTCAGCTGCCTTAGGTGCGGTAGTTTTCCGGCTTATCATGCATCTTACAACGAGTAGGACATTGAAATCGTACATGTCCCCCCAAACCACAATACAGGCACAATCCCTCACGAAAACGCCTTGTTCTCTCTTCCTCTGTAAGCCTAGTACGGCCTAGTTGCATAGGCTCAGAGGGAGGAGATAACTCTCTTGGTGGTGCCTGAAAGACAGGGGCCAACCTAGGTAACGGTCTCTTGGGCTTCTCTCTTGGAGTCCTTCTGTCCCTTATCTGATTATCCAGATCTATACAATAATCAATGAGTTCACACAATACCTCAGGTAGTTTACGTGGAGCCAATTCATGCATCCATGACTCTGATAACCCCTCCATAAAAGCCAGAACCAGTGTCTCATTTGTCCAGTTCACATCAGAGATCAAGGTTTTAAATTCTATGGCATAATCAGAAACAGTCCTGTTCCCTTGACGTATGCGGAACAAGGATTTGCCAGCTACCGTGGCCTTTCTGGTAGGATTAAATGTACGTTGTAACTCGGCTATGAATTCTTTATAATCCCGGATGATAGGCTTCTCTGCCTCCCATAACGGAGTTGCCCATGTCAATGCTCTGCCAGACAGATGATTAATAATGAACCCCACTTTGGCAATGTCAGAGAAAAACATCTGTGGATTTAATTTAAAATGAATATCCACATGGACCAAAAATCCCCGGCACTCTGAGGGAGTACCGTCAAACCTCATAGGAGCGGTCATGTGTACCTGGGATGTCTGAACGACAGGGGACACAGGTATATCAAGCGGGGGTGCAACCCCAGCTGGTTCCAGGTGAGCCGTACGAGTCAGGATAGTTTGTAAGGCAATAGCAAACTGATCCATCCTAAGATCCTGCTCATCCTGTCTGCATACAAAGTTAGCCAAGTGCTGTGTTAAGTCTTCGGGATCCATAGTGTCCAGATCGTAATGTCATGGTTCCCAGATCCCACCACGCAGTACTTAACACCCCACACTCCACAGAGCCCAGAAGCTACCAAACAGAGTAGCCGTGAAAGATCTCTAACTGTCTGGTCCTTAGAATTGGCCAGGTAAACTAGCTAGACAGAAAGGGTTAACAACACAGGGAGTAGTCAGCCGAGCCAGAATCAGTAATACAGAGTTCAGAATGGTCAAATGGAATAGCCGGGTCGATATCAGAGCAGTGGCGTAGTACAAGAAAATGGTCTAGGGCAACAGAAGGCAGAATAGTCAGAAACAAGCAGAGGTCAATAACGGGTTAATTCAATATAGCAGTCAGGTACAAGGAGCTCAGGTATGGATAACCACGATCTGGCAACTGCTGAGAATACACTGAGGGTTTTTAAAGACCTTCACCAGGCCACGCCCCCCACTCAAGCCACGCCTCATGCAACCACCTCCCTGCCTGTCTCCATTTAAACCGGGCATTGGTCAGCGAGCAGCATCAGACATGCTGCCCTCAAACACACAGGTAGGGCTGGAAGCTCCCAACGTTACAGAAGGCACTTGCTGCCACCAAAGGCACAGTATTTGGGTGCACTGCCACTGACGCCTATATTACCAGATTCATATCATTTTAATATTGGACCGCAGGGTCCAACCCTGCACTCTTCCACAATACCACAGAGGGGTTCCTGTGTGACGGCACTGTTGCCGACACTAAAGGCCCAATTTTAAAGCACCTATTGTTACTTTCATCCAAAGCCTGCATAAGTTTCACCATATTTTAACCAAAAAATCACTAAACTTGTTCTGCGTGTCCTAAAATGTTTCCTCTTTCATACAGACTGCCACCCCAAGCAGTAAGGAATTTTTCGTTTTTATTTTTAACCCTTATTTCATGGAAAACTCACTGCTCCTTTAAAAACGTTTTTTTTAAAACTTTTTGTCCTTGTTTCCTGTCCCCCAGGGCACTACCCGGACCCCATACACCTTTTATGGTAAATATCTTGCATATATGCCCTCTTGGAGGGCACTCTAAAATTCGAACTTTCGAGTCCCATTGACTTGCACTGAGTTCGGTTCGTGTTCGCATTCGAACTCAAATTTTTGAAATTGTTCGAGTTCGAATGCGAACCGAACACGGGGGTGTTCGGCTCATCCCTACTAACCATCTCACCATTCATTGTTGAAAGAACGGTGGCTGAATTTCAGCTAACTACGGTGGAGCAAGTACAGGCAAATTACATTTAATTCACTATTTAGCAATCTGACACTTTTCACCATTCTTTCCACCGTAGGTTTTTTGCCAAACTTCTTAACGTATGTTTCGAAGGGGCTTCCATCTTAGTTTCTGACGTAGTTCAGCACAGATTTCACCGTAGCTTCAACCAGCGTTCCAGCCAGACGGCCCAGCGTTGTTTTTAACATCGTTTTCACCATAATGTTTATAGACTGTAAGCTCCTATGAGCAGGGCCCTCTACAAGTCTTGTTTCCATCCAATGTCCATTTTTCGGTATCTCGTTCTCTTTTTGGTTATTGTAAAGCGCTATGGAAAACTATGGCGCTTTATAAATAATGATAATAATAATGGGAGGTTCATCATGGATAATGCACTTTCAGAATCGACAAAGTAGGGTCACCAGTTTTGTGAACACGGGTGAAGCCATGGTAAATTGAGAATAGCCTCACTTCTCTCTTATACGGCAGAACACTGGTACCATTGTTCACTGTAGTTCAGCGTTGGTGCTTTCTCGTTTCCTTCCAATATTGGATATTCCGTCTGTGGATAGCCGATGTTTACTGTATAATAGTTACAACAATGGTGGTCTTTAACGTTTGCTCCAAAGGTGAACATTGGTGCTCGTGCTCATTTAATAACCCCTCTAGTTCTTTTTTCCTCAATGAAATTTGTTAAATTACATATCAGTGCACAATTTCCAGTTTTTTAAAAAAAAAACACATTCCTGGGATCATTAGCTTTAGAACACATCTCTATGTAGGGGAAGGTCAAGTAACGCATATAAGATTAACCTATCTTCCTCTGTCATATTTCTCTCTATATCTATTTAGCTAAGGCTTAGAAATTGAGCAACTTTACTTAAACTCAATGAAGACACCAGACTCCACCTTATCTGCGTGAAGGACATCCTAACAAAGCAATTTCATTTGCATTTTATAACCTATTTTAAGTGGACTTTTGAAAAGTGCCCTAGATGTAGATTACTGGAAACGGTTGGTAAACTATGTGCAATATACTAAATATACTGGGCTCTATTCCATAGTTGTCGTTATGGCGTCCATATGTGTTAGCGCTAGGATTAGCAAGTTTAACGTCTGGCATTGATATTTCATAGTTGGCGCTACACTGAGTGAAATCAGTTACAGCTTCACTGCTTGCGTGAGTTTACTGTACTTTGCGTCTCCTATCCTTAACACGGGGAGCAAAATCATTTTTTAACGTCTCGAGATGGGAGGTATTCCAAGGTGCAGGCGCGAGTTAACGTCGGGATGTGAATTGACAAATTTTAACGCCTGAAAGCTGGTGTTAATTGATTCTGCAAATGCAAAATCATTTAACACCCTCTAAAAACCCTCCCTAAAAATTCCATACTCACCTTTTATCCTGGGGCAAAATAGAGGCGCGATTTGCTGCTTCTCGCCAGGAGCAGAGTGAGACTTGAAACAAATAGTTCCTAGTCTCCCTCTGCGATCAATCCGCGGCTCTGCGCGATCTCGCAAGAGTGAATTTGTACAGAGGTCATGGCTGGGCACCTAAAGCTCCATGGACTCCTATGGACTCCACGAGTCGATACTCGCTTTGTGCTGCTTTCCGTGGCGAAGTGTATCTACCCCGGGATATAACGTTAAAGTGGAGATGGTAAGGAAAAATCTGCAGGCGCACATTAGCCTGCTTGCCGTCTCCATTTTAGCGTCAGGTTTGTAATAGAGCCCAATATGATTAAAAACCAATCATGGGTCAAATTAGATGGATCTACGATACGTGTGCCTGAAAAATATGTGGCATGCATTATATTTGCGTCTTTGTGGTTTCCAATGTAGATCTGGGATATGTTCCTAATAACTGATCTTGTGATACTATTTGACGTGTCGTTTGTGATGTTTATATAAAAGGAGGGATTTTCAATAGAATACCGTCTGGGTGGAGTAGAGGTAACATCACTGCTCTGTGTGGACAGACCCTGTGGAGTCATGAGTTTGATTCCAGCAAGAGCACCTCTACAGTAAGAGTCCTTGGGCAAGACACCTAACGGTACATACTCGCCACCCAGGACATACTTGAAAACGAGAGAAATCTCAATGTTTCCTTACTGGTAAAATACTTTCTCAAAAAAAAAAATGTGTATAAGAGATATTTTTGATGACTTGATTGATTTATTGTGAATGAAGGTGAGAATACTAGAATGGTGTTATATAACTACAGAGTCCAAGTGCATTCCAAGAGAGCGCAGGGTGGGAGTGGAGACTTACTGCACACCATTACTTGTTGCAGATTCAAATTTAGTTTCCTTTCCCCTTCTCAAGGACTTTAATGACTACATCCAAGTTGTTAGTTTTTGTTTATAGCAAACTATGGTAAAACATCGGCAATATCTGCTTTCTGGGGAGCTTACAGATAAATGAATCAGATTTTCTCAGGCACAATAGTGTTCATGAAAGCATAGGACCATGAAAGGATAAGATAGCACATGTCATTGCTTTCAGGCCTTGATCAGTACAAACAAGGCGAGGGGCGCAAGTCGCTTCGATTTCCAAATTCAATCCAAGATGTCAGCCAGCACCGGGAGGCCGCAGCGATTGGCCGAAATCGCCGCTGCGAAGATAGGACGGGCTCAGGAAGGAACAAACGCAGGACCTGCACAAAAATACCACACAATCAGAACTGTCCAACTAAATCTAAGATCGTTCTGCAAATTCATCACAGGTTATTGTGAAACAATAAACTATTGCTTGTAATGCTGAGATAATATTATTTTCCCATGGTTCCTCCCCACTAAAGACCTTTTGAGAGGTGTTGCTTTTTTTTTTGCTCCTTCTGAATTCTATCTCTTATTTATTATTTTTTTCTGCTTTGTGTTTGTTTTTATCTCTGTGAAACATTTTCATTTTCCAATGTAGGAAGCTGCTAACGATGGAATCAATGAGTCAACTCAATAAGACATTACACATCTATAAATCAGAAGGACACTTGTTTTACTGGCATAATCCACTGTTACTTTGTTATTATGTATTGCGTTGCTATGTTACTGCAGGACTTTAATGTCACCGTGTCCCACTGACTCAGTGAATCACATTTATTCAGGTTATTATCATCGCTTAATGATTACCTAAAAATTCCCTCATACTGATCCATAGAAATATAACATTAACTAGAGTAATTATATATCAAGAAATATGAAAGATCTTAAAAAACACAATAGGCGACATTTTGGTACTCTCTGAATAACCCCCAGTGACTTATAAAGCAATTTCAGATGACAACATTTAAAGTGAAAATCCACCAAACATACCTGACGATCCGTCAAACGTTGTAAAAAAAAAGGAAAACGCTGTTTGCAAAAAAAACTACTGGAAGAAAATGTCTGGAATTAACATTTAAGGTATTATGAGTAATAAGAAAAAGGTCTGTTACAGAAAAAAATCCCTATTTAAAAAAAAAATCTGGAAAACTATTTGCCGAAAAAATTCAGAAAAATGGCTAAAATCTTAAAAAATAATAAATAAAGAGTCTTTTTGCTGCAGATTAAAAGAATAAATGGTTTAATAGATGTTGGATAAAAAAGGGAATTTTTTTATCATTGAAAACTGATTAACGCTGCCAAATCAGGACATTTCACTGACATTTCCCTGCTGTTCGGTGTTCTCTGAATAAGTTAACCATTACTTCTTTATGGGTATTTTACTGCCGCCGAAGATCACCCGTATTTTGCTGATAGTTTACCAATATTTGGCAAATTCCCTGCTTTTTGAATAGCCAAATGGCTCCTAAATTGCACAGTAATTCGGTGCAATATCGGTTTCAGCTCGCCTCTCTCTGAATAACTCTGATAGTGGTTTTCAAAAGCTCAATAAAAAATATGAAATATTTGACTAAATCACTCTCAAAGATTTGCTGTCACTCACTACAGGCCCTGCAGGCAGAGTTTGGGTTATATGGGTTATGTGGTTGCCTCTATCTCCTCATCGGTAAGGGCTGCCGGACCAAACGAAGCATAATTGGAAGGTTCCTTTCTGCCTTTCCAACTGTGTGTCCACATTAGAGGAACTGCTGGAAGAAAAAGAAGAGACTCCAGAAAGACTGTCCCTTGTAATGGTTTGACACCACTGAGAGTGTCTCATGTGCTAAGAGGGGAGCTAGAAAAGGCTCAGCAAAATGTGAGTAAGGTCCAGTACAACCACCAACATGCATATATGAATATAACGATTTGCACTATGAGATGATCCTTTTTCTTATCTTCTACATAAGATATAAAGGCACTGCTATCAGAGCTATCGGAACCATCAAGAAGTTAGGAGACCACCCCTATTTGGTCTTATGCGAGAATTGCTGAGCCACTTTTTGTAGGCTCTATAAAGAGTGTGTGTTATTTTAAAGAACAGCAATGGATAACTTTTTATGGTGTTCCCATATACTGCGCTGGGTGGAGTAGAGGTAACATCACTGCTCTATAACCGTGGAGAGAGACTGTGGAGACACAAGTTTGATCCCGGCAAGAGCACCTCTCCAGTAAGTGTCCTTGGGCAAGACGACTAACAGTACATACTCGCCACCCAGGACATACTTGAAAACGAGAGAAAACTCATTGTATCCTTCCTGGCAAAAATCCTTTCTCAAAAAAGAAATTAGCCCATTTGTACTGTTTTTTTCTTTTCACGAGCAGTCTAGAGGACATCTGCCGATGTGCATATAAGTATTATTTCATATCTGTTTCACTTTTGCGTGTGCCTGATCACTAGAGGGGTTCTTCAGAGAGAGACGGTCTGGCCCCGAAATTGCACCATACAGTGAATTTCCCCATACAGTGCCATTTCGTGACCATTCGGCTATTCAGAAAACCAACAGTTCGCCAACTTTTCTTGAATTGCCAGCAAAATATGGTGCTGTTCGGCAGCAGTGAAAGACTCCATAGTGAAGCAATGGTTAATCCATTAAGAAAGCACAGAAGAGCAGTGAAAAGTCAGTGAAATGCCCTGATGTTCGGTGGTTTCTTGCAGCAGGATTAATCAGACGAATTCCATAGGTTTCAATGTTAAAAATATTCCAGTTTTTATGCAATATCTATTAACCATTTATTCTATTACTGAAAGGAAGTGAAGTGCCCACCGAAAAACACGCACAGTGTGCTCACCAACCGCTGTACACGGAGGTCCCTCTAAAAACCCAAAATAGAACACAAAGAAATGGGAACAAGCGTAGCGCCAATGAATACCAATAGTTAGCACATTATGCACATTACATGTCCTTTAGAATTTCTTTTTTTCTTTACTTCTTTGACTTTTATCCTTCTCAAAGAGGTTGATGGGCACCTGAAAACCTTACAGAAGACCCATAAGGCTACATGTCCTAGAGCCGGGCGTGGCTCACCTAAATGTGAGTTGGATACTTTTCCGGTGTGTGTTATATTTTGTACTATACATACTGCGCAAAATTTGGTCTCCGCTCTTTGGCAGCAATACACAATATTTGAGAAGAATTGGAGAGGTGTTATTTTGAGAAGGAGAAAAGTCAAAGAAGGAAAGAAAAAATGAAATTCTAAAGGACATGTAATGTGCATAATGTGCTAACCATTGGTATTCATTGGCGTTACGCTTGTTCCCATTTCTTTGCGTTTATTCTATTAATCTGCAGCAAAAAGTCTCTTTATTTATTTTTTCAGGGATTTTTAGGGATTTTTTCTGCAAGTTTCTTTTTTCAATTTTTTTAAATAGTATTTTTTTTCTCTAACAGACCTTTTTATTATTATTCATAGGACATCATACGTTAATTCCAGACATTTTCATACAGTAGTTTTTTGCAAACAGAGTTACAAATTTGAAGCTTTTAATCCTTTTTTTGTTGTTTTTTTACCACGTTCGTCGGCTTTTTCTGGTGGCTGGTCAGTGCTGTGTTCAGCAGCTCGTCGACTTTTTTCGAAGGAGTTCATGTTTTTTCAGCAATTTTGCAGTGTTTTTTCCATTCGAGTCAGCAGTTTTGCGGTCAACGGGCTTAACCTGCACATCGGGGACCTTGCGGTAAACGCTGAATTCACCGCAGGGTCAGGGGAATTTTATTCCCCGAAGTGCGTGGAACGAGAGAGCACCAAAATGTCAAAATCTGCTCTCTGAATAATGATGTAGATACAAAAACTTGCAGACAAGCTGATCACAGTGACCCCCAATACTCATCTTTTAACCCCTGGGTGCTGAGCAAATTTGGACCTGGATTTTGCTTTTCATGTTTAAATGCTATTGAGTCGTGTTTTGTAGCAGAACCCTCACAAATCATAGCATTTTTTCGGCTCGTCATATTCAAAATTAATCAATACTATCAGGTCTATTCACTAAAGAGTGAAGTCAGGAGTATTAAAAAGAGAAGCGAAAAATCTAGGTCAAAATAGCCAAATTCTCCTGTTTTTGTCACTTTTCAAATCGGCTGTTTGGCTTTTATCGTTCTCTTCTCCTGCCAATTCTCCTGAGTTTCACCCTTTAGTGAATAGGCCTGTATGTGTATAGTACTGTATGCCAGGTAACATCAGAAGGCGACATTAAAATGTACAAAAAAAGCATAACTTTTTATTAAAAATTTAATAATTCACAGAATGAAAATGTATTTTTCCACTCTCTATCATTCAAAACGGGTTATATATTCTGTTAGTCCTGGGTGCTACTGGGCCAACCTCAGGTAATATGAAGAAAATTCCAGGAACTACAATCATGGTTTAAGATGCCTTTAATCTATTGCCAGGTAATGTTTGGGCTGTTTCACAACCTTTCTCAAGCTATTAACAACTGATAATAGTGAGTCACAAATAGATAACTGCTTCCACAGAATTCTTCTGTCTGTGAGACAGACCCTATATGTGTGTCTGAAAATTTGTTTGTATGTGTATGTATGTACAGTCATCATTACATTTTATTGTTGCTTATGCAACCTTGATAGAGTAGTCGTGTAGTGCGACCTGGTCACCCTGGTCACGTGGTTAAACACAGCAGAGTTTGATAATGTTTCTTGTTCTGTAACTAGATGATGCTATGCTCCTGATGATGCTTTCCATACAGCGAAACGCGCAGAGCGATGAGGCATTGAAAATTATCTCTATATGAAGCGATTTTTACCCTGCAGGCACAACCATACATACTTCCACTCGAGATCAACCAGTCTGTTTGAGCACTCAAAGACGGACCAGACAACCTAGTTGTCTTACCTCATCGACAGGTTCCTCTCTGGATAGCTTGGAATATATATATAGAGTAGGGTTATTAACAGCCTTATGAATATATTGCCAGCTCTCTATCTTTAATAAACCCATGGACCGATTCCTACTATTAGCAAATTAGGTTAACTCCTGGGGCTACCTATCAGGAATATATGGAGACAGGGTCGGATTTACCACTCAGGGGCCTGTAGGCAGAGAAATCTGAAATTAGATATCAGAAACATTAAGTCTCCTGTCACCACTCATAACAAGCAACAGTGAAGGTGGGGCTTAACTCCACCCTCGCCTCTCTTGACATTGGAGTACTGATATGACAGGAGGCGGAGCTCAGGAGTTAACGCGAGTGATGCGGCTGCAACTACAGGTGAAGCAACGCTCGCTCGCCAGTTGCAGGAGGCGAGAGGCGGGTCGGCAGGCGAATCTTCATCTGTAGGTACATCCGCTCTGCATCACTCGCATTACAACGTGGCCCGGCACTTACCAGGCCACGGACAGGTACTGTTCTGTGGGTTGGGGGTTGGGGAACCCCCTGCTTTATTGACTGACAGCGGCTGCCTGAAATCCTTGTCACGCTCAGGCAGCCAGTGAGAACAATCACACTCCTCTCACTGGCTGCCTGAGAGTGTTAAGAGTGCGACTGCTGTCAATAGCTGCCTAAGAGTGAAACAGGTGTGACTGCTAAAAACAATCACACTGCTGTCACTGGCTGTCTGAGAGGGTTCACTCTCAGTCAGCCAGTGTCCCACGAACTGGGACTATCATATGTAGAAATAAGATTGATAAACTTAAAGTGATGGAGGAGGAGCGCGCTTCTTGCAGGGGTTCGTTTGATGGTAGTGGATCGCTTGACGTTGCTTGTTTGACAGAGCTAGTTGAAGAGAGAAATTATTATTGTTAATATGAAGAAAAATGCAAACTCTTATTGTTTCAAGCAGCAATGACACCTATCACACTCCTGTCACGGGCTGCAAGAGAGTGACAAGGGTGTGATTGCTGTCAGTGGCTGCCTCACCTGAATAGAGTTAAGTGACCACTGTCAGAGAGCCAGTGACAGGAGCGTGAATGCTGACAGCAATCATTCACACCCCTGTGTCACTGGGAGCCTGACACTAACAAGCTTGTGCTGTCAGAGGGCAGAGGCTGTATGAAAGTGACCACTGTCAGACAGGCAGTGACAGTGTGATTGCTGACAGGCTGTCCTGACAGTAACGAAACTCATAGTAATGGGCAGTGTGTATGAGCGTATCACAGAGCTCCACAGCAATAAAACTCACAGTAGTCTTCGCTGTGTATAAGCGTATCACAGAGCTCCACAGCAATAAAACTCACAGCAATGTGCGTCATGTATGAGTGTATCACAGAGCTCCACAGCAATAAAACTCACAGTAATGTGCAGTGTGTATGAGCGTATCACAGAGCTCCACAGCAATAGAACTCACTGTAATGTGCAGTGTGTATGAACGTATCACAGAGCTCCACAGCAATAAAACTCACAGTAATGTGTGCTGTGTATGAGCGTATCACAGAGCTCCACAGCAATAAAACTCACAATAATGTCGGTGTGTATGAGTGTATCATAGAGCTCCACAGCAATAAACCTCACAGTAATGTGATCTGTGTATGAGCATATCACTGAGCTCCACAGCAATAAAACTCACAGTAATGTGCGGTATGTATCACAAAGCTCCAAAGCCTTTTTTTGCAACCCCATCTCTCACTATTTTTACACCCCTCCAGGGCCCCTCACATACCCTCCCCGATCCAACCCATTTTACACCCCCCAGCAGACCCCTCACTTTCTTCCCTCCCCAGCAAGCCCCTCACTCCATCTTTTTCTGATATATATGCAGGCCCCTCACCCCTCTCCCCATCTCGTTCTGATATATGCAGGCCCCTCGCTCCACCATACCATTTTGATATATACAGGCCCTCACTCCCTCCCATCTCATTCTGATATATGCAGGCCCCTTACTCCCCATCTCATTCTGATATATGCAGGCCCCTTACTCCCCATCTCATTCTGATATATGCAGGCCCCTTACTCCCCATCTCATTCTGATATATGCAGGCCCCTTACTCCCCATCTCATTCTATTCTGATATATGCAGGCCCCTTACACCCCATCTCATTTTGATATATGCAGGCCCCTTACTCCCCATCTCATTCTGATATATGCAGGCCCCTTACTCCCCATCTCATTCTGATATATGCAGGCCCCTTACTTCCCATCTCATTCTGATATATGCAGGCCCCTTACTCCCCATCTCATTCTGATATATGCAGGCCCCTTACTCCCCATCTCATTCTGATATATGCAGGCCCCTTACTCCCCATCTCATTCTGATATATGCAGGCCCCTTACTCCCCATCTCATTCTGAAATATGCAGGCCCCTTACTCCGCCATCTCATTCTTATATATGCAGGCCCCTTACTCCCCATCTCATTCTGATATATGCAGGCCCCTTACTCCCATCTCGTTCTCCTATATGAGCCCTCACTCCCCCATCTCATTCCTATATGTAAGCCCCTCACCCCACGTCTCATTATCATACTGTATGTAAGCCCCTTACCCCATCTCATTTTCATGATTTGCAGGCCCCTCACCTCCCCATCTCATTCTTGTATGTAAGCCCTCAGCCCCACTTCTGCTGCTATCCCCGCTACCTTACATGCACCTTCATGTGCAGATGGGATGGTGTAGACAAATGCAAATACAGACACTCTACCCCATGTGTCTTGTATACATCTGCAGTTTGTGGTTTTGTGTTTTCTCGTTTTTCTTATTTTTCTTTTTTGATTATTGTTGCCAGTGTGCTTGTTGTGTTTGGTTTATTTCACTTGTCTCCGCGAGTGGATACAATCTTTTGAGCGACATTGAACTCCGGCACAGTATCAAATGGTCTGTATTTTTAGAAAAAAGAATAAAGGTTACGTCTTATGATTTACATATTCTATTATACTGTATATTCTGCAATTTACAATCTCATACCTCCATTATTGAGTTTGCTAATATAAGCTGTTGCCACTCTAAAGGAAGCATGGAACCATCATCCCTCTCTCTTAATTTTAACGGGTGTATCCGAAAAAGCATCAAGTACAGTTGTGTTCAAAATTATTCAACCCCCAATGCTGTAAAGGGTTTTAGGGTATTTAGCGTACATTTGTAATTGTATTCAGAATGAAATCCTACAAGGACTTTTTAAAGAACCATATGCAACTAAAATGACATCAATTGGTTTTGTAATACAGTAGTAAATGTTTCTTTTGTGAATTCTTCATTGACACAATTATTCAACCCCTTAAAGACTACCACTCTGAAGAACAGAGGTTCATTCAAGTGTTTTCAATCAGGTATTGAAAACACCTGTGGATGTCACGGAGCAGCAATAAAGCATAATAAGCACCAATTAGGCAGCTTTAAAATGACTGTGATACTCAGCTCCTTCTAGACATTTACTGGTGTGGTTACAAACATGGTGAAGTCAAGAGAATGGTCCAGGAAGACAAGAGAAGAGGTGAATACTCTTCACAGGAAGGGCAATGGCTATAAGAAGATTGCAAAGATGTTAAACATACCAAGAGAGACCATAGGAAGCATCATTCGCAAATTCAAGGCAAAGGGCACTGTTGAAACGCTACCTGGTCGTGGCAGAAAGAAGATGCTGACTTCGACTGCTGTGCGCTACCTGAAGCGTAGAGTGGAGAAAAGTAACCGTGTGACTGCTGAGGAACTGAGAAAAGATTTGTCAGATGTGGGTACTGAAGTTTCAGCTCAGACAATACGGCGCACACTGCGTAATGAAGGCCTCCATGCCAGAACTCCCAGGTGCACCCCCTTGCTGTCTCCAAAGAATAAGAAGAGTCGACTGCAGTATGCCAAAAGTCATGTGGACAAACCACAGAAGTTTTGGGATAGTGTTCTGTGGACTGATGAAACAAAATTAGAACTGTTTGGGCCCATGGATCAACGCTATGTTTGGAGGAGTCCTATGAAGAAAAGAACACCTTGCCTACTGTGAAGCATGGCGGGGGGTCAATCATGCTTTGGGGCTGTTTTGCTTCTGCAGGTACAGGGAAGCTTCAGCGTGTGCAAAGTACCATGAATTCTCTTCAGTACCAGGAGATATTGGATGACAATGTGATGCAGTCCGTCACAAACCTGAGGCTTGGGAGACTTTGGACCTTTCAACAGGACAATGATCCCAAGCATACCTCCAAGTCCACTAGAGCATGGTTGCAGATTAAAGGCTGGAACATTTTGGAGTGGCCATCGCAGTCACCTGACTTAAATCCGATTGAGAACCTCTGGTGGGACTTAAAGAAAGCAGTTGCAGTGCGCAAGCCTAAGAATGTGACTGAACTGGAGGCTTTTGCCCATGACGAATGGGTGAAGATACCCGTAGATCGATGCAAGACACTTGTGTCAAGCTATGCTTCACGTTTAAAAGCTGTTATAACTGTAAAAGGATGTTGTACTAAGTACTAAGATTGAATGTCACTTGGGGGTTGAATAAAACTGATAATGATGTGAGCACAGAAAAGACATTTGTGGTTATTTCATTATAAATGTTATGTTATATTTGTCTGACCTACACGTGCCTCTTTGATTTAATTGTAAGCAAGATGACCGAATGATCAAAATCAATGTCAAACTGGCCAAAACACTAAATTTCAGTGGGGGTTGAATAATTTTGAACACAACTGTACATTCCACATGTCTATAACACATAGTGTTACCTCCATGAGAAGCAGTAAAATATAATTTAAAAAAGTTGTTTTATTTTAATCACGCACTCATTTCCAAAAGAGATCAATCATTCTACTTTGAGTGCCCTGGGCCTTTCACGTCATCGTCCATTAAATTTGCGTTAGATTTACTTGTAGTGCTGTCTTGCAAATGGAAAGTAGGCTAATGTGACAGCTTCGCCAGATGATAGACAAATGTGTGCATAAAATGATGCACATGCGTAAAGGATATCCTTTATCATAGCAGGAAAAGGAAATTTCATTCAAGCTAATGAACGATACCAAATGTTATTACACATTACTGAAAGAGATAGGGAGTCCTAAAAGATTGTGAAGCAGAGGTTTCATGTTTCATAAAACAAAAATACATTTACAGTATGAAAAGTTGATGACTGTCATATTTTCAAACTTGACGTGTCAATAGTGTATTACTTTCAGGTGCATCAGTTGAGGAGTTTCAGAGATGCTTAAAAGGACCCTATCACCTACATAAGCTGTAACTAGAATACTGGTGCATTACAAACAAAACCACTTTATAGAACAGATGCTGCTGCTGTTTTTTCTCTTTGTTTGCAGGTAAAAAGGAAAAATAAAATTAGCTTTTTTAAATCTCCTGTTTCCATTTTTTGGATTTTTCCCATGATGCAATATTTACCAAAATCTGTGCTAAAGCTTTTCTTTACTGCTCTTGTTTATAATTGTTTTTGCACCATTCATGTTTTTAAGCACAGAGATAATCCCCTTATTATTGTATCTCTTTGAATTTTAGTTAATACCCGCAAAGATGGGGAATCGATATTAGCTGTTTTAAAAGAAAACTTTGTTTCCTTTTTACGTTTGGTTATGGACAGCACGATGAGAACTTTTTCTGTTTACTATATATCCTGCGCCTATGAAAACAAAGGTCTTCGATGTAGCCGATTGTGCTCGGTCCTCCAAGCACGATCGAGCGCTGGTCGTGCCCCCATTGCAAATGGAAGAAGAGGCGGAAGCCCATGCGGTACAAGGTGGAACGCAGAAATGAACCTCTGCGTTCCTATTAGTTAACGGGATACTGGTCTTCTTTGGGCTATCCGCCCACTTATTGAATCCAGACGCCGGCTTGATTACCACGTGGACATGGCGTTCATACAATCCCAGTTCTACTGGGTGTATAAATATCACATCCAATGGGGGGATTCTCCCTATACCTACCATTTTGTTTATTTCTCCAACTGATGAAGCCCTTTTAGGGTGAAACGCGTTTTGGTTTGTTCCATTTATTTTTTGTATTTGTGCTATAATAAATTCCCCTTCAATATCAGATGGAATTAAGTGAATTTCTGAACGGCACCTGCAAAGTTTGCATCTTCTAAGTCCTCACCGTGTCCCAGCCTCCTGAACATTGGATCCCTACAGGACCTGTGAACCATCCGGGACCCCTAAGGATATCAGAGCTGCTGGACCGGTGAACTGTTGAAGGCTATTGGGTGAGCCTACTGAAACACCCGCAAGCGAAGTCATCGAGCCTAGTGAGGCTCAAGAAAGTGTGAGTGGGTCTTATCACTCCTTTTTTTAATATTTATTGTGAATGCTGGCCTTCACTATTGTGTACTTCCTTTTTCCTAGGAATACCCTGTGGATGATTTTTACATTCAACGTATACGAACTGTCATAGAATATCCTATCGCATACGTATGTACGCTTTTTCTACAAATACTTATATGCCTACACACCTTAATGTTGTGAGCACGTGAGCGCATCTGTTTTTTTCCTTTTTCATTGTTTATATTTGGTGTAGCTGGGAACTACATTTGGGTGCTTTCAGCGACGGGGCCCAACTACTACCTTGGCCATTTTGTCTGTTCCCTACATTCTTTTTCTATGATCATAATTTGCTTAAGCCTGTCACAGTCACCAATAAGGTGGTCAGTAATATGGAGTGCTCTTTCTTGGTGTTTTGTATTTGATGTCTTAGATGCACCCGCTTAGTTTTGAGGTTGAGTGCAACCTTTTGCTGTTATATATATATACACACACACAGTAAATGGTTAGGTACTTATGGTGTTAATATGGGTTTATTTACCATATAGATATTCTATATACAGTGCACAAAATACATGTTAAGATGAATGCAACTTCATCTATATGTATAAATATATTTACTGCCCACTACCATGATGCCCTCGATAGAACGGCAATAGGTACTAGACAACTAGAATGTTATTAAATAATCCTTGTTAAATGTCAAATTTAAAGTATGGTAATGTTACTATTACTTTTTACCATTTAGGCATTTTTCAAGTGTTCCTGCATATTATTCACTATTTCTTATCTTCAGATGACATGAGCAATCTGTATTTAGCACACATTGAACTTATTGAGAAACGGGCTAATTTTTCAAGCTGTTACTGGTCTCTAGTATGAATAGATTAATCCTCCATTCATTTTGATAGACTTACCTAAATACATACTCTATATGTAGCAGGGTAACACTGGTAACAGTTGCTATGCATATTTGGCAAGGAACGGAACTGGCTGTGTATGAATAGCGACGATATTTACAAAACTTTGGCACCGGAATGGCAATAGAGAGGTCATGCCAGGTGATGTGTGTAAAGTCATTTTTTAAAAAATAGTAAAAAAATTTATTCTATCTATCTCTATATACACTATATGGTCAAACTGTTGGGGCACCTGACCACTACACTAACAGGAACGTTTATGACAATGCATTTGAATTACATAGACATTAATATGGAGAGGGTCAGCTATAACAGCTTCCACTTTTCTGGGAAGGCTTTCCACAAGACATTCTTCTACTAGAGCATTTGTGAGGTCAGGCTCTGATGTTAGACAAGAAGGTCTGACTCGAAATCTCCATTCAAGTTAATTCCAAAATATTTTAATGGGGTTGAGGTTAAGGCTCTGTGTGGACCAGTCGAGTTCTTCCATACCTTTATGGACCTTTCTTTGTGCACTGAGCACATATCATGCTGGAATAGAAAAGGGCCTTCCCCAAATAGTTTCTCATGAAGTTGGAAGCATAGCATTTTCCCAAATGTCTTGGTTTGCTGAAGCATTAATGACTTAAATTAAGTTAACTTGACTTAAGTTAAAAAATCTTAAGATTTCCCTACACTGGAAGTAAGGGGCCTAACCCAACCCCTGGAAAACAGTTCCATACTATTATCCTTCCTCCACCAAACCTTACAGTTGGCACAATGCAGTTAGGCAGGTAACGTTCTTCTGGCCACAAGCCAAACCCATACTTGCCCATAAGACTGTCAAACAAAGAAGCACAAGTCATCAATTTATAGAACACGTTTCCACTGCTCCAGACTCAAGTGGCAGCTTGCTTTACACCACTCCATCCAACGTTTGGCATTGTACCTGGTGATGTGAGGCTTGCATGCAGCTGCTTGGCCAGGGAAACCCATCCAACAAGCTCCTGCCGCACAGTTTTTGGGCTGATATTAATGCTAGTGGAAGTTTGGAGCTATAGAATCAGCTTATGCGCACCATGTGCCTCAGTGCTCGGTGACCCCACTCTGTGACTTTATGTGGTCTTCTGCTTCGTGGTTCTGTTGCTGATTTTCCTCAACATTTCTACTATCCAGTAATACCACTTACAGGTGACCATGGAATGTCTTGCAGGGATGAAATTTCAGGAATTTATTGTAAAGGTGGTGTGATTATTATTATTAATACCATTATACGTTTATTTATATAACGCCAGCAGCCTGATACAGAAGTTACAATAATTTAGGGTAATACTAAAATGAGGTAGTGAGGGTCCTGTTCCCAAAGGATCCTCGGCAAGGTACTAGCCAGTAGACAGTTGTGGTATATACGCACTTAGTGTTGATACTAAATCACATGCTTTGCTGAATAGACATTTTGGTTGATTCCTCTACAAGGTTTGTTTGGTTTTAGCAGACGTTTGATAGCACCGTGGCAGAGCTGACGAATCAGCTGCCAATTATTCGATAAACTATACTCTGACCTTTCCGTTTGCCACATCCACCAAGGCTACTGCTATTTACCAAATAGCTCTACGTAACCCAATACGGGCAGTGTTATCAATCAAATATGTGTGTTTTTATACCTGTATGTCGTTTTTTCAATAACATGTAATTTGTTTTAGGATCTGTATATCTTTCTTTTCAAGTATGTTATAGGGTTTAATCCCTTTCCTACAGCATCCGACATTACTCCATCATTTTCTGAGTCCTCAGGGACCCAGATTAGCTTTTCCTGTTCCTAAAGGAGTTTACATTCTAGAGGGATTTGGGTGGAGGCAAAGGAAGTACATTTTAAGTGAAAACACAAAGGTGGATTGGAGAATGGATAGATCATATGGCTTACTGCGGTGATGATTAGAAAGCTTCTTTAAATAGGTAGGTTTTGAGTGAGGATTTAAATCTTGGGAAGGTAGAAGACAATCTGATGGATTGAGGAGAGAGTTCCACAGCATGAAAGCAGCCCGGGTGAAATCCTGAAGACCTGAAAGGGAGGAGGAGATAAGAGGGACCGAGCGACAAAGATCCACAGCTGATCGCAGTGGGCAACTGTGGGAATAGCTGGAGTTGATTTAATAGGCAGCAGAGTCAGAGAGGGCTGTATAGACGAGTAACAGTATATTAAGTTTGATTCTGCTAGGTAGTGGGGGCCAGTGCCAGGACTGGCATAAAGGAGAGGCAAAGGATGAACGACGGCTGATGAGGGAAAATTTCGCAGTGGCATTTATTATAGATTGCAGTGAGAACGGTCTGTTGAGGGGAAGATAGATGAGGATGGAGTTGCAGTAGTCAAGTCGGGACATGATTAGGTATTGGACAAGGATTTTAGTGGTGTTAAAATTATTTCAAAAGAAGGCAGGACTACAAGGCAGAGCTAAGGTGCATTTATTAAAGAGGAGAACAAGCTCACCCCATAAAGTGACATGAAGTTTCGGATGTAGTGGCTGTAATCATACATGATGTATGTTCAAATATGGGCTCCCAGCTTCCATGGACCGCGGTGATTCCTCGTGATGTTGTGTTAAAAAAGGTCATGTTATATATACTGTGCAAATAGAAGTGACATGAGTTGGTCAGATTTTGCGGTTTGAAGGAAAGAGCCACCAATTGTCACACTGAGACAGTGGACGTGGGTGAAAGATCGAAGACATTCTAATACCAGAATAGAGAGGGAAAGAGTTGGAGTGGACAGGTATATTTGAGTGACATAAGCATAACGATGATACTGAAACCCAAAAGAACTGATTAGCTTACCAAGGGAGAAAGTGTAGATTGGAATATCAGGTGTCCAAGGAATGAGACTTGGGGTCCACAGCAGATAAGGGTACAGAAGGAGGTGAGGTGCCACAAAGAGAGACCCTATAGTGACTAGTTGGGTATGAGTTAAATCAGGATATGACAGTGCTGTGAAGGCCGAAGGACTGAACAATGTTTAGAAGAGTAGGATGTTCAAATGTGTCAAAGGCAGCATAGACTTCAAATAGAATGAGAAAGTAGTAGTGGCTTTCTGCTTTGGCAGCTGTCGGGTCATTTACTACTTTAGTGAGGGCAGTATCTGAGGAGTGATTAGGTCAAAAGCCAGATTGTAGAGGACATGATTGTAGACTAGCCGTTGGAGTAGTTTAGACATAAAAGGTAGCAGGGAAACAGAGCGATAGTTAAAAGGCAATGAGGAGGTGAGGGAGGTTTTTTTTTAAGATGTGAGTAATTAGAGCATTTTTGAATAAGGCTGGGAAGATCCCGGTGGATAGTGAGAGGTTAAAGAGCTGTGTTAAAATTAATGTTAGGGCGGGAGAGATGGGAGGAATAAGTTGGGAAGGAATAGGATCAAGAGGACAGTTTGTGAGGTGAGACATTGACAGGAGATTAGTCATCTCATCCTCGGTTGTCGTTGTAAACTTTAATAGTGCGGGAGATGAATGAGTGTAGTAAAAGGTGGGCTTAAGTTGGCGAAAAAAGTTATCCTTTCTGCTGGAGTCAACTTTATTTGTAAAGTAAGTGATAAGGTCATTAGCTGTGAGAGGGTAGGTTGAATGGATAGAAGGGAAAGAAAGGTGTTCAATGTGGAGAACAAGCATTTAGGGTTAGAGGACAGATTGGATATGAGCGAGGAGAAGTATGACTGTTTGGAGAGGTTGATTGCAGTGGAGTAGGATCTGAGCATACATTTGTGGTGGAGGAAGTCTTCCTGGGTGTGTGATTTCCTCCAGTGAGCTCTTCAGAACGACACATTTTTTTCACAAATGTTTGTAAATGCAGACTGCAAGGGTAGGTGTTTGATTTTAAACACATGTGGCAATGAGTCTGAAACACCTGAAATCATCAGCAGCAATTAAGTTGTGTGTGTCGATGCTTTTGTTCATACAGTCTGTCTATCTACAGTATCTATCTATCTATCTATCTATCTATCTATCTATCTATCTATCTATCTATCTATCTATCTATCTATCTATCTATCAGTACTCATCTGTGCAGCTATCTATCTCAGTTTTGCTATGCTACTGTGTTTTTGTAAGCTTGTTTCCCACCTTGACCTATTGACCCGTACTGATGCCCAAAATCTATTACTCAGTAGTGTACAGTAGCATAGAAAAATGAAATATTATGAAATACTACAAAGAATAGGGTAACAGTTGTACTGTTGGTTTTATTACCCTTTTTTGTTTCACATAGTGTTAATACAGTTTATTTTACTACAGTTGCACATAAGTACAATATTGTGAATGAGATGGATGAGATGAATGAGAGAGAATGAGATGGAAGGTCAGGTTTTAAGACAGCATTACTATTTCCAACTGCAAGGGGTGGTCTTCAAAGGGTTTTTCAAATAATGTATAATTTCTATAGACATTCTATATAATATAAAGTTATTGCTATAAGATTTTAAAGGAAGCTTATGGACAAAATATCCAAATTGCTATACTGTTTTCTATTGATCTCTTTGCTGTCCTTCGGATTGTTAAAGAGGAATGGTAGCTTTGGAGTCACATTAACCACCTTAACACTGCGGGGTATCCTATGTCGTCTTGCTGGCAGCCAGATGGCCTTAAACTCCATATGGCGGCATAGTGCGCCCCGAGGCTTTCTGGCCTGTCTTAACTCAGGCAGTCCTCCTGCAGCCAGTGATAGAGATTGGTCAGCTGGGAAGGGTGGCGGTCGGAAGAGGGCCAGAAAGCGGCGAGCCATGCGTTGGTGGTTATGTAAACAAGAAAACAACACAGCGCTTCAAAAGACCAAAGTCCAAAATGAAGAAAGTGAAATAAACACTCAATATGTCCATAGGCCAAAGACGTTGTCTTTTGAGGGTGGATCTTCTCAGAGTAATGTCGATGGAGTATGTACTGTAGGGAGAAAGCACAAACACAGAGGACCAAAATTGCGCAGTAGGACAGTACCCAAAGTGAGAGTATTATATATCAATAATCAACTCACATTTTGTGGAGCCTACAACCGGCTCCCAGGAATAAGGCGAGCAGGGACTTTATGTTAGGTGCCCATAAAACCTTCACACGGCTTCTTTCAGGATTCACCAATGTGAGGGTACTGTAAGGAAATTGACAGAGACCAAAGAGGCACCTCCTAGTGCAATAAATCACACATAACTTAATAATTTAAAGGCAGGTAGCCAAATTCAAACTCACACGTTGTTGAGCCTCTATTGGCTCCGTCACAATACGCTTAGGGAATCATAAGGTATTCCCCAGACCTTCAAACCAAAGACCAGGACGCGTTTCGCCTACAAAGGCTTCCTCAGCTGGTGTGGTGCCCTACAACGCTCAAGCCTGCATGCTACCAGCACAAGCCACAGTGTGAAGGTATTAAGCTAGAACACGTACGTTTTATGTCGTAAACATAAGCGTAAGCGTAAGAAAGCAGATTGTACAGCAAATGCTAATGCCGGCTATTGATTACGGAGATGTAGTGTATGCAGCGGCCCCACAAACACACCTTCAGAAACTTACTACATTGTATAACTCATTCTGTCGCTTTGTGCTACAATGTAACTACATGACCCACCATTGTGACATGTTAAAAGAGCTAAACTGGCCGTCGCTGGAATCTAGCCGCACCCTTCACCTTTCCAACCTGGTGTTTAAGAGCTTTTCTGGGAAGCTACCACCCTATACCTGAATAGGCTGCTTCCCCTAGCAGTTCCCTCATCCTATAACCTCCGATCCAGGACCAGCACCTTACTTACAATACCACAATACAAAAAGACAGTGGCTCGATCCTCAGTCATTTTCCTACAGAGCACCACAAATATGGAATAACCTCCCAGACGCCATCTAAATATTCCCCCAGTCTAAAGTCACTCAAGAGCTCCCTATTAACATACCTCAATACAGAATGCACCTGTAAACATGTAACATAGTGACTATATTACTTACCTATTTATTTTCTGTGTTAATCTGTATATTTGTGTTTTGTTTTTAATATCTTGCATTTATTACTGTGTATTTCTGTAACGACTGTAACATTTTAATGTTCTTGAACCCAGGACATACTCGAAAACAAGAGAAATCGCAATGTATCCTTCCTGGTAAAATACTTTGCAAATAAATAAATAAACAATATCACCCTTACAAATAATTAATTTCCACACTATGCCTTCAATATTATGGGTACAGTCCTTGTTTTTATAAAAGTGAAATGCATTTTAACATACTACATAAAGACTTGATAGCCTCCAGCATAATTAATACAATACAATAACTGTGCGAGAGATCATTCACTTAGATTTGTCATACGAGTACATATAATCCCTGTACAGTAGCATTCCTAAGATACTTAGTAGCTCTGAAACAATTCTCAATAACACAATATCGGGAGGGATACAAAGAAGCTTTTTATTGGTTTGCACGAGTGTGATGATTGGAGGACTTGGTAGATCTTATTTCTGACATCTGTGTGTATAACAGATCAATCCTTGCTGAAATTCTCAGAGAGTTATTTATATATTATCACCTCAAGGCGAATATTGTACAGTACACTCACATTTTACACCTTCGCTGCGTTCCTAAGAAAAAAGCCAAATGACATACATTATGAACTGCCAATATTGGAGATTATGAGCAGCCATGGAATGAAAACAATTCAAATAATACAATTTAGAAGTTTCATATTACTACAATCTTCTTGACAGATATGAGATGAGCAAATACCAAATAGTGAGTGATTGTGGAAAATTATATATATAGTAACACAGTATATCTAACTTTATAACTTTGTAGAATTTGTTGGAAGCTTAGTGTAATGTTGCAGTCAGAGATAAATGTGATAAATAACTTTACAGAATCTGGTTTTATTAGTTACACGTGATTATTCATTTTACAAATCACAGTGTCAAGATATATCGGAATTTTGCCATATATATGTTAATAAACATCCTTTGAATACTGAAGTACACTATCAGGTCTGTTCAAAGAAAGGGGAAACTCACGAGAAGTGGCAGGGGAAGTGAAAATTCTTGATCAAAATATCCAAACCAGAAAAGTTCTCCCATTTATCTCACTTTCCAAATCGGCTATTTGGTCTAGATTGTTCTCTTCTCCTGTCAGTTCTCGTGATTTTCACCTTTCTTTGATAGACCTGTATATGGGCAAAAGTACTGGGACACCTGACCATTACGCAAACAGGGTCATTCCATTCAAAATACATACAGGGTTATTCAAAGAGATTCGAAAAGTCACCGCTTGTTCGGTGAAATCTCGTTCTCTTCAATTCGGTGCAAATCGGCTTTCCCATTTCGGCGACCCTGCGGTGTATTCAGCAAGCACCACAGGGCTGTCGAAGTGCAGGGAAAAGCTGCCGAAAACCCGCCGAAAACCCGGCGAATGCACGCCGAAAACCAGCAAAAACATCTGGATTAATCGTCGAAAACGCCAGAAAAACCCGAGCTGGAGCCGATCACACGCATCGAAGCCTCCGGAAAAAGCTGACACTGCAGAAGAAGGCAGTGAATAAATTAGGAAAACAGTTTGCATGAATGTTTGAAAAGTGAAACGCTGTTTGCAAAGAAACTACTGAGCGAAAATGTCTGAAATTTACATATGAGGTCCAGGGAATGATAATAAAAAGTGCTGTTACAGAAATAAGAAGCAAAGATAAAAAAAAAAATCGGACTTTTAAAAAAAAAAATCCAGAAAAATGCTTAAAATTTCCTAAAAAATCTATATTAAAGAGACTCTTTACTGCAGAATTTTATAATGAACGGTTTATGATTCATTGAAACGTAAGCTCACTCGCCCCGACAAGGCACCTCTTTGTAGAGTGTGTCCTAACCAAGCTTACATTTCAATGGCCATTAAAACAAACTAAAACCTCCTGATAGTGTTTTGTTGTACATGGAAATACATAGAAACGAACGCAGATGACATCTTTTTTCTCTTGTTATGTTTTATACATGAACTGGGCTGTTACTCCTGGCTGTTGCAGCCGCTCTGGTGAGTACAGGCGCGACGCCATCTTTTCTGTATGTATGTATATTATGCTGTAACACCAGTTAGTCATTTTTGCAGCTGTTCCTTTTTCCATGTTTTTGTTTTCAACCCCAAATGGGAAGTGCTTGGTGCGTGTATAAATAATCCCACCATTTTGTCCGCCTCTCCTTAGCTGAAAAGCAGCAGGAGGGGCATGTAGCTGCTCAGTGGAGCAGCTTTTGGTACATTGGTTAGGACTCACTCTACATAAAGGTTCCTTGTCGGGGTGAGTGAGCTTACGTTCAATGGCCATTAAAACAAACTAAAACCTCCTGATAGTATTTTGTTGTACATGGAAATACATAGAAACGAGCGCAGATTACACCTTTTTTCTCTTGTTATGTTTTATACATGAACTGGGCTGTTACTCCTGGCTGTTGCAGCCGCTCTGATGAGTACAGGCGCGACACCATCTTTTATGTATTTAATCCATTTGTGCCGCCAAGAGTATCAAGTCCTGAAGTCCAGAGGACTCCATGGAAGTTGTCTGGCTGGTGCGTTCTCTCGCGAGATCGCGCAGCTCTGTTGAGTGATCGTGGAAGGTGACTGGGGACTAATTGTCTCGATGGCAAGAAGTGGTGGATCGGCTGCCGTTCGCGACTCAGGATGAGTGGTGTGTATAAGATTTATTGGGGGGATTTAGGTGGTGCTAAATTAATTTGCAAAAGCGGAATTATTTAGCACCAGCTTTCAGGTGTAGCTAATACTTTTTGGTTATCACATCCCTGTGGTAATTACCACTAGGACCTTGTAATATCTTACTTATCTTAATGCTAATTGATGATTGCACACCCCATGTCAATTATAAGATGCGCAAAGTACAGTAAGCTTGCCGAAGCACAGATGCACTAATGGATGTTTATAGGGGTTTACCGATAGGAAGATAATATGGGTGTCATGCATTAAAGTCACTTATCCCGGCGTTAACGCTTACTCATCCGAAAGCTACAGTTAGGGACTAGTGCCCAATGCCTTTATGGACCCTGATTTGTGCATTCAGGCACAGTCATGCTAAAATAGTTAAGAGTTGTCCCCAAACTGTTCTCACAAATTTGGAAGCATAGCATTGTCCAAAATGTCTTGATATGCTGACGCTATAAGATTCCCTTTGCTGGAAGTAGAGGGCCTGGGTCAACTCCTGGAAACTGCACCTAGCATTATACCTCCTTCACCGAAGCTTACAGTTAGCTCAATGCATTCATGCAGGCAACACTCTTCTGTCATCCGCCAAACCCAGACTCTGATTGAAACATCAGTGTTCATAAATTAAGGGGTCTGTCCCTATACTTTTGTCCATATAGTGTATATAGAATATAGACATTTGAGCTAAGAGACATGATTTCATCTTCAGACAAACTGAGATTGGCTGAAATTTGAGAGGTCATCGATTCGTCTGAATCACGAATCAAGAAGAGGACATCTCGAGAAATGCCCTGAAAAATGAATTGCATGGTAATGATTTCTTCTTCTGCGATTATTTTGGTTTGTGCCGGGGCATCCGCAAGTCTGATTTTCTTGTGCATTAACGTGAACTGATTAGCAGCCAACCACCTCTCTTTTCAAATAGTCCCCGGGCCATGCTGAGTGAGTAGGGGGCGAAGTCAGTGCAGGTGGGCTGATTTAGGCTGGGGTCAGACCAGCGCACTTTTAACGTGCGTTCTGGCGCACTTAATTACGGCCGCAGTAGCAGCAAATGACGGGCAATGACGGCCAATATACGAAGTACGGCCGCACAAAAGTCCGGCCGTGCAACGCAAGTGGAATTTGAACGCATTATTTCGGGAACGCAGAAACCGCTAGTACTGACGTACAGAGTGTGCTGCGTCCGCTAGCGGCGTGTGTGCGTGATTAGGAGACGTCAGACGCTGCTCATGTTCGTCCAACATAACGTCCAGACACCCAAAGTTTCCTGATTTGGATCCGTAAAAAATCACCCACAAAAATTGCGCATCGTATGACCGTTTTCGCGCATTCCGTGAAAAAATACGTCAATGCATTCGGACGCACTTTTTGACTTTCACGTGTAAAAATGCTTTGGTTTGACCCTAGCCTTAACCTTTCGAATGAAGGGAAAAATAAAAACGCCTATTTGCAAAAAAGGCTATTAAATTATTTTACATCTGCATTTACTTTTTGGTAAAATACATTCTATAGAACAGCTTTTCAGTGGAGCTGAAGCATAGAAGGTGAACCAAATTCAGAAGAAAAATCAGTAACAATTATTTCCTATGTAAAGAATTACACGATAGGATGATTAGCAGCACCCTACAAACCAAGATAATAAAATCACAAAATACTTAAAATTCAAAAGTATACTCTTAAAAATATGATACATTATAGTTCACTTTTATAGCTTTCACAGACTTTATTAATGGATATAAACAGTAAAGTATCGACATAGGTACTAATGTTAGTAATACAAGTCAGATAACAATAAACAGCACTTCTGGATTTTCCAGCACAGCAATATTATTTGTTTCTTGTTCCCATGGAATTCTTTTTGCATATCATTCTGGTTTTACCTGCATTTTCAGAACTTCCAGGGATTCACACAGAGTTATTCAATGAGGACCGAATAGGCCACAAAATTGCACTGAACAGCGAATTTCCCCGTACGGTGCAATTTCAGGGCCATTCAGCTATTGAAAAAGCTGGCAATTCGCCAAATATTGTCGAATTGCTAGCGAAATCCAGTGACCTTCGGCGGCAGTGAAATCCCCATAGATAAATAAAAGTTAATCTATTCAGAGAACACCAAACAGCAGTGAAATGCCCTGATTTTCAGTGGTTTCATTCGAGAGGTTTAAACAGGCGAATTCTGAGGTGGTGCTGGGGGAGGGGAATGACGGGCACTGAGCTGTGTGAGCTGCCTGGATCCAGCACTGAGGGACAGGGAGGGAGACACAGCACGAGTTCCGAAAGATCTCCGTATTATTCCGCCCAAAAACATAAAAGAACTACAAACATGGTGGCAGGAACCTGAATTGCATAATTTTGTAGTCAATATCCAGTGGAACTTTGAAAGAACTACAAAAATGGCGGCAGGAACTGGAAATGTATCATCTTGCAGTTAGCATCCAGTGGAACCTTGAAAGAACTACAAATATGGTGGCAGGAACCGGAAATTATGTCAGACACAATTGAACAACGGTCGGATCAGATTCAATTTGGATCAGCTGTATTTTTTTCATTCAAGAAGCTATATATGTAAAAGTGTTTGATGGGAGCGACGGACGGGAGCAGACGCATGTTAGAGGAGCTCCGCTGTTTACCCTATACCGGGTCACAATTACAGTGTCTGAACCGTCCGATTTTGATCTGCTGAGGGCCCCCAGGACGAGTGGACTGTGTGGTGCTCACGGCGCCGCTGATTTCCGAGCGTTTTATCGCCCCCATCTGACTTCCTGGACCTTCGGGCCTGGTGCGGCCTAGTTGCGGCGGCCATCTTGTGGAGCCTGGGGTGTTTCCTGGAGGCCATATCGGACCTGATTCCTGGCTGGAGAGACTTTACTGTCGACTGAGCATGGGGAAGAAGCTGAAAACACTTCCACAGCGCAGGTTGGTGGACACCAGACAGGCGGACATTAGAGATTCACTGAATTATAGACGCTCTGCAACAGTTATACCCCCCTCTTCCCTCCTGCCCATAGGGTATGACTCCTCTGAGGAGGAAGACTGCTCCTGGCACAACGGACGGGGGCCCGATTGGCCCGCCGAGACGTCCCGGGACAAGAATCCAATGACTATGAGTGCCGCTGCACGCAAGAGAGCGCAGAAAAAGAGGAAAAAGGCCTTGGCAGCGGAGTTACCTGAGGCCACGGCTACGGAGCCCTCCGCAGGTGGCTCAGAGGCTGATACGCTAATGTCGGATGCGGAGGACCTGTCACGACGGACGGACGGCCCGCAACAAGAGGGAGACCTACAACCGCAGCGGATATCGGATACCCCAGGGGAGACTGGCTCTCTATTGGGTGCAGCAACGCCTCCAAGCTCTGCCGGGACCCCTGCGGCTGCCCCAGATGACATGCGCCCCACTACAATGCAGGACTATAGAAACTTCATAGCGGAGATCAAATCAATATGGCTGACCGAATTATCTAACGTGCGCTCTGAGGTAAAGGTGGTGCGCTCACAGATGGTGGCGGTTCAGGCTCAGACTGTGGAGTTGGCAGAAGAACAGACGGTATTGTCGGCACAGGTGACTGCTCTCAGGTCTCAGGTGGAGGTTTTGACACGCTCAGTGGAGGCTCTGGAGTCCCGGCACCGTCGGCGTAATGTCCGTGTCCGGGGAGTTCCCGAGTCGGTTACTCCAGCGGACTTACTCTCGTACACTAATAGTCTGGCACGCCAGGTTTTGGAGGATCCGCCTGACACCCCGGAGGTGTTTAGCACGGTCTACCGCATTCGCAAGGCTGCTGAGGCCCCACGGGATGCCCCGAGAGATGTGATCGCGGTCACAGCAGATGTGGCAGCCAAAACACGGATCATGACAGCGCCGGGGGCGCGAGCTGATGTCCTATTCGATGGAGTAACCCTGAAATTATTTCACGACCTGCCCTTCGCAACGCTGATGGCGCGCCGCAGATATCGCGAGGTGACAACTTTCCTCAGGCATAAAGGGGTCCGGTACCGCTGGGGTCCAGCCGGCTCATTAGTGGTTACCCATAACAAAATGTCGTATGTAATCTCGGACCCGGCCGAGGCCTGGCCTGTTTTACTGGGGGCGGGTTTTGCGCCGGATGGTGCGCTCGTCTCCCCGGGCTGAGAACTTAGGTGATGGGAATCTCTGACTTGTTTGCACAACACCTTTACGAGAAGCCGCCTCTTTTTCAATGCGTTCTTTTTAGTTCATGGTTTTGCATTTTTGACTCATGTTTCGTTGTTTATCTGATGTCTTTTGCTGCTCGGAATGTTATAGGAAGACCCCCTCTCTTTCTCTGTTGTTTTTAATTTTATATAGTTTGAGGAGCTATTTAGATGGATTCGGGGATTGTGATGTGAGCCCCTTTGATAAACCCCCCCCTCCCTCATTGCCTGTATTGCTATTTGGGATTTTGGAAGTGTCTTATGCTCCCCTTTTCCCTTTTTTCTTTAGGTTTCAGGCCTTTTCCCCCCCCCCCTTATGATGGCATTGCCTTTGGCGCCTGCAGATGTTTCAATACGCCTCTTTATTTATTTTTTATTTCTTATCTATATAATGCTTTACGACAGTTGATATCACAGCCCTGTGTGGCTGCTTTCTTGTTGGTCGACATGTGGCCCTATTTGAAATTTCTAAATAAAGAATTTAAAAAAAAAAAAAGTGTTTGATGGATTGTTTTATGGACTTTTTGCCTTGAAATGTCAGTGACATACAGGTCGGACCCTACCTTCAAACGGGGTCATCAGCTTGCCAATAACAGCCAAACACATAGGGGCTCCATCTACATGAGGCCTGAAGCACCTAAGGCGTAGGGCCCTTAAGTTGCCTCTGATGCCAGGACGTAGGGAGGATTTTTCTAGAAGGTTTGACAGCGCGTGAGGAGATTGAGCGGGAGCAGTGTGGGAGGAGTCGACAGGAGGGTTCTTAAGGCGCGTGTGGAAAGGCTCTGCGCGCCTTTTTTCTTCTGAGGTAGAGCAGTGATAATCTGTGCTGCGTCAGAGAAGCGGTGTTTTTTTCAGCTTTTTGCCTTAATGTTTTGTTTTGGAAATGGCGGAAGGTGGTGAGCTGGAGTCGTTACTGGAGGAAGTGCGGGAGGCGGCTCGGCACCGTGGTGTGGAGTGGGCCAGAAGAAGCCTGTCGGAGTTGTTGGCGGCGGATGGGGGTTCTCGGCCTGCCAGGATTTCGAGGCCCCAGTGCGGTTTAATCCGGGAGGCGAATCCAGTGTATCGGCGGCCGAGTGATGGAGATTGGAGGCTGTGAGAGGTCGTGTTCGGTTGGTCCAACGGATGTTGCTGGTGGTGACGCAGTTGGTAATGAGGCTGGCGTGAGCGCTTCCAGGCGTGTGGAAGGTAGGAGCTTGAAGCCGGCTTCGGGGGCTAAGGATCCTTCCAGTCGGAGGGGTGGTGTGGTGAGCTCTACCAGGAGAGAAGGAGTGCGGAGTTTGAGGAGTTCCTCGGGGAGAAGGAGTGGTCAGTGTTCCGCCAGGGGTCCCAGAGGAGGAGCAAGGGCTGTCTCAGGGACTGATGTTTCGGCGGTAAGACAGTTGATGGATAGGGATGTGGACGGTGGTGTGACACAGGGTGTTGGTGTGCAAGATGAGGGCACCCAAGAGCTCGAAGTAAATTGGTGTTCAGTTGGTGGAGATGATGGGGCTCCGGATGTGAGGGAGTGTCAGGAATCAGTCCTAGACTAAGCCTGTGCCCGCACCTAATCCCTGGCAAACCTTTATTTACCTGCATTTGCTTGTCATTAACCTGCTTATATTTGTATACAGGTTTCAGGATCCTCTCTGGCCGTTCATCTGCTATCGTGGTGCCTTCAGGTGTATGCCATGACTCCTAATGAAGCCTGTTTAAAAGAGGGATCCACCCTTCCATCAGGGCTTCAACATTAACGTTCTGGAAGTGCAAGCAACCAGTCCAGTTCCTGAAGCTCTATGCTATTCTGAACCTGAACTCCTCCTGTGAACTTGGCAAGTGCACCCCTGCTTTCAAGCATCTTCACTGGCAAGTGCACCCTCGATTTCAACCATCCTCGCTGGCAAGTGCACCCTCGCTTTCAACCATCCTCGCTGGCAAGTGCACCCCTGCTTCCAACCATCCTTGCTGGCAAGTGCACCCCTGCTTCCAACCATCCTCGCTGGCAAGTGCACCCTCGCTTTCAACCATCCTCGCTGGCAAGTGCACCCTCGCTTTCAACCATCCTCGCTGGCAAGTGCACCCCTGCTTCCAACCATCCTCGCTGGCAAGTGCACCCCTGCTTCCAACCATCCTCGCTGGAAAGTGCACCCTCGCTTTCAACCATCCTCGCTGGCAAGTGCACCCTCGCTTTCAACCATCCTCGCTGGCAAGTGCACCCCTGCTTCCAACCATCCTCGCTGGCAAGTGCACCCCTGCTTCCAACCATCCACACTGGCAAGTGCACCCCTGCTTCCAACCATCCTCGCTTGCAAGTGCACCCCACTCTCAAGACTCCTCGCTGGCAAGTTAAAACCCTGCTTTCCAGCAAACCCTGGAACCAGCATACAGTCTATTACTTGCTTCATATAGACTCTGGTCCGTTTATTTCCTGTTGTGTTTTTGCTTTAAATAAACCTTTTTATGCCTGGTAATCTACGTGACTCCTCCAATCACTGCACCATGGGCTCACCTCACCAACCGTCACACTCCATTCCTGACAGGGAGCGAGTTGATGATTTTGGTACTTCGGGTTCTGGGGCTCATCGCACTATTAATTTTTTGTCCACAGTTCCAATGGTTCGGGAGAGGAGTCCACAGCCGGTGGGTGGTTTTCAGGCTGCTGGAGTTGGTGGAGGTGGTGCAGGAGGTTTGGAGTCGGTGGCGCTGGAGGTTCCGGGAACTTCGGGCGAACCTCGTGTGGCGACAGGTAACGGAAATGGTGGTGATGTTGGTTCTTTCATGTCTTTTTTACAGGGGCCTTTGAGGCTTGGTCAGTTTCACCAAGGGGTGTGAACCAGGGTGTGGATTTGGCTCAGGCATGGAAGGGTGCAGGTGGGCAAGTTGTGAGAGCTGGTGGAGCTCTTGGCGGTGAAGTCATGGCTTCAAATGGGCCGAGTGGCGATGTGGGTTCACTCGGTGAGTCCGCAGGAGTGGCGGATGTGGCAAGGAGGAATGCTTACGTGTCATTTTCTGGGCCTTTGGGGTTTCATTTGAAACCGGAGGTTAAAGAAGGCATTTGGCGGGGGGAGTATGTGGAACTTTTTTCCCTGCTTCCGTTGGATAGGTGGCTGGGGTTAATGATTATTCATCTAAGGACGGTTTAAAGGAAGAGGAGGAAAGGAAGAAGAGGTTTCGGAGAATTCCTAAGTCATTCGGGAATTGGCTCCGGGCTTTTTGTATTTTGGCAAGTGTGGTGGGGGAAAGGAGCCCACAGCATTGTTCGGCCATTTTTGTTATGTGAATAGGATTTGGGAGGCTTATCGAATGTATGGCGGTTGGGCGTGGTGGTAATACGATGAGCAGTTTAGGCAACGTTTAGCGGCTCACCCAGGCATGGGGTGGGATCAATTGGACATTACGCTGTGGTTGCGTTTGATGGGGGCACAAAAGGCGTTGCCCTTTCCAGGGGGAGCAGGTGGGGGAGGGGTCAGTTCCCCACCGGCAAGTGTTAAAAAGGGATCGTGCTGGCAATTTAACGAGGGTCAGTGCAAGTTTGGTGCGGGTGCAGGTACAATGCACGAATGTTCAAATTGTGGAGGATTGCATTCATTGTCCAGATGTTTTAAGAGGGCACGACAAGGAGGTCTGCCTTTTGGAGGGTCTGGAGAGGGGAGCTTCCCCGGTGGAACTTGACGCGATGTTATCGTGGCTAAGGCTTTACGGAAGACTTAGAGATGCAGAATTTTTTACGTGACGGTTTTGGTGTTGGTTTTCGGATTCCTTTTGTGGTAAGGTCAGGGGGTGGCAAGTTAAGAAATTTGAAGTCTGCTAGAGTGTATCCGGAGGTAGTTCGAGAGAAGGTGTTTAAGGAGATTGGGACTGGTAGGATGGCAGGTCCATTCTCGTCTCCTCCGGTCCAGGATTTGAGGATATCCACTTTGGGAGTTGTGCCGAAGCGGAAGGCAGGAGAGTTTAGTTTGATTCATCATTTATCCTTTCCACGGGGGGATCGGGGAATGATGATATTGGTGTGGAGTTGGCCTCGGTGTCATATGTGTCCTTTGATTTCGCGGTCAGTTTGGTTCGGGATGCAGGACCGGGGGCTTTAATGGCTAGGTGGATACTGAGTCGGCTTTTCGGCTATTACCTATTCATCCTTCGTGTCATCACTTTATGGATTTTGGTTTGAAGGCGAATTTTATGGGGATCTAATTTTGCCTATGGGTTGGTCCATTTTCTGTTCCTTTTTTGAATGTTTCAGTACATTTTTGGAATGGGTGGGCCGTGAAGTGGCAGGGTCGGATAATCTCACTCATTTTCTGGATGAATTTTTGTGTGTACGACACGGGGTATTCGGGAAGGTCTTCACTTTGTTAGGATATCCAGTACCATGAAAGAAGATTTGGAAGTGTGGAAATCCTTTTTGGTGGTGTTTAATGGGGTGGCCTTATTCCCTTCAAAAGAGGTTTTGGCGAAGGAGCTGGAATTTTTTACGGACGCCTCGGGAGGTGTTGGTTTTGGGGTATATTTTGGGGATGTTGGTGTGCTTCTCGTTGGCCTGATAGTTGGTTGGCATCTTCTTGGTGCGGAATTTGGCCTTTTTGGAGTTGTTTCCATTAGTAGTGGCCTTGGAGCTGTGGGGAGGTGCTCTGGAGGGAAGAAGGATTCTGTTCCGTTCTGACAACATGGCGGTGGTGTCGGTGGTTAATTCTTTGTCGGCTTCATCATTGCCAGTCATCAGACTGCTGAAGAGATTTGCGTTGATGTGTCTTAAGTTTAATGTTTTATGCAGGGCAAGGCATGTTCCAGGTCGCCTTAACTCAGTGGCGGATGCTTTGTCTCTTTTTCAGTGGGGCAGGTTTCGTTCCCTGGCTCCGTTGGCAGAGGAGGTGGGCAACCCTTGTCCGGAGGGCCTTTGGCAGCTAGGCTCGGAATTTTTGGAAGATGGGTGAGAGGTTCTTTGTCTGAGTCATCTTGGAAGGCCTACCCACGAGTATGGAGGGATTGGGACACTTTGGCTGAGCGGTTCAGGTACGTGGCACTGGGCGGTTTGGATGAGGAAAGTCTGCTCAGAGCATACCTCATTCGGTTATTTGAGTCTGGGGCATCTCCTGGAGTGGTTCGGCAGTCTTTAGCCGCCTTGGCTTTCCTTTTTCAGGTATCGGGGAAAAGAGATGTTACCAAGGATTTTGTGATAAGATGTGCAGTTTGGGGTTATGTGAAGGGGGAAATGCAGGGAGGACGCTAGGCGTCCAGTTTCGAGACTATTATTGGAGGGGCTATGGGATTTTGTTGGGAGTTTTTGTTCTTCAATTTATGAGGTTCTGCTTCTGAGGGCGGCTTTTAGTTTAGGGTTTTTTGGGGCATTTCAAGTGGGTGAGTTGGTGTGTAATTCTAGGAGAGGAGGTGGTGGTTTAGGAGCTGATGCGGTTGGGTTGGGAGTTAATGATCTGGTTATTTGGGTTGCTAACTCCAAGACGGATCAGTTGGATAGGGTAGGAGTTGGTTTATTCAGTGTGGATAACTGTGTGGTTTGTCCAGTGGAAAACGTTAAGAAATTTTTGGAGGTACGGGTGGAGTCTAGTGTGGCCTTTTTATGTCACGCGGACGGATCGGCTTTATCAAGATTTCAGTTTATTTCTATTTTTAAGAAGGGTTTGGAGAGTTTAGGGAGAAATCCGAAGGAATTTGGTTCTCATTCTTTTCGTATTGGGGCTGTAACGGAAGCTTCGAGGTTGGGTTTGTCGGCAACGGAAATTCAAGAATTGGGAGGATGGAACTCAAGGGCTTTTAAGTCTTACGTTCGTCCTGGTTTGCTGTCATGAATTTTGTAATCATCTGTTAAAGCTGGGAGGTAATGTGGAGCACAGTTTGCTGTATGTTATGTTTTCAACTTTTTATAAAAAAAAAAAAAAAAAAGAGAAATTTTGAAATACGAAAAATATCAAATTTATACATGAAATATGAATTATACCTTTTATATGGAATATATATATTTATTCTATTTTATCTTTGTCAATTTGTTGGTTGTTTGGGGTTGAGTGTGGGGGTTTGGAGTATTTGGAGGCAAGGAGTTGGTGTTTGTTTATGATATGTTTTTCTTTACAGGTATGGTCATGGTTATTGGGAGGGATGTGTGGTGGTTTGGTGGGGAGTTTTTCTTTTAAAATATTTTGTGTGGTGAATTTTTTCTTATTAAAGTAATTTGTGTGGTGGAGATGTTGGTAATGTGTTTTTGTTTTTGCATATCCTCCAAGAGTGGTGTGGATTATTGGACACTCGCTAATTTTTTTGGGCGAGAAGAAGGGCGTTGGTGCGATCCTCTGGAGTTCAGATGGGTACGGTGGATCGGAATCCGTGGACTCCTATGGGAGGAGTTTAAGCCGACGGTTTTGGGTGCCCTGAGGCACGGTGAAGTTCCCCATGTGCTGGGGTCCCTCTTGGTGTGCTGCTGGAGCAGATGCAGGCGGATCTGCGGCAGTTGAGGGATTTGGGAGTGGTCCCTCATGGAAAGCTGCTGGAGCAGATGAGAGCGGATCTGCAGCAGCTGAGGGAGTTGTGTGTGGTCCCTCTTGGTGTGCTGCTGGAGCAGATGCAGGCGGATCTGCCGCAGTTGAGGGATTTGGGAGTGGTCCCTCATAGAAAGCTACTGGAGCAGATGAGAGCGGATCTGCAGCAGCTGAGGGAGTTGGGTGTGGTCCCTCTTGGTGTGCTGCTGGAGCAGATGCAGGCGGATCTGTGGCAGCTGAGGGAGTTGGGTGTGGTCCCTCTTGGTGTGCTGCTGGAGCAGATGCAGGCGGATCTGTGGCAGCTGAGGGAGTTGGGTGTGGTCCCTCTTGGTGTGCTGCTGGAGCAGATGCAGGCGGATCTGACGCAGTTGAGGGATTTGGGAGTGGTCCCTCATGGAAAGCTACTGGAGAAGATGAGAGCGGATCTGCAGCAGCTGGGTGTGGTCCCTCTTGGTGTGCTGCTGGAGCAGATGCAGGCGGATCTGCGGCAGCTGAGGGAGTTGGGAGTGGTCCCTCATGGAATGCTGCTGGAGCAGATGCAGGAGGATCTGAGGCAGTTGAGGGAGTGGTCACCATGGACAGTGGTGGTGTGGTCCGAGGTGATGCCAAGGATGGTGTGGGAGCAAGCAGAGAATGAGGAGGCGGTGCGGCTGGGCCGTATCAAGCTGAATCGAAGCATGGGAAGGTTCATGAGGAGGATGGAGGGTGTGGTGGTGCGACATCTACCTTTTGAAGAGGAGGAGGCGGAGTGTTATTTTATGGCGGATGGTGTTCACCTGACAGATGTGGGCAAGGATCTGTTCATCCTGGGACTCAAGGAAGGGATCGTACAAGTCCTGTTTTTCTTGGGGGGGAGCTCTCCCATAAGGGGTTATGTGAGGAGCTCGTGGCGGGGGCTTGTAGGCAGTGCTGGATAGGGGTTCCTTTTTAGTTAGGATTAATTTGTCAGATGGTTGGGAGTTGGGTAGATTTTTGGTGGTTGGTTGGTTTGGAGGTGTGTGGGGGTTGTGGGGAGTCCTCTTTCAGCACTGGATTATTGTTTTAATTTGTTATGAGACTTGTTATGTTATTATGGTGGGGTTTTAGTGTGGAGTTTTTAGCTGTGGCCTATATATAATAAATATATATATTATTCCACAGTTATGTGTTTGCGTATTTTTGTGTGTTTCTTGTCTCCCGTAGTCTGACGGTGAAGTTCCCCATGTGCTGGGGTCCCTCTTGGTGTGCTGCTGGAGCAGATGCAGGCGGATCTGCAGCAGCTGAGGGAGTTGGGTGTGGTCCCTCTTGGTGTGCTGCTGGAGCAGATGCAGGCGGATCTGCCGCAGTTGAGAGATTTGGGAGTGGTCCCTCATAGAAAGCTACTGGAGCAGATGAGAGCGGATCTGCAGCAGCTGAGGGAGTTGGGTGTGGTCCCTCTTGGTGTGCTGCTGGAGCAGATGCAGGCGGATCTGCGGCAGCTGAGGGAGTTGGGTGTGGTCCCTCTTGGTGTGCTGCTGGAGCAGATGCAGGCGGATCTGACGCAGGCGGATCTGATCAGTAGGCGATTTAAGTGAGTAGGAGCATTATCCTTAAACATATTCAGTGATTATCACTTTTAAACTACGGGAAGACCTCCTTGTCCTCCTTGTTTTATGAGGTGCTGCAAGTTCTACCGGAGCTAAAGGATCGTGTCACCCTTTATAAGCGTCCACAGGTGCAATATAGAGAACCACTATTTTGGCTCTGGAATATGTGAGTGTGACTCCACATTAACACTCGAGAAACACTGTATATATGGTTTACACTATGATGTATCGTTCTGTCTTTTTCTTTTGAGTACCACCACTCGAGCAAGCTGTGCACTGGATGTATCATGCATATAAGTATTTGTTTTCCATTTTATCATTTGATGAGCACATATCTCACACTTATGTAATCACTGAACCACTATAGTGAGTTCCACTGGAGGTCTTTCTCCGCATTGAATTCTATACAGGCTAGGGTCAGAGTGGGGCAGTCGGAACGCGCGTGCAGGCGCACTAAATCACGGCGCAGTAGCAGCACATAACGGCCAATGACGGCCAATATACGCAGTACGTGCGTACAAAAGTGCGCCGACACCACGCAACCGGCAAATGAACGCATTTTTCTCAGAACGTGAAACCGCTGCTACAGACGTACAGAGTGCGCTGCGGCCGCATGGCAGCGTGTGTGCGTGATTAGGAGACGTCAGACGCTGCTAGTGTGCGGCCTACATAACGCTCACAGCCGGATTTCCTAGAATTGCGTTGGTGAGTACCTGCGACTGTGCGACTGTGGTCGTCTGACCACTTAAGCGTATTCCGTGAAAAAATGCGTGCGCACGCATCGACGTACATTTTGACGGTGGCCGCAGAAAATGCGCTCATCTGTCCCTAGCCTAAATGGTTCGCACTTTGACCATTTGAGTATTTTTTTGGTGTTTGAGTATTTTCACCTAAACTAGAAAAATATATAAAAAATAACAATTTAAGGGGGAAAGGGAAGGTAATTTAACAAAAGTAATATGCAGACAAACACGTTTTCTAGCCTTGTTGACTTGGTAGGACGTTATATTTTACACAACTATTACATTAGAAAATTGTGTTCAGTGTCTCAGTGATGGATGGTTTACTATGGGAAAAAGACTAGCAGGGTAATTCAAAGAGAATCGAAAAGTCACCACACTTTTGGTGACTTTTCGTTCTCTTCAATTCAGTTCCTTTTGCCGATCCCATTTCGGTGACCCTGCGGTGTATTCAGCAAGCACCACAGGGTCACCGAATTGCAGGGAAAGGCTGCCGCAAACCCGACGTAAACTAACCGCAAAACCCGGCGAATGCACACCGAAAACCCGCTAAAACATCTGGATTAACCAACTGAAAAATGACGGAAAAACCCGAGCAGGAGTCGATCACACGCAGCGATGCCGCCGGAAAAACCTGATACCGCAGATGAAGGCTGTGAATAAATTAGAAAAACAGTTTGCTTGAATGTTTGAAAAGTGAAACGCTGTTTGCAAAGAAACTACTGAGTGAAAATGTCTGAAATTTACATATGAGGTCCAAGGAATGATAATAAGAAGGGCTGTTACAGAAAAAAGAAGTAAACTTAAAAAAAAAAAAATCGGGCTTTTTAAAAATAAATACAGAAAAATGCTTAAAATATCCTAAAAAATCTATAAATAAAGACTCTTTACTGCAGAATTTTATAATGAACGGTTTATTAGATATTGAATTAAAACGGGAATATTTTTAACATTGAAGCCTATGGGATTCGCATGAATAAATCTGCCACATGAAACCACCGAATGGCAGGGCATTTCAGGAACCTTTCACTGCTGGTTTGTGCTCTCTGAATAGCCGAAGCAGTGCTTTTTTATGGGGATTTCACTGCCCTCGAACAGGCACCGTATGTGCAGGCAATTTGCCAGGATTTGGCGTATTGCCTGCTTTCTGGATAGCCGAATGGTCAAGAAAGGTAACCGAACGCTGATTTTCAGCGTTCAGTTACCTTTCTCCAGCCACTCGGATCTCTTTGAATAACCCTGTAGGTTTGGCTGTGGCCAAATTTTGATAATCCCAATTTCATTTCTGGCTGAATTTTACTCTCCGGACGAAACATGCATAATTTTCAATAGCCAGGGTTGGAAATTAAGGTTATGGTTAGAAATTAGGGTTGGGGCTTGCAGTACTCACGTTAAAAGAAGAGGTAGAAGCATTTGCCTAAAAATGAAGCAAACATGGGGCAGAATGTTAGGATTAGGGTTAACTGTAACCCTAAATGCAATCCTGACAATAAAACAAGTACAAATACTAACCAAATCCTAATTTCTAATCCTAGCCCCAATTTCTAACTAGAACTGTAAAACTAATTTGTGATCCTAACCCTAAATCTAACTCTAACCTTAATTTCTTACCTTTATCATAACTTTAAACCCTAACCCTAATTTTTAACTATAACCAATTTCTAACCTTAACCCTGATTTGTATCGCACAAACTCCTAAATCTAACCTTAACAGTGCACTTTGGACCAGAGCGTCCCATTTGGCCATGGCTAAATTTGAAGCATCAAAATTCGTCAGAAGTCAAATTGGAGGGCATCTTTTTTACCATTTCATTTTATGACACAGTTTAGTGACATCACCCTTAGTGATGTAGATCTGATAACTTTGGAAGCTTGTTTGAAAACAAAACAAGGTTGACACAGGGACATCACTTTTCAATGGACACTGTGACAAAAAATTCAATGGAAAAAAAAAAGAATCCCTTTCTCCAAACAAAAAGCTTATTGTTGGTATCATTCTGATTTTGCGTCTTCTGTTTTTTAATTGCAGTGTTATTCTACTTGTAAAATGGTTGATTAAAGAAGCATTTTAGCCATTGGAAAAAGTCATTGTTTTACCTGTAAAAAATTAATCCTATTTATTCAGTTAGGGTCAAGGGAAGGAGACACAACGGGACAAAAGGAGTAATGCAGAAGAAGATGAGGGAGAGAGGCATTGGCAGAGGTGCAAAGGTGAGTATCGGAAAGATGGAAAGCTGGGTTACAGGAATTAACTAAAGGAACAAGTCGGAGACAGAGGGATCGGGCCGTGACATAACAGGGATTGGAGAGATGGAGTAGAGACAAAATGAGAAGTGGGAATGGGACAGGGTGCCAACTAGATGAGAGAGAAGGAACAGAGACACGACTGGTTGAGATGGCTCGAGCAGAGTCAAAATACAAGTGGCAGGTGGAGGCAGAGGGCAATACATATTTAGCTCTAGGCCAATGCAACATTCATACCTCTCTACCTTTTTTTTTTTTGAGAAATTATTTTACCAGGAAGGACACATTGAGATTTCTCTCGGTTTCAAGTATGTCCTGGGTGGCGAGTCTGTACTGTTAGGTGTCTTGCTCAAGGACACTTACTGGAGAGGTGCTCATCGGGACTGAACCTATGACTCCACAGGCTCTCTCCAAGCAGAGCAGTGATGTTACCTCTACTCCACCCAGCCGGTACTCCTATCTACCTTGCTTTCGAATGGATGAATGGGAGTGTTTCCAAAACGGATATCAGCCTTGTAGCAGTTAGTATTAGATATAATCTAGACACCGTCGTCTAATAAAGTTCTCAATCTTTCTGCCCTCCGAGTATAGTCATCTCATATGTAAAGCTCCTATGAGCAGGACACCCTACACCTCTTGTTTCCATCATGTGTCCATTTTTATCCCATTCCATTTGGTTACTGTAAAGCGCTGTGGAAACTGTTGGCGCTATATAAATGTCAATAATAATAATAATGTAACCCACCATCACCCACTCAAATAGATTATATACAGACACATATATAGAAGTGAGCTGGGATTTAGACATTCCTTATAATAAATAATCAGAATAAGTATCATACATTTAAAGATAATATATGAATTATCTACTAAGCTGAAGTTTCACAGACTATGGGCCAAATGGGAACCCCATTCTTCCTGAAAAAAATTGTAAGAGTAGCTGCTTTCCCACATATTCCTGGTGGACTTGACCCCTGTATAGACATATATGCTCAGTTGTAGCTCAGGCTCAGGCTTGAGAAATTTAAAAGTGATATTTGGAAGAATTTTAATTCCAAGTTGCTATAATAAGCCTTTACAAACGTTTGTCTCTATGAGAAATAAACCATACCATCCGGTACATCACCACAAAGTGGTCTCCTAAGGCTCGGGTCAGACAAACGCATTTTAAAAAAGTGCGTCCGAACGCATGGACGTACTTTTTGACGGAAGACACGATAGCGGTCATAAGAAGCGCAATTTCGGCCGTGATTTCATACGGAGCCAAACCAGGATACTTTGGGTGTCTGGACGTTATGTTGGCCGGACATGAGCAGCATCTGACGTCTCCTAATCACGCACACACGCCGCTATGCGGACGCAGCGCACTCTGTACGTCAGTACTAGCGGTTCGACGTTCTTGCGAAAATGCGTTCGTTGGCCGCTTGCGTTGTGCGGCCGAACTTTCGTGCAGCCGTGCTTCGTGTTGGCCTGCGTTGGACGTCATTTGCTGCTACCACGGCTGTCATAAAGTGCAGCTAAATGCACGTTCGCACTGCGTTAGTCTGACCCCAGCCTAAAATGTTTAAAAGGGCTTGAACTCTGTATAATCAATAACTACACTAATATTCCTTTGTTTCCTGTCGTTTGTGGTTTTGCCTGTTCTGTAAATCAAGCTAGTTTGTCCTGGTTGACCGGTAGAGTAGATAGATGTATTGTAAAGCAATGAGAAGAAGGTATGTGATTCAGGGAGGTGGTGAAACCTGAACTCAATGGCATTTTTACTACAGAGTCTTACTAACAGCATGGTTACTGTGTTGCAGTGGGGGTATATTTCCTCAGGTTTTCTTACAGTTAAAAACCAATAACCCTTAAGGCAGGGATCTCAAACTCTGGCTTTGCCTACAAATCCCAGAATTCTTTGAATACAATAAATGGCCAGAGAATCATGGGAGGTGTAGTTCAGAGGCATCTGGGGGCCAGAGTTTGAGATCCCTGCCTTAGGGTCACGAGAAGATAATCAAATATAACAATTTTATGTTGATCACACAAATACATGAGTATTTTCATATAGCTGAATTTGACTCTTACAGGGTTATTCAAAGAGATCCGCATTGTGGCCGAAAGGTAACCGAACAGTGAAATTCAGCGTACGGTTACCTTTCCTGGCCATTCGGCTATCAAGTGAGCAGGCAGTTCCCCAAATCTTGGCGAATTGCCTGCACATACAGTGCCTGTTCGAGGGCAGTGAAATCCCCATAGAGAAGCAATGCTTCGGCTATTCAGGGAACAAAAACCAGCAGTGAAAAGTTGCCGAATTGCCCTGCTGTTAGGTGGTTTCATTCGACAGGTTTATTCAGGCGAATCCCATAGGCTTCAATGTTAAAAATATTCCCGTTTTAATTCAATATCTAATAAACCGTTTATTATGATATTCTGCAGTAAAAAGTATCTTTATTTATAGAATTTTTAGGATCTTTTAGGCATTTTTAGGTGTTTTTTTTAAATCGTTTTTTATTTTTTCTGTAACAACCCTTTTTATTATCATCCATTGGATCTTATATATAAATTCCAGACATTTTCGTTTTGTAGTTTCTTTGCAAACAGCGTTTCACTTTTCAAACATTCAAGCGTACTGTTTTTTTTTCCTCTCCATTCGTCTGTGGTGTCAGCCTTTTCCAGCGGCTGCACTGCACTGTGATCGGCGGCTGCTTGGGTTTCACTGACGTGTTCGGCGGGGTTAATCCAGATGTTTTTGCGGGTTTTGGTGTGTGTTCGCCGGGTTTTGCGGTGAGTGTTCGGCGGGGTTTGCATCGGCTTTTCCCTGCACTATGACGACCCTGCAGTGTATTCAGCAAGCACCGATATGGGATCGCCAAATCGCACCGAATAGAAGAGAATGAAAAGTCACCGAACGTGCAGTGACTTTTCAATTCTCTTTGAATAACCCTGTAATTCTCCAAGGATAATATTGAGGTGAACCTGTCATGCCATTGGATGTTGGGCTCATTTAATATACGTTTTAACAGTTTTTATTTTTTGCTAACACATATAACTGAAAAAAGTGAGCGATTCCCATTAAGTCCCTAAACCTGTGTGTGGTCAGGTGCAAGGCTGTCGCCAATTACAAGCTTCAGGCCAGTGGAAAAGTGCATTGTGGTCCATCGTGGTGCATTGTGGGCGAACACGCGGAAATGTTCGCTGTTCGACGAACGGTCGAACGGCCAATGTTCGATGCGAACTCATGTTCGCATCGAACCGCCAGCCCATCCCTATTAAGGACCAGGGGTATATAAAGTCAAACTATTTATGACGTAACAGTTAAATTGGTACTTAGGGATTAAAGTCTAGCTGTCCCTCACTTTCATGCAGTATTCTGTAGGAGGGTGTGACAGCTCTTAGATGAAAGCCATCATACAGGACAGTCCTTCATTCACTCCGTGCGCCTGCTTGACAGGGCACTGACATCACCGCTGAGGATCATTTGCACAGCGCTGTGCGATACTCACTGCATGCCCTGCCCACATAATGGAAAAACATGGCAGTGCACAGTGCTGGAACCAGGAAAGTAAGCACCTGCTGTCATATCTCATAAAGAAAGAAAATTGTTCTCTTAATAAAATTGATCTGCCCTCAACTGGACTAATAGAGATGTGAAAATATGAAGAATAGATGCCGTCAAGGGTAGGTACTGCGGAGATTGAAACTCTGTCAAGTGCATCCCTTTGCTCACATTTAGCTATGAGGGAAATTTATGAATTTTTGTTTGTTTTTAAGGCGTGACAGCAAATAAGTATTCAACAAAGCCTCCAGTTACAGAAGCCATGGAGGAGCACTTACATCATTTTGTGTAGTAAATTGCATCATATTTTTTCTTTGCAGAATACTTCATTCATTGAGCTTTTCTTTTTCGTTTTGCAACATTTCACAGTTGAACATTCACTAACACTAAGGCCTGGTTCACACCTGGGCGTGTTACAGCGCGTTCCTACGTGCTGTAAAATGCTCAAACACTGAAATCCCATTATTTCCTATGGGCATGGTTCACACCTGGGCGTTTTACAGTGCGTAGGAACGTGCTGTAAAACGCCCTATGCCCAAAGAAGTACAGGAGCTTCTTTGGGACGTATTACAGCGCGTTTGCAGCCATAGACTTCAAAAACGCGTGAACGATGTGCGTTTCTAATTATCAAAAACGCTCATAAAACGCCTGACAAAAAACGCGCGTAAAACGCGCATATGAGATACGCTCAGGTGTGAACCCAGCCTTACGGATCCACTGTCATGCATTTTTAATTGTAGAATTATGTCCGGAAGCATCAGCTGTTTAAAGGAATACTCAACGCCCGGGGGCTCAACCTTGGCCCTCCAGATGTTTTTGATCTAAAATTCCCATCAGGCTCTGTCAACTTAATGAGTGGATGAATATCATCGATGGCGTAGTTCCAAAACATCTGGAATGCCATGGTTGAGCACCCCTGCACTAAAGGGTTATTCAGAGAGAGACGATATGGCGCCGAAATGTAACCAGACACTGAAATTCAGTGTACTGTGCCATTTCGGGGCCATTCGACTATTCAGAGAACAGGAAATTCCCCAAATTTTGGCGAATTGCCTGCACGTACAGTGCCTGTTCAAGGGCAGTGAAATCCCCCATAGAGAAGCAATGGTTAATCTATTCAGAGAACACAAAACAGCAGGGAAAAGTTGCCGAAATGCCCTGCTGTTCAGTGGTTTCATTCAACAGATTTATTCAGGTGTTTCCCATAGGCTTCAATGTTAAAAATATTCCCGTTTTAATCCAATATCTAATAAACCGTTTATTATTTTATTCTGCAGTAAAAAGTCTCTTTATTTATAGATTTTCTAGGATCTTTTAGGCATTTTTCGTGATTTTTTTGGCAATTGCTTTCCGGTTTTTTAAACGCTTTTTCATTTTTCCTTAACAGACCTTTTTATTATCATTCATAGGATCTAATATGTAAATTCCAGACATTTTCATTCAGTAGTTTTTTTGCAAACAGCGTTCCAATTTTGATACTGTCAAACTTAATGTCTGCAACATTTCGGGAGCCCTTTCGTTCCCCGCACTTCGGGGCGATTTGGCTATTCTAGTTCACTGACCCTGCAGTGCATTCAGCAAGCACCACAGAGCCCCCCCAGAGTGCAGGGAAAACCCACTGCAATCCTGCCGAAAACCCGCCGCAATCACCAGAAAAACCATGTCGAACACACCGGAAAAAGACGACAAGATGCCAATCACAGCTCAGAGCAGCCAATGGAAACAGCCGGCTAGTTTTCTGAAGAACCCTGTAAATTTATGTAGGATTAGGGGGACGGAACAGTTAAAGTTTGGTTAAACTGTTAGTACATCAACTCAGTGACTCATTCATCAACATCTAGGTGGTAAATGGCTAGACTGTAATGAGGGGGCTGGCAAACTGCTTCTCCTGCTCTTTATCTTATCACCACTTAAAGGTCTGAGCAGTGGAAGTTATTATTTAATTGGGAATTAATAGACATTTTGGCTAGTGCTACATACAGAAAGGGCTCTATCACCTCCTCAACACTAGCGCTCACATAAATGAGCATTAGCGCTAAGTTAATTGAGGTGATAGCAACCCGCAAAGATCACCTCCCAATCGCTAAAGGGTTACAAAAATCAGTGCGCTTCGGTTTTAGCTTTGTGTACTTTGCTTTACCTATGCTTTACATGGGGAGTGCAAAGAGTAAGCAAGCAGTAATTAACGTTAGGATCACAAAGTCCTAATGTTAATCACTAACTGGTGTCGCTAACTAAAAAAGTTTGCTACAGTTTAGAGCCGGTATTAACTGATTACGCTTCTGCAGAATCAGCAGCAGCTGGAACCCCCCAAAAATCAAATACTCACCTCTCATCCCGCCGCGAGAACGACAGCCCGATCCGTTGGTACCTGGCTCTGGGAGCAGAGTGAGACTGGGGAAAAAAGTCCCCAGTCTCCCTTCGCAATCACTCCACCGACCTGCAGGATCTCACGAGGTGCGAGATCCTGCCAGTCAGGTGACCCAGTAGAAGAAGTGTCCTTGGAGTCCTACGTAATCCATGGAGAGGATGCTCATGATGGCATGTTAGCGCTGCCCCGAGCATCCTGGAGCCTAGCGGCTGCTATGCGGCAGGCTGATTAATTCAGCGCCTGCCTCGTAAATGTGCTTGTAAAAATGGGTATCTAAGGGGAGATTTGCAAGCGCAAATTTTTCCCGTCAGTGTCCCCATTCTAGCTTAGGGCACATGATAGTGCCCAAATAGTTTAATTCCCTACTGGATGCCAAGTTCCGATCACAGGTTCAATTTAATACGAGCTGAGCAGGCCTGACCAATTAGCAAAATTATTAATTGTTAATGAGTTGTTGACACTGAGGCCAAAATGTCAATGTATGATGTGTAGGTGAGGAACAGAAAATGGTGACCTGACACTCCCAGGGCTTCAACACGTGCAAAAAATGCCAAAGCTGATCAAGATTTGTTCCAGTCTCTACAAAGCCTAAGGACAATTGTGTTAGCTTGTCCTTTACCTTGACGGGAATTCTTAGCTAGGCTTTGCAGTCATAAAATAGTATTGTTCAGTCTAGCTGAAATTCACCTACTCCAATACTGACCCAAAATAAACAAGTATGACTCTAATTGTGTCTCACTTTCATCCCAACCAACTCCAACAGTGGAAGGGCAACCTGCCTGGAATCCTTGGGATCTTTATCTCTTTTGACAAACAGAGAAAATAAAGTTGTCGCTCTGTTTGTAGATGTTTGTGAGGAACCTTATGCACATTCTTCAAAATGTCACTTTCCAGGAAAATTCAGGGATAACCATTTCATGTCTAAGTACTCCAGGATAGGGATGAGCTGTTTAGTTCGATCGGTTCGGAGTTCGATTCGAACATTGGCCGTTCAACATTGGCCGCAAACGTCGAACTTTTTGGGACGTTCACCAAAAGTTTGGGAAAAAAAAAACCTATTTTGAAAAAAGTATAGAAAATGCTTAAAAGACACTAAAAAATCTAGAAATAAAGAGACTCTTTACTGCAGAATATTATAAGCAACGGTTTATTAGATATTGTATTAAAACGGGAATATTTTTAACATTGAAGCCTATGGGATAAAACATTCTTGTAACTAAAACATCAGGCAGACACGGCCCTCTAATCAGGCACTGTAGAGGCAGGGCTCGAGTCCTGCGGGAACGTGCACTTCTCTCACAGCGGGAACGCTGCGGGAACGCTGCGGGAACGCTGCGGGAACACAGGTTCCCGCTGTGGCCTGAGCCCAGTGGTGTAGCGAGGGGGGGGCACTTGCACTGGACGGCACTGGAGCGCCGGGCGCAAGGAGGTTCCCCCTCTGTGCCGTCCCTTCTGGCTGCTGCACGTGCTCCCTGGCCACCCCTGCGGCACAGAAACTCTTTCCCGCAGGCCAGGGCCATATTATATATATGAGGGGCCAGTGTGCAGGCACCAGGAGCCCAGGCTGCACTTTGAAAAATACGCACAGTGAACTGCACGTTGCTTACTTCATACCCCAGAGGTCAGTGCCCTCCCTGCTCCTCTGCCATCAGTTCCGGGTCAGCGAATTATCCAAACGCTGCCGGAATCTAACAGAGAGAGGACGCGGCAAAGGATCTGTGAACTCCTCCACGTGCTGCAGCCGGAGCAACATCAAGGCAAGCAGTAAAAAAAAAAACAACACACTGCTAATCTTGATTTAAAAATGCTCCCTCTGTCATCAGCTCAACCTCTAGATCTCCCTTTCTCCTGTTCCTCTTTTTCTTCTGCTCTTTCTGTCTCTTTTTCTCCTGCTCTGTCTCTTTTTTTTTCTCTTGCTGTCTCTTTTTCTCCTGCTGTCTCTCTTTCTCCTGCTTTCTTCTGCTGTCTCTTTTTCACCTGCTTTCTTCTGCTGTCTCTTTCTCCTGCTCTGTCTCACGTTCTCCTACTCTGTCTCACGTTCTCCTACTCTGTCTCACGTTCTCCTGCTCTCTCGCATTCTCCTGCTCTGTCTCGCGATCTCCTGCTCTGTCTCACGTTCTCCTGCTCTGTCTCGCGTTCTCCTGCTCTGTCTCGCATTTTCCTGCTCTGTCTCGCTTTCTCCTGCTCTGTCTCGCTTTCTCCTGCTCTGTCTCGCTTTCTCCTGCTTTGTCTCGCTTTCTCCTGCTTTTTCTGTCTCGCTTTCTCCTGCTTTTTTTGTCTCGCTTTCTCCTGCTTTGTCTCATGTTTTCAGTGAGAAAGGAGACGTGGGCTTGTGGGCTCTGTTCCGAGACAGTGTCATTATTCGTTTATAAACGCAAACAGTGTCACTTAGATAATTTCATTTATAAATGGGGGGGGGGGCCGGGGCATACCAGGGGGGATTTGCCCCCGTGCGCCATATGACCTTGCTACACCTCTGCCCGGGCCCGAAAGAATTTAGCTGGCCGCACATTGCCAGCGGCCGCATGTTCTTCCTCCTACGAGCGGCCGCTGGCATGAAGTGTGGCCGCTCGCCTGGGATCCAACAGCCAGCTGCGATCTTGCGAGATTGCAGAGTTCACGTGAACTCCGCGAGATCGCGGCTGGCTGTTGGATCGATCCCAGGCGAGCGGCCGCACTTCATGCCAGCGGCTGCTCGTAGGAGGAAAAACACGCGGCCGCCGGCAATGTGCGGCCAGCTAAATTGTTTCGGGCCTGGTAGGGAGGTGAGCTGTGGGCAAATATATCCATATGAGCTGGCATGGGGCAAATATATCCATATGAGCTGGCGGAAATATATCCATATGTGAGCTGGGGGCAATATGTCCATATGTGAGCTGGGGGCAATATATCCATATGTGAGCTGGGGGCAAATATATCCATATGAGCTGGCATGGGACAAATATAGCCTTATGAGCTGGGGGCAAATATATCCATATGAGCTGGGGGCAATATATCCATGTGAGCTGGGGGAAAATATATCCATATAACCAGTTATGGGTATATTATTCTGGGGGCTCAGTGCTGGGTATATTATTCTGGGGGTCCAATGCCGGTGTATATAATTCTGGGTGGTCTGTGCCTGTGTATATAATTCTGGGGGTTTGTGCCTGGATATATATATATATATTAGTGTATGTGATATAATATAAATATATATATATATTAGTGTATGTGATATAATATAAATATATATATATATAATTATATTATATAACGTGTTAGTCCAGTTGCCAAAATCACGAGTATACCTGTACATAGTGATACCTTTCACTGATCAGTATAGTTTCCAGACCTGAAGAAGAGCGTTATACTCTTGAAAGCTTGTCTTTTAAATGTAATGTTGACCCAATGGAAATGGTATCACGACGTACTGCTATACTCGTGATATATATATTTTTTCTTCAGGTAATGGGTGTTGTGGAATTCGTGGGTGAGTTCCCTCACTTTTTTTCACTTGACTTCACAGGACTTGACCCCTGTGTAGAGGGCAGCCTGCCGGGGCCTCCCAAGGATCCCCTTGAGGCCGCCGGATGACAGAGCTGCGACTGTGCGGGCTAGCCGCCGGTGTGCATGTGGCATGAGACAAGCGGCGCAGGGAGGGAGCCACTGCACCTGTGGCCATTGCAGACCCCCCCTCACAACCAGGATCCAGGGAGCCCCCACTGACCACCAGGCTAAGTTAAGGCGACACATTTCTAAAAAAAAAAAAATCTAAGGACATTTTTAAATGTCCCCGGGAACATAAAATAAAACTTTTTTTTTTCTTTCTCTACCTGGCTGAATGTATTTAATCATATATATTAGATACATTCAGCCAGGTAGAGGGGGTGGCATGTGGGCTGTACAGACTCTCAGGCAGTGGTTTCTTTTTTTTGTGCGTATATTTTTAGCAAATTTATAGGGGAAGGCAAGGGCAGGTATATATATATATATATATATATATATATAGATAAGATATATATCTATATTCTTATAAATATATATATCCAGACTTGTATTACACACACATTTTGGCAACTAACTGCCCCCCCCCCATTTGGCTGATCCCTCCAGAAGAAATGTTGAACCCGATAGAGCAGAGAATAATATATACATTCTCTGCTCTGTCGGGTTCAACATTTCTTCTGGAGGGATCAGCCAAATGGGGGGGGGGGTGCGTTTAGTTGAGATTGTCCATATGCCACCCCCCCATCTGCGTATGTGTATATATGGTCTGAGGTCTGTGGGTGGGTGTATATATATATATATCTGCGTGTTGATATATATACGTATATATAGGTCTGCGTGTTGACATATACGTATATGTCTGTGTGTGGTATCAATGCATCCCTACTCTATACACAGCGCTCCGTTTCCCTATAATATACAGTATATGATCATCAGGGGTTACCTTTTTTTTATATCTTTATACAATTCCTATTAAATTAACAGTAATTTTTGATGTATTTTATTCAGTAGAAACATTTTTTGCCTATATAACATGTGCTTTGTGAAAATAAAACGTTTTTGTGTGTACATTTTAATTTAGTTAGTGGATTCCTGTCCAGTGCAGTGAGAAGCAAACGTAATGCAGTGTAGACACACTGCGAGGCGGAGTGAAGTCAAGCCTGCAAAATGTTTGCTTCTCTTCGCTTCGCTACACTGTGCGTCGCTACACGCTCAGTGTGTCTCGGCCTTTATTCCCGCATCGCTAGCTTAGCGAATCAGTTTGTATACTTGTTACTGACCCTGCTTGTTCTGAGGACCCGATCTGTTGCCGACTTTGCCTGCCATTTGACTATTCTCTCTGTGTATTCCCTGCCTGTTCTGTTTGCTTCCTGTTGCTACTGGTGTGCGCCGATTCTCACCATATTCAGTAGCGCAGTACTAGTGCCTAAACATTGCTGACCCGGTTTTGTTATAGCTGCTGATGTAACTGAATAGATCGGGGATCTCGTCTGCATTACCAAAACCTCCACCACTGCACTCTTCACAATACCTATAATAGGTATTACGGTTCCACAATAGGGGTTACGGTGTGAAGGCACTTACTGCCACCAAAGGCACAATATTTGGGTGCACTGCCACTGACGCCTATACCAGATTCATATCATTTTAATATTGGAATGCAGGGTCCACCACTGCACTCTTCCACAATACCACAGAGGGGTTACGGTGTGACGGCACTGTTGCCGACACTAAAGGCCCAATTTTAAAGCACCTATTGTTACTTTCATCCAAAGCCTGCATAAGTTTCACCATAATTTAGCCCAAAAAATCACTAAACTTGTTCTGCGTGTCCTAAAACGTCTCCTCTTTTCATACAGGCTGCCACCCCAAGCAGTTGTTTATGAATAGATTAAAGGAAAACCATTTACCGTCATTTGAAATGTCATTTTTTTGTTTTTAAATGTTTCTATACATCCTACAAATCCGCCACTTCACGGGCAGGTTATGGGGACCTCCTAGGCACGATATTTGAAGGAATTTCTTGTTTTTATTCTTAACCTTTATTTCATGGAAAACTCACTGTTCTTTTAAAAACGTCTTTTTTTAAACTTTTTGTTAGACTTTGTCAGAAATTTTTGTGTTTTTACGGAACATCTGTTCCTCGTTTCAAAGTGTCTATTCGTTTTGACGTAAACTAATGTTTTTTCGGATCCGATATTTCTGTCGATACGATAATTCTGCCGATACGATAATTCTGCCATTGAGATTTCTCATGTTTTATAAGAAGGATACATTGAGATTTCTCTGGTTTTACAAGAAGGATACATTGATATTTCTCATGTTTTACAAGGATACATTGAGATTTCTCATGTTTTACAAGAAGGATACATTGAGATTTCTCATGTTTTACAAGAAGGATACATTGAGATTTCTCTGGTTTCCCGGGAAGGATACATTGAGATTTCTCATGTTTTACAAGAAGGATACATTGAGATTTCTCATGTTTTACAAGGATACATTGAGATTTCTCATGTTTTACAAGAAGGATACATTGAGATTTCTCATGTTTTACAAGAAGGATACATTGAGATTTCTCTGGTTTCCCGGGAAGGATACATTGAGATTTCTCATGTTTTACAAGAAGGATACATTGAGATTTCTCATGTTTTACAAGAAGGATACATTGAGATTTCTCTGGTTTCCCGGGAAGGATACATTGAGATTTCTCTGGTTTTCCAGGAAGGATACATTGAGATTTCTCATGTTTTACAAGAAGGATACATTGAGATTTCTCTGGTTTTCCAGAAAGGATACATTGAGATGGGAATGATACAAAATTACAGAATCAGCGATATAACCGAAAAATACGATGTCCGAAATTACTGAAATGGAACCGAAATCAGGAATGGAGCCGAAATCACGAATGGAACGAAAATGAATTTCGGTTTTACACATTTCTAGTCCATTCGAAAATTCCGAAAAGTTTTCGTTTCGGCTCGGAAATTTGTTCGGATCTGCCGTTTTCGGATTCGAAAATTTTCAGAAAATCGGCTGAATCCGAATGCACGAATTGGGAAATTTCGTGAAAATTCTGAAATTTCGAAACCCGAAACGCACATCCCTACTTTTTGCCCTTGTTTCCTGTCCCCCAGGACACTACCCGGACCCCCGTACACCTTTTATGGCAAATATCTTGCACATATGCCCTCTTGAAGGGCACTCTAAAAATCGAACTTTCGAGTCCCATTGACTTGCATTGAGTTCAGTTCATGTTCGAGTTCGAACTCTAACTTTTGAAATTGTTCGAGTTCGAATGCGAACCGAACACGGGGGTGTTCAGCTCATCACTTCTCCAGGATCCACTACCAGCCGTGGGGTGCAGCACCACTGACGGCATTGTGTAACGTCTCCCTGCTGTTACTACACCTTATTCTAATACAGCAGCGTGGTTGGAATAGAATTGAGTCAGTAACAGGGAGCTACTTAAGGGGTTATTCAAAAAGCACCGAAATTTCACCGAAATATTGGAGCTCTATCATCCGGCACACTTCAGTGATCTGAAGTACGCCAAATCGATCCGCTCAATGTCGCCGATAAACCTGCCAAATGCAGCCGCAAACTGCCGAAAGCAACCGATAAATCGCCGAAAAACCAACGTATCAATCTGATAAACCGCCGAACAGACCGCTGAACAACTACGACCAGCCGCTGAACAGACCACCGAACGCAGCCGGAGAAAGCCGACCAGCCGTCAAACAGGGTACAAAAAACACAACTTTTAAAAGGATTATATATAAGGTCCTATGAATAACAATAAAAAGGTCTGCTACAGAAATTTAAAAAAGTGGCATTTAAAAAAATTGAATCTTAAAGTTTGCCGAAAAATCCCGGGAAATGCCTAAAACATTCAAAAACATAAATTATTAAAGAGACATTTTATTGCAAATGAAAAGAATAGATTGTGAGTTCCTACGGGAATAGGGCCCTCATCTCCTCCTGTACTGTTTGTCAAATGTTGTTCAATGTATTGTAACCCTGTCTATACTGTGCCTATTGTACAGCGCTGAGGAATATGTCGGTGCTTTATAAATAAAGAATAATGTAGCGCTGTGTTAAAATCTTGCTGCTGGCAGTACCTATTTTTGGCCACAAGATGGAGACAATCGCGATTAGAGACACTGGACATTGGGACTACATTTCCTGGCGTGCTTTGCAAAGAGACAGGAAGTGGGTGGGACCCAGCACACTTACATCCCGAACCTCGTGGAGAACGCGCCAGAGCGCGCGAGGGAACGAGAGAGAGCAGACGCAGTGCCAGACATCACTAGAGGGCCTAGGCCAGAGCGCGAGTGAGACCTGTCAGTTCCTTTATCGGGTCATTCAGCCTGAGGAGAAGGAGACCTCCAAGTTCCAGAGATTGCTGCAGATCAAAGAAACCGAAGACCTCGAGTGAGGAGTTGCCGCGAGTTGATCGGATACGGAGAGCAGGCGGTGAACTGGACAAGCTACGGAAAGTCAGACAACGGATCCGGCCGCAAGTATCCCCAGTCAATATCGAGCGGAGAGACGTCCTGGGTCAGCGGAGCCTAAAGCAACCGGTGGATGGGTGAGAGGCCTCCAAGGCCGTATGTAATTAAGGAACACGCTGCTGTTTTCTCTTTAAAGTCCACAGGGCCCCAACTTGACTAGTCGAAGACATTCCTTAATTAAATTCACTGGCCAGTTGAACTGTACCCGGGTACCACACACACATACACACCTTTTACATTCCGGGACTTAACCTGTGCAGGACTCATTCTGTTACGAATCGGAACGGGGTTTAAAGATACGTTCCGAATATATTATTTTCTCTTTTCCGCTGCGCGTTTACCGGAATACGAAGAGATTGTATTTTTGGGTTCCGCTACGTGTCCCTTTTCAGAATTTCGTGCAATTGCATTTCTTTTCTGTTCGGTTGTGAATATATTTTTTCCGAAATACGAAGCCTCGTGTTTCGTTTCTTTCCCGCTACGCGCTTTTACCGCGATACGAAAGTACTGTAATAATATCTGTGAATACCGTGTCTAAACATCTGCTTACTATTTTAGTAAACTATTTAAATGATAAAAACTCACAGCGGTGTTGGAGTATATTTATTCCCTAGTGCGGGGAGACTGACCCGTGGTTCATTTTCAGCGGCTCCTCCGGGAGTGAGCGCTACAATAATAATAATAAAATGGGTGAATAAAAATGTGATAAAATTTGGGAATTTTTTTTACAATGAATTCTATGGGATTCCCCTGTTTAAACCTGTCGAACGAAACCATTGATAATCTTATTGATTAATGGAATTTTAACAACTTTTTTAGGTATTAAATTGCAGTTTGGCATTCTATGAATCGATTAACCATTATTTCTCTATGGGGAATTTCACTAGCACCAAATTGCACCATATTTCGCTGGCAATTCGCCAATATTTGGCAAACTGCCCGCATTTTGAATAGCCAAATTGCCACTAAATTGCACCGTACGCTGAAATTCACCGTTCGGTGCACAACAAAAGATCCCAATTTAATGGAACCTAACAATTACCAAGCAAACCACCATTCATTGGAGTTGCTATAAGGGCAATTCTGATAGCTAGGAGGTAACCCCTACTCGAAATATATGAAAAGAAACACACAAAAGGTTGGACAGGAACCACACAATTAAAACTAAACCTTTATTATTACAACAAGTTTAAAATATTTTGTGTACCCAAATTCTCAAAACCATAAAAAATAATAAAGTCTTGTAATCTGCCTGTCACGCTCGCTGTCACACTTAACCTCGACAACCGTGGTGCGGATCCTTTTTGACAGACCTTTAAACCCTCCAATCCTTGAGTGGTCAGGACCACTAACCCTATTACTCACAGCCAGGGACAACAAACAAAGCAACAACACAGAGCATAGCCTTTTGAGACCAACAGCAGGTTTTAGAACTAGCAAACACCTGGGCATAAAGGTTCATCCTTGAGGACAGCTGAGAGGTAACCTGAGTTAGGTTTAAGAAGAATGTTAACACACAAGGGCGTGGTTATATAAACAATCCAGGTTGGCAACATACGGGGTTCTCATACAATCCGAGTCAGCGTTATGCAGGGTCAATATACTCTCTGAGTCAGCGTTATGCAGGATCAGCATACACTCTAAGGGCCCTATTACATTCTTCACACAAAAACGCTCGCGCAACGCATGAATTTTTACACGAAGCGTTAAACGTTAACACGCGGAAATCAATGCTGGAATTACAATCCTCGCGCATTTTTTCAACCGTCAAGCAATAACACGCGTTGAACGGAAGTGTACAAACGCGCGCGCAACAACGTTGCGCACAGAAATCAGTGTGCGGACTGTTTTTTTAACGCGATTCAGCCAATCAGAATTAAGAACCACAATTGTCTCACGTTAAGCTTTTGCGTCTGTCAAAGTCAATCTGAGTATATATGCTGCAGTAATAAAAAATGCACACACAGCTTCTCAAATTTATTGGTTTGGTATGTGTAGAATGTGTAACTATACTTTGCTTTTTTTTTTTTGGGCTGGTGTATTTGGGTTCGGCCAGGTCCGTCAGATTTGCCTTTAACACCAGCTTTCAGGCGTTGCTAAAATTATGCGCTAAAAGACTATCAGGGTTATTCAGAGAGCGTGAAAAGCAGGAGAATGACTAGAGAATGAAAAATTCTAGGTCAAAATAGCCAATTTGGAAAGTGAGATGAAAGGGAGAATTTTTCTGGTTTGGCTACTTTGACCTAGAATTTTTCATTCTCCAGTCATTCTCCTGCTTTTCATGCTCTCTGAATAACCCTGTATGCGTTACATTTTGCGCATAGATTGTAATACCATCCGCGTACCAGCACACAAACGCATTTGCGCTCACAATGTTAAGTATAGTACAGTACGCTCGCAAAGGGTTCATGCAGGTTCACCTGCGGTAGACGATAACACGTGTTTTTTGCGCGTACTATGTAATACGACATTCAGCGCAAAGGGTTTTGCCCCTCGCGTTAATGCGTTTTTGCGCTGGCGCAGACGTTTGCGCGAAGATTGTAATAGGGCCCTAAGTCGGATCTGGGTATCACATACATACAGGCTAGGGATGAGCTGTTCGGTTCGATCTGTTCGGAGTTCGCATCGAACATCGGCCGTTCGGTTGTTCGCGAACTCCAAACATATCCGCGTGTTCACCGCATGTTCGCCCACAATGGACCACAATGCACTTTTCCACTGGCCTGAAGCTTGTAATTGGCTACAGCCTTGCACCTGACCACAGGTCAGGTGCAAGACAGGTGCAAGACTATGCCAATCACGGCTAAGAGTCCTGATTGGGCAAATTTTGCCCAATCATGGGCTCACAGAGCTAAGTCCCGCAGCGCACTATATAAGGCTTCACACAGCCCCCAGCACGTGTTTTTTGAGAGGAGATTGTTCTGTTAGTGTGTGTTCTCACTGCCAGCAGCTATTGTGGGGGTCTCATTTCTACAAAATATCTGGGAATTGTTGTAATCTTTGTGTTCTCACTGCCAGCAGCTATTGTGGGGGTCTCAAATCTACAAGATATCTGGGAATTGTTGTAATCTGTGTGTTCTCACTGCCAGCAGCTATTGTGGGGGTCTCAAATCTACAAGATATCTGGGAATTGTTGTAATCTGTGTGTTCTCACTGCCAGCAGCTATTGTGGGGATCTCAAATCTACAAGATATCTGGGAATTGTTGTAATCTGTGTGTTCTCACTGCCAGCAGCTATTGTGGGGGTCTCACTTCTGCAAGATATCTGGGAATTGTTGTAATCTGTGTGTTCTCACTGCCAGCAGCTATTGGGGGGGTCTCACTTCTAGAAGATATCTGGGATTGTAATCTGTGTTTTGTCACTGCCACCCATCATGGGGTCTCACTGATTTATAGGAGGTTCCTGGGAATTGTAATTTGTGTCTTGTCACTGCCACCCATCAGGGGCTCTCACAGACTTGTAGCAGATATCTGGGAATTGTAATCTGTGTCTTGTCACTGTTGCCAGCTATCAGGGGGTCCTATCAGGGGGCTTCACTGATTTATAGGTGGTTTCTGGGAATTGTAATCTGTGCCTTGTCACTGCCACCCATCAGGGGGTCTCACTGATTTAAAGGAGGTTCCTGGGAATTGTAATTTGAGTCTTGTCACTGCCACCCATCAGGGGGTCTCACTGATTTATAGGAGGTTTCTGGGAATATTAATCTGTGTCTTGTCACTGCCACCCATCAGGGGGTCTCACTGGTTTATAGGAGGTTTCTGGGAATTGTAATCTGTGTCTTCTCACTGCCAGCTATCAGGGGGTCTCACTGATTTATAGGATGTTCCTGGGAATTGTAATCTGTGTCTTCTTACTGCCAGCTATCAGGGGGTCCCACATACTTCTAGCAGACATCTGGGAATTGTAATCTGTGTCTTGTCACTGTTGCCAGCTATCAGGGGGTCCGATTAGGGGGTCTCACTGATTTATAGGTGGTTTCTGGGAATTTTAATCTGTGTCTTGTCACTGGCTGCAAGCTATCAGGGTGTCTCACTGAGATATACCAGAGTTCTGGATATCATTAATTTAGATAACACCGTTGAATCAGAGTTCTGCATATCTCCAATTTTTTATAACAGAGTTGAATCAGAGTTCTGTATATCTTTAATCTATGTATCACTCACCATGTCAGAAAGACCAAAAAGGACAGGCAGACACTCCCAGACACAGATAAGAGGGCAAGCAGCCTCTGTGTCGGGAGGCTGTGCCTCTGGTCGTCGTGGATGTCGTGCATCCTCTGCAGGGGCACGCTTGTCCTTTCTAACTGGTGCTGGCCTTCTTAAGCAGCAGCAACATGCAGAGGATTTGGTGGATTGGCTAACCAGGCCATCCTCATCCTCCGAATCCTCTGCCAGCCAGGCTTCTAGTGCTTTACAGTACACTTCAGCTGCCAAAGCATCTAATGCAGCCTCCATGTCCACAGCTACTCCTGCCGTAGCCTCACTATCACACACGGAGGAGTCAGCTGAATTGTTTGACTACAATGACAGTGACATGCTGCTTGAGGATGCGTAGCAACTACAGTGCTCTGATTCAATCTCTGAGGTTGAGGAAGGGAGTATAATCAACCTAGTGGAAGGGGGTGCTAGTGACACACAAATAACTAGCACTCATGTTGCCCCAGCAGCTGCAGTTGGCTCCAGTGACGAGGAGATAGGGGGTGATGATGATGATAAGGTCACTGACTCCACCTGGGTGCCTGATCGAACAGAGGAGTCAAGTGAGGAGGAGGCACAACAAACACGAGGCACAACATCCTCTATGACCAACCATAGCCAGTCCAAGTCATCAGATGTCAGAGCTGCTCAGGTGCAGAGAGCTGTTGTCTCGCAGCACACGTCCAGGATCTCTGCTGTCTGGGAGTTCTTTAAGAAATGTGCAGAAGACCGCAAGACAATGTTATGGAGTCATTGGGAAAGGCAGTCAGCAGTAAAGGTGCACATGACTTTAGACACGTGGTCCAGCAAGCATGGACAGGGCCGTTACATTTCTTTCACGGCACACTGGGTAACTCTGATAGCAGCTGGGAGGGATCCAAGACGGGGCTCTGTGCTGGAGCTTGTTCATCCACCATGCCTCCAGAAAGCTGCTTGTATGAGGTCTGTCTGCTCCACCATCACCTCTTCCTCCTCCTCCTTTTCTGTCTCTGGCGAAGTGGCAGTTAAACTGACGCGTGGCAGGGGCTACGCAATGGCTCAAGCAAAAATATGCCATACTGTGGCTGGTTTGTTTAGGGGACAGAAGGCACACCGGGCCAGAAATTCTGTCAGCTCTGCAGGGCCAGGTGCAGAGATGGTTAACACCACGCCAGCTTCAGCTGGGAATGGTCGTCTGTGATAATGGCAGCAACCTTCTCTCCGCCCTACGCCAGGGTAAATTGACGCATGTACCATGCCTAGCACACGTCCTAAATCTGGTGGTACAGCGTTTCCTAACCAGGTACCCAGGGCTGGCAGAGCTTCTCAGCCAGGCCAGAAAAGTCTGCAGCCACTTCAGACGGTCATTCCCAGCAAGTGTTTGCCTGGCAGAAATTCAAAGAGAATTCCACCTTCCCACAAACAGTCTGATCTGTGACATGCCCACCAGGTGGAACTCGACATTAGCAATGCTGCAACGTCTGCACAAGCAGCAGAGGGTTATCAATGAGCACCTGTGTGAGTATGGCACAAGGACAGGTTCAGGTCAACTTGTTCCCCCCCGCAGTGGCTGATGATCAAGGAGGCATGCACTGTACTGTCACCATTTGAGGAGGCAACGAGGATGGTGAGCAGGGACAGTGCATGCATCAGTGACACAATTCCTTTAGTGTTCCTGCTGGAGCGCACTCTGCAGGGAATTATAGATGTGGCACTAGAGGCAGAGCAGCGGGACCAGGAGGAGGCCTTCCCTAGCTCTCAAGGCCCCAGTCTTTACACAGACAGCATTCCTGCGGGTCCTCAGATCAGACAAGAGGAGGATGAGGAGGAATATTTAAGTAGTGGGGGCATTGAAGGTGGGGATTCCTCAAGGGAGGGTTTTGTGTGCCCAGAAACACAACTACTAGTACGTGGCTGGGAGGAGGAAGTGCACAATGGGGTCATCCTCATTGACCAGGAAGACTCGGAAGCTAATGCCACCTCCAACCTATGTTGCATGGGCTCCCTTATCCTGCAAAGCCTGCTAAAGGACCCCAGGATTTGTGCTATCAAGGAGAGGGATCATTACTGGTTGGCAGGCCTTCTTGATCCACGATACAAGGGTAAAGTTGCAGAGCTCATCCTGCCCGCACAGAGGGAGCACAGGATGAAACAACTTGAGGACGCTCTAAACTGACACTTGTGTAACACCTTTCCAGGTACTGATAGGTTACCAAGTGATGACACACGTGCTTCTGAGGCTGCGGATGATCAGAGGAAGAGCGGTGAAGGCCGAGGCCGCTTGACTGATGCCTTTTTAAAAAATGTTAGTCCACGACGCCCACGGACGTCAAATGTAGGCACCCATTGCCAGCGTCTTCACCATATAAAACGAAGAAAATTAAGCGCTGTTCAGTATGTGAGGAAATCGCTGAAACACTCAAAATGGTCCTTGTTGCTCAGCCATCAACATGAAAGTACAAAATAAAGGGGTAGTGTAGCGATGACAATATCCTTCTTGAGATATAGTGGGTTTCGGAACTTTTCGTGGTCCTCTTCTGGATATCCCTCAAATGAGAACACAAAGAAGAGAAAACATCATAGTGCGACCCATATATCACCTATAGCGAGGATAAATAGATCTCACTCACATGAGGTGGAACCCTCCTGGTTCTGGGTCAATCGTATTTTGGGTCGTTCACTGGCCACCCGAAAGCCCGTTCTGGAATGGATCAGGTCTCTCAGCAAGGATAGGCTGTTTCAGATGTCCATGGGGTTACTAAATCCAAAAAATACTCCAAGGTTGCTGAATCCAAGAAGACTGCTCGAAGGAGCCAATAATGACTTCACAGCATATAAAAAGGGTAAATGAAAACAATAAAATTGCTTTTAAATGAATAAAAATATTTAATAACAAATAAAAACAAACAAAAAGCCAGGACGCGTTTCGCCAAGATAGATAACGTATCAAAAGGCTTCCTCAGCTGGCTGTCTTCACCATATGGTGCAGGAGGGCAGACCTGCAGGAGGGAAGACCCTGGAGACCAAGGGGCAAGGGCAGACCTGGATACCTTTACAGCAGATGATCCACTGGCTTACTGGGTGTTGAGATTGGATCACTGGCCAGAACTTAGCCAATATGCTATGCAGTTACTAGGTTGCCCTTCATCCAGCGTGCTTTTTGAAAGGACGTTCAGTGCCGCTGGAGGTTTTGTCACAGACAAAAGAGTGCATCTGCCCACCGACTCTGTAGACCGGCTGACATTTATAAAAATGAATCAGTCCTGGATCAGCAGCTATCACTCCTCTGATGCTGACGTAAATGAATAGATCGGGGATCTCTTCTGCATTCCCAAAACCTCCACCACTGCACTCTTCCACAATACCACAATACTCTTCTTAACACCAGCTTTTAGCAGCCAGTATTTTTTTTCTTATAGGCTGAAGACAAGAATAAGAGAATCCTTGGAATCGATCAATAGTCTCTGGCTGTGTCCACATTTGCACTTTCACAGTATAGAAATAGCAAATTTATAGTAGGAAACTGTAATAAGCCAGTCCTAAAAAAGTTGTTGTGGCTCGGCTTCAATAAGATTGGTGTCACTTACATTAAGGAGTGGGGCTGATAAAGTTAGCGGCTCATGTGGATTAGGTCTCCTGATATACACATGGGCAGAAAGAGAATGTAGCAAGCTATTTTTTCCTAATCTATTCTATCAATATCTATATATTATTAACCCCTTAACAACAGGCAGGTGTCGCACATCAAGGGTGGGTTAACGCCTCGCAGACAGGTGACACGCGAGCCGCTGATTTTTGGCCCACCCTGCAATCACGTCATTGGCTGCCGGGGGACAGCCTGTGTTCAGGCCATCTCTCTGCAACCAACCACGTACAGCGCACACAGGCTACGGGGAGGGGCCGAGGCGGCCCATTGAAGACAGAGGGGCGAACCTGTACGCCCTGCGTCTTCAAAGCCCCCCCGCCGCGAGGACAGCATAGAACATCCTGTGGTGGCATGGGCTTAAATAGTGTTTTAAGAGCTCCAAAAATATGAAATGCTGCTACCCTGAATTAATTTACTATGAATAAATCTAGTATTAACTCCTTCAGCACTGATTAGCTACAGATACAAGTTTTTATAAAGTGCTAACAAGTTCCGTAATGCATTAAAGAATATAAAAAGCAGATATGGTTGGCATTTGAATGACATACTTGCAAAATATGCTCATGGTTCAGCCATATAGTTATGCTACAGAACTTGTTGGCTGTTTATAAGTGCTCGTAACTGTAACCTAAAGTAATATCAGTACCTTGAGCTACTGCCATATATAGAATAGTAAAGGACTTTAACAGCTATAGGGATCCCTAGTGTAAAGCTTTTTTACTGAGCTCATGCTTGTAGCGCAGAGCAGAACACCCATCCCGTTGTTGCTCTTACTCCCCTTTCAGTCTGATTAATCTTATTCCTTTCTACAGATATTAAAGGTATTATATTGCAAACTATGTAGGAAAAGCATTCCGTGACAATGTAACATATAATAAGAAAGCTTTTGCTAATTTTATTGAACATGGCAGCAATGTGTATAATGTGATATCAATATACATTGTCTTAAAAATAACATCTCTACAATATATATTATTATCTGAAAAACAGATTTTCTGCATTTTTCTTGCTAGTGGGGAGACTTTTCATTCATTCAATCATTTGCTTTTGTTCCTTTGCTTTACTAGGTATAATTGCATAATAAGCCTCATTCTTGACCATAAAAAAACAACAAACAAGGAGCTGGGAGATTGTTTTGTATGAAGAAGCGTGCTCGGCGAAGTGTTGTTATTTTAAATAGAATTAAAATGTACCCTTTCTTTTTATGTATTTATTTGCACTTTCAAGTCTATTCAGAGAAAGGTGAAACTCTGGAGAACTTTTGGAGAAGTGAAAATTCTAGGTAAAAATAGCTAAACCAGATCAATTCTCCCATATCTCACTTTCCAAATCAGCTATTTTGACCTAGAATTTTCACTTCTCCAAACGTTCTCCAGAGTTTCACCTTTCTCTGAATAACCCTGTTTGTTATTTTTTTCTGCAGTCAGTGAAAGTGAAGACGTGGGCGAGGTTAGTGAAACCAGTGTACGTGGGTGTTGGAATGTAAAACCCACATCCACCTGTAAAACAGGAATTGCATCTGACCAGAACAGAATGCATTAACCTTTTCATACATGGATACAGAGAACCATAACAAGGCTGTGGTTTATTTATTTTCTAACTGATGCTACAAATGGAACTTAATGATCGCCAACTGGTGCATAAATTTGTCAGCTTACTTGATAGTACATAAAGAATTACATCCCTTCAACATATAAATAAATGGTTATTTGAGTCCAAACAATATTTTAAATGGAATAATATGATGCACCACATTCACCACAATGAAGAACTAATAACCAGTCCAGTTAAGGCTAGGGTCAGACGAACGCATTTTCACGTTGTCTGTGAAAAAGTGCGTTCGAACGAATGGACGCATTTTTTCACGGAGTACGCGATAGCAGTCATACGATGCGCATTTGCGTTCGTGATTTTGTACGGATCATCAATAAATCACTTTTTGCATCTGGACGTTATGTTGGCCAGACATTAGCAGTGTCTGACATCTCCAAATCACGCACACACGCCGCTAGCGGACGCAGCGCACTCTGTACGACCGTACTAGCGGTTTGACGTTCTCGACAAAATGCGTTCATTTGCCACTTGCGTTGCGCAGCCGGACTTTCGTGCGACCGTACTTCGTATATTGGCCGTCATTGCCCGTCATTTGCTGCTAGTGCGGCCGTAATTAAGTGCGCCAGAACGCACGTTAAAAATGCTTTCGTCTGACCTTAGCCTAAGGCTAGGGTCAGACGAACGCATTTTTCACGTGTGTTTAGCCGCACGAAATCACGGCCTTGCTAGCAGCAAATGACGTCCAATGCCGGGGAACATACGACGAACGGTCGCACGAAAGTTCGTCCGTGCAACGCAAGTGGCCAACGAACGCATTTTTTCGAGAACGTCAAACCGCTACTACTGACGTACAAAGTGCGCTGCGGCCGCATAGCGGCGTGTGTGTGTGATTAGGAGACGTCAGACGCTGCACACGTCCGGCCAACAAAACGTCCAGACACAAAAAGTGTTTTATTGATGATCCGTACAAAATCACGGACGAAAAGGCACATCGCATGACCGCTATCGCGTATTCCGGGAAAAAATACATGCGTTCGTTCGAACGCACTTTTTCACGAACAACGTACCAGAATTACGGTATCTCCTCAGGATGCTCTTCTAGCTCGGTTTATACACAACGCGCAGCTGCTCGACATTTGGCGACCCCATCATCCAGGGGACCACGATTTCTCCTTTTATTCCCACCCCCACTCCTCATACTCAAGGATAGACCTGTTCTTGTTGCCAGCCAGGACGATCCCATTGACTACCCGCACGGCGATCGGCTCAATTAGTTGGTCTGACCATGCGCCCGTGTCTGTATGGGTGAGACTACCGGGAACTCGCTCGGGTTGGTCCTGGCGCCTCAACTCTTCCATCTTACAATCGGCTGCAGTGATGGAAGAAGTGTCTGCCCACCTGGACAGATACTTTGAGGAGAATGACCTAGATGATATTGGACCTGACTCCTTGTGGCTGGACCATAAGGCGGTCATACGAGGCCACCTGATTCAGATTGGTAGCAGGCTAAAGAGGGAGAGGATGCGTCTGCTGGTGGAACTTCAGGAGAGGCTGGCTGACCGGGAAACAGCGCACAAGTCCTCTCACTCTCAGGCTGATTTTGATGCCCTGGCAACAGTACACCGGGAACTCCGGTCTGCCCTACTGACGGATGTGGCCCGGTCCTTGGCTTGGACCAGGCGGACCTTTTATGAATATTCTAACAAGGCACACACCATGTTAGCGCGCAAATTGAGGAACCAACCTAGATCCAAATTGGTGACTTCGGCCCATACGCCCATACAGAGTTCGATCACTACTATCCCCAGCGAGGTAAACCAGATCTTTACTGCATACTTTAAGCAATTATATAACCACTCCCCGGATCACTCCCTCCGAAATCCGGACCATGTGCGGGAGGTGCGGGAATTCCTGGCCACGTGGAAGGGCCCGGAGCTCCCCCCCCCCCTCTTGCTGGAGGGGTTGGGGTCAGAGGTCTCAGAGGCCGAAGTGGCATCAGTGATTAAACAAATGAAACCCCATAAGGCCCCGGGCCCGGACGGTTTTACAGCTTTTTATTATAAAAAGTTCTCTCCCCCTTGAGCAAATATCTAGTTAAACTATATAATGGAATTTTGGAGGGACGGTCGGTGCCTTCGGATTTCCTCTGATCCAATGTGATTTTGATTCCTAAAGAGGGCAAGGATCCTTCCTTCCCCCACAATAATAGACCGATCTCTTTATTGAATGTTGATTATAAGATATTTACGAAAATTCTGGCCAACAGACTAGGAGCACTTCTCCCCTCCATTATTCACCCGGACCAGGTCGGGTTCATTCCCACGAGGCAGGCATACGAAAATACAAGGAGAAACGTGGTCCTGATCGAGAGAGCTCGCGTGACAGGGACGCCTTCTCTGCTCCTCTCTCTGGACGCGGAGAAGGCGTTCGATAGGGTGGGCTGGCCTTACTTATTTCATCTACTGGAGCAATGGGGATTTCCCCCTGGCTTTTGCGCAGCTATCCGGGTCCTTTATAACTCCCCCCTTACGAAAATAATCACCACGGGGGCCTCCCCGGAATCTTTCCCCATAGGTAACGGAACGCAACAGGGTTGCCCCCTGTCACCCATGCTCTTCGCTTTAGCCCTTGAGCCCCTACTGGATAAATTACGGTCCTCCACGTCCATCACGGGTTTACAGGTTGGTGGGGAGGAATTCCTGGTGTCAGCGTATGCGGACGACCTTCTCCTGACCATCACGGACCCAGTCCAATCTGTGCCCCGTTTGCTTTCCCTTCTTTGTGATTTCTCGGAAGTTTCCTGGGTTTAAGATCAATTTAGATAAATCTCGCGCGTTGCCAGTAGGCATACCGAAAACGGAGGTCGAACGGTTGCGTCTCCTCACGGGGTTTCACTTCTCCACCTCTTCTCTCACATATCTGGGAGTGAAGCTGACCAGTGATCCCGCAGCAATGATTAGAGCTAACTATGATGTAATGATCCAACGTCTTATAGCTGATATGGACTCATGGGATGCCTTTAATGTCTCCTGGGTGGGTCGTATTGCTAGCGTAAAAATGAATCTACTCCCCCGAATCCTGTACTTGTTCCAAACCCTCTCGGTGCCTGTCCCTCCGGCCTCGTTGGCTCATCTACAGTCCCATGTGGACCGGTTCATCTGGCATAATAAACGACACAGGGTGGCTAGAAGGGTGTTACATAGACCGAGGGCGGTGGGAGGTTTGGGAGTTCCGAGTTTGTTACAATATTATCATGCTGCCCAACTAGCACAGTTTGTTACCTTTCATGCACCACCTGGTACGCACCGTTGGGCGGACTTGGAGTCGCATCTCTTTGCTCCTGACTTGCCACAATTCTATTTTTGGCTTCCCAAAACCTATCGTCCAATCCTTCGCTCCACTTGCACTGCCACCATTAACTCTCTACAAATTTGGGACACTGTGAACCGTCGCTTCACTTTTGCTAAAGAACATTCAGCTATGATGCCTTTTCTCCGCAACCGAAAGTTTCCACCGGGCCTATGCTCTCGCCCTTTTGCGAATCTAGAGGACTTGGGCCTACAGAGGATCCACCACCTCTACTCAGCGGGTGCACCGCTTCAGTTTGCGAACATTCGACACAGAGGTCCGGTTGGACCGGTGGACTTCTTTCGCTACTTGCAGGTCATGGATTATGCGCGGACGCCAGAAGTCCGTACGGCCGCCACGTCTTCCTTGACGGCGTTTGAGGCTCGTTGTAATGACGCTCGCATCACGAAATCAATGATCTCCTCGCTTTATGTCTCCCTCTGTTCAGGCTCTCCGATATGGGGGGACCCAACTTATGTTGCACGCTGGGAGCGAGATGTGGGGGATGCCCTGCCCAGTGAAGAATGGGAGGATATTTGGGACAATGTGGCACACTGCTCCATCAATGTGGCCCACCAGGAACAGGCTTACAAGATGTTGTTTCGCTGGTATGTTACCCCCTCACAGCTTTCTCACATGGACGGGTCTTCCTCTGACTTATGCTGGAGAGGTTGCGGCACTAAGGGCTCGTTTTACCACATGTGGTGGACGTGCCCCCTGATACGACGCTTTTGGCTTCAGATTCATGCTCTCATCCAAGAGGTCCTGCAGTGTGGAGTGGCTCTTAACCCATGGACATTCCTTCTTCACCGCACCCAGGACGCCCTATCGAGACCGGAGAATAAGCTGTTGCATAAAATGGTCTTGGCGGCTAGAAGAGCGGTGGCCCAAGGCTGGAGATCTATGTCCCTTCCATCTATGGCGCAGGTGCACCTTCGGATTAGAGATAATATGGACATGGATCGTTTATCTGCTCTTGTATATGATACCATGCTCCAACATAGCAAGATCTGGGACCCCTGGTTGGAGTTTGATGTGGGTTGAGGGTTGGACTGTTTGCTTTTCTGGCGGGTTGTGATACCTGGGTTTTGTACTCCTTTGGGGCGGCACCCTATCCCCTTCCCCCTCCTCCCCTTCTTATGAGGTCTCTTCCTCTTTCTTTTTCCTCTATGTTTGTGTTTCTTCAATCTTTTTATTATTTCTTCTTCTCCCCCCTCTTCGGGGTCCCTCCCCTGCGGTCTTCTGGCAGGGGCTCCTCAGGGCTAACCAGTAGCAGTCTCTTAATTTGTGTTTTTGTGATATGATGCCCTTTTTGTCTTTGAAAAATGGAAAAATAAAGAATTATAAAAAAAAAAGTGCGCTGGTCTGACGCCAGCCTTATAGCTTTATCTCCCTCTATAACTCCCTATTTACATCCTCTATAACAGACATTAGGGTTAGGGTCATTTAGAAGGTTAGGGAAAATTTTAGATTTAGAGCTAGGGTTAAGGTTACGGTTACTTTCAGGTTTAGAGTTAGTTACTTTTAGGGTTTCTTTTAGTATTAGGTAAAGGGTAAGGAAGGATTGGGATTACTGTTGGGGCTACTGTAGGATTAGGGTTAAAGTTACTTTTAGTATTAAGTAAAGGGTAAATATTAGGATTACTGTTGGGACAACCTTTAGGATTAGGGTTAAAGTTACTTTTAGGGCTAAGGTTACTTTTAGTATTAGGTAAAGGGTAAGGATTAGGACTACTGTTGTGGCTATTTTTAGGATTAGGGTTAAGATTACTTTTAGGGTTAAGGTTACTTTTAATATTAGGTAAAGGGTAAGGATTAGGATTACTGGTGGTTTTTCCTTTAGGATTAGGGTTACGATTACTTTTAGGGTTAAGGTTATTTTTAGTATTAGGTAAAGGTTTTGGATTAGGATTACCGTTGGGGTTACTTCGAGGGCAAGGGTTAAGATTACTTTTAGGGTTAAGGTTACTTTTAGGGTTAAGATTTCTTTTAGGGATAAGGTTACTTTTAGGGTTAAGATTTATTTTAGGGTTAAGGTTACTTTTAGGGATAAGGTTACTTTTAGTATTAGGTAAAGGGTAAGGATTAGGATTACTGTTGGTGCTACTTGGAGGGCTAGGATTAAGGTTACTTTCAGTGTTAGGTTTAGGGTCACTATTTCTGTTTGTTTTGTGATAGGGGTTAAGGATTTTGCATTGCACAGCGATTTTGTTTTAGTCATCAATGAACCTAAATCGATACAATTATATTCAGATCATTTCAGAAAATATATTTTGGAAGCGATTTGGGGACAATGACTTGGCATTTCAACATCATATCCACTTGTTTTATGTGGTGCCCTGTGTAATCACAGACACTTATGGGTAAATTTTTGATAAATGAATAAGGATTAATACATAGGTAGTCTAAGATAAATTAAATCACTGCATCTGCATTTTTTTAATCCTGGAATAATGTCCGATATAATGTTTAATTAATTTGTTAGAATTAAAATCGTTGTGATTATTGAGGTACTGTGCACTGACTAAAATAATATAATATAACTATATCATTATTATAATAATGTGATTGTCATTGTAATTATTGATAGCAATTTCGGATATTTTTATTTTTGAGAAAGTGTTTTACAGGAATGATACACTCTTGTTTTCAAGTATGTCCAGGGTGGCGAGTATGTACAGTTAGGTGTCTTGCCCAAGTACACTTACTGAGAGATGCTCTGGCTGGGATTCAAACCTGTGTCTCCACGCTCTCCATGTTTATAGAGCAGTGATGTTACCTCTACTCCACCCAGCCGGTATAATTACAGTGTTACAACTGCTGTATTAAGAATGAATACAGTTAAAGAAGAGAAGTAGAGCGATATTCTGTGATTGTTTAATAGATTGTACTACGATTAAGTTTGCTCTGACCTACAGTGAATGTGACACAAATTAAAGAAAGAGGGACCTGTATTTTTTTTTGTTTAACTGGTTTGTCTGCTGCTGGAGCTCCGGTTTATGATGAAAGGTGCCCCAGGCTCTTGATGACTTATAACATCCTTGGGCTTTAATTATCAGATGTAAAATCACAATGCTATTGGACAAATAAGAGAAAGAGTATCCAGAATACAGTCTGACATCACATATTTTTAACTTGTTAAAACCAACCAACACAGGGCTAGATTCTAAGCTTTGGTAAACTCTATATTATTTAAGTTTACCGAAGCACTGCGATACGTTTACACCAGGCTTAAAATATAGCCCACAGTGTCTGTATTTGCTGTTATTTAGACTTATTTATTTATTTAGACTTAAGCCCAAATGGTATGTAATAGGTTTTTTCACCTCCTATTTCTTGTTTCCACTTGCCCAAGTTTGTAAAAAAAAAAATGGCTGTTTTATTTCTTTATTAAATAGTGTACTATGTTGAGAAATGTGTTAGGCCTCTACAATTAAAAGAGTAATAAAAAAAAATAACAAACAGGTCCAAACTGGTAAACTGTGTAAATAACGGCTATGTGAATAGGGATCAAAGGATCTACATAACTGGCAATACCATAGCGGTGGTTCACTTCAAACAAATCAAAAATGTGGTTTACTGCACACACACACACACACACGCACACGATCAAAAGAAATGAAACTGCTGTGGTTGCCCTGGATGTGACTAAGGAATCACCATTGATGGGCAGAGATATGGACCACTTCATCTACCCAGACCAATGAACAGGATCCTAGCATTTCACTGTCTAGACTGTATACTTCACTACATGTAAAGACTGAGGCTAAGGTCAGACGAAAGCATTTTTAACGTGCGTTTAACCGCACGAAATCACGGCCGTGCTAGCAGCAAATGACATCCAATGCCGGGTAACATACGAAGAACGGCCGCACGAAAGTTCGTCCGCGCAACGCAAGTGGCAAACGAACGCATTTTTTCTAGACCGTCAAACCGCTACTACTGACGTACAGAGTGCGCTGCGTCCGCATAGCGACGTGTTTGCGTGATTGGGAGATGTCAGACGCTGCTAATGTCCGGCTAACATAACGTCCAGACACAAAAAGTGTTTTATTGATGATCCATACAAAACGACGGACGAAAATGCGCATCATATGACCGCTATCGCGTATTCCGTGAAAAAATACGTCCATTCGTTTGAACGCACTTTTTCACGGACAACGCGAAAATGCGTTCGTCTGACCCTAGCCTAAGGGCTCTATTACATTCCTTGCGCAAAAAAGCTCACGCAGTGCGTTAATTTGTGCGCGAAGCGTTAAACGATAACGCTAGTAAATTAACGCTGGTATTACAATCCGCAAGCATTTTTTTATCCGTCAAAAAATAACGCGCGAAAAAAAGACGTGCAAAAACGCACGCGCATTAACGTTGTGTGCAGGAATTGGCATGCGGACTGTTTTTTCACGCGTTTCAGCCAATCAGAATTAAGAACCACAATTGTCTCCCATTAAGATTTTGCCCCTTCCAAAATCAATCTGAGTATATATGCTGCAGCAATAATAAAAACATACACAACTTCTCAATTTTATTGTTTGGGTATGTGCAGAATGTGTTACTTTACTTTGCTGTATTTTTTTTTTTGGCCCGGTGTATTTGGTTTTGTCCAGGACGTTCAGATTTGCCGTTACCACCAGCTTTTCAAAGAAATTAAAATTATGCTTGCAGACGGCGTGCGTTCAATTTTGCGCATACAGTCAGGTCCAAAAATATTGGGACATCGACACAATTCTAACATCTTTGGCTCTATACACCACCACAATGGAGTTGGAATGAAACAAACACAATGTGCTTTAACTGCAGACTGTCAGCTTTAATTTGAGGGTATGTACATCCAACTCAGGTGAACGGTGTAGGACTTACAGCAGTTTGCAGATGTGCCTCCCACTTGTTAAGGGACCAAAAGTATTGGGACAGAATAATAATCATAAATCAATCTTTCCCTTCTTAATACTTGGTTGCAAATCCCTTGCAGTCAATCACAGCCTTAAGTCTGGAATGCATAGACATCACCAGACACTGGGTTTCATCCCTGGTGATGCTCTGCCAGGCCTCTACTGTAACTGTCTTCAGTTCCTGCTTTGGTTCATTGTCCATCTGCACTGTGAAGCGCCGTCCAATGAGTTCTGCAGCATTTGGCTGAATGTGAGCAGATAATATTGCCCGAAACACTTCAGAATTCATCCTGCTGCTTTTGTCAGCAGTCACATCATCAATAAATACAAGAGAACCAGTTCCATTGGCAGCCATACATACCCACGCCATGACATGCTTAAGATCACATTGTGTTTGTTTCATTCCAACTCCATTGTGGTGGTGTATAGAGCCAAAGATGTTAGAATTGTGTCGATGTCCCAATATTTCTGGACCTGACTGTAGATTGTAATACCATCCGCGTACCAGCGCACAAATGCCTTTGTGCTCACAATGTTAAGTATAGGACGCGCACAGTCCAGTAAGCTCGCTCAGCGTTCGCGCAGGTTCACCCGCGGTAGATGTTAACGCACATTTATTGCACGGATATTGTAATACGACGTTCAACACCAGGGTTTTGCCCCTCGCATTAATGCATTTTTGCGCACGTGTTAACGTTTGCGCGAAGAACGTAATAGAACCCTAACTGTATATATTCCTCTTATTGGTTATGATACAAGAAGGTTTCTTGAATGCAATTACTTACTAGACAGAGATTTACAAATTGACAGAATTTCTGTCAGAATTATACTAAAAAGGTATTGTACCTCTCAACTAAATAAAAGAATATCATACACTTATTTTAATTCTATCATAAGTAGGGATGAGCTGTTTGGTTTGGACGGTTCGGAGTTCGGCCAGAAGTTTGGTTGTTCGAAAGTTTGCGAACTTCAAACTTTTTGGGTGTGTTCAGTTCGAGTTAAAAAAAAAAAGAAATTTTGAAAAAAGTATAGAAAATGCTTAAAAAAATACTAAAATATCTAGAAATAAAGAGACTCTTTACTGCAGAATATTATAAGCAATGGTTTATTAGATATTGAATTAAAAACTAATGTGTATGTGCAAAGATTCTCAACTTTAAATGACCTCTGTTCACAAACGGGCATAAACACCAGGTGTTTTTTGTCTGTTCTAATGAATTTGATACTTTGTATGTATGTAGACTATACTGAGGGGTGTGGTGTCTGCTTTTGAGAAGTGTTAATTTCTCTCCTCTAATATGCTGCCTTTCTAATGAGACCAAACACGATCATGTAGAAAAAATACAAAATTTCCTCATTTCCCGCTTTTAACATCTAAAACAATGTTATTTCTCACCTCGGGATTAAACATTCACAGGGTTATTCAGAGAGCGGTGAAAAGCAGGAGAATAACTGGATAAGTGAAAATTCTAGGTCAAAATAGCCAAACCAGAAAAATTCTCACATTTATCTCACTTTCCAAATCGGCTATTTGGTCTAGATTGTTCTCTTCTCCTGCCAGTTCTCCTGGCTTTCACCTCTCTCTCAGGGTTGCTCAGAGAAAGGTGAAAACCAGGAGAATGGCAGGAAAAGAGAACAATCTGGACCAAATAGCCGATTTTGAAAGTGAGATAAGGCTAGGGTCAGACTAACGCATTTTTCGCAGCGACCGTCAAAAAGTGCATCCGAACGCATTGCCGTATTTTTTCACGGAATGCGCGAAAACGGTCATACGATGCGCATTTTGGGTGTCTGGACGTTATGTTGGCTGGACATGAGCAGGGTCTGACGTCTCCAAATCACGCATACACGCCGCTAGCGGACGCAGCGCACTCTGTACATCCGTACTAGCGGCTCTGCGTTCTCGAAAAAATGCGTTCATTTTCCACTTGCGTTGCGCAGCCGGACTTTCGTGTGACCGTACTTCGTATATTGGCCGTCATTGCCCGTCATTTGCTGCTAGTGCGGCCGTGATTAAGTGCGCCAGAACGCACGTTAAAAATTTGCTAGTCTGACCCTAGCCTAAATGGGAGAATTTTTCTGGTTTGGCTATTTTGACCTAGAATTTTCCATTCTCCAGTCATTCTCCTGCTCTTCACCGCTCTCTGAATAACCCTGACAGGGTTATTCAGAGGAAGGTGAAACTCAGGAGAATGACTGAAGAGAAAATTCTAGGTCAAAATAGCCAAACCAGAAAAATTCTCCCATTTAACTCACTTTCCAAATTGGCTATTTGGTCTAGATTGTTCTCTTCTCCTGCCAGTTCTCCTGGCTTTCACCTCTCTCTCAGGGTTGTTCAGAGAAAGGTGAAAACCAGGAGAATGGCAGGAAAAGAGAACAATCTGGACCAAATAGCCGATTTGGAAAGTGAGATAAGGCTAGGGTCAGACCAACGCATTATTCGCAGCGACCGTCAAAAAGTGCGTCCGAATGCATTGCCGTATTTTTTCACGGAATGCGCGAAAACGGTCATACGATGCGCATTTTTGTGCGTGATTTTTTACGGATCCAAACCAGGAAACTTTGGGTGTCTGGACGTTATGTTGGCCGGACATGAGCAGGGTCTGACGTCTCCAAATCACGCACACACGCCGCTATTGGACGCAGCGCACTCTGTACGTCCGTACTAGCGGTTCTGCGTTCTCGAAAAAATGCGTTCATTTTCCATTGCGTTGCGCAGCCGGACTTTTGTGTGACCGTACTTTGTATATTGGCCGTCATTGCCCGTCATTTGCTGCTAGTGCGGCCGTGATTAAGTGCGCTAAACGCACGTTAAAAATTCGCTAGTCTGACCCTAGCCTAAATAGGAGAATTTTTCTGGTTTGGCTATTTTGACCTAGAATTTTCCATTCTCCAGTCATTCTCCTGCTCTTCACCGCTCTTGAATAACCCTGACAGGGTTATTCAGAGAAAGGTGAAACTCAGGAGAATGACTGAAGAGAAAATTCTAGGTCAAAATAGCCAAACCAGAAAAATTCTCCCTTTTAACTCTCTTTCCAAATCGGCTATTTGGTCTAGAATTTTCCATTCTCCAGTCATTCTCCTGCTTTTCACCGCCAAAAAATCAGTAAACTTTTTCTGCGTGTCCGAAAATGTCTCCTCTTTTCATACAGACTGCCGCCCCAAGCAGTTGTTTATGGATAGATTAAAGGAAAATCATTTACCGTCATTTGAAACGTCATTTTTTTGGTTTTTACATATTTCTATACATCCTAGAAATCCGCCACTTCACGGGCAGGTTATGGGGACCTCCTAGGCACGATATTTGAAGGAATTTTTCATTTTTATTTTTAACCCTTATTTCATGGAAAACTCACTGTCCCTTTAAAAACGTTTTTTTTTTTACTTTTTGTCCTTGTTTCCTGTCCCCCAGGGCACTACCCAGACCCCCATACACCTTTTATGGCAAATATCTAGCATATATGCCCTCTTGGAGGGCACTCTAAAAACCGAAATTTCAGCCCCATGCCTTGTATTGAGTTCGAGTTCGGGTTCAGGTTCGGATCCGAACATTTGGAAAGTTCGGGTTCGGGTCCGAACCGAATTCGGGGGGTGTTTGGCTCATCCCTAATCATAAGTGGCACTTTCTTGCCCAAAACAAGTTGGGCTCATTTGACAGAGAATCACTCCTCTTATATGTGTAACCATTTTTTGCTGACATGTCATTTTAAAAAAGGAGTTATTCCCTTTTAAATATTTCTTGTCCCTCACATCACTGGTGCATCTCACAGGAGGGTGGAAGGGATAACTCTGAAAAGGCAGCCATCCTACAGGCCTGACTTACACCACTGCTTAGGGACACTGGGGTATCACTGAGCGACGTATCTTGCCTAACTCCGCCCACAAGAGGTGGATAATGGCAGTGTTCGTCACTGGATTTAGGTGCATGCAAACTGTGATATCTCATCATAGGATCATGATGGACTAACATATTGCATTGATCTGGCAGGAAATTGCAGCATAAGTGCACATGGGCTGTGCTGATGCCCTTTAAGGAAAACAGTATGTCATATTAAACAGGTAAAAGAGAAATTCTGCTTATAATGTTTTTATTTTAATAAAGGTACAGATATTGCTTTGGCTCTGAGTGTCCCACTGCCACCAATGTTCTTCCAATAAAATCTGCACTTACACCGCTGCTGGAGTGCCAGGGTCCCCTTTCTTTTGACACAAATCAGTACTGGAGTTGGTTGACCAGGATTTTGACGGAGCTGCCATATTTTAGGCGGATAAATTCATTGAAGTTCTTAGTGGGGTCAGAGTGCAGTGCCTCCTTGTCTTTTTGCACTCCTTCTATTAGAGGCATTATGTCTACGTTTCCTCCCATGCCGATTCAATGCACTGAGCGAGCTCACATTCTCTAAACATTGTCAGAGTTTAACTGTCAGCGTTTGTTTCTAAAGTTCTGTTCACAAAAGTGAGCATGGAACGGTTTCTTAGGCTGATGTCAAACAAGCAGCGTACTGATGCTCCTCCCGACGTCTGTCGCAGCGTTGAGACATTTTGATGGGGTGGGCAACACGGTGTAGTGCATGCACGAGTTGTGCGCTCTACAACGGACATGCTGAAACCCTCCCCATTCAAAGGCTACAACGCGCGTTCGACTGGACTGCAAAGCGCGAGCCTCCATTGGCAGATCGAGCTTTGCAGCGCTGAGCGCAGTTAATGCGCTCAGCGAGGTGGCCACATGGGGGTCAGAGTGGAAGGAACTTCCACTCTCATGGATGTTCCTCCCACTCTGAAGTGCGCTCGCCTGACACCAGCCTAAGCTGGTGACAAATGCAGTGCCCGAGCAGCCAGCAGATCTGGTCATCTGTGTTAATTAATGGAAATGGTGTATTAAAAGTTATGGGATTATAATAAACAACTGTAAACATTGAAGTGATATCCAAGAGGATACTGAATGTGACATAAACTAATATTTGTGTTACTATACTGGGAATCATTTAACTTTAACCGCTTGGCTGCGGAGGACGCATTCAGCACATCCAGCCATTGCAGCCGTGATCGGCTGGTATTTTGGCCGAACGCTGCAGCATCCTGGTGTGGGCTGACATCTTGGATGTCAACCCAGCCTCCAGGACTCCATCGGGCATGAATAGGGTCATTGCGCTGGGCGGATGACGTCTATTCCAGGCACCCCCCTCCAGAGCATGGAAGGTGCCTCAAGGGGAGGGGGAGGTCCTTTCGACCTCTCTCCCTCCCCATCGGTAAGGGGCACAGCAAATAGGCAGGCAGTATCTCCCGATCCGCGGCAGCTAGAGGTTAATGTTTGGTATCATTTGAAAGGCCAGAGCTTGGCCTTTCCAATGATATCAAACGTGACCATGTTATTAGTAAATAACAAAATATACAAATAAATATTTTTTTTTAAAAATAACTGTTTTTGTTTAGTTTTATTAATGCAGCATTATTGTTCACATTTCAATGATGATGTGAACAATGATGCTGCACTAACGATTTTTTTTGGGGGGGGGGTTTACCTAAAATAATTTCTCAGAAAAATAAAAGTAATGGGTTCCCGCTCCCGGTTCTAATTTTTTTTAACAAGCATACCCCATAGAATATATAACCGCAAAGACACGGATGATAAAATAAGAAAAAAAACACTTTACACACTGTAGATGATTGAAAATTAAAATTTTATTGCATTATTTGTTATAATAGTAAGGCAGGGCATGACGTATACATATCATAATGAATATATTATGAATTTGCCGAGTCTGCCGGAAAACAAATAATTGTAGACATTGCTTATTTAGATTTAAAGGCTTTTGATAATGTTCCGCATAGAAGGCTTATCAATAAATTGCAATCTTTGAGCTTGGATTCCAATATTGTTGAATGGATTAAGCAGTGGCTGAGTGACAGACAACAGAGGGTTGTGGTAAATGGAGTTTATTCGGCGCAAGGTCTTGTTACCAGTGGGGTACCTCAGGGGTCAGTACTTGGAACCATTCTCTTTAATATTTTTATTAGTGATTTTGCAGAAGGTATTAATGGAAAAGTATGTCTTTTTGCTGATGACACAAAGATTTGCAACAGGGTTGACGTTCCTGGAGGGATCAGCCAAATGACGAATGATTTAGGTAAACTAAAAAAATGGTGGGAGCTGTGGCAATTGAGTTTTAATGTGGATAAGTGCAAGATAATGCACCTGGGACGTAAAAACCCAAGGGCTGAATATAGAATATTTGATACAGTCCTAACCTCAACATCTGAAGAAAGGGATTTAGGGGTTATTATTTCAGAGGATCTAAGGGTAAGTATTCAATGTAACAGAGCAGCAGGAAATGCTGGCAGAATGCTTGGTTGTGTAGGGAGAGGTATTAGCAGTTAGAAAAGGGAAGTGCTCATGCCACTGTACAGAGCACTGGTGAGACCTCACTTGGAGTACTGTGTGCAGTACTGGAGACCGTATCTCCAGAAGGATATAGACATCTTAGAGAGAGTTCAGAGAAGGGCTACTAAAATGGTGTACGGCTTGAAGGAGAAAAGTTACCAGGAAAGGCTTAATGATAGGATTGCCCCGATACCGATACTGGGTACTGCAGGAGTACTTGGTACTCGTGCAGTACCCCCCGATATTTTTCCCGATACCGGAAGCCGGCATTGAGCCGGCTTGCCGGCATCTGAGGGGCTGCGGCGGCTGTCCGAATGCTCTATCGGCATTCGGACAGCTGCCCCTGGAGCTGCTCTCCGCAATACTTACCTTCCTGAGCGACACCGGGAATGTCTCCGCGCGTGCGCTCGTTGGAAGGACCCCAGCCGCGACCACGTGGGACCATGTGATCACGGCTGGGGTCCTTCCAACGGACGCGCGCGTGGTAACTTTCCGGCGGCGCCCAGGAAGGTAAGTATAAACACAGTGAGCAGCTGCAGGGCCTGTCCGAATGCAGATAGAGCGTTCGGACAGGCCCTGCAGCTGCTCTCCGCGACGATACTTACCTTCCTGGGCGATGCCGGGAAAGTTTCCCCGTGCGCGCTCGTTGGAAGGACCCCAGCCGTGATCACATGGTCCCACGTGGTCGCGGCTGGGGTCCTTCCAACAAGCGCACGCGCGGAGACATTCCTGGCGTCGCTCAGGAAGGTAAGTATCGTCGCGGGGGGGATCCATGAGCTGGGGGGGCATACCCATGTGAGCTGTGGGGGCATATCCATGAGCTGGGGGGCATACCCATGTGTGAGCTGGGGGGGCATACCCATGTGAGCTGTGGGGGCATATCCATGAGCTGGGGGGCATACCCATGAGCTGGGGGCAATACCCATGTGTGAGCTGGGGGCAAATCCATGTGTGAGCTGGGGCAGTATCCATGTGTGAAGCTGGGGCAAATCCATGTGTGAGCTGGGGCAAATCCATGTGTGAGCTGGGGCAAATCCATGAGCTGGGGGCATATCCATGTGTGAGCTGGGGCATATCCATGAGCTGGGACATATCCATGTGTGAGCTGGGGCATATCCATGAGCTGGGGCATATCCATGAGTGAGCTGGGGCAAATCCATGTGTGAGCTGGGGCAAATCCATGTGTGAGCTGGGGCAAATCCATGAGCTGGGGCAAATCCATGTGTGAGCTGGGGCATATCCATGTGTGAGCTGGGGCATATCCATGAGCTGGGGCAAATCCATGAGTGAGCTGGGGCAAATCCATGAGCTGGGGCAAATCCATGTGTGAGCTGGGGCATATCCATGTGTGAGCTGGGGCATATCCATGAGCTGGGGCAAATCTATGTGTGAGCTGGGGCATATCCATGTGTGAGCTGGGGCATATCCATGTGTGAGCTGGGGCATATCCATGTGTGAGCTGGGGCAAATCCATGTGTGAGCTGGGGCAAATCCATGAGCTGGGGCAAATCCATGTGTGAGCTGGGGCATATCCATGTGTGAGCTGGGGCAAATCCATGTGTGAGCTGGGGCATATCCATGAGCTGGGGCAAATCCATGAGTGAGCTGGGGCAAATCCATGAGCTGGGGCAAATCCATGTGTGAGCTGGGGCATATCCATGTGTGAGCTGGGGCATATCCATGAGCTGGGGCAAATCCATGTGTGAGCTGGGGCAAATCCATGTGTGAGCTGGGACATATCCATGTGTGAGCTGGGGCATATCCATGTGTGAGCTGGGGCATATCCATGAGCTGGGGGATATATACATGTGAGCTGGGGGCATTTTTATATGGTCTGTTCTTATTGGAAAGCATCACATGACATTAAAGAAAAGTATCGGTACTCGGTATCGGTGAGTACTTTTAAAAAGTATCGGTACTCGTACTCGGTCTTAAAAAAGTGGTATCGGTGCATCCCTATCTTAACATGTACAGCTTCCACAAGGTAGAGGAAGGGAGTATATTTAAAAGGAAACAAAGTAGCAAAACAAGAGGACATAGTCTTAGATTAGAGGGGCAAAGGTTTAAAAGTAACATCAGGAAGCATTATTTTACTGAGAGGGTGGTGGATACATGTTCCAGTTGAAGCGGTAGAGGCTAAAACAGTAATTGAATTTAAGCAGGCATGGGATAGGCATAAGGCTATCCTAAACAAAAGACAAATCCAGGTAAAGTATCCATGTAATTGGGCAGACTAGATGGGCCGAAAGGTTCTTATCTGCCGATATTTTTCTATGTTTCTATGTTTCTGTCAGGGTAATTCAAAGAGATTCGAAAAGTCACCGCACGTTCGGTGACTTTTCGTTCTCTTCAATTCGGTTCCTTTTGCCGATCCCATTTCGGTGACCCTGCGGTGTATTCAGCAAGCAGCACAGGGTCCCCGAATTGCAGGGAAAGGCTGCCGCAAACCCGACGAAAACGAATCGCAAAACCCAGCGAATGCATGCCGAAAACCCACAAAAACATCTGGATTAACCTGCCGAATACCACGGAAAAACCGAGCAGGAGCCGATCACACGCAGCGCAGCCTCTGCAGAAAGTCGAGACCACAGACAGATTGAAGTGAATAAATTAGCAAAATAGTTTGCTTGAATGTTTGAAAAGTGAAACGCTGTTTGCAAAGAAACTACTGAGCGAAAATGGCTGAAATTTGCATATGAGGTCCAGGGAATGATAATAAAAAGGACTGTTACAGAAAAAATAAGTAAACTTTAAAAAAAAAAACAATCGGACTTTTAAAAAAAACAAAAACAGAAAAATGCTTAAAATATCCTAAAAAATCTTTAAATAAAGAGACTCTTTACTGCAGAATTTTATAATGAAACGGTTTATTAGATATTGAATTAAAACCGGAATATTTTTAACATTGAAGCCTATGGGATTCTCCTGAATAAACTTGCCGAATTAAACCACCGAATGGCAGGGCATTAGGGGAAACTTTCACTGCTGGTTTGTGTTCTCTGAATAGCCAAAGCAGTGCTTTTTCATGGGGATTTCACTGCCCTCGAACAGGCACCGAACAGGCACCGTATGTTCAGGCAATTTGCCAGGATTTGGCGAATTGCCTGCTCTCTGGATAGCCGAATGGCCAAGAAAGGTAACCGAACGCTGATTCGGTTTGGCTGATGGTTACCTTTCTCAAGCAATTCGGAGCTCTTTGAATTACCCTGTGTGTTTCTATAATATGTCAGGGTCGTATAATAAAACGTGACTTCAAATCGCGTTTAAACATGATGAGCGAAACCGGTAACAATGAGCTCAGCACACAGGGGTGAAATGGCTCAGCAGCGAAAGGGTTAATGACAAGTGCTAGACTCATAGAATACCGCAATGCTTTCTTAAAGTCATTGTACATCCGCTTCTCTAGACATGCAGGGTTATTCAAAGAGATCCGAATTGTGGTTGAAAGGTAACCGAACGCTGAAATTCAGCATACGCTTACCTTTCCTGGCCATTCGGCTATCCAGAGAGCAGGCAGTTCGCCAAATGTTGGCGAATTGCCTGCACATACGGTGCCTGTTCGAGGGCAGTGAAATCCCCATAGAGAAGCGATGCTTCGTCTATTCTGAGAACACAAAACAGCTGAGAAAGCTTGCCGAAATGCCCTGCCATTCGGTGGTTTCATTCGACAGGTTTATTCAGGAGAATCCCATAGGCTTCAATGTTAAAAATATTTCTGTTTTAATTCACTATCTAGTAAACCGTTTATTATTTTATTCTGCAGTAAAAGTTTCTTTATTTTATTTTTTAGGATCTTTTAGGCATTTTTTCGGGATTTTTTTCCATTTTTTTTACAGCCCTTTTTATTATCATTCATTGGATCTTATATGTAAATTTCAGACATTTTCGTTCTGTAGTTTCTTTGCAAACAGCGTTTCACTTTTCAAACATTCAAGCGTACTGGTTTTTTTTTTCACTACATTCGTCTGTGGTGTCGGCTTTTTCCGGCGGCTGCTCTGCGCTGTGATCGGCTCCTGCTCCGGTTTCTCTGGCGTGTTCAGCGGGGTTAATCCAGATGTTTTTGTGGGTTTCAGTGTGCGTTCGCTGGGTTTTGCGGTGAGTGTTCACCGGGTTTTCAAAGGCTTTTTCCCTGCGCTACGACGGCCCTGTGGTACTTGCTGAATACACCGCAGGGTCGCCGAAATGGGATCGCCAAAGAATTGAAGAGAACGAAAAGTCACCGAACGTGCGGTGACTTTTCGATTGTCTTTGAATAACCCTGTTAGTTTTTCACTGCATATTTCATTCTTAGGTTAAGTGATCTCCCAATTCAAAGGTTAGCTTTCTCATGTCACATGAAGCTTAAAGATATATTGCTCCATCAAATTCAGTATATACATTTACATCCAAGTACTCACTTGTTACTGATTACCACCTTTTGAACATCCATTGTTATCAGTGATTACTCTTTTTGAGCTTGAGTAGTTGCCTCTAGATCAATTCTTTTGCTTGTATGGTATGAAGTTGTAAGCTTGTCTGATATGAAGTAAGTAATAGCTGCGCACATATACTATACACACGGAGCATACACTGGAAATGTGTGCTTGACAAACACTGCAAAACAATCAGTGTCTACCAATAAAGACGCTATATAACTAACATAATCCATCATTTGAGCAATCAATTATGAAACAGGCTCTCAGATAACTTTCCCGTATATTAAAACTAGGGGTTTAATGCTAAACGCCGATATTTGCCATAGTTGCACTCAACAGGGAATATTGTCAGGAGTAGCTTCATTGTTAAAGATTCTCCTTTCACTGACTTGAATCCAGGATCAGATCAAAGCGCAATTTGCGCAAAGGTACGCAATACAATTTGCATACTGTGTGTATGCAAACTGTGTTAGTTGCAGGAACGTCTGTATTTTGGAAACCCCAATTTGAAGGGAAGGAGCAACAAGTGCCGAAGGAGAAAAGGGTGAGTATTTATACGTAATCTATAAAAAATATTAAAAAATGTCAGCACTTAAGGGGTTATTCAATGAGAACCGAACTGGACCCGAAATTGCACCGAACGGTGAATTTCCCCATTCAGTACAATTTCGTGGCTATTCAAAAAGCAGACAATGCTCCAAATTTGTTTTGGCGAATTGCCAGCGCAATACAGTGCTGTTCAGCGGCAGTGAAATCCCCATAGAGAAGCAACGGTTAATCTATTCAGAGGACACAGGTTTAATCAGGCGAATCCCATAGGTTTCAATGTAAAAAATATCCCCCATTTTTATTACTTATTTTTTTAAACCATTTATTCTTTTAATATGCAGAAAATTCTCTTTATTTGGTTTTTTCAGGATTTTTTAGGCAAAGTTTTTTCTCCAAATAGCATTTGGTTTTATCTTTAACAGACCTTGCCTTTTTATTATTATTCATAGGACCTTAGTTTTTATTTTCAGGCATTATCATCCAGTAGATTGTTTGGAAACATGTTTTAAAAGTAGCTGTGTTTTTATTTTATCCCGTTTGGCGGCTTGTCTGCAATTCCCAGCGGCTGGACAGCGCTCTGTTCGGTGGGTTGTCAGCTTTTTCGGATGCATTCGGCGGTTTTGCAGTGGATCGTCGAGTGTGTTTTTTCAGTGGGTTTTCGTATGTGTTTGGCCGGTTTTCGGCGTGATTTCAGACGTATTCGGTGGTCTTTCGGAATACGTTCAGCGACTTTTCTCTACACTTCGGGGACCCTGCGGTGAATGCTGAATTCACTGCAGAGTTGGGGAATCTGATTCCCCATAGTGCAGGAAACGAAAGAGCCCCTTTAGACTTGGAGTCCTAACCTAGATTTTCACACAGGAGGACTTGCTACATCACTTCTTTTTATAGCTTTATGTAATCTGCTTCTACTACCTATCTTAGAATTTGAGCTGAGCGCGTCCACCCTTTGCAGCGACAATCGGCCCCGATTCCGGCCGATCGAGGCGGCCCCCCGGTGCGGGAGGAGATCCTCGATGTCAGTCCAGCCTCCAGGACCCAGGCGGGCACGATAGACGTCATTGCGCCTGCGCGATGACGTCTATTACAGGCACCCCCCCACCAATCTGGGGAAGGTGCCTGAAGCGGAGGTCCTTTGGACCTCTCTCCCTCCCTATCTGGGCAGGCCACAACCTAAAGGCAGGCACCGTTTGGAAGGGCACAGCCTGCCCTTCCAAGTGGCGGCTGTCTTTAACCCCTAGGGGGCTGGATCGCGATATGGTGCTAAAAAACTTTTTTTTTTTATTAATGCAGCAATATTGTTCTCATTTCAATTATAATGTGAAAAATTATGCTGCACTAACGATTTTTTCAATGGGGGGCGTTTTCTAAAAACACGTAATTTTCCCCAACAAATTGTGACGAGTCCCCATTTCTATTTTTTTTAACAAGCACACCCCATAGAAAATATAACTGAAACGGCTCGCATGATAAAATAAGAAAAAAAAAACACTTTACACAATGTAGATGGTTGAAAATTCAATTTTTATTACATGTTTTGTTATAATATTCAGGCAGGACATGACGTATACATATAATAATGATATATTATGAATCTGCCGAGTTTGTCGGAAAGAACGATATATAATATGTCTGGGTTGTATAATAAAACGTGGCTTCTAATCGCGTTTAAACAAGATGAGCGAAACCGGTAAAAATGAGCTCAGCACAGAGGTGTGAAATGGCTCAGCAGCGAAAGGGTTAAAATAGTATTATGTCCTAGCTGATTGATTGAACTATATGTGCTCAACCTTGGCCCTCCAGATGGTTGTGGAACTATACTTCCCATGATCCTCATTTATTCTACTGAGCAGCTGACTATCATGGGAGATGTAGTTCCAAAACATCTGGAGGGCGAAGATGTGCACCCTTGGATTAAACCTTTTGTCTGCATATTTCATGTTGACTTTTGTCAACCCCCCCCCCTTACATTTTTCTGTCTTTATTCCCCCAGTTAGTGGTCTTGGAGTCTGTAACTGATATTATCAAGAGTCCCTGTCTGAGCATTAACCCTTCCACATCTTTATCCTTATTAGCCTTCACTAACAATTACAAGGAGGGGCAGCGTAAATAAGCAAGTCAGGACGGTTACTAAACAAGTCAAGAACTGCTGATTTCTATGAATTGTTTGCTAAGTGTAAATAATGCAAATATCTTGTGATAAAGTCAGGAGATATTCTGCTCTGACAGTTTGGAATGGGGAAAAGACCAGGGTTTGGTTTCAGCTTGAAGTAAAAGATAAAGGAGGAGAAGACAGACTAATGCCAAGAAATCATTTAAAAGAATGCAGAACCAGCCTAGCACTTCCAGCTCCGATGACTAAGATTTATTTAATAACTTTCTGTCTCTGCACATCAATTGAGACAGTAGCTCTTGGCACTGCCTGCCCTTTCATTGACTTTTTGAACTTTAACTATGTATTTTTTTAACTTATGAATTTACTGTACAATAACTTGCCCTGTTATTGGCTTATTATTAGAGACAATTTGGAACCTGCAAAAGTAAAATACTTAGGGCTCTATTCCCTACTGAACACTAACTGTATGTTGGGGTGAGTAAGCGGTAATGTCGGGATAAGTGACTTTAACGTATGCCCCCCATATTACCCTCCCAACACTAAACCCCTAAAAAATCTGTTAGCGCAACGGTGATTGCGCTAACTCGTGCAAGCTTACTGTACTTTGCACATCCTATACTTAACATGGGGAGCACAATCAGTAATTATCGTTAGGATAAGTAAGGTATTGCAAAGTCCTAGCGCTAATTACCACACCGATGGGCTAACCGAAAAATTTGGTCACCTAAAAGCTGGTGCTAACTGGTCTCTCCTTTGCAGAACCATTTAGCACCACCTAAAATCACCCCAATAAATCTGACACTAACTTCCCATCCCACAGCGAGAACAATGGCCAGATCTGCCACTTCTGGCCGCTGGGAGTAGAGTGAGACTGGAGACAAATAGTCCCCAGTCTCACTCCTTGATCACTTCAGAGTGCTACGCAGTCTCACAGGTGCAAGATTGTGCAGGGCTTGCGGCCCGTAAGCGCAAACCTCCATGGAGTCCTATGGACTCCAGGAGGAGATACCGGTGATGAAACAGAAACGCTGCAGTGAGTATCACCAAGGGTAACACCTCATTCCAGGGCATGGTGATGAAGTAGCACCTGCCCCGGAATCTACTACTAGCATGCTAGCGTTAGGAAGGGAATAGGGCTCTTACAGTAGTAAGATATTTACAAATGGGAAACAAATAATCAGTAACAATTGCCCCCAATGCTTCCTCACATTGCTGCTACATTGCCCCATTGTCATATACTTCTAATCGCCTCTCACCCTCTGCCACACCAACACCAGTTTGTAAAATAAGAATCAAATTAGTATTATGAGATTGAGAACCACCAGTATGAACTATGCTCAACTTTCCACCTGATATAGAATAGATCAATAAGACCTTAAGCCAAACTCTGAGTAACGAGGCATCGGTGAAGTCCATCAAAGACCTATTTTATATGAATTGTGAAATAAACATATTAATGTGTTTATTAATAAAAAACAGATATTGATCTCTCTAACTAAACTAATGATAGATTTTTAACAGAATATTTTCCTAAAGGGTAATACAGCTCTCCATTGCTTCCACAGGCAGATGTGTCATCCCCATCAATGTCGAGCACAAGAGTCAGAAAAGAACTGTTGAACAGTGTGAACCCTCATAATGATCGGCAAGCACACAGTGGTGCACCACAGCAGGAGGGCTGCTCTAGCTCCTTGCAAGTATTGGATAAAGAAGACCATGGGCAACTCTGCACACTTAGGGCTCAATCACCTCCTTAACGCCAGTGCTAGTGCTCACATACGTGAGCGTTAACGCTAGGTTAAAAGAGGTAATAGCGAGACATCCAGATCAGATCACGATTGCTAAAAAATCTGTTAGCGCATTGGTATTGTAATGGAAATAGGCTGGAAGATGGCCGCCATTATAAGCCAGGCGACCATCTTGTTCAGAATATTGGTTCACTTGAAAATAACTAGGCAAGTTTGTAGCTGAAACTAGAATGAAATATACGTAGAAATTTAGGAATGTGTTTAGATTAGCAGAAAAAGCAATTAAAGCACTGAGAAAGATCTCTGCTGTTCCAGGCACAGAGGAAAGATACATCAAGGTCGTTGGGGCCCGCAGAAAGACAAAGGAGTATAGAGATCAGACCAGGTGCCATCTGTAACAAGTAATTGTAGGCTCTAGGGAGGGGGGCGCAGCCCGGAACAGTGAGAGCAACTAATTATGATTCACTGAAACTAACATGAAGTTTGCCAATTTACAGCCAATTTAATGGAATGTCTTTGTATTAGCCAAAGGGAGGTTGTTATGATCTCTGCTTGTTCAGATATGAGGCTGGGCTGTCAGGTTCACCATTGCTTTATTGCAGGACACTTACTGTTATATACAGGCTTGGATAACTACAGGAACACAGGATCATGCATCTGCCTTCATTACTGCATCACACTGACTGACCCTGAAGATGGCTGCTGTGCCCTCTGACCTGTGTCATCCTGGGCGGAGCCACTAGTTAAAGTGATAGCACAGGTTTAGTATAGTCAGCTATAACACCTTCCTCCCCACCCCAAAAACAAAACCAGAACAACATAACAAAAACCTAGTAACAAATCAACAACCAGAACAATCGAACACAGTTCATCTGAGGAACTTGGAGAGTGTCACTGAAAAACTGATGACTAGTCTTCTGAAGAAAATTGCGGGGCCAAATCATCATCCACATCTTTCTGGGCCCTACGCGAGGACCGACGGAAGTCTCTTATCCGTTCTTGAAGAAGTAAGCGGTCAGGAGGGCGTCGGTGACGTTGGGGACGTCCACCAGCAGGCGGGGTGTTGGAGGCAGTAGGATTGGATGAAAGATCAACTGGTGGGGTCAAGGAGGGTACAGAGGGGTCAGGGGGAACCTCTGAACCAGAGTCACAAATACCCACAGGAGACGAGTCCAAAGTTTCCGAGTCAACCCAGACACCATTCCAGATGTCCTCCGACGCATTAGATGTGGACACCGGACCCCGTAGCGTTGGGGACGTTAAGGGTTCAGGCACCCGTAAACGAGACCGTAGCTGGTCTACATGTCGTCTGGTAATGGAACCATCTTCCAGGCGGACTCTGTACATCTTGGGTCCCAAAGATTCTGCAACGGTAGCAGGCAGCCACCGACTGTTGGCAGATCCATACGATCGAGTCCAGACCTCCTGGTGGGTTGCAAAAACAGGAGACTCTTTGGACTTCACCATCTTTTCTTGGGATTGTAATACATGTTCATGAACGGTCTGAGGGCGAAGCATGTCAAAAGCAGTCCATGGCTGTCTTCCCAACATAAGCTCAGCTGGTGTCGTACCAGTGGTGGCATGTGGTGTAGTTCTGTAAGTAAACAGGAAAGAGTCTAACTGCTGAGGCGATATGGACCTCTGGCTAGTCACAGCCACTGAGGCCTTGAAATAGTTCTTGAAAGTTTGTACAAACCGCTCTGCTTGCCCATTGGTGGCTGGGTGATAGGGGGCGGTTAATTTGTGCTTGATATTATGCACCGTAACAAAACTCTGGAACTCCTGACTTGTGAATTGGGCACCATTATCTGTGACAATCTCCCTGGGATACCCAAACGAAGCAAAAAGATGCAATAATATGGCAACTGTTGCCTTTGTAGTCAGCTGGGTAACTGGAATGACCTCTGGCCATTTTGAGTGGGCATCAATTATAATCAAGAAGGTTTGACCCCTTATGGGACCCGCAAAATCCAAGTGAAGGCGAAACCAGGGAACCGTGGGCCAAGTCCAGGGTTGAATGCATCCTCGAGGAGGGTCTCTGGCAGTTTGTGCACATCCTACACAAGCATTGACATATGCCGTGATATCTGCATCTATGTTCGGCCACCACACATAGCCCCTTGCTTTCTGTTTCATCCGCGTGGTTCCAGGGTGACCAGTATGTAGCAAGTCCAAGATGTGTCTCTGGAGGGTTTTTGGAATGACCACTCGGTCTCCCCATAAGACACAATTATCCTTCACAAACAATTCCATTCGCTTCCTGTAGTAAGGTTCATGTTCCTGTGATACCGTCGCAGGCCAGCCGTCTCGTATAAAGGTAAGCACGTTTGTCAGAAGGGTATCCTTCACAGTATGGGCTGCTATCTCTCTGGAAGTAAGGAGGTGTGAGGTGGTGTACCTACAACTCTTGACTGATGGTGTCGACTCTAGAGGCAGTTCTGTGAGACGGGACATTGCATCTGCATTTGCATTGTCATCATGACTTCGATACTGTATGCGGTAGCTGTATGCTCCCAAGAACAGGGCGTAGCGCTGGAGACGGGCTGCAGTTGTCTGAGAGATTCCTTTGTCAGGGCTAAAAATTTGAAGAAGCGGTTTATGATCCGTTAATATGGTAAACTCTCTACCATACAGGTAAAGGTGAAACTTCCGAATTGCCCATATCAATGCAAGCGCCTCTTTATCAATTTGAGAGTAATTGCTCTCTGTCTTCGTCAAGGATCTGGAGGCGAAGGCCACCGGTTTCTCAGAGCCATCCGGTAGGATGTGGGAAAGAACAGCGCCCAGACCATAAGGAGAGGCATCACAAGCCAGGGTGAGAGGCTTCTGGAGGTCGTAGTGCACAAGCATACGTGACGCTAACAGTTTCCGTTTAGAGGACTCAAAAGCATGTTGACATTTAGCTGACCAGTCCCACCTGGAGTGTTTCTCCAGGAGCTTATGCAGTGGAAACAATGTATGAGCAAGGTCTGGAAGAAATTTATTATAGTAGTTAAGCAGGCCAAGGTAGGATCGTAGTTGATGGACACTTGTTGGGGCTGGAGCTTTGACTAAAGCATCGACCTTGTCTTCAACAGTATGAATGCCCTCTGCATCTACTAAGTGGCCACAAAACTCCAATTTAGGCACCATGAATTTACATTTTGTCAAATTTACCTTGAGACCTTGGTCCTGAAGTCTTTGTAAAACGAGCTCTACATTCTGCTTGTGTTCTTGGTCCGTGCGACCAGTGATGAGCATGTCGTCTAATAGACACTGAGTGAAGGGAATGTCTGCTAAAATTTCATCCATCTTTCTTTGCCAGATGGCTGGTGCAGATGCAATGCCAAACACCATTCGATTGTATTCGTACAAACCCCTGTGAGTGTTAATGGTGAGGTATTTTCGAGAAGAGGGGTGGACCTCAAACTGTAAGTAAGCTTGTCGTAGATCAATCTTGGTGAACTTTTGTCCCCCAGCAAGTGAAGCGAAAATGTCATCTACTCTGGGTAGAGGATACTGGTCAACCTCCAGTTGGCTATTTAGTACCATGCGAAAATCCCCACAGATGCGCAATTCACCATTTGATTTCTTTACTGGAACAATAGGTGATGCCCAAGCACTGCGCTCTACCTTGGAAATGACACCCTGTTCTTCTAGCCGGATTAGTTCAGCGTCCACTCCCGCTCTAAGGGCAAACGGTACTGTCCGAGCCTTGAAGAATTTGGGATGAGCATCCGGTTTCAACTTGAGCCTCACACAGTCATTTTTGATTTTCCCTAACTCGTCAACGAAAACCTCAGGGAAACGCTGTTTTAAGGATTCCACCCATCCATCATCATGTCCTGACGGAACTGTCAGGGTGTTGCAAGGATTCTTGATGATATCTGGCATTCCCAGATGAGTGATCCAATCTCTGCCAAAGAGAGGCGGTCCTCCGTTTCTCAGGATATATAGTGGTAGTCTCTTTGTCTGGCCCTTGTATGATACCTTTACCTTTGCAAACCAAGTGGATGGAGTACTTGCATTGAGTAGGTCTGCAGCTTTATTGGAGTGGGGCGGACAGTTGCCTGGATCTGAAGATGTTTCCACTGTTTTTGTGTGATAACTGACACTGCAGCTCCTGTATCAACGTCCATCTTTAGTCTCTTCCCTTCAATGGTTACTTGTACTGTCATTGCAGGGTGTGACGAGTGTATACGATGTATAGATAAACTATGTAATGCCTCATCGTTGTCTGAGTCAGATGAAGATGATGTCAATTTCTGTACCTTGTACGTCTTCTTCTTAGGGTACTGCGGCTTTTGTCCTCGTACATTCCTATTACGGCAAACCCGTTTGAGATGGCCCATTTTTCCACATTGATGACAAGGTTGATCCTTAAACCGACAGATTTTGGAGTCGTGGTCTGTATTACCACACCGGTAACAAGCTGGCGTGGGTTTGGGTCTGTAGCTCCAGTTGGCTGTAGCAACTGCGGTTCTGAAAACGTCCTCTTTCACCCCTTCTTTGTGAATCTGAGGGTGCAATTCCTCCGTATCCCTGACAGCCATCTCCATGACTGATGCTATCTCAACTGCGCTTGTAAGGGTGAGTCCCTTTTCTGTCAGAAGTTTCCTTTGAATCGTTTCACTATTCAGTCCCAGGACAAACTTGTCTCTCAAAGCTGTTGGTAGGTACTCCCCAAATGAACAGGTGGAGGCCAATTTGCGAAGGGCCACCACATAGGCTTTAATATCTTCGCCCGGCTGCTGCTGCCGTTGATAAAAACGAAATCTTTCTGCAATTTCCAGCGGTTTTGGCTGAAAGTGATCCTCTAATAGTTTCAGGAGTTCCTGTAGAGCCTTGCTTGCTGGTTTCTCAGGGAACAGAAGGTCTCTTAGAGTGTCATATGTGTTAGCCCCCACGGCTGTGAGAAACACTGCAACCTGTCTCTCAGAGGGTATGGTGTTAGCACTGAAGTACTGCTCTAATCTCTCAGCCCAGGAGCTCCAGGAAGTTTTCTCTCCATCAAACTCAGTTAATGTGCCTATCAGTGCCATGATCTTGCTGCTGGATGGCAGTGTGTGCTTTATCTGGCTTTCAATCCCTGTTTTTTTTTTTTTTTTCTTTACTTCAGGCTGAGCAGACCTTTACAAATCTCATTCTCGTCGCCACTGTTATGATCTCTGCTTGTTCAGATATGAGGCTGGGCTGTCAGGTTCACCATTGCTTTATTGCAGGACACTTACTGTTATATACAGGCTTGGATAACTACAGGAACACAGGATCATGCATCTGCCTTCATTACTGCATCACACTGACTGACCCTGAAGATGGCTGCTGTGCCCTCTGACCTGTGTCATCCTGGGCGGAGCCACTAGTTAAAGTGATAGCACAGGTTTAGTATAGTCAGCTATAACAGAGGTATTAACCCACGTGGGGTGGGAGAGTGTCATCGGGAGGTGGGCTGATTGGGATGTACCTAATTGTGTATTTGGGGTATAAGATTGGATGTCACGAGGGTCTCGCGGCTCATTCTTTGTGATTGAATCCTGTTTGAGCATCTGTTGTGATATCACAATAAAGTTTGCCTTTCCTGAAGAGACTCGTGTTCAGACAATCCTTGCTCGTGTCCGGTCCGGCCTCGTCCCGAGTGAACCCGTCTGATTCCGGTTACAGTATTAGTGCTTTCTAGCGCAAGTTTACTGTACTCTGCGCTCCCTATACTTAACATGGGGAGCGCAAGAGTAATTAGCATTAGGATCACAAAGTCTCCAAAATCAGATACTCACCTCTCATCCCGCGTTGAGAACGGTGGCTTGATCCGCTGCTTCTGGACGCTGGGAGCAGAGTGAGAATGGGGACAAATAGTACCCAGTGTCCCTCCTCAGACCTGCACGATCTCGCAAGAGCGAGATCTTGCAGGTCACATGACCCAGCACACAGCACAAGCGTCCTTGGAGTCCTATGGACTCCAGGAGGTGATGCTCGCAGCGGCACGTTAGCTCTGCCGTGAGTATCCTGGAGGTTTAGGGGTCGTTACGGGGCAGGCTGCTGAACGCCTGCCCCATAATCTAGCTGTAAAACAGGGAGCTAAGGGGAAATTTGCGAAGGAAAGTTTTTCCCCTTAGCGTCCCCGTTTTAGCTCAAGACACGTGATAGTGCCTGTAACAGACCTCATTGCAAGAAGTTTTATTTGTTTTGTGCAATTTAATGTTTGGAAAGTTTTAATACGGATCACATTTACACTGTCCCTGTTGCAGTGGGGAAACATTTAAGTGCAGCACCTGTTAGGAAGTAGGTCTAGTGATATGCTGAGTCATACAGATCCACAGCAGCAAAGAGCAGAGCCAGCATTTAGTGTGTGCAAATGGCTTCACGTTTATAAGGTTTTGTCTGTTCATACTGTATAGCCTCCCTCTAACGGGCATAAAGGTCTGTACATCTTTAAGTATTGCTATTTGTTTTTGTAAAGGTATTTGTGTTTCTCTGTATTTGTTATGTATGGATAAGGCTTTAATGTGTATTTGTACTGTTTTATGCAGCTCTTACGGTGAGTTTTGGAATTAAAACAGATGTTGTGACAGTGTGATGTTATCGCTGTGCGCTAATTTTTTTTTAAAAAAAGGGTGTTTTTTTAAAAAAAATTGTGGAGTATATTAAAATAGAACTTCAAATCACGTTTAAACATGAGCATAAAACGGTCAAAATGAGCTCAGCACACAGAGGTGATATGGCTCAGCAGTGAAGGGGTTAAAAAGCAAAAACATGTAAAAAAAAATTGGGTATTTCTAAACTCAGCACAAAACTTCAAAATTATTTAGCCGGGGTCTTTTTGGGGGGGGGGGCTGTAGATTTTGGGGATTAAAGTTAGAAAAATTGTGTGTTTTCCATTTTTTCATAATATTTCATAATGTTTTTATAGTAAATTATAGGATATGATATGATATCTTTAGAAAGCCAATTTAATGGCGAGAGAAACGGTATATAATATGTGTGGGTTGCATAAACGAGTAAGAAGAAGATTAGACCTAAACACAAACAGCCCAGAAACGTAAAAACAGCATTGGGTACTTTCGGACTGACAATGGTAAAACCGCCTGGTCACTAAGGGGTTAAATACAAAAGGAAGAAGACCTTAGAATAAAAAGATGATACTTTTTTATTGAAATGAGTTGTTCTAGTGAATGGACAAGGAACGGATCTTGCAAAGGACAGGCTCAAGTTAGGTTATGACAAAACACATGGCCGTGCGTTTCATAAAGTGAAATACTGTATTCAGAGACACTAAGATATCAAATATTTGTTTTGTATTAAATGAAAAGAACAAGTGATCTGCAGGGGGTGCTGCTGATTTGACTTGTTTCATTGGTTAATGATGGCAACAGGGAATAGGAAGTTCTTCACATACATAATACACCTTAGTGTATGTGTACCGTGCCCTCAAGCTTGGCTTATCATCATTACTTCATCCATCAATACCTTCTCAGCTTCTCCAGTATAACAGGTTTTGGAAGTTGTCAAATCTCTAGTGTCTCCGGGGAAACCACAAATCATGTTTCAGGAAAAACACCAGGATCTGCAATTCCTTCTCATACAGTCATACTTCTCATACTCCTTCACAACAAAAGCAATGGATACAGACCATTTAATTGTATCCTTCCTGGTAAAATACTTTATAAATAAATAAATTTAATCGTTAACAAGTAATTTTAACTTTTTTTTACGTATTATCAAATATAATGGGCACTATTTCATGGATGCCACTAAAAAGTAGACGTAAGTAATAAAATCGTCACCTGCAGATCTTACTTACTATTTACCTTTTAGTGTGCCTTTTCCAAAGTAGGTGCTTTATTAGCACCTGGCTCTAGAAGTGTTAGCTGCAACGTTGCTGCACGCAGCATCGGCTCCTGGAGTCGATAGGACGTAATGGAGCATTTTGCATCTCAGCCGTGACCTCTGCTGAAGCTCACACGTGCAGGATCGCATATGGCTGAGGATAAAGCGCAGAAGGGGACTGGGAATATTTGAACAGAATGTGACAGACGGCGCCACCCTCTCCACCATGGGATGAGAGGTGAATATAGAATTTAGTTTGTTGTGCTAAGTGATTTACAAATGCAAAATAACTTAAAGGGACGCCTCCACTTACTTGAGCTGTTTAGATACCTGTGCATTACACATAAAAACACTTTATAAAACACATGCTGCTGTTTTTTTCTTTGTTTGAAGTAATTGCATGTAAAAAAAACCATAAATATAGTATTCTGTTTCTGCATGGTCACATCTTCACTAGGGATGAGCTGTTCGGTTTGATGTGTTCGGAGTTCGAGTCGAACATCGCCAGTTCGTATGTTCGTGAACTTCGAACATTTCCGCGTGTTCGCCGCATGTTCGCCCACAATGCACCACAATGGACCACAATGCACTTTTCCACTGGCCTGAAGTTTGTACTTGACTACAGCATTGCACCTGACCTCAGGTCAGGTGCAAAACAGGTGCAAGACTATGCCAATCATGGCTCAATCATGGGCTCACAGAGATAAGTCCCGCAGCACACTATATAAGGCGTCCCTTGCAGCCCCAGCACGTGTTTTTTGAGAGGAGATTGTTGTGTTAGTGTGTCTTCTCACTGCCAGTCTGCCACCAGCTATTGTGGGGGGGGGGGTCTGTCTAACTTCTACAAAATATCTGGGAATTGTTGTAATCTGTGTGTTCTCACTGCCACCAACTATTTTGGGGGTCAGTCATTTCTACAAAATATCTGGGAATTGTTGTAATCTTTGTGTTCTCACTGCCACCAACTATTTTGGGGGTCGCCTTTCTACAAAATATCTGACGCCTATATTACCAGATTTATATCATTTTAATATTGGACCACAGGGTCCAACCCTGCACTCTTCCACAATACCACAAAAGGGTTACGGTGTGAAGGCACTTGCTGCTACCAAAGGCACAATATTTGGCTGCACTGACACTGACGCCTATATTACCAGATTTATATCATTTTAATATTGGACTGCAGGGTCCAACCCTGCACTTTTCCACAATACCACAGAAGGGTTACAGTGTGACGGCACTGTTGCCGACACTAAAGGCCCAATTTTAAAGCACCTATTGTTACTTTCATCCAAAGCCTGCATAAGTTTTACCTTAATTTAGCCCAAAAAATCACTAAACTTGTTCTGCATGTCCTAAAATGTCTTTTCATACAGGCTGCCGCCCCAAGCAGTTGTTTATGAATAGATTAAAGGAAAACCGTTTACCATCATTTGAAATCATTTTTTTGTTTTTAAATGTTTCTATACATCCTACAAATCTGCCACTTCACGGGCAGGTTATGGGGACCTCCTAGGCACGATATTTGAAAGAATTTTTCGTTTTTATTTTTAACCCTTATTTCATGGAAAACTCACTGTTCCTTTAAAAATGTTTTTTTTTTAACTTTTTGTCCTTGTTTCCTGTCCCCAGGGCACTACCCGGACCCCCATACACCTTTTATGGCAAATATCTTGCATATATGCCCTCTTGCAGGGCACTCTAAAAATCGAACTTTTGAGTCCCATTGACTTGCATTGAGTTTGGCTCGTGTTCGAACTCGAACTTTTGAAATTGTTCGAGTTCGAATGTGAACCGAACACGGGGGTGTTCGGCTCATCCCTAATCTTCACCAATCTGGACCTCAACTCCTCTGTTTCGGGAGAAGCTGTCATAATCAAATTCCTTATACCACCCCCAAATTTTATTAACCTAAAGTGTCTTCACATAACCCTATCCTAAAGAAAATCTTAAAAAAAAATTCTGATGGGAGGTTTTGTGGTCTGACAGTGGAGAGTTGTTATAGTTGTGCAAGCAATTGACATAACTTCAACGAAGAGGGAAGCCTATCCCTATTCTTGGTATTCTTAAATTTAAGATGCCATATTGATAGTTTCGTTATGTCTTTTCTCATATTAAAGGGCTATTCTGTTATAGAGTTCCCTTTTCTTTGTTTTCTTCTTGCACTTAACAGGGCAGAGGCATCTGTCCAATTATTTTTTATTTTTATTTCTTTGCTCAAGATGATTGATACTCATCTTTTTTGTCCCCCACCGTACGCTGCGACTCCTCTTCAGCATGCAAGCTCCATAGCGCATTTGAAGAGCAACGGATCAGAGCTGTGCATGCATGCGTAGATCCGATTGTTCACTGTCTCTGAGACTTCTCGCTATTATGGGCGGTCTCCAAGAGGGTGACGTCGACATGCTCGCTACTGATGTCACTAGTGATCGATCGGATGACAGCTGGGAAATTCAAACTTCCGGCTGCTGGTGGGGTGGAGGTATTTCTTCCACTTCACCCAGCGATTCCACCAGATCAGTGCAGCAGGAAACAGGAGAGAAGAAAGGTCACCCCTCTTGTCATGACCCCTGTAATACAATAAAGTGGTCAGGATGAGTAGTGTTCCTTCAAGTATTCCAGTTCAAACCACTGTTATACTGGTCAGTGACCTTAAAACCTGAGCTGTATATAGTTTATCTCCTGTTTCCAATTTCCCATGATGCAACATTTATCAAAATCTGTACAATTGTTTTACTTTGAGTCTGTGCAATCGTTTTACTTTGAGTCTGTGCTTTATCTTATACAGTGTTTAACAGTTAATGAGGTGGTAGAGGGAATGTTTAGAAAAAGCAGCAGGGGTGTATTGTGTTGTCAGGGCTACTCAAGATAATATATGACAGCTGAATGAGATAAGACAGGGAGTATAAAAGACTTCTAATCTACCCCTGGTTATGTCCTTTGTATACATCCCACACAATACAATAATTTGAGTTAGTGATCGACCCATAGACTCCATTCTGTGGCCAATGCCACAAAGTTAGGAGCAAGTGAGGTAAAGATACAGGGGGAGGGGCAGTTTACAACACAAAAGATCACAAAACGGATGCACCCAGTGATACATATAGAGTAAAATATTATCTTAGCTAAACAATCAAAAGAAAAACAAAGCACGTGTTAGATGCCAGCAACATAAAATTAACAAAAAGTGGCCCTTTAGCACCAGCTTTTAGGATGCGGTATTTCTATGAGAAATGCCTAATCCAGATATAAGAACAAGCTACCTTGGAAAAGCTCGTTCTTTTACTCTGTAGTGCAACTTAACACCTACTATCGTATACAAGGTATAGGAGAAATTATTTTACAGTAAGCAGGAGTAGTGATGCACTATACTTGTGCCAAAGTGGACTACCGATTCCAGACGAAAAGATAATCACTCAAGACATCATGTATAATGTCATGAGACATTATGGCCAACTGTGGAAGAGGTCCCAATGTATTGTCACTATTGAAAGACATAAATCTTAACCGTCGTACAAGGTTTTTACCTCGTTTAATAAGCTGCCAGTGGTGGATGGTCACTTTTTTATTATCTGTCTTTTGGCCACAAGCTTGTCTTTTTTTTCTTTCAATCCATTTCTTTGAACGCAAATCTTCGAATTCGACCCGTACATTTTTGTATTCAATAAACATACACATGAGCAATTTTCTAAATCCAAGTAATTATTTTTATTATTGTTTATTAAGTGCCAAAACATTCCGCAGTGCTGTACAAAAGGTGCAATGGGTAAAGACAGGACAATTCTACAATACATAAAGGAGACAGGTCAGCATTGCTGCCAATAGATACAGGAGGACATGAGGGCCCTTTTCCCATGGGAATTTACAGTCTAGATTGGAGAGAAACAGTAGGGGAGGACTGCAGTGGTGAGTTAATGCAGGTAGAGGTGAGGACCATTTTCGATCGCCGGATGTTTTGTTATGGAGTCAGGTGGTTATGTATATAGTGCATTTTATAAAATGAAGCAATTGCAGTAATTAAGTCCAGAAAGAAGCATGACTACTTGGTATAAGTAATTTACCCCAGGACTCTCACTTCTTCTCTCATCTTCTCTTCTGTGGGACAAACAAATACAGTGAAAGGAAAGTCATCATTATTTTAATATTTTTTGTAATTAAAGGGATATGCATGTCTAGAAAAAAAATATTTAAATTGACATTTAAACACTTTTATACCTATAGACAAACTAGAATAAAACAATAAAAGTTTTAAAAATGTGTAATTTTTTTTTTTATTTTCTTGCTTTGAACTCTGTCATTTCATCGTGTCCAGCAACGCCCCTCAGCTAGGGGTGTTTCTTCAGCTCCCACTTCCTGGAACTTGAATTCAGCAGGGGGGAATATTCCACATAGTACGCCCCACAGTGGCAAAAAGGGTAAAGTATACATTTTCCAAGTAATTGCGAGTTAATGTGCTCTCACATATAGTGGAATCCCCAAATAACTGATGGTCTATGGTTAGGAGTAAAGTCAATAAAAGAGCTCACACAGAGAATACGTCTATAGATACTGTGACAATGTGATTAGGGACAGGGTGATAGACCAACGTTTTGTCTGCAGGTGGATGGAGAAAGCTCGTTTCCCCTATAGGATTAATTGACGGCTGACGGCTGACTGCTGATTAAAGCTGCCTTACCTTTATAGGTACTAGCAGTCTTTTGGCTGAGAGCAGCAGAGGAGGAGGCAAGCCCTGAATTTCCTAAGGAAAGTACAAACTCTTTAATTTGTTTATTTGACTGGTAAGCGGCTTAGCTGCCTAGTACTGTAAGCGAGGGCAGAAAATGTTCAGTTACTCTCCGAATGAGGAGTATGATTTTGTTTTATTTGTTTGATTATTTTGACACTTTGCCTATACTGTGGCTGGAAAATAAAGTAAAGCCACAAACAGTGAATGTTCTGTCCAAGGTTATATCACAGTACATGAAAAGAGGCATTTATTTGTATGTTTGTACAGGGTATACAGGTATTTCCCAGAACGTCAAGATAATCAAAATTATGATGATATTCCTCTTTAAATAAATGATACACCGGATCGTAAATTTCGATTTTTCTTTTTATTATTGGTCCCTCAAGAATTCCAGTCAATGACACCAATGATCCCTCAGTCACCCTGGCACATATTAATTACCCCAAAGAACAATGCAAGGTGCATGCATGTTCCCATTAGCACTAGGTGTGACTGACGTCCACATAAATCTTGTGCCAGGATTATGGTCACTCCTCGATCATGACAGACAAAATCTTGCTGCTCTGTGAGAAAGGGAGCGGTCAGTGTTGCAAAAATATGCTCTATTATACACATGGAGCTAGCAAACCCTTACGATAACAATTATATACACAAATATGTAACAAATAAAAGAATAGGTATGCCCATGTCTGTCAATCTACTCTAAAATTACCACTGCACAAAAAATTAATTAATAACAATAACAGTATTGGTAACAGCCCTTTTAACCCCTTAATGACACTGTTCATATCGGCACATTGTTGGGTAACCCGCGTTCATGATATGGTACGTCCCAATGTGAATCATGTGCTGGTAGTTATGGCCATGGCCAGTGTGCGATCAGGGAGAGAGAAGATCCACTTGCCTTCAAATGGTCCAAAGTATTTCAAAATGTCCCCAAATTCCCCTAACTGCATTTTTTAAATTATATTACACGGGAGGTATTAAGGGTAAGTTTAGAGATAGGGCTCGCTTCAGGGTTACATATGAGTTTAAGGCCAGATCTTATTTCTTGTGTGGGCATTTATTTCATGTTTATTGTCATCATGGTGTATATATCAGCTTGTGATACAGGAATTAATTAAATAATATCACATGTGACAGCTTAATTTAGATGCTTTGTTACCAAAAAGGAGAAACTTGTGCTATACTCAAATTTGCATATCGTATATTTTTTACATGCAGGGTTATTCAAAGAGATCTGAATGGCTGCTGAAAGGTAACCGAACGCTGATAATCAGCATTCAGTTACCTTTCTTGGCCATTCGGCTATCCAGAGAGCAGGCAATTTGCCAAATCCTGGCGAATTGCCTGCACATACGGTGCCTGTTCGGTGCCTGTTCGAGGGCAGTGAAATCCCCATAAAAAAGCACTGCTTCGGCTATTCAGAGAACACAAACCAGCAGTGAAAGGTTCCCAAAATGCCCTGTCATTCGGTGGTTTAATTCGGCAGGTTTATTCAGGCGAATCCCATAGGCTTCAATGTTAAAAATATTCCCGTTTTAATTCAATATCTAATAAACCGTTCATTATAAAATTCTGCAGTAAAAAGTCTCTTTATCTATTGATTTTTTTTAGGATATTTTAAGCATTTTTGGAATTTTTTTGCCAAAATCTTTTCCCCAGTTTTAATTTTTTTTTAAAACATTTGCTATTTTTTCTGTAACAGCCCTTTTTATAGAAAGCCCTTTTTTAAGAAAAATTTCCTTTTTTGTTTGTTTGTTTTTAACTTTACTTCTTTTTTCTGTAACAGCCCTTGTTATTATCATTCCCTGGATCTCATATGTAAATTTCAGACATTTTCACTCAGTAGTTTCTTTGCAAACAGCGTTTCACTTTTCAAACATTCAAGCAAACTGTTTTTCTAATTTATTCACTCAATTCGTCTGCGGTGTCGACTTTTTCCGGCGGCTGCTTTGCGTGTGATCGGCTCCTGCTCGGGTTTTTCCGGCGATTTCGGCGGGTTAATCCAGATGTTTTTGCGGATTTCGGTGTGCGTTCGCCCTCGTTTTGCGGTGAATTTTAGGTGGGTTTGTGGCGACTTTTCCATGCATTTCGGTGGCCCTGCGGTGCTTGCTGAATACACCGCAGGGTCGTCGAAATGGGATTGCCGAATCGAATTGAAGAGAACGAAAAGTCATCGAATGTGCGGTGGCTTTTCGATTCTCTTGGAGCAATATCAGGGTTATTGAAAGTCCCAATCACAGTCTTTTACTTAATCATCAGTTTCCCTTCATACAAGTGATATAATAACTCTAAATTCTGATTTGAGTTCCTTGAATTTCTCATTATTAAAAATAGAGTTTCCTTTTTTTCCCTTAAATAATTGAGAAGATGCTGCTGTCAGTCTCTGCCCAATATTTTTTAAACTTCTTTTTTTATCCAGGTAAATTCACTTTTGCCCCTAATCATGCACAGCTCCCAAACCCAGAAGTCCCTGGGTTCTTCTGAGCAATTTGCATAGTGTAAGTACAAGAAATACGTACTCAGGAGTGTACAAGAAAACTGAGAAAGACAGGACTGCCTGAGCTGGGAGGAAAGGGGGTAACCCTAAAAAATAATCAGAAAGAAAATAAACATACCCAGGTGAATGTGGTATGATGTACCTTCATGCAGGTAAAAGGAAAATGCTCAACAGGATGGCAGCAATGGCCTACACACAAATTGGTGTGAACAAGGATTAAAAATTAACTTTTAATAGAGTGCTATAAAAAGGATCCACAGACAAGGCGTAAATATAAGGAATTGGGGTATGGATAAGGCTATCAGGCACATACACATTAGCACAGCACCCCAGTATGTAGAGAGTAGTTAATCTGTCGAGCAGTAAAGGATACAACGGGCCTTCGAGGGTCCATAATATATAGGAAAGACAAAAAGGAAAACTCAAGGGTTTGCTGTACTTAGTAAAACAAAGGAAATAATACAGTAGACGGATCTGTTAGAAACTGGGAAACAATGGGCACTATCACATTCTTTTTTTTTTTTTTGTATTTCAAAATTTTTATTTTGTAACAATGTCATCAATACAACTAACAGTAAACGGCCGCGCAGGGCCACAGCAGGCTAGTCAGCAGGAAATCAACGCAGATAAACATCCCCAAATAGGGGGGTCTCATCGAAATAGAAATCAAAAATTAGTTTGTCAGCAGGAAACATTGCATCATCACAAGGAATTAAGAGCAGGAACATAAAGCAATCAACATAAGTGGTCTCGCAGGGCCAGAAAAACTCACATATGTATTACATAGAACATAAGAGGTCCATCAACATAGACATATGTAGATAAAAGTGTCTCAGATAATAAGGGTGGGTGTGGGGGAAGAAGAGAAAAAGAATAGGGAAGAGGGGGTTATATACACAACGCTGCCAAAAAGATGGTGACCCAAATAACAGTAAAAAAAAAAAAAATAATAAAAAAAAAAAAAAAAAAAAAAAATAAGTAATAATAAATAAAAAAAAAAGGGGGGGAGTGGGGAGTGTGAAGAATGGCAAAGGCCGTCTCCGTGACGCTCCTGGCACGCTCCCGAAGGAGGCCATGGAGGGACAATGTCACGGGGCCCGGGATCCTAAGGGCCAATCATGACACGAAGTCATGGTGGCGCGCCTCAGGCAACCCAGTAATGCCAAACACGGAAAGAAAAAAAAAAAAAAAAAAAAGGGAAGGGAGAGGGGGGAATGGGTACACCATCTCCAGCAGAGCTCAAAATATAAACTGGGTGAAGAGGGGGAACACAAAAATAAAAATTTCCTCTAAAAGGTCGCAGAAACAGTCAAAAAAGGCAAAATGAAAAAAGAAAGTCCTCAGCTACAACTGTAAATCCTCACGATAGAGACATAAAAAGAGGCGAAACGGCTCCTGGGGTGAGACATTCAGCCAGCGTCCCTGAACAGCAACTGCCACAATACAGGCAGGGCCACGCTTCGCAGGCCAGGTCGGTCAGCAACAGCACACCGTGGGACGGTTAGCAAGGACCGCACAACAGTCAAAAAAAAAAAAAAAAAAACGAATATCCAAACGGGCCTGGTACCAGAGAAGGGGAGAATAAGGATGAAAATATAGTCCTCTTCAGCCCGTGTCCAACCACAAGATCGGGTGGGTACCTCCGCCAAAAACAAACATCATGTTCAGGACTCGATGGGATAACCAGCTCCAAGAAGCTCCAGGCGCAGCAGAGGGATCTCCACGAGGCTGAGAGCCCAGTCGTGCCACTCCGGTGGGCAGCTCACCTCCCATCAGAGGAACCCCCTCCACGTACATCTCAATAGGACCAACACCGGCCTTCTCCTCAGCGAAATCAGCCTCATACCTCACAGTGATCAGCGGTTCCTCGCTGTCCGGAGGACACTCCGTGGCCAGGGACAGGGGAATGAGCCGGCGTTCATCATCCAGGCCTCCTGGGTTAGCGCAGCCAACCGCTTCATCCGCTACCTCCATCTGACTCTCAGCACTGCTGGTGAGTAAGGTCTCAGACCCGACGTCGTGGGAAGTGTCCACATCCCTGCAGCGCTGCAGCACAGCCATCATCTGGCGCCACGTTCCCCGAGTTAGTGGGCCCGAATCCCCGTCCCCCAGCAACTCCAAACAGGCCTCAAGGCCTGCTAGCACGGCCATTTTCACTCCTTGGGGGGGGGGCTACGAACCGTCTCTGCATCTCCCCTCTGACACCCGGCTCCAGCAAACCGACCACTGCAGCAGCCGTGGGATGGGGGCCCTCCATCTTCCCAGCAGGCAGTGGGTGTCCACTCGACGTGGGTCTGCACTCGGAGTAGGAGAATATCGTCGGCAAGGACAGGAAACAGGCCCCAAGATGGCCGCTGTCAAAGCACCTCAGCCGAGGGCCTGAAGGCCAGACTCGTGTCTCAGCTCCAGAGGGGGGGCTACACAGGCTCTGGAGGGCTCACCCCTGGTGACCAACAGCTTAGGGACCTCAATAATCAGTGTAGAGCTGAGAGGGTCATCCGGAAAACTTCCCTCAAGGAGACCCCAGACGGAGCTCCAGCAATATGCGTCCTCTTCCCTTCACAGCCGGCCACGCCCCCCCCTATCACATTCTTTGAGCAAAAACGCTCGCGCAGCGCTATTTTTTTTGCACGCAGCATTAAACGTTAACGCTGTAAATTAACGCTGGTATTACAATCCGAGCGCACTTTTTCATCCGTCAAAAACTACCGCGCGTAAAAAAGATGCGCAAAAACGCACGCGCATTAACGCTACGCGCAGAAATCGGTGTGCAGACTGTTTTTTCACGCAATTCAGCCAATCTGAATTAAGAACTACAATTGTCTCCCGTTCAGTTTTTGCTCCTGTCAAAATCAATCTGAGTATATATGCTGCAGCAATAATATAAACACGCACAACCTCTCACTTTTATTGTTTGGGTATGTGTAGAATGTGTGACTATACTGTGCTGTATTTTTTTTCATGCTGGTGTATTTGGTTTTGGCCAGGACGTTCAGATTTGCCATTAACACCAGCTTTTCAAAGACGTTAAAATTATGCACGCAAACGTTGTCTGTTAAATTTTGCGCTAAGATTGTAATACCTTGCGTGCTCCAGTGCACAAACACATTTGCGCTCATAATGTTAAGTATAGGACGCGCAAAGTACATTACGCTCGCAAAGGGATCGCGCAGGTTCACCTGCGTTAGACGTTAACGCGCATTTTTTGCGCAGACATTGTAATACGACGTTCTGCGCAAAGGGGTTTTTCCCCTCGCGTTAATGCGTTTTTGCGCATGCGATAACGTTTGCGCGAAGAATGGAATAGTGCCCCATGTTTCCAGACCGTCCCTTGCTGTATGAGGAAAGGGCAAATGCTAAGCAGGTTATGGCGCCCCTATACCTGCAATAACAATGCAAAGAGCCACAATTTATAAGTCATAAATAGCCAGAGGTCAGGAGTTGCAGCATGCACATTTAAGGATAAGTGCTGAATAGCTACAAAACATATAAGAACGTTAAAGAAGGATTGCGCATGGTCGACTGCTTTGGAGATACAGTCAGCCATTTGTGTATAGGCCATTGCAGCCATCCTGGTTTTCCAGAATTTTCCTTTTACCTGCACGAAGGTACATCATACCACATTCACCTGAGTATGTTTATTTTCTTTCGTATTGTAGGTACAGCAAACTACACACCACTACGGACTTGCATACTTCATGCAAGCAAGTTTTGTAGCGACTGCACAGAGTAAAAGCTCAGAGTTGTGCACGCAGGCGCAGATCCAATCCATCGCTGCATCTCTGTGACCGCTCATTAACACGTGCGGTCTCACCGAGGGAGACGTCAGCTCGCTCTCTGTTTGCTTACATCATTACCAATCTGGTGACTGGTAGCCGGGAAATTCAAAATCCCGGTTACTGGTGTTACTGAGTGAAGTGGAGGAAACTCCTCAACTTCAACCAGCATTATTCACTAGCCCAGGCAGGGCCGCCATCAGGGCATTATGCCCCATGCTGCAGTAAGGGGCCAGGGCGCCGGGACCCCCTCAGCAGTGGCGTCGCCCTTTTACAGCTCCGGTATTGGACTCGAGGAATCCGAATCCGGAGCTGTGTCTCTGCTGCAGGAGCCGGAGGAGACACTGTGACCTCCGGCTCCTGGCAGCTTCACTGGCTGGCTGGGCGGGGCCAAGTAGCATGTGGGGGCCTCCCAAGCACGTTGCTTTGGCTCCGCCCCCTCCACTCAGTGAAGCTGCGCGCCTGAGATGGAGGGCCCGGGCTGAAGAGCAGAAGATAAGAAGATTGAAGAGAAGAAAAGAAGATTGAAGAAAAGAAAAGAGAAGAAAAGAAGAGCTGAAGGAAGGAAGACAGCGGAGTGCTGAGCCAGGGCCCAGCCTAGACCCAGGGCCCAGACCCAGGGCCCAGACCCCAAGGCCCAGACCCTGGGCCCAGACCCCAAGGTCCAGGGCCCAGACCCAGGGCCCAGACCCCAGGGCCCAGACCCCTGGGCCCAGACCCCAAGGCCCAGACCCAAAGGTCCAGGGCCCAGACCCCAGGGCCCAGACCCAGGACCCAGACCCAGGGCCCAGACCCCAAGGCTCAGACCCCAAGGCCCAGACCCTGGGCCCAGACCCCAAGGTCCAGGGCCCAGACCCCAGGGCCAGACCCCAAGGCCCAGACCCAAGACCCCAGGGCTCAGACCCAGGGTCCAGACCCCAAGGCCAGACCCAGGGCCCAGACCCCATGGCCCAGACCCCAAGGCCCAGACCCTAAGACCCCAGGGTCCAGACCCCAAGGCCAGACCCAGGGCCCAGACCCCAAGGCCCAGACCCCATGGCTCAGACCCCAAGACCCAGGGCCCAGACCCCGAGGCCCAAACCCAGGGCCCAGGGACCAGACCCCGAGGCCCAGACCCAGGGACCAGGGACCAGGCCCAGCCTAGACCCAGGGCCCAGACCCCAGAGACCAGGCCCCAAGGCCCAGACCCAGGGACCAGGGCCCATACCCCAGGTCAGACTCAGGGCCCAGACCCCAGGGACCAGACCCCAAGGCCCAGTCCCAGGGACCAGACCCAGGGCCCAGACCAGACCCCCAGGCCCAGCCCAGACCTCAAGGCCCAGAGCACAAACCCCAGACCCCAAGGCCCAAACCAGACCCAGGGACCAGACCCAGAGGCCATCATATACAGCCTGTTACTGTGAGATTTATTGCTGTGGATTCTGTGATACGTTTGTAGCACTGCGTTAAAGACTGTGTTTTGCTGCATTTAATTATTATGACCACCAGAGGAAGATAGAGACATAATGGACTATGCTGAACAAACACTGAACTACAATTTCCATCATGCTTTGCGTGAGTACAGGAAGTGGGTGGTGTAGGAAGAGGAAAGCAGCCTCGTGCAGGGGAGAGGCAGAGTGAGCTGAGTGGTGAAAGGTGGAGGACGCACGAGAGAACTGTTAAGGATCGTGACCAGGCCAGAGTACAGGCGCTGCCTCACTGGTGATGGAGATCGGGACGGTGACCCTGCTGAGACCTACCTACGCAGCGCTGAGAGGTCTGGATGGAAATCTGGTTCCGGCTGGACCCCGAGTGAGGAGACCGCGCTGATCGATTGGGAGTGCAGGCGGTGGATCGTTGTTCCTGTTGCGGAGATTCGACAAGCAGGGAGCGGATCCAGTGGCACAGAGTCCCAGTGCATGTCGGGTGAAGATCCTTGATCGGGTGCTGGACAGTTTGTCTATCGGATGGGTGAGAGGCCTCCCAGGCCGCAGTTCCAAAAATAACAAACGCACGCTGCAGTATTGTTTAAATCCACAGGACCCCAACGTGACTAGTCGAAGATTGTTTTGTTTCATTCATTGGCCAGTTGAATACAGTACCTGGGTACCCGAGATAATACACATACACATTTTTGAGCTATTATTCACGGGATTTACATTCCAAAACTGAGGGGGTTAATCTTTCTCTTTTGCCGCCGCGTTTTTTTCCCGCGATACGAAATCCTGTCGTTTAAATACCGTATCTATGTTATATATGCTGCTTTATTGGGATCAGTAAAGAATATAATCTATAAAAATCCACAACAGTGCTGGTGTATAGTTATTCCCTAGTGCGGTGAGACTAATCCGAGGTTAATTCAGCGGCTCCTCCGGGAGTGATCGCTACACGTTCATACACACCGCACATTACTGTGAGTTTTATTGCTGTGGATTCTGTGATACGCTCATACGCACTGCACATTACTGGGAGTTTTATTGCTGTGGTGCTATGTTATGTCCTTTTTTTTGAAGGGGGAGATAAGCTGTTAGAGGTTGAGGGGGGGCCCCATCGCGAGGTTTAGTAAGGGGCCCCATCATTTCTGATGGCTGCCCTGAGCCCAGGCCAGCAAGAATGTGGGGGAGAAGGGGAGCACTGCTTACATCCTGACCACTGTAAATTGATAACGTTGTCAGAATGAGTAGAGTGTTCCTTTAGCCTCAGCACCTGAATATGGGGCAAAGCTTACACCTTAGACACCCAGTCACCCACAAAGATGAATGTTAATTCATGGGATTACAGGTATAGTCCATACATTTTTCATATGGGTGAGGTTCCACAATCATCCTGCCGGGATTGTCCAGAACCAAAATACCAGTTCGACTCTCTCTGACAGAGAACCAGTTCTGAGGAGGACGAGGGGAAGAGGTGCTGTCCATAAGTTAAACATACAACACATTCCAAACTCCACTCCCTGCTTCAGCATCTTTCGCAAATGGCTTCGGCAAAGGAGCTGCAGTATGTTATTATTATTATTTTTATTAGCTGTTGCATGTTATACAGGGCGTCCATAAAGTCTCTTTACAATTTCAAAAATGTATTACAAAGACAAATGAAAAGCCAGATAAGTGAAAATTATTACAAAACGAGACGTATATATTTAATTTTTTTTTCCTCATTTAATACACCTCTATATGGGCACCATTAGTTGCACGAAGCTCATCAATGGTGGCAATGGGATATTTGACGATATCTTTAACATAACCCCATAGAAAGGAGTCGAGGGGAGTGATATCTGTGAACGAGGTGGCTAGGGAATTGGGCCACCCCTTCCAATACACCAGTCACCAACCATCATTTTCCAGCAAGATGGTGCACCGCCACATTGGTCACTGCATGTTCGTGGGTTTCCGAAATGAAACATTTCCAGACCGGTGGATTGGAAGGGGTGGCCCAATTCCCTGGCCACCTCGTTCACCAGATATCACTCCCCTCGACTCCTTTCTATGGGGTTATGTTAAAGATATGGTGTATGGAACAAAGGTACGGGGCATCACTAACCTAAAGCAGAGGATCACTGATGCCATTGCCAGCATTGATGAGGGTATGCTACAGCCAACATGGCAAGAAGTCGAGTACCGTCTTGATGTGCTTCGCGCTACTAATGGTGCCCATATAGAGGTGTATTAAATGAGGCAAAAAAAACTTAAATATATATACGTCTCATTTTGTAATAATTTTCACTTATCTGGCTTTTCATTTGTATTTGTAATAAATTTTTGAAATTGTAAAGAGACTTTATGGACACCCTGTATATATATATACTGTATATAAGATAACTATGGCACGCTGTAGCTTAATTTCCTGTTGATTTAGTGGCACGGTACCATGCTCCTTGTACTCACACCTCCCACTGACGCCTTTGTGATTTTTACTGAGCTGCCCCCTTTATGGAACTCCGTCCCTCATAACATACGACTCTACTTTAAAGAGGCCTATCAGATCATTCCAAAATCCCCCAGTGTACCTTTCCCAATATATCTCCACACAGCCCCCATGCACCCCATTACTTCTCATAATCTGCTATTTACCCTCGGCTCTGTGTGTCACCCCTCTCCTCTAAGATTGTAAGCTCTTGATCTCTTTTCATATCATTCTCTGCGTGTAAAACCTATTTGTTAATTTTGTTTTGTTCTGCCCATTGTACAGCACTGCGGAATATGTTGGCACCTTATAAATAATTGTAATTAGAACTGTGCTATTTCTGATCATTAAATCTTCCTTATAAAACCAACACAAAGTATGCAGTGGCGAATTATGTATTGGTTTACACATTACTGAAGATTAAAATGAGAAACATAACATATGTTTGTAAACACAATACTCTGTTTGTTTTGCTCCAGTAGAATGCGGAGGGCTGTCTCCAATTGATGAAGGAATTTCTGCAGGTCTTGTGAGATCAGTCTTATTGCCTGTCTGAGCGTGTCTGAGTATCTTGTTTCAATGCAGTGTTCATCACGGCTTACAATACCGCGCCTGTGTAGTATTTTGTCCATGTCTCTGCGCGTTCTCTTACTAGTTTGTGAAACATTGTGTGAGTGTGCGCACATTTCGTTTTAATTCTTAGTATACATTGTGTATGATAAAGGCAACATTAGCATATTGTATAGCTGACACCCCAATGTATTTTGCAGACAACTTGTAATTGCAGCCTCTCCCTCTGCCTTGTTGGCACACCCAGGCTGAGATCTCTCGCTCAGGGTAGACAGTGAGGTTTTGTGTAATCTTTCGGAAGCAGAATTTTTCCAGACGCCCGAAACTTTTACTAAATAGGCTAAATGGCTACTAGCTCCAAGTCTTCCAACTATGATGCATCACCATGGAAACCAGATATTTTCAAGGGATCAAAGAGCCCTCTCGCTAGTACCCCTTCAGCAAGGAGTTATACTAAAGAAGATCCTAGTAAAACTAATGGCTCCCACACTGAAATCTTAGAAGAGACCTTTAAATCAAAGCTCACGGTGACCTCTGAGAGCTCCTCGACTCTGCACTTGGACAATGCCGAGATTAAGCTAAATAGCACTCTCTCATCCTTCATTGACAAGGTGAGCGTCGGGGGAAAAGGGTGTGATGTTTTATCTTTATGTATATGTAATGATATAATGAAAAATACAGGAAGTGTTGAGAAGAGATTAACACTCGGAAACAAGAGGTAACGTGCATCTGCTGCCTCCAAACAAGGCCATGGGCAGCCATAAAGAGTCACATGGCTGCTTAAAAGCGATCAAAATCCACCAAATTATCCCTGATTCAGAGCTAATGTAGCGCACTCAAATTTACGTACATTTGTCTTTCCATTGTCCAAAAAGAAATGTCATGCTCATTAGTTATGCAGTGGTCAGGTTCACATGAAACAAAAATAGCAGCATGTAGGCCAATGATGGCTAACACTGGCACGTCCGATGTTTGTAAAGTTTATCAAACGGACGCTACCACTTAAATGAGCTGTAACTAGATTACTTGTGCATTACAAAACAAACACATACTGCTGGTTTTTTTCATTGTGTGAATTAGCTGCATTTAAAAAGGAACAATAACGCTAGGTATTTGTTATCTCCTGTTTCCATTTTGTGGATTTTTCCCATGATACAACATTTACCAAAATCGTTTCACAAGTTTTACTTTACAGCTGTGGTTTAGGATAAAACAGTAATGAAGAGTCAATGGGGGATTGAGGGAATGTTTAGACAAAGCTGCAGGGGATCTACTGTGCTGTCTATGCTACTAAGAGATGGCAGCTGAGTGAGATCTGATAGTGGGTTTAAAAGACTTCTAATCTACCCCTGGTCATGTCCTTTGAATACATCCCACACAAAGCAATCCTTATGAGTCGGGTTGTTGGAGATCTGACCTATACACTCTATGCCTAATGCTACACAGTGAGGAGCAAGTGCTGTAAAAATAACGGGCTCTATTACATCCTCTGCGCAAATTCGCACGCGCAGCACAGTTTTTTTTGCGCCCAGCGTAAACGCTAACGTGCGTAAATTAACGCTTGTATTACGATCCGAGCGCATTTTTCATCTGTCAAAAAATATCGCACGTAAATAAAACGCTCGCGCATTAACGTTGCGCGCAGAAATCGGTGGCTAGACTGTTTTTTTCACGCGATTCAGCTAATCTGAATTAAGAACCACAATTGTCTCCCATTCATTTTTTGCGCCTGTCAAAATCAATCTGAGTATATATGCTGCAGCAATATTAAAAACACGCACAACCTCTCAATTTTATTGTTTGGGTATGTGTAGAATGTGTAACTATACTGTGCTGTATTTTTTTTTTTTTCGTGCTGGTGTATTTGGTTTCGGCCAGGACGTTCAGATTTGCCGTTAACACCAGCCTTTAAAAGACCTTAAAAATCTGCACGCAAACATCGTTCGTAAAAATCTGCGCATCGATTGTAATACCATCCGCATACCAGCGCAGGAACGCATTTGCGTTTACAATGTTAAGTATGGGATGCGCGCACGAACATTCGCTCGCACAGGGTAACTCGCGTTAGACGTTAACGTGCATCGTTTGCGCGAACGTCGTTACACGACGTTCAGCGCAAAGGGTTTTGCCCCATCGTGTTAATGCGTTTTTGCGCACACGCACACGCAGTGTAATAGTGCCCAACATGGGGGGCAGTTTACAACACAAAATATCACATAGTGGATGCACCCAGTGACATAGAGTAAAATATGTTCTTAATTAAACATACAAGAAAAAAACAAAGCACATGTAAGAAATCAGCAACATATAATAAATCTAATAAGAATATTTCATTTTTTGGTGGTAGTGGCCCTTTAAGCATGATGCTCTGACAACCTTTACATTGTAAAGAAATGTGAAGTATGAACGAAAGGAATGCATAACGGTTCTAAATTGAGATTTTATTCCACACAACATGTTAAAAAGGAGCGTGTCAGCTCAAAATAAAATAAGATGTATACCTAAATATAATAGATCAACTGCAGCGGGTTCATATGTGTGTTACAAAGAATTTAGGTCATGAAACTGAATTCCTAACCACTACACAAAATTATAGAATGGAAATGTGCTGTTTACTTAAAATAGAACTGAATTCATTATTTCCATGGCAACCTACCGAAAGAAAAAAAAATATGTGCAGGGAAATGTATCCCACATAGCTGACATTTCTGTAAAATTAATTAAAAGTAAAAATTTATATTTTACATAACTTTATGCTCTGGCTAAGAGGAACAGCGGATTGGTAAGGTATCACTTGCAGCATTTTTCTGGTACCCTGCTGATTACATCATGCTCTGGAATGGACAACGGAGGATGACAAAGAAATGAGCAGAAAAGGTAAAAAAAAAAGGTTGTCCTTTCATGTGAGAAACAGTTGACAGTGTAGATCAAATTGTTTAATGCAGAACAAAACACTGCAATGTGTATTTTATAGCATCTAGGTTGTGTTCAATTATTATTTTATATAGACCACTACGTAAGAAAAATTACAGGCAGACCTGGTACCTGCTGGTTTCTATGGCAGGACAGTGGTAACACTGGAGATTCATTCCAATCATTAGAACATCAATTCAATAATTATTTAAGGACTTTAAAGAATATATAGATTATGAAAACACATGTAGATAAACATTTTATAGTGTACAGTATATGTAACTGGCTGAAATGGATTCCTGGAATGTTGTAATATGACAATTGTATAATATTTGATTACTAAAAGCTAAATGTCCTCAAAGTGAAATTCTATAACAAAAATTATAAACAGATGTCAATTAAAAAGTTGAATGGTAAAAAATGTACGTATTTCAAAATAATCCTGTAAAATCGATTGTGGTCTTTATAATGTTTAACTATTATACCACAGACAGATAATCGTTGCTTTCTCCCCATAGATAAAATATTTGGAGAAGCAGCGTGAGATTTTGGAGGACCGCTGGTCCATGCTGAAAGAAGAGAAAGACTCAGAAAAGGATCTGGAACCCATTTATTTATCGTACATCAGTCGTCTTTTGGCGCAAGTGAATCGTGTGACCCAGAAGAACCATCAAACGCAAGTCACCTTGCTGGACATGATGGATAACATCAATGACAACAAGCATACGTTAGTAGTGTTACTTACGATGGGTTTTATCTCATGTTTATGGAAATCTGTCACAAGTTGTTGAAGTTACACATTTATACATTATATAAACAAGCATACAAGATAAAATGTAGAAGATACATCTTATGACATCAAGAGATAGTTATGACACAAAGGGCCCAATTCAGGTGGTGTCATTAACATTTCCGAGTAAGCCGTTATTTCTAACAAAGCCGCATGAAACTGGCTGCCCCTTTGGGTTGAAGCAGATTGACTTGCATATGGTATAATCGGGTGCCGGACAAAATCCCTACAACCAGGTTCCCTAATGCCAACATCCCGACGGCCAACTTCTAGACAGAACAAGTGACGAACATACCAAGTTCCCGACACGGCCAACTTCCAGACATCCAAAATTTCAGCGGCTAACCCTAATACTAACACCCTAACCCTCAGGGAGTTAGGCTTAGGCTTAGGGGGTATGCTTAGGTTTAGGGGGTTATGGCTAGGTTTAGGGGGGTTAAGGTTAGGGCTTGGTTTATGGGGTCGGGGTTAGGGCTAGGTTTAGGGGGTTAGGGCTAGGTTTAGGGGGTTAGAGCTAGGTTTAGGGGTTAGGGCTATGTTTATCTGGGTTAGGGTTAGGGCTAGGTTTAGAGGATTAGGGTTAGGTTTAGGGGGTTAGGTTAGGGCTAGGTTTTGGGGGGGTTAGGGTTAGGGTTAGGTTTAGGGGGGTTAGGGCTAGGTTTATGGGGTTAGGGAGTAGGGTTAGGCTTAGCCTCTGGGATTTTGGATATCTGGAAATTGGCCGACAGGGGGTTGTCTGTGTACGGAACTTGGTATGCCCAGGAATTGTTCTGTCTGGAAGTTGGCCATCGGGATTTTGGCATTAGGGAACCTGGTTGTAGGGATTTCAACCCAAACCCGGTATAATCTACTCTGTAATGACACCATCAAGCTAAAGTCTTATGAGACCTGAGAGGGAACACACTGTAGGGTAGGCCGCTAGCTTCATTGACCATTGTCAGTGCTCTCTTAAATATGATTTTGTTTTCCATGAGTCTGGAGGCTAATACAAACATGGACTGCTCTAGAGCGTTATCAGCTATACCATCCCGATGAGGCTCAAACAAGGCTGAAACAAATTGACAGGGGTTGCTATATCTCTTGTACAGAGAAAGCTTCCTTGGCATTTCAGTTATGTCTGTACTTTTGGGGGGAAGCAGGCTGATTTGCATATAGTATTGTCTGTTATGGCACCATTGAGCTAAAATCTTATGAGACGTCATTGGGACCACACCGATGAGTAGGCCACTCGCGCTGATGACCGATCTCACCGTTCCCATCCTTTGGTTCTCCGTGCCTTGATTTCTGTTTTACAGTATCTCAGTGAAAATCAAGTGATTGATGACACTAATCAAGATATTCAGTATGATAGATACTTAACATTTTAGCTCCGTATGAGTCAAAAATACAAAGTGTTGATAGTTACATTTAACCACAGTGTATTTTTAGACTTCCAGATAACTCAACGAAATAAAAATGTCATACGATGGACATTTTCTGCAGAAAACAAACCTATAACCTGAGAACAAAAGCGTAAACTACATGTAGGGAATTCAATCTATGGTTAACATTAGAAAATCTTTTTAAAAGGAAATATTTGCAAATACAGATAATACTTTTCCAACAGAGGTAGAATTAAATAAACGTAGAGTAAAAAAAGCTGCACAGATTGATGTCCTATTCCAAGTTGAATGGTAACATACATTACCACAACATTTGCACTAATGTACTGTACATTAGGGTGTACTATACTGAGGGTGGATTGACTTTGAGGTATTGGAGGGTGGTGCAGCTCATGGTCCATTTTCTGGAAATAGATCCAATGAGATGGCCATTTATTATGTTCTACAGAATCGTGACTGGAAAAGAGAATACACAAAGTTTGGCATGAGAAGATGTGAAGACAGAGGAGAATAGAAATTTTGAGATTAGACTGGAAGTGTAGATGGGACCATGGTTGGGGTTAGGACAAAAGTATAATGGTCACAAAAGAGGTAAAATAAAGGCACAATGAGAGGTGGGACAATTAGGACAAAGTTGGCTCAGGAGGATGGAATATAGGCATAATAAGGGATGAAACAACAGGTAAGAGTAACAATGAGATGAGACAGAGGCACAGTGGGAGTGTGATGGGTCAGGCAGAGGTACAATGGGGTAAGAGGTACTATGAGAACGAGAAGTTTAGGGTAGAAGCGCAACACCTGTTCAGCACCAGGCCCGTGATGTTTAAAATCCATCACCGGCTATAGTTTCTAGAAGACAAGCAAATGTAATACAAATTGGAGAATAGTGAAACATAATGTTCATTATTTTTGTATCCATAACCAAAAAATAACATGTGAATAACCAGGTGGAATTCTCTGCCTGTTGAGGTGGTTGGGTCAGAGTTTGTACAGACTTTTAAACAAAAGCCGGATGACTTCCTGCAAAAACAGAATATTAAGGGTTATAATATTCAATATGTGGGTAAAAGCTGCTTGTTCCAAGGAGAAATCTGACGCCATTCTGGGGTCAAGAAGGTATTTTTTCCCAGTGTGTTGTATATTGGCGAGCATTTCAGACAGGATATTTTGCCTTCTTTTGGATCAACAGCAGTAGGCGATGTGGGAGAGGCTGAACTCAATGTACACAAATCTTTTTTCGCTGTTTGTAACTATGAAACCATATACTTGAGATGTAATGTAACTCAATGCACAGAAATTCCCCAATCTCCACATCCCTTTTGATACTTGTTAACTGCAATCTTATCCATGGCCTCCTTCTGTTGTAGAACACTTTGGTTAAACAGTTCTTAGACTTTCTCTTGGAAATTGAGTTGAGTCCTATAGACTCTCGCTATTGGTGAATCTCACCGTCCTAAGAAATGGGTAACTAATATGTTATTTGTTATTTCTAAAGGTACATCTGCAAGTCACTAATATTTTTATCTTGGATCTTCAAAAGGTTTCAGAGACATCAATCAGCACTTTGATTTTTTTTCTTGTTAATGGCGATCTCAGTGACTTCAGAACCCCTGAATTGCAGATACATTACTCTGCCCTCCTTTTTGTTTGCGTGACCTGAGAACACATGCAAAGCTTTCTTTATTTGCATGTATCTGTGGTTCTGCCAACAGGATTATTTGTATTCTACCTCTTCATCAAACAGAAAATGCAACTGAAACATAGAAAATTACCATTAGTTTTCAATTTCTTTCACCAAATTATTATTATTATTCTTTATTTATATAGCGCCAGCATATTCCGCAGCGCTGAATATGATTGCAATTATTTTGGTGATCCATTCATTTATAGATCAGGTGGATAACATATAGGATTAATTAATTTATTTATTTATAAGGTATTTTACCAGGAAGGATACATTGAGATTGCTCTCGTTTTCAAGTATGTCCTGGGTTCAAGAACATTGAATTGTTACAGTTGTTACAGAAATACAAAGTAATAAATGCAAGATATTAAAAACAAAACACAAATATACAGATTAACACAGAAAATAAATATAGTCACTATGCTACATGTTTACAGGTGCATTCTGTATATAGTCACTATGTTACATGTTTACAGGTGCATTCTGTATTGAGGTATGTTAATAGGGAGCCCGTGAGTGACTTTAGACTGGGGGAAGATTTGAAGGCGTCTGGGAGGTTATTCCATAATTGTGCTGCTCTGTAGGAAAATGAGGATCTAGACACTTTCTTTTTGTATTGTGGTATTGCAAGTAAGGTGCTGGTCCTTGATCTGAGGTTATAGGATGAGGGAACTGCTGGGGGAAGTAGCCTATACAGGTAGGGTGGTAGCTTCCAAGAAAAGCTCTTAAACACCAGGTTGGAAAGGTGAAGAGTGCGTCTAGATTCCAGCGACGACCAGTTTAGCTCTTTTAACATGTCACAATGGTGGGTCATGTAGTTACATTGTAGCACAAAGCGGCAGAATGAGTTATACAATGTAGTAAGTTTCTGAAGGTGTGTTTGCGGGGCCGCTGCATACACTACATCTCCGTATTCAATAGCCAGCATAAGCATTTGTTGTACAATCTGCTTTCTTACCGCGGGGCTCAGGCAGGATTTGATTCTGTACAGGGCACCTAGTTTGGGGTAAAGTTTAGATGAGAGTTTTTCGATGTGAGGGCCAAAGGATAGATTTGGGTCTAACCACATACCTAGATAATTAAGAGAACTGACTGATTTACAATAGATTCATTGGGGATCAGAGTTACATATGTATTATTATCTTGCTAGACTGTATTTTTACAGGGTTAGTGAATAATGTACTTGTGATATTCGGTGTGGACTCAATGTAAATTTGGTGAAATACCGACATTTCATGATTTGAAAGTCAAAATTATGTATCGCTGAGCCGCTGAACGAAATCACATCAAAAATAAACTTTCCAAACCAATCCGAATAAAGTCCAAATATAACCGGATTGAATTGGATGACTGAAAAAGATCCAATCACTGTGCATTGTAAAATCCCTAACCCTTATCGTAAAACAAGCAGAAACACTAATCCTAACCCTGATCTTTACTTTAAAATAACCCCAACCCTAAAGTATCTCTATCCCTAATCATAATGCTAAAAGTACTCAATCAAAAACTGCCATAATTAATAATGGTAACTGAGCAGTCCATATATGATCTTCGAGATAAAGATATTGGTCTTGATTCAATATATTAGTGGAATATGAGGCCCGTGTATGTCTCTTAGGAAAACTTGTGTATCATGGTCAGAACGATATCCCTTATGATAAAGCAAACACACTGCTATTATTAGAGCATAGACTAGGTAAGGGGGTAGTCATTTTTTGAGAAAGTATTTTACCAGGAAGGATACATTGAGATTTCTCCCGTTTTCAAATATGTCTTGGGTAGCGAGTATGTACCGTTAGGTGTCTTGACCAAGGACACTTACCGGAGAGGTGCTCTTGCCAGGGTTCAAACCTGTGTCTCCACAGTCTCCATGGGTATAGAGCAGTGATGTTACCTTTACTCCACCCAGCCGGATTGTTCGTTTTCAATAATTTGCAAGAATACGTGTAAATTGAGTGTAAGGCAATTAATTTTTTTTTTACATTGACCTAAAAAAGATTAGGAACTATATTACAATGTTACGTCTAAAATGGGGACACAAAGGTGGAAATCCTGCACCTACAGGTTTCACCTTAGCGTCCCTGTCTTAGCACCCTAAGAGGGTTGTGGTAAATGGAGTTTATTCGGCACAAGGTCTTGTTACCAGTGGGGTACCTCAGGGGTCAGTACTTGGACCCATTCTCTTTAATATTTATATTAGTGATATTGCAGAAGGTATTAATGGAAAAGTATGTCTTTTTGCTGATGACACAAAGATTTGCAACAGGGTTGACGTTCCTGGAGGGATCAGCCAAATGACAAATGATTTAGGTAAACTAAAAAAATGGTCGGAGTTGTGGCAATTGAGTTTTAATGTGGATAAGTGCAAGATAATGCACCTGGGGCGTAAAAACCCAAGGGCTGAATATAGAATATGTGATACAGTACTAACCACAACATCTGAGGAAAGGGATTTAGGGGTTATTATTTCAGAGGATCTAAGGGTAAGTAGTCAATGTAATAGAGCAGCAGGAAATGCTAGCAGAATGCTTGGTTGTGTAGGGAGAGGTATTAGCAGTAGGAAAAGGGAAGTGCTCATGCCACTGTACAGAGCACTGGTGAGACCTCACTTGGAGTACTGTGTGCAGTACTGGAGACCGTATCTCCAGAAGGATATAGACACCTTAGAGAGAGTTCAGAGAAGGGCTACTAAAATGGTGTACGGCTTGAAGGAGAAAAGTTACCAGGAAAGGCTTAATGATCTTAACATGTACATCTTGGAAAAAAGACGAGACAGAGGAGATATGATAGAAACATTTAAATACGTAAAGGGAATCCACAAGGTAGAGGAAGGGAGTATATTTAAAAGGAAACAAAATAGCAAAACAAGAGGACATAGTCTTAGATTAGAGGGGCAAAGGTTTAAAAGTAACATCAGAAAGCATTATTTTACTGAGAGGGTGGTGGCTACATGGAACAGTCTTCCAGTAGAAGTGGTAGAGGCCAAAACAGTAATTGAATTTAAGCAAGCATGGGATAGGCATAAGGCTATCCTAAACAAAAGATAAATCCAGGTTAAGTATCCATGTAATTGGGCAGACTAGATGGGCCGAAAGGTTCTTATCTGCCGACCTTTTTTTTTTCAATGATTAAGCAGCCTGCCCCGTAACGCAGCGCTATCCCCCTGGATACTCACGGCAGCGCTATCACTCCAAAGCAAGTACCACCTCCATAGGACTTCATGGAGGCTTGTGCTGCCGGGCCACGTGACCTGCAGGATCTTGTTCTCGCAAGATCCTGCAGGGCCGCAGTGTGATTCAGGGAGGGAGAACGGGGACTAATTGGTTCGGTCCACCGTTCTTGCCGTGGGATGAGAGGTGAGTATCTGATTTTTTTGGAGGGAGTCTGCTGGTGCTAAGTGATTCCGCAGAAGTTAACCGCAGCGTGGCGTAATTAGCGTTAGGACTTTGTAATCCTAACGCTAATTACTCTTTGTGCTCCCCATGTTAAGCATAGGGGGCGCAAAGTACAGTAATGTTCTTTTTAACCCGTTAGCGTTCATAATGTAATATGGGGGGGTCATGCACTAGGGCCACTTAAGCTAGAGTTAACACTCATATATCTGAGCGCTATCGCTAGTGTTAAGTTTGTAATAGGACCTATGGTTTTTAAATAATACATTTTACATGGCTAGTCACCAAGGTGGCCCTGAAGGATGAAGGTCATTCTGTTGGGTGTCTTGCATTAGGAAACTTTGATTCTTTAGGCTGGGTTCACACCTCAGCGTTTTACAGCGCATTCCTGCGCGCTGTAAAACGCCGAGACACGGAAATCCCATGATTTCCTATGTGATCCGTTCACACCTGGGCATTTTACAGCGTGCACGAACGTGCTGTAAAACGTCCTACGCCCAAAGAAGTACGAGAGCTTCTTTGGGGGGTATTTTCTGCGCGTTCACTCTGCAGTCTATGGCCGCGAACGCGCTGCAATGCGTGTTCGCGTGTTTTTTACGTTTTGCGCGTAAAAAAATGCGCGTATTGCGCTTAACAAAATGTACAGGTGTGAACCCAGCCTTAGTGATGAAGGCATAGTGTATATCATCCATTTTGTTTTGATGACTAAAATCTCCCAAGGAGGTACAAGTTTCCCGGAGGGAGCTTTGAATCCCTGTAGGGTCACCGTTTAACCCCCCCCCCCCCTCTAGTTGTTTGTGTTAGATTAAATTGTAGCCAACTGCCACTAAGGAGTGGACAACCTTGATGCAAATATGACATATGAAAATGAATGCACAAATTGTATGTGAATAGAATGTTTATATGCTAAAATAATCCATACGTATAGAACTGTGTAACAACTCACCCAGACAGTCAACAATGAATCGGTACAGTCAGCACCAGGGTTTGCCAGCAATGCAATAACTAGCTAAAATCCTGGTATTGAAGTAACAAGGAATCTCACACACTTCTCAAGACTATAATCCAAATGGCAAAAGGAGAAGTAGCACCGTAAAGCACCGTAAATTAAACTTTTAATTTAAAGCTTTGAGAAGCACCAACGTTTTCGTGGCACTGAAACACTGTCAATTTTAGTTGGGTTTTACAAAGAAGGCAAATAACGGTGTGTAGTGGATAACCCCCTATGTCAGGGCTGTCAAACTCAAGGCCCCACAGATGTTGATGCCTACAATTCCCAGAATTCCTTCAATTGAATAGATGGCCAGCAAACCATGGGAGTTTTTGCTCAGAAACATCTGGGGGGCCGGAGTTTGACAGCCCTGCCCTATGTGTTTTCTAAAAATAATGTAAATAAATACATATTGGTCACTATCAGCTGCCCTGAGCTAAAACTGGGTGCAAAGGGGAGAAATTAGTGTTCGCTAACTTCCCCTTTGCATCCCAGTTTCCCGAGCAGATTGCAGGACAGGCACCGAGTCCGGCAGTCTGCCCCTTAGCAACCGCTAATCTCGTGGATGCTGGGGGGCAGCGCTTCAGCGCCATACCCAGCATCCTCTCCATGGCGTCCATAGGACTCCATGGAGGATTGTGCTGCTGGATGACTCGCCTCCTGCAGGTTGGCGGAGTGATCGCGGAGGGAGACAGGGGACTTTCTTCCCCCAGTCTCACTCTCCTCCGGGTGGCCAGAAGCAGTGGATCGGACCGCCGTTCTCGCCGCGGGACGAGAGGTGAGTATCTGATTTTTGGGGGTTTTGCGCTGCAGGTAACAGATTCTGCAGCAGCGCTCTCCGTTACCTACACCTCTGAGCTGGTGGTAACGTTTTCGTTAGCACCAGCTCTTAGTAACTAGCGTTAGGACCAAGTGATCCCAACGCTAGTTAATCTGTGCTTTCACTCATGTTGGGTTTAGAGAGCGCAAAGTACAGTAAACTCACGTTACAAATTGCTAATAAACGAGCCCAAACAGGTTTTTTAACTCGTTATCGAATCGAAGGCGGTGTGGGTGCAGCGCTATGACCACCTTTAAGCTGATGCTAACGCTAGTGTTAGCTGGAAGCAGGTGATAGATCCCATTCTGTTTGGTTGCACAGAATATGAAAAGATGACATGTTAGCAGAATTCAAAATCCTCTGAGAGAGTAAAGCTAAATGCTAATATGTTTTTTACTAAAACCAAAGCAAAATCTATCATTTCCAACAAAGTATTAATATATTTAAAGGAATAACAATCTTTTTAGTGAGGTGACATAAGAAATCTATCATCCGAATACCCAAACTGTTAAAATGCCCTTTATTCTCCTTACTGTATACCCTCGCATTAGAAGTATTTGTATTTCTGTATCTACTGTAACAATTCAATGTTCTTAAACCCAGGACATACTTGAAAACGAGAGAAATCTCAATGTATCCTTCCTGGTAAAATACTTTATAAATAAATACTAACAGGGTTATCCAAAGAGATTCGAATTGCTTGAGAAAGGTAACCGAACGCTGAAAATCAGCGTTCGGTTACCTTTCCTGGCCATTCGGCTATCCAGAGAGCAGGCAATTCGCCAAATCCTGTCGAATTGCCTGCACATACGGTGCCTGTTCGGTCCCTGTTCGAGGGCAGTGAAATCCCCATGAAAAAGCACTGCTTCGGCTATTCAGAGAACACAAACCAGCAGTGAAAGGTTCCCCTAATGCCCTGCCATTCGGTGTTTAATTCGGCAAGTTAATTCAGGAGAATCCCATAGACTTCAATGTTAAAAATATTCCTGTTTTAATTCAATATCTAAAAAACTGTTCATTATAAAATTCTGCAGCAAAAAGTCTCTTTATTTATAGATTTTTTAGGATACTTTAAGCATTTTTCAGAATTTTTAAAAAAAAAATTAAAAGTCCGATTTTTTTTTTTTTTTTTTTTTCAGTTTACTTATTTTTTTTGTAACAGCCCTCTTTATTATCATTCCCTGGACCTCCTGTGAAAATTTCAGACATTTTCGCTCAGTAGTTTCTTTGCAAACAGCGTTTCATTTTCCCAGATTCATACAAATGGTTTTTTCTAATTTATTCACCTCCCTAGTCTACGTCACAGCTGCTTCGGCTCTGTGTGATTCGGCTCCTGTTCGGCTCCTGTTCGGCTCCTGTTCGGCTTCTTCGAAGGTTAATCCAGATGTTTTTGCTTGTTTTCAGCGTGCATTCGGTGAGTTTTCGTCAGGTGTACGGCAGCTTTTCCCTGCAATTCGGGGACCCTGTGCTGTTTGCTGAATACACCGCAGGGTCACCGAAATGGGATCGGCAAAAGGAACCGAATTGAAGAGAACGAAAAGTCACCGAACGTGCGGTGACTTTTCGAATCTCTTTGGATAACCCTGTATGTTTATTTTGCAATATAACGTAGTCTCGGTTTAACAAATTACTAGGTGACAATGGATCTTTGTAGCAAACAGACTGCTCACTAAGCCTCTGGGCGTTTGGGGTTTGGTAGGAATGGATTTGATGCAATAGTTTCATTATTATTAATTCATAAGCGTTTATTTTTTTCCCACAATGCAGTAGGTTTAGCAGCAAAGCACACTGCAAACCAAAACAACTGCAAAAGAAAAAAAAAAAGAAAAACGGCAACTGAGAAACGTTCCATGAAACCTAAACAAATTCTCCTCATAAAGTTATACAGGGTTATTCAGAGAGAGGTGAAAAGCAGGAGAATGACTGGAGAATGGAAAATTCTAGGTCAAAATATTTAAACCAGAAAAAGTCTCCCATTCATCTCACTTTACGAATCGGTTATTTTGACCTAGAATTTTCCATTCTCCAGTCATTCTCCTGCTTTTCACCTATCTCCACGCGTTGCTATAGCAGGTATAGGGGCGCCACATCCTGCATAGCATTTGCTGTTTTCCTTATACAGCAGGGACGGTATGTGACAGATCCGTCTACTATATTATTTCCTTTGTGTTACCCTTGAGTGTTCTTTTTCTATATATTACAGACCGTTGAAGGCCTGTTTATTCTTTCACCACTTGGGGTGCTGTACGGAGGTTTATCCGATCCTCATAGCCTAAGGGGCTACACGTACACGTTAACCCTTTATGTTTTGTCTTGTCTCGTGCAGGAACTGCAGATCCCTTTTACATTACATTATTAAAAGTAAATTTTTATTCTATTATACCAATTTTGTATTTCCCACAAGCCACTGTTTCCACTATGTTGAGACCTCTCCTTTCATTGGCATGAAGGTGCACCATATTTACTTGCTTTCAGATTATTTTAAGGTTATCCCCTTTCCTTCAGTCCCAGACACCCCTATTCATTTCTACCTGCTATTATACATTTGCCAACTCAGGATTTTGGCTATTTTTTGTTACAATTTGATTATCAGATGTTCTTATGAATCCATTCGGATCTTTATAGAAATTTCCAAGTAGGGAGCACTGAATTTTTCGTTATTATTATTCATTAATTTGTATAGCACCAAGATATTTCCTGGTGCGTTGCAGGGGTTAAGGGATCCCGAGCATTTTTGGATTTTTCAGAATCCAGTTAAGTTTCTCAAGCTGGACTAGAGGGTGGACACTACTGGGGCGTGGAGAGGCACATGCTGCCCAGCACCAGCTAAATACAGGGATACGCTGTACCGCACTTTGCGACGGACATAATGTACAGAGCAAACTTTTCTCTGGTTGGCTTTATGCCATGTGCCTCTTGCTAGAGCTGTACAGAGTCTCCCAGCATGTCCCTTTGCGGTGCAGCCGGAGTGCGGTTGAACCCATCTGGAGTTTCAAGGAGATAAGCAAATATTTGAGCCAGAAGAATTTGAAAACTCTGGCTACCAGGTGCCCAAACTATACAATAATTTAGAGTAGTCCAGACTACAATAATAGGCTCTCCCTCATCAGACTTTCCCCTAGTTTCCCTTCCTTCAAACGCTCCCTTAAGACATTTTTTTTTGAGGCAAGCCTGCCACCCGACTCACTGATACACCACACTGCCCCAACCAGTCCATCACTCTCACCTTGCAGTCCTCTCCTCCTGTTTCCACCACCAACCCTTCTAGATTGTAAATCCCCACGGGAATAATGTCCTCAAATACCTCCTGTACTGGCTTATCAAATATATTTATTTGCAAAGTATTTTATCAGGAAGGATACATTGAGATTGCTCTCATTTTCAAGTATGTCCTGGGTTGAAGAACATTGAAATTTGACAGTCGTTATAGAAATACAAAGTAATAAAATGCAAGATATTAAAAACAAAACACAAATATACAGATTAACACAGAAAATAAATATAGTCACTATTTTACATGTTTACAGGCGCATTCTGTATTGAGGTATGTTAATAGGGAGCTTGAGTGACTTTAGACTGGGGGAAGATTTGATGGCGTCTGGGAGGTCATTCCATAATTGTGGTGCTCTGTAGGAAAATGAGCATCGAGCCACTGTCTTTTTGTATTGTGGTATTGCAAGTAAGGTGCAGGTCCTGGATCTGAGGTTATAGGATGAGGGAACTTCTAGGGGAAGCAGCCTATTCAGGTGGGGTGGCAGTTTCCCAGAAAAGCTCTTAAACACCAGGTTGGAAAGGTGAAGGGTGCGTCTAGATTCCAGCGACAGACAGTTTTGCTCTTTTAACATGTCACAATGGTGGGTCATGTAGTTACATTGTAGCACAAAGCGGCAGAATGAGTTGTACAATGTAGTAAGTTTCTGACGGTGAGTTTGCGGGGCTGCTGCATACACTACATCTCCGTATTCAATGGCTGGCATAAGCATTTGTTGTACAATCTGCTTTCTTACGGTGGGGCTCAAGCAGGATTTGTTTCTGTACAGGGCACCTAGTTTGGGGTAAAGTTTAGATGAGAGTTTTTAGATGTGGGGGCCAAAGGATAGATTTGGGTCTAACCACATACCTAGATATTTGAGAGAACTGACTGTGGTCAGCGTGTTGTTCTGTCTCAATGTATTGTAACCCTGTCCATTGTTCAGCGCTGAAGAATATGTTGGTGCAGCGCTATATAAATAAAGAATAATAACAATATAAAGAAATTAGTCAGAAAGGGCCCTGCTCCCTAAGGATCATACAATCTGAATGAAATTCGCTGTAGTCCTTTGGTAAATGAGAGTAATGTCAGGCATGGATTGGAGAATGGATAGCACATATCAGTTGGCGAGCTTCTCTAAATAGGTTAGTTTTTAAGGAAAGTAAATCTTTGGGAGGTAGGAGACAGTCTGATAGATTGAGGAAGGGAGTTCCACAGTGTGGGGACGACCTGGGATAAATTATAAAAGTGAGAGGAGGAAATGAGAGGGACGTAAGATGAAAGTCAGAGGCAGAGTGCAGTGGGAATAAGTGTGCAGAGTCGAAGAGGGCTATATAAGTGACAGTTTTTTAAATTTGTTTCTGTAAGGTAGCAGGAGCCTGTGCATTGATTGATCGTAACCCCTGTTATACTTATTCATTTTTGTTATTATGGCACTTTCTTCAAATAAGCAGAGCAAGAAGCCTTTAACATGTGTCTTTTGCACTGCATGTTTTTATATATATATATCGAAACAGCTGTACAGAAGTGGTTGTGACTAGTGGCATAACCTGACCTTTGCTAAAAAAAAAAGCCATCTAGCATGGAATGGTACTGACATGGAGGGTTCTGTGTAATTACAGACCCTAGATGCAAAAAAGTGAGACTTCAGTTGGGGACTTCATTTGCATGTCCTACCCAGAGGTCTATGCGGCATGTGGGGAATGTAGTTCTCTGAATTGCTGGGATGTGTAAATGTTTTTTTGCTATTATAAACTTTAATATTTATATTATAAACTTTAATATTTATATATATATTGGGTAGAGCAGTCTACTGAATCAAAGGGTAATTGCCCAGGTGCTGAACCAGGAGAGTATCAATACAAAAGTGGTGTAGGAGTACTCAGTAACTTGCTAAAAAAACATATTTATTAAACAAACATTAAAACAACCAACGTTTCGGCTTGATAAAGGCTCTGAGGAGCCGAAACGTCGGTTGTTTTAATGTTAGTTTAATAAATATGTTTTTTTAGCAAGTTCCTGAGTGCTCCTACACCACGTTTTGTGTCTATATGTATATATATATTATCCCTAAACACATAAAATAGATGCACTGTTGGAAACTGTGAGATCTAAGCAATCCTGGCCCATATCCTGGATTATTTTGCTTGTGTTAGACATGAATACTGTAATCCATGCAGCCACCAGAGAGTTGAAGGAGTTTAAGCCCCTGAGCTAATATGTATTAATATGTATCATTATTGGGTTACTTTTACAGTGGGTAATAACTCTGACTCAGAAAATTACCACATGAGTTAATAAGCTGCAGAAAAAAAACAGCATACTACATAATCATATAATCCTGCGTACAGGCAGTTTTAATAATACATTAGAGTGTTTTTGCAATCGACTGTTTACTACTTTATAAAAAACCATTACATTTCATTATGCGATTAAGAAATTTTATTATTTATTAAAAGACATGATATATAATTTAGAACACAAACAAGTGAAACCTTTATCTTAAAAGAGATTATAAAAGTGCACGAACACCCAATTGTATATTATGATCAAAATAATTACACCCATATAGGTTGATCACATCTGATTTATATATAGTATGTCCATAGAAACCGGCACTCCAGGGACTTTGTAGTTACTCCTAGTTAATCCATATCTATCATTCCTGTAGAAACGGGGCACACAAAAGTTTCTCATTGAGACCCTTGGTGTAAACAGTATCCAATTTTTTGATCCACACACGTTCTTTCTGTAACGTTCGCCCTGTTTCCACCTCTTGGAAGTACTGGAACATGGTCAATGGCCATCACCCTTACAGTGGAAAGCTGGTGGACTGCCTGTAAAACATGATGAGCCACTGGTTTGTGAGAAGTGCCATCTCTTCTACTCGACCGATGGCCCCTTATTCTATCCCTTAATGTTAATTCCATCTGGCCTATATAGGCCAGGCCACAGGGACATGGGATTTTATAAAATCACATGGTCGGTTGTACCTGTGATTCTTTGTCTGATACCAAACTTTTGGCCTGTGTGAGGATGTTGAAAACTTGCACCAGGGACCATGTGTCCACAAGTGACACAGCCTAAGCATCTGATCTGACACAACCTAAATTGTCATTGCTTTGCTTTCAAGCATAGCATTAGACCGGATCCGACCTCACCAGTAGATCTCGTAAATTCTTAGATCGTTTGTAACATTGTAAAGGAGGGCGTGTAAATACTTCAGGTAAAGATTGGTCCTTTGCCAAAATTGACCAATTACGTCATACAGCATGTTGCACCGCCGGTGTTAATGTTGAATATGTAATAGGAAATACTAAACGTTCAGGTTTATGTTATTCTGTGTATTTAAAGATGTCTTCTGTAAAACCGAAGTCAAATCATATGTAGTATATCCGCAGGCCTGAAATTTATGATACATTGTTTCCTTCTGCAATTCTGCATTAGCTGCATCGGAATTGTTCCTCTGTATTTGCATAAATTGACTATATGGCAAAGATCTTTTCAAATGGTTAGGATGAAAACTCACAGCGTGTAAAATTGGATTCCTGTCTGCAGGTTTTGAATACAATGTGTGAGACAATCGGCTGGATTAACAATATACAGTCAGGTCCATAAATATTGGGACATCGACACAATTCTAACATCTTTGGCTCTATACACCACCACAATGGAGTTGGAATGAAACAAACACAATGTGCTTTAACTGCAGACTGTCAGCTTTAATTTGAGGGTATGTACATCCAACTCAGGTGAACGGTGTAGGACTTACAGCAGTTTGCAGATATGCCTCCCACTTGTTAAGGGACCAAAAGTAATGGGACAGAATAATAATCATAAATTAAACTTTCCCTTCTTAATACTTGGTTGCAAATCCTTTGCAGTCAATCACAGCCTGAAGTCTGGAACGCATAGACATCACCAGACGCTGGGTTTCATCCCTGGTGATGCTCTGCCAGGCCTCTACTGCAATGGTCTTCAGTTCCTGCTTGTTCTTGGGGCATTTTCCCTTCAGTTTTGTCTTCAGCAAGTGAAATGCATGCTCAATGGGATTCAGATCAGGTGATTGACTTGGCCATTGCATAACATTCCACTTCTGTCCCTTCAAAAACTCTTTGGTTGCTTTTGCAGTATGCTTTGAGTCATTGTCCATCTGCACTGTGAAGAGCCGTCCAATGAGTTCTGCAGCATTTGGCTGAATGTGAGCAGATAATATTGCCCGAAACACTTCAGAATTCATCCTGCTGCTTTTGTCAGCAGTCACATCATCAATAAATACAAGAGAACCAGTTCCATTGGCAGCCATACATACCCACGCCATGACACTACCACCACCATGCTTCACTGATGAGGTTAGGATCATGAGCAGTTCCTTTCCTTCTCCATACTCTTCTCTTCCCATCACTCTGGTACAAGTTGATCTTGGTCTCATCTGTCCATAGGATCTTGTTCCAGAACTGTGAAGGCTTTTTTAGGTCTTTGGCAAACTCTAATCTGGTCCTCCTGTTTTTGAGGCTCACCAATGGTTTACATCTTGTGGTGAACCCTCTGTATTCACTCTGGTGAAGTCTTCTCTTGATTGTTGACTTTGACACACATACACCTACCTCCTGGAGAGTGTTCTTGATCTGGCCAACTATTGTGAAGGGTGTTTTCGTCACCAGGGAAAGAATTCTTCGGTCATCCACCACAGTTGTTTTCTGTGGTCTCCCAGGTCTTTTGGTGTTGCTGATCTCACCAGTGCGTTCCTTCTTTTTGAGAATGTTCCAAACAGTTGTTTTGGCCAGGCCTAATGTTCTTGCTATCTCTCTGATGAGTCTGTTTTGTTTCTTCAGTCTAATGATGGCTTGCTTCACTGATAGTGACAGCTCTTTGGATCTCATCTTGAGAGTTGACAGCAACAGATTCCAAATGCAAATAGCACACTTGAAATGAACTCTGGGCCTTTTATCTGCACATTGTAATTGGGGTAATGAGGGAATATCACACACCTGGCCATGGAACAGCTGAGAAGCTAATTGTCCCATTACCTTTGGTCCCTTCAGGCTGTGATTGACTGCAAAGGATTTGCAACCAAGTATTAAGAAGGGAAAGTTTGATTTATGATTATTATTCTGTCCCATTACTTTTGGTCTCGTAACAAGTGGGAGGCATATCTGCAAACTGCTGTGAGTCCTACATCGTTCACCTGAGTTGGATGTACATACCCTCAAATTAAAGCTGACAGTCTGCAGTTAAAGCACATTGTGTTTGTTTCATTCCAACTCCATTGTGGTGGTGTATAGAGCCAAAGATGATAGAATTGCGCTGATGTCCCAATATTTCTGGACCTGACTGCATATATATATTTCAGTGCAATATTGCTGTAAGTTTAAACAACCTTAACCCTTTCACTGCGGGTGACGTGTGGGGAAAATCCTTGTTGACTCCCATTATATGCAGGGAACGTTCCCCACACGTCACCCGCAATTGGGAGCCCTGGGAGAGATACTCACCTCTCTCTCCGGGGTCCCGCAGCGTACGGACTTCAGGGAAGTCAGATGCCGAATTTAAACCCCTCCAGACGTCAATGACGTCATCGCGCCATGCGCGATGACGTCATTTTCAGGCGACCTCCCGGCAATGCCGGGAGATCGCCTGAAAGGGAGGGGGGATCCTTTCAGATCCCTCTCCCTCCCGATCGGGAGGGTGTACAAAAAAAAAACAGGCACCGCTTTGAAGGGCAGTGTCTGCTCTTTAAAGCGATGCCTGTTTTAACCCCTTGAGTGCCGGCTCGTGATTCGGCGCCAGATCACGATCTAGCTTTGGTGGGGGCCACCATCTTGGATGGCGGCTCCACCTCTGGGCCCCCGCTCGCTACTGGACGTCATCACGCATGGCATGATGACATTAGTTAGCCGGGGAACCCCTAGCTGCAAAATTGAATCCCCAAAATCTACAACCGCCAAAAAAGACCCCGGCTAAGGCTAGGGTCAGACGAACGCATTTTTCGCGTCGTCTGTGGAAAAGTGCGGTCGAACGAACGGACGTATTTTTTCACGAAATACGCGTTAGCGGTCATACGATGCGCATATTCGTCCGTGATTTTGTACGGATCATCAATAAAACACTTTTTGTGTCTGGACGTTATGTTATCCGGTCATTAGCGGCGTCTGACGTCTCCCAATCACGCAAACACGCCGCTATGCGGACGCAGCGCACTCTGTACGTCAGTAGTAGCGGTTTGACGTTCTCGAAAAAATGCGTTCGTTTGCCACTTGCGTTGCACGGACGAACGTTCGTGCGGCTGTTAGTCGTGTGTTCCCCGGCATTGGACGTCATTTGCTGCTAGCACGGCCGTGATTTCGTGCGGCTAAACGCACGTTAAAACTGCGTTCGTCTGACCCTAGCCTAAATAGTTTAGAAATTTTGGCCTAAGATTAGAAATACCCAATTATTACATGTTTTTGCTTTTTAACTCTTTTGCTGCTGAGCCAGTTCACCTCTGTGCGCTGAGCTCATTTGACAGTTTTTTGATCATCGTGTTTAAACATCAATTAGAGCCCTATTTTATTATACCCCCAGACAAGACATTTTAAAAAAAAAACAACACTTTTTTTTCTATTATTATTTTTTTACACCAAACCTAGTCATGTTTGGTATCATTGGAATGTACATTTTTTTAAAAATATTTTAGCATTGTACTTCTGTTCGAAAGAATGAAGAATGTCACATGCAAGTTGTTATAATGAATGCTTATCTAATTACTGGGCTTTTGTGAAAAAGTCAAGTCATACTCATGTTTCTTTGTGAGACTTGCAGGGTTATTCAAAAAGAATCGAAAAGTCACCATACGATCGGTGACTTTTCTTTCCCTGCACTTCGGGGCAATTCGGCAATCCTATTTCGCCGAGCCTGTGGTGTATTCAGCAAGAACCACAGGGCCCCCGCAGTGCAGGGAAAACCCACCACAAACACGGAGAACACTCGCAGAACAACAAAAACCCGCAGAAACAGCTGGATTAACCCCGCCGAACACGCCGGAGAAACCCGACTAGCTGCCGATCACAGCGCAGAGCAGCCGCCGGAAAAACCCGACACGCAGACGGATGAGGTGGGAAAAAAAAAGTGCGCTTGAAGTTTGAAATTTGAAACGCTGTTTGCAAACAAACTACTGAACGAAAATGCCTGGAATTTACATATAAGATACAATGAATGATAATAAAAAGGGCTGTTACAGAAAAAAGAAAAAACTATTTAAAAAAAAAAAGATGTGGAAAAAACGTTTGCCAAAAGATCCTAAAAAATCTGTAAATAAAGAGACTATTTACTGTAGAATAAAATAATAAACGTTTTATTAGATATTGAATTAAAACAGGAATATTTTTAACATTGAAGCCTATGGGATTCTCCTGAATAAACCTGTCGAAGGAAACCACCGAACAGCAGGGCATTTCGGCAACTTTTCACTGCTGTTTTGTGTTCTCTGAATAGACAAAGCATTGCTTCTCTGTGGGGATTTCACTGCCCTCGAACAGGCACCGAACAGGCACCGCATGTGCAGGCAATTCGCCAACATTTGGCGAACTGCCTGCTCTCTGAATAGCCGAATGGCCAGGAAAGGTAACGTACGCTGAATTTCAGTGTTCGGTTACCTTTCGGCCACAATTAGGATCTCTTTGCATAACCCCCTTGGTTTTATTTCTTTTTATGATAAATATAGACATTTGTCTATAACATATGTTCAAACATTAATACCATATATACAGGGTTATCCAAAGAGATCCGAATTGCTTGAGAAATTTAACCGAACGCTGAAAATCAGCGTTCGGTTACCTTTCCTGGCCATTCGGCTATCCAGAGAGCAGGCAATTCGCCAAATCCTGGCGAATTGCCTGCACATACGGTGCCTGTTCGGGGGCAGTGAAATCCCCATGAAAAAGCACTGCTTCTGCTATTCAGAGAACACAAACCAGCAGTGAAAGGTTCCCCTAATGCTCTGCCATTCGGTGGTTTAATTCGGCAAGTTAATTCAGGAGAATCCCATAGGCTTCAATGTTAAAAATATTCCCGTTTTAATTCAATATTTAATAAACCGTTCATTATAAAATTCTGCAGCAAAAAGTCTCTGTATTTATAGATTTTTTAGGATACTTTAAGCATTTTTCAGATTTTTTCTTTTTTTTAAAAAGTCCTATTTTTTTTTTTTTTTAAGTTTACTTATTTTTTCTGTAACAACCCTTTTATTATCATTCCCTGGACCTCCTGTGTAAATTTCAGACATTTTCGCTCAGTAGTTTCTTTGCAAACAGCGTTTCATTTTCACAGATTCATACAAACGGTTTTGCTAATTTATTCACCTCCCTTGTCTGCAGTCTCAGCTGCTTCGGCTGCTTCGGCTGTGTTCGGCTACGGTTTTCGGCAGGTTATTCCAGATGTTTTTGTGGCTTTTCGGCGTGCATTCACCGGGTTTTGCAGTTAGTTTTCGGCAGCTTTTCCCTGCAATTCGGGGACCCTGTGGTGTTTGCTGAATACACCGCAGGGTCACCGAAATGGGATCGGCAAAAGGAACCGAATTGAAGAGAACGAAAAGTCACCGAACGTGCGGTGACTTTTCGAATCTCTTTGAATAACCCTGATAATAACAAGTTAATAGAAGTTTACTCCAGGAGTTTTATAATGAGCGCCGAAATGCTTAAATAATGCTTTATGATTTAAACTCATTAAATTTTAGTTGACTAAAGGGGTTATTCAAAGGGAGCCGAATTGGCTCCAAAATTCCACCAATGAGTTTCCACGTATGGTGCAATTTCGTGGTCATTCAACTATTCAAAAAGCGGGCAGTTCACCAAATATTGGCGAATTTCAAGCGAAATGCGGTGACCTTCGACAGCAGTGAACTCCCCATAGAAAAGCAATGGTTAATCTATTCAGAGAACACCGAACTGCACCAAAAAGTCAGTGAAATGCCCAGATTTTTGGTGCTTTCATTCAACAGGTTTAATCAGGCGAATCCCATAGGTTTCAATGAAAAACAATTCACCGTTTTTTTTAAATATTTATTAAACCATTTATTCTTTTAATTTGCAGCAGAAAGTCTCTTCATTTATTTATTTTTTTAGGCATTTTTCGTGATTTTTTTTGGCGAAATTTTGTTGGATTTTTGTCTGTAACAGAACTTTTCATTATTGTTGGTAGGACCTTATATATTAATTCCAGGCATTGTCGTGCAGTAGTATTTTTGCAAACAGCTTTTATAGGTTGAAGTATTTTATTTTTTTTATTTACCCATTGTCTGCTTGTTGGCTTTTTCCAGAGGCTGGTCGGCATTCTGTTCGGCGGGTCATCGGATTTTTTCAGATGCGTTTGGCGGTTTTGCAGCGGATCGTCAGGTGCGGTGTTTTTTCGGCAACTTATCGGAGCGATCCGATGTTTTTTTCGGCAGTTTTGCCAATCGAGTCGGTGGTTTTTCTGTACGACTCAGCGGTTTTGCAGCGGTTTTTCGGATGCGTTCAGTGGATTGTTCCCTGTACTTCAGATGCTGAATTCACTGCAGGGTCGACAAATCGAACTCGCCGACGTGCGGGGAACGAAAGAGCACCGAAATTCCGGTGGAACGTTGTGAGATCTAGTCGACTAAAACTAGACTAAAACAATCCAGATGAGTAAACTATGACTAAAACTAAATGGCATTTTGGTCAAACTATGACTACACCTAAATTAAAATTTTCTGTCAAAATTATCATCGGTTGCAACACCTATGAAGTGAACTTTGGTGAGACAATGGTTCTCAGTGAATAGCCTCTTATGATTTGAAGGAACGATAAACAACCTCATTATTGAATGTTATTGAAACGGTACATCTTAACCATTCTCAGAGTTGTTTAAAGTAGACTAATATTCTGTCTTCATTTAAAATTTAAATATTATTACAAATTCTTTTTAAACTTTATTCAAATATTTAATTTGTTAAAGAATGATGTCCACGTTTTCTGGAGTAATTTGGAGAAAATGATAATTTATTTTGTTCAGAAAATTTTGAAAATGTTTATTATCGAGCAAAACATTTCTGAAGAAAAAATTATACAAGTTATACATTGCCATGTGACCGCTATTAGCAATACCAGTAGCCAGAGAAGAATCATTTTCATATGACGCATATGGCATATGTTAATCCAGCTAATGTGCCAGATCTGGGTTGAGCTGGGTTATTCTTTATTTCTATGCATTAATGTGCAATTGTATCCAGAACTCCCAAACTCACTCACGACTTGATGACTCAATATATTGTGTTGAATTTGTGATATTCCAAATGCAGTCACCAAATTACTGGGAGGAGGCTGTAATTTAATGCGCATTGACATTGTTGTGCCATCGAATAATAAACTTAACTTGAAATGTCACAAGTATCATAGGGGTATATCAAAATAAGCTGTCATCGCTCTTTTCAGTTTTGTTACACCTCGATGTTCTATTGCAGTGACAATCATCCCTTCATCTTACATTCCAAATATTTTGCTGAATTAGCTTTTTCATGAAGCGTTAAAAGGAGCTGTTACCTGTAAACAGATGTTTAATAAAGCATAAGGGCAACATAGTAAAATTCTGTCTACATGTTTTAAGTGTCCAATTAATAATGGTTTGCATGGTAGCGAACACTAACATGTTTTGTGGTTTTCTGGTGCCGATCTTCGTGGGTTTTGCAGATGCCTGGTACAAAAATAAACAGCATTCAGCTGCCTCAGGCTCCATTAAATATGAGGGATACTCCCTGGCATGTGCAAACCATGGACCCTATACTGACCCTACTGTTAAAGGGATATGCATGTCTAGAAATATTTTTTTAAAATTGACCTTTTAAAGACTTTTATACCTATAGACAAACTAGAATAAATCAATAAAAAGTTTTAAAAATGTGTAAAAAAAATTGCTTATTTTCTTGCTTTAAACTCTGTCATTTCATCTTCTCCAGTGACGCCCCTCAGCTAGGGGTGTTTCTTCAGCTCATACTTCCTGAATATTCCCCACCTCCTCCCCGCCCACTACTCCATCCACTATTGCACCATCAAAGCTTCACATGAATTTAAAGCGACAACCGCATAGGAGGCGCTGCAAGTGTCCATTGCTGGACAAATTGATAGGCTGGGGTTAATTAGAGGTCAAGTTTGGTAGCTCAGAGGTGGTTTCAGCCAGCTGAAACTGCTTCTGAGCTGGTTTTTTGCAGCGGGAAAATCTGAACAGCTGATTGGTTAATCAGCTGTTCAGCAGCTCGAGCCGTTGCGCGTGCAATCAAGAGCGGGAAAATTCAAACAGCTGATTGGATATCAGCTGTTTGAGAGCTCGAGACAAGTTCCAAAGGTTTTATAAATTGAGAGTCTGAGGTAGTTTTGGCAATTACCTCAGCTGTTTTAGAAGATTGGATCCTGTAGCAGCGTTTCCCCCCCCCCTCCCTTTTTTATGTATATTGTCGTAGTTGTTTAATAAGGGTAAAGGTCGCCCCTATTGGGGTGGATGGAGGCAGAAGGGTTCCCAAGCTGGCTGAGAACAGGGGCGGTTTGGGAATTTGTTATATTATTTATAAGGTTTTACAGGTTTTTTAAGTTCGGTTTTATGGTTGAAGTTTTATGCCTCCAAATTACCCTTAAATAAAAGCTACGGCCAACTATTCCAAAGTTTATTGGTGTCTGTCGTTATTTGGTAAAGATATTTGTATATATATATATATTTGTATTCATAGTCCATGCAAGGGACATGACATTTCTTGCTCCATCTTACCCACAGCCCCCCCTGCAGCCCACTACTTCACATACTCAGCTGTTACCCTCACCTAATGTGTCACCCCTCTCCTCTTAGATTGTAAGCTCTTGGGCAGGGTCCTCTCTCCTACTGTTCTGTGTGTTTAACTTGTATGGACATTTGATATTCTGACTCTCCCATTGTACAGCGCTATGGAACTTGCTAGCGCATTTTAAATACCTGTGACTGTATGAAGTAACACAAGCTGTGCAGCTCAGGACCTCAGACTGGTGAAACTGAGGAACTGAATATTAGCATCTCTGCAACTGTGAAAACAAAACACACTCACCGCTGACTCGCTCACACACTCATGCTCTCACGCACACAGACTCACTTACCCACTGACACACTCAAACTCCTTCAAACAGTCACTCCCTCTCACACTCTTTCTTGTGCTGTCTGTCTCTTGTGTGTGCTTTTGTCACACTACATTTTTTCTTGTTTTTTCTGCTTTATCTTGCTGTCTTTCTCTCTCTTTACCTTTTCTTGCAGTGTCTCTGCACTTTTCTTTGTTGTCCCTCTCTCTGCTGTCCCTTTTTCTCCCTGTGTGTATGGATTTCTTTCCTTTCCTGTCTCTGCAGTAGCTGGGGGTGAAAGTTCAGCCCCGCCCTCCCCTCAGCTCACAGTGCAGGAGGGAGGAGGAGCAACTCAGATGCACATGCTCAGTGCGTTTTTTTTATCTATACCTTGGAATACACAGTAATTGGTTAGCTTAAAGTGCCTCCTCAGGTGGGCGAGGAAAACTCCAGGAAAGAAAAGCAAGTAAATATGAAGAAAATAGTTTTTAAAAGCATGTGTAGCGCTCACTCCCGGAGGAGCCGCTGAATTTAACCTCGGGTCAGTCTCCCCGCACTAGGGAATAAATATACACCAGCACTGTTGTGGATTTTATAAGTTATATAGTTTACTGATCTCAAATAAACTGGCATATATAGAGCAGCACGGTATACATATATATTTACAGGAATTCGTAATGCGAGAAACGCGCAGCGGAAAAGAAAAAGGAATTTTAACCCCTTCGTTGCTGGAGTGTGAGTCCCGTACAGGTTGTGTCCCAAGAAGGTGTGGGTGTATGCGTGTGTTGGTACCTGGGTACTAGATTCAACTGGCCAGTGAATGATTTCAATGTGTCTTTGACTAGTCACGTTGGGGCCCTGTAGGTTTAGACAAACTGCAGCGTGCTTTATTATTGTACTGTGGCCGGGAAGGCCTCTCACCCATCCGCCAGATACTCTGCACTCTGCTTGACCCAGGACGTCTCTCTGCTCGATTTGTCTGGGACTCTGTGCCACCGGATCCGCTTGTCTTGCTTGTCCGTCTCTGCCACAAGATGCTCAGTTCACCGCCTGCACTCCCATTAGATCATCGCGGTCTCCTAACTCGGGGTCCAATCAGCAGCTCTATATCTGTGTAAAACCTCTCAGTGGTGGATTACTAGGTCTCTGGCAAGTAACTGAAACCGATCTCCAGCGTCCGCAAGGCAGCACCTGTGCTCCGGCCTGGTCACAATCGCTCCTTGTCTCACGTGCGTCTTGCTCTGTTCACCCCTTGGCGCGCACTCGCTCTCCTCCGCACGAGGTTGCGGATGTGTCTCGGTTCTCCCCACCCACTTCCTGTTCCTCCCCCAAAGCATGCTGGAAAACGTAGTCCAAAAGTGTCCAGTATTGGTTTACATTGCGCTCGTCTCCCCCTGGTGGCCAGAAACGAGTAATTACAGCAGCAGAATTTAAACCAGCGCTACACATGCATGTCACGTTAAGGCTGCAGTCACACAAGCTCATTGAGTGCGTCCATGTGACCGCTCCTCCATCATCTGTCGCAGCTTTGTGACGGATCGACGGGGAGGGTCACACGGTGTACCGTGCACACTAGTTGATGACATGATTTTCACCTCCCCGTCAAAAAGCTACGACGGACGTAGACAGGGTTACAAAGTGCAAATCTCCATAGGAGGATCGAGCTTTGTGGTGCTGAGCGCACTAACTGCACTCAGCAAAGGTGGCCACACTGTGGTCAGTTTGGAAGGAACGTTCTCTCTCACGTACCTTCCTTCTGCTCACAGATTGCCTGTGTGACTGCAACTTATGATAACGGGCTCCAGGCATTTTCATGTTGGTTTCTGCTACTATTCTGACCTTTCTGCAAGCTTTGCTCGTGGCTTTTATTTTGCAGATCCTATACATTGTATACATTCAGGGTTATTCTGAGAGAACCGAAATGTCACGACACCCTTCCCCACACTTCGGCTAGTCCAATTCGCTGACCCTGCGGTGAATTCACTGCAGAGCCCCTGAAGTGCAGCGTACGAGCTGCTGAATGCATCCAAAAAACCGTTGCAAAACCACAGGATCAATTGGAAAAACTGCCAAAAACCCACCTTATCGATCCAGAAAACAGTCAAAGAAACACCGAATTGAACCAAAAAACCTGACGACCCACCAAACAGAGCGCCGACCAGCCGCTCGAAAACACACGACGACTGGGTAAAAAAATAAATAAAATGCAACCTTTAAAAGGTGTTTGCAAAATATCTACTATTCGAAAATGTCTTGAATTAATATATAAGGTCCTATGAATAATAATAAAAAGGTCTGTTACAGGGGAAAAAAAGTCATTTAAAAAAGTAAGCGAAAAAACATTTTGCCAAAAAAGTCATGAAAAATGCCTAAAAAATAAAGAGACTTTTTGCTGCAAATTTAAAGAATAAATGGTTTAATAAATATTTAATAAAAACAGGAAATTTGTTTGCATTGAAAACTATGGGATTCACCTGATTTAACCTGTCGAAAGAAAGCACTGAAAATCAGAGCATTTCACTGCTGTTCGGTGTTCTCTGAATAGATTAACCATTACTTCTCTATGGGGAGCTACCTTCTGTCGAAGATCACCGTGTTTACCTGGCAATTTGCCAATATTTGGCAAACTGCCAGCTTTTTGAGTACCTGAATGGCCACGAAATTGCACCGTATAGGGAAATTCACTGTTCGGTGCAATTCAGTGGCCAGTTCGGCTCTTTTGGATTAACCAGGTTTGTCTTCAAGCCTGGTGTCAAGTGATTTTGGTTTTACTTAATAAATACGACTTTTTAATCCACTAAAAAGTAACTTACATTTTATCCCACGATTTAGAGAGTAGCCAAACTCCGTTTGCAAGCAACAGAAGACTAGGAACAAATAGTTCCCAATGCTATTCCACCAGCCCCACACAAACTCTGCTAATGCAGATCTCACAATGTTTGGCTCTATGGACTCCAGGAACCGATACCATAAGCATTGTAGCGACGTTGCCAGTATCTGTTTGGGGGTACCGAATCCAGCCGCTAATCCAGTGACTGGGTTGGAATTAACTTGGTAACAGGGAGCCAGTATGGGATACTACCTTGTGCCACTTTTTTCCAGTATGGGATACCACCTTGTGCCACTTTTTTCCCTTAGTGTTTCTGTGTTACTGAAATTTCCAGAATAGGGCCCCATTGCATTAGGGTGTGCACCCATTGAATATTTATTAATGGCAAACTTCAACTTAGAATACACAAAGCCGAATACACATTTTTGTGAAGCCTAGTGTATAGAGTGACGTTTGGGACTAGACTGGGGTAGAAATATGTGTGCGCAATTGTATTCCCTTTAATTAGCATATAACAAAGTTTCCACATATACATATGCTTTATACACCATTACATAAGGGCTTGCCTGATGGAATTTCACCTCTTCCTGGGTGTGTATGATGGGTAGGAGACTTGCCATGGAGTGTTGTGGGGATTGTGATATTTTTTCATACATGTGGTGGGATTGCCTCCAAACGCCAACCAAACTGGCTGGAGATTATTCAATCTCCTCTTCATGGTCATCTCCTGCCCTGTTCCCTTAGACCTGTGGCTCTGCTCCTGGCAAGTCCATTACAGAGTTTCACACAGAAAACAAATGAATTGCTAAGGTTGCAATAGTTATTAACTCTGGAATACCTTGCAGATTCCTACAACCAAAATGACTCATAATAAAACCACTGAATCTTTCTAGATGAATAAACTAACGACTGCAGTACATGAGACTCCCAAATCTTTTGCTAAATTTTGGGAATGATGGTTAGTAGGGATGTGCGTTTGTGGTTTCGGAATTTCGGAATTTTAACGAAATTTCCCGATTCGAGCATTTGGATTGGGCCGATTTTCTGAAAATTTTAAGATCTGAAAATGGCAGATCCGAACAAATTTTCGTGCCGAAACTAAAACTTTTTGGAATTTTCGAATGGACTAGAAATTTGTAAAATCAAAATTAATTTTCGTTCCATTCGTGATTTCGGCTCCATTCCTGATTTCGGTTCCATTTCAGTAATTTCGGACATTGTATTTATATAGCTGATTCTGTAATTAAATTTTTGTATCATTCCCATCTCAATGTATCCTTCCTGGAAAACCAGAGAAATCTCAATGTATCCTTCTTGTAAAACCAGAGAAATCTCAATGTATCCTTCTTGTAAAACCAGAGAAATCTCAATGTATGCTTCTTGTAAAACATGAGAAATCTCAATGTATCCTACTTGTAAAACCAGAGAAATTTCAATGTATCCTTCTTGTAAAACATGAGAAATCTCAATGTATCCTCCTTGTAAAACATGAGAAATCTCAATGGCAGAATTATCGTATCGGCAGAATTATCGTATTGTATAATTATCGTATCCGAAAAACATTAGTTTACGTCAAAACGAATAGACACTTTGAAACGAGGAGAACAGACGTTCCGAAAAACACGAAAATTTCCGAAATCACAAAAAAAAGTCGATACGAAAAACGAAACGAGTCGAAACGAAAATTTACAAAATCCGAACGAACCGAACCGAATCGAACCGAAAAAAAAATCGGTGCACAAGCCTAATGGTTAGCAGTTTTCTACGCTCCCTTTCTACCCTATTTTTGGGACATGCCGGTTGGTGAGAGCGGCACCCCTCCCTTTACTTATTCTTGTACTTTTGTTTCCTTCCTCCTCTTTGTTCTCTTCTCTCCTTGCCTCTTACTACACCCACCGCAATTGGTGGAGAGACCTTTTTATTTTTCTTCCTCTCTTTCTCCTCCCACCCATACATTAGTTCTTTTTTTGTCATTTTCTTTTGTATACACACCACACCTTGAAGTTAGGGTTTTGTGGAGCACATTTTGCGCTTTGACCATTTTGGCTCCAATACAGTACATACTGTTATGTATTGATTATGTTTATACTTCCTGTTTCCTGTTCTGACCTCTGACCTGGAGGCAGTTCTATAATCCAACATGATTCCTCACACATGCAGTTTGCAGTGTCTTCATTTCTACACATGAAACACATACCTCAGCTTCTACAGCCATACTATATGAAGCTTATGGCTTGTTCAACCTGATATATTGTTCCAGTGTATGAGCCGAATACACATTTTTGTGAAGCCTAGTGTATAGAGTGACATTTGGGACTAGACTGGGGTAGAAATATGTGTGCGCAATTGTATTCCCTTTAATTAGCATATAAGAAAGTTTCCAATGTAATCAAAAAGATATATAGAAGCAGGGAAATGGCAAAAGGAAGAAAATATGGGAGTCAGGGTTGATTTATAGATTTTGTAAGAAAATCTGTATGAATATACATATATGCACCAAATGTATCAAAGGATATTGACAATAATAGAATGCTTGTAACAATATCATCAAGACCATGCCCCTTGGCAGAACAGATTGAAACAAAAAACGGAGCTTTATTAGCCCAAAAAGATTGCTGGGGTGGCTGCCCCATCAAGGCAGCACACTGCCATAAGATGAAAATATAAAAAATGTGCATATTTAAATGGAAACAAAGTAGCAAAACAAGAGGACATAGTCTTAGATTAGAGGGGCAAAGGTTTAAAAGTAACATCAGAAAGCATTATTTTACTGAGAGGGTGGTGGATACATGGAACAGCCTTCCAGTTGAAGTTCCTGATGTGAACTGGAAAACCAAAACAGCTGGGTGCACCAGGAGTACAAATATTCTAAACTCCCTACTGGGATTATCTCTAACACAAGTAGTTGAGGAGCCGACCCGTAAAGAGGCCATATTGGATTTAATACTCACAAATGGAGGTTTAGTATCAGACGTTGTTGTAGGTGGAAATTTGGGATCTAGTGATCACCAGTCAGTATGGTTTAATATAAGAACAGAGATGGAGCCGCACCACACAAAAACAAAAGTTTTAGACTTTAAAAAAACAGATTTTTCTAAAATGAGACTTTGTGTGAAGGAGTCATTATCAGACTGGAGGAGTTTAAAGGGAGTCCAGGAGAAATGGGATTATTTAAAAGAAGCATTATTGAAGGCCACAGGCAATTGCATTCGACTTGTTAGCAAAAACAAAAAAGGGAAGAAACCACTGTGGTACTCTGCAGAAGTGGCCAAAATAGTGAAGAACAAAAAGACAGCATTCAATAATTATAAAACAACTCAGAGTGAAGAAGATAGGCAAACCTATAAGATTAGGCAGAAAGAGGCAAAGCAATTTATAAGAGCTTCCAAAGCACACGCAGAAGAGAAAATAGCTCAGTCAGTAAAAAAGGGGGACAAAACATTTTTTAGATACATAAACGAGAAAAGAAAAGTAAAACAAGGATTAGTTAGATTAAAAACAAAGGAAGGAAGGTATGTAGAAGAGGATAAAAGTCTCGCTGACTGCCTCAATGAATATTTTTGTTCAGTCTTTGCAGAAGAAAAGGAAGGAAAGGGACCTCAGTTAGGAGGAAACACTAACAAGAAAATTACATATCAGTTTACAGAGGAGGAGGTTCTACAGCAGCTGTCTAAAGTAAAGACAAATAAATCAATGGGGCCTGATGGGATCCACCCTAAATTATTAAAAGAGCTCAGTGATGTAATAGCAAAACCGTTAACAGATTTATTTAACCAATCCTTGCTAACGGGAGTCGTCCCAGAAGACTGGAAATTAGCAAATGTTGTGCCCATTCACAAGAAGGGTAGTAGGGAGGAATCTGGGAACTATAGGCCAGTTAGTCTTACGTCAGTAGTGGGTAAATTATTGGAAACCATGTTAAAGGAAAGGATTGTTGAACATCTAAAAACACATAGATTACAGGATCAGAAACAACATGGGTTTACCTCAGGGAGATCATGCCAAACTAATCTTATTGATTTTTTTGATTGGGTAACAAAAATAATAGACACAGGTGGTGCAGTAGACATTGCTTATTTAGATTTCAGTAAGGCTTTTGATACTGTTCCGCATAGAAGGCTTATCAATAAATTGCAATCTTTGAGCTTGGATTCCAATATTGTTGAATGGATTAGGCAGTGGCTGAGTGACAGGCAACAGAGGGTTGTGGTAAATGGAGTTTATTCGGCGCAAGGTCTTGTTACCAGTGGGGTACCTCAGGGGTCAGTACTTGGACCCATTCTATTTAATATTTTTATTAGTGATATTGCAGAAGGTATTAATGGAAAAGTATGTCTTTTTGCTGATGACACAAAGATTTGCAACAGGGTTGACGTTCCTGGAGGGATCAGCCAAATGACAAATGATTTAGGTAAACTAAAAAAATGGTCGGAGCTGTGGCAATTGAGTTTTAATGTGGATAAGTGCAAGATAATGCACCTGGGGCGTAAAAACCCAAGGGCTGAATATAGAATATTTGATACAGTCCTAACCTCAACATCTGAGGAAAGGGATTTAGGGGTTATTATTTCAGAGGATCTAAAGGTAAGTAGTCAATGTAATAGAGCAGCAGGAAATGCTAGCAGAATGCTTGGTTGTGTAGGGAGAGGTATTAGCAGTAGGAAAATGGAAGTGCTCATGCCACTGTACAGAGCACTGGTGAGACCTCACTTGGAGTACTGTGTGCAGTACTGGAGACCGTATCTCCAGAAGGATATAGACATCTTAGAGAGAGTTCAGAGAAGGGCTACTAAAATGGTGTACGGCTTGAAGGAGAAACGTTACCAGGAAAGGCTTAATGATCTTAACATGTACAGCTTGGAAAAAAGACGAGACAGAGGAGATATGATAGAAACATTTAAATACGTAAAGGGAATCCACAAGGTAGAGGAAGGGAGTATATTTAAAAGGAAACAAAATAGCAAAACAAGAGGACATAGTCTTAGATTAGAGGGGCAAAGGTTTAAAAGTAACATCAGGAAGCATTATTTTACTGAGAGGGTGGTGGATACATGGAACAGTCTTCCAGTTGAAGTGGTAGAGGCCAAAACAGTAATTGAATTTAAGCAAGCATGGGATAGGCATAAGGCTATCCTAAACAAAAGATAAATCCAGGTAAAGTATCCATGTAATTGGGCAGACTAGATGGGCCGAAAGGTTCTTATCTGCCGACATCTTTCTATGTTTCTATGTTTCTATGTTTCTAAGTGGTAGAGGCCAAAACAGTAATTGAATTTAAGCAGGCATGTGATAGGCATAAGGCTATCCTAAACAAAAGATAAATCCAGGTAAAGTATCCATGTAATTGGGCAGACTAGATGGGCCGAAAGGTTCTTATCTGCCGACATTTTTGTATGTTACTTAAGGGAGATTTGGGGAGTAGGAGGCTAGCCACACACAACACATAAAGGTCTTGCTTGATGAAGTGCACTCATTCAATGTGATGCATGCTGGGAGCATTGTGCAGCGGTTTTCTATGGACATGCTGCACAGAGCCAGTGCATCTCTGTGCAGCATGTTACACGTTGAGGTCACACAGAAGCTCACAACATGTGTCTCGCTCTGCAGTAAGGATCGAGAGCCGTGTCTCAGACACGGAGGACCCATTTGGAGCACCAGGGAGGTGAGAATAACTAAAATCAAGAAGGATCCATAAAGTCCGGATTTCAGAGTCTTCTGAATTTTAGAATTCCAGATTAGGGATGCCGAACCTGTATATCTTGAATTAGCCATTTCTCCTTGTCAGAATCCCACGACATTTCAGCATGCCAGAGCCTTGTCCATGCTTGTTAAAATTGACTGATTTGGTGTATGAGCAAGTGAGTTATTTTAAGCATTTGTTTACCTTTGCCTTGACATACTGAGATTGTGTTACTTCGGTGATATACTGTTACATGCTCTCTGTCCATATATAAAGTGGGGTGGGGAGTACTTACCTATATGCTAATATTATATTAAATAAAACCAAAATAATTTATGCTGTATCTTCCTTTGGTAGATTTGAAGATGAGCTCAGCATGCGTACAGAAGTGGAGTATTCCTTTGTGGACCTAAAAAAGGTAATAGATTAAATGCTGTATTATTCAATTTGTTTTATATTGTCTTGTTTGAGTCATTTTATTTGTATTACATGCATTACACACACCAAAAATTTGAAAAGTTAACCTGTGCAAGTAGTATAATCATAAGCACCATATGCTTTAAAGAAATGTGACTAAACCAACTCTATCTCATTTCTCAAGACATATTTGTGTCACAGATTTCAAGCTTAACTAAACATTCAATCAGACCCTGTGCTGAAAATATCCAACTTGTTTTACCACGTGTTTGTTAGCGACAATCATAGCTACTAGTCCAAAATAACAAAAAAATATTACAGTATTTAGTTTTACAGTTTGGCTAAGGAGTTCCACAAATACACCTCCTCCCTGGGCAAAATCATCAACAGCTTTGGCTTTAATTACCACCTCTACGCTGATGACACTCAGATCTACCTCTCTACCCCTGATCTCTCTCCCCCTGTCCTCTCAAAAGTCAGTGACTGTTTATCTGGCATCTCCTCCTGGATGGCCTCCCACCACCTAAAGATCAACATGTCAAAGACTGAACTACTACTTATTCCTCCCTCCAATGCCTCCCCACCTCCTGACTTCTCTATCACGGTGGAGGGTATCACCATCTCCCCATCAAACCAAGTTCGCTGCCTTGGAGTTACACTTGACTCTGCTCTTTCCTTCATCCCCCACATCAAGTCTCTTTCCTCTTCCTGCCGATACCAACTGCGTAATATTTCCAGAATTCGGCCATTTCTTACCGCTGTCACCACAAAACAACTCATACACGCCCTGGTAATCTCCCGACTCGACTATTGCAATAATCTCTTATCTGGCCTCCCTCTGTCCCGCCTCTCCCCCCTACAATCCATCCTGAACGCCTCCGCCAGGCTAATTCACCTCACCCGCCACTCTGTCTCTGCCGCTCCCCTCTGCGAGTCCCTTCACTGCTCCCCAACCACTGCAGAATTAAGTTCAAAATCCTTATCCTTACCTACAAAACCCTCACTAACTCAGCTCCCCACTACCTGTCCTCACTAATCACCAAATACACCCCAGCCCGCTCCCTAAGGTCAAACAGTGACCTGCGCCTAGCTTCTCCCCGCATCACCTCTTCCCATGATAGACTGCAGGATTTCTCACGCGCAGCCCCCACTCTCTGGAACGCTCTCCCTCGTACTGTCAGACTTTCCCCTAACTTCTCTTCCTTCAAACGCTCCCTTAAAACGTTCCTATTTAGGGAAGCCTACCACCCAACTCACTGACACAACCATCAATCACTCTCACCTTGCAGTCCTCTCCTCCTGTTTCCAACCCCAACCCTCCCAGATTGTGAGTTCCTACGGGAATAGGGCCCTCATCTCCTCCTGTACTGTTTGTCAAATGCTGTTCAATGTATTGTAACCCTGTCTATACTGTGCTTATTGTACAGCGCTGCAGAATATGCTGGCGCTTTATAAATAAAGAATAATAATAATAATAAAATACTCCCACCAATATGAATGACTTACATATATTTTATCTCTGAAATAAATACCTTGTGTAAGAGGTCGCACTGAATGAATGCTTTTGATGAATTTTCTAAAAGTGCAGCCCTTTTGTACTGATTTATGGTTGTCAGATAATCATGCATAAGACACATTCTTAGATTGTAAGCTCTTGAGCAGGGTCTTCCTACTGTTCTGTGTGTTTAACTTGTATGTATATTTGTTGTTCAGTGTCACCCATTGCACCGCGCTATGGAATTTGTTACCGCTTTATAAATACTTGTAAGCCATGCTATGTTTTGAGTTGCCTTCACAAACCAGAAAAGATATGCATTGCTGATACCATGATTGGGTACCACACATCCCATGTGCTATTTTGATTCCCTAATGAATCACATGATAAGCTAAAACACAGTGGACTCTATCCCCTCCTTCAAACTAACATTAGCATCAGCGTTAGCGCTAGCTTAAGAAGGTTAGAGCGCTGCGCCCACATCGCCTTCGAATCACTAACTGGTTAAAAAAACCTTTAGCGCTCGTTAATTAGCGATTCGTAGCATGAGTTTACTGTACTTTGCGCTCCCTATACCTAACATGGGGAGCTCAGAGTACAAGCATGATTAACTAGCGTTGGGATCACTTGGTCCTAACTCTAGTTACTAAGAGCTGGTGCTAACAAAAAAGTTACCACCAGCTCAGAGGTGTAGGTAACAGATTGCGCTGCTGCAGAATCCGTTACCTGCAGCTCAAAACCACCCCCCCCCCCCAAAAAAGCAAATGCTCACCTTGTATCCCGCGGCGAGAACAGCGGCCCAATCCACTGCTTCTGGCTGCTGGGAGCAAGGGGAGACTGGTGGAAGAAAGTCCCATCTCCCTCTGTGACCACTCCACCGACCAGCAGTTCTCGCAAGAAGCGAGATCCTGCCAGTCATGTGACCCAGCAGTACGATCTTCCACGGGGTCCTATGGAAGCCATGGAGGGGATGTTGTGGACGGCGCTGTACGCTGCCCCAACATCCACGACCTTAGAGATCGCTAAGGGGCAGGCTCCCCAAAAAGAAAAAATGTGTTGGTCATGGCATGATTGTATGGAATGCAGCAGCTAAAATACTATGTGTATACAGTGTGTATATATATATATATACTGTATATACATATATGACATTACAATGTGATTCTTTGTTTTTTCTACATAGTAATTTAGCTGCTCCAGCTACGGTTAAAGTCCGAAGTGCGGTTAATGTTAGGATTGCACGGTTAATCCTGACATTACTCAGGCATCATTAGCAAAAGTCCGAAGTGAAATGAAATTTTGGACTTTATCTGGGTAATCTGAAAAGTATCCAGAGGCCTCTGGGTACTCCGGTTTTCTGCTGTGTTTCACATGGGTAAAACGCACATTACCCTAGTGTTGTTGGATAAAGTCCGATGTGAAATGAGACATCAAACTTTATCCGAGTAATCTGCAAAGTATCCAAACGCCTCTGGGTACTCGGCCTTTCTTGGGTTTTCAGCAGGTTACAACTGAATTCGGAGGATTACCCGGATAAAGCTGCAAACTGTTATCTGACCGATAACAAAATAGTGTTTTTAGTTATTTTTAACCAAATTGTATCCACAGTCACAAACCGCACTAAATAAACGTCATGTTACTCTGTGCATTTATCGTCTGAAAATTAATTTCTGAAGATAATGATATTATATAAAGAGTAACCTGATGGTTATTATGTTTTATAAATGATATATAAGCACATATGACACATAATAAAGATCATGTAACTCTTTAACATTCATATAAGAAGAAACATATCCTGTTACTCTGTATATTCATTATATCCTTAATACATTTTAATGTTTGTCTTTTGCCTTTTTCGTTGATAATATCCATAGATAATAGCAAAATTCTCTTTTACCCAAGCGGGGTTGGATGCTCTGCAGATTACCCAGGCGAAGCTGTGGATAGTCCTCAGGATCAACCGGGTGAAGCTTCAGACTTTTATCTGAGTGATAACAAAATTCGGTTTTAACTAAACAGGGTTGGATAGTCTGCAGATTATCCGGGTAAAGTGCAAATTTTTCAGCTCTTCCAGACTGTTACCCAAGGGCACTTAGTCCTAAAATTACCTGGTTAAAGTCCGAATTTTTGCAGATTTACCCAGCAGTTTTGGGTAATGTCAGGGTTACCCAGGTAATTTTAATATTAACCGCACTTCGGACTTTAATCGTAATATATATAAGTTATTTTATTTATTTATAAAGGATTTTACCAGGAAGGATACATTGAGATTTCTCTCATTTTCATGTCCTGGGTTCAAAAACATGGAATTGTTGCAGTTGTTACAGAAATACAAAGTAGTAAAATGCAAGATATTAAAAACAAAACACAAATATACAGATTAACAGAAAATAAATATATTCACTATGTTACATGTTTACAGGTGCATTCTGTATATAGTCATTATGTTACATGTTTACAGGTGCATTCTGTATATAGTCATTATGTTACATGTGTACAGGTGCATTCTGTATCGAGGTATATTAACAGAGATCTCATAAGTGACTTTAGACTGGGGGAAGATTTGATGGCGTTTGGGAGGTTATTCCATAATTGTGCTGCTCTGTAGGAAAATGAGGATCGAGCACTGTCTTTTTGTAATAAGTTCTCTGTAGATGCCACTCTAAAGTGTAAAGCCCACACTTGTTCATTACAAAGGGAAAATATACAATTGATAAATTTCTCTATTCCTGTTGTGTGATGAACTAGTAAAAAATTGCAGTCACTACATTTCACCTATGCACCATTTAGGCCTGTGTCAGACGTGCGCACTATGTGCGCCCATACTGACGTGCTTACCGGCGCCCGGCGCAGTGTTGTGACGCTGCGATGGGGCCGGTCACACACTTGTGCACGCTTGTGAGCGTGCACGAAATGCACGCGCAACAAGCGTCCGTTATCAAAGCCTCCCCGTCGATGCGTTAGAACGCACGTTGATGGGGCTGCAAAGCGCGATCCTCCATAGGAGCGAGTGCGCTCAGCGGGGTGGCCAGACAGGCGTTGAATCAGGGGCGGATCCAGGGGGGCAACGGTGCAATTGCCCCCCCAAGGAAATATCAGCGAGTACTTTTCTATATGGATCTATATTACCCCAGCTCACATTTTATATATAATGCCCCTAGCTTACGTGGTCCCTCCCAATCGGTCTCTTGCGTCTGCCGTGCCAGGCCAGGCCCCTCCGAGTGCTTTTCACTGTATGAGCGGCTGCCGGCATGAAGCTTGGCTGCTCGCCTGCGATCCACCAGCTGTGATCTCACGAGATCGCGGAGTTCACAAGATCTCGTGAACTTCCGGGATCTTGCAAGACCGCGGCTTGTGCGTGGTTCACAGGCGAGCGGCAGAGCTTCATGCCAGCGGCCGCTCGTACAGTGCCCCCCTCCCCCGAAACCTGTGTCTAGATCCGCCCCTGCGTCGAGTGGGAGGAGCGACAACTCTCATGGACGTTCCTTCCACTCTCCAATGACGCTTGTCTGTCCCCAGTCTTATACATAACTAATGGAATTTATTCAAGAAGTATGGTTTGTAAAAAAATAGCAAAAAAGGGTAGGACGGACACACACACACACACATATATATAGTATTTAAATATTGTGAAATTGTTTGCACATTTCTAAAGATGTAAAAAGTAGCAAATGTTAGATTTTATAAATGCAAATATAAGGAAATGTTTGCACAGTTATCGTTATTGCTGATATGTAATAGGTGGTAGGATTTGTTTATTATAAATTTATGTATCACGGTGCCATCTTTTCCTGGTTGTCACATGTTAGATTTCTTCTGGGGAAAACGTAGGTTCATGTTAGTCCGCAATAAATCACAATGCTCTATTTTGTTTCGGAATGCAGTGCAAAAATCTAACAAAATGTAAATAAGTGGAAATATTTTAGCTTTGCCCTTGAAAATCTGCCAACAGTGACTGGTTTGGAAGTATTCCATTGTTGCAATCAGAACCTACTTTAATAACAGAAGCTGTCTGCATAAGAGCAGAGCAACAACAACATGCATTGTCCATATAGACGTACAGTGCACTTACAACAAGGAGCAAACTAGAGATAAACGTTATCATCACTAGACATCAACATATTCCAAGGCCATGTACTTCAGGACAAAATAAACCCGTGGACGGCATTTCATGGTAGACGACTTTAATGATATGTGCCAACCCTGCAAATGCACGAATTTTAAGCCTTTGGAAAGGCTGGAAGTAGCAGGAGTTATGTGACAGATGGGTAAACGTAGCTGTGATGAGTTCTAAATCACTGAAAAAATAAGGCAATTGCGTGTAAGAAGACGACTATAGGAACAACTGTGCACTGTATCCTATGTAAGTCACGCGAAAAATAAATTGTATGCTCAGTGTTAGCGCTCTGACTTTTCTTGGGGAAAAAAAATTAAACCAATAACTAAGGGAACAAAACAAAATGTGCTTTTTGAACATCTTATTAAAATGACATTTATTTCAAATGGCTACACTTGTTTAATTACCAGTTAATCTTTCCATTATACTGTAAGTATGAATGTAATACGTGGTTTTCCTTCGCAGGATGTGGATACCTGCAGTCTAGATAAAACAGAACTGGAACTAAAACTACAGGAGTTGAAAGGGCTGGTAGAACTGATGAAAGCTGTATATGAACAGGTAAACCTATTATAAAGCTATAGCTAATTATTACCTTAAAATCGCGTTAATACATACATTTCTTTCACAACCAGCTCAGCCAGATTAATATATCATGATAATAGGTATACCTAATAGTTAACGACTCATAACTCTTGATAGAGGACCCTTAGGCTCCCACACTCTATTGCTACAAAACATCTAACCCGAGACATTACACCAAGCCATCCAAAAATCTATAACCAAGCCTAATCCAAGCAACATTGTCATCATGTAAACATGCTTTGTTCCTTCGATTCTGGAAACATTCCAGTCTAAAGTTAAAAATGTAGCAGCTTGAGGAGGAAAATCTGTATTAAGACCAACTAGAAGTAATCCATAGCCTGGTTATACACGGAGAGTGTTTCTGTATAAACAAATTGAGTGTCTTTCCACGTCTCCATTTCTGATCTTGGTTGGAAGACAGTGAAGACAATGGTTAATCAAGCATATGATTTCAATGAAGCTCAGAGGATTAAGTCAAAATGTGACCCCTATTGCTATAAGCGGCCAATGGAGCTCTCTCTGTCATATTTCTTTTATTCATGACCTTTATACATGAATATAAAAACAATATATATTTTTCATTAAATCTGAAGGAACTGAAAGATGTGATGGAAGAAACCAAGGACTTATCAGTGGTTCTAAATGTTGACAGCGGTTGCTATTTTAACCTTGAAGGGATCATAAAGGAGGTGAAGGAACGTTATGAAAGCATCGCTGCTCGTAGTCAAGAAGAAGCTCAAGCTCTGTCCAAGAGAAAGGTATCTATGAAAATGTAGCTTGGGAAATTCAAGCTGCTTTTGTGAAAATCCATTCTAACTAATCTTAAGGGGTTATTCAGAGAGAGCCGACCTGGCCCCGAAATGTAACTGGATGCTGAAATTCAGCGTACGGTGACATTTCGGGGCCAATCGGCTATTCATAGAGCAGGCAGTTTGCCAAATTTTGGAGAATTGACTGCACGTACGGTGCCTGTTCGAGGGCAGTGAATTCCCTCATAGAGAAGCAATGCTTCGGCTATTCAGAGAACACAAAACAGCAGGGAAAAGTTGCCGAAATGCCCTGCCGTTCGGTGGTTTCATTCAACAGGTTTATTCAGGCGAATGCCATAGGCTTCAATGTTAAAAATATTCCCGTTTTAATCCAATATCTAATAAACCGTTTATTATTTTAGTTTGCTGTAAAAAGTCTCTTTATTTTTAGATTTTTTAGGATCTTCTGGCAATTTTTTTAACAGTTTTTCTTTTAAATAGTTTTTTCGTTTTTCTGTAACAGCCCTTTTTATTATCATTCATTGGATCTTATATATAAATTCCAGACATTTTTATTTTTTAGTTTTTTTGCAAACAGCGTTTCAATTTTGACAATTTCAATTGTACTGGTTTTTGCTATTTTTTTGAGTATGAAGTACTTGTGCAGGTCCCGGTATCGGCACCGATACCAGTATCGGTATCGGTTCCCTGTTGTAAATGATAGAAATCTGAATGGAAATTAATTTTTTTTTAAATTTGTTGTTATAGCATTCTGGCAGGAAATGACCTATAAATATTATAAGGATGTACTATGAATCTGCTGAGTCTGCCGTAAAAAAAGGATATATAATTTGTCTGGGTAGCACAATAAAACATGACTTCAAATTGCGTTTAGACATGATGAGCAAAAACAGTCAAAATGAGCTCAGCCCACAGAGGTGAAATGCAGTAAAGGGGTTAATATGGCTTTTCGGTCTTAAAGGGCTAGTCTTAATTTTTCCTGACTTTACAGCTGGGGCAGAGTGCACTCAGAGCTGGGCGCTGCGAGGTGGAACTGGAAAGCAGCCGCAGCCACATTACTCAGCTGCACAGCAAGATACAGCACATAAGGTCGGAGATACTCGCCATTCAAAATCAGGTGAGAGGTGACAAATGCTACGTTTTGTCAAAAAGAGAGTTGCGTTTCTTAATCATATCATATTATTTCGTAATTCGACATACACTTCCTGGCCAAAAAAAGTTACTAACTACTGTACACAAGCCTTTTATGATCTGGGGTTGCTTCAGTCGGTCAAATCTAGGTTCAGCAACGTTATGTGCCCAAAAAACTAAGTCAGCTGACTTCCTCAATATATTGAATAAATGATAACAAATGGTCTATGCAGCGCTGGTATATCTAAAAAATGGGATTAACTCTAAACACAAAGTGTAGGCCTTATCCTCCAACACAGCAAATACAACAAAAAAACAACATGTGTAGCGATGTCAATGTCCCGTTTGAGGAAAAAATTCTTGTAAGTTCCTAGAACTTCTCTACTTCTTTTCCTCCAACGCCCTCAGAAAAGGAGAGAGAAAAACATAGCGTGACCTGTGTACTGGAGAGTTGATAATTTCTTAATGGCAATTACCACTCATATGATGAAGAGCCCGTCTGACTCTGGATAATGGGCCTCTGAGCTGTTATATCGGCCGCTCAATCACCCCAATGATGTATGGTGAAGGTCTTTTGCCTTAAACATAGAGTATAAACACCATAGTACACAAAGAGGTTGTAAGCGCCCACAACCTGTACCACCACCAGTATCCCATTGCTGAACCAGATTGTCAGTGGTTTCCCCCAAACCAGTAGCCAAAATAGTGTGTATACGTATCTGGTAGCGCGGTGTTAGTCGCTCTCAGGATCTAGGTGGCTCTCATAAATTTCATCATCCGCATGGATTAGTATATAGAAAGAAAATACATATAATAGTGCAGAACGTCACAATGTATGAGCAAAATATAAACTATATATAGTGATACCACTCACAAGCATAGAGACCTGTCACTGGCTCTATGCTTGTGAGTGGTATTACTATATATAGTTTATATTTTGTTCATACATTGTGACGTTCTGCACTATTATATGTATTTTCTTTCTATATACTAATCCCTGCGGATGATGAAATTTACGAGAGCCACCTAGATCCTGAGAGCGACTAACATCGCCCTACCAGATACGTATACACACTATAAACACCATAGTGTATACTGTAAACCGAACATAGGTAACCTCAGAAAATGGATCTACTCACATAGTGGAGGACCATATCCTGGTCCTAGGTGTATCGAGCCCAGAAGTTCGTTTTTCAAAGGCACAACTTCAACAAAAGCCTTTTTTCAATATAATCCAGGATAGCAAATTATGGATAATAAAAATTTATTAAAACTACATAAAATAACATAAAAATATGCCAGAACGCGTCAGATTCTATTCCCGAAATGATTGGCCAACCAGGTGGATTTTCTGGATTTTTGTGCAATTTGGCGAGCCAGTAAAAAACTGGAATCTTTAAAAAAGCTACTGAGATGAAATTCTTTTCTCTCTCGCATATAGCATCAGAAAGCATACCTTTAGTTAATAAAAGGTCCAGTTTATCGTTAACCAATTCCGTCGGATTAGTTGGTATCCGTTGGTATGTAGTAATATCCGAAAGGATTCGTATTGCCTCCCTATCATAATTTTCTGGTGATAGAATGACAATATTAGCGGGCAACCATGGTAATGTAATCTCTTAGGAATTGGTTGAAGTGAGTGGGACCCGCTGGTAGAATAGGGTGTTTACACCCGATCAGTATGTAATTTCGTTAGGATACTTGCATCCCCTTTTTAAAATGTTTTACTTTCGTTTTGTGTTGGTATGTGTTGGCGGAGAGAAGGCCAAGGCTGTCTCCGGCCACACATGCCGATAGGTTGGCACTGATCAGGCTAAAGTGGGACCCGTTGGTAAAACAGGGTATCTGCACCCGACCAGTATATATTTTGAGTGAGGATGTTTGTATCCCTTTCAAGATGGTACAACTCCGCTTTGTGCCTGCTTGTACCGGCAGAGAGGAAGCTCAGGCCACTCCTGCCGATAGTCCAGCACTGATTAGGTCAAAGTGCGCATGCGCGCACTTTCGTTTTTAATACAATAATGTTAAGTGGGGACAAAGCGGAAGTGACACGTTTGGGTCACTTCTGGTCACGCGGTTTGACCTAAAACACACCAGAGGGCGCATGTGCACACTTTCGGTTGTGCAAAAATGCCAGATTGAGGGTTCTGCACAATACAATCAGGCTCTCAACCAATGAATATATTCGGCTAAGTAATTGGAAGGTCCACAATTGGTCAGGCCCAAAATTAAAGGAAATTTTAAATTGGTGAAAGATGTTTTCCGCTTTTTTCACTGTGAATCATTGGACAGCAATTAACATGAACATATATATATAAAGATAACAAGGAAAAAATGTGTCATCTGCGCTAATTTCTATGTGTTCCATGTACAACAAATCACTGAGGTTTCTGTTTGTTTCAATGGCCATTGCAACGTAAGCTCACTCGCCACTTCAAGGCACCTCTTTACAGAGTGAGTACCTAACAAATGTAACCAAAAGGCCGCTCTACTGAGCAGCTCCAAGCCCCTCCTGCTGCTTTTCAGCTAAGGAGAGGCAGAGACATGGTGGGTTTTATTTATACACGCACCAAACACTTCCCATTTGGGATTAAAAACAAAAACAAGGAAAGAGGAACAGCTGCAGAACGACGGACTGGTGTTACAAGTATGATATACATAAATACAGAAAAAATGGCGTCGCGCCCATACTTACCGGAGCGGCAGCAACTGCCAGGAGTAACAGCCCATGTTTTTGTTTTTAATCCCAAATGGGAAGTGTTTGGTACGTGTATAAATAAAACCCACCATGTCTCTGCCTCTCCTTAGCTGAAAAGCAGCAGGAGGGGCTTGGAGCTGCTCAGTAGAGCGGCCTTTTGGTTACATTTGTTAGGCACTCACTCTGTAAAGAGGTGCCTTGAAGTGGCGAGTGAGCTTACGTTGCAATGGCCATTGAAACAAACAAAAACCTCATAGTGGTTTGTTGTATATGGAACACATAGAAATGAGCGCAGATGACACTTTTTTCCTTGTTATATATATATATATATATATATATATATATAGAGTTTGTATTCATTTGAATGTAGAAGCCAGCTGAGGAAGCCAGAGGGTTATTGACCTTCAAGGTGAAACACGTTCTGGCGTCTTTTTGTGTTATTTTAATATATTTTTTATTATCCATAATTTGCTGTCCCGGATTATATTGAAGAAAGGCTTTTGTTGAAGTTGTGCCTCCTGGGCTCGATACACCTAGGACCAGGATATGGTCCTCCACTATGTGAGTAGATCCATTTTTTAAGGTTACCCATATTCGGTTTACAGTATACACTATGGTGTTTATACTCTATGTTTAAGGCAGAAGACCTTCACCATACATCATTGGGGTGATTGAGCGGCCGATATAACAGCTCAGAGGCCCATTATCAAGAGCCAGGCGGGCTCTTCATCATATATTGAATAAGCAGGGTTTTCCTTCAATTGTTTTTTTTCTTCCTTGATGGCACAGCGGGCATATTCCAAGATGGCAATGCCAGGATTCATTGGCTCAAATTGTGCAAGAGTGGATCAGGGACATGAGATGTCATTTTCACACATGGATTGGCCACCACACAGTCCAGACCTTAACCCCGTTGAGACTCTGTGATAATGTGCTGGAGAAGACTTTACACAGTGTTCCGACTTTCCCATCATCAATACAAGATCTTGGTGTCAAATTAATGCATCTCTGGACGGAAATAAATGCTGTGACATTGCATGAGTTTATCGAAATGATGCCACGGCGAATGGGTGCTATAATCAAAGCAAAAAGTGAACCAACAAAATGTTACAGTGTGTGACATTTTTCTTGTCCAGGAAGTGTACCAAATCCAGAGCACTCCATATTAATATAGTCTTATAGATTTTAAAAACACCTGATTTAGGAATAAACAATGGGGATCACGTCGCTCTGACGATGCAGGGCGTACAGGTATGCCTCGCTGTCTTCAATGGGCCGACCTCGGCCCCTCCTAGCAGCCGGCGCACAACGCTCACCATTGGCTGTAGTGAGACGGCTGAAATCAGCAGCCCACGTGGCACCTGTCGGCGAGGCGTACCTGTACACCTCGCCGACGTTAACCCACCTCTGACGGGCAATTGGTTACGTTTACTACAGCTCTGTTTATGTTAGTTGGGACATACATTCTCCTGGGCTCTGTTAATTATTGTTAATGTAGACATTAGGATGCCTTACAAATTTGCATTGCATCCCATATACCAAGAACCAGGAAAGAGGAACAATGTGCAGAATGTTTTATGCTGCCTGATTTGGTATTAATATCCATACATAGGCCAGAGCAACATTTTGGACTATTGGGCATACTCTACACACTAGCTGAGATTTGGATTTCCTGCCTCTATAAGTAAACCTTATAGTAGCAATTGTGGGCATGGCAGCAGAAAGAAGTTTATACAGGGCATTTACACCCTGCAAACCTCCCCATGGAGCGGTCTGTCATAAACAGTTACGCTTTTTACTGAGCATTAAACAAAAATCAATTACACTTACAATCACCAAAAACAAACAAAAGATATGCAAAAAACAAAAATATAACAAACAGTATCATTACACAACAAGAAAACATCAAGAGTACCATCAAGATATTACAAGGTGTCACAAAAGGTAAAAGAAAATGAAAAGGATGAGGCTCATTTGGATCATATAAAATAAAATTAAAAAATAAGAAAAAAAATGGTAATATTTGATACAGGACTCTTGCTAATAGACCGCAAAACTTTAAATGCAAGACCCGTTACCACGTCTTTGTTTGCATTGTTTATTAACCCCTTCACTACCAAGTAGTAAATAAAACACTGTCAGATATCAGATGGTGGATTGAAAAATACTTCCTATTACCCAGACTGCAACAATGTATGCAACATCTATACACATCATTTGACCAGCAGAGGACTTTTTCACTGCTGGTCAAATTTTGCTAGTGCAGCACATGTCCAAGAGACACATGCAGACAGGAGTCGACTGTCAACGTCCATTATGGGCACTGAGAGAAGTTCCTTGATCCAACGCAATGTCCTGTATGATGCAGCTATAGAAAAATCCCCTGGAGGCCAAATGCAAATAAATTTCATTTGCGATATCCGAAAATCCTTAAGGCATTCACTGTGCTCCCTATAGATGCAGTGTGTTTGAGCAAAGTATGTTGGTGTATTATGCTCTCTGTTAATATATTTATTTCCAGTGTATTGCTATAATTACAACATCTTTATGCACTGTATCTGTGGGCCTTTAAAATGATTAAAGTTGGCATGATGACTTCATGCCAACCTATAAGACAACAACCTACTGTGCCTGAGCTCATCTCAGATAAGGGAACCAAAACAGTTATTATAGACTCACGCATCTATTCTTGCTGAGTTAGTAACAAAAAAATCAGCATGAGTTGAAGTCTTCCTGGCTCTATGTAACCCACTCAAATATGAGCTAGCAACTATATTAACGTACGGCCACTAAAGAATACCGTAGCAGCACTGCATTTTGTATTACAGTATCTCTTTGGAGTGTAAAGGACTCAATGGAGACTCAGGAGATTGTGTAGAGCTAGTAGAAGGACACCGGTGAAATATTTGTTCTCTGTGCCCTTTGCTGTATGAAAAAAGGAGGTAGAGGACTGTGCTATTTTCCTCATCAAGGGACCAGGAGTATGTATTACATTTTAGTCGTCCATTTTCATTTTGTGGAGTTGAGGGATGTTGCAGGTTTTGAGGGCTGGTAGTGTTTTTAGTTTGTTCCTGCAACCGTGAATAATGAGCAACTGTGTAATTGTTCATTATTCTTCAGTTCCCACTATATTTGTCCTTTCTATGCAAAGTATAAGAATCTTAAATTTCCAGTAAGCAGCCGCAGAAGCCTCTCCAGAACAGGAGTTGTGGCTCAACTTAAAATAGGATGGGAGCCATTCACGATCACAAGTGGGGCCGTTATACTTAAAGGCTCACTTGTAAATGTTAATGCCTGGGATGAATCAGGCTCGCAGGATTTACTAACTAGAACCATTCAACTGATCTGATTTTTGGTTTGAGATTGCAGTGCATATATCTGGAGCAGGAAGTGTCAGGCACAAAGACTAAGAGGGACATTGCTCTCAAAGATGCCAAGAAGAAACATGAAGAAATACAGGATGCTCTGCAGAAAGCCAAGCAGGACATGGCTCACCAATTAAGAGAATACCAAGAGCTGCTAAATGTGAAACTGTCTCTGGATGTCGAGATTGTCACCTACAGGAAGCTGCTGGAAGTAGAAGAGAGCAGGTAGAAACATATTATTTGTGGTTCATGCTTTGAAAATATCCCTAGCTGTTTAATATCGATTTCTCCCTACCTCAATTTTGTAAGTGACGCACGAACTGCAAATCAAAACTATTCACTGAATGTCATCATGATTAATACAAAATCTCTTGTTTTAAGAAGCTATTGATTTTAATTTAGGGAATTTAAGAAAAAAATACCCAAACCCAGAGTTGAAGACACTCCTTGTATACACAGATAAAACAAAGATGTGATTATCGCTGAAGCTGATAACACAGTCCAACCAAGAGTTATACAATATGAGAGAAATCACAGAAAGGCTATCAATCCCTATGATACAAATATAAGTTGCTGTATCCTAAAAGGCAAAAACAAGTCTACAATAGCATTGAGAATGGGAGATGGCATAAAGATCCTGCCCTACGGTGGGGCCTGCTCAGGTCTCATAAGGTTTTAGCTATATAAGCTAATAAGCCATTACAGAGAAGACATTACCATATGCAAATCAGTCTGCTGTCACCCAGAAATAGTGAGCAGAAATGAAATGCCAAGAAAGTCCTCTTTGCACAAAAGATGTAGCAACCCCATACAAATATTTCAGTCTCAATAGGCCTCAGTGATGCTCGCTCACTGCCTCAATGGTTGGACTGACAGGAAGAGCAGCTTGCTGAAGCAGGAAATGGTGCTGGGCCAAACTAACTATGTAGATTAGATTGGGAGAGTGGACTAATCCACTATGAGTAAAACATGGGGGGGGCCACAAATAAGGAATCTGATTCCATGATATTAAATCATGTGAGGAGCACCTATCTGGGTTCACTATATAATTAGCTGACCCTATGGCTTAGAAATAGTTACTGCTTACCACCACATCCAAAATTTGGATTAGCACAGCCTAGTTTCATGACAATAGGTTTCGTACCTCGTGGCAGCATATATAATGTTAGGAAAGTCAGGTGTATGAATCACCTCTCTACAGTATTATCCATTGTGTGTGTCAATGTATGTATGCTCCACTAATAGTTTATGGAATTTTCTGTTCTGGGGGTTCTCAACCTTTACCTTCTTACTGTGATAGTTTCTCTTTAATACTCGGATTTCTGCTACTTGTTCTTCGTTCCTGTGAGAATATCTTCCAAAGGGATGGGCATGGGGTGTGAATATGAAGGTGTGGAGTTAGACACTTTAGATTTCGGTACTGTTTATCAATTGTTTAACTAACTATATATATTTATCTGGTTCACAGTAGAGAGCATGAAAATTTTCTATATATAGGGATGGGCCATAATGAAGAGACACAACTGAAATGAACATACTTAGGACCAGAACAAGCTCATTTACTAAGGTCCAATACATAATCAAAGTAAAGGGGTTCACAGCCCTGGTCATGGTTTAGATATCACATCCCGTAGATGATCACCACCTCGACAGTAACATTCTTGGGCTCTCTCTGTCCTCCCCATACTCCCCACTGTCTAACGTGCCTCACCATTATGGCCCACCTTGCTCAATTAATTACTGTTTGTGATTAACACATGTTCAATGGTGCAAACCTTAATGATATGGGATATGCTCTCACGCTATACATTTTAATATATCTTTTTATTCAGGCTGCAGGGCCCACCTCCAGTTGTAAATGTTCAGCTTGAAAGAGGTAAGTACTACAATTCATCTTAAACTCACAATGATTTCTTATCTTCTTTTTTTCTTAGCCTTCTAACATTATCACTGTTCTTTCCCACTGTAGGCCAGAGGCCGAATTCCCAGACAAGATCCAGGGCTCATAGGAAAAGCAGCAGGAATTCACAGAGCAGTTTGTCAGATTATTAAATGATGTGCGTCAGACAACGGCCTCCCTGATCTTGTGCTTAGCCTTCTGCCATCTTCACTGCCATTTCAAAAAGAATGCTAGCTACTATGTAATCTGCTTTTGTATGATTGGAAGCGGTGAACTCTAAATTACCCAAACAAGCACAGAAACACGTTCTCCATTCTAAAATGTCTATGGATGTATTTGCACTTGTGTTTAGAACATCGTATGACCATCTCTTCCAGTATGTTTTGTAATATCCTTGATCCGTGTTTGAACCTTTTAATTCAAAAGGAGGGAATTTCGATTGGGTTCTAGGATTTACCTATGCGCAATTATCGCATACAATCTCCTATGATGATATATCTGCAGAGATGAACACAGCTAGCCATTTAGCTTATTAAAATTTAATTTTATAAGGGTAAATAATTTATAAAGCATGAAATGCAAGTGGTTTTGTGGTGTATTGCTTCATGTATTTTTTAGGTGCCAACAAACCTTTGAATTGCTTTTTTTTTATTTTAAATTTGCATTTAAATATAGAATTGTGTGAGTGCTTATAAATATATAGCAACTGGGAAAGCACACAGTTTATTAGGTATACAATGCATATGAATGTGTACATGGTATATATATGTATACATGGAACATATGGGTTTGTCCGGTTTGGCCACCATTTATCCGGAATTCTAAAATCCACAGAATTAAAAATAAAATAAATTTTCAGAGTCTTTAGGATGTCGTTTTTTCTCACCTGCTGCTTTTTCTCCATTCTGACTATCCTCTGGCACTGCAGTGCACTCCTCAGCACCAGCTACATGCTGTGCAGCTCCAGTGACAAACGCGTTGGGGCTGCTCAATATGTCCATCAATGTGCAGAGGGTTCCAGCATGCCTGGTGCTGTGCAGTGTATGCCTCTGTTGCCCCTCCGCGCCCCATGTCCATTTCCTCCTGTTAGTTGGAATCTGTCACGAGCCTGGCCTAGCAGAGGTGCAGAGGTTTGGTGTGAGCCCAAGGTGCAGTAATTATATCAGATAAGGCAGGATACAGGGTAACAGGGTTTATTTGTGAATACAAATAAAACAGACTAGGAATATAACAATGGATAAGGATAACATATAATCAGGCGCAGTTACAAAATAGGAATAGGCAATAGAGTAGTCAAGATTTAGCAGAGATCTGGTACACGGGTATATCAATCATGGAAAAGCAGAGGGTACAGGGGGCAATGGAGGAGGATACGGTAAGAATGTCCAGAAATAGCAGAGGGTGTGCAGGAAGGTCTATGGATCAAGAGCAGGAGGGGTTCCAGGCAAGGCTCTATGGAAGGCAGGTCTGCACTAGCTAAGCTAGGAACTTCAATGAGGAAGCGTGGGATCAGGGGTGTAGCTTCCTCATATGCAGGATTCAATTAGGGAGAATGAAGGGCAGGTGTGGTTCCATGTCCATTATGCAAATTATAGTTCAGGAAAGCATATGGAGGAGAATGTCCTGGAACCTGCATATCAATGCAAAACAGGGCAAAAGGAGAACAAAAGAGGGCGCCAGAGAGTCTGGTGGTTCGGACCGTGACAGTACCCCCCCGACAAGGGGCAACCTCCGGGTGCCCCAGAAGTGGCCGAAGACTGGCAGGTGCAACGTTCAAATCCACAAGACGAACCCCAGAAAGTTCTAAGAATCAGGAATCTGTGGAATCAGTCTAACTGGAGTCATCAGAATAGACGTCGAGGGTTCTCCAGAGCTCGGGGTAGTGCCTGAGCACTGCCAAGTACTCCTCCCGGACCAACACGCCAGAGGGCATCCTGGTGTAGCCCGTAGGGGCAGGTCCTGTAGTAGGGTACATTTTGCCAGTCCAACTACCTGGATTCTGGAAGTCCTCATTGAGAGCAAGGAAAACAGCCCTTTTAGACTCGGCATCAGGAATTGTGTCACGGGCACAGCTCGGCGGTGACACTTTGGTTGTAGGGCTCGGTGGGGCAGCACCCTTGGCATGGACTGGTGGGGCAGCACCCTTGGCACGGCTCGGTGGGGCAGCGCCCTCGGCGATGACCGTGGGGCAGCGCCCTTGGCACAGCTCGGTGGGGCAGCGCCCTTGGTACGGCTCGATGGGGCAGCGCCATTGGCGATGACTGGTGGGGCAGCGCCCTTGGCACGGCTCGATGGGGCAGCGCCCTTGGCGATGACCAGTGGGGCAGCGCCCTTGGCACGGCTCGGTGGGGCAGCGCCCTTGGCACGGCTCGATGGGGCAGCGCCCCTGGCAAGGCTCGGTTCCTCAGTGGCGACCTCGGCGCAGCACGGCTCTTGGGCGACCTCGGTGCAGCACGGCTCTTGGGTGGCAACCTGGGTACAGCACGGCTCTGCGGCGACCTGGGTAGCACGGCTCTTGCTGGGCAGTGAGCGGCTTGGCCTTATGGTGGCGTCGACGACCCCGTGGCGGTGATAGCTCAGGAGATCCTGCTGGTTGCAGGGCAGCGACAACTGGAGAACCTGCGGGATGCAGGGCAGCGACAACTGGAGAACCTGCGGGATGCAGGGCAGCGACAACTGGAGAACCTGCGGGATGCAGGGCAGCGACAACTGGAGAACCTGCGGGATGCAGGGCAGCGACAACTGGAGAACCTGCGGGATGCAGGGCAGCGACAACTGGAGAACCTGCGGGATGCAGGGCAGCGACAACTGGAGAACCTGAGGGATGCAGGGCAGCGACAACTGAAAATCCTGCGGGTTGCAGGGCAGCGGACTCTGGAGATCCTGCGAGGTGCAGGGCAGCGGACTCTGGAGATCCTGCGAGGTGCAGGGCAGCGGACTCTGGAGATCCTGCGAGGTGCAGGGCAGCGGACTCTGGAGATCCTGCGAGGTGCAGGGCAGCGGACTCTGGAGATCCTGCGAGGTGCAGGGCAGCGGACTCTGGAGATCCTGCGAGGTGCAGGGCAGCGGACTCTGGAGATCCTGCGAGGTGCAGGGCAGCGGACTCTGGAGATCCTGCGAGGTGCAGGGCAGCGGACTCTGGGCATTGGGGTTCAGAGTTTTCAGACAAACGAGAAACTGTGGGTGACATAAAGACAGTACCTATGTAGGCTGTTCTCTGGTACGGAGTCAAGGTTTGATGGTACTGGGGAACAGCGGCTCGATGAGGCTTTCCAGCAGGACAGCAGACAGATCCAGGAACGCCAATATACCCCATTAACTTAGTGTTACGACCTGGACCACCGTGAGGATGTCTGGTTGTCTGTTTAGGCCATTCCTCCTCTGATTCCACGGAACTCCACTCAGAGGAACCAGACTCCTGGTCAGAATAGTTTGGGGAGTCTTGATGGCTCGAAGTGATGGGCCTCACACTTGTAAGCAGGATAGGCTCGGTCTCCATCTGCACCACTGGATCTCGTTCTGTGGATTCTTGCTCCATGGGCTCTTCATAGGTGGATTCTGGTTCAGTGTACTCCATTGGGGTCTCTGATTCTTCTTCAGGAGGTGGAGTCCAACGATACACTTCTTCTGGGCGTTATGGGTACAGATCTCCTGGGAGCAGGAGCATTGTTTTGCTTAGGTGACTTAATCACCGGAGTTCTCCTGGGAGCAGGTTCGGATAAGGTTTTTTTCTTGGGTACAGGTTTTCTTGACCTGACAGTTGGTGAATTTATTTTCTGTGGGGCAGGCACTGATTTTACCAACAACTTCCTGGACAGCATTTTCTCTTTATGGGTAGGGATTCTGGACTTCTCTGGAATATTCCCTGAGGGTTGGCTAGGCGCAGGCTTCTTAGACACAGGTACAGGAACATTTTTGGTGCCCGGCTTTGGTGGGCGCAGTGGGCAGGTCAATACTCTATGACCCCCGCAATAGTAACAGAGGCCTTGCGTCCTTCTCCTTGCCCTTTCCTCCACGGTCAGGGGTCCTCGAGCACCTTCTGGGACCGGAGTGCATACCTTAGTAGATGTGCCGATAGAATTCTGCTGCAGGTAATCCCATAACGAATGCAGGTGCTGCTGGACCTTTTGGTTGTCATTTTTCAGTCTTTGTACATAGGCTATGATCACTGCAGGCTCACTGTTTTTAGGCTTCCTCATTCTGTCACGAGCCTGGCCTAGCAGAGGTGCAGAAGTGTGGGTGTGAGCCCAAGGTGCAGTAATGATATCAGATAAGGCAGGGTAACAGGGTTTGTGAATACAAATAAACAGACAACAGACTAGGAATATAACAATGGATAAGGATAACATATAATCAGGCGCAGGTACAAAATAGGAATAGGCAATAGAGTAGTCAAGATTTAGCAGAGATCTGGTACACGGATATATCAATCATGGAAAAGCAGAGGGTACAGGGGGCAATGGAGGATACCGGTAAAGAATGTCCAGAAATAGCAGAGGGTGTGCAGGAAGGTCTATGGATCAAGAGCAGGAGGGGTTCCAGGCAAGGATCTATGGAAGGCAGGTCTGCACTAGCTAAGCTAGGAACTTCAATGAGGAAGCGTGGGATCAGGGGTGTAGCTTCCTCATATGCAGGATCAATTAGGGAGAATGAAGGGCAGGTGTGGTTCCATGTCCATTATGCAAATTATAGTTCAGGAAAGCATATGGAGGAGAATGTCCTGGAACCTGCATATCAATGCAAAACAGGGCAAAGGGAGAACAAAAGAGGGCGCCAGAGGGTCTGGTGGTTCGGACCGTTACAGAATCCTCAAAAATTTTTGAATGCTCAGGGTCCTGGGTATTTTGGATTTGGGTTGCTAAACTAGTAGATAACTACATATATAGACAACTGACGTGATTCAGGTTTTTTTTTTACTTTAAATTGAATTATGATAGTGAAATAGTGAGGAAAAGGGGTTTGTGAGGGTCCTGAGAACAAGCAACAGCACTAGTGGCCTTCTCTATGGTGGAGCCCGCTCAGGTGTCACAAGGTTTTAGCTTGCTTGTGCCATTACAGGGATGAATGCTCCATATGCAAATCGGTCGAGCCGGTCTCACCCAAAAAGGGTGGCCAGTACTGACTGCCAAGGACGTCATCCCTGCACGAGAGGTGCAGCAACCCCTGACGATCATTTCGGCCTTGTTAGGCCTCGTCAGGAGGGTATAGCCGACACCCCTCTAGGCACATCAAGCAAAGGGTTCACGTCTGGATGACCCTGTAAACTTAGTGAGGAAAAGGGGGGTGTGTGAGGTTCCTGTGAATGATAGTGATATGCACTGAGAATAATTAATTCTAATCCTAAAAAATTACACTGAGATTATTAGCTGTAAAAATAACTCAAATGACACATAGAAACACAACCGTCCTGTAAGTGGATTATTTTATTCAGGAATTTAAAATTAAAACCTGTTGGGTCTAATAAAATCTGAATTTGTGCTGTATGCTAATAAAACATGGTTATCCATGGTCAGAGCTGTTTTTTCTGTCTTCCTTCCGTCCCGTCAGATTCCCCGTATGAGAGGATCCGGGCTTTATTTATATAAAACAAGTTATGAATTAATTTAAGAGCATATAACATGACTGAGGATAAAAAGTAACTGATATACAGGTTAGTGACCTTACAAGATATAACCTGCCAGCAGAGCTCCAACTGCTTAATAATCTGCATATTAATAGTAAACATGCATGAGTAGGCATTTCCCTGATTAAGCAGTTGCTGAAATAAATGAAATTATAGAGGTTTATTGCACAAGGGAATCAGAGTATAAAAAAAATGCACTTTCGAAGAGTCCAAAACTCTTTGTCTATGTTAGCATTTAGGCTACGGTCAGACGAGCGCAGTATTAATGTGCGTTTAGCCGCACTAAATCACGGCCACGCTAGCAGCAAATGACGTCCAATGCCAGGCAGCATACGAAGAACGGCCGCAGAAAAGTGCGGCCACGCAACGCAAGTGGCAAACGAACGCATTTTTTAGAGAACGTCAAACCGCTAGTACTGACGTACAGAGTGCGCTGCGTCCGCTAGCGGCGTGTGTGCGTGATTAGGAGACGTCAGACGCTGCTAATGTCAGGCCAACATCACGTCCAGACGCAAAAAGAGTTTTATTGATAACCGTACAGAATCACAGACGAAAATGCGCATCGTATGACCGCTATCGCGTATTCCGTGAAAAAATGCGTCCATTCGTTCGAACGCACCTTTTCACGACAACGCAAAAAATGCGTTAGTCTGACCCTAGCCTTAGGTTTAGTCATTATGGAATAAATTACAAAAAATGTTTGGCAGGTCCTAAATCACGTTAATTACACTCATGCACTAATTTAGCCTCCTCTGTAATTGGTTGTTATTATTCAGCCTTGATCTTCTGTCATCACATTCAGACTTCTTATAAATCTCTTTTTGACATTAGACATTGTCAAAAGTAACGCCAGGTGGAGGAAGAGGTCCTTGACTCATATCCATTCACTCCATCTTACGCATGACTTACTTAAGCATGTATTGCTTTGACATACCTGAAATGTGGTATACACCCCGAGGGTCGGATGAACATCAGAAAGCTTGCTCAAACCTATATTTTACAAATTCCTTTAAAATGGAGAAGAGACAGTTATTATTTACTATCCCATCATTCACCTGAGCATTAGCGGCTTTCCACCTCTCACACTCAGATACGGGTTATTTATGGGAAAGGGAAATAATCAAAGTAATAGGCTCATTCCATGTCAAATCAACCAACGAATAAAACTTAATGTCGTGGATTTGGTTCATTTTTGGTACACTTGTACCTTACCAGGAGATGTTTAAAAATATTATTTTTTTTCAATTTTTTTTTGTTTGAGATATAGAACTTTCAAAATTGCCTAAAAACGCCAAAATTCACTAGCCACTATAAATTCAAATGCCATTTACAAGATACCTGTGATAGCTACAGACATGTGACATGTGTCTTTGTAAAGCTTATGACTAAGGCTTTCATTTGATATGAAACATGATGCAATTGTAAAAATTTCAAAAATTCACAAATTTTGAAAAACAAAATAATTTGAGTTTCTGGAATAACTGAATGTTTTAAAATTTTCAAAAAATTCAAACTTAAAGGACTGGTCTTGTAGCCAGTCTGCCTAAATTTCAAGATGGTTTCATACAAAATTTAATTATCTTGTTGGCAGTGACAAAGAATTAAATTGACAACAATTTCCATACCTATTGATAAAGAACCTCTTTTTTCTTGGCTTATTTATTGGGATATCAGCAGTCAAGTTGATTCGAGCAAGAACAAGTGAAAACGCAGTCTCTCCACTATTTTAGCAGAGGGAATGGAGTTCCCATTGGTCCCCCACACTGTAAAGCTTGTATTTTGATGTTCAATCACATGTTTCCTAGTGACGTCATATTAAATATCAATAAAATGCAGCCTATGTTTATATATATATAATCGTTTACTCCTGCACTCCGAGTAATTGAAGTCCCATGCCTGGTGCTCGCTCAGCTCATATAAATATCCTGATGAAAGTCCGCGGATAGCGGACTGAAACGTTGATTTATGTACCATACATTTTTCCATTAAAAAGACCGGGAGTGCAGATATTACTACATTCGTAGGTGGATATCTATATCTATCATATATATATATATATATATATATCCAAACATTAGCCGAGCACTCCAGCTGCCTCTATCAACATCGCCCGGTGCCTGCCCGTCAGCTCAATTCGATATAAAATAATAAAAGTGACGGCACTCCAGGTCTATAACATAAACACTTCGATTTATTCCATGTGAATCAACGTTTCAGCCCCAATACAGGGCTTTCTTCTGTCCTGAAAAAAGCCCTGTATTGGGGCTGAAACGTTGATTCACATGGAATAAATCGAAGTGTTTATGTTATAGACCTGGAGTGTCGCCACTTTTATTATTTTATATATATATATATATATATATATATAATATATATATATATATATATATATAGTTGTGTTTATTATTGTAGAAGCCACCCGCACATCATAGCAATTCAAAAAATTGCATCCCAGAGCTCCTGTGCCACATTCCCCATATGCAGCAAGGAACTCTGGGTAGGATATGCAAATGACCTGTCTCACTTTTATGCATCCTGGGTCTGTTATTACACGGAACCCTAAAATCAATGCTATGCCAAACTATGGCTTTCTAGCAGAGATAAGGTTATGCAACTGGTCAAAGCCACTCCTAGGACAGCGCTGTTTCGGGTTTGTTGAAGCACATTAATAGCAAGAGTGAGTTGGGTTCCCACACTTAATATATTAGGACTTTACCCCTGGTCATATCAGCTAGGTTTTGGTTGGATGAACAGCCATTTTCAAGGATTGAGCAAAACTGGCTCTCCAGCTGAAACATTGTGCCAGGGCCTAGGACCAGGGGTCAAGTCCTAAAAAAGAAGTGCAGGAACTCACCCAATTTCACACACTCTGGCGAGCCGGTACTAGGATGCGAGCCGGTACTAGGAAGCTGCTAATGGCCGAATAAACTGGGAGTCATTATCAATTATTATCAAAAGTAGAAATAGTGCAGCATCACACAACATGTTCCCAGACCTCAAGTGCCAATATACAGTGGCTTTCCCTCAACCAGAACAAACAATACATATATAACCTGGTACAGAGCAAATAAATGCTGATTGAGGTTAGGTGTCTCTCATCTTTTCCAAAAATATTCAATTCAACTCCTGTTCAACATGGAAAGAAGAAAAAAGACAATTATGGTGCAGCAAGTCCTTACTAAATATAATTTTTAGCAAGCATTTGTATCATTTCATTCCCAAGTGTGACGCCCCAAGTTCTAGACTTGAAAAAGACACTTTTGTGAGCCGAAACGTCATCTCTACTATTCCAATAAAGCCTTCCTGAATTTGGATTGAAGTGCCCGTATCAATCATGTTCACCAGGTCCCATTTTATTTTTGCTACATTGGGGCAGCGGAGTTGCTATAGTTAACAGCACACTCACAAGTGTTAGTGGCTCCACTGGAATCGGCCCCCAAGAGTACACAGAGATTACAGAGATTTTTCTTGCACCATCAGAGGGTTATTCAGAGAGCGCTGAACTATCACCGACATTTCGATGCTCTTTCATACACCGCACTTCGAAAATTCCGATTCTCTGACCCTGAGGTGAATTCAGCATTCACTGCAGGGTCCCTGTAGTGCAGTGAATCGGCCGTCGAACGTTGCTGCTGCAAACCCGCTGGACAGTTGCCAAAAGCACACCCGCAAGCAGCCAACGACCCGCCGAACAGACCACCTAATGCAACCGGCGACCTGCCAAAAGGAACCCCAAACACTGCAGAAAAAAGGCGACAAGCCGTTGGACGGGTAAAAAAAAAACTGCAACTTTAAAAACGTGTTTAACAAAAAACAATTGAACGAAAATGCCTGAAAATTATATATGAGGTCCTATGGATAATAATAAAAAGGTCTGTTACAGAAAAAAAATACCACTATTTAAAAAATAATCGGAAAAAAATATTTGCCGAAAAAATTCAGAAAAATGCCTAAGAAATCCAAAAAAAGAAAATAAAGAGACATTTTGCTGCAAATTAAAAGAATAAACGGTTTAATAGATATTGGATAAGAACAGGAATATTTTTATCATTGAAACCTATGGGATTCGCCTGAATAAACCTGCCGAATGAAACCACCGAACATCAGGGAATTTCTCTGACATTTCTCTGCTGTTCGGTGTTCTCTGAATAGGTTAACCATTGTGGGGAGTTCACTGCCATCGCACAGCACCGTATTTTGCTGACAATTCGCCAATATTTGGCGGCAAACAGCCTGCTTTTTGAATAGCCGAACGACCACGAAATTGCACCATACGGGGAAATTCACAGTTTGGTGCAATTTCGAAGCCAGCTTGGCTCTTTCTGAATAACCCTGTATAACATTAAACAGATATGGAATATCCAAGAAACCTTTGACCCTAAAGTATCCCTTTTACACAGGGACTCCAGACAGCGGACTGCATATAAAGTAGAGCAACAGTAACAATAGAGTGATAGGAGTTGGAACCCATCAGATAATTAAGTGGAATAGGCTATCCATTCCTTATATTGTGTTATCAATGCTTTTGCTTGTAAATCAAAGAATGTGTGATGCTATGGGTATGGACACATTTTTCCCAACCAGAGCAAACTACTTTCGTGCAGAGGTGTGCATGGCTGAAAAATTAGTTTGTTTTGCTTCAAAATAATTTCTTTTCCTATTTCGGTTTGTATTTAGTTTCGTATTTCGTTTAGTTTCGGATCGATTCAAACAAATTTGATATCGATTGGAATTTTGGATCATTTAAGAAAACCCCAATTAATCAAATAATGTTGTTCAAAGCCAAGCTAGGGTTAAATATTGAGCTGTCTAACAGTTTTAGTACCAGAGGCCATTTAACAGGTACCGGGTGTATTGTGAAAAAGTAAAACGAAACTGATTCGTTTCATAATTTCGTTTGTAATGTATTATACTGTAGTTTTTCGATTGATTCGATATTTTGGTATTAATTCGAATTTCAGATCACTAACGTAACTAAGTAAATAAATAACCTAATAATCAAATCCTGCTCATTCAATCTATGGTTCTCTTGTGAATCAGTGAAAACAGACAGTATAATAACGAATCAATTTCTTTACATACCGCTTCGTTTAGTTTTTGTTTAAATTCGGATGAAATCAATTCGTTATTTCAGAAGTACGTCTGAAATTCGAATTAACGAAATTCGTTAAGGAATTGTGATTCGTTGAGAAACGAATGCACACTTCTACTTTTGTGAGATACAATTAATGCCAGTAATAATGTGTCAGTCTGGGCGAAAGTTCAAAGTAGAGTGATCAGCATAGAGCAGTTAACGCTCGACTTTCCCAGAAATACACTGTACATAACCCTTTATAAGTATTTATAAGTTCAGCAATTAATTATGGTGCATTTTAAAAAAAATAATTCTTAAAGCTTTGAGCCATTCCTTTAAAAGTTGTCGGGCCCTATTACAATCTTCGTGCAAACGTCAATGCATGCGCAAAAACACCTTAAGGCTGGGTTCAGACCAGCGCATTTTTAACGTGCGTTCTGGCGGACTTAATCACGGCCGCACTAGCAGCAAATGACGGGCAATGACAGCCAATATATGAAGTACGGTCGCACGAAAGTCCGGCTGCGCAACGCAAGTGGAAAATGAACGCATTTTTTCGAGAGCGCAGAACCGCTAGTACGGACGTACAGAGTGCGCTGCGCCCGCTAGCGGTGTGTGTGTGTGATTTGGAGACGTCAGACCCTGCTCGTGTCCGGCCAACATAACGTCCAGACGCAAAAAGTTTCCTGGTTTGGATTCGTAAAACATCACGCACGAAACTGCACATCGTATGACCGTTTTCGCATATTCCGTGAAAAAATACATCAATGCGTTCGGACGCACTTTTTTACGTTCGCGTGTAAAAATGCTTTCGTTTGACCCTAGCCTAACACCTTAACGCGAGGGGCAATACCCTTTGCGCTGAACGTCGTATTACAATGTCAGTGCAAAAAACACGCGTATACGTCTACCGCGGGTGAACCTGTGCGAACGCTGCGCGAGAGTACTGTACTTTGCGCTTCCTATACTTAACATTGTGAGCGCAAATGAGTTTGTGCGCTGGTACACGGATGGTATTACAATCTATGCGCAGTTTGTAACACACAGCCTTTGCTCGCATAATTTTAGCAACTCCTGAAAGCTGGTGTTAATGGCAAATTCTATCAACCTGGCCGAAACCAAATACACCAGCCCAAAAAAACAACGCAGCAAAGTATAGTTACACATTCTACACATACCAAACCAATTTGAGAAGTTGTGTGTGTTTTTTTATTGATGCAGGATATATGCGCAGATTGCCTTTGACAGGCGCAAAAACTTAATGTGAGACAATCGTGGTTCTTAATTCTGATTGGCTGAATCGTGGGGAAAAAACTGTCCGCACACTGATTTCTGCGTGCAACGTTGCTGCGCGCGTTTGTGCGTGTCCGTTTTACGTGTGTTATTTTTTGACGGATGAAAAAACGCGCAAGGATTGTAATACCAGCGTTAATTTATGCGCGTTAACGTTTAATGCTTCGTGCAAAAATTCACACGTTGCGCGTGCGTTTTTGCATGAAGAATGTAATAGGGCCTGTAATTTTTCGATTTACTGGGAATTCCTATCTAGATTGTATGGCTTCCCTTATACATTGCTTGTAATGAGTGTAGGTAATGGAAAGGGGAGTAAAAGAAAAAACACATGTAAATGATATTCATAGGCCGTGCGCAGAACAATGTACTCAGAGAAATTCTGCTTTAGGCCTCTTAGATTAGGGATCAGCAATCTTGGCCCTATCCAGTGGCATAACCAGAGTTATTGGTGCCCGGGGCAGAAATCCCCCCCCCCATTATATAAACATCCACTCTGGTTATAAGCAGGCCCTGACTGGGACAAAATATAGGACCCCCAGAATTATATACACAGGCACTGGACCCCCAGAATTTTATATACACAGGCCCCCCAGACTTATATACACAGGCAGTGAATCCCCAGAATTATATGCACAGGCACTGGACCCCCAGAATTTTATATACACAGGCCCCCCAGAATTATATGCACAGGCACTGGACCCCCAGAATTTTATACACAGGCAGAGGAGCCCCAGAATTTTATATGCACAGGCACTGGACCCCCAGAATTTTATATACACAGGCACTGGACCCCCAGAATTTTATATACACAGGCACAGGACCCCAGAATTTTATACACAGGCACAGGACCCTCAAAATTTTATACACAGGCACAGGACCCCCAGAATTTTATATATCCAGCAAGCTGGTGTGGTTACAAACATGGTGAAGTCAAGAGAATGGTCCAGGAAGACAAGAGAAGAGGTGATTACTCTTCACAGGAAGGGCAATGGCTATAAGAAGATTGCAAAGATGTTAAACATACCAAGAGAGACCATAGGAAGCATCATTCGCAAATTCAGGGCAAAGGGCACTGTTGAAACGCTACCTGGTCGTGGCAGAAAGAAGATGCTGACTTTGACTGCTGTGCGCTACCTGAAGCGTAGAGTGGAGAAAAGTCCCTGTGTGACTGCTGAGGAACTGAGAAAAGATTTGTCAGATGTGGGTACTGAAGTTTCAGCTCAGACAATACGGCGCACACTGCATAATAAAGGCCTCCATGCCAGAACTCCCAGGCGCACCCCTTGCTGTCTCCAAAGAATAAGAAGAGTCGACTGCAGTATGCCAAAAGTCATGTGGACAAACCACAGAAGTTTTGGGATAGTGTTCTGTGGACTGATGAAACAAAATTAGAACTGTTTGGGCCCATGGATCAACGCTATGTTTGGAGGAGGAAGAACAAGGCTTATGAAGAAAAGAACACCTTGCCTACTGTGAAGCATGGCGGGGGGTCAATCATGCTTTGGGGCTGTTTTGCTTCTGCAGGTACAGGGAAGCTTCAGCGTGTGCAAGGTATCATGAATTCTCTTCAGTACCAGGAGATATTGGATGACAATGTGATGCAGTCCGTCACAAACCTGAGGCTTGGGAGACGTTGGACCTTTCAACAGGACAATGATCCCAAGCATACCTCCAAGTCCACTAGAGCATGGTTGCAGATTAAAGGCTGGAACATTTTGGAGTGGCCATCGCAGTCACCTGACTTAAATTCGATTGAGAACCTCTGGTGGGACTTAAAGAAAGCAGTTGCAGTGCGCAAGCCTAAGAATGTGACTGAACTGGAGGCTTTTGCCCATGACGAATGGGCGAATATACCCGTAGATCGCTGCAAGACACTTGTGTCAAGCTATGCTTCACGTTTAAAAGCTGTTATAACTGTAAAAGGATGTTGTACTAAGTACTAAGATTGAATGTCACTTGGGGGTTGAATAAAACTGATAATGATGTGAGCACAGAAAAGACATTTGTGGTTATTTCATTATAAATGTTATGTTATATTTGTCTGACCTACACGTGCCTCTTTGATTTAATTGTAAGCAAGATGACTGAATGATCAAAATCAATGTCAAACTGGCCAAAACACTCAATTTCAGTGGGGGTTGAATAATTTTGAACACAACTGTAACTGATTCTGTGTCTGCGGAATCAGGTGCAGCTGTAAACCCCCTCCCCCCAAAATCACATACTCGCTCTCATCCCGCAGCGAGAACAGAAGCCCAATTTGCCGCTTCTGGCTGCCGGGAGCAGAGCGAGACTGGGGGGGAAAAACATCCCCAGTCTCCCTCTGCGATTACTCTGCCAACCTGTAGGATCTCACAAGAGGTGAGATCCTGCAGGATATTTGACCAGGCAACAGTAGCCTCCATGGAGTCCTATGGACTGCATGGAGGGGATGCTCGCGATGGCGCTTTAGCTGCTGCTATGGGACAGGTTGCTGGACTCAGCGCCTGCCTCGTAATCTACAGGTAAAACGGGGACACTAAGGGGAGATTAGCGATCGCTAATTTTTCCCCTTAACATCCCCGTTTTAGCTGTAGGGAAGTGATAAGGCCCCAGATACTTTGGAACTACATTTCTTGCAAGTCTCAGCCAACATGACGAGGAGCCGAGCAACATGGGAGATGCAGTTCTAAAACATCTGAAAGGCCGAGGTTGCTGATCCTTGTGTTAGGTCACTATCTACACTCATTGGGTTTTCCCTATTTGGTTCATGAGAAAAGAGCATGAAAATTAACAGAGGGGGTTATTTACTAAATGCTGTTTTTATCATCGTTGCTTCTCATGCTTTTCTTTGATTTTCCCTGGCTGGATCGCCAAAGGTTTAAGTGGTTTCAACGATGCTAAATGACAGAGTTTAGGGGACATTCCCCAGTTTGTAAATAATAAATGTATCAAGTGTGCACACCCCATGGCATGGAAGAGGCAGATGCCCATGAGAATATATATAGATTATCGTGTGCATGTGTTCTACTTCCTTTGCAAGGCACTATAGTGTTAATGAAAGGAATGGTCGGATCCAGGTAGGACTGCTGTGTGTACAGTAAACAGAGCAGTTGCCAAGTAGAATATAGTGTGTGGATGAGTTACATTCTTTGCTGCTCAAGTAATGCCATCTGCATGAGAACCTACACAGCGCATGAGATTTAGAGGTTTCCATCTGTGTGAAGCTGTGCCGGGTGGGGTTACGGTATGATGGTGAGTGACAGGTAGGCTGCACGTCTGACTCACAGGAACCTATTTTCTACTTCTTTTTTTTTGGATGATAACTCCAAAGAACCAATAAGAGCAGGACAAGTGTAATATATGCACCTCGCCTCGGGGTAGGGAGCGACATAAAACCAGTTGCACATATAATTGTCTCAGCACAAATAGAAGGCTATGTCTCCTCTCACATACACACACCTTTATATATTCAAATGTGCAACAGCACACCCACCACCCAAATATCCACCACACCACCTGCTTTAGAGATGATACTTCTCCACCTACTGGACAAATGGGGACATGCAGTTTAAAAAAAATGCACAGATCTAATTAGATACAAAGTATCATCTATTCAGGCTTCAGGCAAAAGTATCAAAATACTGTTATGATGTTTTTACAGGGTCTTGGACTGATATACAAAGTATTATGGTGGTACAATCTACATTTCTCAATTTGCAAATATATATAAAAAAAAAATTTAAACACACACAAACTATCTGGTTCTCACCTGGCACCTTGCCCGATTTTTCAAAAATATGATTGAAGGTGAAGCTCCAGCACAGACATAAGGTCCATGAGCTAGATCAGTGGTTTTCTAGTCCTCAAGAACTAGTAACGGGTCAGGTTTGACAGATATCTGAAGCACAGCACAGGTGATATGATTTGCTGCTCAGTGATTGCAGGATTCAGTCTGCATTTCCCCAAGGCCAAGGTGATCCTTAAAACCTGGTCTGTTAGGGGTACTTGAGAGTCATGGTTGGGAACCATTGAGCTAGACTCGGTCTGTACCTTCAAAAGTGCTAAAAATATTTATCTCCCATAGCCTTCACTGCTAAAATATACAATGTTCTGTCAAAAAGAAATGAGCAACAATAAAGAACACCTGTTCAAAAAAAATAAAGAAGACACATTTTGCAGCCGCTGGTGATCGCTATGCTGCCGGAGGCAAGGGTCAGACGAGCGTTTTGCAGGCTGGAAGGAATGTCCACTGGAGTGGACGTTCCTTCCACTCTGACGCCTGTCTGGCCACCTCGCTGAAGGCAGTTAGTGCGCTCAGAGCTGCAAGGCTCGATCCTCCTTTGGAGGATCGTGCTTTGCAGCCCCGTCGAGCACTTCGACGGGGAGGCTTTCAGAACGTCCGCAGCACGTCCCCTGAAGCGCACGCAATTTGTGCAGGTGCTATAGCGTGTTGTCGGCCCCATAGAAGCGTCACAACGATGCGACGGATTCCGGGAGGCACCTCAGTACGGGCACACATAGTCGCTCGTCTGACCCTGGCCTAAATCTCCGTTTGTGAGATTCCTACCTTGAAATGCCCAAAACACCTTGAAGTGATCGAAAGGTTTCCAGGGAATTAAACATACAGTAAATGGGTAGAAATCACTTCATACGTGTATTGAAATGACATAACACGCTGTATTATTACGCTACTATGTAAATAGTATTATCAGCAGACACAGGTTTATTACTGGTCTGTGATAATATCAGTGAAGTGTAACTAGAGAGAGATAGTCTGCCTTTAACCCTTTCGCTGCTGAGCCATTTCACCGCTGTGTGCTGAGCTAATTTTTACCGGTTTCGCTCATCATGTTTAAACGCGTTTTCAAGCCATATTTTATTATATGACCCAGACATATTATATATCGTTCTATCCGGCAGACTCTGCAGATTCATAATATGTCATTATTATATTTTTATGTCATGTCCTGCCTGTATGTTATAACAAAAAAATGCAATAAAATTTGAATTTTCAATAATTTACAACATGTACAGTGTTTTGTTTCACATTTTAACATGCGAGCGTTGGCGGTTATATTTTTTATGAGTTGCGCTTGCTAAAAAAATTAGAAATGGGGACTCGTTACATTTTTTTGGGGGGAAAATTAAGCTATTTTTAACAAACGCACCCCATACAAAAATCGTTAGTGCAGCATCATTATTCACATTATAAATTAAATGGGAATAATATTGCTGCATTAACAAAATCAAACAAACAAAAAAACTGTTTATTTTTTTTATTATTTTTTTTAATATTTTTGAATTTTAATTAAAAAAAAACTTTTACCATGGTCATGTTTGGTATCGTTGGAAAGGCCATGCTCTGTTCGATCCAACGATAGCAAATATTAACCCCTAGCTGCCACGGATCGGGAGATAGAGGGTTCATTGGAACCCTCTATCTCCACCATTGGTGGCAGCTAGGGGTTAACTCCACGACTGACATCATCGCACTATGCATGATCCATGATACATCCAAGATGTCGGCCAGCTCCGGGAGAGGATCATGATCCGGCGCTTTTCGGCACCGAATCGTGATCCGGTCCCAAGGGGTTAAAGACAGCTACCGTTTGGAAGGGCAGGCTGTGCCCTTACAAACAGTGCCTGACTTTCACCGCTGGCCCCAGCCGATCGGGAGGGAGAGAGGTCCAAAGGACCTCCCCCCCTCCCTTTCTGGCACCTTCCCCGCACGCGTGAGGGGGCACCTGAAAAAGATGTTATCGCGCTAGCGCGATGACATCTATTGTCCCTGGTGGGGTCCCGGAGTGCTGTGCTGACATCAAGATGTCAGCCCACACCGGGGGGCACAGCAATTGGCCGGAATCCCGGCTGATTGCTGCCTCCTGTCCTGTGCTAGGACGCGCTCAGTGCGTCCATAGCACAGGAGCAGCACTTGGCAGGACTCGCTGAGCGCGTCCTTAGCAGCCATGTGGTTAATATGTAAAGACTGACTACTGTCCTTAGGAATTACATAAAATCTAAGTGCAGACTGTGATACTTAGTATGAACAGTCAGAATGCATTTTATAACAAATAAATGAATTCAGAAATCAGACTGCAATATCCCAACTTATGTCTTACCAACCCACCATAAATATTCCCCACATTTCACTAATTAGTGAATACAGTCAGTTCCAGAAATATTGGGACATTGACACAATTCTAACATCTTTGGCTCTATACACCACCACAATGGAGTTGGAATGAAACAAACACAATGTGCTTTAACTGCAGACTGTCAGCTTTAATTTGAGGGTATGTACATCCAACTCAGGTGAACGGTGTAGGACTTACAGCAGTTTGCAGATGTGCCTCCCACTTGTTAAGGGACCAAAAGTAATGGGACAATGGAATCTGTTGCTGTCAACTCTCAAGATGAGATCCAAAGAGCTGTCACTATCAGTGAAGCAAGCCATCATTAGGCTAAAGAAACAAAACAAACCCATCAGAGAGATAGCAAGAACATTAGGCGTGGCCAAAACAACTGTTTGGAACATTCTCAAAAAGAAGGAACGCACTGGTGAGCTCAGCAATACCAAAGACCCGGGAGACCACGGAAAACAACTGTGGTGGATGAATGAAGAATTCTTTCCCTGGTGAAGAAAACACCCTTCACAACAGTTGGCCAGATCAAGAACACTCTCCAGGAGGTAGGTGTATGTGTGTCAAAGTCAACAATCAAGAGAAGACTTCGGTGACTTTTCGTTCTCTTCAATTCGGTGCCATTTGGCGATCCCATTTCGGCGACCCTGCAATGTATTCAGCAAGCACTACAAGGCCGTCATAGTGCAGGGAAAAGCTGCCACAAAGCCGACGAACACTAACCCAAACCTGGCGAATGCTCAATGAAACACGCAAAAACATCTGGATTAACCCCGCCGAACACCCCGGAGGAACCCGAGCAGCAGCTGATCACAGCGCAGTGCAGCCACCGGAAAAACCCGACACCACAGACGAATGGAGAGAAAAAAAAAAAAAACAGTACGCTTGAATGTTTGAAAAGTGAAACGCTGTTTGCAAAGAAACTACAGAACGAAAATGTCTGGAATTTGCATATAAAATCCAATGAATGATAATAAAAAGGTCTGTTACAGAAAAAAGAAAAAATCACGAAAAATGCCTAAAAGATCCTAAAAAAATCTAAAAATAAAGAGACTTTTTACTGCAGAATATTATAATAAACGGTTTATTAGATATTCAATTAAAACGGGAATATTTTTAACATTGAAGCCTATGGGATTCGCCTGAATAAACCTGCCGCATGAAACCACCGAATGTCAGGGCATTTCGGGAACCTTTCACTGCTGGTTTTTGTTCTCTGAATAGGCAAAGCAGTGCTTCTCTATGGGGATTCACTGCCCTCGAACAGGCACCGTATGTGCAGGCAATTCGCCAACATTTGGCAAACTGCCTGCTCTCTGAATAGCCAGGAAAGGTAACCGATTGCTGAATTTCAGCGTTCGGTTACCTTTCGCTAGCAATTCGGAGCTCTTTGAATAACTCTGTAAATGTCACGTTGCTCTGACATGTAATGACATAACAGCTACACAGAATAGAAACTCCCATTATCTTCAAACTTTCAATCATGCTATCGAAGACATAGAAAGCATGTATCTTAAATCGCGATCTTGTCTGCGCAGGTCAAATGCAGACTGATGCTGTCAAGCATATCTCCGGCACGCAAGCTCTGCATATATGCACTTAAAATATTTATTTATTTATAAAGTATTTTATCAGGAAGGCTACATTGATGTGAGTTGTGGGTCTAGAAAGGTGTTGTAGCCTATTTTTTTAAGAAAAAAATATATGAAAATAAAAAATATTTATCACATTGTGGATACAAATCAGGAAAATTGTGCGATTCAATATAAAACACATTCTTGTGCTTTGTAAGTTTATAGTGTGTCACGTTCCTGTGTGCAAATGACTTTGTTTCATCTGGGATGTCAAACTACAGCCCGTTGCACAGTGAAGCTTTTCCTGTCATTCTTTGGATTCTACTTCTTGTGATATTTGTTTTTTTGAGAAAGGATTTTACCAGGAAGGATACATTGAGATTTCTCTCATTTTCAAGTATGTCCTGGGTGGCGAGTATGTACTGTTAGGTGTCTTGCCCAAGGACACTTACTGGAGAGGTGCTCTTGCTGGGATTGAACCCATGACTCCACAGGCTCTCTCCACGCAGAGCAGTGATGTTACCTCTACCTGACCCAGCCGGGACACATGCCAGCATTGCCAGCGTTACAACACCGGCGATAGTCACAGGTGTTTGTAAAACAGCCAAACACTGCCTGAATAGTGAATAACCCCCATGTACAACCTGTGTTTCCCTGAAAATAAGACTTAGTACTATTTTTTGATAATTGATAACGTGTAAGACCTGTCCCAAATAGAAGACCTAGCCTAGTTTGATCATTCCCATGGCTGGTGGTGGCATAAGGGGCAACTGGAAGTGCCGCAGGAGAGGTGGGAGAGTATCAGCGATGCCGGCACCAGAGAAAGAGAGGTGGCAGCAAAAGGGAGCAGAGCCCCATAAGCCGATGCCTCCTCTAGCGCCGGCTCCTGTCACAGGCGGAGTGATACCAGATGTACATCACCTGTGAGGAATCGATAGTGAAAGCGCGCGTCGATCATTCACCCCAGTGATCGGTTACCAAATTGCTCTTGAAAAGGTACAGCACCCCTGATTGTTCTGATCACCCTATTCTTAACGCCCGTCTTGTAAGTCTTCTACTGGTGTTAAAAAAAATACTACCCTGAAAGTAAGACCTAGTGTGTTTTTTGGAGGAAAAAAAATTATAAGACAGTCAGGGTTATTCAAAGAGATCCGAATTGCTTGAGAAAGGTAACCGAACGCTGAAAATCAGCGTTCGGTTACCTTTCCTGACCATTCGGCTATCCAGAGAGCAGGCAATTCGCCAAATCCTGGCGAATTGCCTGCACATACGGTGCCTGTTCGGTGCCTGTTCGAGGGCAGTGAAATCCCCATAAAAAGCACTGCTTCGTCTATTCAGAGAACACAAACCAGCAGTGAAAGGTTCCCCTAATGCCCTGCCATTCGGTGGTTTAATTCGGCAAGTTTATTCAGGAGAATCCCATAGGCTTCAATGTTAAAAATATTCCCGTTTTAATTCAATATCTAATAAACCGTTCATTATAAAATTCTGCAGTAAAGAGTCTCTTTATTTATAGATGTTTTAGGATATTTTAAGCATTTTTCTTATTTTTATTTTTTTTTTAAAAGTCCGATTTTTTTTTTTTAAGTTTACTTATTTTTTCTATAACAGCCCTTTTTATTATCATTCATTGGATCTCATATGTAAATTTCAGACATTTTCGCTCAGTAGTTTCTTTGCAAACAGCGTTTCACTTTCACAGATTGACACAAACTATTTTGCTAATTTATTCACCTCCCTCGTCTGCGGTCTCAGCTGCTTCGGCTGCTTCGGCTGTGTTCGGCTCCTGCTCGGGCTTGGTTTTCGGCAGGTTAATCCAGATGTTTTTTTGGCTTTTATGCGTGTATTCGCTGGGTTTTGCGGTTAGTTTTCGTCGGGTTTGCGGCAGCTTTTCCCTGCAATTCGGGGACCCTGTGGTGCTTGCTGAATACACCGCAGGGTCACCGAAATGGGTTCGGCAAAAGGAACCGAATTGAAGAGAACGAAAAGTCACCGAACGTGTGGTGACTTTTCAAATCTCTTTGAATAACCCTGAGTGTCTTATTTTCGGGGGAAACACGGCATTCTCTTTTTATGGGTGTAGAGGTAACTGGACAGTATCTTGTGCAAATCATTTAAGGCTGTTGGTGTAAAATTGCTGCAAGCTGGTAGCAAACATTCTTGGTGTCCATAGATATGCATGAAAGGAATATTCTAGCCTCCATGGCCATTTTAATGTAATGTAAATGGTCTTCTTGGTAAGCTTAAAGTACAACCCTTCAGCTTCCTTAACAGGTTGTGACAGCCTTCCAAGGAGGATAGGTTTCAACTGAATGAAAGGAAGGATGTTAATCAGTTTTTTTTTGTGAAAGGATTTTACCAGGAAGGATACATTGAGATTTCTCTCATTTTCAGGTATGTCCTGTGTGGTGGGTATGTGCTGTTGGGTGTCTTGCCCAAGGACACTTACTGGAGGGGTTGCTTGCTGGGATCGAGCCCATGGCTCCACGGGCTCTCTCCACGCAGAGCAGTGATGTTACCTCTACTCCACCCAGCCGGTACAAACTGGAACAGCCATCGAGGGTTATGTTCCACATTAGTCATGACGTGCAGAGTCAATTTTAATGCAATTGATCACCAACTAGATGAGGAACATCCAAAATGTCCATGTAAGGGGTCAGAAAAGACCACTTCACCCAACATTAGGGTTTTCCTGGGCACCCTCTGCAAACACCTATGAGTAGCAATTGCAGTTGGCCCTGATCTACAAAGCACGCTCTGTGTTAACTAATTAGTACAATTTCTGCTGTTTTAATCACTTATTTTATAATGTAAAGCGTTGCACGTTGGCTCAATGTAATGAAGACCAATAAATAAAAATGCGTTTGATAGGGTCTGCAATGTCAGTCTTCATTAAGTAAGAATATAACACAACTATAGGACCTAATGTATACGGCATCCTTTGGGAAAAACGTTTTTTTTTATTTTTATTCAGGGTTATTCAAAGAGAGCTGATCTGGCCCCAAAATGTAACCGGACACTGAAATTCAATGTACGGCTACATTTCCTGGCCATTCAGCTATTCAGAGAGCAGGCAGTTCACCAAATGTTGGCGAATTGCCTGCACGTACGGTGCCTGTTTGAGGGCAGTGAACTCCCCCATAGAGAAGCAATGCTTCGTCTATTCAGAGAACACCAAACAGCAGTGAAACGTTGCCGAAAATCTCTGCTGTTCGGTGGTTTCATTCGACAGGTTTATTCAGGAGAATCCCATAGGCTTCAATGTAAAAAATATTCCACTTTTAATCCAATATCTAATAAATCGTTTATTATTTTATTCTGCAGTAAAAAAAAATTTAGGATCTTTTAGCCATTTTTTGGGATTTTTTTGGCAATTTTTTTTTCGGTTTTCTTTTTTTACATCGACTTTTCTTTTTTCTGTAACAGCCCTTTTTATTATCATTCATTGGATCTTATATGTAAATTCCAGGCATTTTCGTTCAGTAGTTTTTTTGCAAACAGCGTTTCACTTTTCAAACTTTCAAGTATACTGTTTTTCTTTTTTCCACCTCGTTCGTCTGAGTGTCGACTTTTTACGGCAGCTGCTCTGCACTGTGATCGGCGGCTAGTCGGGTTTCTCCACCCTGTTCGGCGTGGTTAATTCCCTGCACTATGGGGACCCTGCGGTGCTTGCTAAATACACCACAGGGTCGGCGAACTAGGATAGCCGAATCGCCCCGAAGTGCGGGGAACGAAAAGTCACTGAACGTGCGGTGACTTTTCGAATTTCTTTGAATAACCCCGATAGACACAATAAAAAAAAATATGCATTTGAATTTTTTCAGCCTATGTAACTGTAAATTTCTGATGTTCATCGTAGTTGCAACCACAGCCGATTAGAGGTTAGTAAACAACTCCTTATGCTTCTTTGGGGATGGTGCATACATATTCATTGGATAAATATTGGAGAATGTGGCATCTGTGACTTACTCAAAACTTGGCAGAGAATGGGGGTACCTGGTCATGACATTACCCGCTGAGTATGGACCATTAAGGCTCCTGTCAGCCGAGCGCAGCGTTCACGTCCATGATGGCACACAAAAGTACGTCCATGATAGCATGAAATAAAGGCCAATGGAGTCCCACACATGAAGTACGTCCACACTGAACTGCGGACGCACAACGGCCACGGCAAACGGAAGCAAGTTAGGCAAGAATGTGCAACCCCTAGAACGGCTGCACAAAGTGCGCTGCGTCCGCAACGTCCGCATAGCTTTGTGTGTGAGTGATGGAACGTGGTCAGACGGACTGCATTTATACGTCCAGCATTTTTGACGGACAAAATGGTATTGCATCTTAATTTATTTTCCCTACATCCCTACATCCGTCAACAAATACGCCAGTGAAAAAAACGGACTGTGTGGCCACTACTGCGTCTTCCGTCAGAAAGTACGTCCATACTGCACGGACGCACAGTCCGTACAAAATGCGCTCGTCTGACACTAGCCTTAACCATCTCCAGTCCAACTTGGGGCATTATCATTGCTCTGGCTAAAAATATGCCAATGATTTTACATAGGTCTATACTCACCATTATGTATTATGTACTTCCTCAGTAAAACTCTAACTATCAGAAGTAACATCCCAACACAAGTTAGTTATCTGCCACCTCCACTCCCACAGGTCCCCTCTGCCACCCTCTGCCGCTTCCTCCCAGCCACTGAGGAGGAAGTCAATTCCTTATTGTCCTCCTCACATCTCACCACGTGCCCGCTCGACCCCATTCCCTCACATCTAATTCCTCCCCTCTCCTCCTTCCTCACCCCTGCTCTCACACACATCTTCAACCTATCTCTCTCCACTGGCTCCTTTCCATCCGCCTTCAAACACGCGCTAGTTACCCCTTTACTAAAGAAACCATCCCTAGATCCCAACTCTCCATCCAATTACTGCCCTGTATCCCTGCTTCCCTTCACATCAAAGCTCTTAGAAAAACTAGTCTTCAACCGCCTCTCCCTCTTCCTGTCCTCCAATTCCCTACTTGACCCCCTGCAATCTGGCTTCCGTCCCCTACACTCAACTGAAACTGCCCTCTCCAAAGTCACCAACGACCTCCTAACTGCTAAAAAACACGGCCACTATTCTATTCTCATCCTGCTTGACCTCTCGGCTGCTTTTGACACTGTTGACCACCCCCTCCTTCTACAGACCCTCAACTCTCTGGGTCTCGGTGACACTGCACTTGCTTGGGTTGACTCCTATTTATCCAACAGGTCCTTCTGTGTGTCCTTTGCTGGTAACTCCTCCTCCTCATTGCCTCTATCTGTTGGTGTACCTCAAGGCTCTGTCGTTGGTCCTCTGCTCTTTTCCATCTACACCTCCTCTCTGGGCAAAATCATCAACAGCTTTGGCTTTAATTACCACCTCTACGCTGATGACACTCAGATCTACCTCTCTACCCCTGATCTCTCTCCCCCTGTCCTCTCAAAAGTCAGTGACTGTTTATCTGGCATCTCCTCATGGATGGCCTCCCACCACCTAAAGATCAACATGTCAAAGACTGAACTCCTACTTATTCCTCCCTCCAATGCCTCCCCACCTCCTGACTTCTCTATCACGGTGGAGGGTATCACCCTCTCCCCATCAAACCAAGTTCAATGCCTTGGAGTTACACTTGACTCTGCTCTTTCCTTCATCCCCCACATCAAGTCTCTTTCCTCTTCCTGCCGATACCAACTGCGTAATATTTCCAGAATTCGGCCATTTCTTACCGCTGTCACCACAAAACAACTCATACACACCCTGGTAATCTCCTGACTCGACTATTGCAATAATCTCTTATCTGGCCTCCCTCTGTCCCACCTCTCCCCCCTACAATCCATCCTGAACGCCTCCGCCAGGCTAATTCACCTCTCCCGCCGCTCTGTCTCTGCCGCTCCCCTCTGCGAGTCCCTTCACTGGCTCCCCATCCACTGCAGAATTAAGTTCAAAATCCTTATCCTTACCTACAAAACCCTCACTAACTCAGCGCCCCACTACCTGTCCTCACTAATCACCAAATACACCCCAGCCCGCTCCCTAAGGTCAAACAGTGACCTGCGCCTAGCTTCTCCCTGCATCACCTCTTCCCATGATAGACTGCAGGATTTCTCACGCGCAGCCCCCACTCTCTGGAACGCTCTCCCTCGTACTGTCAGACTTTCCCCTAACTTCTCTTCCTTCAAACGCTCCCTTAAAACGTTCCTATTTAGGGAAGCCTACCACCCAACTCACTGACACAACCATCAATCACTCTCACCTTACAGTCCTCTCCTCCTGTTTCCAACCCCAACCCTCCCAGATTGTGAGTTCCTACGGGAATAGGGCCCTCATCTCCTCCTGTACTGTTTGTCAAATGTTGTTCAATGTATTGTAACCCTGTCTATACTGTGCTTATTGTACAGCGCTGCGGAATATGCTGGCGCTTTATAAATAAAGAATAATAATAATAATAATGTCGATTTCCTATATAATATGTTTGCCAAGACAAAATGTACCTCTTGTAATAGAAAGATTTTACACACTTCGTGTGTGTATGTGTGCGCGTATGTGTGTAACACAAAAGAAAGTGGTTATTACAGGGTCTGCCATACTGACTAAATATGCTCAGAAACCTGAAGCAGACATGCCTTAGGGTATCAGGTGTGTGACCTCAGTCACCAAATGGGATGTAAATCATGTTCAACAATGGAGAAACAGGCGTATCCGAAATGTTTAAAAATGACTCCTGTGCTATTTAGTAAAATTACTTTTAAACTACTTATGGGTCCTTATTTGCATGTCTGGTAACGCTTTTTTTCTGGACTGGATTATGTTGTTATTGCTCTTAACGCGTGAAAATATACTCAAGTCAAGCTTTAGAGCATGTCAAACTGGAAGGTACTTTCATATAAACTTATCACCTCAACCCACTTTGAAGAGAACTCATGTCCACTGGTCCAACCCTGTTCATCTGTAAGAATGTCGTGTTTGAGGGAGATTGCAAAGATATTCACGCTTAGTGATGTAGAACAGATTGGAGAATGAGCAAGAGTTTAGAAGAAAAGGACACAGCAAACACAATAGGCTTGTGCAATATTTTATGGAAAAAGTCATCAATCTCGAGTAATAAAGCAGGACACTTCTGAGCTCTTTGAGGGTGCGCTATGTATACTGACTACCTCGGTTGGACCGCAACCAGGAATTCAGAAGATCTGGAAACGTCATGAATCGACCTCGAGAAACTCTTTATCCTTTTTTTGTAGTAATTGCTCTAGTAAAATTATTCAGAGACTCCATTCTAACTTTTAAATTAAAGGGACACTATAGCTGCCATGACCATTTAATTTAAATGGTCATTGGTAAAATGAGTGTCCACCCTACCCTACCATGAAGTGTCTCAGCGGGAGCTTCTGTCCATCTGGAAGGCTGTCATTCACCTCACACTGGATAGCTTTACAGGGACAGCAATACACTCTTGGAGCGCTGATGAACAGCTAATGAGGAAGCAGTGAGTGCCATCGGATTGGATGAGCACTTTAGTGAGCATTTAATCCATTGACAGAGTTTATTGCAGGAATCTGTGCACTTCTCAAAGTATAAGAGCACTGGAATTCAGGCGAGTTTTAAAAAATATTTATATATGGGAAGTCTGAAATTGTGGAAGGGGTTTACCAGCCTTATCACTGGATTTGGCACCTGTTCATGGTCACACACTCTATATTCAGTCAGTATGAATCTGATCGGGCAGGCTGGGGGATTTGTGCCTTGTGTTCAGCTTTCCTGGTCCCCCATGTGACCTGCGGCATGCCAAAGGTGGAAGAGACAACTCCAATAAGTCAATCTGCTGTGACTGATTGCAAACTGATAGGGCGGTTCTCTGCTTGCAGTGGCTCCTCCTCCTTTCCTTGTGGCATGCCACAGCCATGTGGGGGACCAGGAAGCTTTGAATGAAAATATATTATTTTTTCCACTTGTTGTTCAGAAAAAAAATGCTGATATATATATAAGAGAAGTGATTCTCTTTCAAATGAGCAGCACTTGTTTTGCCCATAAAAGTGACACTTTAAATAATTTTTTAAAAGATATTTTACACCAAATTTGTCTTTATTCAATAACCACATTTGGTACTTTCATATTCTAGACCAGGCAGTGGTTCCAACCGCGGTCCTCAAGTACCCCCAACAGGTCGGGTTTTCCAGATAGCTGAAGCACAGCACAGGTGATATGATTTGCTGCTGAGTGATTGCAGGATTCAGTCTGCATTTCCCCAAGGCAATCCTTAAAACCTGGCCTGTTAGGCCGGGTGGGCACAAGGCATTTTCTTCTGTGCACTAGTGTGCGTTAAAAAGGACGCACTTTGAGAATTTGAGTTGACTGAAAAAAAAAAAAAGCTTGGCTTTTGACATTTGAAGTTCATCACGTGGCCAACGTCACATCAATCCCAGCACAACAGCCTTGGTGTTTCCATGACGGACGTCTTCAGCCCGCGTTATGTGTTGCGGGCGTACCACGTGTGTTCTTCTCTATCCATGTAATTATATGCTACAACGCACGCCAAAAAGAGCGTCATAACGCACGCTAGTGCGCAGAAAAAATGCCTAGTGTGCACCCGGCCTTAGGGGTACTTGAGGACCATGGTTGAGAACCACTGCTCTAGAGCTTTTTTTGACAATAAACACAGCTATATTGACAGAAATAAAAAAAATACAGAGACTTTCACATTTAGAACAGAATGGGACGCAGACAAGTCACCAAGTATGAGGAATGTGCTCTAAAAATCTTCTGTATAGTAGCAAGAGTTCCATGAGGATCAAAGGCGCGTAGCAGGTGATACAGGCCCAATGTACTACAATTAATAGATGTCACAGGTTCTGCTTTGCAGTGCTGGGAAAAAAACACATGCTTGACTCCAAAATTGATAAAATATGCAGACACACAGCATTTCAACAAAAAAGGTAAACTATGAACACACATTGCAAAGTCTGCACACCTTGCCTTCAGGGCATGGGTTCCCCGGTCTCTCACAATGTTCGAGGTGGGAATGACAAATAGAGGTGAAGTAAAAAATAGCATGATTTTTCTGTAGCCATGAGTCTGGGAGTGGTCAGTGAGGCTATGAATATTTGATTGAAGGTGCAATGATGATAAAGTGGATACAGGGGCTAGAACTACATTCAAAGCAGTGTTTCCCAAACCTGTCCTCATGACCTACTGTCAGGTCAGGTTTGCAAGATATCTGAAGCACAGCACAGGTGATAGGATTTGCTGCTCAGTGATTGCAGGATTCAGTCTGGATTTCCCCAAGGTAATACTTAAAACCTGGCCTGTTGGAGGGTCCTGAGGACAGGTTTGGGAAACACTGCTTTAAAGATTGACAGAGAATCTCCTTCAGTATTGTCCACAAATAACAAGGGCAAATTGCACCTTTCTGCAACACTATAAGGGTTACTCAAAGAGGACTGAAATGTCGCTGAAATGTCTCTCGTTTCCTGCACTTCGGGGAAATCAAAGTTCCCCACCCTGCGGTGAATTCAGCATTCACCGCAGGGTCCCTGGAGTGCAGGGTAAACATAAATTTGCAGAAAAAAATCCCATAAAATGCCTAAATGATTCTAAAAAAATCAATAAAGAGACTTTTTACTACAGGATAAAAGAATAAATGGTTTAGATATTGAATAAAACAGGAATATTGTTTACATTGAAGCCTATGGAATTCGCCTGAATAAACCTGCCGAATGAAACCACCAAACAGCAGGGCACTTCGGCAACTTTTCACTGCTTTTCAGTGTTCTCTGAAGAGAATAACCATTGCTTCTCTATGGGGGATTTCATTGCCTTCGAACAGGCACCGTACTGTATGGCAGTTCGCCAAAATTTGGCAAACTGCCTACTCTCTGAATAGCCGACCGGCCACAACATGTCACCGTATGGTGAAATTCCCTGTTCGGCGACATTTCGGGGCCAGATCGGCTCTCTCTGTATAAACCCCTTCTACAGATGTGATATCTCAGGGATAGAAAAATGGTTGTGTGGTTATGAGGCACAGACACATTTCCTTGCTTCATTTTCCTATTTGAATACAAAGCTACAATAGAATATCAGAGTACCTTGGCAAAGACGCAGGAAAAATGGCATTTTCCATTCCCATATCTCACTATATCTTCACTATATTCATTAGGGATCAGCAACCTTGGTCCTCCTGATGTTTTGGAACTACATCTCCGGTGATGCTCAACCACTCATTTGCAAGGTTGAGTCTTAACCCCCCTGACGGTATTCCCGAGTGTGGCTCGGGGTTAACTTTTCGTACCGAAAGCGGTATCCCCGAGCCACACTCGGACTGGATACATACATGTCCTGCGCTCCCTCGCTGATCCCGCAGTCTCCTCCAGCCACTCCTAAAGTCACACTGCCTGGTTCTCTTCTCGCGAGGAGTGAAACCAGGAAGTGTGACGTCGCGATCGGCTGCAGTGTGACTGCGGGGACAGCGAGGGAGCGCAGGACATGTAAGTATCGGCCCGAGTGTGGCTCGGGGATACCGCTTTCAGCATTGAAAGTTAACCCCCGAGCCACACTTATACCGCTAGGGGGCCAAAATAAATAGGACCGATTCTGACATATAAAATATGTCAGAATCAGACCGCCAGGGAGGTTAAGGAAAGTGTAGTTCCAAAACCCCCTCTCATACATCCTGCATGGAAGCTGATTGTTTTTCTATAGTGGGCCAGTCATTGTTCAGTGCACTCATTCTCAAGAGAGATGGGTGCTCCATGAGCTGCCCTCTCACCTATCACAAATGGGCCAGTAGGGAATAAGTTGCCCCCTAAGATATGTTGCAGCCTCCCAGCCATCCATTGCCTAGGGCCCATGAAGACAGGTGACCCTGCAACTGAGCTTTTTGTCATATGGCGCATACTATGGAAATGTGTTTTTCCCACTACTTTGTTACACCACTGTGTGTCATTAGAAATTTAGAGCATTCACTTTGCTCTTTCTGCACAGAATCAATAGAATGTCTCAGTTTATTAAACTGTTGTTTGTCATTATCATGTCGTTTCACAGGTAACGCTTTGCATGAACGCTGCAATGACAGCATTAATAAAGGGAGTGTTCAGGGTGTGTATAGTTCACCCACAAGAAGGAAAACTTGAATATTTTGTCCACACTAAAGGCGGAGGCAGAAGATTTAACATTCCTGTGTTACACACACAACAGTTAATGGGAAATTCCGAGCACCATGGCAACCTTCACCAAGAGCCCCCTGTACTCGGTCTTCCCTTATGCTAGTCACTGTAACTGCATGGATTTGCAAAATGTACTAAAGCTCTAAATCACCACATTTATCTGACATTGCATTTTTTAAGTGCTTATCTCATAGAACAAATTTAAGCCCTCCCATTAAGTCTGTCCTGCAGCCATGCACATACATTACCACCACTAGACTCAACCATGATAAACAATCAATCAAGAAAGAAGATATTCAGCAAGCTAATAAAACTCATACTTTGACATTTATTTACCTTGGGTCCTGTTCCAAAGTTACTGGTAATAGGGAGCCTGTAAGGGGAATATTTCTCATAAACTGATATCCTATACAAGCTCCCTGTTAGTGGTTTATTCTGACCCAGCTGTGGTGTTAACGACTTGAGTCAGAATAATCAGTAGCCGCAAACTGGTACTGTCAGCGGCACGGCTCGCCGCCACTGGGATCTGCTCCCGGAGTTCATAGGACTTCATAGACCAAGGGTGACCCTTCCATGAGCTATGAGTGTGCTTGAGCAGAATCGCATAGGAGGAACTGCATAAGGGTACTAGGACCTGTTTGTTCCCAATCTTATGCTTTTTAGGCTAGTGTCAGACGAGCGTCTTTGGAGAGTTTAAGAAACGCCCGTGAGAGTGAATGTTCCTTTCGCTCGACACCCATCTTGCCACCACGCTGAGCGCACTCAGTGCACTCAGCGCCGCAAAGAGTGTTCCTCCTATTGAGGATCGCACTTTGCAGCCCCATCAATGCACGTCCTAGCGCATCGACAAGGAGGCTTGGATAACGGACGCTTGTTGCTTCTGCATTTCGTGCGCGCGCACAAGTATGCACAAGCATGTGACCGGCCCTGTTGCAGCGTCACAATGCTGTGACGGACGCCGGTGTGCACGTCAGTACGGGCGCACATAACGCGCTCATCTGACTCCAGCCTAAGCCAAGAGGAAGCGGTGGATTGCAGCTCCCTCTTCACAGTAGGAACAGAGATCAATTTCAGAAATACAGGTTCCAGATCAGAAGAAACACTACGGGCCAGATAACAACTCGAACGTTAAAGGTTAAACTCAAATGGAAAATTTTATCGTCTGCTGTTTTCCATTTGCGGCTTGGCTTTATCGTCGGTATTGCGACTGAGCCGCAGCTCAAATCATAATATCTAAGACGCAACATGATATACATAGTTACATAGTTACATAGTTATATAGGCTGAAAAAAGACATGCGTCCATCGGGTTCAGCCTCTCCCACATAACCTACTGCTGTTGATCCAAAAGAAGGCAAAAAACCCAGTCTGAATGCTTGCCAATATGCAACATACTGGGAAAAAATTCCTTCTTGACCCCAGAATGGCAGTCAGATTTCTCCTTGGATCAAGAAGCTTTTACCCACATATTAAATATTATAACCCTTAATATTCTGTGTCTGCAGGAAGTCATCCAGTCGTTTTTTAAAAGTCTGTACAGACTCTGACCCAACCACCTCAACAGGCAGAGAATTCCACAGCTTGATTGTTCTCACCGTAAAATAACCCTTCCTATGCTTTAAGCTAAATTTTCTTTCTTCCAGTCTAAATGGATGACCCCTTGTCCTGTGTATAGTCCTGTTAATGAATAGGTTATCAGACAATGGTTGATAATGGCCCCGTATATTTTATATAAGGTTATCAGATCCCCTCTAAGGCGCCTTTTCTCTAAACTAAACAGGTTTAAGCTTGTTAGTCTTTCCTCATAACTTAACCCTTCCATCCCCCTTATTAATTTAGTTGCCCGTCTCTGCACTTTTTCTAACGATATAATATCTTTTTTTAAGACAGGTGCCAAAATTGCACGGCATATTCAAGGTGCGGCCTGACCATTGATTTATACAGAGGCAAAATTATGTTTTCATCCGTGAGTGAAATCCCCTTTTAATGCATGCCAGTACTTTGCTGGCCTTGGCGGCTGCTGTTTGACATTGCACATTGTTACTTAGTTTGAAGTCTATATCTACAGTAGCGCTCAGCACTGTGGTATTATCAGCTTCAGGAGTCCATAAGACTCCATGGAGACGGCGGGGAGCTTGTGCGAGTGAGATCCGGACGGTGAGTTGGATGGATATTGGTCCCAGTGCTCCTCTGCCCGCGGAGCGAGGAAGCAGCAGATTGAGCAGGTCTTGCCACTAAGGGATTTAAGGTGAGTATGGGGTTTTTTGGTGGATTTAGATTTATGTGTTGAGCCTATCGGCTCACTTTATAATCCCCCACTGTACATTTCTTGCCCCATCTTCCCGCACCTCTCCCCATGCATCCGCTACTTCTATGCCCAGCTATTTACCCTCACCTAGTGTGTCACCCCTCTCCTTTTAGATTGTAAACTCTCAAGCAGGGTCCTCCCTCCTACTGCTCTGTTTGTGGAACTCATATGTATTTTTGTTCCTCTATCTCACCCTTTTTGCAGCACTACTTGTTGTCAGTTTCCCCATCACGAACTGTACTGTGCCTGCATCCTGAATCCAGGCAGCACATGAAAGGTGCAGCCCATGCTCAGCACAGGTCCTGAAACAGTTAATCACAGCACACACGCCACAACCCTGTCTGAAAGAAAGGTCCACACCCCCCCTCTCTACCTTGGCCAGCATTAAAGTCTAAACCGGAAAGTGTGCAGACCTGTTCTATGTTACCGGTGTTATACCAGACCCCCTGTACCAGACCCCCTGCTTGCCCAATGACTAAGGAACTCCACGAGCCCTTTGACCACGGATCACCCCTTGACCATTCTCTGGATTACCCTCTTGTACCTTTGCCTGGATCTCCCTTGTATCTGTTTACAATCCTCCACCCACTCTGTGTGTATTCCGGCATATTGGGCTCAGACACCCCTATACCTGCGGTGCCATCCTAGTGCCTTCCCTGACACATGTTGGTGCTTATAAATACTTGTAACTGTAAATGTAACTGAGTGATTGTGCTGAAGCTCATTCACCTGACACCAGTGTTTGAAAATTTGTTATTCTTTTCAGAATAACATCAGGTTCAGATGGAAAATGAGCTGGATGAAATTAGCTCGTTCTCCATCTCCTAGGGGCACATTATCGTCTCTCATATAAAGTGTTGGAGACATTAATGTACAGTCAGCAGCTGCTTCATCTGAGACGCAAGCTCAGCTTGCGTCTCATATTTAATAGGATATTGTAAAATTAAGCACAACACTCGGGCCGTTATGTTGTATGGCTTGAGCACTGACGTAATGTCCTGGTTGTAATCTGGCCCAACGTTGGAATAGCTTGTTCTTCTCATTCTGACCTCAATTTAATGACTCCTGTGCAAAGTATAGGAGTCTTTAATTTACAGTAACCGGATGCAATGTTCCTAATCCCTTTGTGTTTACAATATACTGTAAAGAGAAGCATTTCCCTTCATTTAAATATTTATCTTCTTTAATGATACATTAGGTCGCGGCTCAAAATTTCAAGTCCCAAGCTACTAATCAGGCCATAAAGGTTACGCGCCATCAGTTGCTCCACCTAACCCCTACCCAGCCTTTAACTCTGCCCCTAAACACACAAAATAATTTATTGTGCTGCCTGCGTGTGCATTTCCACTCGCCCTCACTTTATTTCCACTCGCCAAATGTTAGTAGGTGAGTGGAAATTTTGAGCCCTGCATTAGGTTATCATGTTGATAATGCATTACAAAAGTGCTATGCCCCATAACACTGGACATATGATGAGCTACAGTGCTTTCCAGTGATGTACAGTAAATGACATGTTTGCTAGGTATTCATAGTAAGACTCCTCGTTCCCTACAATATTACTAAAAGTGAGCAAAAGCAACCATTATATTGCACGAGGATGAAATACTGCATGCCGTCCTGTTCACTTGTTATGTCTGGTAGTCACTGGCTTGTCTGAGTTTGCAACTGTCTCTTCAAATACAATAAAACACAATGTAACTTGCATGAACTGGATTGTCTTGAGCTGAATCAAAGCAGGTTCCATGGAGAGGTTGTGGTTCTATCCCCTAATGATGAGATGGTGACACAACACCCAGCAATAAACAAATCCATGCTACTCTTAACAGAGAGCTCTTATCACAACTCAGCATGAATAATAATTTGTGTTTCTATACCTTTCATTGCACTTTTGATAGCTCTGGAGGTTTTTAGCTTTGGATTTGCAAGTCCACTTTGATTTTACGTATCATGATATAATTCATAGTAATGTGGAATATCATGAAGACGTAGGATGCCATTCGTTGAATTAGATCCATTTGTTTAGTGGGCAATGATGTGCTGGTTCCTTTCATAAATCATTATATCCTATATTTTAACCCCTTAAGGACCAATGACGGAACTGTTCAGTCATAAATGCATTGACTTTAAAGACCCTTGGTCCATAATGAGTTAATTGTTGGTATTCTTGTTAGAAACATATATATGATGTATATGACTCATATAGGCCCTAATCTATAGATACAAAGTGATGTTTTAGGAAACTGAAAATGGTACTCAGGTCTATGTCCCTTGTCAAGTGGCCCAATGCAGCAGAATGTCTTCTATGTCAACATGAAAGCATTATAGATATTATTATTGTCATTATTTACATAGCGCCAACAGTTTCTGCAGCGCTTTACAATAACCAAAGGGAACGAGATAAACGGACATATGATGGAAACAAGAGGTGCAGAGGGCCCTGCTCATAGGATCTTACAATCTAGAGGATATGGGATATAGATTGTCCAGAGACATGCTTAGCTGAAGATAGAGGTCCTGGTAGCAAATACCTAATGATGGAAGAATTAGAGTGAGTCCTTTGTAGTTCATGGGAAATATCTACCTCCAACTGGTCTCTCTGGAAAGTTTACAACAGCACTGGTTAGCTTTACACCAGCGTTGGAATAAAGCCCTTAATATTTTAGATTTATACCATTTGGCCTTTAAAGTGCCACTACCATGAAAAAAATGAAATGTCCTTACTGTGTTTATTTTATGTTGCTGATTTCTTACATGTGCTTTGTTTTTCTCTTGTATGTTTAATTAAGTACATATTTTACTCTATATGTGTTACTGGTTGCATCCATTGTGTGATCTTTTGTGATGTAAACTCCCCCCCCCCGCCACAGTATATTAACATCACTTGCGCCTCACTGTGTGGCTTTGGCCATAGAATGGAGTCTGTGGGTCAGTCAGCAATGTAGTGTGTGGGATGTATTCAAAGGACATCATTAGAAGTCTTTTAAGCTCCCTGTCTCATCTCATTCAATTGCCATCTCTTATCCCGAGGAGCGTACAGAACACTATAGGCTTATCTAAACATTCACTCCTCCACTCCAGTGACGGTTAAATTCTGAAGAAGATAAACCACTGCAGCAAAGTAAAACTTTTGAACAAATTTTGGTAAATGTGGCCTTATGGAAAAAATCCACAAAATTGAAATAGGAGATTAAAAAAACCTACCGTTATCTTTTCCTTTATACATGCAATTAATTCAAAGAAAAATAAATAGCAGCATGTGATTTATAATGGGGGGTTATTCAGAGAGCACTGAAAATTAAGCCACATTTCGGTGCTCTGTCCCTCGGCGCACTTCGACACCCTTAATTCGCCAACCCTCTGATGAATTCAGCATTCACTGCAGGGTCCTCGAAGTGCGCCAAATCGATGCACCGAACTGATGAACCCTACGAACGCAGCAGCAAACTGTCGAAAAACCACCGAACGAATTGAAAAACCAACGAAAAAACCCTGAATTGATCCAAAAAAACCAATGCAAAACCACCGAATCATTCCGAAAAACCACCAATTGCATCTGCCGATACGTCAAACAGACCGCGGTATTGCTCCGAAAAAAGCCGACCAGCTGCCAAACAGGGATAAAGAAATAAAAAAAGCACCACAACTTTTAAAAGATGTTTAAAAACAAAAAGTGCATGAAAATGCCAAGAAGTAATATATAAGGTCCTATGAATAACAATAAAGAAGTATGTTACAGAATAAAGAAAAACACCATATAATTAAAGAGACTTTTTGCTGCAAATGAAAATAATAAACGGTTTATTAGATATTGTATAAAAACAGGAATATTTTAAACATTGAAACCTAAGGGATTCGCCTGATTAAACCTGTCGAATGAAACCACCGAACATCAGGGCATTTTGCTGACATTCCGCTGCTGTTCAGTGTTCTCTGAATAGATTAACCATTACTTCTCTATGGTGAGTTCACTGCCGCCGAACGTCACCATATTTCGCTGGCATTTCGCCAACATTTTGCGAACTGCCAGCTTTTTGAATAGTCTAATGGCCACGAAATTGCACCGTACGGGCAAATTCCCCATTTGGTGCAATTTCATAGCCATTTCTGTGCTCTCTGAAAAGCCCCTAATGTGTTTTTGTTTGTAAAGCACAAGTAATCTAGTTGCAGCTTATGTAAGTGATAGTGTCCCTTTAATGTATTCTTGCTTGAGAACATTATCAGGGTAATTCAAAGAGATTCGAAATGTCACCGCACAATCGGTGACTTTTCGTTCTCTTCAATTCGGTTCCTTTTGCCGATCCCATTTCGGTGACCCGGCGGTGTATTCAGCAAGCACCACAGGGTCCCCGAATTGCAGGGAAAAGCTACCGCAAACCCGACGAAAACTAACTGCAAAACCCACCGAATGCACGCCGAAAACCCTCAAAACTATCTGGATTAACCCGCGAAAAACCCGAGCAGGAGCCGATCACACGCAGCCGAAGCAGCCGAGACCGCAGACGAGGCAGTGAATAAATTAGCAAAACAGTTTGTATGAATGTTTGAAAATGAAACGCTGTTTGCAAAGAAACTACTGAGTGAAAATGTCTGAAATTTACATATGAGGTCCAGGGAGTGATAATAAAGAGGGCTGTTACAGAAAAAATAAGTAAACTTTAAAAAAATCAAAAACAAATCTGACTTTTAAAAAAACAAAACAGGAAAATGCTTAAAATATCCTAAAAAATCTATAAATAAAGAGACTTTTTGCTGCAGAATTTTATAATGAACGGTTTATTAGATAATGAATTAAAACGGGAATATTTTTAACATTGAAGCCTATGGGATTCTCCAGAATTAACTTGCCGAATTAAACCACTGAATGGCAGGGCATTAGGGGAACCTTTCACTGCTGGTTTGTGTTCTCTGAATAGCCGAAGCAGTGCTTTTCATGGGGATTTCACTGCCCTCAAACAGGCACCGAACAGGCACCGTATGTTCAGGCAATTCGCTAGGATTTGGCGAATTGCCTGCTCTCTGGATGGCTGAATGGCCAGGAAAGGTAACTGAACGTTAATTTTCAGCGTTCGGTTACCTTTCTCAAGCAATTCGGATCTCTTTGAATAACCCTGTATATTTCAGAATGCAGCAAAGACGATCTTGCTGTAACGTGTTTGGTAGACCTACGTCACTTTGAGCAAAATATATTCTCACACCACAAATGGTTAAGATTTATTTCACGGTGTGGATGTCACATGTGTGGTGTTTCTGACAACAAAGGGATTATGTCTGTTGATCCACTCCTTCAGTAGTACATATTGTGTTGTAGTGACGCTTATATGTGATATAACTTTGATGAGTGAAACTTTTCCTTCAGTATAAAGTGAACTGTAACTTAATCTGATCCGCCATTACTACCAAACAGCCGGAGGAGAATCTCACATTTACTTCTCAGGTTTTTGAGCCGACAGAGAATAACAGGCCTGGAATTCCAGCGAGACTATTATTAAAGTCTAGGGGCTCTATTACATTCCTTGCGCAAAAAAACTCACGCAGCGCATTAATTTGTGCACGAAGCGTTAAATGTTAACGTGCGTAAATTAACGCTGGTATTACAATCCGCGTGCATTTTTTCATCCGTCAAAAAATAACGTACGTTAAAAAAGATGCGCAAAAACGCGCGCGCATTAACGTTGCGCTCAGAAATCAGTGTGCAGACTGTTTTTTTAACGCGATTCAGCCAATCAGAATTAAGCACCACAATTGTCTCCCGTTAAGTTTTTGCGCCTGTCAAAATGAATCTGAGTATATGTGCTGCAGCAATAATAAAAACACGCACAACGTCTCAATTTTATTGTTTGGGTATGTGTAGAATGTGTAACTATACTTTGCTGTATTTTTTTTTCGTGCTGGTGTATTTGGTTTCGGCCAGGACGTTCAGATTTTCCATTAACACCAGCTTTTAAAAGACGTCAAAATTATGCGTGCAAACGTTGTCCGTTATATTTTGCTCATAGATTGTAATACCATCCGCGTACCAGCGCACAAACGCATTTGCGCTCACAATGTTAAGTATAGCACGCGCGCAGTACATTATGCTCGCAAAGGGTTTGCGCAGGTTCACCCGCAGTAGACGTTAACGGGCATTTTTTGCGCGGACATTGTAATACGACGTTCTGCGTAAAGGGTTTTTCCCCTCGCGTTAATGCGTTTTTGCGCACGCATTAACGTCTACGCGAAGAATGTAATAGAGCCCTAGTATTTTACACAAGTCGACAGAAACTCGATCGAACCAGAGAAGCTGCCCTCTGTCTGATATATCGTTGAGTCACAAAAGAGGCGTCCGAGCAGATATTTCAGCACAAAATAGTGACCTGCCGCTACGTGCCTTCAGTGTGTGGACTCTGTCAGTCTTAGGCCTTTTTTATGGGTGTTTTTTTTTTTTTCAATCAGAAAGACTTAGCTTTTTAGCAAGGGTGGCGACACTGACTAAACCGGTTTCTTGACAAGCCTCATTCCCCAAATACTGAAAATTTCCGTCTTACCGGAGATTCCAGCCAGGGGGTAAACACATAGACACCCTCACACACATACACAATCACTCAATACATTTTGCCCAATGTGCCACTAAATAAAATCATGTAACAAAAATGCCCTTTTTCATTTAACGTTGGCAATGAAGAGGTGTATTTAAACCCTGATGTAAACTTAACTAGAGCTTTAGTAAATTTCACAGAGCCATTAAGGACAATACCACTAACATAAGCTGTAACTAGATTGCAACACATTATAAAACACATTATAAAACATGCTGGGAATTTTTTTTCGTTGTTCGAATTAAATTTATATAAAAAGGAAAAATAAAGTTGAGGATTGAAAGCACAAAAGAAACCACAAGAATGTCCCTTTACCACTTCACTATCAAGTGACTTTCCAAAAAAAAAAAAAAACTGTGGTTTTCTGGAAAAATAATTGTAATTGATTATAAAGTAAGAAATATTCGGGAATATTCCCAGTGTATTTCGTACTGTAATAACCTATTTGACAAGCAGGTGGCATCATCTACCGGGCAAATGGAATTATTGCAGTTAGAGCTGCAGCTTGAGGTTCCCTGCATCGGCTGCTGAACGTTCGATAAGGACATCCAGTTTTAAGCAGTATTAGCACCTTGGGCATTATGCCCACAGGGCTAAAATTTAAGGGGCACCCTCTGCAACCCAAAAGCAAGCGAATTTCATTTGCTTTTGTCCTGCACAGCTGTAGATCAAGATTACTCGATATAGGGCACCTGATGGTGCCTTTAAAGACCAGAGTTATCTCAATCTCAGGAGTGATGGGATTAAGAACCAATAAAATGGGCAAGAAGACTACAGGGCAATGGCATTCTCATTTTGCATGATTCCACAGAGCAGTCCATGGAAACTATTTTCTCTATATTTCTCCAATGGGCATACATGGCCTGCAGTCTTTGACAAATTAACACATCGCTATACAATTTTTGCAAGAGATTTGTGCCCTGGAAATTAACTTCCCATCTCTCACAACCAGGGGTCAAGTCGAGCAGGAACGCGTGGGACCACAGTTCCTTCACTATTTTCTCAGGGGGAACTCTCTTCCAAAGTCCTCCTTTGGCCCACACACTTAAAAGCAGTTATTAGGTTTCCATTATATGATTCCTTATTAATTCACCAGAAATATATGATATTTATTAGAGTTATCATAAGGAGTCCCTAAAACCAGTCTATTTTTTTTATCATTAAACATAGTGCTGATTTAACCCCTTCACTGCTGAGGCATTTCACGCCTGTGTGCTGAGCTCATTTTTACCGCTTTCGCTCATCATGTTTAAACGCGATTTGAAGCCACATTTTAATAAATGACCCAGACATATTATATATCGTTCTTTCCGGCAGACTACGCAGATTCATAATATATCATTTTTATATGTATACGTCATTACCTGCCTGTATATTATAACAAAAAATACAATAAAAATTGAATTTTTAATCATCTGCAGTGTGTAAAGTGTTTTTTTTTCACATTTTATCACATGAGCGTTTGCGGTTATGTTTTCTATGGGGTGCGCTTGTACAAAAAATTTGAAATGGGGACTTGTTACTTTTTTTGGGGGGAATTACGTGATTTTTAGCAAACGCACCCCATAGAAAAAAATCATTAGTGCAGCATCATTGTTCACATTATAATTGAAATGTGAAAAATATCGCTGCATTAATAAAAACAACACACAAAAAAAAAACCATGTTTTTTTTTATTTATTTATTTTTTTAAATTTATTTATTATTTTTTTTTTTTTTTATTATTTGTTTTTTACTTTTTACCTAGTCATGTTGGGTATCATTCGAAAGGCCATGCTCAGGCCTTTCAAATGACACCCTCCATGACCCCCTAGCTGTTCTGGAGATATCGGGGTTCACAAGAACCCCCTATCTCCACCAGGGGATTTCCTTGGGAAATCCCCGGCAGCTAGGGGTTCCCCGGCTATCTGACGTCATCACGCTATGCGTGATGACGTCAGACAGCGAGGGGAGTCCCGGGGGCGGAGCCGCCATCCAATATGGCGGCCCCCACCGGAGATAGGCTGCACTTCGGCGCCGCAAGGTGCTGAAGTGCAACCCAGCACTTGAGGGGTTAAAGCCAGGCATCGCTTAAAAGGGGAGACTCTCCCCTTTTAAGCGGTGCCTGGCTTTTACCGCTGCTCCTTCCCGATCGGGAGGGAGAGGGATCCGAACGGATCCCCCCCCTCCCTTCCAGGCTATCTCCCGGCATTGCCGGGGGGTCGCCTGGAAATGACGTCATCGCGCATGGCGCGATGACGTCATTTACGCCGGGAGGCGCTTGACTTCAGCGTCTGAGGACGCTGAAGTCAGAACGCCGTGGGACCCCGGACAGAGAGGTGAGTATCTCCGCCGGGGGTCCCGCACAGCTGATGACGTGTGGGGCACGTCCTCAGCATGCAACGTGCATCAATGAGGACGTGTCCCACACATCTTCAGCAGTGAAAGGGTTAAATGCAACATATCCATGGTTAATTGAGCATCAGAAATCTTGGAGGTTTCCATACTTAATTTTTTTAGGATCAGACACCAGGGCCGGATTTGCATCTTAGGAGCCTGTAGGCACAGAAATATGGAGCACTCCTACACCCCCCCCCCCAAAAAAAAAACATGCCAAAATGATTTTTAAACTTTCGTTTTGGGGAAACTAAGTTAAATAATATCTTATTTGTTTTTTTATTGTTACATAAATTTAACGGGTTATATTTGGTATCGCTGGAAAGGCCATAGTCTGGACTTTCCAATGATACCTCATATGTCCCTCTAGCCCTTAGGGCTCTGGATAGTACTGCATCACTGTGGTCTAAATGATTGTAAAAAAAAAAAAGATTTACAAAAATGATTTTTTTTACAGAGCAAGGCACCCACTTCTGGCAGGTGCCTGTAGTCACATGCCTACTCTGCCTAGTTATGAATCCGGCCCTGCTCATATCCACCAATTTGTGAGAGTTTGGGAGTGTGTTTTGCAGTGTACGCACATCTTGCTCTCTCGTGAGAGCTCTGTGCATAGGGGAATGCATTCCCCCCTTCTTGCAAGCTGAACCATTATGGAAAAGTAGGACCCCTGCCCATGATTTATGGGTTCCACCAAGAGAATAGAGGGGCATTGTGTACATTCTGTTATTTTTGACCTTTGGTTCTTTACCAATAAATTTAACACAAAAAACATGGTGGCTCCACAAAAACCAGCTCTGGCATTACTAAAAATAAGTAACAGAAATGTCACTGACATCCCTTTACACATAGAAATAAGAAACGGCATAGATACAGTATATGACTTCTTTCCTAGTCTGGTAAATGTTCTACAGAGTTAGCATTACATACAGAAGAAATGTTACCTCCCACAACATAACGCTGCTTTCTGCCTCTCTCAGCACCTTTCTCTGTCATCTATAGAAGTATCTACACATGACCAGGCAGGTTCACAGGGCTGCACAGGGAATGTGAATATGTAACAGGAACGCCTGCACAGGCAAGATCCGACAGCTAAAACTGCCAGTAATAAAACACAATGAGGATGAGAATCATTCATTTACTTTCCATTTCTTTCTTCTCATAAAGCTTAGAGATTAACCACATCCCATATAGTACTGATTTTGCCCAAATATACACCCTTTGCAGCCTTAAACACATTCCCTTCTTTTCAGTGTAGGCAGAGAGGGGAGCAAGAAATCCATATGGCAAGCCAAATCAACAGAAGTCTATAAAATTCACTAAGAAAGTAAAAAAAAAAGAAATCCACTAGCCATTATTTTAGTGTTTCCCAAAGATTTCTGGAGCAAATCTATTAAATTCAAGCTGTTAATAAAGTGCTACTGAAGGCAAAATTCATTGTGAGACGTTAATCACTAGTGACTCCCGATTGTTTGCTCCATTACAAGTGAGCAGCCAGGTTAGCGGCTTGAGTTGTAATATTTTGGAGCCACAAACAGATACTGATAATTAGTGATGGGCTGAACACCCCCGTGAACATTTGAAAAAGTTTGAATTCGAACGAGAACACGATTCAAACTCAATGCAAGTCAATGGAACTAGAATGTTCGAATTTTAGAGTGCGCTCCAAGAGGGCATATATGCAAGATATTTGCCATAAAAGGTGTATGGGGGTCCGGGTAGTGCCCTGGGGGACAGGAAAGAAGGAAAAAAAGGAAAAGAAAAAACGTTTTTAAAGGAACAGTGATTTTTCCATGACATAAAGGTTAAGAATAAAAACGAAAAATTCCTTCAAACATCGTGCCTAGGATGTCCCCATAACCTACCCGTGAAGTGGCGGATTTGTAGGATGTATAGAAACATTTTTTAAAAAAGAAAAAAATGACATTTCAAATGACGGTAAATGGTTTTCCTTTAATCTATTCATAAACAACTGCTTGGGGCAGCAGCCTGTATGAAAAGAGGAGATGTTTTAGGATACGCAGAACAAGTTTAGTGATTTTTTGGCTAAATTATGGTGAAACTTATGCAGGCTTTGGATGAAAGTAACAACAGGTGCATTAAAATTGGACCTTTGGTGCCAGCTAGTGCCTTCACACCGTAACCCCTCTGAGGTATTGTGGAAGAGTGCAGGGGTGGACCCTGCCGTCAAATATTACAATGATATGAATCTGGTACACGCGTCAGTGCACCCAAATATTGGGCCTTTGGTGCCAGCTAGTGCCTTCACACTTTAACCCCTCTGAGGTATTGTTTTCCAGAAATCTGCTATAACTCAGTGATACACCCTGATAGCTGGCAGTGCCAAGACACAGATTAAAATTTCCAGAAATCTGCTATAACTCAGTGATACACCCTGATAGCTGGCAGTGCCAAGACACAGATTCAAATTCCCAGAACTCTAGTATAACTCAGTGATACACCCTTATAGCTGGCAGTGCCAAGACACACTGATTCACTCCTACAACACACACGCTGGGGTTGCAGGGAAGCCTTATATAGTGTGCTGCAGGACTTAGCTCTGTGAGCCCATGATTGGGCAAAATTTGCCCAATCAGGACTCTGAGTCCTGATTGGCATAGTCTTGCACCTGTCTTGCACCTGACCTGTGGTCAGGTGCAAGGCGGTAGCCAATTACAAGCTTCAGGCCAGTGGAAAAGTGCATTGTGGTCCATTGTGGTGCATTGTGGGCGAACACGAACCGAACACGCGGAAATGTTCGGTGTTCGACGAACAGTCGAACGGCCAATGTTCGATGCGAACTCATGTTCGCATCGAACCGCCAGCCCATCCCTACTGATAATGTCCCTGGCGTCCCCTCCTGGAGTTAAGGCAAAGTCCTATAAACCAGTGTTTCTCAACTCTGGTCCTTAAGCTTCCTGCACAAGCGCCACTCACACACCACACAGGGATAGGGTGGGATATAGCCATGCACATATACAGAGAGCAGTGCTCACTGACAGGAGGGGTAATATGTGTATAGATACGGAGATTGCTGAGGAATATACTGACTGACAGGAGGGATAATATGTGTATAGATACACAAAGCACTACTCTCTGCACATGTGCATGTGTATATTCCACCCTGTCCCTGTGTGGCGTGTGAGTCACGCATACGCAGGAAGTGGGAGGCAGTATCTGACAATTAGACATTGCCCCCTCGCTTGCTGAATCGGACCTGGTGATTATGACGATCTGCGCATGGGCGGGTCTGACGTGACGACCAGTTGGTCGCCAGATCTGCTGACGTTACATCATTCCTGTGCATGCGCAGTTCGTTGGATTCATTATGTGACAAGAGGCAGTATTCAACAGACCACTGGCATTGAGAAACACTGCTATAAACCGCCAGGGCCTAAAAACGTATCAATGGTTTATTAGCTCAAAGTCTGACTGAAACTAGAAAGCAGCAAAAACATATGCATTGGAAATGTCACTGTCAAAACGGAAAGTTTTAATTGCCAAGAATTTAAGTGAAGTTGAAATATCACCGCTTTCATAAGAATCCGTATCATAATTAGTAATTAGTGTTGGAATCAGGGGTAGGAGGTGAATAGTTTTAGGTGTGCCTTGGGTTGCAGTTATCAGGTTTTAGCATTGGGGGATGTTGGATTTAAGGGGGTTTTAGGCATCGGAAACACATGCCTGTGAGGAAACAAACAGTGTTATTCAGAGAGCGTGAAAAGCAGGAGAATGACTGGAGAATGAAATATTCTAGGTCAAAATAGCCGATTTGGAAAGTGAGATGAAAGGGCGAATTTTTCTGGTTTGGCTATTTTGACCTAGAATTTTTCATTCTCCTGCTTTTCTCCTGCTTTTCACGCTCTCTGAATAAACCTGAAAATGTGACGAAAAGATCCCACAACCCTTGCATACTGAAATCGTTTCTTTACTCTTTATTTTAACCTAAAACCCTTCGAGGGTCTCACAGAATGCACAATCTGAGCGACGACTTTAGAGTTCATGCTCAAACTGTATGAGAAATCTGATCATGTAGATGCGTTCTTGCCAAGGATCTGAAGGAGAGACACACCCAGTTGTTATAACAGAGAAACACAAAGGGCAGGGACCAGCATAAAATGCACAAAGGCAATTATTTACTCAAGTTGAAAGTCGAGTAATGAATAGTGTAGGAATCACTGACATTAGCAATACTTTTTTTCCAGCAGAGGTAGGGCTGAAAAGAGAACTGTGTTGATTGAAGTCCCACTAGTATCAAAAGTGTATCGAAAAATAGAAATTGCTTTCTGATCCATTAAGTTCCCTAATCAAAATCCCTTCTGATCATTAACCTGTTCAGTAATATCACAAGTCACTTAATTTTTCATTATGTTTGAAAATTCAGAAGCAGCGAACAATAAGGTGATATATTATTTCTGCCAGGTCTTTAGTTATACAGGTTGAAAAACAGATGTGCGTCCATCGGGTTCAGCCTTTCACATATCACCTACTGCTGTTGATTAGGGATGAGCCGAACACTCCCCGAGTTCGGTTCGGAGACGAACCCGAACTTTCCAAATGTTCGGCTCCGAACCTGAACCTGAACTCGAACTCAATACAAGTCAATGGGGCTGAAAATTCGGTTTTAAGGCGAGGGTCAGACGAACGCATTTTTCACGTTGTCCGTGAAAAAGTGCGTTCGAACGAATGGACGTATTTTTTCACGGAATACGCGATAGCGGTCATACGATGCGCATTTTCGTCCGTGATTTTGTACGGATCATCAATAAAACCCTTTTTGCGTCTGGACGTTATGTTGGCCGGACGTGTGCAGCGTCTGACGTCTCCCAATCACGCAAACACGCCGCTATGCGGCCGCAGCGCACTCTGTACGTCAGTAGTAGCGGTTTGACGTTCTCTAAAAAATGCGTTCGTTTGCCACTTGCATTGCGTGGACGAACTTTCGTGCGGCCGTTCGTCGTATGTTCCCCGGCATTGGACGTCATTTGCTGCTAGCACGGCCGTGATTTCGTGCGGCTAAACGCACATTAAAACAGCTTTCGTCTGACCTTAGCCTTAGAGTGCCCTCCAAGAGGGCATATTTGCTAGATATTTGCCATAAAAGGTGTATGGGGGTCTGGGTAGTGCCCTGGGGGACAGGAAACAAGGACAAAAAGTAAAAAAAAAAGTTTTTACAGGGACAGTGAGTTTTCCATGAAATAAAGGTTAAAAATAAAAATGAAAAATTCCTTCAAATATCGTGCCTAGGAAGTCCCCATAACCTGCCCGTGAAGTGGCGGATTTCTAGGATGTATAGAATTATGTAAAAACCAAAAAATGACATTTCAAATGACGTAAATGCTTTTCCTTTAATCTATCCATAAACAACTGCTTGGGGCGGCAGTCTGTATGAAAAGAGGAGACATTTTCGGACACGCAGAAAAAGTTTACTTATTTTTTGGCGGTGAAAAGCAGGACAATGACTGGAGAATGGAAAATTCTAGACCAAATAGCCGATTTGGAAAGTGAGATAAATGGGAGAATTTTTCTGGTTTGGCTATTTTGACCTAGAATTTTCACTTCTCCAGTTATTCTCCTGCTTTTCACCACTCTCTGAATAACCCTGTGAATGTTTAATCCCAAGGTGAAAAATAATTGCTCGGACGCACTTTTTGACGGTCGCTGCGAAAAATGCGTTAGTCTGACCCTAGCTTTATCTCACTTTCCAAATCGAGTATTTGGTCCAGATTGTTCTCTTTTCCTGCCATTCTCCTGGTTTTCACCTTTCTCTGAACAACCCTGAGAGAGAGGCAAAAGCCAGGAGAACTGGCAGGAGAAGAGAACAATCTAGACCAAATAGCCGATTTGGAAAGTGAGATAAATGGGAGAATTTTTCTGGTTTGGCTATTTTGACCTAGAATTTTCTCTTCAGTCATTCTTCTGAGTTTCATCTTTCTCTGAGTAACCCTGTCAGGGTTATTCAGAGAGCGGTGAAGAGCAGGAGAATGACTGGAGAATGGAAAATTCTAGGTCAAAATAGCCAAACCAGAAAAATTCTCCCATTTAGGCTAGGGTCAGACTAGCGAATTTTTAACGTGCGTTTAGGCGCACTTAATCACGGCCGCACTAGCAGCAAATGACGGGCAATGACGGCCAATATACGAAGTACGGTCGCACGAAAGTCCGGCTGCGCAACGCAAGTGGAAAATGAATGCATTTTTTCGAGACCGCAGAACCGCTAGTACGAATGTACAGAGTGCGCTGCGTCCACTAGCGGCGTGTGTGCGTGATTTGGAGACGTCAGACCCTGCTCATGTCCGGCCAACATAACGTCCAGACACCCAAAGTTTCCTGGTTTGGATCCGTAAAAAATCATGCACAAAAATGCGCATCGTATGACCGTTTTCGCGCATTCAGTGAAAAAAACGCACTTTTTGACGGTCGCTGCGAAAAATGCGTTAATGTGACCCTAGCCTTATCTCACTTTCCAAATCGGCTATTTGGTCCAGATTGTTCTCTTTTCCTGCCATTCTCCTGGTTTTCACCTTTCTCTGAACAACCCTGAGAGAGGTGAAAGCCAGGAGAACTGGCAGGAGAAGAGAACAATCTAGACCAAATAGCCAATTTGGAAAGTGAGTTAAATGGGAGAATTTTTCTGGTTTGGCTATTTTGACCTAGAATTTTCACTTCTCCATTTATTCTCCTGCTTTTCACCGCTCTCTGATTAACCTAGGGGAATGTTTAATCCCGAGGGGAAAAATAACATTGCTTAAGGCTAGGGTCAGACGAACGCATTTTTCGCGTCGACCGTGGAAAAGTGCGGTCGAACGAACGGACATATTTTTTCACGGAATACGCGGTAGCGGTCATACGATGCGCCTTTTCGTCCGTGATTTTGTACGGATCATCAATAAAACACTTTTTGTGTCTGGACGTTATGTTGGCCGGACATTAGCAGCGTCTGATGTCTCCCAATCACACAAACACGCCGCTATGCGGCCGCAGCGCACTCTGTACGTCAGTAGTAGCGGTTTGACGTTCTCGAAAAAATGCGTTCGTTTGCCACTTGCGTTGCGCGGACGAACTTTCGTGCGGCCGTACTTCGTGTGTTCCCCGGCATTGGACGTCATTTGCTGCTAGCACGGCCGTGATTTTGTGCGGCTAAACGCACGTTAAAGCTGCGTTCGTCTGACCCTAGCCTTAGATGTTATTTAGAATTTTTTTCAAACACCAGTTAAATGCAGCATATTAGGAAGTTTTAGGAGGGAAATTAATTCTCAAATCTCAATCAGAAGCAGACACCACCCCACCCCCTCAGTACCTCAGTATAGCGTACAATGTATCAAATTGATTACCAGACTAAAAACACCTGGTGTTATGCCCGTTTGTGAACAGAGGTCATTTAGAGTTGAGAATCTTTCCACGTACACATTAGTTTTTAATTCAATATCTAATAAACCGTTGCTTATAATATTCTGCAGTAAAGAGTCTATTTCTATATTTTTTGGTATTTTTTTAAGCTTTTTCTATAATTTTTTCAAAATTTCTTTTTTTTTTCGAACTCGAACCGAACACACCCAAAAGTTCGAAGTTCGCGAACTTTCGAACTGCCAAAGTTTGGGCCGAACTCCGAACCGTCCGAACCCGAACAGCTCATCCCTACTGTTGATCCAAAAGAAGGCAAAAACCCAGTCTGAAGCGCTCGCCAATATGCAACATACTGGGAAAAAAATCCTTCTTGATCTCAGGTGGCAGTCAGATTTCTCCTTGAATTAAGCATCATTAACCCACATATTAAATATTATGACCCTTAATAGTCTGTTTTTACAGGAAGTCATCAATTTGTTGTTTAACAGTCTGTACAGACTCTGACCCAAAGACCTCAACAGGCAGAGAATTCCACAGCTTTATTGTTCTCACTGTAAGAAAAGGTTTACTGTGCTTTAGGCTGAATTTCCTTTCATCCAATCTAAATGGGTGACCTTGTGTCCTGTGTATAGTCCCATCAATGAATAGGTTTCCAGACAATGGTGGATAATGGCCCCGTATTTATATTTATATACAGTTAGCAGATCCCCTCTAAGGTGCCGTTTCTCTAAACCAGTGTTTCTCAAACCTCTCCTCGGGACCCCCCAACCAGGCTAGGTTTTCCAGATATCTGAAGCACAGCACAGGTGATATGATTTGCTGCTCAGTGATTGCAGGATTCAGTCTGCATTTCCCAAAGGTGATGTGCAAAATCTGGCCTTGTTGGGGGTCCCGTGGAGAGGTTTGAGAAACACTACTCTAAACTAGGGATGAGACGAACACCCCCGCGTTCGGTTCGCATTCGAACTCGAACTTTTCAGAAGTTCGAATTCGAACTCAAACTCAATACAAGTCAATGGGACTCAAAATTCGAGTTTTAGAGTGACCTCCCAGAGGGCATATATGCTAGATATTTGCCATAAAAGGTGTATGGGGGTCCGGGTAGTGCCCTGGGGGACAGGAAACAAGGACAAAAGTAAAAAAAATAAACGTTTTTAAAGGGGACAGTTAGTTTTCCATGAAATACGGGTTAAAAATAAAAATGAAAAATTCCTTCAAATATCGTGCCTAGGAGGTCCCCATAACCTGCCCGTGAAGTGGCGGATTTCTAGGATGTATAGAAACATTTAAAAACAATGTCCGGGTCCGGGTAGTGCCCTGGGGGACAGGAAACAAGGACAAAAAGTTTTAAAAAAAGACGTTTTTAACCCCTTCTCTGCTGACGACGTGTTACTCCCGCTGTATGCTGAGGAGGACGTGTCCCACACGTCATCAGCTTTGCGGGAACCCTGGCAGAGATACTCACCTGTCTGTCTGGGGTCCCACGGCATTCTGACTTCAGCGTCCTCAGACGCTGAAGTCAAGCTCCTCCCGACGTAAATGACATCATCGCGCCATGCGCGATGACGTAATTTCCAGGCGACCCCCCGGCAATGCCAGGAGATCACCTGGAAGGGAGGGGGGGCTCCGTTCGGATCCCTCTCCCTCCCGATCGGGAGGTCCCACAAAAAAAAGCCAGGCACCGCTTAAAAGGAGAGAGTCTCCCCTTTTAGGCTGGGGTCAGACGAGCGCAGTGTTAACGTCCGTGTTGCCCGCACAGAAGTACGTCCGTGATAGCATACAATTGTGTTAAATGGAGCCCCACACACGAAGTACGTCCGCACAGAAGTGTGGACGCATGACGGACGCTGCAAACAGACGCAGGTTAGGCAAGAACGTAATACTGCTAGAACGGACGTGCGGAGTGCGCCACGTCCACAACGTCAGCATAGCTTTGTGTGTGAGTGATGGAGTGTGGTCAGATGGACTGCATTTATACGTACAGCATTTTTGACGGACAGAATGGTTTTTCATTGTAATTTATTTTCCCTGCTACATCAGTCAAAAAATACGTCAGTGAAAAAAACGGACTGTGTGGCCACTACCTTGTCATCAGTCAGAAAGTATGTCTGTACTGCACGGACGCACAGTCCGTACAAAATGCGCTCATCTGACCCTAGCCTTAAGCTGTGCCTGGCTTTAACCCCTTAGGCCCCCGGCACACTAGCGTATTTATGGCTCAAATGCGCCCGCACTTCCCTGCGTCCGTGGGGTTTTGATGGGGAAGGTCCTCCACCGGACGTGAAAAAGCCCTCCCCGTCAAAAAGCTAAACGGACGCTGAAAGGATACAAAGCGCGATTCTCCATAGGAGGATCACGCTTTGTACGCTGAGCGCAGAGAGTGGAAGGAACGTCCACTTTTACGGACGTTCCTTCCTCTGCTCGTGTGCCGCCAGCCTTAGGCACCGGGTCGCACGAAGTGCGGCCTAGCTCCGGTGGGGGCCACCATCTTGGATGGTGGCTCCACCCCCGGGTGCCCCCTCACTGCCTGACGTCCTCACGCATAGCGTGATGACGTCAGATAGCCGGGGAACCCCTAGCTGCCCAGAATCCCCTGGTGGAGATAGGGGATTCATTTGAGGGTTCACAGAGATGCTGTGAGGTTGTGTATAGAGATGCTGTTTGTGTATAGAGATGCTGTGAGGTCGTGTATAGAGATGCTATGAGGTTGTGTAAAGAGATGCTGTGAGGTTGCGTATAGAAATGCTGATGGGGTTGTGTATAGCGATGCTGTGTGGCTGTGTATAGAGATGCTGTGTATAGAGATGCTGATGGGGTTGTGTATAGAGATGCTGTGAGGTTGTGTATAGAGATGCTGTGAGGTTGTGTATAGAGATGCTGTGAGGTTGCGTATAGAGATGCTGATGGGGTTTGGTATAGAGATGCTGTGAGGTTGTGTATAGAGATGCTGTGAGGTTGTGTATAGAGATGCTGATGGGGCTGTGTATAGAGAGGCCTTGCGGTGCCGAAGTGCGGCCTAGCTCCAGTGGGGGCCGCCATCTTGGATGGCGGCTCCACCCCTGGGTCCCCCCTCACTGCCTGACGTCCTCACGCATAGCGTGATGACGTCAGATAGCCGGAGAACTCCTAGCTGCCCGGAATCCCGTGGTGGAGATAGGGTGTTCATTTGAACCCTGATATCTCAAGGCAGCTAGGGGGTCATGGAGGGTGTCAATCGAAAAGCCTGAGCATGGCCTTTCGAATGATACCCAACATGACCAGGTATGAAGTAAAAATATATATATAAAAAAAAAACAATTCCCCCCACAAAATGTAACAAGTCCCCATTTCTAATTTTTGTACTAGCACAACCCATAGAAAACATAACCGCAAACGCTCATGTGCTAAAATGCGAAGAAAAAAAAAACTTTACACACTGCAGATGATTAAAAACTCAATTTGTATTGCTTTTTTGTCATAATATACAGCCAGGACATGACGTATACATATAAAAATGATATATTATGAATCTGCGGAGTCTGCCAGAAAGAACAATATCTAATATGTCTGGGTTATTTAATAAAATGTGGCTTCAAATCGCATTTAAACATGATGAGCGAAAGCGGTAAAAATGAGCTGAGCACACAGCAGTGAAATGCAGCATATTTGTCAGAAACGTGGGGATGGTACCTGGGTGGCACCTGGATGGCAGGGGTATGAGCCCAGGATGCAGTGGTCTGCACTGATAAACAGAGGATATTGATGGTGGAGGGTGAATGGAAATAAAGACTAACCAGGTTGATGGTTGTAATTTGCAGGAACCAGAAATGGGGAATCAGGATCAGGTAGCAGAGTAGCAATAAAGCAACGATGTTCACTCTTCGTGAGCATGAGCTGTAATGAACCAGCTATGACGGAATGGGATGTTGTCCGCCTGCGGGTGTGCTCTATCTGCGTGCCCCCGGCGCTTACCGCTGGCCCGACTACCGAGTGACACGGCACTCGGCGTCTCGTGCGGCCTGGAGTGACCCTGGGGAAGGGTTAGCGGGCGGTGGAGGGGACCCCTGCGGAGAACCAGCCCGACCACTGAGCAACACGGCACTCAGCGTCTCGAGCAACTGGTTCGCTGACCTTGGGGTTGCGGGAGCGTCTGCGGCACGGCGTGCGAATTCGGGAATCGGACCTTCCCACGTAAGGATATTCGGATCTTACGGGCGGAGGAATATTCTGATCTTACGGCCGGAAGAATATTCGGATCTTAAGGGATCGGGGGAATCTTCGGATCTGATTAGCGATCTCCGTCGAGGGAATATTCGGATCTCGCTGGATCGGAGGAATATTCGGATCTTATCTCGGATCACTCGATGTACCGAAGCGCGGTACGCGGTCCGCGCCTTCGGATCTTAAGGTGGTTCGGTTCGGACCCGTACTCTGAGACCACGCGGGATCCTCAGCAAATACGGCCGAAAATAATAGTCATCAGGCGAGGCTGGATGCACTAGTAAATCTGAGTTTATTTTTCACATCACATACATTTATAAACTTTACACCAATATGAGAACAATGGGAATCCCTGCCCGCCCACACAAGTCCCATTGGCCCTCGCTGGCAGGAGGCACCCGGGCCCCGATTCGTATTGGCCGTTACGAATCGGGGAGTTGCCGATTCGGACCGGATGGTCCGAATCGGCCATTTTACGATTCGACCGGATGGTCCGAATCGGCCATTTTCCGATCCGATTATTCAGATTGGAACCACGAGGCGATCGGAAAATGGCGGCGGGCAAGGCAGACAAAGGGAATTGCATTTCACAATACCAACGGGGACACTTTATTACACCACACACAAATCCACATCTAAATACAATACTCAAAACTCCGTGGGTCCCCCAGCACCTAAGGGACTATGGGTATAACTGCCACTATGAACCGCCCCTGGCTGAGGGTGCTGGGCCATTCCGTGACACTCCTCCCCCTTCCCACAGTTCGACGCACCTGGTCTGACCCCCACCGGGTCATACCGGGGAAGTCGGTGCTCCCAGGCCCATAGTCTGTCTGGGGAGGCCGGGCCAACAGGCTTCTCCATTTGGCCTTGCGGCCGTGCCAGGTTGGTTGGGCCCCACGTCATTGGGATTACCCCGTCTGGAAGAGGGGTCATGTGGCTGGGGCGGAGTACCGCCTGTGTCCCCTCCGGGGAGATCTCTCACCCGGGGAAAACGGGTGCTAAATGCACGCACTCCGGGTGCCCAGGTCAATCGTTGAAAAACGCAGTGGCTGCGTGAGGACTCCGGGCCAAAGAGTTGTGGAGAGGGGCAGAGGCCAGCGGCGCTCTGCCCCGTGGCCAGCTCTTCTGCTGGGGAGGTAGGTACAGAAATGACCTCCCGGGAGTCCAGGAAAGGCACCGACTGCGGGGTCAGCAGCTCGGAAAAACCCGGCAGCTCCTCAGGGCCGTCAAAGATTGGGCAGAGCCCAGTGACCCTCTGCCCCATTGCCAGCTTTCCTGCTGGGGGGGTAGGCACAGGAACGACCACCAAAGGGTCAAGTGTGGTCAAACCCGGCTGCTCTTCAGGACAGCCGGGGAGTGGGCAGAGGCCAGCGGCACTCTGCCCCGTGGTCAGCTCTTCCGCTGAGCGAGGATCTCCTTGCAGGAGGATGGTTTCTTCACCCCCCGGGGCAATCAATGGCTGCGCACAGCCCAGCCCGGGGGAACCATCGGTCTGCTCCTCCTGGCAGACTGTGGGCCGTGGGCAGAGGCCAGCGGCACTCTGCCCCGTGGCCAGCTCTTCAGCTGGGTGGGGATCTCCTTGTGCGGGGATGGTTTCTTCCCCCCCTGGGGCAATCAATGGCTGCTCACAGCCCCGCCCGGGGGAACCATCCGTCTGCTCCTCCTGGCGGACCGTGGGCAGTGGGCAGAGGCCAGCGGCACTCTGCCCCGTGGCCAGCTCTTCAGCTGGGTGGGGTTCTCCTTGTGAGGGGATGGTTTCTCCCCCCCTGGGGCAATCAATGGCTGCTCACAGCCCCGCCGGGGAACCATCCGTCTGCTCCTCCTGGCAGACCGTGGGCAGTGGGCAGAGGCCAGCGGCACTCTGCCCCGTGGCCAGCTCTTCTGCTGGTTGGAGGATAACTTTCTCTGATGGGGCCCCAACGGGGACCCATGGGAGCATCTCGGCCTCCCATAATTCCCAGACCTGTGGACTGTCGGTTTCTTCCGCCGACCCGTCCCAGTACGTGGGACTCAGACCCGACTGCGGAACGCCGTCCAACAATCTCCTGTAGGCCATCTCGAGCTCCCACTCTCGCTCTGCTAGGAACTCCAGTTCCTCGAACACCGAGTCCCTACTGTCGTACGGGAGCTCCTGTTCCCGACGCTCCAATATCTCCTCCGACCGCTCTTCGGTCTCTTCACCGAACCCTGGATCCACGGCCATGCTCTCGTATAGCAGTCCCGTGCCACCGTAGCGGGACCCTGCGGTGGAGGCGCCGTCACTGGTGCGGGGTATCAGGGGGCCGGCTAGCCACCGGAGCGCGCGGTACGCGGCATCCAGTGCAATCTCCTGCTGCACCAGGTCCTGGAGCTCTGCCTCCCACTCCTCCGGGCCCGATCTTGCAGGAACGCTGCTCGAACATCATACTGCACCCGGTGGATGACAGCGTCGGAGGGGACATAAACGCCATGGTAGTCCCTCTCATGGTACAGAGCCTCGTACCACAGTTCCTGGCGGATCTCGTCTCGCCACTCGTACCCGGTGGGCTCCACTGTGGACCCATGGTACCGGTCCAGGCCTTCCTGTAGCCTTTTCGGGAATTCCGCCCTCGCCTCCTCGAGGGTGCTGAAACAGTGGCACTGCCACTCGCTGGGGGGTGTGGCGTCCTCGGATGCAGCTCCAGGCGAGCTGTAAGTCTCCATCCAAGGGTCGCTGGGATGTGCGATGTCCCCAATACAGGCTCCAGGCGAGCTGTAAGTCCCGAAAGGGTGATCACTGGGGGGTGCAGATTCCCGGGTGAAGCTCCAGTCGAGCTGTAAACCTCGACCCAGGGTTCTACGGGTTTGGGGACGGGGTTAGACAGTTCATCACTCCTCATACGGAGCGCCGCCATCCGCAACTCATGCTGACGGACCTTTTCTTGCTCCTCCTCCTGTTGAACCTCCTGGATCACCTTGGTTATGTCCGCCTCCGATGGGGCAGCTCCGAGTAGGGCGATCCGTTGCCGCGCCTTTCTGACGAAGGCATCTTCCGATTCCTCTGCGAGGACAGGGGTGGGGCGGGTGGCTTCACCGTCGTCGCGCCCACCCGGTCTAGGACCTGCAGCTCCTTGATCAAGGTCTTCTTGCGTTTAGAGCCTGGGGTACCTCCCCGATTCTCTAGCATGCCCCGCAGGGTGTCCCTGTTGTAATGGCTGTACACCGCCATGGTGTAGGTCTCCTTGCTGGGGGGTTGCAGAGAGCTATCCCACCGCTGCCACCAATATGACGGAATGGGATGTTGTCCGCCTGCGGGTGTGCTCTATCTGCGTGCCCCCGGCGCTTACCGCTGGCCCGACTACCGAGTGACACGGCACTCGGCATCTCGTGCGGCCTGGAGTGACCCTGGGGAAGGGTTAGCGGGCGGTGGAGGGGACCCCTGCTGAGAACCAGCCCGACCACTGAGCAACACGGCACTCAGCGTCTCGAGCAGCTGGTTCGCTGACCTTGGGGTTGCGGGAGCGTCTGCGGCACGGCCGTGCGAATTCGGGAATCGGACCTTCCCACGTAAGGATATTCGGATCTTACGGGCGGAGGACTATTCTGATCTTACGGCCGGAAGAATATTCGGATCTTAAGGGATCGGGGGAATCTTCGGATCTGATTAGCGATCTCCGTCGAGGGAATATTCGGATCTCGCTGGATCGGAGGAATATTCGGATCTTATCTCGGATCACTCGATGTACCGAAGCGCGGTACGCGGTCCGCGCCTTCAGATCTTAAGGTGGTTCGGTTCGGACCCGTACTCTGAGACCACGCGGGATCCTCAGCAAATACGGCCGAAAATAATAGTCATCAGGCGAGGCTGGATGCACTAGTAAATCTGAGTTTATTTTTCACATCACATACATTTATAAACTTTACACCAATATGAGAACAATGGGAATCCCTGCCCGCCCACACAAGTCCCATTGGCCCTCACTGGCAGGAGGCACCCGGGCCCCGATTCGTATTGGCCGTTACGAATCGGGGAGTTGCCGATTCGGACCGGATGGTCCGAATCGGCCATTTTACGATTCGACCGGATGGTCCGAATCGGCCATTTTCCGATCCGATTATTCAGATTGGAACCACGAGGCGATCGGAAAATGGCGGCGGGCAAGGCAGACAAAGGGAATTACATTTCACAATACCAACGGGGACACTTTATTACACCACCCACAAATCCACATCTAAATACAATACTCAAAACTCCGTGGGTCCCCCAGCACCTAAGGGACTATGGGTATAACTGCCACTATGAACCGCCCCTGGCTGAGGGTGCTGGGCCATTCCGTGACACCAGCAATGTGTGAGTGCGGGGCAGAGCCCTTTATTTCGTGAGTCACGTGTGTTTGGTGTTAACTCTTACACTGCTGGATGCAGGGCAGGAACAGGATATGAAGTGTACCACCAACGGGGGGGGGTCCAGAATGGCTACAGCCAGGGATCCTGACAGTACCTTCCCCTTCAGGTCACGCTCCGAGTGACCAAGGATGGCAGCAGGACTGCCCATGACCAGGCACGGGTCACTCTGGTGGGTGCTGGGACCAATAGTCGTAACACCACCGGAGGGCAGAACGAGGGTCAGGAGCGGCAGTACAGGGTTGGGCACGTGCCTTTCTCTTACGCCACCGTGCCTTGGTCTTCTTGTGGTCAGCAGACATGACAGGAATGAGAATACCCGTGTACCCAGATGGCGTTCCCCCTTCAGCATCTTCAATCTCCTTACGCCGGAGTAACCCCTTTTCAAATATGTCGAGATCTTTGCGACGAACCACAGTCCCGTTAGAAGCAGTGACTCGGTCCTCCGGTGATGGGTCAACTGATGCATCAGGAATGAGGGTGCCCATGTATCCAGGTGGTACCAAGGTAGGTAGAGCAAAACATCCCTGTACAGTATAGGGACATGTATCCTCGGGTAAGGGGTCTTGATGAACAGGAGTGTCCTTGGAGCGTCTGGCCTTGGCGACAGAAGGAGACAAGTAGGAGGCAGAGTCACCTTCGAACCTGGTGCCCACATAGGAAGAAGGCATCTTCTTCATTTCTCCCGGTTCCCCTTCTAAACCTGATCCATCACTAAGGGAAGGATAGTCGCACAGCCAGGACTTAATGCCCTCGTCCTCTTCTTCTTGCTCTTCCCAGCCACAATCCCTTTCTGATACAGATCCATCGCTGGATGAAGAACAGAAGCCTCGCCATGCCTTTATAGGAGTGTCAGACCCCTGGTGTTGACCAGGGGGTCCCTTTGAGCGTCGGGCTGTCTGTCTCGGTGGGCTCTCCTCAGAGACAGCAATGTCCTCTGGGTCATATTCAGACAGGGAAGAAACACAGGAAGACAGCGGCGGATTTTGCTGGCTGGGAGTGATGGGAGTTGTGATCGCCATAAGGGAGCTCTTAATCTTCTGGGCTTTCTTCAGCCTGGCCTTCATTACCTGTTTGAAAGGGATCTGTGTCACAGTAGAAACTGGCATGGACATGATCTCCATAGGGGTTGGTAGATCTGTTTCCACAAGTACGGTGGTTTCCAGATCCATGGGAAGGACAGGTTCTATGGGCACAGTGTAATCAGTCTCCATAGGCATTACAGGGTTCTCATACTCCCCTTCTGAACTGACCTCAGAGACGTCACATGCCTGGATACAGCGGGTACAGTTCGTCTGGGGACAGGTGTAGGTATAGGAGCTGTTCGGGATGCAGGTTTGGGTTCTAGAGATCTCCTGGGGCCGGTTTGGGTAGGGGTACCGGCTTAAGGATGGTAGGTCTCTTTGAAGCAGGTTTAGGTCTAGAAGCAGGCCTGGAAGCCTGGGTTTGCTTCAGAGTTCTAAGCACTGGAGCGTCTTTGGGATTGGCAGCAGGCTTAGAAACCGGTGCTAGTTTGACAACCGCAGATCTGGGGAGTTTTTCTGGGCAATCTGATATCCAATGTGATCCTGCCCCACAGTACAGGCACAAATTGCTCTTTTGTCTCCTGACACGCTCTTCAGGAGACAGGGGATCATGGCGTTTGTTTGGAGGAGCGCACACCTTAGTTGAGGTGCCCAGAATATTCTGCAGCAATTGCACCAGGGAATCAGCCAGGTTTTTAAATAGTTCCTGGAAGGTCGTCTTCAGTAACTCCACCATAAAGTGCAGCACTGCGGGCTCATTTGTATTAGGCTGGTTCATTCTGTCAGGAACGTGGGGATGGTACCTGGGTGGCACCTGGATGGCAGGGGTATGAGCCCAGGATGCAGTGGTCTGCACTGATAAACAGAGGATATGGATGGTGAAGGGTGAATGGAAATAAAGACTAACCAGGTTGATTGTAGAGGATGATGGGGATGATGGTTGTAATTTGCAGGAACCAGAAATGGGGAATCAGGATCAGGTAGCAGAGTAGCAATAAAGCAACGATGTTCACTCTTCGTGAGCATGAGCTGTAATGAATCAGCAATGTGTGAGTGCGGGGCAGAGCCCTTTATTTCCTGAGTCACGTGTGTTTGGTGTTAACTCTTACACTGCTGGATGCTGGTTGCAGGGCAGGAACAGGATAGGAAGTGTACAACCAAGGGGGGGGGGGGGTTCCAGAATGGCTACAGCCAGGGATCCTGACAATATTAGAGGAAGATTTAGTAGAGAAATTAACACTTCTCAGAAGCAGACACCACACCCTCAGTATAGTCTACATACATACAATGTATCAAATTCATTAGACCAGACTGAAAACACCTGTTGTTTACCGTTTGAGAACACAGGTCATTTAGAGGTGAGAATCTTTGCACGTACACATTAGTTTTTAATTCAATATCTAATAAATCGCTGCTTATAATATTCTGCAGTAAAGAGTCTCTTTATTTCTAGATTTTTTAGTATTTTTTAATCATTTTTTATACTTTCAAAAATAAATTTTTGCGAACTCGAACCGAACACGCCAAAAAGTTCGAAGTTCGCGAACTTGCGAATGGCCAAAGTTCGAATCGAACTCCGAACTGATCGAACCGAACAGCTCATCCCTACTCTAAACTAAACAGGTTTAAACTTGTTAGCTTTTCTGCATAACTTAAACTTTCCATTCCCCTTATTAATTTAGTTGCTCGTCTCTGCACTTTTTCTAGCCCCGTAATATCATTTCTTAAGACAGGTGCCCAAAATTGCACGGTGTCACGGTCTACCCCGTGTACCTGTCTAGCAAACCTGGATCTAAGAACTTTGCCCTGGATTTCTTCATTCTTGGATTCCAGTCCAGGTTTTGCCCAAGCTAAGCACCATGTCCAGGCTCCTGGAGATCCAGCCTGGGTTTTCCTGTCTAGCCCTGGAATTACAGCTGAGGCCCATCTGCTATCAAGCCTCCTTAAATAGCAGAGAGACCCAACTAGCAGTGGGTCAGCATTATTGGTCCCCCTGACTGAGGGCATCTGGATGTGTGCGCAAACCTGCTCTATCCTATCCTATCCTATCCTATCCTATCCTATCCTATCCTATGTATCCAGTATCCATCCATCTGCCCTGTTGTTCCTGGATACATCTGTTGTGCAAGGGACTCTCAGCGATCTCCTCCTGTGGATTACAGTTAATCTCTGTCTCTGACCAAGGTACCACTGTCCGCTGTCCAGACTTCTCCTTGGTGGGCCCTGTCTGCAGTCTGGGACTGCATTACCCACAAACCTCAGACTCTCCAGTCAAGAACTCTCCCTGGACTTTATATTTCTTTATTCATTCAAGTGCCTGCTGCCAAGGCCTATTTAAGTTTCATTAAACTTCTTCATTGTGTGATTCCTGTCTGGCCTCCCCTCTGTGTTGCCGCCTGCTGGGCTCTCACCTGACCTGCACACGCCACATGACACACGGCATATTCAAGGTGCGGTCTTACCATTGATTTATACAGAGGCAAAATTATGTTTTCATCCTGCGAGTGAATTCACCTTTTAACCCTTTCGCTGCTGAGGCATTTCCCGCCTCTGTGCTGAGCTCATTTTTACCGGTTTTGCTCATCATGTTTAAACGTGTTTTGAAGGCTTATTTTAGTATATGACCCAGACATATTATATATCGTTCTTTCCGTCAGACTCGGCAGATTCATAATATGTCATTATTATATGTATACGTCATGTCCTGTCTGTATATTATAACAAAAAATGCAATAAAATATGAATTTTCAATAATTTACAAGGTGTAAAGTGTATTTTCACATTTTAACGTGCAAGCAATTCCGGTTATATTTTGTATGGGGTGTGCTTGTTAAAAAAATTAGAAATGGGGTCTTGTTACATTTTTTTTGGGGAAAATTACGCGATTTTTAACAAACGCACCGCATACAAAAATCGTTAGTGCAGCATCATTGTTCACATTATAATTGAAATGGGAACAATATTGCTGCATTAACAAACAAAAGAAGAAAAAATTGTTTTTTTTTAAAAACATTTTTCACAGTCGTGATTGGTATCGTTGGAACGGCCATGCTCTGGCCGATCCAACAGTACCAAACTTTAACCCCTAGCTGCCACGGATCGGGAGATAGGGGGTTCATTGGAACCCCCTAACTCCAGGACTGGCGTCCCCCCCCTCCCTTTCAGGCGCCTCCTCCGCACACGCGGGGGGGCGCCTGAAATAGATGTCAACGCGCCACCGCGGCGGTCCCGGAGTGACGGGCTGACATCCAAGATATCAGCCCGCACCAGGGGGCACAGCGATAGGCCGGAATCCGGCCGATCGCAGGCTGCTTCGGTAGGATGCGCTCTGCGCGTCCTCCGCAGCAACCCTTCCTGCGGCAGGATGTGCTGAGTGCGTCCTCCGCAGCAAAGTGGTTAATACATGCCAATACCTTGCTGGCCTATGCAACTGCTGTTTGACGTTGGAAAGTGTTACTTAGTTTGAAGTCTATGGCTATCCTCAAATTGTTTACAATCCTCTCGTTGCCACAAACACACAATTTTTATACCCTTCACTACTAAGAACAAATATACTTCATCTTCAAAGCATTTGTTGGGTCCCCGGCTCCGCTATTGGTCATACTTGATTTGGTCTAATTCTGGAGCAATGCACAGGAAGTTTGTTTATTGCAGATGAAAGTAATTTGCAAATGCGCTCCAGAATGTGCCCCACAAGTTAACACCTCAGGCATGAAGTCCGAGGTGCTGTCCCAGTTTGAACAGCTGGGACTCTAAAACACAGATCCACAGCTGAATCTGTACATAGGCCTGAGTTGCAGTAGCATATTTTAGCCACGAGATGGTGAAGTGGAATCAGGCTGGAAGCTGGCCGCCATTATAAGCCAGGCGGCCATCTTGTTCAGAATATTGGTTCACTTGAATATAACTAGGTAGGTTTTAGCTGAAACTAGATTGAAGTATACGTAGAAATTTAGGCATGTGTTAGATTAGCAGAAAAGCAATTAAAGTCTGAGAAAGATCTAGGCTGCTCCTGGCACGGAGGGACAGAATGAGAAGTGGATACACCAAGGTCACAGAGGCCTGCAGAGAGACAAAGAGAAGCATAGAAGATAGACCAGGTGTTACCCTCAACAAATAAACACAGGCGCTAAGGAGGCGAGCACAGCCCGGACTGAATGTAGTGACTAATCATTTTCTGTCGAAACTAACATGAAGTTTGCCAATTTACGGCCCATGTAATGGAATGTCTTTGTATTAGACTAAGGGAGGTATTAACCCACGTGGGGTGGGATAGTGTCACCGGGAGGTGGGCTAATTGGGATGTACCTAATTATGTATTCGGGGTATAATATAAGACCCCTTGTCGGGGTGAACTCGGGGCTCAGTCTTTGAGATTCAATCCTGTCTGAGCATTCTGTGATGTCACAATAAAGTTTGCCTTTCCTGAAGAGACTCGTGTCCAGACAATCCTTGCTCGTGTCCGGTCCGGCCTCGTCCCGAGTGAACCAAGTGGATTCCGGTAACATTTCTGGGGGCTCGATAGCCGGGATACGAGGCCCTGCTGGACACTGTAGCGGTTGACTGCAGGTGCGAGTAATCCCGCTGGTTGGGCGTCCGTTGAAGGTGAGCTGACATCTGCAGGCGCCAAGCAGGATTTCCTGTTCAGTGGACCTCGTCTCGTCCCAAACGGACCCCCGGCCCGGGAAGCTGGGACACCACCGAGTCCGAGGAAACAGCAAACAGCGCGGCGATAGGTAAAGTGTCTTCTATGTTTGTATGTCTAATGGAGATACCGGTATAAAGGGAAACGTATGGCCATAGTCGGATAAGGAGACCCGCGGCCATGGTCTCGTTGACATACCGAACCCGCCGCCGAAAGCACGAACAAGCAAAGGAGCCAGAGTGGCTAGCGCGTGTCTGGACCCGGGGGATCGGATGTTAACTCAACGGTAGTTCTGTATGTGAGGGAGAAAGGAGCCACGTGGAGTTGCATAGTCGTAGTCAGTGTTTGTAAATAGAGCTTCTGCACGTGGACAAAAGGAAAGGAGGAGAGATTTCTGTGACTGGGCTGAGAGCCCTGAGTCAGTGCTAGTGTGTACGTTGTGTAGTGAAGAGGGCTCATTGGGGCCAGCGGTAGCTGCAGAGATAGTGGTGCCGGGTGGGTAGATTACTCATAGGAAAATTGGAATTGCAGACGGGAGTGTAGTTATAGAACGGGGTGCACATAGTCACAAGCAGACAAGAGTTAGAGTTCAATTAACGGGGTATAGGGAGCCAAAAGGAGGGACGGTGTGCCCTCGGCTAGTAGAAAGAGTTGAATTGTTTATGTATTGTTTTGTGCTGAAAGTATCTGGTACAGTATGGGTTGTGAATGATTGCTGAGAGTGCTGTGAGTGATCGAGCGCCTACTCGCCTAGCGAGAAAGCAAACTTGAGAGTGGACTCCCAAGGTATGTTTCCGGCTCAGGCGACTGCAGTCCGGCTACTGACGGAGGAAGCGAATCCGATATATATGAATTGTTGACTGAAGTACCAGACAGTAAATTTCAAGTGTTTTTGCTAAAAGTAATATCTGCATTGTGAGAAGGTTACTGTCCTTAAGAGTAACAATGAGTAACGGGTCATCCAAGCCCACTAAGGTGAGGAAGGGTGAGACGCCCTTAGGGTAAATGGTGCGGAATTTTGATGCACTGTATACAACACATGATTATGGTGTAGAGTTAACTAAAGAGAAATTAACATTAATGTGTACCATCGTATGGCCACTGCTAGTTCCAGATTGGCCAGAGCAGGGGGTCAATGGACCCGGTGCTAATACAGAAAGTTCATTCCCAAGTAACCGGGAAATGCGGACATCCTGAACAGTACCCATATATAGATATATGGAGGTATTGTGTAAAGGATAAAAGTCATTTTATAATGATGGCGGGACGTAACAAGAAGCAGGTACCCCCAAATAGAGAAAATAATAAGAAAAGGAAACCGATGTTAGTAGAACAACCGGAGGAGATTGATTCCCTGTCCCCGCCCTATCCATCGTATTATGGGGTAGCTAAAGAAGTTTTGCGTGCCGCAGTTACGCGGGCGGAGGGGGGGAGCGGGCGGCAGCTACTGCTCCGCCGGCTTCCTCCGCTCCGGCAAGCGGTATTGCGGAGGAAGATGAGGGGGCAGTGGGTGGAGGAGACAAGAGGTCCCACCAGGAAAGATTGAAATGCCCGATGGGAACGTATATAAACTAGTAACCCAAGAGGACAGTGATGATGAGGGTGAAGATGTAAGGCAAGGTGCCACCACTCGCGCAGCGAACAATATATATAAACCCCGAGACCCATATCAGCACAATCCCAGCAAAAGTAAGATGCAAATGCCCCTACGGGAGGTGCCAGGCCCTTTACTGGAAAACGGAGCACCTGGGCCAGTGCAATACACATATGTCCCATTTACAACGACAGATCTATTTAACTGGAAAACACGCACACCACTGTACTCCACTAACCCCGCAGCGGTGGCCAGTATGATAGAGTCAGTTACGCTCACACATAACCCCACATGGGCAGATTGTCAACAACTAATGCTGACAATGTTCACCACTGAGGAAAGAGCCCGAATAAATAGTAGGGCGTGGAAAATTTTACTTGCCCAAGCCGTAGAAGATGCCAGAGCCCAGCCAGAAGCGTGGGCAGAGGAACACTACCCCAAAACAGATCCCAAATGGCCATACAATACTGCTGCAGGTATTGCCCACCTGCAGACGTACCGTACAGCGGTAATAATGGGTGTTAAAGCGGGAGGGAAGAAACCCACAAACATGGGGAAAATAGCGGATATTGTGCAAGATTCTAAAGAAACCCCAAGTGCATTTCTAGAAAGATTACTAGATGCATACAGGATGTATAGTCCTATTGTCCCTGAGGCAGTGGAGAATCAGAGGTTAATTAATTCTTCTTTTGTGGGCCAATCACAAAGAGACATACGGAATAAAATATAGAGATTAGATGGGTTTTTAGGGAAAGATATTAGTGAATTAGTGGAAATTGCTAATAAAGTGTATCATAACCGGGATTTGGAAGAAAAGCGGGAGGAGATAAAGAGACAAAAAGGGCACACAGGTGTGGTCGGATATATGGGAAATGGAGGAAGAGGTGCCCCGGACAAAGGGAGAGTGAGAGGTCAGGGAGGCAGAGGTAGGGGAACCCCTAGGGAACCCCTGGGACCCAATCAGTGCGCCTGGTGCCGGTGCAAAGGTCACTGGAAAAATAATTGTCCGGCATTTTTGGCTAAATTTGGGGTGCCGGGGGAGGCTGGGGAATAGGGAGGTCAGGCCTCCAATGGTCAGGTAACAAACGGCAGATATGAGAGAAATTATGGTGCCGGTGCAGGGTTTGTTGGTTTGGCGGGAACGTCATTTGAGGGGCAAGGTACATATTGACACGGACCTGGGCCCATCCCACTCGGTAATCACGAGCCCATGGTCACTATGAGGGTGGGAAATAAAGATGAAATTTTTATGGTTGACACAGGTGCCAAATAACAAATAACAAAGCAAATTGCCCCCCCAATGGGAAATGAAGTTGATATTGTGGGAGCAATGGGGGATGTCTGCTAAGTACCCCTTCCTTGCTTCACGAAAATGTAGTGTGGGTGGGCATAATGTTGAACATGAATTTTTGTATATGCCCGAATGTCCCATCCAACTCCTGGGGCGGGATATTCTTTGCAAATTGCAAGCCCAAATTACATTTCTCCCCGGAGGTCACGCTACATTAGACCTGCCTGAGAGTGGCAGCTCTGCACGGCAGCACAGCCCAGCCAGCCAGCATACTCAACCTGTAAAAATTGCAGTAATTATGCCAAGAGAAGAAGAATGGCGTACGGCACCAACTCCGCCGGCCGACCCAGACCCGTACACACTACTTCTGGGAATCCCTGGAGTCTGGGCGGAGGAGTACCCGCCCGGACTAGCTGTAAATATCCCTCCAGTGTACGTTGATTTAAAACCTGGTGCAACACCTGTGGCTTTAAGACAATACCATATCCCACAGAAAGCTAAGCAGAATATACAGACACATTTGCAGAGACTTAAAGACAACGGTATATTGAAATTCTGCGTGTCACCGTGGAACACACCCCTGCTGCCAGTACTAAAAGAGGGCACACAAGAGTACCGCCCAGTCCAAGATTTATGAGCGGTTAACGAAGCCACAGTAACCTTACACCCTGTGGTCCCCAATCCATACAATTTATTGGCATTAATTCCCGGAAACACAAAATATTACACGGTGCTTGATTTAAAAGACGCTTTTTTTGTATCCGCCTGGCTCCAGCAAGCCAGCCCCTTTTTGCGTTTCAATGGGAGGAATCTACCACGGGAGCGCGCCATCAGATGACCTGGACACGCCTACCTCAAGGTTTCAAAAACTTGCCCACGATTTTTGGGTGCGCGCTCAGCCAGGACCTCCTGTCCTTCAACGCTCAGCCAGACAAAGTTGTTTTACTACAGTATGTAGATGATTTAGTACTGGCTTCTCCCACAGAACAAGACTGTCTCTCTGCCACAAAAGCCCTGCTACATCTGCTATGCCTTGCAGGTTACAGAGTGTCCAAAAAGAAAGCACAAATATGCAAACAGACTGTGAAATATTTAGGTTTTCAATTAACAGGTACCAAGCGTGCACTGGGGGCAGAGAGAAAAGAAGCAGTATGCCGCATACCCCAACCAAAGACAAGGAGACAAGTCTGTGAATTCTTGGGAGCTGCAGGCTTCTGCCGCCTGTGGATCCCCAACTTCGCAGATATTTCTAAGCCCCTCCATCAAGCCACCAAAGGTGGAGAGCATGACCCTTTCCTCTGGGAAGAAGAGCAAACAGCAGCTTTCCTGAAATTGAAGACTTTATTAATGGAAGCTCCAGCACTGGGACTGCCAGATCACAGCAAGCCCTTCCAGCTGTATGTACATGAACACAATCAAACAGCTACAGGAGTGCTAATTCAGAATTTTGTCTCCTGGCCAAGGCCTGTGGCCTATTTCTCCAAGCAACTTGATTCTGTGGCCTGCGGCCTACCCCCATGCCTGAAAGCCGTGGCAGCCACTGCAATGCTGATAGCAGAAGCAGACAAGCTGACCCTTGGACAAGTTCTTCATGTCAAGGTGCCACATGCTGTCAAAGCCCTGCTTGATGTAAGAGGTTCAGCAACAGCTGGATGACGAAGTACCAAGCTATGATGTGTGAGAATCCATGGGTTCATTTGGACTTCATCGCTACCTTGAACCCTGCTACTTTACTGCCAGACTGTGATGAGGATCCAGATCATGAATGCCTCCAAGTCATGGAAGAAGTGTTCAGTAGCAGGCCAGACCTGAAAGACGTACCCCTAGACAAATACGATCTACAACTATTCACTGATGGTAGCAGTTACATGGATGATGGGAAGAAAGTCTCCGGCTATGCATTCGTCTCCACAGAAGAAATTATTGAAGCAAATCCTCTACCAGGCCATACATCTGCACAACTGGCTGAAATAACAGCCCTAACCAGGGCTCTACAACTTTCCGAAGGCAAAAGAGTGAATATTTACACTGACTCCAAATATGCCTTTATGACTGTCCATGCACATGGTGCACTCTACAAAGAAAGAGGACTACTTACTTCCTCAGGACAACAAATCAAGTATGCAGCTGAAATCACAGCCCTTCTAGAAGCTGTATGGAAACCAAGTGCTGTCAGTATTATGCACTATCGTGGCCACCAGAAAGGTCATGATGAAATCCCAAAAGGCAATAGGCGCGCTGACCAGGCCGCAAAAGCGGCTGCAAAACCATTGCTAACAACTGATCAAGCCAAGGTCCTGACCTGCAAGCAAGAGGCCCAACTTCCCATGCCAAATTACGAGTTCTACATGAATTGGAGAAAATTTGCACCCAAAGGCGAATTTATTGAAATTATTCTGCACAAATGGCACAATGATTATGAACTATTGGAACTCAATCATGATTACATCCAATGGCTTTTCCCAACCCGGTCCCAAGGCCGAAATTTCTACTCCATTCCTCTGAACCCTCAAGAGACACGTCTTATGATTAACACCTCAGAAGTTCAGCAAAGACTCCGCAGAGCATACAAAATGATGCTGAAATTCTTCGGCGTAAAATTAATGGGGGAGTGTGGAGAAGATTCAGAAGTAACCGAAGTTGAAGTTGAACGAGCAGAAAATTTTGCCTCACGTTTCGAAAATCTAACCACCAACCCTCATAATAATCTGAGAATTACACGAATACTGCTAAATTTGGGAGAATTGGGAGCAGAAGAATACCAAGCCCCATTGGTGAGGTTCTTCCTCAAGGAGATCCTTATCAAAAACAAACTGCCAAGCATGAAGAAAAGTGTGATGAACTTTTTTATACCAGCAGTGAGAGATTCACAGGAAAGACAAGATCTGCTGTTCTTTGCCTGGCGATATTACTTTCCGAAAGAAGAATTTATCTGAAGAAACCATGGAGAATTGGCACGATACAAAGCAAAACCAGTAGTGGCTGCACTCCTACTGGCGCCACTGAGTGAATGGATACCTGTGTATTCAGAGAAAGAGAAGAAATGGTTATCAGAAGAACAAGGCAGATATGGAGAAGACGGATGGTTCCAGTTGAAGAATGGACAAATAGTTCTACCAGCAACACTGGCGCCTGAGATTATAAGAATGCTCCACGCAAGTACCCATGGAGGAAGAGAAACGATGGAACAGCAATTGGAGCCACATTTCTACCTGCCAGGACTGTCAGTAGTCTGCAAAGCAATAGCCCAGCAGTGCGTGACATGCGCCAAAAATAATCCAAGAACAGGCCCATCTCAACCTCCGGGGAAGCAGCCGATCGGGCTGTCCCCAATGGCATCATTACAGATAGACTTTACAGTACTGCCGCCCTGCAAAGGATATAAATATCTACTGGTAATGGTGTGCACCCTGACAGGGTGGGTGGAAGCTTTCCCAACAAGGACGGAAAAGACAGTGGAAGTGGTGAAAAGCCTGATGAAGGAAATAATACCACGCTATGGACTTCCTCTCGAAATAGGGTCGGACAATGTCCCCGCATTTATACAGAACTGTCTACAACAGCTTGCCCGCCTGTTGGGCATCACCTGGAAGCTACATACTGCTTACAGGCCCCAAAGCTCGGGAAAAGTCGAGAGAATAAACCGTACCCTAAAGACTTTGATGTCCAAACTGTGCCAAGAGACGTCACTAGGCTGATTGGATGTGCTGCCGATAGTCCTATTGCACATTAGGTGCAGGCCAACCCCCCAATTGAAGCTAAGTCCGTACGAACTTATGTTTGGACGGCCTACCCCCTCTGATTAATGGACTAAGGGGGACCTTCGGGCATTGGGGGAAACTAAATTAAATGATCAGGTTGTGCTGTTGGGTAAAGCAATGCAGAAATTAAATACTTGGGTGGGAGTGTCACAGTCCACCCGGGGTACCTATATTGCACAGCCTGGTCCTAACAGCCTTTGTCCTGCAATGTTTTTGTATTGGGTTCCAATCCGGGGTTTACCTCAGCCCAGTGCATGTCCAGGCTCCTGGAGATCCAGCCTGGGTTTTCCTGTCTAACCCTGGAATTACAGCTGAGGCCCATCTGCTATCAAGCCTCCTTAAATAGCAGAGAGACCCAACTAGCAGTGGTTCTGCATTATTGTGCTCCCTGACTGAGGTCATCTGGACGTGTGCAAACCTGCTCCTGCTAAATCCATCTGTCTACCTTGTTGTTTCTGGATACATCTGCCTGTGCAAGGGACTCTCAGCGATCTCTACCTGTGGATTACAAGTGATTACCACCGTCTCTGACCTTTTCCTCTCAAGGTACCACTGTCAGCTATCTGGATTTATTCCTAGTGGACCCTGTCTGCAGTCTGGGACTGCATAGTCCACTATCCTGACTCTCTATCCAAGAACTCTCCCGGGACTTTATTTATTTCTTTATTCATTCAGTGCCTGCTGCCAAGGCCTATTTAAGTTTCATTAAACTTATTCATTGTGTGATTCCTGTCTGGCCTCCCCTCTGTGTCGCCGCCTGCTGGGCTCTCACCTGACCCGCACACGCCACGTGACAGGGAGATAATATACCTCACTTTCTGTACCCCCCACTGCATAAGTATTGTCCAGGTGATTCAGTATGGGTGAAGGAGTGGAAAAATGATCCACTAGGCCCAAAATGGAAAGGTCCTTACGTTGTCCTGTTATCAACCCCTACAGCAGTAAAGGTTGCCGAGGTGGTCCCGTGGATACATCACTCCAGACTGAAGGTAGCTGCAGCCAATAATGAAACCAGTATGGAAGGTCGTCACCAACGAGACCAATCCACTGAGGCTAAAGCTAACAAAGACCACAGTCATGAGCCTCTGAGAGATTCGACTGAAAGCATCCAAGATACTCAACCCGTGGGTGTTTTGATGGATACAACGAGGTCTGATTATCCCCTGATGGGAGATGCTGAAAGGCTTATTTTTAGGGGCCCGGCCCCGACCCGTGATCAACCGGAAATGTCTTTTGTTTTTGAAATTCCGGCGGGGAGGGATTGGGTTTATGTGACTGTGAAAAGAATTGCCCAAGGGTTTTTAAAAGTTGGGGCGATTTTGGTACTGATTTTGTTTCTTGCACATTTGATTCATGGACTATCACGTGGAGCATGCCCCAGGTGCCCAAGCACCACCAAGAAAGTGGAAATTTCCCAGATCTGGAATGGTACGCACCCGGTGATGGAGAACCGTACCATGTGGAGACAAAAACGAGAGGCGCTATCTGGAACCAACCCAAGAGGACATTTACTTGTGCAATTCAAATATGACTATGCTAAAAAGTCTGGGCAAACCGCATGCTGGGTGTGTAGTAGACTGCACCTAGAGACAATTCATATACCATTTGCCTCTGTCCCAATGAATTTGAGTATGTTTGCATCAGGGAATGTCACAATACAAGCAGTTGATGCATCGAGGGAGAAACCAGAATCATTCAGTCCCGGGTACCCCATAATAGGACCAGTGTACCAACCAGAATGGTGTTTTCACTTAGGACCAGATAAGGAGACAAATAACGAGGGTGGGTTATGTAACTCAAGTCAGTTCAACTGGACATCATACATTTACATATTCAGAACAGGACTAAAGGCGCATTATATATATATATATATATACGGTGCAGGCAACTCACTAGAGAGCAAGAGGAGGTGATTGCGAATGTGACGAATGGGAGGCAGGGTGCAGTGGATATGATAAGACGGCTGAGACAACTTGCGATAGAGATAACAAAGGGAACACTATATTCATCACCATTTATAGTGGAAGGAGGGTACCAGGTGTGCTGTGAAAGGGTGTGTTACACATGGGTACCACCTACAGTAACGGGAATGTGTTATCTGGCTAAATTGATCCCAATCCAGAGGGTAAGGGGAGAGGACACTAATTCAGACACAACACTCCACCCTAGGTACCCACTTGTGTTTGAAAGACAGAAGAGAGAGCTATTCAAGAAAGCGGATCGAATATGGACATGGCTTCCAGCATGGACTGGATGGGGAAGAGAGTTGATGGCAAGAATGAACAGTTATGCCAGTTTGATGGATGAGATTTTGAATAAGACTAGTTGGGATATTCAGTTACTGAATCTGGAAGTACGGGAGATACGAAAGGTACAAATGATACATAACATGGCACTGGAACAGATCAGTGCGGCTCTGAATGGATTGTGTGAGATGACGATGCATTATGAATGTTGCACTTTCATCAAGAACACTACACATGACGTCCCTGACTATTACCAGGTAATCCAAGATCACCAGGAGAAGGTAGCACAGTTGCAGAACACAGCAAGGAGGATCGCTGCTGAAGGCTGGAATCCACTCCGTGGGTTCGGAGCAATCGGAGATTGGTTCGGATCCATCCTGAGATTTATTTCACAGATTGGATCCATGATTCTGATGGTGGTGGTGATCTTGGTCATAGGGACACTACTGTACCGCATAGGGCTCTGTCTCTGGCCACTATGCAAGAGGGCACTGACACCCACACAGACACAGAAATACCACTGATTATCCCACAAGACATGTTCCCAACAAAAATAGGTCCCCCAAAGTATGAGAAACTTAAGAATAATAGTAGTAAGGTGTGATGGCTACAAGTCTCAGGAGAAGAGCCTGAGGCTTGAGCCAAGGGGGAATGAAGTGGAATCAGGCTGGTAGCTGGCCGCCATTATAAGCCAGGCAGCCATCTTGTTCAGAATATTGGTTCACTTGAATATAACTAGGTAGGTTTTAGCTGAAACTAGATTGAAGTATACGTAGAAATTTAGGAATGTGTTAGATTAGCAGAAAAGCAATTAAAGTCTGAGAAAGATCTAGGCTGCTCCTGGCACGGAGGGACAGAATGAGAAGTGGATACACCAAGGTCACAGAGGCCCACAGAGAGACAAAGAGAAGCATAGAAGATAGACCAGGTGTTACCCGCAACAAATAAACACAGGCGCTAGAGAGGCGAGCACAGCCCGGACTGAATGTAGTAACTAATCATTTTCTGTCGAAACTAACATGAAGTTTGCCAATTTACGGCCCATGTAATGGAATGTCTTTGTATTAGACTAAGGGAGGTATTAACCCACGTGGGGTGGGATAGTGTCACCGGGTGGTGGGCTAATTGGGATGTACCTAATTATGTATTCGGGGTATAAGACCCCTTGTCAGGGTGAACTCGGGGCTCAGTCTTTGCGATTCAATCCTGTCTGAGCATTCTGTGACGTCACAATAAAGTTTGCCTTTCCTGAAGAGACTCGTGTCCAGACAATCCTTGCTCGTGTCCGGTCCGGCCTCGTCCCGAGTGAACCAAGTGGATTCCGGTAACAATGGCATGATCTGCCTGTAACATATGGGTACTACAGTAAAATAACTACAGTGTGATTATCCACAATGATTCTCTGCTTTATCTATACTATAAAAGAGTAAGGGCTGGCGTGTCCGTCACCAAAACCCTACTGCGCATGCACGCGCAACCTGCGGTGGTTGGCTACGCGCGCATCCAACAGCCGCGGCATGCTCACAGCCGGCGTGCGAGAGGGACAAAACAAATCCGATCCATTGGAGAGGCGCACAGCACAGCGCCTCTCCAATGGATCGGATTTGTTTTGTATATCTCCTCCTTGCCGGCCTCCATCTCCTCCGTGCCAGGCCTGCATCTCCTCCGTGCCTGGCTTGCATCTCCTCCGTGCCCGGCCTGTCATGCATATTACCAGTCTGCCATGCATATTACCAGTTCCCAGCCATATTACCAGTCTGCCATGCACAATACCAGTTCCCAGCCATATTACCAGTCTGCTATGCATATTACCAGTGTGCCATGCACATTACCAGTCTGCCATGCACAATACCAGTCTGCCATGCATATTACCAGTCTGCCATGCACAATACCAGTTCCCAGCCATATTACCAGTCTGCCATGCATATTACCAGTCTGCCATGCACAATACCAGTCTGCCATGCACAATACCAGTCTGCAAGCCATATTACCAGTCTGCCATGCACAATACCAGTCTGCCATGCATATTACCAGTCTGCCATGCACAATACCAGTCTGCCATGCACAATACCAGTCTGCCAGCCATATTACCAGTCTGCCATGCACAATACCAGTCTGCCATGCATATTACCAGTCTGCCATGCATATTACCAGTCTGCCGTGCACAATACCAGTCTGCCATGCACAAAACCAGTCTGCCAGCCATATTACCAGTCTGCCATGCACAAAACCAGTCTGCCAGCCATATTACCAGTCTGCCAGCCATATTACCAGTTCGGCAGCCATATTACCAGTCCGCCAGCCATATTACCAGTCTGCCATGCACAATACCAGTTCGCCAGCCATATTACCAGTCTGCCATGCACAATACCAGTCTGCCATGCACAATACCAGTCTGCCAGGCATATTACCAGTCTGCCAGGCATATTACCAGTTTGCCAGCCATATTACCAATCTGCCATGCACATTACCAGTCTGCCATGCACAATACCAGTTCCCAGCCATATTACCAGTCTGCCATGCACAAAACCAGTCTGCCAGCCATATTACCAGTCTGCCAGCCATATTACCAGTTCGGCAGCCATATTACCAGTTCGCCAGCCATATTACCAGTCTGCCATGCACAATACCAGTCTGCCATGCACAATACCAGTTCGCCAGCCATATTACCAGTCTGCCATGCACAATACCAGTCTGCCAGCCATATTACCAGTCTGCCAGCCATATTACCAGTTCGCCAGCCATATTACCAGTTCGCCAGCCATATTACCAGTCTACCATGCACAATACCAGTTCGCCAGCCATATTACCAGTCTGCCATGCACAATACCAGTCTGCCATGCACAATACCAGTCTGCCAGGCATATTACCAGTCTGCCAGGCATATTACCAGTTCGCCAGCCATATTACCAATCTGCCATGCACATTACCAGTCTGCCATGAACAATACCAGTTCCCAGCCATATTACCAGTCTGCCATGCACAAAACCAGTCTGCCAGCCATATTACCAGTCTGCCAGCCATATTACCAGTTCGGCAGCCATATTACCAGTTCGCCAGCCATATTACCAGTCTGCCATGCACAATACCAGTCTGCCATGCACAATACCAGTTCGCCAGCCATATTACCAGTCTGCCATGCACAAAACCAGTCTGCCAGCCATATTACCAGTCTGCCAGCCATATTACCAGTTCGGCAGCCATATTACCAGTTCGCCAGCCATATTACCAGTCTGCCATGCACAATACCAGTCTGCCATGCACAATACCAGTTCGCCAGCCATATTACCAGTCTGCCATGCACAATACCAGTCTGCCAGCCATATTACCAGTCTGCCAGCCATATTACCAGTTCGCCAGCCATATTACCAGTTCGCCAGCCATATTACCAGTCTACCATGCACAATGCCAGTCTGCCAGCCATAATGCCAGTCTGCCATTCATAATACCAGTGTCTCATAATACCAGTGCGCCTAAATACCAGCCTGCCATGCCATGCATACCACGTGCCATTAAATATACGCATTATGTATACGCTACAAAAAAAAATGCCCGCCCAAGCCCAACACAATCTAAGGGGCCCCATGAGCTTACAATCTAAGGGGCCCCAGGAGCTTACAATCTAAGGGGCCACATGAGCTTACAATCTAGGGGGCCACATGAGTTTACAATCTAAGGGGTCCCACGAGTTTACAATCTGAGGGTCCGGTTCCCGTGAGCTTACAATCTAAGAGGGAAGAGGAACCTACTCTAATATATAAATTCCTTTGTAATGCGCTGTCAGCTGTGCGCGCACCCATCACAGCTGCTCAGTCGGCCCTCCTGTTGTGGATGGGATGGCGATGGATGCGTTATAAACGTATTTATATAGAGAGATACTCTTGGATAGGACATTGAAAAAAAACTATGTGGACGTGAATTCTGACCTGGCGACAACAACAATAGACCGCCCTCTGGGCAGGCTTTCCACCTAGTAAATAATGAATAAATAAGGACCCAGTGGGTTTATAGAAAATCACTTACAGGGTTATTCAAAGAGATCCGAATGACTGGCGAAAGGTAACCGAACGCTGAAATTCAGCGTTCGGTTACCTTTCTTGGCCTTTCGGCTATCCAGAGAGCAGGCAGTTCGCCAAATGTTGACGAATTGCCTGCACATATGGTGCCTGTTCAAGGACAGTGAAATCCCCATAGAGAAGCAATGCTTCATCTATTCAGAGAACAAAAACCAGCAGTGAAAAGTTGCCGAAATGCCCTGCCATTCGGTTGCTTCATTCGACAGGTTTATTCAGGCAAATCCCATAGAATTCAATGCTAAAAATATTCCCGTTATAATTCAATATATAATAAACCATTTATTATAATATTCTGCAGTAAAAAGTCTCTTTATTTATAGATTTGTTAGGATCTTTTAAGCATTCTTCGGAATTTTTTTTCAATTTTTTTTTTCCTCTTTCAGAAAAAAATTTTTGAATGTTTTTTCTTTTTTCTGTAACAGCCCTTTTTATTATCATTCATTGGACCTCATATGTAAATTTCAGCCATTTTCGCTCAGTAGTTTGTTTGCAAACAGCGTTTCACTTTTCAATCATTCTCAAACATTTTCCACTCCATTCGTCTGCAGTGTCAGGTTTTTCCGGCGGCTGCTCTGCGCTGTGATCGGCTCCTGCTCGGGTTTCTCCGGTGTCTTCGGTGGGGTTAATCCAGATGTTTTTGCGGGTTTCGGTGTGCATTCGCCTGGGTTTTGCGGTGAGTGTTCGGCAGGTTTTCGGCGGCTTTTCCCTGCACTACGACGGCCCTGTGGTGCTTGCTGAATACACCGCAGGGTCGTCGAAATGGGATCGCCAAATCATACCGAATTGAAGAGAACGAAAAAACACCGAACGTGCGGTGACTTTTCGATTCTCTTTGAATAGCCCTGACTGTATTGAAGAATAGAACAGAACTAAATTGCAATTCCCATTTTGCTCAAGTCAATTTATTTCTCTGTCACTTCTTGTTATTAGCCTCCTTAGTAAAAGTAACAACATAGTTGTTTGTAGTAGGAGGTGAAACTATTTCTGAAACACTGTACAAAAGCATCAAGGTTTTAAAAAGTGGGATTTTATGACCAGCGTAAATACACAGATGCTTTATTTAAATGGACTTTCCAAATCAAGAAATAATCCTATTTTTAATTTTAATTAAACCCCCCCTCCCAAAAAAACAACCTTTGTGGTTCCTGTTTCATATTGTAATAACCTATTCGGCAGGCAGGTAGAGCCATCTACTGGCCAAAAGGAGTCACTGCAAATTGTGGCTCCCTGCATGGGCTGCTAAAAGTCTGAAAAGGACATTCAGTAGCCAATTTTAAACAGTTTCAGCACCTTGGGCATTATGTCCACATGCCTTACACTTTGGGGTCACCTTCTGCAGCCCAAAAATTATATTAATTTGCAAGAAATGAATTTCATTTGCTTTTGTCCTGCACAACTGCAGATCGAGATAACCTGACGGTGCCTTTGAAGAACCGAGTTATCTCGATCTCAGAAGTGATTAAAACAGATTATGTTTGTTGATTACTGGAATTTAGATGAACATCAAACCAGATTTTAAGGCAAATTTCTACATAAATGAAGTAATTTCTAAAGGGTTCACATATTTCTTTTTGCCACTGTATGCAAGGAACATTCTTTAAGCGGCGATGCTGCTTGGAGATTCTCTTTAAATGACTTGTTTTTCAGCTTGTTAATACCAAAGGTTGTTTTTTGCAGTGTACCCTTCCCTCTTTTGCAAATATTGTGAATACTATGTTGATCTTATCCTTGAAATGTTTATGTACACACTCCTATTGAAGTCTCCGACCCTCAGGGATCATACAGGGCATCCTTTGTGAAAGTGACACAGCATGCTTTCTGTGAGAGTGTTTATACAAGCACGGCATGAATGCATTGTTCAGTAATTGAAAATATAAGATGAAATTCTTGTTACGGGTCAGAATTTTTTTTTCTTTTCACTTCATAATCCACCCCCATTTATTCTGTCCTTTTTTTTTATGGGTATTGTTACATAAACATCCGCCATTAATTAGAAACTAGGTGCCCTATTCTGACAAAACTGTTAATAACGGCTCCCTAATAGATATATTGTGCGTGAGTTGTTCATTTGCAGCGCGCTACTAACCACTCTTTCTGCTGAATGATACTGGTAGGCCATTGGCTCCTGGGGTCTGCAGGACTCCTAGGAGCCTAGCGTGACCTGCGTGGGCCCTGCACAAGCTTCTACTGCATACAGGGGGTTGGATTACAGCTGCAGTGCTCTGCTATATACAGAGAGAGATGGTGGCAGATCGTGCTGCCCTCTGCATTGTGGGATAAGAGACAAGTCTGGGATATTTTGATGTATTTATTTTAACCCTTTCAGGTGGTGCCCAGCGGGAGGACTTTAATGCCGGTCGGGGTGTAGTATGCCCAGCAAGACGGCTGCTGTGTCAAGCCCTCCTTCGGCCTGCCCAGGCAGCGGACGTGCGCAACTGGATAAGCCAGGCCGTCCCGCAGCAGCGAATGGCATGTGACCCGTGCCAGCTAGTGGGCGGGGCCGGCTGGAGACCCATTGAAGTCAAAGGAGCTACTAGTACACCCTGCGGCTTCATCGCCCACCTGTTGAAGGGATGGCATAGTACGCCCTGCAGCGGGAAAGGGTTAATGTGATGTTTAAACATAAGCAAAAGCAATTAACTCCTTCACAACAGGTGGGCGTTGCCCAACGGGCAGGGGTTAATAACGATGAGGCGTACAGGTACGCCTCGCCACCAGGTGTCGCTGCGGGCCTCTAATTTGGCCCGCCCACACAGCCGATGTAGGACGCGTGTCTTTTGCTGCAGGGTGACAGCCTTAGTTCAGGCCGTCTGTCTGCAGCCAATGACGGGCGATGTGCACTGGCTGCAGGGAGGGGCCCATTGAGGACAATGTCTTCAAGACCCATCTGCTGCACGGACGACATAGAACGTCCTGTGGCAGGAAGGGGTTAACACCAGGGTCTGAGAGCTGATATTCTTTGCAGGATACCGGCTCACCCAAAGGACAACGTGCAAGATCAGAACAGCTCAGTCTTATTTGGCTAGCCACAAATAAATGGCGCTTATACAAACTAAGCATACAAAGTATAGGAGCTGCTAATTTACAGTAAAGAGTCGCAACACCAGGGTCAGAATAGTGCCTCAAGCTGCAAGGACAAAACATTAGCAGCTCAAGCTGATAGAAGGATACGTGTAATTCCCAAAACGATCCTCAGGACCCTCTAACAGACCAGGTTTTCCAGAATCCTGAAGTACAGCACAGGTGATATAGTTTGCAGTCAGTTATTGTAGCAGTTTGCATTTCCCCAAGGTGATTCATAAAATATGGCCTGTTAGGGGGTCCTCAGGACAGATTTGGAAACACAGGTGTAATGACTGGGCTGGAATAAGGCTTAAATTAGCAAAATTTAGGTAATTAACCCTTTCCATGCGGCAGACGTGCTCAGCGCATCCTGCCGCATGGCCACTTCGCTGCAGAGGACGCGCTCAGCGTGTCCTCCCTTTGCAGCGGCGATCGGCCGGGATTCCGGCCGATCGCGACTGCCCCCCGGTGCAGGCTGACATCCCCGATGTCAGCCCAGCCTCCGGGACCCCGGCGGGCACGATAGACGCGGGCGCGATGACGTCTATTTCAGGCACCCCCCCCTGCCATTGCGGGGAAGGTGCCTGAAGGGGAGGGGGAGTTCCTTTCGACCTCTCCCCCTCCCCATCCGAGTAAAGGCAGGCACCACTTGGTAGGGCACAGCCTGCCCTTTCAAGCGGCGGCTGTCTTTAACCCCTAAGGGGTTGGATCGCGATATGGCGCTAACATGCGCCGTATCGCGGTCCCCTCCCGGAGCTGGCCGACATCTTGGATGTCGGCCAAACATCGGGATATCCCCCTAACGACTGGCGTCATCGCGCATAGCGTGTTGGTGCCAGTTCCACAATTAACCCCTTGCTGCCACCTATGGTGGAGATAGGGGGTTCCAATGAACTCCCTATCTCCCGATCCGTGACAGATAGGGGTTAATGTTTGATATCACTGGAACGGCCAGAGCATGGCCTTTCCAAATGATACCAAACATGACCATGTACAGTGTAAAAAAAAAATGTAAACATAAAAATTAAATTAAAACAATAATTTAAATTTTTTAAAACTTTTTTGTTTTATTAATGCAGTAATATTGTTCCCATTTCAATTATAATGTGAACAATGATGCTGCACTAACGATTTTTTTCATGGGGGGCGTTTGCTAAAAAACCCGTAATTTTCCCAAAAAAAGGTAACGATTCCCCGTTTCTAATTTTTTTAACAGGCGCAACCCATAGAAAATATAACCGTAAACGTTTGCATGTTAAAATGTGAAAAAAAAACACTTTACACGTTGTGAATTATTGAAAATTCAAGTTTTATTGCATTTTATGTTATAATATACAGACAGGACATAACGTATACATATAATAATGATTAGGGTTGCACCGGTACCGATACTAGTATCAGTATCGGTGCCGATACCGGGTACTGCAGGAGTACTTGGTACTCCTGCAGTACCCCCGATATTTTCCCCGATACCGGAAGCCGGCATTGAGCCGGCTTGCTGGGATCCGAGGGGCTGGGGAGGCTGTCCGAATGCTCTATCGGCATTCGGACAGGCCCTGCAGCTGCTCTCCGCGTTCATACTTACCTTCCTGAGCGACACCGGGAAAGTCTTTGCACGTGTGCCCGTTGGAAGGCCCCCAGCCGCGATCACGTGGGACCATGTGATCGCGGCTGGGGGCCTTCCAACAAGCGCATGTGCAGAAACTTTCCCAGCGTCGCTCAGGAAGGTAAGTATGAATGCGGAGAGCAGCTGCAGGGCCTGTCCGAATGCCGATAGAGCATTCGGACAGGCACCTGGAGCTCTCCGCGATGATACTTACCTTCCTGAGCGACGCCGGTCCCACGTGATCGCGGCTGGGGACCTTCCAACGAGCGCATGCACGAAGACTTTCCCGGCATCGCTCAGGAAGGTAAGTATGAACGCGGAGAGTGCCAGGTGAGCTGGGGGGCAAATCCACAAGCTGGGGGGTAAATCCATGAGCAGGAGGGGCAAATCCATGAGCTGGGGCATATCCATGAGCTGGGGCAAATCCATGAGCTGGGGCAGTATCCATGAGCTGGGGCAAATCCATGAGCTGGGGCAAATCCATGAGCTGGGACAGTATCCATGAGCTGGGGCAAATCCATGAGCTGGGGCAGTATCCATGAGCTGGGGCAGTATCCATGAGCTGGGGCAAATCCATGAGCTGGGGCAGTATCCATGAGCTGGGGCAAATCCACGAGCTGGGGGCCATATCCATGAGCTGGGAGGCATATCCATAAGCTGGGGCAAATCCATGAGCTGGGGCAAATCCATGAGCTGAGGCCAGTGGCGTCGCTACGTGGGGGCGGGGCCCGCACCAGGTGACCGCCCTGCGCCGCGTGTTCGCTCCCTGCGAGCGTCGAAGCTATGCAGCTTTGGCGCTCGCCTTGGGAAACACGTCACCAGCCAATCGCGGCTGGTCACGTAGCTCCCCCAGGCGAGCGCACAAGCTGCACGCCGCCAGACGCTCAGAGGGAGCGAACACGCGGCCAGGACGTGAGCGAGGGCATATCCATGTGCTGGGCCATTATCCATGAGCTGGGGCACTATATCCATGAGCTGCTGGGGCACTGTATCCATGAGCTGCTGGGGCAAATCCATGAGCTGGGGCATATCCATGAGCTGCAGGGGAAAATCCATGAGCTGGGGCATATCCATGAGCTGCTGGGGCAAATCCATGAGCTGGGGCATATCCATGAGCTGGGGCAGTATCCATGAGATGGGGCAAATCCATGAGCTGGGGCATATCCATGAGCTGCTGGGGCAGTATCCATGAGCTGCTGGGGCAGTATCCATGAGCTGCTGGGGCAGTATCCATGAGCTGCTGGGGCAGTATCCATGAGCTGGGGCAAATCCATGAGCTGGGGCATATCCATGAGCTGGGGCATATCCATGAGCTGGGGCATTATCCATGAGCTGGGGCCATTATCCATGAGCTGGGGCAATATCCATGAGCTGGGGCAATATCCATGAGCTGGGGCAATATCCATGAGCTGGGGCATATCCATGAGCTGCTGGGGCAAATCCATGAGCTGGGGCATATCCATGAGCTGGGGCAAATCCATGAGCTGGGGCATATCCATGAGCTGGGGCAGTATTCATGTGCTGGGGCAGTATATCCATGTGCTGGGGCATATCCATGAGCTGGGGCATATCCATGAGCTGGGGCAGTATATCCATCTGCTGGGGCAGTATATCCATGAGCTGGGGCATATCCATGTGCTGGGGCAGTATATTCATGAGCTGGGGCAGTATATCCATGTGCTGGGGCAGTATATCCATGAGCTGGGGCAGTATATCCATGTGCTGGGGCAGTATATCCATGAGCTGGGGCAGTATATCCATGAGCTGGGGCAGTATATCCATGAGCTGCTGGGGCAGTATCCATGAGCTGGGGCATTATCCATGAGCTGGGGCAATCTCAATGAGAGGAGCTGGGGCAAAATCCATGAGAGCATTTGGGGCAGTATATCCATGAGAGGAGCTGGGGCAGTATATCCATGAGAGCAGCTGGGGCAGTATATCCATGAGAGGAGCTGGGGCAATATCCATGAGAGGAGCTGGGGCAATATCCATGAGAGCTGCTGGGGCATATCCATGTGTGCTGGGGGCAGTATCCATGTGTGCTTGGGGCAGTATCCATGTGTGTTGGGGGCATATCCATGAGAGCTGGGGCAATATCCATGTGTGAGCTGGTCTGGGGCAATATATCCATGTGTGAGCTGAGGCGCAATATATATCCATATGTGAGCTGAGGCGCAATATATCCATAGGTGAGCTGAGGCACAAGATATACATATGTGAGCTGGGGCAATATATATCCATGGGTGAGCTGCTGGGGGCAATATATAATTGTGAACTGGGGCAATATTTCCATATGTGAGCTGGGGGCAATATATATCCATGAGTGAGCTGCTGGGGGCAATATATCCAGAGCTGCTGGGGGCAATATATATCCATGTGTGCTTTCACTGCCTTCGAACAGGCATCGTACTTGCTGGCAGTTGGCAAAAAGTTGTGTGAGCATATGAGAGAGCTCCACAGCAATAAACCTCACAGTAATGTGTTCTGTATGCATGGGAGTACTGATTTAGGAGTAAGAGTAGTTAAAAGAAAAATCTGGAAAACTCGGGGGGGTGACACCATAAATTACCGCACCGGGTGACACCAACCCTAGTGACGCCACTGCATATCCATGAGCTGGGGCATATCCATGAGCTGGGGCATATCCATGAGCTGGGGCAAATCCATGAGCTGGGGCATTTTTATATGAGGTCTGTTCTTATTGGAAAGCGGTCACATGACAAAATAAAAGTATCGGTACTCGGTATCGGTGAGTACTTGAAAAAAGTATCGCTACTAATACTCGGTCTTAAAAAAGTGGTATAGGTGCGTCCCTAATAATGATATATTATGAATCTGCCGAGGCTCCTGGAAAGAACGATATATAATATGTCTGGGTCATATAATAAAAATGTGACTTCAAATCGCATTTAAACATGATGAGCGAAACCGGTAAAAATTAGCTCAGCACAGAGGTGTGAAAAGGCTCAGCAGCGAAAGGGTTAAAGAACGGATGGGAGACAAAGCATGCCGGAGGTGGTTTCCATGCATTTTGCCTTCAATTGTGAAAATTCAGTTTGATGTAAATCCGTGACATATTTTAATTAACACTTTATCTACTTGCCATGTTGTTATTTAGGAAGTTTTCCCATATTTATATATCTGTGAATATAAATAGTTAAATATGAAAGTCTACAGACTGACAGATAATGCATCGACTTGGATGAATCAATGACATAGGCCCAGGATTTACAAATATCACATAATTACAAAAGCTTTCTGTATCTCATTGGTCAGAAGATAGTGCCCCTGGTGGCACAAAATACTACATAAAGCTTCCTATGTCGCACATCTGATCGATGTCGCACAGCAGATGTCGCACACCTATGTCGCACAGCAGATCTGTCTGATCTGAATGAAAAAATATTCACATTTTCCAAATGGGCAAAGAAAGTCTCCTGGGAATGTCTCTGTAGGGGTGGCCAAAAATTGTCTCCTTCATTGATGCGCCGCTCTATTATCAACAAAATATTTGAACGCTCTAAAAATAGGGTTTTTTGAGGGAAAAAAAGGAGGATATATGGACATTACTTTGGCCAAATATGGACATGTAGAAGGTATACTAAATATCCCATGACTGATTGAATGGAAGGCCATTGTCAATAGCAACACAGACGCGTTTTTCATGCTATATAACATGAATTACACCCAGTTCTTCTTACCTTAATCAGGTGGCCCCGCGGCAGCCACTAACGCGTTTGGCCCGCCAGGAAGGGAGGTGGGCTGAAAGAGGGCTTTGGAGCCTGCGGGGCATGCTATTCTGCCCCATGGCTTTTAGGGTCACCTTACCGTCGGGAGGTCCCTAACGGTAAGGGGTTAAGAACCTCTGTGTTTTTGTTTAGTGTGGATATATGGCATTTTTTGTGCAGAAGACTTTTTTTGGTATATTTTTTGCGGAAGTGGAGCTGAATATAGTGTACATTGCTGCCCAAGAGCAGTGGGAGTGTAGCACAAGACTGACTTTGTGTTTAAAATGACAAACCTGGGGGAGCTATATTACACTCTTCACATTAAACAGGGACGCTAAGGAGGAAAACCTGCGCCTGCAGATTTCTCCTTAGCGTCCTGTTTTAGCGTGATATTACGATGCAGGCGTTAAACCAGCAGCCTGTCCTGTAACGCGGAGCTAAGCCTAAGGATGCTCGAGGTAGCGCAAAGCGTCACCCTCTATGGAGTTCATAGGACTCCATTGAGGATCGAGGCTTCCATTGCCGGTCACATGACCTGCAGGATGTCACTTCACGCGCAATCCGGGAGGTCGGCAAAGTGATCATGGATGGAGGCTGGGGGGACTCCCCCCCGCCTGAGTGTCCCTCTGCTCCCGGCAGCCAGAAGAGGCGGTATTCTCGCTGCGGGATAAGAGGTGAATATTTTTTATTTTTTTTCAGCTGGGGCTGACTGATTCCACAGAAGTCGTATCAGTTAGCACCAGCTCCTAGCTGTGGGTAACTTTTCAGTTAACCGCAGCGGGACGTAATTAGTGACTTCTGTAATCCTAACGCTAATTAACTCTTTTTGCTCCCCTTGTTAAGCATAGGGAGCGCAAAGTACAATAAGCTCGTGCTGAAAAGCGCAAGATCCGAATCGCTAATGTTTTTTTTTTAACCATTAACCTTCGGAATGTAATATGGTGCGCCTGAGCTAGGGCCACCAGGTAATAACCCACCCCTGGTAATACTACAGAATAGAGTCACAATATTTTTCCTGATCTTTTGGAAAGTCAGGAAAACAAAACAAGGAAAAAGAAAGCCGGCATTTTTCTGTGCATTTTGGTACGTTTTTATCCCAATAAAATGGCTTGAAGCTTTATATACACAAGTATGCTTACTTGCAGGGCTTAGCTATAAAAGATACATTAAAATAAGGCTGAAATAATTCAGTGTATACTTGACTGCTTATAATGGTCAGTTCGCTACGTCAAAGCAAACCGTATGACAAATACATTAAATGTTTCTCATCGAACACGGTATTTATTTACACTATATTCTACTTTTTGTTAAGAGGACGCTTTTGACTTTGAAGTACACTAGCACGAGTATTTTGTAAGCGCGCCTTTGCTCATTTCTTTTGCCATAGAACACTTCTTCCCCCATGTGGAGAGACAAGAACACGCCAGTTAGGAGATAACATTATGGGATACTCTATTGAAAAGTACAGTTCCCTTTTTTTGCCCTTAAATTATTGGGCAGAGGCTTCTGATAGTCTCTGCCCATTTGTTTTTTTCTTTTCGGATGAATTTATTCACCTTTTGTCCTTCGTGGCGTGCAGCTCCTCTTCTTCTCCTCCCTTGCTAACAGGTACATCCTGTCCCAACCACTTCCCTCGGCCAATGATCTGATGTTATCAGTTCCTTGTACCCACACCCCCAACTCTCGCCTTCAAGACTTCTCCCGAGCTGCCACTTTCCTATGGAACTCCATCCCCCGCAAAATTAGACTCTCTCCGTCTCTCCAGTCCTTCAAGAAGTCTCTGAAAACACATTACTTTAGAGAAGCTTATCAGCTCACTCCATGATTCCCCCCACTATAGATTTCTAGCTCCATCTTCCCACCCAGCCCATATGCACCCCGCTACTTCAGGTTCGCGATTTACCCTCACCTAGTGTGTCACCCCTCTCCTCTTAGATTGTAAGCTCTCAAGCAGGGCCCTCTCTTCTACTGTTCCGTGTGTTTAACTTGTTAAATATTATATTAATATTTATTATTCTGTCTCACCCAGTGCACAGCACTACGGAATTTGTTAGCACTTTATAAAAACTTGTAACTAACTCCAGGTTAGAGACTCCAAAACCCAGAAGCCCCTGAAGATTTTCTGCACAATTTGCACTCCTACGCAACTTGTGTAACATAGGATCTGCAAATGGCGCATCGCTACAGCACTTGCACACTTTACGTATGCGAGTTTCATAGCGCCTGCGCAGAACGATGAATCAGCGCTGCATGCGCAGATCCGATCCATCAGCTGCCTCTCTGAGACTGCTGGCGGTCTCAGAGAGGGTAACGTTGGCATGCTCTCTGTGTGCTGACATCACTAGTGACCGATCTGGTGACTGGCAGCTAGGAAATTCAAAATCCTGGGTCCTGGAGACGTAGGAAAGTCTTCCACTTCATATAGTGTTTTCGCCAGATAGGAGAAGCAGAGGGAAGACGCTACACATCCTGGCCACTTTAAAACAAATTTATTGAATGAAAATATGGCCACACCAGGGGCCCTGTCCTCAAGTTGACATTAGGATAACTGCTGAGTAAGTTATTTTAACCCTTTCGCTGCTGAGGCTTTTCCCGCCCCTGTGCTGAGGTCATTTTTACTGGTTTTGCTCATCATGTTTAAACGTGTTTTAAAGGCTTATTTTAGTATATGACCCAGACATATTATATATTGTTCTTTCCGTCAGACTCGGCAGATTCATAATATGTCATTATTATATGTATACGTTATGACCTGTCTGTATATTATAACAAAAGATGCAATAAAATATGATTTTTCAATAATTTACAATGTGTAAAGTGGTTTTTTTTCACATTTTAACATGCGAGCAATTGCGGTTATATTTTGTATGGGGTGCGCTTGTTAAAAAAATTAGAGATGGGGTCTCGTTACATTTTTTTTTGGGGAAAATTACACTATTTTTAACAAACGCACAGCATACAAAAATCGTTAGTGCAGCATCATTGTTCACATTATAATTGAAATGGGAACAATATTGCTGCATTAACAAACCAAAAAAAAGAAAAAAAACTTGTTTATTTTTTTTTAGATAATTTTTTTAAAATATTTTTTTATTTTTATTTTAATTTTTTTTTTTTTTTTTTTTTTACAAACTTTTTCACTTTCGTGTTTGGTATCGTTGGAACGGCCATGCTCTGGCCGATCCAACAATACCAAACTTTAACCCCTAGCTGCCACGGATCGGGAGATAGGGAGTTCATTGGAACTCCCTATCTCCACCATTGGTGGCAACTAGGGGTTAACTCCAGGACTGGCGTCATCGTGCTATGCACGATGACGCCAGTCCTCAGGGGGAGTTCCCGGAGGCTTGGCCGACATCCAAGATGTCGGCCAGCTCCGGGAAAGGATCACGAACCGGCGCTTTTCAGCGCCGATTCGTGATCCGGCTCCCCAGGGGTTAATGCCCTGTACCATTTGGAAGGGCAGGCTGTGCCCTTCCAAATGGTGCCTGGGTTAACCCCCGCAACGCCGCCGATCGGGAGGGAGAGAGGTCCGAAGGACCTCCCCCCCTCCCTTTCAGGCGCCTCCTCCGCACATGCGGGGGGGCGCCTGAATTAGGTGTCATCGCGCCCCCGCGATGACACCTAATTAGCCCGGCGGCGGTTCCGGATGCTGGGCTGACATTGAGGATGTCAGCCCGCACCGGGGGGGGCCAGCGATCGGCCGGAACCCGGCCGAACGCTGACCCCAAAGGCTGGACGCGCTCAGTGCGTCCACCGCATGGAACGTGACATGCGGTTGGACGCGCTGAGCGCGTCCACCGCAGCGAAGTGGTTAACAACCGGACCGCTATTCCGCTCTTGCCAAAAAAGCTGGTGCTTTTGCAAAATCACTTAACTCACTAACCTAAAACCCTCCCAAAAATCACTCTTTCCTTACCCCACGGGGGGCAGCGCGATCCACTGCTTTCTGCCATTGTGAACAGGGAAGACTGGAAACATACAGGGTTATTCAAAGAGAATCGAAAAGTCATCGTTCTCTTCAATTCCGTACGATTTGGCGATCCCATTTCGGTGACCCTGTTGTGTATTCAGCAAGTACCACAGGGTCCCCGAATTGCAGGGAAAAGTCACCGCAAACCTGCCAAAAACTCACCGCAAAAGCCAGCAAAAGCACACGAAAACCTGCAAAAACATCTGGATTAACCCCGCCGAACACGCCGGAGAAACCCGAATAAGAGCCGATCACAGCGCAGAGCAGCCGCCGGAAAAACCAGACAACGCAGACGAATGGAGTGAGAGAGAAAAAACAGTTTGCTTGAATGTTTGAAAAGTGAAACGCTGTTTGCAAAGAAACTACAGACCGAAAATGTTTGAAATTTACATATAAGATCCAATGAATGATAATAAAAAGGGCTGTTACAGAAAAAAGAAAAAAGTTTAAAAAAATTATTTAAAAGATCAGAAAAAAGTTTTTTGAAAAATAATCCCGAAAAATGCTTAAAAGATCCTAAAAAATCTATAAATTAAGAGACTTTTTACTGCAGAAAATGATAATCAACAGTTTATTAGATATTGAATTAAAACGGGGAATATTTTTAACATTGAAGCCTATGGGATTCGCCTGAATAAATCTGCCGCATGAAGCCACCAAATGGCAGGGCAATTCGGCAACTTTTCACTGCTGGGTTTTGTTCTCTGAATAGACGAAGCTATGGGGGTTTCACTGCCCTTGAACAGGCTCAGAACAGGCACCATATATGCAGGCAATTCGCCAACATTTGGCGAACTGCCTGCTCTCTGGATAGCCGAATGGCCAAGAAAGGTAACCAAACACTGATTTTCAGCGATCGGCTCCCTTTCGGCAGCCATTCAGATCTCTTTGAATAACCCTGATAGTTCCCTGGTCTCCTTTACAGCTCCTGCGCAATCCCGTGAGTGCAAGCTTGAGCTGATTTTTTTCATTTACGGTCTCCTTTCCCAGGCATCTGCGGAATAAGACCCCAGATTGTTTATTACACTGAAAATTTCAAAGAAGTGACAGAAGACTGTCAACCAAGTGAAAAAGGTGCTATTCAGGCAGCTGGAATCACAGATTTGTTATTACAGCCTAAAATTCCGGTCTCCTTGATAAATCATTACAATTAGCAGTTTAGTGAATAAGCACAATGAATTCAGGAGAAACGATGAGTAATCATGGCAGTAAAGAGCATGAATCCCTGAAAAACTAATAGCTCAACAAGGTGAGGGCTTCCATTTACGCATGTATCATTAAGTGGTGCTTAAATACATAAGACAACTATGCCTCATCATGACAATTTGCTTGAGAATGTCCTCAGCATCTTACGGGCGTAATTCTTAAAATCTTTCAACTTATCCAGGATGGACTTGAGTGAGTACATGCAAAAATACTCAAACTCATTACAACATACAGTCAGGTCCAGAAATATTGGGCCATCGACACAATTCTAACATCTTTGGCTCTATAAACCACCACAATGGAGTTGGAATGAAACAAACACAATGTGCTTTAACTGCAGACTGTCAGCTTTAATTTGAGGGTATGTACATCCAACTCAGGTGAACGGTGTAGGACTTACAGCAGTTTGCAGATGTGCCTCCCACTTGTTAAGGCTGGGGTCAGACCAGCGTACTTTTAACGTGCGTTCTGGCGCACTTAATCACGGCCGCAGTAGCAGCAAATGACGGGCAATGACGGCCAATATACGAAGTACGGCCGCACAAAAGTCCGGCCGTGCAACGCAAGTGGAATTTGAACGCATTATTTCAGGAACGGAGAACCGCTAGTACTGACGTACAGAGTGCGCTGCGTCTGCTAGTGGCGTGTGTGTGTGATTTGGAGACGTCAGACGCTGCTCATGTCCGTCCAACATAACGTCCAGACACCCAAAGTTTCCTGATTTGGATCCGTAAAAAATCACGCACAAAAACTGCGCATCGTATGACCGTTTTCGTGCATTCCGTGAAAAAATACGTCAATGCATTCGGACGCACTTTTTGACGTTCGCGGGGAAAAATGCTTTGTTTGACCCTAGCCTTAGGGACCAAAGGTAATGGGACAATTGGCTTCTCAGCTGTTCCATGGCCAGGTGTGTGATATTCCCTAATTATCCCAATTACAATGTGCAGATAAAAGGCCAGAGTTCATTTCAAGTGTGCTATTTGCATTTGATTGACATGTCTGTATTAAAGCGACACTACCACCAAAACTGAAATGTTTTCGTTTTATATTACTGATTTCTTACAAGTGCTCTTTTTTTCTCGTTTGTTAAGAAAATTCTTTACTCTGTATGTATCACTCTGTGCAGATATTTTGTGTTGTAAGCTGTCCCACCCCCCAGTAACTTTACAGCACTTGCTCCTCACTGTGTGACACTGGCCATAGAATGGAGTGAATAGATCATATCTCCAAAAATACAACTCATAAGAATAGCTTGTGTGTGTATAAGCAAAGGACATCACGAGAGTGGGGAGCAGATTAAAGTGTTGAAAAGTCCACTATCAGATCTCATTCAGCTGCCATGTCTTAGCCTGGGTAGCATAGACAACACAATAGACTCACTGCAGCTTTGCCTAAAAATGTACTCCTCCACCGTATTGCCCCTTTACTACTGCGTAATCCTATACCACAGCTGTAAAGTAAGACTTGCCATAAGATTCTGGTAAATGGTGCACCATGAGAAAAATCCACAAAACAGAAGATGAAAAATAAAGTTACGTTTTTTTTTTATATATATACAATTACGGTATTTCAAAGAAAAAGAAACAGCTGCGCGTGTTTTATAATCAGGGTTATTCAGAGAGAGGTGAAAAGCAGGAGAATGGAAAATTCTAGGTCAAAATAGCCGATTTGGAAAGTGAGATGAATGGGAGAATTTTTCTGGTTTGGCTATTTTGACCAAGAATTTTTCATTCTCCAGCCATTTTCTCCAGCTTTTCAAGTCTCTCTGAATAACCCTGAATGTGTTTTTTTTGTAATGTACAAGTAATCTTGTTACAGCTTATGTTAGTGTTCCTCGATAGGCTAAACACAGCACTGTACCGTGTTGAAAGAATCTGTTTCCCACATTCAAAGTGTAATGTATGCAAGGGTAAGGCTCCTTGCTATATGCATAACACTTGCTCCACCATGTGGAAATGACCGAAAGAGCAACAGATTATTATTATCCTTTATTTATATATAATGCCACATATTCCGCAGCGTTTTACAAGATTAGTGTACAAGGTATTGATACATTAGAATACCACACATGGCTGATATGACCTGATTCAGGGGGGGTCCCTGTTCCCAAGGGAACTTACAATCTATGAGACGTACAAGTATTTTGTGAGGTAGACGCATCCATATCGTTAGGTGTCTTGCTCAAGGACACTCGCTGGTGGTGTCTTCTGAGTGGGATTGGGTAATTTTTCCATGATTGTAGAGCAACGACCTGGTGGATAGGTTGAACCCGCTTCTCGTAAAGTTGAGACTTGCTTCTCCATAGTTGTATTGGAGGGGGGTGCTGAATGGGATTTTGACTTGCTTCTCCACGGTCGAAGCAGTCTGATCTGCATATGGAGCAGTTGTCCCTGTAATGGCACAATCGAGCTAAAACCCTGTGAGATCTGAGCGGGGCCCCACCGTAGAACAGACCACTAATGCCGTTGCTCGTCCTCAGGACCCTCACAAACCTCTCTATTTCTCACTAATGTTATACACACACCTTAAAATGTGCGCTGATCAACATTGATTTACTTACATTGCCAGGATCAAATAATGGCATAGTGTGACGATAGCGCTTGTATAAATAAGAATATAAGGAGTCTCACTGTAAGACAAATGAAAAAAACATAGAACACTTCATAACTCCTGATGATGCTACGAGGAAGTAACGAAACATGTTGAGTATCTGAGAATTTATACTGATCCACCCTTCTCGTATATATAAATGATACAGAAACCCCTGCTCATCTAACATGCACAGAGGATATTAATGCAATAAGGGCACATCAATCAATATACTCAGCTGCTGTAATCCACCTGTAGACCTGTGGTGTAGCTGGAAACCGCTGGTGAATCAGCTTTATGCCTTGAGAAAGTTACTTGTATGTAACGAAATGCGTCGGTGTTTATGTCCTATCAAATTTGATTTTAATACTTTTATTTAGTCCAGGCTTTTTGTTGTATCCTGCATCCTATATGGTGTTCAGTGATTCTGAAAGCTGATTCACCACCGTTTTCCAGCTACACCACAGGTCTACAGGCGGATTACAGCGGCTGAGTATATTTATTGATGTGCCCTTATTGCATTAATATCCTGTGAGCATGTTATATGAGCAGGGGTTTCTGTATCATTTATATATGCAGTTCTGCCCTATGTTTTTTTCATTTGTCTTATAGTGAGACTCCTTATATTCTTATTTATGTATTATTGACGGATGAAGAGGAGCCATCCCTTAGGAGTCTTCACTAGCAAGCTACGTATTTACGTTTATTTGCTGATTTTTCCATTAACCCTCACTGCTGTTTTTATACTGATAGCGCTTGTATGTAATGTTTTTATGTGAGGACGTCCTCAAACTTAGCAGCTGCTGCTGAATTGGGAAATATGTGTTCACAAACCTGAGGAACACAAGTAATAAAGAAACGCAGAAAAATCCCAAGCACACCTTAACTACTTTAGACACTGTAGCTTAACTGTGTATCTTAAATGAAAAACAACTGCAGTACAGATTAATAACCTTATATAGCATCTTAATGCATAATTTCTTACCCTTATGGGTTTCAAATACAGTGCAATGGTATATGGTTATATAGTGGGATGGAACACTAAAAAAAAAAAACATATATTTTGGCGATATTCTCTCCTCCTCCCGTGAAGGTGGTCCTGCAGTATGTTTTCGAGCGATCACTGCGTCCCCAAGTGATCTCCCTATAGCTAAGATGGTTTCACCAGAAAGAGATCTATAAAAAAGTAACGAAGCAGCAGGTGGTATTGGTATAAAAAAATATTTTAAGATTTATTGGCACATTCAGCTACTTTACCTTGTGACCTAACCAATAAAAATATGTTTTATATACGAATACCACCTGCTGCTTCATTACTTTTTTTAATATCTCTTTCTGGTGAAAACATCTGGCTATAGGGAGATCACTAGGAGACACACAGGGAGTTATTCAGAGAGATCCGAAATGTAACCGGACACTGAAATTCAGCGTACGGGGACATTTCGGGGAAATTCGGCTATTCAGCGAGCAGGCAATATGGCAAATTTTGGCGAATTGCCTGCACGTACAGTGCCTGTTCGAGGGCAGTTAAATCCCCCATAGAGAAGCAATGCTTCATCTATTCAGAGAACACCGAACAGCAGAGAAAAGTTGCTGAATTGCCCTGCTGTTCGGTGGTTTCATTCGGCAGGTTTATTCAGGCGAATCCTGTAGGCTTCAATGTTAAAAATATTCCCGTTTTAATCCAATATCTAATAAACCGTTTAGATTTTTTAGGATCTTTTATGCATTTTTTTTTCTTTTTTTAATATCGATTTTTCAATTTTCCTTAACAGAGCATTTTATTATCATTCATAGGATCTTATATATAGGATCCTGACCGATTTGGAAAGTGAGATAAATGGGAGAATTTTTCTGGTTTGGCAATTTTTACCTACAGGGTTATCCAAAGAGATTCGAAAAGTCACCGCACGTTCGGTGACTTTTCGTTCTCTTCAATTCGGTTCCTTTTGCCGATTGCATTTCGGTGACCCTGCGGTGTATTCAGCAAACACCACAGGGTCCCCGAATTGCAGGGAAAAGCTGCCGACAACCTGACGAAAACTAACCGAATGCACTATGAAAACAAGCAAAAACATCTGGATTAACCTTCGAAGAGAGCCGAACAGGAGCCGAAAATGAGCCGAATCACACAGAGCCGAAGCAGCTGTGACGTAGAGGAGGCAGTGAATAAATTAGAAAAACCATTTGTATGAATCTGGGAAAAAGAAACGCTGTTTGCAAAGAAACTACTGAGCGAAAAAGTCTGAAATTTTCACAGGAGGTCCAGGGAATGATAATAAAGAGGGCTGTTACAAAAAAAATAAGCAAACTGAAAAAAAAAAAAAAAAAATTCGGACTTTTAATTTTTTTTAAAAAATTCAGAAAAATGCTTAAAGTATCCTAAAAAATCTATAAATAAAGAGACTTTTTGCTGCAGAATTTTATAATGAACGGTTTATTAGATATTGAATTAAAACGGGAATATTTTTAACATTGAAGTCTATGGGATTCTCCTGAATAAATTTGCCGAATTAAACCACCGAATGGCAGGACATTAGGGGAACCTTTCACTGCTGGTTTGTGTTCTCTGAATAGCCGAAGCAGTGCTTTTTGATGGGGATTTCACTGCCCTCGAACAGGGACCGAACAGGCACCGTATGTTCAGGCAATTCGACAGGATTTGGCGAATTGCCTGCTCTCTGGATAGCCGAATGGCCAGGAAAGGTAACCGAACCCTGATTTTCAGCGTTCGGTTACCTTTCTCAAGCAATTCGAATCTCTTTGGATAACCCTGCTAGAGTTTTCACTTCTCCAGTCATTCTCCTGGTTTTCACCTCTCTCTGAATAACCCTGACAGTTTTCCCTCGAGGAGAACACACCGCAGGACCACCATCACGGGAGGAAGAGAGAATATCGCCATAGTATATGTATACAGTACTGTGCAAAAGTTTTAGGCAGGTGTGAAAAAATGCTGTAAACAAAGAATGCTTTCAGAAATATAAATAATGATTGTTTATTTTTGTCAATTTTAAACATGCAAAGTGAGCGAACAAAAGAAAAATCTAAATCAAAATTTGGTGTTACTACCTTTTGCCTTCAAACCAGCACAAATTCTCATAGGCCCACTTGCACAAAGTCAGGGCTTTTGTAGGATTATAGTCAGGTGTATGATCAACCAATTATACCAAACAGGTGCTAATGATCATCTATGTCACACGTAGGTTGAAACCCAGTCATGAACTGAAACAGAAACAGCTGTGTAGGAGGCTTAAAACTGGGTGAGGAACAGCCAAACTCTGCTGCCAAGGTGAGGTTGTGAAAGATTGTTTCATGTCATGGCAAGATTGAGCACAGCAACAAGACACCAGGTAATTATACTGCATCAACAAGGTCTCTCCCAGACAAAGATTTCAAAGCAGACTGGGGTTTCAAGATGTGCTGTTCAAGCTCTTTTGAAGAAGCACAAAAAAACGGGCAATATCGAGGATCGAAGACGCAGTGGTTGGCCAAGGAAACTTAGTGCAGCAGATGAAAGACACATCAAGCTTATTGCCCTTCGAAATCGGAAGATGTCCAGCAGTGCCATCAGCTCAGAACTGGCAGAAACCAGTGGGACCCAGGCACACCCATCTAATGCCGGAGGAGTCTGGCCAGAAGTGGTCTTCATGAAAGAGTTGCAGCCAAAAGCCATACCTCCGACGTGGGAACAAGGCCAAGCGACTATAGTATGCATGAAACAATAGGAACTGGGGTGCAGAACAATGGCAGCAGGTGCTCTGGACTGATGAGTCAAAATTTTAAATATTTGGCTGTAGCAGAAGGCAGTTTGTTCGTCGAAGGGCTGGAGAGCGGTACAATAATGAGTGTCTGCAGGCAACAGTGAAGCATGGTGGAGGTTCCTTGAACGTTTGGGGCTGCATTTCTGCAAATGGAGTTGGAGATTTGGTCAGGATTAATGGTGTTCTCAATGCTGAGAAATACAGGCAGATACTTATCCATCACGCAATACCATCAGGGAGGCGTATGATTGGCACCAAATTTATTCTGCAGCAGCACAACGACCCCAAACATACAGCCAAAGTCATAAAGAACTATCTTCAGCGTAAAGAAGAACAAGAAGTACTGGAAGTGATGGCATGGCCCCCACAGAGCCCTGATCTCAACATCATCGAGTGTGTCTGGGATTACATGAAGAGACAGAAGGATGTGAGAAAGCCGACATCCACTGAAGATCTGTGGTTAGTTCTCCAAGATGTTTGGAACAACCTTCCAGCCGAATTCCTTCAAAAACTGTGTGCAAGTGTACCTAGAAGAATTGCTGCTGGTTTGAAGGCAAAGGGTGGTCACACCAAATATTGATTTGATTTAGATTTCTCTTTTGTTCATTCACTGCACTTTGTTCATTTATGAACATAAATGTGTAACACTTCCATTTGTGAAAGCATTCTTTGTTTACAGCATTTTTCACACCTGCCTAAAACTTTTGCACAGTACTGTGTGTGTGTGTGTGTGTGTGTGTGTGTGTATATATATATATATTAGTTTTTTTAGTGTTCCATCCCACTATATAACCATATACCATTGCACGGTATTTAAAACCCATAAGGGTAAGAAATTATGCATTATTTGATCCTGTGCATTTTGTGTGGTGTAGGGAGACACCTAGAGGTCAAACCTTTAGCTGCACAATGTTTGCTGTGTTGGTCTCTTTTTTTTATTATTATTATTATTTATTTATAAAGCGCCAGCATATTATAATTCTGTAATTAGTCCTCTATCTTTTCATTCTTGATGTTGTTTCACCATAATGTAACAATACTCTTAATGTGCTCTGTTTATAGAGGTTTCATATCCTTTGCAGTTATAATTCCATCAAGGTTAAAAACTATAACAAACATCAAAAATTGGCACGCTGACCACAGTCACTTCTCTCAAATATCTAGGTATGTGGTTAGACCCAAATCTATCCTTTGGCCCCCACATCGAAAAACTCTCATCTAAACTTTACCCCAAACTAGGTGCCCTGTACAGAAACAAATCCTGCCTGAGCCCCGCGGTAAGAAAGAAGATTGTACAACAAATGCTTATGCCGACTATTGATTACGGAGATGTAGTGTATGCAGCGGCCCCGCAAACACACCTTCAGAAACTTACTACATTGTATAATGCATACTTACACTTTGTGCTACAATGTAACTACATGACCCACCATTGTGACATGTTAAAAGCACTAAACTGGCCATCGCTGGAATCTAGACGCACCCTTCACCTTTCCAACCTGGTGTTTAAGAGCTTTTCTGGGAAGTTACCACCCTATACCTGAATAGGCTGCTTCCCCAGCAGTTCCCTCGTCCTATAACCTCCAATCCAGGACCAGCACCTTACTTGCAATACTACAATACAAAAAGAAAGTGGCTCGGTCCTCAGTTTCCTACAGAGCGCCGCAGTTATGGAATAACCTCCCAGACGCCATCAAATATTCCCCCAGTCTAAAGTCCCTTAAGAGCTCCCTATTAACATACCTCAATACGGAATGCACCTGTAAACATGTAACATAGTCAGGGTTATTCAGAGAGAGTGAAAAGCTGGAGAATGAAAAATTCTAGGTCATAATAGCCGATTTGGAAAGTGAGATGAAAGGGAGAATTTTTCTGGTTTGGCTATTTTGACCTAGAATTTTTCATTCTCCAGTCATTCTCCTGCTTTTCATGCTCTCTGAATAAGCCTGAGTGACTATTTCCTACATATTTCTTTCTTTCTGTTGATCTGTATATTTGTGTTGATTTTTTACTATCACCCATCATCCACAGACACCCACATCTCAACTGATCCCCTGCATACTTTTGCTGGTAGGCATTATCACTAGGGATGCACCGATACCACTTTTTTAAGACCGAGTACGAGTACAGATACTTTTGTTCAAGTACTCACCGATACCAATTACCGATACTTTTATTTTATGTCATGTGACGCTTTCCAATAAGAACAGACCTCCTATAAAGCCCCCAGGTCTCATGGATTTGCCCCAGCTCATGGATATTGCCCCAGCTCATGGATATTGCCCCAGCTCATGGATATCCTGACCCCAGCTCATGGATATCCTGACCCCAGCTCATGGATAATTGCCCCCCAGCTCATGGATAATTGCCCCCCAGCTCATGGATAATTGCCCCCCTGCTCATGGATATGCCCCCCTTGCTCATGGATATGCCCCCTTGCTCATGGATATGCCCCCCTGCTCATGGATATGCCCCCCTTGCTCATGGATATGCCCCCCTGCACATGGATATGCCCCCCAGCTCATGGATATGCCCCCCTGCTCATGGATATGCCCCCTTGCTCATGGATATGCCCCCCCAGCTCATGATATGCCCCCCAGCTCATGGATATGCCCCCCATGCTCATGGATATGCCCCCCAGCTCATGGATATGCCCCCCTGCTCATGGATATGCCCCCTTGCTCATGGATATGCCCCCCAGCTCATGGATAATTGCCCCCCTGTTCATGGATATGCCCCCTTGCTCATGGATATGCCCCCCTTGCTCATGGATATGCCCCCCTGCTCATGGATATGCCCCCTTGCTCATGGATATGCCCCCCTGCACATGGATATGCCCCCCAGCTCATGGATATGCCCCCCTGCTCATGGATATGCCCCCCAGCTCATGGATATGCCCCCCCAGCTCATGGATATGCCCCCCAGCTCATGGATATGCCCCCCATACTCATGGATATGCCCCCCAGCTCATGGATATGCCCCCCTGCTCATGGATATGCCCCCTTGCTCATGGATATGCCCCCCAGCTCATGGATATGCCCCCCTGTTAATGGATATGCCCCCCTGCTCATGGATATGCCCCCCCAGTTCATGGATATGCCCCCCAGCTCATGGATATGCCCCCTAGCTCATGGATATGCCCCCCTTGCTCATGGATATGCCCCCCCAGCTCATGGATATGCCCCCCTGCTCATGGATATGCCCCCCACTCTCCGTTCATACTTACCTTCCTTCAGCGCCGCCGGTAAAGTCTTTGCGCGCGCGCGCTCCTTGGAAGGACCCCAGCCGCGACCACGTGGGACCATGTGATCGAGGCTGGGGTCCTTCCAACGAGCGCGCGCGCGGAAACTTTCCCGGCGTCGCTGAAGGAAGGTAAGTATGAACGGAGAGCAGCTGCAGGGCCTGTCTGAATGCTCTATCGGCATTCGGACAGGCCCTGCAGCTGCTCACTTTGTTTAATACCTACCTTCCTTCAGCGACGCCGGGAAAGTTTCCGCCCGCGCGCTCGTTGGAAGGACCCCAGCCGCAATCACATGGTCCCACATGGTCGCGGCTGGGGTCCTTCCAAGGAGCGCGCGCGCGCGAAGACTTTACCGGCGTCGCTGAAGGAAGGTAAGTATTAAACAAAGTTAGGTGAGCAGCTGCAGGGCCTGTCCGAATGCCTATAGAGCATTCGGACAGCCGCCGCAGCCCCTCGGATACCGGCAAGCCGGCTCAATGCCGGCTTCCGGTATCGGAAAAAAATATCGGGGGTACTGCAGGAGTACCAAGTACTCCTGCAGTACCCGGTATCGGCACCGATATCGATACTAGTATCGGTATCGGTGCAACCCTAATTATCACCCATCACCCATCATCCACAGACACCCACATCTCAACTGATCCCCTGCATACTTTTGCTGGTAGGCATTATCACCCATCACCCATCATCCACAGACACCCACATCTCAACTGATCCCCTGCATACTTTTGCTGGTAGGCATTATCACCCATCACCCATCATCCACAGACACCCACATCTCAACTGATCCCCTGCATACTTTTGCTGGTAGGCATTATCACCCATCACCCATAATCCACAGACACCCACATTTCAACTGATCCCCTGCATACTTTTGCTGGTAGGCATTATCACCCATCACCCATCATCCACAGACACCCACATCTCAACTGATCCCCTGCATACTTTTGCTGGTAGGACCCCCATCACCCAGTATTCGCAGGCACCCACATTATAACGTTACCTTGGTCTTTTTTGCTGTTTTTATTTATTTATTATTTATTTTTGTTTTTCTCCACCATTTGCTTTGCTAATTAGCATGTGAATCTCCTGCCCTATTGACACAGCCCTTCCAGCTTCAGGTGTTGACTTTTTAACTGCCTGAATGCAATCAGTCCGCCCTATATAACAACTATACCAGGCTCCATTGAGCCAGGCTCCAGTGTAATTTCCAAGTGGCATTCTTAAGTGGACGTTCAGAGTTGATTCCTGGAGTTCAGTGGCATTCTTAAGTGGACGTTCAGAGTTGATTCTTGGAGTTCAGTGGCATTCTTAAGTGGACGTTCAGAGTTGATTCCTGGAGTTCAGTGGCATTCTTAAGTGGACGTTCAGAGTTGATTCCTGGAGTTCAGTGGCATTCTTAAGTGGACATTCAGAGTTGATTCCTGGAGTTCAGTGGCATTCTTAAGTGGACGTTCAGAGTTGATTCCTGGAGTTCAGTGGCATTCTTAAGTGGACGTTCAGAGTTGATTCCTGGAGTTCAGTGGCATTCTTAAGTGGACGTTCAGAGTTGATTCCTGGAGTTCAGTGGCATTCTTAAGTGGACGTTCAGAGTTGATTCCTGGAGTTGCGGGACTGGAGGAAGGAACTGCAAAACTGCAAGGCCCACTTTTTACTCTGGTAAACTCACGTCTATATCATGCTTTCTCTCACGCTTCTGCTCTTTACTTCTACCTTTCTCCTTAAATGGAACTCCTGCCCCTCTACCACTGACCCCTACACAATCTGCATCTCTCCCTCCCTCCTCTCGTCCCACATGATGGCCTCGCATGAGCTCCTTTGTTTCCTCAGAACATGGTCTCCCTCTAACTCTCGTGCTGCCTCCCACTCCCACAAATCCCATTCCCACCTTCTCTTTCTCACCCTCCTGCTGTTACTCTATTCAGGTGACATATCCCCTAACCCTGGCCCCACAACACATCCAATACTTCCCTCTCATCCTATCTCCATCGCACATAAATCACCTCCCTGCAAGCCCAGCAACCTCATTCCCATCATCCTTCAGCGCCTGTCCTCTTTCTCCTGCGCCCTCTGGAACGCTCGCTCTGTGTGCAACAAACTCACAGCCGTCCATGACCTCTTCCTTTCAAACTCCTTCAACCTCCTAGCTTTAACTGAAACCTGGCTAACTCCCTCTGACACGGCCTCCGTTGCTGCTCTCTCACATGGCGGTCTACACTTGAGCCATACCCCCAGACTGGGTGAGAGAAATGGTGGCGGGGTCGGACTCCTGCTCTCTCCCACCTGCACCTACCAGCATCTCCCTCCACCCCCATCCCTCTCCTTCTCCTCCTTCGAGACACACTGCATCCGCCTGTTCTCTCCTCTGGCCCTCAGGGTGGCAGTCATCTACCGCCCACCGGGACCAACCTCCCAGTTCTTTGACCACTTTGCTACCTGACTTTCTCACTTCCTGTCTTCTAATCTTCCATGCCTAATTCTCGGGGACTTCAACATTCCCATTGACGATCCTTCCGCTCCTGCTGCCTCCAAACTTCTTTCACTCACGTCCTCCCTTGGACTCTCACAATCCTCCCTCCTCCCTACCCACCGCGATGGTCACGTTATTGACCTGGTCTTTTCCAACCTCTGCTCCATTTCTGAGTTCAAATGTCGCCCTTTCCCAATCTCTGACCACCACCTTCTCTCTTTCAACCTATCTGGACTTCCTAAACACCCTGCTCCCCCACCCCGCACACACACTCGCAGAAATCTACATGCTGTGGACCCCCATCAATTCTCCAACCTACTTCACCACCTCCCTCATACCTCATCCTTCACCTGCCCTGATGCTGCCACTAATCACTACAACACTACGCTTATCTCTGCTCTAGACACTCTTGCTCCTCTTCGACTCTGTAAGGCCCCACGCCGCCAGCTTCAGCCCTGGCACACCCTCCAGACTCGCTACCTGCAAAGATGCTCCCGCACCGCAGAGCGTGCCTGGAGGAAATCCCGCTCTGAAGCTGATTTTGTTCACTTCAAATTTATTCTCTGGTCATACACCTCTGCCCTCCACTTGGCCAAACAATCCTTCTTCTCATCTCTTATATCTACGCTGTCCTCCAACCCTAAACGGCTCTGGTCCACCTTCAACACCCTCCTCTACCCACCTGCACCTCCCCCCTCAGCTGCCTTCAGCGCTCAAGACCTGGCAGACTACTTCCTCAGTAAAACTCTAACTATCAGAAGTAACATCCCAACACAAGATAGTTATCTGCCACCTCCACTCCCACAGGTCCCCTCTGCCGCTTCCTCCCAGCCACTGAGGAGGAAGTCAATTCCTTATTGTCCTCCTCACATCTCACCACGTGCCCGCTCGACCCCATTCCCTCACATCTAATTCCTCCCCTCTCCTCCTCCCTCACTCCTGCTCTCACACACATCTTCAACCTATCTCTCTCCACTGGCTCCTTTCCATCCGCCTTCAAACACGCGCTAGTTACCCCTTTACTAAAGAAACCATCCCTAGACCCCAACTCTCCATCCAACTACCGCCCTGTATCCCTGCTTCCCTTCACATCAAAGCTCTTAGAAAAACTAGTTTTCAACCGCCTCTCCCTCTTCCTGTCCTCCAATTCCCTACTTGACCCCCTGCAATCTGGCTTTCGTCCCCTACACTCAACTGAAACTGCCCTCACCAAAGTCACCAACGACCTCCTAACTGCTAAAAAACACGGCCACTATTCTATTCTCCTCCTGCTTGACCTCTCGGCTGCTTTTGACACTGTTGACCACCCCCTCCTTCTACAGACCCTCAACTCTCTGGGTCTCGGTGACACTGCACTTGCTTGGGTTGACTCCTATTTATCCAACAGGTCCTTCTGTGTGTCCTTTGCTGGTAACTCCTACTCTTCATTGCCTCTATCTGTTGGTGTACCTCAAGGCTCTGTCCTTGGTCCTCTGCTCTTTTCCATCTACACCTCCTCCCTGGGCAAAATCATCAACAGCTTTGGCTTTAATTACCACCTCTACGCTGATGACACTCAGATCTACCTCTGTCTCTCCCCCTGTCCTCTCAAAAGTCAGTGACTGTTTATCTGGCATCTCCTCCTGGATGGCCTACCACCACCTAAAGATCAACATGTCAAAGACTGAGCTCCTACTTATTCCCCCCTCCAATGCCTCCCCACCTCCTGACTTCTCTATCATGGTGGAGGGTATCACCATCTCCTCATCAAACCAAGTTCGCTGTCTTGGAGTTACAATTGACTCTGCTCTTTCCTTCATCCCCCACATCCAGTCTCTTTCCTCCTCCTGCCAATACCAACTGCGTAATATTTCCAGAATTCGGCCATTTCTTACCGCTGTCACCACAAAACAACTCATACACGCCCTGGTAATCTCTCCGACTCGACTATTGCAATAATCTCTTATCTGGCCTCCCTCTGTCCCGCCTCTCCCCCCTACAATCCATCTTGAACGCCTCCGCCAGGCTAATTCACCTCACCCGCCGCTCTGTCTCTGCCGCTCCCCTCTGCGAGTCCCTTCACTGGCTCCCCATCCACTGCAGAATTAAGTTCAAAATCCTTATCCTTACCTACAAAACCCTCACTAACTCAGCTCCCCACTACCTGTCCTCACTAATCACAAAATACACCCCGGCCCGCTCCCTAAGGTCAAACAGTGACCTGCGCCTAGCTTCTCCCCACATCACCTCTTCCCATGATAGACTGCAGGACTTAACACGCGCAGCCCCCACTCTCTGGAACGCTCTCCCTCGTACTGTCAGACTTTCCCCTAACTTCTCTTCCTTCAAACGCTACCTTAAAACGTTCCTATTTAGGGAAGCCTACCACCCAACTCACTGACGCAACCATCAATCACTCTCACCTTACAGTCCTCTCCTCCGGTTTCCAACCCCAACCCTCCTAGATTGTGAGTTCCTACGGGAATAGGGCCCTCATCTCCTCCTGTACTGTTTGTCAAATGTTGTTCAATGTATTGTAACCCTGTCTATACTGTGTTTATTGTACAGCGCTGCGGAATATGCTGGCGCTTTATAAATAAAGAATAAAATAATATCTTGCATTTTATTACTTTGCTTCTGTAACAACTGTAAAAATTTTAATGTTCTTGATCCCAGGACATACTTGAAAACGAGAGAAATCTTAATGTATCCTTCCTGGTAAATTCCTTTGCAAATAAATAAAAATAACTGAATAATTAAATCCATACAGAAAAATAATACCTGCTTTCAGGGACCTTGACAAGCAAATATATGCAACACACAATACATGATGGATACAATATATCATCATGCATGTGAACACTGTCCAGGGCAGCCACCAGGAAGTGAAGGCCCTGGGTATGTTCAGGGGCCCAGTGGCTCCCTGGCCGTTACCAAACCCTGTTCAACTTGTCGGACTGCCTCAGATGTAAGGGCCCATCCATGCCACCCAGGACTGACCTATCAGGATACCAAGAAATTCCAAAGTGGGCCGCAGCATCTGGAGCCGGTAGGAGCACTCTGACTAATCAAGGAGGGAGCGATTTGTACAGTCGGCACCAAGTAGAGGTGCAAAGTGGACCCTCTCCCACCGAGAAAAACTTTTCATCCACCACAGATTTGTCCCACTCTCTGTAAAATAAGGTAAGCAGGAGAGGAGACCATTTTTCTTATTTATAATTTAGTTTATGGAAATGGCCAACTGAGGTAAGGGACCTTAAAAAAAATCATTAGTGAAGCATCATTGTTCACATTATAATTGAAATGTGAACAATAGTGCTGCATTAAAAAAAAACAAAAATATTTTTATTATTATATTTATTATTTTTTTATTTTTATTTTTTTACACTTTTATTTTACCTATAACATGGTCATGTTTGATATCATTGGTAAAGGCCATCATTGGATATCATATATATTGGATATCATTGGAAAGGCCATGCTCTGGCCTTTCCAGCAATATCAGACATGACCCCCTAGCTGCCACCGATCAGGAGATAAAGGGGTTCAAAGAACCCCCCTATCTCCTCTAAGGGATTTCCAAGGGAAATCCCTTTGCAGCTAGGGGGTTCCCCGGTTAACTGACATCATCGCGCATGGCGCGATGAGTCAGTTGACTGGGGGGGAACCAGAGGTGGGGGCTGCCATCCAAGATGGCGGCCCCCACTGGAAATAGGCCGCGATCGGGCACAAATTAGTGCCGGTCGCGACCTGGCAACTAAGGGGTTAACCCCCCATACATCGCTGGAAAGGTCAGGCTGTGACCCTTCCAGCGATGCTGGCCACAGCCGCCTGGTCCCCGGCGATGGGGAGATAGAGGGATCCAAAGGATCCCCCCTCCCCTTCAGGCGCTTCCCCTGCTCCGGCGGGGGGGGGGGGACGCCTGAAACTGACGTCATCGCGCCACCGGCGCGATGACGTCACTGCGCCGGAGGAGGGATCACACTGATCTGACTCCGTGGGAGTCAGAGCAGCGTGGGAGCGACCGGAGGAGGTAAGTATTAAGGGAGGGGGGCTGTAAACGCCGAGGACGTACATTTACGTCCTGCGGCGTCAAAGCCCGCCTAATGCAGGGCGTAAATGTACGTCCTGCGGCGTTAAGGGGTTAATGAAGTGTTAACTTTTTGTTATTATAAATATAATATGAATGAACATGTAAACAGAAATTTACCATTACATTTAATTGTAAACAGAAATGAAAATACTAGCAGGTTTTTAGGCCTAGCCCAGGGGTCAGCAACCTTGGCTCCCTGATGTTATGGGAACTACATTTCCCATGTGGCTAATTCAGCCTAATGGGTGACTAAGTATCATGGAAGATGTAGTTCTAAAACATTTAGAGCTGAGGTTGCTGACGCTTGGGCTAGCCTATTGTGAAGAACTGAATAAAAAATACTAAGATAACGGCACCATTCCACCCCACTCTTCTTTGCATGTTTATTCCCCCCAGCACAGCTGCCAGGCTCCCCCTCAATTTATCCCCCCCAGCACAGCTGCCAGGCCCCCCTCCTCAATTTATTCTCTGCCCCCAGCACAGCTGCCAGGCCCCCCCTCAATTTATTCTCCCTCCGAGCACAGTTGCCAGGCCCCCCCCTCAATTTTATTCCCCCCCTCAATTTTATTCCCCCTCTACAACAGCCAGCCCAGCCCCCCTCAATTTATTCTCCCCCCTCTACTGCAGCCAGCCCAGCCCCCCTCAATTTATTCTCCCCCCTCTACAGCAGCCAGCCCAGCCCCCCTCAATTTATTTTCCCTTACAGCTGCCAGTGCCAACACTGCCAAGCCCCCTTCAATTTATTCTACACCCCCCAGCAGCGGTCCAACCCACTCAGATTTTTCTTAATAAACTGTGATTGCAGGCAGGGCGGCTAGTAGAGGGCAGGCAGGGCGGCTAGTAGAGGGCAGGCAGGCTGGCTCCGTCCTCTCTGTATGCTCCATGAACTTTAGTGTCTTATCTGCGTCCTCCTCGTGGAGAACGGAGCTACGCATCACATGGCTTAAGGGGGCAGAGCCATTGCAGCGTGTCCTTCCCAGCTCATCTTTTGAAAGCTGCTGCTCTATCTCTGCGCGCTGCTCGCTCACACGGGGAAAGAAAAAAAAAAACAAAGCCGAGGGGAGCATTGCGGCGGTATGCCCTGCCCGAATCGATTAATGCTAGGGTCAAACGAAAGCATTTTTACACGCGAACGTAAAAAAAGTGCGTCCGAACGCATTGACGTATTTTTTCACGGAATAGGCGAAAACGGTCATACGATGCGCATTTTCGTGCGTGATGTTTTACGGATCCAAACCAGGAAACTTTTTGTGTCTGGACGTTATGTTGGCCGGACATGAGCAGGGTCTGACGTCTCCAAATCACACACACACACACACACACCGCTAGCGGGCGCAGCGCACTCTGTACGTCCGTACTAGCGGTTCAGCGTTCTCGAAAAAATGCGTTCATTTTCCACTTGCGTTGCGCAGCCGGACTTTCGTGCGACCGTACTTCGTATATTGGCTGTCATTGCCCGTCATCTGCTGCTAGTGCGGCCGTAATTATGTGCGCCAGAACGCACGTTAAAAGTGCGCTGGTCTGACCCCAGCCAAAAAGGTGGAAATTAATCGATGCAGCATCGCGATGCATCGTGCCGCCGATTATTTTTGACAGCCCTAATGTTAACCCCAAACTTGGTTTCAATGGATGAACTGTATAAATACATGATTGAATCAACATGGTAACAATATAGAAAATAGCATGACATAAAAATGCAAGGCAAATGTATAACTGAAAAACAATAATATTTTATTTTTCTTTTGTAGAACATGGTTCTTCCCCACCCCCCCCCCTCTTTTTCAATTGTTTGTATACACTTAAAATAAAGCCTCTGCAAGAACTTGCTTCCAAAGAGATAAAAGAAAAAAGGAGACAACATTTTCAACAATGTGAAGAGGTGACATTTGGGGAAATGAACCGCTGGAAAATAAAAACAAGTCACTTGGCCGGTCTGTTGACTTGAAAGAGTAGGAGACTACGGCCCCAGTTTGTAGTTCCAAAGCGATGTATAAGTTTGGCGTTGCCCCCATGTGTAAGCATACTGGTTATACGCTTAGCCATGTTCCCACGAATAGACAGCGTGTGGAAGTGGTCAAAGTCCGGGCGCCCCAGCTTGCGTAGACGCCGTGCAGCTTGCCGGTAGCACTTCCATGGCTGCGGTTCAATCAATAAATAGTCACAAAACTTTGTTACCCGGTTAAGGAAATCTATTAAGCCTTGGTCACCGTGATTTAAATGGATCCACATAGTTATTGACATACAGAATCCAAGATCAAAGGTGGAACGATTGAATCCATCAAGGAAGTTGCGTATTGGACCCCCTGGATCTGAAGAATCCATGATGTCTGACGTCACATAGGAGATGGATTTGGGGAAGGGGTTGGAAGCTTGAGCTTTATCAATTAGATCAGCATCAATGTCACAGCATAGAAAGTGAACATCCATGGGTTCATCCGACGGCTCACATGGCTGCAGGTGCTTATAAAAAGCTACACTCAGATCCTACAAAAAAAGGACAACACACAAACATAAACAGAGATTTCTGAACAATCACCTTAATTCACAGAACTGCAAGAGTTAGAGGCTCGTAATGGTAAAAACGCTTTAACCCTAATGAGTCAATTAACAATCACCTTCACTCCAGAACTCACAGCCGCAGTTTCCATAAATGCTTTGTGACAGTTGTGGCAAGCGGCCACATGCTCACTTTAGGCTAGGGTCAGACTGAGGCAGTGCGAACGCGCGTTCTGGCGCACTTAATCACGGCCGCACTAGCAGCAAATGACGGGCAATGACGGCCAATATACGAAGTACGGTCGCACAAAAGTCCGGCTGCGCAACGCAAGTGGAAAATGAACGCATTTTTTCGAGAACGTTAAACCACTAGTACTGACGTACAGAGTGCGCTGCGTCCGCTAGCGGCGTGTGTGCGTGAATTGGAGACATCAGACGCTGCTAATGTCCGGCCAACATAACGTCCAGATGCAAGAAGTGTTTTATTGATGATCCGTACAAAATCACGGATGAAACTGCGCATAGTATGACCGCTATTGCGTATTCCGTGAAAAAATACGTCCATTCTTCGAACGCACATTTTCACGGACAACGTGAAAAATGCGTTAGTCTGACCCTAGCCTTAGTGTCCAGCCTAACAAATGGCATTGAGAGCTAATGGCTGTAGAGTTATTGTTTTTAGAGGTTAGGTACCCCCTTATCTGGAATTCTGAAATCTAGAAGCCTGCAAAATCAAATTTATGGAGTCTTCAGGATTTCATTTTTACTTACCTCACCGATGATCCAGACATGTCCTTCTGCAATCTGGCACCTCTAGGAGAGCTGCAGGACCATGTCACACTTAGTGCTGGATACATACCTGTCCCTGCACTCCCTCACTGTCCCCCGCAGTCACCTCCGTCTGATCACGATGTCCCACTTCCTGGTTCCCTTCTCACGAGAAGGGAACCAGGACGACACGATTGGCCCGAGGAGAAATCGTTTGCAGAGGTCAGCGAGGGGCGCAGGTAACTAAAAAGGTATGTATCCAGCCCGAGTGTGGCTGGAGGTTACCGCTTTCAGCAATGAAATTTAACCCTGAGCCACACACAGTCGGAAAACCGCCAGGGAGGTGTAAAACAAAAACACACACCACATCTGGGGCCATATTCGGAAATCTCATGTAGGAAGAGAAAAGGCTAGTAAAAATAATATGCACCTGCAGATTTTACTTACCGTTTCCCTCACTGTGTGCTTTGTTAGCACCTAGCCTTGGAATAAAGCACAGCAAAAAGTGATACTTGCAGTGGTGCTGCCACAAGTACCAGCTCCTGGACTCCACGCAGACTTGCACGACCCAGCCGCGAGCTTGCACCATGGGATCAGGCACCACAGGTGAGGGAGACTGGGAGCTATATATTCCCAGCCTCCTTTTGCTCCCGCCAAGTGGAAGAAGCAGATCGTGCCGCCCTCTTTACTGTGTATGAGAGGTAGGTGTTCTTTGGAGGAGGGGGGGGGGGTGGTGGTGGTTTAGGGTGTGTTAAAGGGATACTCAAAAAAAATAGCGTTTCCTTTTTTTGTCCTTAAATAATTGGGCAGGTTCTGCCGATACCCTCTGCACAATTTTTTTATTTTGGGGTTAATTTACTTACCTTTTTTCCCTCACCACGCACTGCTCCTCTTTTTCGGCTCATGGACTCCCAAACCTAGAAGTCCCTGAAGCTTTCTAATGGAATTTGTGTAGTGTAGGAGCTGTGAATTGCACACCGCGATGGGACCTGCACACTTTTCATACGCAAGTTCCGTAGCGCCTTAACAGAACAATGGATCGGATCTGCCCTCGCACGCAGCGCTGATCTATCAGCTGCCTCTCTGAGACTGATCGCTACAGAGACTAGTCTCAGCGAGTGACGTTGGCTTGCTTTCTGCGTGCCGACATCACTGGTGACAGGCAGCCAGAAAATAAAAAAAATACAGGCTGCTGGGTGGTGTGGAGGAAACTCCTCTGTGAGAAATACCATCTCCAGATGAGAAGAATGAGCTACCTCATAACAGTTTGCGCTACCTTCCTAAGGCACAAATTAACTTCTCCTACATCAAGTATAGGAGGTGATAATTTACAGAAAGGAGGCGCTATAGCAGAGCCATAAGCCCATCTTCTGCATAGAATGTAAAAATAGATTCCCAACAACAGAAATGTTATCTTGACGCTAACCTTGGAATAGGACCCCTGATTGAGACATACCTACATTAAATCTCGCTTTTTAACAATGACGTATTTGACAATTTCAGTATTACAGGTTAATCAAACGTTCCACCTTTAATACGATAATAACCAGCAGATGGCAGTGTAATTTAACTAAACTGCAGCAAAGAAATATGCTCTGAAAGTATACAAAGTGGGATGGGGACAACCCATCATCCATAAGAGCAATAAACACGCCAATACAGACCAAAATACAATCCACCACATCCAAAGCAGTGTTAATTTAGAATTATACAGCCAACAGATAATTTGTTTGGAAATAAAATTACAATCTTAGGAAACAGAGACAAGGGGCTCTATTCCATAGTTGGTGGTAATGTTACGTCTCGATATGTAAGCGTTAGAGCTAACATTAGTAAGTTTAATGTCTGGCATTGATATTCCAATCCCAACGCTACACCTCGGGTGAAAAGGTTTTGCGCCTCGCAGCTTGCGCGAGCTTACTGTACTTTGTGTTTCCTATACTTAAGTGTTTAAATGTCAATTGAAAAAATATATATATATCTATATACAAACTAGAACAAATCAAAAAAGTTTTAAAAATGTGTTTTTTTTTTATTTTCTTGCTTTACACTTTGTCATTTCATTTTCTCCGGCGACGCCCCTCAGCTAGGGGTGTTTCTTCAGCTCCCACTTCCTGATTATGCCCCACCTCCTCCCGAACCCATCAAAGCTTCACATGAACTACATTTCCTGCTCCATCTTGCCCACAGCCCCCCTGCACCCCACTACTTCACATACTCCCCTATTACCCTCACCTAGTGTGTCACCCCCTCCCCTCTTGGGCAAGGTCCTCTCTCCTACTGTTCGGTGTTTTAACTTGTATGGACATTTGTTATTCTGCCTCCCCCATTGTACAGCGCTAAGGAATTTGCTAGTGCTTTATAAATACCTGTATGAACTAACACAAGCTGTGCAGCTCAGTCAGGACCTCAGACTGGGGGAACTGAGGATCTGAATATTAGCATCTCTGCAACTAAAACACACTCAAGCTCTCTCGCACACAGTCCCACTGACACGCTCACTTGTGCTCTTTCATGGTTTACATCAGTGTTTCCCAAACCTGTCCTCAGGACCCGCTGACTCGCCAGGTTTGTCAGATATCTGAAGCACAGCATAGGTGATATGATTTGGTAATTGCAGGATTCAGTCCGCATTTCCCCAAGGTGATCTGCAAAATCTGGCCTGGTTAAGGGTTCTGCAGACAGGTTTGGAAAACACCGGTTTACATACTCCTCGTCTCACTCAAACACCCTCACAGTCACTCACTCTCACACTCTTTTGCGGTCTCTTATGTGCGCGCTCTCTCACTGCACCTTTTTTTGGTGGCCCTCTGCTTTTCTTTATTGTCCCTCTCTCTACTGTCTCTTTTTCTCCCTGTGTGTATGGATTTCTTTCCTTTCCTGTCTCTGCAGTAGCTGGGGGTGAAAGTTCAACCCCGTCCTCCCATCACTGTGCAGGAGGTGCAACTCTGTCGCACATGCTCAGTGCATTTTTTTATTTATACCAAAGTATGCACACTGATTGGTTAGCTTAACCTCCCTGGCGGTCTGATTCTGACATATTTTATGTGTCAGAATTGTTCCAATTTATTCTGGCAGCCTAGCGGTATAAGTGTGGCTTGGGGGTTAGCTTTCAGTAAGCGGTATCCCCGAGCCACACTCTGATACTTACATGTCCTGCGCTCCCTCGCTGTCCCCGAAGTCACACTGCAGCTGATCGCGACATCACACTTCCTGGTTCACTCCTCGCGAGAAGGGAACCAGGCAGTGTGATGTCACGAGCAGCTGGAGGAGACTGCGGAGGTCAGCGAGGGAGCGCAGGACATGTAAATATACAGCCCGAGTGTGGCTCACTTGTGGATACCACTTTCGGTACAAAAAGTTAACCCCAAGCCACACTCAGGAAAACCGTCAGGGGGTTAAAGTACCTCCTGAGGTGGGCGTGGAAAACACCAAGAAAAGCTTGTAAATATGAAAAAATATCCTATTTACTTGTTTTTCATGTCTGCCGAATGAGACTACTGACTCATTGAAAAGGCATTGCATGTTTTTAAAAGCACACTAGCAAACCATGCTTGTCCCTTTAACATGGGGAGCGTAATATTTTTTGTTGTCTGGAAAAGTGAGGTATTACAAAGTGCTGATGCAAATTACCATCTGGACGCTACATTTCTGCACCTTCCAAAAGCTAGTGTTAAAGAATTCTGTAAAAGAAAAATCATTTAACACACTCTAAAAAAACCCTTACAATCCCATACTCCCCTCTCATAGGGCAGTGAAAAGCGTGGCCCGATCCGCCTCTTCTCCCCGTGAGCAGAGTGTGACTGTGAACAAATACTTCCTAGTCTCGCTCTGCACCACTTATTGATCTCGTGAGAGCGAAGGCTCAAAAAGGAGTCGTATGGACTTCAGGAGCTGATACGGTGGCATGGAAGCCCTACTGCGGGTATCAGGGAGGTTAGCGCTGCATTCTGGGGCGAGGTGCTGAGATAGCACCTTCCCCGAAATAGGACATTAACATCGCGACAGTAAGGGAAAATCTGCAAGAGCACATTATCCTGCTTACGTTCTCCATGTTAGCATCAACTTTGGCGTAGGGCTTAAGACGTGTAAACAGACATGTTCAGATGATGTTACAATTTAGACAGAGCATATCCAATATTTTGACTCTAACATTTACAGGTATTTATAAACTACTAACCGTAGCGCTGTACAATAGGCGGCAGAATAACAAATATACAAGTTAAAACACACAGAACAGTAGGAGTGAGGACTAGGGATGCACCGAAAATTATCGGCCGAAAAGGAAATTCAGAGAAAAAAAAAAGGATAGGATAGAGGAATAGCGGCACTCTCGGTATTTCCAAATGTAACAATTTATTGTGGAAATTCAACGTTTCAGTCCGCTAACCGCAGACTTTCATCAGGATACCAGGACATATATTATGCACACACACCGAAAATTTCCCTTTCAAAATAGGGCCTGGAGGCCCGTCCGAGCTGCCTGCTCAGCTGGCATCCAGGCTCAGGCAAGCCCCCAGCTTGGCCTGGGCCTAGAGGCCCAGCCGAGCCAGGGGCTCACCTGAGCATGGAGGCCAGCCAAGCTGCCTGCTCGGCCGTCTTCACCTGGGCCTAGAGGCCGAGTTGCCTACACATACTCCCCTACATAGGCCCTGAGCTCCAGCAGTGACAGTCCTCCGGAGGCCAGGGGCTCGCCTGAGCCTGGAGGACGGCCGAGCAGCCTGCAACAACCAGAGGACTGTCACCGCTGGAGCTCAGGGCCTATGTACGTGCAACCAATCAACCATGCAAACCTGGACCTGGAGGCTCGGCCCGGCCTCCAGGCCCAGATTCGCATGGCTGATTTTCAGCCGAAACGATCCCGAATTTTCGGTTTCGGCTGGAAATTTGTGTTTCGGTGCATCCCTAGTGAGGACCCTGCTCAAGAGCTTACAATCTAAGAAGAGAGGGGTGACCCATTAGGTGAGGGTGAATAGGGTAACTGGAGTGATGGGTTGCAGGAGGGCTGAATTTGAAGAGGCGCAGGAGATGACAGTGGGGAGATCATGGTGTGAGCCGATAGAGACGTCTTGAAGGATTGGAGAGAGTCTGATGTTGCGGGGGAGGGAGTTCCATAGAAAGGGGGCAGCTCGGTTGAAGTCATGAAGGCGCGTGTTAAGTGGGGTGCGTCTATAGGGTCTCTTCACAAAGCACTGAAATTGCGTGCAATTTAAGTGCTTTGCATTTCAGCCCATTGCGACTCACGTTGGTGATTCCATTTCCCCAAAAATACAGTGAATTCACTTTTTACCAAATGGTCGCTGTATTTTGCCAAAATTGGAGTCGGTGATCGGATAGTTCCAAAACATCTGAAGGGACAAAGTTGGAGATACCTGCCCCAATGGGAAAGTGAACCTGTCCACTGCACGGTTACAAATATTTATAAAGTGTCAACAAGTTCCGTAGCGATGTACAACGGGCCGGACAGAACAAATTAGAAACAGAGAACCCTGCCGAGAGTTTACAATCCATCACGTTAATAAATAAACCTCTCCAAGGTTGCAATAATGACCCATCTGCCGAAATCACATGATGCACGGGAGTGTCACTTAAATGTTTAAATAAAGTTTTGTGGTAAGGGTAAAGAGTACATGTCCGCAGTCCCCTGTACACAATCAGCCCCTGCTTACTGCTGCATTAATCCCATTCATTGGTGACTGGCTGATAGTGATGGGAGCTACACTAAAGTCACTATTATGTCCATGCTACTGTAAGAGCTCACCCCGGAGTTGCACCCAACGTCCAGACACAGTATAGGACTCGGAGATACCCCCGATTTCTGGAGGAGGTTTGAAAGGAAGCCCGGGGGCACGAGGGAAACGCGATTCTCTGGAGGGTTAAAGCTATAATAGTTTGGAAAGTTTCCATATGGAGCAGCCCCGGGGTCTGTATAACGCTCCTGATCCTCTGCCTCCTGCTCATCCATCGCCTCCCCGGCTACCAAAAGCGTGCAACCTTCTGCATGTAGTACTTCCGGGTTTTTGCCATATTGCTGCACTCTATGACTAAAGTGATTGCGAGACGCCATATTTGTACACCCAGTCTGCGGTCAAAGCATGCACTGCTACTTGAGTGAGCGGAGGCGACATATTACTACACCCAATCCCTGAACCATAAACACAAGGCATCGTATTGTTACTCCCGCTCAGTGCAGGTCACAGAGCTTTTTAAATTGGTGCTCTGACATGCAATTTTCCACTTGTCATTTCCTTTAAATGCATTACACACTTTTCGATTGCAATTTACCAGTGGGTCATCATTTGATAAATGTAATAGGTGATCCTGATATTATGGGAGTCAAGATCTTTGGAAAAGTGACAACCAATACTGACGTCATAAACTTGGTTTCCAGGGTTATATATTTCAAAGAGGTTGTCACTTCAGTGGTCAAATATGGTGTTATTAGCTTAAAAAAAGAACAATACAAAATACACATAAGACTAATGTCAGACAAACGCAGTCTGAGCGCCCTCTGCGTGCGTGCATAACGGACGGACGTACTGATTGAAGATACTGTAGACACCACACGGTCCTTTTGTTGACAGATGTAGAAAAAAAAAGGGAAATATGGGAATCAAAATTAATTAAAATACAGGTACAGTCAGCCAGACCATAAAGACCTCTTAGTGTCAACTTTATGGACGTCGCAAATGCGCTGCGTCTGACGTTGCAGCATAACGCACACAGGCTGCTACGCGGACGTGGCACACTCTGCGCGTCCGTCTTGCGGTTTTACGTTCTTGCTTAACTTCTGTCAGTTTGCCACGTGCGTTGTGCGTGTGCAGTTCGGTGCGCACCTACTTCGTGTGTGGGTCTCTATTGCTCATGATTCTATGCTACGACGGACGTTAAACTGTGCGGCGACACAGACATGATCACTGCATTTGTCTGACGCAGGCCTAAATCTGCATTCATATTTTTTTTCGAACGAAGGACTGTTATAGGGGTCTTTTCACCTCTCAGGGCTTCATTGTACAGGTGTTACCTTGGTGCCTATCACTCATCTTTAGCATTCAGGGGTATCTATAAACTACAGCCACTTTTGACACAGCAGTCTGGCGGGGGGGCTTGCTCTGTTTGGTTGGGGGCCTTGAGTGGTGTCAGTTCACCCTGATCGTCTGTGAAGAACCACTGCAAAGCACTCAGAGTTGCAGCAAGAAGCCATCGGCTCTCCTGCCGCTATCTCTTTTCTCTGAAGAAGAGATGAATGAGTATGACTATTTATAAAAAGAATATCTAATCATATAAAACAACTGTAGGACACCCGACACAGTGGGACATAAAACCTAAACCCAGAAATAAATCATCAATACAATCACACAAGAAAATATTTCTCTTTATTTGTTCAACCAGCACGCCAGCATATTAAATACGGCTAATAGAGGATGCAAGCATACAAGTCATAACAGGAGAAACAGCAGGACCAAAATACTGCCCCTATGCTCTGCCACTAAATAGACATACAAACTCATAAGCAACATGAAAGTCTAAATTAAATAGCTATAGATGTTATAGGTGGCATAGCTATTTGATGAAAGTGTATTGTTTCACTGGTATATATCCTCTTCCGTCTTGTTCTATACTACAGTGCTTCCCAAACCTGTCCTCAGGTCCCCTTAACAGGCCAGGTTTGCAGATATGTGAAGCACAGCACAGGTGATATGATTTGCTGCTCAGTGATTGCAGGATTCGGTCTGCAGTTCCCCCAGGCAATCCTTAAAACCTGGCCTGGTTTTGCTGGCTGAGGACAGGATTGGAAAGCACAGCTTTACGCCACGGATTCCCAATCCCGTAACTGTAAACCTCAGCACTACCCATCACTGCAAAGCCCCTCCTATGTTTAATGGAAGAATGGCGACTGACAACAGTGAAAGGTTTTGCATAGGATGACATGTTTACTTTGGCATCAGTAGCTAATGCCCTGTCTGTCACATTGCTGGTGTAGTCTTTGTGTGTATCTCTGAGTCTTTCAAAGATGGATGTGTGTGGTTCTTTTACAATGGTGTGCCAGGTTAAGTTACTACGCTCTCTAGGTGTGTTGGGTGCGGGGAGCAAAACGTGTGTAAATGTAGCCTTTGTTACAACTTTCAGTCTTGACTTGTCCCAAAAATCTGGAGGAAAAATGAAAAAATGTAAATTATATCCAGGTAGATGTTGAGTGCCCCAAAGATATATTCTTCAGGACTCAGGGCGTAACGCCTGCTTCCCATCAGCATTTGTGTATCAAATGCCAAAAACTGTGGAAAAAGCAAACAATGATTGTTAGTGTGATGAAGACAATACTAACAATGAAGTGATGTTCATGGAAACAGGGAGTATATTTAAAAGAACAAGTCCTGTATGTTTTGTTCAATGGAATATAGTATTTTAGCTAGTGGGTCAAACAATACCAGCCCTAAAAGTTCTGTTACAGTAAACATAGAAACATAGAAAAATGTCGGCAGATAAGAACCTTTCGGCCCATCTAGTCTGCCCAATTACATGGATACTTTACTTGGATTTATCTTTTGTGTAGGATAGTCTTATGCCTATCCCATGCTTGCTTAAATTCAATTACTGTTTTGGCCTCTACCACTTCTACTGGAAGACTGTTCCATGTATCCACCACCCTCTCAGTAAAATAATGCTTCCTGATGTTACTTTTAAACCTTTGCCCCTCTAATCTAAGACTATGTCCTCTTGTTTTGCTACTTTGTTTCCTTTTAAATATACTCCCTTCCTCTACCTTGTGGATTCCCTTTACGTATTTAAATGTTTCTATCATATCTCCTCTGTCTCGTCTTTTTTCCAAGCTGTACATGTTAAGATCATTAAGCCTTTCCTGGTAACTTTTCTCCTTCAAGCCGTACACCATTTTAGTAGCCCTTCTCTGAACTCTCTCTAAGATGTCTATATCCTTCTGGAGATACGGTCTCCAGTACTGCACACAGTACTCCAAGTGAGGTCTCACCAGTGCTCTGTACAGTGGCATGAACACTTCCCTTTTCCTACTGCTAATACCTCTCCCTACACAACCAAGCATTCTGCTAGCATTTCCTGCTGCTCTATTACATTGACTACTTACCCTTAGATCCTCTGAAATAAAAACCCCTAAATCCTTTTCCTCAAATGTTGAGGTTAGGACTGTATCAAATATTCTATATTCAGCCCTTGGGTTTTTACGTCCCAGGTGCATTATCTTGCACTTATCCACATTAAAACTCAATTGCCACAGCTCCGACCATTTTTTTAGTTTACCTAAATCATTTGTCATTTGGCTGATCCCTCCAGGAACATCAACCCTGTTGCAGTATCTCGAGTCCAGTGGTAATTATTGCTTGAGACATGGTATCTTTTTTTTAAATCGTTTTTTCTTTTTTTTGTAACAGCCCTTTTTATTATCATTATAATAATTTCGCTGCAATTCGACGTTCAGTAAATAGAAGACACGGTAGCCTTCCATGGGACAATTTCGGTGCTGCCAAACACTGCCGAATTACAGCCAATTGCACTGTATTTCGCTGTCAGTTTGCCTGTATTTGGCGAATTGACAGTCTTGTGAATAAATGAATTGCCCCGAAATGGCAACAAATGGTGAAATTCACTGTTCGGTGCAATTTCAGGGCCAATTCGGAGGTTAGTGAATAACTCCTTAGGTGTTGAAGTTGAACTTCTATCTAGCAATACATCTAAAGGGTTAGCTTTGTAATGAACGTATGATCTACTTGTCGATCTGAAATAGTATCCCAAGGTATATTTGGTACCTACCATGGTAAACACAATGGCTCCAAGCACAGCATAAATACCATGTAGCCAAGGAATCTAGAGAGAAGAGAACAAATAAATGAACAGGGTAATATACAGTATTTTATTAGTATCTTTGAACTAGCAGAGATACATTCTTTAACAATTAGGGCAGCAGAAACAGGATTGGCTAAATAGCAGTAGCAGGTATGATCATAGAGATGTACCTGAATAGGCTGCTTCCCCCAGCAGTTCCCTCATCCTATAACCTCCGATCCAGGACCAGCACCTTACTTGTAATACCACAATACAAAAAGAAAGTGGCTCGATCCTCATTTTCCTACAGAGCACCGCAGTTATGGAATAACCTCCCAGACACCGTCAAATCTTTCCCCAGTCTAAAGTCTCTTAAGAGCTCCCTATTAACTTACCTCAATACAGAATGCACCTGTAAACATGTAACCTAGTGACTATTTCCTACATATTTATTTTTCTGTTAATCTGTATATTTGTGTTGTGTTTTTTTTTTAAGATCTTGCATTGTATTACTTTGTATTTCTGTAACAACTGTAATATTTTAATGTTCTTGAACCCAGGACATACTTGAAAACGAGAGAAATCTCAATGTATCCTTCCTGGTAAAATCCTTTATAAATAAATGTAGTCTCATTTTCCACTTCCTGACGGTCTCCATCTAGAATGGTTATGGTTAACATTGGCACTACAAGTGTTACAGAACTACATGTCCCTTGATTTTGAGTTATTCTGAAGTAGTCATAACAGATCAGTGATGGTTACCCTTAGTACCGCAGGGACTGTATTCCAACCCTTGTGTCAACCAGAGCTGTCATAAACGTCTCAGAGCCATTATAGTCTATGGAGTTCTTAAGATTACAAGAGCTCTGGTTAAGTTGACACCAGGGTTGGAATAGGGCACCTGATGTTTCTGAACTACATGTCCCCTTGATGCTTAGTCGCACTTTAGGCTGGCTGAGCACCATGGGACATGTAGTTCAGAAACATCTGGGGTGCCAAGGTTCGCCATCACTGTGCTAGATGATACCCGCGGCAACTTGCGGTACTGATCAATCTGTTAATATAGTCGCTCCCCATATTACAGCGAGTAATAGGAAGCGACAAAGGGTTATCAACACGCACCAACTTTACTCTTCACTGTTACATAGGTATACGTTCAATTTCTATTATTTATCACAAGCACATTACGTTTTATAAACAAGCTTTCCGTTTTATAAACTAGACAAAGTTCAGGCTGCTTGAGAAAACATTTCCTTTTTTTTTTTTTAATAACAAAAGTGAAAAACAATAAACAGGTTTATTCACTAACGGTGAATCTCAGGAGAAGAGAACTATCTAGACCAAATAGCCGATTTGGAAAGTGAGATAAATGGGAGAGTTTTTTTGGTTTTGCTATTTTGACCTATAATTTTCACTCCTGCCAGTTCTCTGGAGTCTCACCTTTACAGGGTTATTCAAAGAGAATCGAAAAGTCACCGCACGTACGGTGACTTTTCCTTCTCTTCAATTCGGTGCGATTTGGCGATCCCATTTCGGCGACCCTGCGGTGTATTCAGCAAGCACCACAGGGCTGTCGTAGTGTAGGGAAAAGCCGCCGCAAACCTGACGAACACTCACCGCAAAACCCGGCGAACGTACACCGAAACCCGCAAAAACATCTGGATTAACCCCGCCGAACACGCCGGAGAAACCCGAGCAGCCGCCGATCACAGCGCAGAGCAGCTGCCGGAAAAAGCCGACACCACAGACGAATGGCGTGGAAAAAAAAAAAGTACACTTGAATGTTTGAAAAGTGAAACACTGTCTACAAAGAAACTACAAAACGAAAATGTCTGAAATTTAAATATAAGATCCAATGAATGATAATAAAAAGGTCTGGTACAGAAAAAAGAAAAAGACGATTCAAAAAAACAAACAGAATTTTTTTTCGCAGAAAAATCCTGAAAAATGCCTAAAAGATCCTAAAACAAATCTCTAAATAAAGAGACTTTTTACAGCAGAATATTATAATAAACGGTTTATTAGATATTGGTTTAAAATGGGAATATTTTTAACATTGAAGCCTATGGGATTCGCCTGAATAAACCTGTCGAATGAAACATCGAACAGCAGGGCAATTCGGCAACTTTTCACTGCTGGTTTTTGTTCTCTGAATAGCCGACGCATTGCTTCTCTATGGGGATTTCACTGCCCTCAAACAGGCACCGAACAGGCACCGTATGTGCAGGCAATTCGCCAGGATTTGGCGAACTGCCTGCTCTCTGAATAGCCGAATGGCCAGGAAAGGTAACCGAACGCTGAATTTCACTGTTCAGTTACCTTTCGGCCACAATTCGGAACTCTTTGAATAACCCTCTTAGTGAATAGACCTGTAGGTCTTTACTCTTTCTTTGGAAAAAAAGAAAAGCTAACATTTCCATTGATTGAGTTTAAAGTTAACACATGTGTGTTGTTAAAGGCTATGATGAGACATGAGATGCTCACAGACTTACATATTGAAAGGGGATTAAAACCACAAGGAACAGCCCGCTGAAGAGAAGGACCATAACTAATACAAACAGAACTCCTTGGCATGAAGTGATGTCAATCTGCAAAGCATAAATAAACCAATTATTTTTCCATGTTGCCACTCAGGCCTGCCAGTACAAATATGGAGAGAACGCACAAACATAACATGTCTCTGATACACAAGCACTCACTAGCAGAGTCCAGCTTATTTGGATTGTTCTTTCTGGCTGTGTTAGGGCAGGCCTGGCATACTGCATGAACTTGAATATGTATGTGTAGAATTATTCTTTTTAAGTATATGTACAATTTAACTGCACTTTTACTTATGTTTTGGGATCTGCAAAGTGATTGGTTGTAGCCAGGCATGTACTGGACATCGGTACTACCGGGAGATTCCTGCTGGGTCAATGTCTCAGTGGGCCTGCCCGCCGGCCGAGCCTGGGGATCGCCTGGGCCTGCCCGCCGGCCGAGCTTGGGGGTGCCTTTTTTTTAACATTTTTAAACACTTTTTTTTCCTCTCCTTTTTTATTTTAAACACCTAGAGCCCTATCACCTGATGTGAACTAACCATCGCTAACGGAAAAATCTAGTGGTATACTCGAGTATCTACAGTACTTGCCATTCAGGATGGAAAGAAAAGTTTACAAAACATAAAGATGTTAATTTTTAGAATTTGCTGCTCACTTTAGTCTGGAAGCTGAACAATGTGACGGAGAGGCACACCAGTGCGGTGATCCCGAGGCACAGGATGACAGATTTGGTATTGTAGTAGCTAAAATCAAACAGAGAGAGGAAAGACATGTAAGAAGCTTTTCCCTGCAATTACTCATGATCACGTCAGCAATCAAGTGGTCTGTTCATTAAGCAGTGAGGTGTGATGGACTGAAAACGGACTTTCAAATTCTAAGCAAAAATATCACCAACATTGATGAGTTTGGTGGATTTTGGTTCCAAAGCAGATCTTTGACCTTCGTCATCATGACATCTAAGGCCGGGGTCAGATGAGCGGTAGTAAGAGCGGACGGAACGTCTGTGAGAGTGGATGTTCCTTCAACTTGACGCTCGTCTGGATGTGTCGCTGAGTGCAGCTAGTGCACCCAGCGCTGCAAGGCTTGATCCTCCTATGGAGGATCGCGCTGTGAATCCCCGTCAAGGCGCGCCTAGCGTTTCGACAGGGAGGCTTTCAGCATGTCCGCTTGTAGCGCGCACAATTCATGCGCTACAGCGTGCGACCGGCCCTGTCGAAGCGTCACAACGCTACGACGGATGCTGGGAGGCATGTCAGTACAAGCGCACCTAGTGCACTCGGCTGACACTGGCCTAACTGGTTAATGTGTTGAAACAAGCAGAATGAATGAGAAACGATTGTGACAGCAAATTTGAAATAAGAGCCCGTATTGTTGACATCTCTAGAATGGTTGTGGGATTGGGGAAAATAGTAAATCTGAATGCAAGTTCAGGTGAGAGACTTAAAAAACACCCTTTTTAGGATTGCTGCTGTACCTTATCACGGGGAGACAGGATGCTCGAGCGTTCAGACAAACTATTGGCTCTCAATACTGGAGCACATTGAAAGCCATTGGGGAGAAAGTGGGCATGAAAAGGTCTTTATCTCTCTCCTCTCCAGGAAACCAGATAATGAACATTGTTCAGCCCAGTCTGATCTGAGTTTTATTGGGGCAGAGCTAAGACCCCACATTTGGGGGCTGAATCAGCCATCTGGGAGCCCTGCAAATGGGAGGACGCAGGAGCAGGCTGACGTTAGTGTGACATTTCAGTTTGCATTGACTTGTCGCAGTGCCCAGAGTGTCTCTTTAAATGGTGAAATTGCAAAAGGGAGTTATTAACATATATAGAATAAATTCAGAACCTTAAAATATTTTTTCTAAACAAACACATGCAAAGATTGTTAGAATCAGTTGCAACCTCATAATAATAAAATTAATAATGATACAACTTGATAATTTCACATGTGACCATTTCAGAATACTTTCTGGTTTCATTGGGCAAAGTTTGTGATGGTCCTGTGAATGGGCAACATCAGATTGTGCGAGGGTCTGAGAAGAGACACCAGCATACGTGACCTGCCCTACACTGTGTCCCCACTCAGGTGTTACAAGGTTTAAGATGGATGATGCCATTACAAAAGTGGCTGAAATATAATCAAATCAGACTGCTATCACCCAAAAAGAGTTTCCAGAACTGAAATGCCAAGGCAGCCTCCACTGCACATGAGGAACCGTAACCTACGACAATTGTTTCAGCCTTGTTAGACCTCGTCAGGAGTGCTTACCTGGATAACATTCCTGTGACATAAGCCATGGAGAGAGTCTGCAAGAAGACATAATCCATTATGCACCAAGATTTTCTATTGCACTTACAATGTAGCGTTCAAGATGTGATTGATAATTTTAATCTAGGCCTTTCAACATTTAGTGTTAAAATTTAAAAATAATTCAAAACTATTATTTATTTTTAAGACATTGATACATTTCCAATTTAACAGAATATAGAGGTTATTCACTAACCTCCAAATTAGGCCTGAATTGCACATGACAGTGAATTTCACCATACATTGCAATTTGTTTTTATTTTTTTTGAGAAAGGATTTTACAAGGAAGGATGCATTGAGATTTCTCTCTTTTCAAGTATGTCCTGGGTGGTGAGTATGTACCGTTGGGTGTCTTGCCCAATGGAGAGGTGCTCTTGCTGGGATTGAGCCTGTGTCTCCACAGTCTCTCTCCACGGTTATAGAGCAGTGATGTTACCTCTATTCCACCCAGCCGGCACATTTTGGTCCATTTCATCTATTTACTAGGCTGTCAATGCGCCAAATACAGGTGAATTGACAGCAAACGATGGTGCAATTCAATGCAGTTTGCCCCAATTTGGCAGCGCCGTATTTGCCCCATAGAAGACTATTATGTCTTCTATTCACAGAACGCCAAACTGCATCAAAATTCCAGCAAAATGCCCTGATTTTTGGTGTTTCAGTTCGACAGGTTTAAACAGGTGAATCCCACACGATTCAATGTAAAACTGTAATATCTTTTTTGTTGTCTTTTTTTAAAGATTGTTTATTCTTTTCATTGTCAGCAAAAACCCTTTTAACTTTTAGACGACATTTTTTTTTCTTATATTTTTAAAAAACTTTTTATTTTGTAAGAGAACTTTACAGTCATGGCCGAAATTGTTGGCACCCCAGAAATTTTTCCTCCCTTTTTTTGTTTTGTTCCAATACACATGACGGGAATAAACATGTGTATAGCAAAACATGTGTTACTGCAATACTTTTCTGTGAGAAATACTTGATTTTCTGAAAAAATGGCTGGGGTGCCAACAATTTCGGCCATGACTGTATATCAGTATTTTAAAGGACCTTTTTATTATTTGGATGCATTTTTACTACCTTTTTACTGATTTTTACCCCTATTAGGAGAATAGGAGACTTTCTTTTTTTTTGCAGTTTGGCAGAATTTACTGATGCCAATTCGGGGCAATTTGGCGGGTTATCGATGCAATTCGGTGGTTTTCAACAATGTCCAATATCCGCATCGGCGACTCCAATCTTGGCAAATACAGTGACCATTTGCTAAATATTGAATTTACCGTATTTTTGGCAAAATGGAATCACCAAAATGCGGCGAAATGGGCCAGAATGCAAAGCACCGAAATTGTAGACCCTAATCTTTATTTTCATTAAAGGACTATTACAGTGCCAAAATGGCATGCCTCGATTACACTTACAAAGATGCCAAGAAGAATGAGATTCCATGGGAAGTATCTCCTATAAACAACAGAAAAGATACATTAGACTTTTTTATTCATATGCAAAATGTTTTTTTGTTTTCACTAAAGAATCTGCATACTGTTTCTATGTATAGGAAATGTTAACTGTTGGCTAACCGGAGAATAATGAGCAGTTCCATGGTGGCTCATTATTCTCTGCACAAGCTGATATTGAAAAAATGAATCCTAGCTGAAAGATGTTTGTTTAGCTTTGGTTTCATGGTGCTCAGGGTGGCCTACTCTGGCCATATCATTAGAACATCGGGAACGAATAGCTCCTAATATTCTTCCGCAGAGCCAGAGCAACGCTTTTATGTGAGCTTATACAGAGTTTACGCAGGATCCAGTTTGTTTCCATGGAGTACTATGGAATCCAGGAGCCAATACCTGTGCGCAGTGCCGCTGCCAGTATATGTTTACATCTCCGTCTTGTTATAAATTGAGCAGCTAACATATTGTCTCCGTTACGTTAGGGCAGGAAACAGGGAGTCCGTAAGGATTATAGGCTCTCAGCAAAAGTTCCCTGTTTCTGGTTTCATTGTAATTGACATGCCTGCAACCACGCTCTGAAACCCTGGCAGCACTTTTCAAATACTGTCCCCCCAGCACACAAACAGTTAATCACAAAACCCCATGACTCACGTACCTGAATAAAGGGCTACACCCCCCTTTCCACAATGCTTCATCATTGTACTTTAACCCTCACAGAGTGAAGTGCTGTGCTCTGCTGCTCTGAAACCCCAGCCTTACCTTGAACCTCATCCAAATACCTGCTCCTGTGTTTTACCAGATTCACATCTACCTACCATATCCTCTGGTTTCTGTTCCAACTCCAATGTCTTCATTTCCATCATCTGCAATATCCAGTCATGTCAGTTTCTATCTATTCACCCTCTTCCACCCAAACCTGTGTGTATGTGCAGATTACTGCATCCTGGGCTCATATTTCCCTCAACCTCGGTGCCACCTCGGTTCCAACCCTGACAGTAATAGGGTCCTTTATATTTAAAATGAATATTTAATTATCTGTCTTAGAAAAATTTGTATTCCCTTCACTACCAAGTGGTTTTCCATAAAATCACTGACAGCAACCAATGGTTTTATGGGAACCACTTTGAATTATTCCATAATCCTATAACCACCACAAATACAATTTCATACGCAGACACAAAAACCTAAGCGTAGAGAGATACACAATCTAAATGAACTTTAATTTTCATTACAGTGCATTAAGAGATTGTATGCACTATTGACAAACAGAAGGCTGCCGGTACTGCTTCATGTCTCCAAGAGGCTGCAGTGTCCATTCAGTACAATATCAATGTTCAGGAAGTTACAGTACATCCGCTGCTATGTTTGATGTGCTGTAACCGTTGGGTCATGGAGTCCATTTGCAAATTAAAATTGGCTTAAAATTCTCCAGAATAAATCCAGTTTCATTTAACTCAATATCAGGCACATGTTGATGCTTCTGAAGATCGAGTTAACTCGATCACAGTATAAAGGGTTTAATAGTGAATTAGTTAATAGTTGCATGATGGTCTTACCTCGGGCCAGAGCAGCAAGCCAGAGTCAGGTAAGTTACAAAGAATACCACACTGAAAGAATGAAATAAAACAAAACAATGTTAACATGGATTAATAACCGGATGGGATTTACAGTATGTAAAGTTTTATCAAGAGGGGGCGTGGCTGGCCTGGCTCGGGAGCAGACGTGCCTTAGCAGAGCTCCATCAATAATCGCTGAGAAAGAGTGGTTTTGTCCAGGCTTTACTCTTCGAATACCCCATGCAGGAGTCCCGACGAGGCTGGCCACCAGGGAAAGTGCTCTGGAGTCTGCTTGGTCCCCCCCTCCAGAGCCCAGAGGAGTTTGCAGCCCTGTCTCGTGGCTGAAGTGTCTGACCGGCGGCCATCTTGGGGCCTGTTTTCTGTGTCTGCCTTGACCTAGCCCTCCCTTCACAAAGTTTTCCGTCTTGGGAGGTCGGCTGTTGTGGGATCGGAGGATGGAGGGCCCCCATCTTCCTCAGATCGCAGTGGCTGAACGCCCGATGGGACTGGCGGTGACGCATATGGCATGGCGGCCGCTGTCGTATCTCCCCCCTACCAGAGACCTGGGAGCTGTTCTGGGGGATCTGGAGGACTGCCTACGGATGTTGCCGGGAGATGAGGGGAGCCCGCTGACCCGTGGCGCCTGGCGACGCATAATGGCTGTGCTGCGGGATGGCCGGGAGGCGGACACAGAGGCCCCAGCTGAGCATAAACCGGAGGATGCCTTACCTGCCGGACAGGGTGAGAGCCCTTCCGGCACAGGGGAGGTTTGCTGTGATGGAGATGAGATGGAGGCTGCCGCGACAGGAGACGCGGTGGAGCTGGTGCGGCCCACGACGGAGGGGTTGCGAGGCACTGCTGTCTGTTTGCCTGTCGGCAAGCGAAGTCCACCTAGATCGAGCTGCGGGGCTTCGGCTGAAGCCAGATCGTTTGCGGAGTCAGAGGAGACAGACCCCTGCCGGGGACCTGGGCGGCTTGGAATGCATGAGTTAGATGGCCAACCAGTCGGAGTAATGATGCAGAATCCTAGACCCGACATCGTGGATGAGGAAGCTGAGAGAGGGCCGCGACCTGGGAATCTTACCCCGTCTCCTGGCGCGGAGTTGCTTGCGGCTCTTATCCGGGAAGCAGGCTGTCACGCGATCTGGCTGCTACCGGAGCGGCGAGCTTTGCCCCTTGTTGGAGGGTCTCTGCGTCCTGAGAAACCTGGCCTGCCCAGCGATGCCCTACCTGCGGTACAAGAGTCCCCATTCCGAGACGCTGGCTGATGTGTTTTTCTTTTATGAACCCCACCATTTTTTTTTTTTTTATTATTATTTTGCCCCCTTCCCCCCCCCTACTCTTATTATACGATGATGCTTTCTCCCCACACTTTTTTCATGCTGAGACTTTGTTTTTGTGACTCTGGACACGCTTCGAGGACGCTCTCTTCTCCTTTCATTTTTTTATTTTTTTTATTTTTTTATTATTTATTTATTTTACTACCTTTACTTTTTATTTTTGGCGTAACGGGATGTCTCGGGGACCGGGACTCCCGGGCCTAGTGCCATTTAACCCCCTTGGCCTCCCACGGTCCTTTGGACCTGTGGAATTTACCAGGGACGGCACAGTTCAGGTCTTTGCCTCTCCCCATTGTATTATTTCCCCCCCCCCCACCATTTTCCTTTTTTAATTAAATTTTTTTATTTTTTGGAAGCTTTTGGATGTATCTTTTCCATGTAGTGCGCTCAGATACGTAGCTGTTGTTTTTTGTAAAGACACACTTTCTCTCTTGCAGAGTTTTCCCACCTTGATGAGACCCCCCTTTTAGGCTAGGGTCAGACTAACGCATTTTTCGCGTTGTCTGTGAAAAAGTGCGTTCGAACGAATGGACGCATTTTTTCACGGAATACGCGATAGCGGTCATACGATGCGCATTTTCATCCGTGATTTTGTACGGATCATCAATAAAACACTTTTTGTGTCTGGACGCTATGTTGGCCGGAAATTAGCAGCGTCTGACGTCTCCTAATCACACACACACGCCTCTAGCGGACGCAGCGCACTCTGTACGTCCGTACTAGAGGTTTGACTTTCTAGAAAAAATGCGTTCGTTTGCCACTTGCGTTGCGCGGACGAACTTTCGTGCGGCCGTACTTCGTGTGTTCCCCCGGCATTGGACGTCATTTGCTGCTAGCACGGCCGTGATTTTGTGCGTCTAAACGCACGTTAAAACTGCTTTCGTCTGACCCTAGCCTTAGGGGATGTTTTCTGCTAATATATTGCTATCCTTAGATATTATTATTTTTTTTTTTCCATTCGCTGTTTTTACGATGACATTTTTTGGCCCTGTGTGGTTTCAGTTGCTTGTTATGTCTTCTTGTTTGGCCCTGCGAGGTCATCCATTATTTTACAGTATGATGTAATGCTGACTTATTTCAAAATAAAAAAAAATTAAAATAAAAAAATAAAAAAGTTTTATCAAACTTTATTTTTGTTATTTATAGTAGTAAGGTAAGGAGTGCAGAAAATATAGTAACTGGGAAAATTCAGTTGTGGTCAGTGAAAAAATTAAATTTTTAAATTCATGATTCACCAGCTATACTTACTAGGATGCCCAGTACCATCCCGGGTTGGCTTGGACATAATCCTTAACAGGTTCACTGCAAGAAATAATAATAATAATAAAAAAAAATACGTGACACCAATTACAATCAATCTTTATTCTTATTTGACTTTTGGGAGCTGACCAACCCTTTTTACATGCTGTTCATAGAGTATGAATATATTGTAAATAATAAAAAAATATTGTTGAACAATATATTGTATGAAACAAAAATGACTAAGAAAGAACTTTTACTTCACTTTACCAAAACTTTCCGTATTACAATTTCAGCTTCTCCCCAAATAAAGTTTATGAAACCGTCATAATGTTGTAATTACATTTCACAATATTATTATTTATATTAACGTAATCATTTACCGTATATAGCCCCAACCGTTTCCGCAGCGCTTTACAATAATCAATGGGTAATGAGACAAAATTAAAAACAAACATATATAGGGTTACTGAAAGAGATCCGAATTGCTGGCGAAAGGTAACCGAACGCTGAAATTCAGCGTTCGGTTACCTTTCCTGGCCATTCGGCTATTCAATCCTGGCGAACTGCCTGCACATACGGTGCCTGTTCGTTGCCTGTTCGAGGGCAGTGAAATCCTCATAGAGAAGCAATGCTTCGTCTATTCAGAGTGCAAAAACCAGCAGTGAAAAGTTGCCGAATTGCCCTGCTGTTCGGTGGTCTAATTCTAGAGGTTTATTCAAGCAAATCCCATGGGCTTCAATGTTAAAAATATTCCCGTTTTAATCCAATATCTAATAAACCGTTTATTATAATATTCTGCAGTAAAAAGTCTCTTTATTTATAGATTTTTATCAGGATTTTTTGCAACAAAAAAAATTTCCGATATTTTTTTTTTAAACGTTTTTTCTTTTTCTGTAACAGCCCTTTTTATTATCATTCATTGGATCTTATATGTAAATTTCAAAATTTTCGTTCTGTAGTTTCTTTGCAAACAGCGTTTCACTTTTCAAACATTCAAGCATACGGTTTTGTTTTTTTTCCCACTATTCGTATGCGATGTCGGGTTTTTCCGGCGGCTGCTCTGCGCTGTGATCGACGGCTGCTCGGGTTTCTCCGGCGTGTTTGGCGGGGTTAATCCAGATGTTTTTGTGGGTTTCGGTGTGCCTTCGCCAGGTTTTGCTGTGAGTGTTTCGTTGGGTTTGCGGCAGATTTTCCCTGCACTACGACGGCCCGGTGGTGCTTGCTGAATACACCGCAGGGTCGCCGAAATGGCATCGCCGAATCGCACCGAATTAAAGAGAACAAAAAGTCACCGAACGTGCAGTGACTTCTCGATTCTCTTTGAATAACCCTGACAGGGTTATTCAGAGAAAGGTGAAATCCAGGAGAATTGGCAGGAGAAGAGAACAATCTAGACCAAATAACCGATTTGGAAAGTGAGATAAATGGGAAAATGTTTTGACAAAACCACTGAAAAAAGATCGGATCAAACCGATAAGCTGCCGAAAAAATGTTGAATGTACCCAGCGATCCGCCGAAAACTGCTGAACACACCTGAAAAAAGTCGACAACACGATGAACAGAGCGCAGACCAGCCGCTGGAAAAAGCCGACAAGCCACCGAACGGGGTAAAAAAAAAAAACACTGCAAGTTTTACAACGCGTTTGCAAAAAAAGCTACTGGAAATAATATATCAGGTCTTATGAATAATAATAAAAAGGTCTGTTACAGAAAAAAATAAATGCTATTTAAAAAAAAATCTGAACGTATCTTTGACGAAAAATGACTAAAAATAAAAAAGACTTTTTGCTGCAAATGGAAAGAATAAACGGTTGAACAACAAATATTTAATAAAAACTGGGAATATTTTTTACATTGAAACCTATGGAATTCGCCTGATTTAAACCTGTCAAATGAAACCATCGAAAATCAGGGCATTTCACTGACATGTCTCTGCTGTTCGGTGGTCCATGAATAGATTAACCATTACTTCTCTATGGGGATTTCACTGTTGCCGAAGATCACTGTATTTCACTGGAACTGAACTGCCAGCTTTTTGAATAGCCGAATGGCCATGAAATTGCACCGTATGGGGAAATTCACCATTCGGTGTAATTTCGTAGCTAATTTGTCTCTCTTTGAATAACGCTGTAGGTGATTGCAGCTGGCAAATACACATACTCCGTAGTCTGCCTTGTATGCTTTGGCGGTTTTTGAGTTCGAATCAGCGGTCTTGTGGCAGCTTTTCGGTTCCAGTCGGCGGTTTTTCCCTGCACTTCGGGGGACCTTGCGGTGAATGAATTCACTGTAGAGTTGGGGAGTTTGATTCCCCTAAGTGCAGGGAACAAAAGAGCACCACAATTCCGATGGAATTACGGTGCGCTTTGAATAACCCTGCTAGTTAATGATCACTATCTGCGATTTGCGCAGCACCTATATTATTCTATATTGGAGTTAGAGAAAGTTACAATATTGAAGAGTGAAATGCTCTCCTTTTCTGATCTGTCTTCTAGAGCAGTGTTTATCAAACCTATCCTCAGGACTTTTTCCCAAGGTGATCCTTAAAATCTGACCTGTTGGGGGGACTTGAGGGCTGGGGTGGGAACCACTGTGCTAGGGGATTGGTGCTAATTAATGAAGAATCAGGAACCCCCCCCCCCCAAACCATAAAGAAAACCCAATAAAAGACATAGAATTGATAGGAACATGTTTCAAAAACTCTGTCAGTTTGGACAAAAGTTCCAAATACCTCGTTAAAGGATTTAACTTTCCTAGATAAAAATGGATAGGGTGATAACTCCTCCTGACCCTCCTGAAAACGAGAGAAATCTCAATGTATCCTTCCTGGTAAAATCCTTTATAAATCTATCGCCCTCATTTTGCCTTAAAGTATAAGTTAAAACTTAAACTGTAACCGGAATCTGCTAGGTTCACTCGGGACGAGGCCGGACCGGACAGGAGCAAGGATTGTCTGAACACGAGTCTCTTCAGGAAAGGCAAACTTTATTGTGATATCACAACAGATGCTCAAACAGGATTCAATCGCAAAGAATGAGCCCCGAGTCCCTCGTGACATCCAATCTTATACCCCAAATACATAATTAGGTACATCCCAATTAGCCCACCTCCCGATGACACTCTCCCACCCCACGTGGGTTAATACCTCCCTTAACCTAATACAAAGACATTCCATTACTTGGCCGTAAATTGGCAAGCTTTATATTAATTTCTGTAAATCATGATTAGTCGCTTCTCCTATTCCGGGCTGCGCCCTCCTCCCTAGTGCCTGCGATCATTTGTTGCAGCTAACACCTGGTCTATCTTCTATGCTTCCCTTTGTCTCTCAGCGGGCCTCTATGACCTTGGTGTATCCATTCCTCATTCTGTCCCTTCGTGCCAGGAACAGCAAAGATCTTTCTCAGTGCTTTAATTGCTTTTTCTGCTAATCTAACACATTCCTAAATTTCTATGTATGCTTCATTCTAGTTTCAGCTAAAAGCTACCTAGTTATGTTCAAATGAACCATTATTCTGAACAAGATGGCCGCCTGGCTTATAGTGGCAGCCATCTTCCAGCCTATTTCCACTTCAAAACTACTTTCTGCACCAAGGTCTCCATTAGCGTTCTTGCTTTGAAAGCTTGTTTCTTCCCAAGAATCAGGGTTGTCAGGGCATTGCTAGAGCAATAAGCCAAATCAATGCCTTTCAGTGTTTTTGCATTGTGAGGCATTGGCTGGTCAGCAATTCACGGAGCTGTGCATTGCTGACCTAAACCCTTCCCGGATGTCCAGCATGGCATGATTGGAGCTGTGGTTACAGGGTACAGGGCAGAAGTCATGTCCTGCAGGAACCCAGTTCCCTCACAATTTTAGCAGGAGGAACTTGGTTCCCTTTTGGCTGATATACAAGGAAGCTGCTATACCTTTCTATATAGACACAATCTTATAAAACTGACTGTATTTAAGGCTTTTCCTGGATTTAAGCACATTGGCATGACATTCTCATGCATAAAGAAGTGCTGCAGCTGCTGCACACCCAGTAATCTTTAATACTGGAATGGACAGAAAAGTTGGCGAGTTCCCACACTTAGGGCCCTAGTACAATCTTCGCGTTAAGACGCTCGCGCAACGCGTGAATTTTTGCACCAAGCGTTAAACGTTAACGCGCGGAAATCAACACTGGTATTACAATCCTCGAGCATTTTTCCATCTGTCGAGCAATAACACGCGCTAAACGGACGCGTACAAACAAACGCGCAGCAACGTTGTGGGCAGAAATCAGTGTGCAGACAATTTTTTTCATGCAATTCAGCCAATCAGAATTAAGAACCACAATTGTCTCACGTTAAGTTTTTGCGCCTGTCAAAGTCAATCTGCGCATATATGCTACAGCAATAATAAAAACACGCACAACTTCTCAAATTTATTGTTTGGGTATGTGTAGAATGTGTAACTATACATTGCTGCGTTTTTTTTTTGGGCTGGTGTATTTGGTTTCGGCCAGGTTGATAGAATTTGCCATTAACACCAGCTTTCAGGAGTTGCTAAAATTATGCGCGGAAAGGCTGTGCGTTACAAACTGCGCATAGATTGTAATACCATCCACGTGACAGCGCACAAACTCATTTGCGCTCACAATGTTAAGTATAGGACGCGTGACGTACAGTAAGCTCGCGCAGCGTTCACGCAGGTTCACCCGCGGTAGACGTATACGCGCGTCTGTTGCGCTGAAATTGTAATACGTAGTTCAGCGCGAAGGGTTTTGCCCCTCGCGTTAATGCGTTTTTGTGTGAAGAATGTAATACGGCCCTTATATTTTTACGACTTGACCCATGGTACAGAGTCTTTATAGAATGGTAAAAAACATGACCTTTTTTTATCTAAACTTTTTTGACTGGTTTTTAATGTGACTTTATAGACTGAAACCCTGGAATAGCAGTTGTATCTCTATATATGATTAACTCACCTGAAGGTAAACAGGGCCACAACAGCAAGGGTGACCAACAGCTGGGTCAGAAGAATGGAATAAACCTGAAAAAGAACATATCTAATCGTCAGATCAAATTAATTTCGGATTGCCAGTCTCCCTTCCCAATAACAATGCCTTTTTGTGTGTTTCACATAGCTTTTGTTCATTCAGTCCCTTCACAGCCCGGCTCGCTGTATAATTCTGTCGATTTTTTAGAATTCGAACAAGTGATTAAGAGTGACGGGTGATTCAGATTATCAGATGTCATCATTTCATCCAGACGTCTCTTACAGTACAGTACATACCTTCCTAATAAAACTCCTGCGCACATTCTGATCATCCCAACTCAACGCTGTCAGCATCTCCGTGTCTCCGTTATACGCTCCGCCGCTGCTGTACACTGGACTGCTGCCTGAAACAGAGAAATTGTCATCTATCTCAGCCCACAAAACCAGCTGCTCATTGAACTGTGTGTAGGAAGGCTACAATAACTCGACAAAACACTTGGATGCATTTTAGCTGGGAAGGCAAAGCACAAGCTCTGGGAAAAAAAATCCCTGATTTCAATATCTCCCTCTGTATTTGATTTTATAGACAATAAACAGGGCTGTTTTAAACAGTATTTTATTAAATCATTGGCAGAATAGAATGCAGCTTCAATACAGTCTCAGGAGAAGGAAAACCCTGCACTCAATATTGTATTTCTAGAGATTGGGTTTTGCTATGTTTTTTCTTCTTAAACGCAGCCATTTCTTTCTTTTTTTCCCCCATTTACTGTATACATTTACACTGTATTCTAGGATGTATTGCCAAGAAAATTCCACGCTGCCCTCTAGTGCCATACTGGCTGTATTGCAAGTGTTTGCACCAGGCTTTGTGACAGAAACATTGCACTGGCTGACAGTTGTGTTTTGGGAAATCATTTGGTAGTAAAGAGGTTAATGATATAGTTATGACCTAGGGTCACTGTTAATGGTCTGCAGTCAAGATGCTGTGAACAATTATCCCCATTGTAATGTTTACAGTTATTATGCACAGTATTGTCACCTCTCATTTTGGGGTTATAGAGGACTGTTTTCAGCAAATGGCCAAACTTTTCTCCTTTGAGCTGAGGACTGAGTGCCAGGAGAGCAAGATAATGCTCCTATGGGAAGTTCTCCTGCTATAAAATAGTTGTCAGTCAGAGCGCCGGCATGAAATAGACTGCAAAGGGTGAGCAGAGGAGCAGAGGGCTGTCCTGTAGGACGGCTCTTCCTGCTCGCAACTGTCAGTCACCCCAGCAACATGCCCCTGGAAGTGATTGACTGTGATTTTTTTTTAAGGGAATGTACATGGAGCTGACGTGGCGTTCCACGCTTCAGACCCCAAGAGACTTTATGTTCATTTATATCGTGTGTTTTTAAATATATTTTACATTGTTTGGTTTTAGTTTAAATTAAGTCTAGTGTAAATGGCGTAGCTTTAGTTTTAAATATACTTATATTCCTGTAGGTAAATGTGTTTTTGTATAGCCAGTAAACAAGCTTTACTGCTGTGTAATTTATGCAACAGGGCTTTTCCCCTTATCTGGCTACATGTTTGATTCAAGAAGTCTGGGATAGTGTTTGTTTTTTAATCTGATGTGTTAGAACAATAGATTATGTAAATGTTGTGTGAGCTAAAGGCTAAAGAATGTTTATTGTAAATATCTACCTGACATAATGTAATTAGCATTTTAGTAGGACAATGTGCGTCATTTATGCAAATTATGGCTGTTGGATCTCAGCATAAGTAGTGGCGTTTTTGTTCATTAAAGCTCAGAGAGAGAGAATCCTGTTGGAACATACAGCCGCGTCTGGTGTCTCCTTCAACTGCGCTACACTACAAAAAAGTTGTAGAGAGAATCAGTGGCGCTAGATCTTAAATAAACAAGTTTGCAGCTCAAAACAAACACCTGTGTACACCCTATACACCAATTAGATAAAAAACAATGGGTACTAGCCCCGGTGTGAGCTCACTTAACTGTTATGAAATAACTTGATTAGGAAACTTCAGCATTGATCTTGACGGTTCCTGATTATGAAATCATAATCATCACCTAATATTAGAAAATAAAAGACTCCATGGTGCAATATTGTTTCCAAATAAACATTAAAATACAAATTGTATGTATAAAGAACTCACAAGTGTTGAGCCTAATAGGGCTCAACTGTCATCGCCTTTTGACTTCTCTGGGGGGGTCACACCCCTTGCATAAGATTTTTCACGTTGGAGTCAGCCGTGGGATCATCCATAAAAAGATTTCTTTTAGCACTTTAAAAGCAAAAAGATACTTCCATTGCGCAGATATCAATATTCTTATATTAGCATATTAGAGAATGAATACTTACAATCTCTTGAGCCTCTTTAGGAAGTGGCTCAGTATATAGGTTTGAAAATCTGTAGCCGATAGGTTGGTTGCTCAGACTGGAAACGGTGGACAGAAAATAGTGCACTATACTTGTAATAAGTAATGCAACATTTATTATAAAAAATACAAGAGACGCGTTTCGCCCAACAACCCTGTAGGCTTCCTCAGTCCTGTACCTCAGGACTGAGGAAGCCTACAGGGTTGTTGGGCGAAACGCGTCTCTTGTATTTTTTATAATAAATGTTGCATTACTTATTACAAGTATAGTGCACTATTTTCTGTCCACTGTTTACCAGTCTGAGCAAACAACCTATCGGCTACAGATTTTCAAACCTATATACTGAGCCACTTCCTAAAGAGGCTCAAGAGATTGTAAGTATTCATCCTCTAATATGCTAATATAAGAATATTGATATCTGCGCAATGGAAGTATCTTTTTGCTTTTAAAGTGCTAAAAGAAATCTTTTTATGGATGATCTCACAGCTGACTCCAACGTGAAAAATCTTATGCAAGGGGTGTGACCCCCCAGAGAGGTCAAAAGGCGACGACAGTTGAGCCCTATTAGGCTCTACACTTGTGAGTTCTTTATACATACAATTTATATTTTAATGTTTATTTGGAAACAATATTGCACCATGGAGTCTTTTATTTTCTAATATTAGGTCATGATTATGATTTCATAATCAGGAACCGTCAAGATCAATGCTGAAGTTTCCTAATCAAGTTATTTCTTAACAGTTAAGTGCGCTCACACCGGGGCTAGTACCCATGTTTTTTACGCTACACTACACACTCAACCTCAGAAGGCACAGAGCGGCCTTCTGGAAATTCCTAACGGCTCCAGGGCAGAGAAACAGAAGCAGGCAGGTCAAGCTGCTCGAGGCGCTGAGGACAGCGCTCCCAGTAGCCGGGCTGACCGCAACGAAGGGGTGTCTGGAGAGTCAGGACAGGCGGAAGAGAACGGTTCCATCACAGGGAATAACTATCAGGGTTATTCAGAGAGAGGTGAAAAGCAGGAGAATGGCTGGAGAATGGAAAATTCTAAGTCAAAATAGCCAAACCAGAAAAATTCTCCCATTCATCTCACTTTCCAAATCGGCTATTTTGACCTAGAATTTTTCATTCTCCAGTCATTCTCCTGCTTTTCACCTCTCTCTGAATAACCCTGATAGTTATTCCCTTCAAAATAAAAATCACAGTCAATCACTTCCAGGGGCATGTTTCTGCAGGGGCATCGTTTACTGTATAGATGTTAGTAAAAAATAATAACTTATATGTATGAAGTGATTCCCTATCAAATGGCCCAACTTCCTTTGTGTGTGACAGGTGCACTTTAAATATGTATTACAAAAAAAGATTTCCACGTTCAATTAAAGTATTATTATGTCACTTTTTATTATATATTTGTTACTACAAACATTGATCAATATTACATAGTTGGTGCTAACTTATCCAGAGCTGTTGTAACTTACCAGAGCCATTATAGTTTATGGAGTTGTTAAGCTTACAACAGCTCTGGTAAAGTTAGCACCAACTTGCTAATACTGCCCATTATAGGGTAGATAATGTTATTTGTAGGGTTGCACCGATACCGATACTAGTATCGGTATCGGGGCCGATACTGGGTACTGCAGGAGTACTTGGTACTCGTACAGTACCCCCGATATTTTTCCCGATACCGGAAGCCGGCATTGAGCCGGCTTGCCGGCATCCGAGGGGCTGCGGCGGCTGTCCGAATGCTCTATCGGCATTCGGACAGCCGCCCCTGGAGCTCTCTGGCATACTTACCTTCCTGAGCGACGCCGGGAATGTCGCCGCGCGTGCGGTCGTTGGAAGGACCCCAGCCGCGACCACGTGGGACCATGTGATCGTGGCTGGGGTCCTTCCAAGGAGCGCGCGGGCGGAAACTTTACCGGCGTCGCTCAGGAAGGTAAGTATCATCGCGGAGAGCAGCTGCAGGGCCTGTCTGAATGCTCTATCGGCATTCGGACAAGCCCTGCAGCTGCTCACTGTGTTCATACTTACCTTCCTGAGCGACGCCGGGAAAGCTTCCACGCGCGCTCGTTGGAAGGACCCCAGCCGCGATCACATGGTCCCACGTGGTCGCGGCTGGGGTCCTTCCAACGAGCGCACACGCGGAGACATTCCCGGCGTCTCTCAGGAAGGTAAGTATCGTCGCCGGGGGGGCCATGAGCTGGGGGGCATACCCATGTGTGAGCTGTGGGGGCATATCCATAAGCTGGGGGCAATACCCATGTGTGAGCTGTGGGGGAATATTCATGAGCTGGGGGCAATACCCATGTGTGAGCTGGGGGGGGCATACCCATGTGTGAGCTGGGGGGGCATACCCATGTGTGAGCTGAGGGGGCATATCCATGAGCTGGGGGCATACCCATGTGTGAGCTGTGGGGGCATATCCATGAGCTGGGGGCAATACCCATGTGTAAGCTGGGGGGGCATACCCATGTGTGAGCTGGGGGGCATACCCATGTGTGAGCTGAGGGGGCATATCCATGAGCTGGGGGCATACCCATGTGGGAGCTGGGGGGCATACCCATGTGTGAGCTGGGGGGGCATACCATGTGTAAGTTGGGGGCATACCCATGTGTGAGCTGGGGCATATCCATGAGCTGGGGGCATATCCATGTGTGAGCTGGGGCAAATCCATGTGTGAGCTGGGGCATATCCATGAGCTGGGGCATATCCATGAGTGAGCTGGGGCAAATCCATGTGTGAGCTGGGGCATATCCATGTGTGAGCTGGGGGCAGTATCCATGTGTGAGCTGGGGCATATCCATGTGTGAGCTGGGGCAGTATGAATATATATATATCTTGGGGGTGGATATATACATGTGAGCTGGGGGCATTTTTATATGGTCTGTTCTTATTGGAAAGCGTCACATGACATTAAAGAAAAGTATCGGTACTCGGTATCGGTGAGTACTTTTAAAAAGTATCGGTACTCGTACTCGGTCTTAAAAAAGTGGTATCGGTGCATCCCTAGTTATTTGAAGACTGGATTATTTCTGGAAATTAGGGGGTTATTGAGAGAGCATTGAAGTTTCGTGGTCTCTCAATCGGCACCGTTCGGCGAGCTCAATTTGCCGACCTTGCGGTGAATTCAGCATTCACTGCAGGGTCCCTGAAGTGTGCCAAAGGGATCTGCTGGACGCCACCGATCAACCTGCCGAACGCTGCCACCAGCTGCCAAACAGACTGCCGAATGCAGCCACCGAACAGGCTGCCGAATGCCTCCAGTCACCGAACGCCGCTGAAAAAAGCCGGTCAGTATCCAAACCGGTAAAAAAAAAAAAAACACAATTTTTAAGAGGCATTTAAAGCTAAAAAAATGCATGGAAATAATAAATAAGGTCCTATGAGTAATAATAAAGAGGTCTGTTACAGAATAAAAAAAACGCCATTTAAAAAAATTGGAATCAAATGTTTGTAGCGCTGTTTAAAAACTGTGTTTGCTGCATTTACTTATTATGACCACCAGGGGGAGGCAGAGGCAATATGAACTATGTTGGACATAAACGGAACTACAATTTCCATCATGCTTTGCGGGAGTACAGGAAGTGGGTGGGAGGAAGAGGAAGGAGATCAGCAGCCTCATGCGGAGGAGAGGCAGAGTGAGCCGAGCGGCGAAAGGTGGAGGACGCACGTGAGCCTGCCAGGGATCGTGAACAGGCCGGAGTACAGGCGCTTCCTCGCTGGTGCTGGCGATCGGGATAGTGACCTTGCCGAGACTTGCCTACGCACCGCTGAGAGGTTGGAGTAGCTATCTAGTTCCAGCTGGACCCCGAGTTAGGAGACCGCGATGATCCATTGGGAGTGCAGGCGGTAGACCGTTGTTCGCAGTGTGGAGATCAGACAAGCAAGGAGCGGATCCGGTGGCACAGAGTCCCAGTGCATAAGCGGAAAGACATCCTTGGTCGGGCGCTGAACAGATTGTCTATCGGATGGGTGAGAGGCCTCCCAGGCTGCAGTTTCCAAATCTAAGAACTGTACGCTGCATTATTGTTTAAATCTACAGGGCCCCAACGTGACTAGTCGAAGATTTGTTTGTTTCATTCACTGGCCAGTTGAATACAGTACCCGGGTACCTGAGACAATACACATACAACTTTTTGAGACATTACATTCACGGGACTTACACTCCAGAACTAAAGGGGTTAAACTTTTCTTTTGCCGCCGCGTGTTTTTTCCCGCATTACGAAGCCCTGTCGTTCAAATACCGTATCTACATTATATATGCTTCTTTATTGGGATCAGTAAAGAATATAATCCATAAAAATCCACAACAGTGCTGGTGTATATTTATTCCCCAACGCGGTGAGACTAACCCGAGGTTAATTCAGCGGCTCCTCCGGGAGTGAGCGCTACATGTTTTACCAAAAAAATCCAGAAAAATGCTTGAAAAAAACCTCTAAATAAAATAAAAAGACTTTTTGCTGAAAATGAAAAGAATAACCAGTTCAATAAAAAATTTATAAAAAAGGGAATTTGTTTTCCATTTAAACCTATGGGATTCACCTGTTTAAACCTGTCAAGCAAATGCACCAAAACTCTGTGCATTTCGCCAACTTTTCGGTGCTGTTCGGCATCCTCTGAATAGATTGAACCAACACTTTTTCTATGGAGAAATTCACTGCTGCCGAAGGTCGCTGAATTGTGGAGATCTGAGGCGAATTGCACCATATTTCAGGGGCAATTTGGCGAATTGCCAGCTTTCTGAATAGCTGAATTGCCACGACATTGCACCGTATGGGGAAATTCACCAATCAGTGCAATTCGGTGGCAAAGTCGTCTTCTTTTAACTTATCCCTTATAACATATTTATCTTGCCTAAACTCCAGTAGGGTTTGTTATCTGGTCATTATTACGAGACTCTTAAGTAAAATTCTTAAATGAAAAGTCACCAAGGAAAGCAGATACTCACAGGTATCATGTGCCCATGCTGCTTGTGTTGCCATAGTAGGTGATGTCTGAAGACATCTCTTCTTCCCATCGGTCCCCGTAGCTTCTTCGTATGACGGTGGAGCCGTTGGAGCAACGTTGTTTGCTGGAACCTCAGCAAGCCCATTGATGTTTTCAGCACTTTTGTTGCTTACAGAAACCTATATATATTAAAATAGACATCAAGGGGCCTCATCACAAATATTGTAAAAAAATAATAATAATCAGGGTCTGTAGAGAAGCATTCACAGACAAGAATTCCACGAAACCATATTGAGCAACAGTTGACTTAAACCTCCCTGCCATTAGGGATCTTGCGGCTCGAGTGGAAGACATCCGCTGCTTCGAGGAGCTGCTTGCAAATTTAGATAACCGACTTGCTGAATTTCATCGCCTCTGGTTTTACTGGCACCACTATATCCCTTCCGATACCCCCCCAAGCCATCCAGTGATGGTAACAGTTCGGGGCGGTTGGTGTATGCGGAGCCTGGCTGACTGGTTTCTGTATAGGGATGTAAGGCCCTTTCCTACCTATGTGTATATCACTCCATTTTGCCTCATATTTTCACCCCACTCACTCTCCTCTCCCCTCCCTCCTTTTATCTCCCTTTCTTTCCTCTTTCACCTTTCTTCTCTGTCCCTTCTTCCTTTTATCTCCGGGATGCTGGCGACCGTTCTCCCTCGTGATTATTGCAAGTATCACTCTATGCCTATTGTATATGCATACATGCAATAGATTGTACAGTACTTTGTTGTTGCTGCTGTTTTGCCCGGATCCTTTTGTCCTATGCTTTGTCACCTTTCTATTCTGTAATTGTGATTTTTTTTTTATATAACACCTTAAATAAAATAAAAAAATAAAAAACTGTAACACTCGATTGTGTTGTGTTGTGCTGCGGTACGCCTCCGCCAGGCTCATCCACCTCACCCGTCGCTCTGTCTCTGCCGCTCCCCTCTGCGAGTCCCTTCACTGGCTCCCCATCCACTGCAGAATTAAATTCAAAATCCTTACCCTGACCTACAAAACCCTCACTAACTCAGCTCCCCACTACCTGTCCTCACTAATCACCAAATACACCCCAGCCCACTCCCTAAGGTCAAACAGTGACCTGCGCCTAGCTTCTCCCCGCATCACCTCTTCCCATGATAGACTGCAGGACTTCTCACGCGCAGCCCCCACTCTCTGGAACACTCTCCCTCGTACGGTCAGACTTTCCCCTAGTTTCCCTTCCTTCAAATGCTCCCTTAAAACATTCCTATTTAGGGAAGCCTACCATCTGACTCACTGATACACCTCACTGCCCCAACCAGTCCATCACTCTTACCTTGCAGTCCTCTCCTGTTTCCAACCCCAACCCGTCTAGATTGTGAGTTCCCACAGGAATAGGGCCCTCGTTTCCTCCTGTACTGGTTTATCAAATGTTGTTCAGTCTCTGTGTACTGTAACCCTGTCTTTATTGTGCCCATTGTTCAGCGCTGCGGAATATGCTGGCGCTATATAAATAAAGTATAATAATATAATAATAATAATACCCCAGCTCTGCTTCTAGTGAAAGGCAATAGAGCCATACACTCTCCCTGCTTCAGTCTTACTGTGTACAAGTGAAGGGCTGCTACATAATTTATACCTAGGCTCTACTCTTAGGTTACCAGATGTAATTTAGGATTGATTCTGGAGTTCACTCTTTCCTGATACCTAAATAATTCTACGCTATATGTCACTGTTCAAACAATGTAACAACACCTCACTTATGTAAAACAATTATGATTTAGTTAAAAGATCATATTTTACATGATGCCTTACATCAGGGTCCTGCTATGAATTCCAGCAAGATCTGTCGTATGTCCTAAATACACGGTTTAATCTCACACAGAAGCAGTTATAAGGTTTAGGTAGAGGTGCCAGAATGGGACATATTGGTGGCATTTAAGACAATCCATGATCATATCTTGTAACTAAATCCCCATTGTATGTGTTACCTAAGTCCGGTGATTTTAAAGCTAGACTAACATGGAGTGCTCTGCATTTGGGATGTTGTGATACCTGGGTTCAGCAGAACCCTTATAAAGGGCCTATTCTGAGGCTGCTGTACAAAAGGAGAAGGTAAAACGCCTGCACGTGCAGATTTTACTCACCGTCTGCCTTTTATCGTGCCTATTCCAAGGTAGACGCTTTATTAGTACCAAGCCTCAGAAGGACATGCAACGCAAAGCGATACTTGCAGTGGCCCTGTGTGCCACGGCGACTATCAGCACCTGGAGTCCATACTATGCACTTCCAGGCTGCGAGCTCTGAGCGAGATCACACCCACGAGATTGTGCAGCACTGAAGATGAATCGCAGAGGGAGTCTGGGAGCTGCATGGGAAGAGGAAGCGGAGCGAGCTGACCTCTCCACCGCTGGATGAGCGGCGAGCATCGAATTTTTTGAGGTGGTTATTTTGTAGTTTTAAGTGATGTGGTGGGAAAAGGCAGACATTAAAGGAAAAACTGAGCATCTCCCGTTTTCCATTAGCGCCTGCCATTTAACACTCGTGTTATGACGGAGCCGCTTTCTCTGTAGTTCCAGACGTAATGCTTGCAAGGGGTTAAATGATATGACCAGCAGCACTAAGTGCCCTCGAATTATCAGCTTCAGGAATCTGTAACACAGGACGTGATCTTGCCCCAATGAGATCCAGCTGGGTGGCGGAGTGATACGCAGTGGTACACTGGGGACTATTTGCCGAGCAGAGCGAGGAAGCAGTGGATTGTGGCACTCACTGCACCAAGGGATCTAAGGGGAGTATTGGATTTTTTGGTGGGGTTATATCATTCTGTTATGTGATTGTGCAGAAGCGCATTCACAAAGCACCAGGGTCTGAAAGACTAAGGCTGGGGTCAGACCAGCGCACTTTTAACGTGCGTTCTGGCGCACATAATTACGGCCGCACTAGCAGCAGATGACAGGCAATGACGGCCAATATACGATGTACGGCCGCACAAGTGGAATTTGAACGCATTTTTTTGAGAACGCTGAACCGCTAGTACTGACGTACTGAGTGCGCAGCTGCGGCATAGTGGCGTGTGTGCGTGATTAGGAGATGTCAGACGCTGCTAATGTCCAGCCTACATAACGTCCAGATGCAAAAAGAGTTTTATTGACGATCCGTACAAAATCACGCCCGAAAATGCGCGTCGTCTGACCGTTTTTGCGCATTCCGTGAAAAAATACGTCAATGCATTCGGACGCACTTTTTCACGTTCGCGGGGAAAAATGCTTTCGTCTGACCCTAGCCTTAGGGCTAGATTACATACCGAATGCTAATGTTAGCATTCGGAAACGTAAGCGTTAATGTCAGGATAAGTGACTTTAACGCATTCCCCACTGATAACTTTCCTGACGCTAATTAGGTAGAAAATCTATTAGCACATTCGTGATTGTGCTAGCTTGCGCGAGCTTACTGTACTTTGTACGCCCTCTGCTTAATATGGAGAGCACAGTAATGAGAATTTTACGGTCATCTAAAAGCTGGTGCTAACCCCCCCCCCTCAATAATTCAGATACTCGCCTCTCATCCTGCGGTGAGAACGGCGGCCCAATCCATTGCTTCTGGCCGCTGGGTGCAGAGTGAGACTGGGGTCAAATAGTCCCCAGTCACCCAACGCGATCACCCTGTGCGATTTTGTTAGAGATCGCAGGGCTCGCGGCCAGGCATCATAGCCCTCCATGGAGTCCAGTGGACTTTCTATGAGAAATACTGTCTAAAGACAGAAGAAAGAGCTACCTAGGAATAGTTTGCACTTCCATCCCAAGTCATAAATTAATGATTCCTATACAAAGTATAGGAAATTAATATACAGTAGTGTCTACTTTAATCCTCTAATACTTACCTTTAATCGAGTGTCAACCATTCGTCATTACTGTAGATCTGACAGCCACTGCTTCTTCCTGTAACAGCTCTGTGCCGAAGCCAGCAGAGAGCTAGAGGCTCACTCAACCATCCAGCCAAACCACCCAAGCCACCCAGGACATACTTGAAAACGAGAGAAATCTCATCGTATCCTTCCTGGTAAAATCCTTTCTCAAAAAAAAAAAACCATTGACTCTCAGGGTGAGCGCATTACCTAGTCAAGAATGTACTACCTGTACATTCCTGACCTAAATAGAAGAAGCTGTTCAGATCAATTTTAGATAACCAGAGTGTCTCCACCCCCTCTATCATGACCATTCAAGTTGCAACAGAAAAGTGGAAGAGCTATCTTAATAGGTCAAAGTTGTGGGAAATATATATACATACAGGTGAAACTCGAAAAATTAGAATATCGTGCAAAAGTTCATTTATTTCAGTAATGCAACTTAAAGGGTGAAACTAATATGTGAGATATACTCATTACATGCAAAGCAAGATAGTTCAAGCTGTCATTTGTCATAATTGTGATGATTATGGCTTCCAGCTCATGAAAACCCCAAATCCACAATCGCAGAAAATTAGAATATTGTGAAAGGTTGCAATATTCTAGGCTCAAAGTGTCCCACTCTAATCAGCTAATTAAGCCATACCACCTGCAAAGGGTTCCTGAGCCTTTAACCCTTTCGCTGCTGAGGCTTTTCACACCTCTGTGCTGAGGTCATTTTTACCGGTTTTGCTCATCAGGTTTAAACGTGTTTTGAAGGCTTATTTTAGTATATTACCCAGACATATTATATATCGTTCTTTCCGTCAGACTCGGTAGATTCATAATATGTCATTATTATATGTAAACGTCATGTAATGTCTGTATATTATAACAAAAAATGCAATAAAATATGTATTTTCAATAATTTACAACGTGTAAAGTGTTTTTTTTTCACATTTTAACATGCGAGCAATTGCGGTTATATTTTGTATGGGGTGCGCTTGTTAAAAAAATTAGAGATGGGGTCTCGTTACATTTTTTTTTGGGGAAAATTACGCGATTTTTAACAAACGCACCGCATACAAAAATCGTTAGTGCAGCATCATTGTTCACATTATAATTGAAATAGGAACAATATTGCTGCATTAACGAACCAAAAAAAAGAAAAAAAAATGTTTATTTTTTTTTTTAGATTTTTTTTTAAATATATTTTTATTTTTAATTTAAAATTTTTTTTAAAAAACTTTTTTCACATTCGAGTTTGGTATCGTTGGAACGGCCATGCTCTGGCCGATCCAACCATACCAAACATTAACCCCTAACTGCCACGGATCGGGAGATAGGGAGTTCATTGGAACTCCCTATCTCCACCGTTGGTGGCAGTTAGGGGTTAACTCTAGGACTGGCGTCATCGTGCTACGCACGATGACGCCAGTCCTCAGGGGGAGTTCCCGGAGGCTTGGCCGACATCCAAGATGTCGGCCAGCTCCGGGAAAGGATCGCGAACCGGCGCTTTTCAGCGCCGATTCGCGATCCAGCTCCCCAGGGGTTAATGCCAGGCACCATTTGGAAGGGCAGGCTGTGCCCTTCCAAATGGTGCCTGGGTTAACCCCCGCAACGCCGCCGATCGGGAGGGAGAGAGGTCCGAAGGACCTCCCCCCCTCCCTTTCAGGCGCCTCCTCCGCACATGCGGGGGGGGCGCCTGAATTAGGTGTCATCGCGCTGCCGCGATGACACCTAATTTCAGCGGCTGCGATTCCGGATGCCGGGCTGACATCGAGGATGTCAGCCCGCACCGGGGGGGCCAGCGATCGGCCGGAACCCGGCCGAACGCTGACCCCAATGGGAGGACGCGCTCAGCGCGTCCTCCGCATACCAGCAGTAATGCGGAGGACGCGCTGAGCGCGTCCTCCGCATTGAAGTGGTTAAATGGTCTCTCAGTCTGGTTCAGTAGAAATCACAATCATGGGAAAGACTGCTGACCTGACAGTTGTGCAGAAAACCATCATTGACACACTCCATAAGGAGGGAAAGCCTCAAAAGGTAATTGCAAAAGAAGTTGAATGTTCATGTTTCCAAAGTGCACATTCATAGAAAGTTAAGTGGAAGGGAAAAGTGTGGAAGAAAAAGGTGCACAAGTAGCAGGGATGACCGCAGCCTGGAGAGGATTGTCAGGAAAAGGCCATTCAAAAGTGGTGGGGACTTTCACAAGGAGTGGACTGAGGCTGGAGTCAGTGCTTCAAGAGCCACCACACACAGACGGATCCTGGACATGGGCTTCAAATGTCGTATTCCTCTTGTCAAGCTGCTCCTGAACAACAAACAACGTCAGAAGCGTCTTACCTGGGCTAAAGAAAAACAGACCTGGTCTGTTGCTCAGTGGTCCAAAGTCCTCTTTTCTGATGAGAGAAACTTTTGCATCTTTTTGGAAAACAAGGACCCATGGAGGAAGATTGGAGAGGCACACACTGCAAGATGCTTGAAGTCCAGTGTGAAGTTTCCACAGTCTGTGTTGATTTGGGGAGCCATGTCATCTGTTGGTGTTGGTCCACTGTGCTTCATTAAGTCCAGGGTCAACGCAGCCGTCTACCAGGAGATTTTGGAGCACTTCATGCTTCCTTTCGCAGACGAGCTTTATGGGGATGCTGACTTCATTTTCCAGCAGGACTTGGCACCTGCCTACACTGCCAAAAGCACCAAAACCTGGTTCAATGACCGTGGGATTACTGTGCTTGCTTGGCCAGCAAACTCGCCTGACCTGAACCCCATAGAGAATCTATGGGGCATTGCCAAGAGAAAGATGAGAGACATGAGACGGAACAATGCAGAAGAGCTGAAGGCCGCTATTGAAGCATCCTGGTCTTCCATAACACCTCAGCAGTGCCACAGGCTGAAAGCTTCCATGCCACGCCGCATTGAGGCAGTAATTGCTGCAAAAGGGACCCAAACCAAGTACTGAGTACATATGCAGCTTATACTTTTCAGAGGTGCGATATTGTTCTATGTACAATCCTTGTTTTATTGATTGCATGTAATATTCTAATTGTCTGAGATTGTAGATTTGGGGTTTTCATGAGCTGTAAGCCATAATCATCACAATTATGACAAATCACGGCTTGAACTATCTTGCTTTGCATGTAATGAGGCTCTCATATATTAGTTTCACCTTTTAAGTTGCATTACTGAAATAAATTAACTTTTGCACGATATTCTAATTTTTCGAGTTTCACCAGTATATACACTATATTGCCAAAAGTATTCGCTCACCCATTCAAATAATCCGAATCAGGTGTTCCAATCACTTCCATGGCCACAGGTGTATAAAATCAAGCACCTAGGCATGCAGACTGTTTTTACAAACATTTGTGAAAGAATGGGTCGCTCTCAGGAGCTCAGTGAATTCCAGCGTGGAACTGTGATAGGATGCCACCTGTGCAACAAATCCAGTCGTGAAATTTCCTCGCTACTAAATATTCCACAGTCAACTGTCAGCTGTATTATAAGAACGTGGAAGTGTTTGGGAACGACAGCAACTCAGCCACAAAGTGGTAGGCCACGTATACTGACGGAGCGGGGTCAGCGGATGCTGAGGCACATAGTGTGAAGAGGTCGACGACTTTCTGCATAGTCAATCGCTACAGACCTCCAAACTTCATGTGGCCTTCAGATTAGCTCAAGAACAGTGTGCAGAGAGCTTCATGGAATGGGTTTCCATGGCCGAGCAGCTGAATCCAAGCCATACATCACCAAGTGCAATGCAAAGCGTCAGATGCAGTGGTGTAAAGCACACCGCCACTGGTCTCTAGAGCAGTGGAGACGCGTTCTCTGGAGTGACGAATTGCGCTTCTCCATCTGGCAATCTGATGGACGAGTCTGGGTTTGGCGGTTACCAGGAGAACGGTACATGTCTTACTGCATTGTGCCAAGTGTAAAGTTTGGTGGAGGGGGGATTATGGTGTGGGGTTGTTTTTCAGGAGCTGGGCTTGGCTCCTTAGTTCCAGTGAAAGCAACTCTGAATGCTTCAGTATACCAATACATTTTGGACAATTCCATGCTCCCAACTTTGTGGGAACAGTTTGGAGCTGGCCCCTTCCTCTTCCAACATGACTGTGCACCAGTGCACTAAGCAAGGTCCATAAAGACATGGGTGACAGAGTCTGGTGTGGTTAAACTTGACTGGCCTGCACAGAGTCCTGACCTCAACCCGATAGAACACCGTCCTTTAGGATGAATTAGAGCAGAGACTGAGAGCCAGGCCTTCTTCCAACATCAGTGTGTGACCTCACAAATGCGCTTCTGGAAGAATGGTCAAAAATTCCCATAAACACACTCCTAAACCTTGTGGACAGCCTTCCCAGAAGAGTTGAAGCTGTTATAGCTGCAAAGGGTGGACCGACGTCATACTGAACCCTATGGATTAGGAATGGGATGTCACTTAAATTCATATGCGAGTCAATGCAGGTGAGCGAATACTTTTGGCAATATAGTGTAAGTGCCAAAAGCAGACACAATAGTGGGCTTAATAAAATGCAATTCTTATTTATTTATCGATAAAAACAAAATTCGCCTTTTATTAATCCCCGAGTGTGTCCGTTTTTGCAGCTATTGTATGTATATTTTGGATTTGTAGCACTGAGGAATTTTTTTCAGTTTTTATTTCTTTGCAAGAAGGAGTGATAATATTGGGTTTAAATATATATATATATTTATATATATATAAGATAGGCTGTGTTAGTGCAGATGCCAAAATCACGAGTATAGCAGTACGTAGGGAGACCTTTTTTATAAAAAAGTATCAATACGTACTGCTATACTCGTGTATTTATAGATAATGTGTGTATATATAATATATATATATTATATACACACACACATTATATATATATATATATACACACACACATTATCTATACATATATATATATCACGAGTATAGCAGTACGTAGTGATACTTTTTATAGAAAGGGTATCCCTACGTACTATATATATATATACGCACACACATTTTCTATATACAGTATAATTATGAATATATTTGCATACATGTTATTTATACATATGTATTATTTATACTAAAGATTTGTGATATATAAATGATAAGAACACAATCAGAATGATATAATATTTTATGTATATAGCTATAAGGGAAATATAATATTTCTCTCTCTGCACAATATCTATATCTATATTACTGTATATAATTTAAATATTCTTCAATTTTAATGCAAAGCTGAAAACACTATACAGGTTTTGTTTCCCTGCATTGGAAATAAATGTATATATATATAACACGGCCTGTCGAATTTATATATATATATATATGTGTGTTTGAGGTTATTAAGGTCCACATGTCACTTTGGGTAAAATTACCTTTCCTTGCGTCATGATGGCTTGACCAAGGTGCGTTTTGTGCTCTTCCTCGCCTCCCTGGATGCTCTGTATGGCACAGAGCTGTCACTGAGATCTCTGATACACAGAGCCTGATACTTCACATTCTAGCAACATCCAGCACTCTGCAGGGCTACAGATGGACTGAACCATCTACACACAGCATAGGAGGGGGAGCGTTGTGACTGTTCAGTCTCTGAGAGGGGGGGGATACCTTCCACATACCTGTAAAAGACATTAGCAAATGCTAGAACTGTCTCTGATACAAATATAATTTTTGTTAAGATTTCATACATAAAATAGAGGAATTTTATGGAAAAATCTAAAACTGTAAAAACATACGCAGTACAATATTTTTTTCCCTCATCCTCTACACATGCCTGATTTTACAGATTCATTTCGACAAACACCTGAGTATATGAAGATATTTGATTTTTGTTTGTCATGAAATGTTTAGAATCAGTGTTTTTAGGGGTAGGAAGCTAAAATCTCCCGCACTATGCTATACTATCATAAAAAGAAATAATTTCATTGCATTTAAGTACTGTTCCATGTAAAATCCATTGGAGTTCTCAGCACTGTATCTAAAACCTGTATAGGATGGTCAACTAACTGAAAGATCCTTCTTAATTTGCTGTACACCCTAAAAGGCTACAGTGAAATATACCTCCAGAATTGAGCTTTTGTGCTGGTTGCAGCCATTGAAAGAAGTAGCCATTTTTGTTAAATTTGTTTCTCCTTCTACAAGTGTCCCGGGTGCAAAGGTGTTAAAATACAACTAGAATAGTTCTATAACATAAGCCTCGTAAACCCAGTCTGGTAAAAGAAGCATTTTAGCTTTTTTACTTAAAGGGGTTATTCAGAGAGCACCGAAATGTCACCGACATTCACTGGCGTGCGCAGCCCGTTACATTAGGGTGTGCACCCATGAAACATTAATTGAAAAGTTATATTTAGAAGATTTTACACAAAATGCACATTTTTCTTTAGAAATAACAAGCCTGTAATCAGAGATACAGCCAGTTTTTATGTCATTCATCATGATTCATGAACCAGATAAGGGATGCCTAAAATTACAAAGTAGGAGGTGAAAGAAGACCTCTTCACCCAACATTAGGGTGTGCCAAGGCACACCAGGCACACCCAATGCAAACACCTATGCCGACATTTCAGTGCTCTTTCGTTCCCGCACTTGGGGAATCAAATTCCCTGAGCCTGCTGTGAATTCAGCATTCACTGCAGGGTTCCCGAAGTGCAGGGAAAATCTGCCAAATTGAAAAACCGCCAAATTGAGAAAAAAAAACATTTTAGATATCAGCCCTGCTGCTGGGACCTTCCCCCGCATGGGCACAATGATGTCAGAAAGGGACTACCCCTCCCCTTCTTGCTGGGCAGGGAAATCCCTATGATAAATATGACCACGTTTATTTGTAAGCATAGACATTATTTATTACACATTGGTCCATCTAAAACACAAACTGCTTCACTGCATTGAGGAGAGCATTAAAATTCTTTACACCCCACAACATCATACATACTGCACATTTCTCTGGGTTTTATTATGGAGCTCAGGCACATTCATACATACTGCACATTTCTCTGGGTTTTATTGTTATGGAGCTCTGGCACATTCATACATACTGCACATTTCTCTGGGTTTTATTGTTGTGGAGCTCTGGCACATTCATACATACTGCACATTTCTCTGGGTTTTATTGCTGTGGAGCTCTGGCACATTCATACATACTGCACATTTCTCTGGGTTTTATTGTTCTCCACAAGAAGCTCCAGAGTTCCACAACAATAAAACCCAGAGAAATGTGCAGTATGTATGAATGTGCCAGAGCTCCACAACAATAAAACCCAGAGAAATGTGCAGTATGTATGAATGTGCCAGAGCTCCACAACAATAAAACCCAGAGAAATGTGCAGTATGTATGAATTGCCAGAGCTCCACAACAATAAACCTAGAGAAATGTGCAGTATGTATGAATGTGCCAGAGCTCCACAACAATAAAACCCAGAGAAATGTGCAGTATGTATGAATGTGCCAGAGCTCCACAACAATAAAACCCAGAGAAATGTGCAGTATGTATGAATGTGCCAGAGCTCCACAACAATAAAACCCAGAGAAATGTGTAGTATGTATGAATGTGCCAGAGCTCCACAACAATAAAACCCAGAGAAATGTGCAGTGTATGAATGTGCCAGAGCTCCACAACAATAAAACCCAGAGAAATGTGCAGTATGTATGAATGTGCCAGAGCTCCACAACAATAAACTAGAGAAATGTGCAGTATGTATGAATGTGCCAGAGCTCCACAACAATAAAACCCAGAGAAATGTGCAGTATGTATGAATGTGCCAGAGCTCCACAACAATAAAACCAGAGAAATGTGCAGTATGTATGAATGTGCCAGAGCTCCACAACAATAAACCCAGAGAAATGTGCAGTATGTATGAATGTGCCAGAGCTCCACAACAATAAACCCAGAGAAATGTGCAGTATGTATGAATGTGCCAGAGCTCCACAACAATAAACCCAGAGAAATGTGCAGTATGTATGAATGTGCCAGAGCTCCACAACAATAAAACCCAGAGAAATGTGCAGTATGTATGAATGTGCCAGAGCTCCACAACAATAAAACCCAGAGAAATGTGCAGTATATATGAATGTGTCAGAGCTCCACAACAATAAACCCAGAGAAATGTGCAGTATGTATGAATGTGCCAGAGCTCCATAACATTAAACCCAGAGAAATGTGCAGTATGTATGAATGTGCCAGAGGCTCCATAACAATAAACCCAGAGAAATGTGCAGTATGTATGAATGTGCCAGAGCTCCACAACAATAAAACCCAGAGAAATGTGCAGTGTGTATGAATGTGCCAGAGCTCCACAACAATAAAACCCAGAGAAATGTGCAGTATGTATGAATGTGCCAGAGCTCCACAACAATAAACCTAGAGAAATGTGCAGTATGTATGAATGTGCCAGAGCTCCACAACAATAAAACCCAGAGAAATGTGCAGTATGTATGAATGTGCCAGAGCTCCACAACAATAAAACCCAGAGAAATGTGCAGTATGTATGAATGTGTCAGAGCTCCACAACAATAAAACCCAGAGAAATGTGCAGTATGTATGAATGTGCCAGAGCTCCACAACAATAAAACCCAGAGAAATGTGCAGTGTGTATGAATGTGCCAGAGCTCCACAACAATAAAACCCAGAGAAATGTGCAGTATGTATGAATGTGCCAGAGCTCCACAACAATAAACCTAGAGAAATGTGCAGTATGTATGAATGTGCCAGAGCTCCACAACAATAAAACCCAGAGAAATGTGCAGTATGTATGAATGTGCCAGAGCTCCACAACAATAAAACCCAGAGAAATGTGCAGTATGTATGAATGTGCCAGAGCTCCACAACAATAAAACCCAGAGAAATGTGCAGTATGTATGAATGTGCCAGAGCTCCACAACAATAAACCCAGAGAAATGTGCAGTATGTATGAATGTGCCAGAGCTCCACAACAATAAAACCCAGAGAAATGTGCAGTATGTATGAATGTGCCAGAGCTCCACAACAATAAAACCCAGAGAAATGTGCAGTATATATGAATGTGCCAGAGCTAGCACCATGGTTGAGCAGTAGGTAAAATGTTGCAATTAGCGCCCCTCAAAAAATTAGTGCTGGCACCAAGTGATCTGTTAGCTACAAAAGCGCTAGAGATCTCTAACGCTCCCCGTGTTAAGTAAAGGATGCGGAAAGTACAGTAAGCTTGCGGTACAAATCGCTAATAGCAACGCACTAAGTGATTTTTCCCGTTTGTAGCGGGAGGCAAACGATCTGTTGGGCCGGTGCTAGACTCGATTAACCTGGCGCTAACCCAAAACCATGCCGACGCAAGGGTTAGCTCACACCAGGTAATAGTGCCCTAAATAAGTATATATATATACACTGTATATAAATAAGATTCCAAAACCCCAGAGTAATGTGATGCAATGATACCTTTTTATTGTACTAACCTGATACTTAAATTCAATATTTTATTTGCTGCAATTCGGCAGTTTTCGCTGAATGTCTGATTGCTGCTTCAGCGACTCCACTTTTAGCAAATTACAGTGACCATTCACTAAATAGGAATTCACTATATTTTCGGCGAAATGAATTCCCCGAAATGTGACGAAACCCAGAGGATCTAAAGATGATTAGACCCTTTTTGATTCTAACTTCCATAGTAACCCCTAAAATGCCACAAACACAGGGAAATACAATAAAAATAATAAACAATGTGGCATTTAGCTACCCGTTATCCTCTAAAATGCCATTATCAAGGAAAAATTAAAATGTATACTGTGAGGGATGAAGCCTATACCCATTAACCCTTAATATACAACTAAACCAAGGCAAAAACTGGCGTAATACACAATATAATGTATAGTCTGAACATTAACCACTTCACTGCTGAGCCATTTCAACCCTGTGAAAATGTTTACGTTTAAGTGCCTGTTATTATTTAATGTTTTATGACTTTTACTTCAAACTGATGTACCGCTCACTCCCGGAGGAGCCGCTGAAAATGAACCACGGGTCAGTCTCCCCGCACTAGGGAATAAATATACTCCAACACAGTTGTGAGTTTTTATATTTATATAGTTTACTAAAATATTTGAGCAGATGTTGAGACACGGTATTCACAAGTATTATTACAGTATTTTCGTATCCCGGTAAAACGCGTAGCGGAAAAGAAACGAAACACGAGGCTTCGTATTTCGGAAAATAAAATATTCGCAACCGAACATAAAAGCAATGCAATTTCCCGATAGTTCAGAAAAAGGGACCCGTAGCGAAAACCCCAAACATCCAATCTCTTTCGTATTACGGCAAACGCGCAGCGGAAAAAAGAGAAAAATGTATTCGGAACGTATCTTTGTCTTTTAACCCCCGTTCCGATTCGTAAAAGGAAATGAGTCCTGTACAAGTTAAATTCCAGAATGTAAGAAGCGTATCTGTGTGTGTGTGGTACCCGGGTACTGTTCAACTGGCCAGTGAATTTATTAAAGGAAAGTCTTCGACTAGTCAGTTGGGGCCCTGTGAACTTAAAAGAGAAAAACAGCAGAGTGTCCTTTAATCATACAAACAGCCTTGGAGGCCTCTCACCCATCTGATGACTGCTTTAGGCTCCGCTGACCCAGGACGTCTCTCCACCCGATTTTGACTGGGGATACTAGCGGCCGGATCCGTTGTCTACCTTCATGCAGCTTGTCCAGCTCCCCGCCTGCTCTCCGTTCGACTCCGCCGGTCTGCAGCTGTTGTCTGGGTACTGGCAAGTCTCCTTCTCCTCAGGTTGAGTGACCCAAATAGGAATTACAGGTCTCCCTCGGGCTTTGGCCTAACTCCTCCAGCGGTCTCCTCAGTGCGTCTGCCTTCTCTCATCCCCTGGCGCGCTCTGGAACTTTCTCCACGAGGCAGAGGATGTAAGTGTCCAGTCTCCACCCACTTCCTGGCTTCTTGCAAAGCATGCCAGTTATTGTAGTCCCAATGTCCAGTATCTCTGATTGCGATAGTCTCCATCTTGTGGCCAAAAATAGGTACTGCTACAGCAAGATTTTTAGCACAGCGCTACACTCTCCCCCTCCTAGAACTCTTGGGTCTCTCCAAGGAGGTACAACAGTTACATTACGTTCCACAATATTTGAATACAATTTACGTAACATGTACAGGTTCAGCAGCATACATACAGTGAGTTAGGAACACTTCCTCAAGTTGACTCATATTTTGAGCTACCTCAGCTAGCATAGCAGACACTTCGGGCAACCTCCGCACCGTGGTGATGGCTTCTTCAGTGCTATGTCCTGGTGAGTCGTAGGTGAGTCGTTGGGGCGGTCGAACAGAGCGTTTGGGTTCTGGTTCAATCAGTTCCTCTTCAGGTGAAGTACTATAGGCGTCGGCTCAATTCTTCTCTCTATCACTGGAGCAGACGTTTCTTCAGAGTATGATCCCTCCAGTGAAGGCATAGAACTGTAATCACCTGAATAAGCTTCCGGAGCTACCGGGATCCCACAGCCTCAGGGACTTCCAACTGAAATTCAAGAGGCTCAGGGATATCAACAATCTCGGGGACTTCCAACAAGAATTCAGGAGCTTCAGGCCTCAAGTTACTCTCCCACCGCTCAGGGACAACTACAACCTCTTCAGGCTCCGGCGAGCGTATCCAGTCCAGACAGAAACTTTCTTCTTCACTGTCCCTTTCGCTCTCTTCGACAACCCGGGTCTGTTGAGACCGAGTAACAGGAGGCAAACATGGAACAGGCGGATTTGGCAGAGGCGGTTCGTCCCCAACCGGCATTCTCACAGCCTCTCTCAAAGGTAACAAATGATTCCGGTGCCAGTTCTTGAGAGGCCCAGCCTTTCCATCCGGGCGAATCTGATACACTGGTAGACCTGGTAACTGTTTGCAGACAATGTAAACCTGGGAACTCCACCTATCCGCCAACTTGTGTCTCGCAGCAGCACCCAAGTTCTTCAATAGAACCCTATCACCGGCTGTAGATCTTGTATTCGAACTTTCAGGTCATAGTTCCTTTGTTCTTTGCTCCCTGTTTCCCGAGGTCAACCGGGCCTGTTCAAATGCAGAAGCCAAATTCTTTCGAAGTCTATCCACGTAGTTTCTATGGGAAGCTACTGACGTCTGGTCTAGAGACAACCCAAATGCCAAATCAACCGGCAGTCGAGCCTCTCTTCCGAACATAAGACGGTACGGTGAGTATCCAGTTGCATCACTCTCCGTACTGTTATATGCGTGCACCAGAGTAGCTATGTGCCGACTCCAACTCTGCTTCTCCACATTCGACAAGGCCCAACATGTTTAGCAGTGTGCGATTAAACCTTTCAGGCTGAGCATCACCTTGAGGGTGATATGGTGTAGTTCGGGTCTTCTGGATTCCTAACAACTCCAACAATTGCCCCACCAGTCTGCTTTCAAAGTCCCTACCCTGATCAGAGTGTATCCTTCTTGGCAGTCCGTAATGAACAAAGAATTTTTCCATCAACACCTTGGCTACTGTTGGAGCGCGTTGATCTTTCATGGAAAAAGCTTGGGCGTAACGAGTGAAATGATCAGTCACTATTAGAATGTTCCCTTGCCCACTAGCATCCGGCTCTAAGCACAAGAAGTCAATGCACACCAAATCCATGGGTCCCTGACTCTGCAGATGGCTCATTGGAGCAGTTCGGGTCGGTAGAGTCTTTCTCTGAATACACCTCAGACAGGAATGACAATAACTTTCCACTTCAGCCCTCATGCAAGGCCAATAAAACCTATCTCGCACCAGCTTAAAAGTTCTCTCTGCACCCAAATGTCCATGCTCATCATGTAGTGATCGCAGCACACTCTCCCTATGTTTAGTGGGGAGGAATAACTGTTGAATCTCTTCCGCGTTGTTGGAGGGGCCCCTTCGGTAGACCACCCCATCCAGCATCTTTAACCGCTCCCATTCTTTGTAGACCAACCTGGCTCCACTCGGGGAGTTGGTTAACAAAATCTCTCGCTGGTTTGCAGTCAGGGCCTTTAGGGTCAAGGCAATTAAAGGATCTCTGGCCTGATCCGCTTTCAGGTCCTGTCTTGAAAAGGTAGGTAAACTTTCATCCCTTAACTGCGTAGGGTTACAGTAGAACTCAGGAACAGCCGCAGCCATAACTCCTATGGCCTCTGCTTCAATCCCTCCTTTGACCCGGCGCTCTGTTCCTTGACACAAAGCTTGCACCCCATCTGGAGTCAACTGAGTCCATTCTGTAGTATAGGGTCTTCTCGATAACGCATCAGCATCTCGATTATTCACCCCAGGGCGATACTTCAGGCTGAACCGAAACCCTGACAGAGCGGCCAACCACCGATGTCCCGTTGCGTCCAGTTTTGCAGTAGTAAGGATATAGGTGAGAGGATTATTATCCGTCTTAATCACGAACTCAGCTCCATACAGATAGTCTTTCAACTTGTCCACCACTGCCCACTTCAAGGCTAGGAACTCCAGCTTGTGAGTAGGATAGTTCTTCTCTGAAGGCGCAAGGCTCCGGCTCACGTACGCCACAGGCCTCAGCAATCCATCATACTCCTGATATAGGACTCCTCCCAGACCTTCTCGGCTGGCATCCACATGTAGTTCATACGGCTTATGAGGGTCCGCATAGGCCAAAACAGGAGCTCGGGTTAGACTCTCTTTCAACTTTACAAAAGCTCCTTCACATTGACTGGTCCATTCACCTTGTATAGACTCTCGAGCTTTCCTTGGCCCCGGAGCTGACGGGTTTTTGTCAGAGACCTTGCAGCCTTCTTCTGTGGTTTCCTTCTGCAGGAGTTTGTTCAGTGGTTGAGCTATTTTCGCAAATCCTCCCACAAATCTTCGATAGTATGAACAGAATCCCAAGAAAGATCTAAGTTCAGTGACGTTTCGGGGTCTAGGCAAGAAGCTACGGCCTCCAACTTCCGAGGGTCTGTGAAACACCTTCTGCTGAGACCACATGTCCTAGATACGTAACAGACGGCAGACAGAATTGGCATTTCTCCAGAGACAGTTTCAGCCCCTCTTCATGGAGCCTCTTCAAGACCTTCTCCAGACGTTGCTCATGTTCTTCCAGAGTCTTCCCAAACACAATTATGTCATCCAGGTACACTAATACTTCGATTAGATTCATCCCCGACTGTCTTCTCCATCAACCGTTGGAACGTGGCTGGAGCCCCCGTAAGGCCTTGAGGCATTCTGTTGAATCAAAGAACCCCAGTGGACAGATGAACGCAGTTTTCTCCTTGTCTTCAGGATGCATTGGTATCTGGTGATACCCACTTCGCAGGTCTAGTACACTAAACCACTTTGCTCCAGACAAACACTGTAGGGCATCTTCAATCCGAGGAGTGGCATATTGATCGGGGATGGTTCTCCGGTTCAATGTGCGATAGTCTATGCATAAGCGGACAGAACCATTTTTCTTCCGGACCAACACTATTGGAGATGCATATGGACTCCTGGACTCTTGAATCACCTTGGTTCTTTGTAATTCGTTCAGCTGCTCTCGCAGATCATCTAAGTCTCCTAGCGGAACTCGCCTTGATCTTTCACGAAACGGCTTGTCTTCTTGTAGTCGAATACGTGTTCAGTACTCTTAGCCAGGCCCACATCGAACTCATCTTCGAGAACAATTCCTTCCACTTTAAGACTTGAGACTGAAGACGTTTCTTCCACTCAGGTGAAATGGGAGCGTCCTTGGGGTAGAATCTTTCATCTGGAATCTCTTTACTTTCTCCCCCTCCTGAATCAGTAGAGGGGTGTAGCAGACTCTACTTGCCCGATAGGCATTCGTGCTTTAAGAACCACTGGAGAATCCGTCACATTGCACACACTGACCGAGACTCTTCCTCGTGTTCTCTTCAGAGCCTTGGTGGAGATTATTCAGGAATTACTTCGACTCCGGTTTCACTCCCATGATCAAAATCGGTTCCCAGCACCACATAGGGACCGGGTTGCGATCCGTTCAACTTGACTGAAGCCCGGAAGCTCGCTACTTCTCCTGCTTGCAGAACCTTCTCCGTTCCACCCAGTCTCCACAGTCTTCCCACCTCGGCAGGTGCCTTTCGTTCTTCGACCATCCTCTGATAGACGGACGTAACATTGGGTGTACTCCTTGAGTTGAACCTTCTTCCAACACGATAGGCGTCAGGAGACGCCGCACTAGGTCAGTATTCGTCCCCACTATCAGGGAGCTTCTGTTCGCACCCGAGGGTCGAGGACACACAATGGCCAATGCATCACAACCCCCAGACTGCCCGATGACTTCAGATCCGATCTCCAACTTTACTTGCAGGTACCCGTCATAAGGAGTTTCTCAGTGCCGATACCCCATATTTCCAAATCCTTCAATTCTTGCAAAGAATGTGCTTTAAGTGTTTCTCGAGAAGTCTCTGTAGATCAATGTCACTTGAGCCCTGAATCTAACAGGGCTTTGGTGTAGACTCCTTCCACTTGGATTGGCACAATAGGAGAAGGACCTATCAGTTGGTCAGGAAATTTGGTGGCGGTATCCGGACGCTTAGACCCAGTTTGCTGTACCCTGGCCTTTTTCTTGGCCCGTGCAGGTTTTGTGTGTGCATTGCTTCCCCATGACGTAGACCCGGATGCTAAGGGAGTGACTCTCTCAGTCCTGGCAGGCTCTACAATTGGCTCGGCTTTGGGCCTCCTCGCCCTCTTAGTCTTTGCTTGGTTTCTGGAGCGGGGTTCAACCCTCGGGCACTCAGGTTGCTCCTTTACTGGTGCCCTCTGGCGTTTCCCGCCGGTGAGGTAGATAACAGTCCTTCCAGGGCTTCCAACAGTCCCTTGACTCTATCCTTCTCAGGCTTCCGGCCTTTGCACTGTGCGCGGAAATGGCCCATCTCTCCACACCCGAAACATCTCTTCTTAGAGAGCGGAGACGTAGTTGCTTGTTGAGAGTTGGTTAAAAGATTTGGACCAGACGCCACAGCAACTTCCGTCGTCTGCATACCTGTGAGGAATTTCTGCATTTCGGCCTGCATTTCTGTCACCTTCATCAATACCTGGCACAGTTCCGCATGCGCTTGTTGCAATTCAACTTGAGCTTCCTGAACTTTCTTGACGGTTTTGGACAATTCATCCCGTTCAGGGAGGTTCGATTCTTTAGCAGCCCTCTCTGTAGATTTAAAACCAACTAGGTGTTCTTGTTCGTCCTCATCCGACCCATAGGTATCTAGAGAGTCGCTTTCAGGCTGCAGGCCGCCGCTATGTCTCACAGGTTGTGCATACGCCCTTTCCCCCCGCCTGAAAGATTTCTCTTCTAGTAAAGCCTCTTCCTCTCGCACAACTCGAATCAGTTCCAGGTACTTTAACTCTTGACTACCTGCTCTGCTTCTCAGCTGCATCATCACTGGATCTAGAGGTTGAGAGCCCCTCAGGATCTGTTTTATTCGGATCTTATCTACTTCGGCCGATTCGGCCCCTTTCTTCAGGAGTATCTGGTGTAGAATCTTATCCAGGCGCCTCATGTACTCGGTCATTCTCTCACCTCTTTTCTGATAGGTGTGTTCGTACTGATATACCAGTTCGGCCGCCTTTTCAGTTCGTCCAAAAACTTCTTCAAGAACGTTTAAGTAATCTAAAGCAGTACAATCTTTTCTGCTCAGTTTCAGGTTTCTCACCGCTTCTGACGCAGGTCCCTTTAAGCTCTCGGAATCCTTTGCTTTTTCTGGGCCTCAGGGACATCCCACTCATCCAGAGCCTGCATCGCCTGTTCCACCCATTCTTCAAAGGTTTCTTCTCCCGCCGGAGTTGGTACGTTTCCTGTAAAATTTCTTAACCGTCGATAACCGAAGTTAGTGTGAGGAGGGCTTGTTTTCTGACATTTAGCCAGCAGATCTCCAATAGCCACGATAAATTCAGGCCCTATCATGGCCAACGGACTAGACGCAGGGACACTTGCGGATTCACCACGTGGCGTACTTGGCTTTATTAGTTGGACTTCCACCTCTTCGGCCAGTTTCACGCTCGTGCCCTGAAAACATGGCGGAACACCTTTCTCCATTCGAGAAGAACATACATGTGAGAGGTATCTGGGTTTTTTTTAATGTCCAGAATTAACCCCGATGATCTGGTGCTAGCGTGGCCACGGCCTGGCGAATCTGATCTTTAGCCCAAGTGTCTGCTGGAATATCCATGACTATACAACATTCCGACTGGCTACTGTGCTCCCCACACTACTCGGCAACAGTGTCTGGATCCATATTTAACCCTTTAGATGCGGTTTTTCCAGAGACTGGATCCCGGACGAGCCCCCACGTGTAGCGCTCACTCCCGGAGGAGCTGCTGAAAATGAACCACGGGTCAGTCTCCCCGCACTAGGGAATAAATATACTCCAACACAGTTGTGAGTTTTTATATTTATATAGTTTACTAAAATATTTGAGCAGATGTTGAGACACGGTATTCACAAGTATTATTACAGTATTTTCGTATCCCGGTAAAACGCGTAGCGGAAAAGAAACGAAACACGAGGCTTCGTATTTCGGAAAATAAAATATTCGCAACCGAACATAAAAGCAATGCAATTTCCCGATAGTTCAGAAAAAGGGACCCGTAGCGAAAACCCCAAACATCCAATCCCTTTCGTATTACGGCAAACGCGCAGCGGAAAAAAAGAAAAAATGTATTCGGAACGTATCTTTGTCTTTTAACCCCCGTTCCGATTCGTAAAAGGAAATGAGTCCTGTACAAGTTAAATTCCAGAATGTAAGAAGCGTATCTGTGTGTGTGTGGTACCCGGGTACTGTTCAACTGGCCAGTGAATTTATTAAAGGAAAGTCTTCGACTAGTCAGTTGGGGCCCTGTGAACTTAAAAGAGAAAACAGCAGAGTGTCCTTTAATCATACAAACAGCCTTGGAGGCCTCTCACCCATCTGATGACTGCTTTAGGCTCCGCTGACCCAGGACGTCTCTCCACCCGATTTTGACTGGGGATACTAGCGGCCGGATCCGTTGTCTACCTTCATGCAGCTTGTCCAGCTCCCCGCCTGCTCTCCGTTCGACTCCGCCGGTCTGCAGCTGTTGTCTGGGTACTGGCAAGTCTCCTTCTCCTCAGGTTGAGTGACCCAAATAGGAATTACAGGTCTCCCTCGGGCTTTGGCCTAACTCCTCCAGCGGTCTCCTCAGTGCGTCTGCCTTCTCTCATCCCCTGGCGCGCTCTGGAACTTTCTCCACGAGGCAGAGGATGTAAGTGTCCAGTCTCCACCCACTTCCTGGCTTCTTGCAAAACATGCCAGTTATTGTAGTCCCAATGTCCAGTATCTCTGATTGCGATAGTCTCCATCTTGTGGCCAAAAATAGGTACTGCCACAGCAAGATTTTTATCACAGCGCTACACTGAACATGGTCATATTGGGTATCATTGGAAAGGCCAGAATCTGCTCTAACAAATGACACCTACGTCCATATACGACGCACAGGGACGGAGTTACAGCGGTCCGAAGAAGTGTGGGAAGCCGGATGCTGATTTTTCGTGGGGGGGCATATGCCCTTGCCCCCCCTGTAGAGTCGCCTATGCTAACCACCATCAATTGTCAAACTCTGTCCCCTCCGGGCTCGGCTCCTGCAGGCAGGCAGGTAGGCAGGCTGACTGCCTCCACCGGACGTTGCAGGCTCCTATCGCGCCCTTTGTTGCGTCCCCAATCTGTAGCTACGTGTCACATGACGTCACATCACGCGCATGAAGGGGGCGGCACCAAGGCAGCGTGTCTCCCACAATAAAAGCACAAGACACTCTGCCTTGGCGCCGCCTTCCAGCCAGCCTGCCTGCTGAGATTGTAATGTGAGAGGCACATTTGGACTGCGCGCATCCGCGCAATGCGCAGCGATACCGAGTGGTCTGGAGATGAGGCTGGGGATTAACAAAAAAGCGGCTGTGGATAGCGGTGAGGCGGCTTTTATTCGTGAGGAGGGCATCTTTTTTGCCGCCCCCAGATAGTGCCGCAAAAGTGCCGCCCTGGGCCTAGGCCTTGTCGGCCTAGGCCAAGATACATCCCTGCCTAAAGGCAGATGGCCAGTCCGAACTTGCTCCCATCCATTGAGCCCTATTCATATCTGAGTGTTGATGATCACTAAGCCCCAGTTAAGGAAAACACTGTTCTACCAGTCAAGCAGTAAATAAGTTACCACATGCCTCACATTGTTTTCAATCTTATTGTTCATTTGAACACTTTTACATTAATAAATAATTTGAATCAGAAAAAAAATGGTTTGTATTCTTTGCACAAAGTGTATTTGTGTCCGTGCACAACTTGGATTTTATTTTATGGTTATTGGAGTGTTTGTGCTCCAGTTCTTATGGTACACTTATGGTACACTTATGGTCCCACAGTTTCACTGTGTTTGATCTATCCTTTACATGTTTGCATTTTGATACATGCTAATATAGATTGTAAGTTTCCTCAGGCACAGGTTTGTCGAATCCTACTGTATCATCTTTGAGTAAAATTCAGAAATAAAAATGATGTACCCTTCCCTTGTCGTCTTGCCATATACAGCGCCCAGGCTATAGGATATCATATAGTAATAGGATATCATGAGACCCCACCCATTGTGCCTGCCCACATCCAAGCCACACCCACATACAAACACCACCCATATGTACATTGTTGCCTTACAGGATTTATTTCTCCACCCTATAAATGACAGTATAGCTGCTACTGTGCTGCGTCAGCCATCACTTTCTTCCTGGTATTGTGAGCTGGTATGGTGATATACAGCGGGGCAGATACATATACAGTTAAAGCTGGCTGCTGATACTATTTCTCCATGATTTTTTATTTGTAGTGGCGTGGATCCCGACTGACAGGGCAGGCCTCACTAAGCCTTAGAGGGGCACTCTATCCTAAGCCCTATTTCCCTAATCGGCAGTCTGGCCCCGTTTAATAATAGTAATTACATGCTCATGTTCTATTTCATACAAGTCAGAGTGGGGCGAATATCTACCAGCTGGGTTGTCTTTAGGGGTTTTTCAAAGAGCAGCGAAATCAACGCACTTCGGCATGCTCAATTCGTGCGCCGAATCGATCAGCCTATAAACCTGCCAATCGATCCAGTGAACGCCACAGAAAAACTACCAAATTGATCTAATAAACTGCCAAACGCAGCCGCAAACCCGTCAAATGCAGCCGACTACCAACCAAACAGACTGCCGAATGTAGCCAACGACCCACCGTACGCCGCTGGAAAAAGCTGACCAGCCGCCGTACAAGGGTAAAAAACCAACAACTTTTAAAAGGCACAGAAGATGTGGAGTGCACCTTACTCTATACACTCATAAATGTGAAAAAATATGGCATGCAATAATAGACAAATCTTTTACAGGGTTATTCAGAGAAAGGTGAAAACCAGGAGAAGCGAAAATACTAGCAGGGTTATTCAGAGAGAGGTGAAAACCAGGAGAATGACTGGAGAATTGAAAATTCTCCCATTTATTTCACTTTCCAAATTGGCTGTTTTGACCTAGAATTTTCACTTCTTCAGTCATTCTCCTGGTTTTCACCGCTCTCTCAATAACCCTGTATGTCAAAATAGCCAAACTAGAAAAATGCTCCCATTTATCTCACTTTCCAAATCAGCTATTTTGACCTAGAATTTAAACTTCTCCTGGTTTTCACCTTACTCTGAATAACCCTGTTTGTCTTCAATACATCCCTGTGAGATTCAGTGGTAGAAAAAAGCAAATGTCATAATACTCATCATCATATACTGAACATCATTGGTATCTGCTTCTTCACATATCCAAGATACAAAATTATATCTCATTGCGCAACATATAAGCACAAATATAAAGTCTCTTATGAGGAGTCCGTTAGAGCCACACTCACTCTCTCATTAGCTCCCTTTAACTTAAGGGGATAGCGCTGTTGTAAAGCACAGTTTTTGTTTTAATAATGCTCTACAGGCGATATATTTGTAGCGCTCACTCCCGGAGGAGCCGCTGAAAATGAACCACGGGTCAGTCTCCCCGCACTAGGGAATAAATATACTCCAGCACCGTTGTGGATTTTATAAATTATATAGTTTACTGTAGTAAAAAGCATATAATGAGACACGGTGTTCGTAGATATATTTACAGATTTTCGTATTGCGGTAAACGCGCAGCGGGAAAATAGAAATGCGAGACTTCGTATTTCTGGAAAAACGCGACCGAGCAGAAAAGACACAATGCTTCGTAATTACGAGAAACGCGCAGCGGAAAATAAAATAAGATGCGAATCTTTTCCCTTTTTTCGGATACTAAGGAGTGAGTCCCGAACAGGTTAAGTCCCGAATTGTGAGTGTATGTGTGTGTTATGGTACCAGGGTACTATTCAACTGGCCAGTGAATCTTTTAAGCAATGTCTTCGACTAGTCAAGTTGGGGCCCTGTGGGTTTCAGAATTAAAACAACAGCGTGCTTGAGCTTTGAAGAACCGGCCTTGGAGGCCTCTCACCCATCCGTTGATCCAAGGCTCCGCTGACCCAGGACGTCTCTCCGCTGGTCTCTGCGTTGGGATACCGGCTACTGGATCGATGTTTAGGCTCTCTGTGTTCCGGCCCGGACTTGTCCAGCTACCGCCTGCTCTCCCATCCATTGGACTCGCGGTACTCCTCACTCGGGGTCCTCAGCTTGTCTGGATAACACTTGTGGTGATGGTCGTTGGGTAAGGCTCCTTCTGGCAAGGCAGGATAACCCCACTCAACTTCAGACAGGCCACACTTGCGCTCCGGCCTGGTCAGGGTTCCGCTCTGCAGCACTGCGTCCTCTTCCATGCACTCCCTGGCGCGTTCTGGCGCGTTCTCCACGAGGCTCAGGATGTACAGCCGCTGTGTCCCACCCACTTCCTGTCTGTTTGCAAAGCACGCCGGGAAATGTAGTCCCAAAGTTCAGTGTCTCTGATCGCGCTTGTCTCCCTCCGGTGGCCAAAAATAGGTACTGCCACAGTAAGATTTAAACACAGCGCTACATATTGATGACCTTTTTTGGGTTTCGAAGGGGGGAGAGGAGGAGTTGAAAAGTTTGTGAACATTTGGAAAGAAACAACTATAATATAAAATTAGATATAACATGGAGCAATCAAAAGGCAGAATTGTTGGATTTAGAAGTATTTGTAGCAGATCGACAATTATGGTCGGTGAGTATGGGCGCGACGCCATCTTTTCTGTATTTATGTATATCATGCTTGTAACACCAGTCCGTCATTTTGCAGCTGTTCCTCTTTCCATGTTTTTGTTTTTGATCCCAAATGGGAAGTGCTTGGTGCGTGTATAAATAAAACCCACCATCTTTGTCTCTCCTTGCTGAAAAGCAGCTGGAGGGGCTTGGAGCTGCTCAGTAGAGCGGCCTTTTGGTTACAATTGTTAGGTACCCACTCTAAAGAGGTGCCTTGAAGTGGCGAGTGGGCTTACGTTGCAATGGCCATTGAAACAAACAAAACCTCATTTTTGTTGTACATGGAACACATAGGAATGAGCGCAGATGACACTCTCCTTCCTTGTTATGTTTTATACATTTACTGGGCTGTTACTCCTGGCAGTTGCCGCCGCTCCAAAAATAAGTGAGTATGGGCGCGACGCCATCTTTTCTGTATTTATGTATATCATGCTTGTAACACCAGTCCGTCATTTTGCAGCTGTTCCTCTTTCCATGTTTTTGTTTTTGATCCAAATGGGAAGTGCTTGGTGCGTGTATAAATAAAACCCACCATCTTTGTCTCTCCTTGCTGAAAAGCAGCTGGAGGGGCTTGGAGCTGCTCAGTAGAGCGCCTTTTGGTTACAATTGTTAGGTACCCACTCTAAAGAGGTGCCTTGAAGTGGCGAGTGGGCTTACGTTGCAATGGCCATTGAAACAAACAAAACCTCATTTTTGTTGTACATGGAACACATAGGAATGAGCGCAGATGACACTCTCCTTCCTTGTTATGTTTTATACATTTACTGGGCTGTTACTCCTGGCAGTTGCCGCCGCTCCAAAAATAAGTGAGTATGGGCGCGACGCCATCTTTTCTGTATTTATGTATATCATGCTTGTAACACCAGTCCGTCATTTTGCAGCTGTTCCTCTTTCCATGTTTTTGTTTTTGATCCCAAATGGGAAGTGCTTGGTGCGTGTATAAATAAAACCCACCATCTTTGTCTCTCCTTGCTGAAAAGCAGCTGGAGGGGCTTGGAGCTGCTCAGTAGAGCGGCCTTTTGGTTACAATTGTTAGGTACCCACTCTAAAGAGGTGCCTTGAAGTGGCGAGTGGGCTTACGTTGCAATGGCCATTGAAACAAACAAAACCTCATTTTTGTTGTACATGGAACACATAGGAATGAGCGCAGATGACACTCTCCTTCCTTGTTATGTTTTATACATTTACTGGGCTGTTACTCCTGGCAGTTGCCGCCGCTCCAAAAATAAGTGAGTATGGGCGCGACGCCATCTTTTCTGTATTTATGTATATCATGCTTGTAACACCAGTCCGTCATTTTGCAGCTGTTCCTCTTTCCATGTTTTTGTTTTTGATCCCAAATGGGAAGTGCTTGGTGCGTGTATAAATAAAACCCACCATCTTTGTCTCTCCTTGCTGAAAAGCAGCTGGAGGGGCTTGGAGCTGCTCAGTAGAGCGGCCTTTTGGTTACAATTGTTAGGTACCCACTCTAAAGAGGTGCCTTGAAGTGGCGAGTGGGCTTACGTTGCAATGGCCATTGAAACAAACAAAACCTCATTTTTGTTGTACATGGAACACATAGGAATGAGCGCAGATGACACTCTCCTTCCTTGTTATGTTTTATACATTTACTGGGCTGTTACTCCTGGCAGTTGCCGCCGCTCCAAAAATAAGTGAGTATGGGCGCGACGCCATCTTTTCTGTATTTATGTATATCATGCTTGTAACACCAGTCCGTCATTTTGCAGCTGTTCCTCTTTCCATGTTTTTTTTTGATCCCAAATGGGAAGTGCTTGGTGCGTGTATAAATAAAACCCACCATCTTTGTCTCTCCTTGCTGAAAAGCAGCTGGAGGGGCTTGGAGCTGCTCAGTAGAGCGGCCTTTTGGTTACAATTGTTAGGTACCCACTCTAAAGAGGTGCCTTGAAGTGGCGAGTGGGCTTACGTTGCAATGGCCATTGAAACAAACAAAACCTCATTTTTGTTGTACATGGAACACATAGGAATGAGCGCAGATGACACTCTCCTTCCTTGTTATTTTATACATTTACTGGGCTGTTACTCCTGGCAGTTGCCGCCGCTCCAAAAATAAGTGAGTATGGGCGCGACGCCATCTTTTCTGTATTTATGATACAAATACACGTTCGGTGACTTTTCGTTCTCTTCAATTCGGTTTGTTTTGCCGATCCCATTTCGGTGACCCTGCGGTGTATTCAGCAAACACCACAGGGTCCCCGAATTGCAGGCAAAAGCTGCCGCAAACCCGACGAAAACGAACCGCAAAACCCAGCGAATGCACGCCGAAAACCCACAAAAACATCTGGATTAACCTGCTGAAAGCCACAGAAAAACCTGAACAGGAGCCGATTGCAGCCTCCGACACAGCAGAAGAGGCAGTGAATAAATTAGGAAAACAGTTTGTATGAATGATTGAAAAGTGAAACACTGTTTGCAAAGAAACCACTGAGCGAAAATGTCTGAAATTTACTTATGAGGTCCAGGGAATGATAATAAAAAGGGCTGTTACAGAAAAAATAAGTAAACTTAAAAAAAAAAGAAAGAAAAAAAATCGGACTTTTAAAAAAAAAATCAAAAAAAAATCAGAAAAATGCTTAAAATATCCTAAAAAATCTATAAATAAAGAGACTTTTTACTGCAGAATTTTATAATGAACGGTTCATTAGATATTGGATTAAAACGGGAATATTTTTAACATTGAAGCCTATGGGACTCTCCTGAATAAACTTGCCGAATTAAACCACCGAATGGCAGGGCATTTCGGGAACCTTTCACTGCTGGTTTGTGTTCTCTGAATAGCCGAAGCAGTGCTTTTTCATGGGGTTTTCACTGCCCTCGAACAGGCACCGAACAGGCACCGTATGTGCAGGCAATTCGCCAGGATTTGGCAAATTGCCTGCTCTCTGGATAGCCGAATGGCCAGGAAAGGTAACCGAACGCTGATTTTCAGCGTTCGGTTACCTTTCTCGAGCAATTCGGATCTCTTTGAATTACCCTGATAGGGTATGATAAAAAAGAATTGGAAGAAATTAGGTACAAGATTGGTAAAGAGGACATGAAGGAATGCCTCTAATTTTTGATTTTAATGTAGAGAACCGGAAGATCAGAAAAATTATTACCAAATACTGGTCTGTCCTGAAACAGGATCCTATGGTAGATCAGATATTAGGGAAAAAGCCAAACTTTGTGGGGGGGGGGGGGTCAGGAACGATAAAAACAATGGTTGTTTAAGAGCTACACTAGACACCAGAAAAGTGACGGGCAATATACGAAGTACGGTCGCACGAAAGTCCGGCCGCGCAACGCAAGTGGAAAATGAACGCATTTTTTCGAGAACGCAGAACCGCTAGTACTGACGTACAGAGTGAGCTGCGTCCACATAGCGGCGTGTGTGCATGATTTGGAGACGTCAGACCCTGCTCGTGTCCGGCCAACATAACGTCCAGACACTCAAAGTTTCCTGGTTTGGATCCGTAAAAAATCACGCACAAAAATGCGCATCGTATGACCGTTTTCGCGTATTCCATGAAAAAATACGTCAATGCGTTCGGATGCACTTTTTTACGTTCGCGTGTAAAAATGCTTTCGTTTGACCCTAGCCTAAGTTACGAGGAAAGACTAACAAGCTTAAACCTGTTTAGTTTAGAGAAACGGCGCCTTAGAGGGGATCTGATAACCTTATATAAATATATACGTGGCCATTATAAACCATTGTCTGGAAATTCAGCCTAAAGCATAGGAGGGGTTATTTTACGGTGAGAACAATAAAGCTGTGGAATTCTCTGCCTGTTGAGGTGGTTGGGTCAGAGACTGTACAGACTTTTAAAAAATGACTGGATGACTTCCTGCAGACACAGAATATTAAGGGTTATAATATTTAATATGTGGGTAAAAGCTTCTTGATCCAAGGAGAAATCTGACGCCATTCTGGGGTCAAGAAGGAATTTTTTCCCAGTATGTTGCATATTGGCGAGCACTTCAGACTGGGTTTTTTGCCTTCTTTTTGATCAACAGCAGTAGGTGATGTGTGAGAGGCTGAACCCGATGGACGCATGTCTTTTTTCAGTCCATGTAACTACGGTAATGAACTATGTAACTTTATTTATGATAATATTCATTTGAGCCCCAAAAATGGGGGTGACTGTATAAAAATGGTTGCAGTTCCTAAAATTTGTACGTGATATTTATGTTCAACCTCTTGAATTAAAGCTGAAAGTCTGCACTTCAAATTCATTTGGATTGTTTAATTTTAGTTTTATTCTGGTGGCATACAAAGCCAAAAATATGAAAATTGTGCCTGTGTCCAAATATATATGGACCTAACTGCAACTTGCTGCAACTGAACAGAATAAACGGTTGAATAAAAATTTAATAAAAACGGGGATTTTTTTTTACATTGATACCTATGGGATTCACCTGTTTAATCCCTTCATTACCAATATGGAGATATCTGATATCTCGGGCTTCAAAAGGCACCATCCGGTGCCCCAATATCAAGATATCTCGATATGCTGATCTGCAGCCAAAAGCAAATGAAATTTGTTTGCTGCAAATGAATTTTGTTTGCTTTTGGGCTACAGAAGGTGCCCCCAAGGTTTTAGCCATGTGTGCATTATGCCCAAAGAGCTAAAACTGTAAAATCAGCTGCTTAAAGTTCTGATATATCGGGCTTTCAGCAGCCGATGCAGGGAAAAAAAGAAGACAATAGACCAGCCGCTCAAACTTCTAATTCAATTTGGCAGTAGATGGTGCCATCTACTGGCCCAAAATAGTTTATGTAAAGTAAGAAATACAATCGGTATAAGCTCAAATATTTCTTACTTTATAGTTAATTTAAAATGATTTTACAAAAACCCACTGGTTTCTGACAGTTTTTCTTGGAAAATCACTTGGTAGTGAGGGTTAAACCTGTTGAAAAAACCCCACAATGAAATCTGGGCATCTCACCAACTTTTCCCTGCTTTTTGGCGTTCTTTGAATAGATTATATATATTATATATATAATAGGTGAAATGAAACCAGAGGAGGGGGGGTGAAATGAAACCAGAGGAGGGGGGTGAAATGAAAAGAGGAGGGGGGGTGAAATGAAAGAGAGGGGGGTGAAATGAAAAGAGGAGGGGGGTGAAATGAAAAGAGGAAGGGGTGAAATGAAAAGAGGAGGAGGGAGGATGAAATGAAAAGAGAAGGAGGGGGTGAAATGAAAAGAGGAGGAGGGGTGAAATGAAAAGAGGAGGGGGATGAAAATGGGGGTGAAATGAAAAGAGGAGGAGGGGGATGAAAAGGGGGTGAAATGAAAAGAGGAGGGGGATGAAAAGGGGGTGAAATGAAAAGAGGAGGAGGGGTGAAATAAAAGAGGAGGAGGAGGGGTGAAATGAAAAGAGGAGGGGGATGAAAAGGGGGTGAAATGAAAAGAGGAGGAGGGGTGAAATAAAAGAGGAGGAGGAGGGGTGAAATGAAAAAGAGGAAGGGGTGAAATGAAAAGAGGAGGAGGAGGAGGGGGTGAAATGAAAAGCAGAGGAGGAGGAGGAGGGGGGTCAAATGAAAAGCAGAGGAGGAGGAGGAGGGGGGTCAAATGAAAAGCAGAGGAGGGGGTGAAATGAAAAGAGGAGGAGGGGGTGAAATGAAAAGAGGAGGAGGGGGTGAAATGAAGAGGAGGGGGGTGAAATGTAAAGAGGAGGAGGGGTGAAATGAAGAGCAGGGGGTGAAATGAAAGGAGGAGGAGGGGATGAAATGAAAAGAGGAGGGGGATGAAATGAAAAGAGGAGGAGGGGTGAAATGAAGAGCAGGGGGGTGAAATGAAAGGAGGGGGGGGAAATGAAAAGAGAGGAGGGGTGAAATAAAAGGAGGAGGAGGGGGTGATATGAATAGAGGAGGTGGGGGTGACATGAAAAGAGGAGGAGGGGGTGAAATGAACTGAAAAGGTAGATGGACATGATAAAGGAAAGGGAGATGGACATGATAAAGGATAGACCCCCTGCCTATACCGTCAAAAGTCTATTGCTGTGGATTCTGTGTACGTTCATACTCCCTGCCTTTACCATTAGAGGTCTATTGCTGTGGTTTCTGTGTATATTCATACTCCCTGCCTTTACCACATTAGAGGTATATTGCTGTGGATTCTGTGTATGTTCATATTCCCTGCATTTACCATTAGAGGTCCTTTGCTTTGAATTCTGTGTATGTTCATAGTCCCTGCCTTTACCGTGAGAGTTCTATTGCTGTAGTGCTCTGATATGCTCACAGTGCACATTACTGTGAGTTCTATTGCTGTAGTGCTCTGCTATGCTCACAGTGCACATTACTGTGAGTTCTATTGTTGCTGTGCTCTGATATGTGCTACATTGTTTGTACTAATGCACATTTTATGTGATTTTTAAGGTATTGGGAGCAACACTTTGTAATACGATCTTGGTATTATTTTTTAATCACAATTTAAATTTCATACTGTCTTAAATTATTTGAGCCAGATAGATACTTTTTTAAATGTGCTGTTGTGCGAGCAATATGGGTGATTTTAAGAGATTGGGACTAACACTCTGTAATGTGACGATTCACAGTAAATATTGATTTCCTATGGGATGAGAGGATCGTGGGGGGGCCCATTCTGAGGGTCAGTAAGGGGCCCCAAAATTTCTGATGGCTGGGCAGAGCCGAAGCAGTGCTTTTTCATGGGGATTTCACTGCCCTCGAACAGGGACCGAACAGGCACCGTATGTTCAGGCAATTCGCTAGGAATTGGCGAATTGCCTGCTCTCTGGATAGCCGAACGGTCAGGAAAGCTAACCGAACGCTGATTTTCAGCGTTCGGTTACCTTTCTCAAGCAATTCGGACAGGGCTCGAGTGGAGCAGGAACGCGGCGGAACGGCGTTCCCGCACTTTTCCCGCAGCGGGAACGCTGCGGGAATGCATCATGCTGCGGGAACGCATCATTTCATCATTTTGTTGTGGGGTTTGTAATGGACCCAGCCGGGCAGACTGCGGTGTTGCGCTGCAGCGGTGGAGCTGCGGTGGAGCTCTCGCGGTCAGCCTCTCCCGGGTGACTCACACGCTTCTGCGTGCGGTTGGCCAGAGGCCCAGCCACTCACACATGCCCGGATGCCGGCGGAGGCCCTGTCACGTGCCCGGATGCTGGCCGCAGGCACGTGACACGTGCGAGCAGTGTGTGAAGTGAGGTCATACAGCGCGACGCCGAGACACGACACGGCACAGGAGGACATTGTATCCCCGGTCTGTGTGATTGAGGCACCGCACGCACATTGGTTGGTACTGTGTCTGTGTGAGCTAAGGCTGCTGGTGACAGGTGACTGGTCCTGGAGACGGAGCGACCATCACTGTGCAGAGGCAGAGCTGCTGTCAGCCTGTGTCCCCCCCCAGACAGTCCAAGTGAAGAGACCTGAAGGTGAAGGGCCACCCCAACTCCAGCTGAAAAAAAAGGTAAAAAACTAAAAATATATTCTAAAATATATTTATTAAATTAAATAAATACATTATATTTTTACCTTTTCTTTGCTCTCTGCCTCTTCAGCTGGATTTGGGGTGGCACAGGTCTCTGCAGCCGGACTGGAAAAAAATCCGGTACATTTTATTATAAATATATAATTATTACATAAATAAAATAATACATAAATTATGTAATTATTTTATGTATGTAATAATTAAATATTTATAATAAAAAGTACCAGATTTTTTTCCAGTCCAGCTGCAGAGACCTGTGCCACCCCAAATCCAGCTGAAGAGGCAGAGAGCAAAGAAAATGTAAAATGTATTTATTTAATGTAATTATTATATTAATTATGTATAAATTATTTATATATTTATTTATAATTACATTTACCGAATTTTTTTCCAGTCCAGCTGCAGAGACCTGTTCCACCCCCAAGTTCAGCTGAAGAGTCAGAGAACAAAGAAAAGGTAAAAATATAATGTAAAATGTATTTAATGTAATATATTATTTATGTATTATTTTTTTCCTGAACTTTGGCAAATCCATTTCCCCAAAAATACTGTGAATTCACTATCAAATGATCACTGTATTTTGCCGAAATGGAGTCGCTTAACCTCTTGCCGCCTCGGGACATACTATGCTGTCCTCGCGGTAGGAGGGCTTTGAAGACACAGGGTGTGCGTGTACTCCACGCTGTCTTCAAAGGGCCGTCTCAGCCCCTCCCCGCAGCAGGTACGCACTGCGTGCCATTGGCTACAGTGGGATGGCCTGACGTCAGGCCGTCCCCCTGCAGCCAATGACGCAAGCCGCATGCCCACTGTCAAAAAATACAAAAAGGTGTTCAAAACAAATGAATACGTTTTTTTAAAAAAAATATTACGGAGGTGATTACCTGGAAGGTTTATTTTATTTCTATATGTATATACACACACACGCACACACACACACTTCCTATAAGCCTGCTGGAAAAGGATTCCTAAAGGGATTGACATGAAATGAAGCGTTCCCGCAGTGTTCCCGCTAACGCTAGTGGTCACGTTAGCGCTAGCTTAAAGGCGGTCACAGCGCACTGCACAGATCGCCTCCGATTCGCTAACAGGTTAAAAAAACTATTAGCGCTCGTTAATTTGCACTTTGTAGCACTTGCTTACTGTACTTTGTGCTCCCTAAACCTAACATGGGGAGCGCAAAGTGAAAGCACAGAGTAACTACCGGTGGGATCACTTGGTCCTAACGATAGTTAATAAGAGCTGGCGCTAACACCAGCTTTGAGCTTCTGCAGAATAAGTTAGCTGCAGCTCAAAACCCCCCCCAAAAAATCACTCACCTTTTATCCCGCGTCGAACGGCGGCCTGATCCGCTGCTTCTGGCCGCTGGTAGCCAATGGAGACTGGGAATAAAAGTCCCCGTTCTTCCTCTGATCACTCCGCGGACCAGCAGGATCTCGCGAGAGGCGAGATCCTGCCAGTCATGTCTTATGGACTCCATGGAGCGGATGCTTGGGACGGCACGTTAGCGCTGCCCCCAGCATCCACGAGCCTAGCAACCACTATGGGCAGACTGCTGGACCCAGTGCCTGCCCCATAATCTGCTAGTGAAACCTGAACGCAAAGGGGAAATTGGCGATGGCTAATTTTTCCCCATAGCATCCCGGTTTTAGCTACAGGCACACAATAGTGCCCTACTATCTGTCTGGTACTTACAGTTGTGTTCAAAATTATTCAACCCCCAATGCTGTAAAGGGTTTTAGGGAATTTAGTGTACATTTGTAATTGTATTCAGAATGAAATCCTACAAGGACTTTTTAAAGAACCATATGCAACTAATATGACATCAATTGGTTTTGTAATACAGTAGTAAATGTTTCTTTTGTGAATTCTTCATTGACACAATTATTCAACCCCTTAAAGACTACCACTCTGAAGAACAGAGGTTCATTCAAGTGTTTTCAATCAGGTATTGAAAACACCTGTGGATGTCACGGAGCAGCAATAAAGCATAATAAGCACCAATTAGGCAGCTTTAAAATGACTGTGATACTTAGCTCCTTCTAGACATTTACTGGTGTGGTTACAAACATGGTGAAGTCAAGAGAATGGTCCGGGAAGACAAGAGAAGAGGTGGTTACTCTTCACAGGGAGGGCAATGGCTATAAGAAGATTGCAAAGATGTTAAACATACCAAGAGAGACCATAGGAAGCATCATTCGCAAATTCAAGGCAAAGGGCACTGTTGAAACGCTACCTGGTCGTGGCAGAAAGTAGATGCTGACTTTGACTGCTGTGCGCTACCTGAAGCGTAGAGTGAAGAAAAGTCCCCATGTGACTGCTGAGGAACTGAGAAAAGATTTGTCAGATGTGGGTACTGAAGTTTCAGCTCAGACAATACGGCGCACACTGTGTAATGAAGGCCTCCATTCCAGAACTCCCAGGCGCACCCCCTTGCTGTCTCCAAAGAATAAGAAGTCGACTGCAGTATGCCAAAAGTCATGTGGACAAACCACAGAAGTTTTGGGATAGTGTTCTGTGGACTGATGAAACAAAATTAGAACTGTTTGGGCCCATGGATCAACGCTATGTTTGGAGGAGGAAGAACAAGGCCTATGAAGAAAAGAACACCTTGCCTACTGTGAAGCATGGCGGGGGGTCAATCATGCTTTGGGGCTGTTTTGCTTCTGCAGGTACAGGGAAGCTTCAGCGTGTGTAAGGTACCATGAATTCTCTTCAGTACCAGGAGATATTGGATGACAATGTGATGCAGTCCGTCACAAACCTGAGGCTTGGGAGACGTTGGACCTTTCAACAGGACAATGATCCCAAGCATACCTCCAAGTCCACTAGAGCATGGTTGCAGATTAAAGGCTGGAACATTTTGGAGTGGCCATCGCAGTCACTTGACTTAAATCCGATTGAGAACCTCTGGTGGGACTTAAAAAAGCAGTTGCAGTGCGCAAGCCTAAGAATGTGACTGAACTGGAGGCTTTTGCCCATGACGAATGGGCGAAGATACCCGTAGATCGCTGCAAGACACTTTGTGTCAAGCTATGCTTCACGTTTAAAAGCTGTTATAACTGTAAAAGGATGTTGTACTAAGTACTAAGATTGAATGTCACTTGGGGTTGAATAAAACTGATAATGATGTGAGCACAGAAAAGACATTTGTGGTTATTTCATTATAAATGTTATGTTATATTTGTCTGACCTACACGTGCCTCTTTGATTTAATTGTAAGCAAGATGACTGAATGAACAAAATCAATGTCAAACTGGCCAAAACACTCAATTTCAGTGGGGGTTGAATAATTTTGAACACAACTGTATTTTTTAATATCAAATTTTATTTGCAGAAAAAAGGTAATAGCTTTTATAAATTACATTAGGTCCAACGTTTCGGCTCGTCCTGAGCCTTTATCAAGGTAAATTTTATATAAACCCCTAACATAAGGGGTTAATCAGAAAGCACTGAAATTGCCGAAGAGGGAAACTCACTTCGAGACTCTCCGCTCTCATCCCAGACTTCACCTCTATAGAAGAGTCAAGGAAACTCCACATCATACTGGGAGAAGAGGAGCCGGCGGTGAAAATATCTGCCCAATACGTCACAGAATGGCACAGACTGAGAGGAACAGGAGAGATCCCAGACTTATAAATCCCCAACACGGACTCACCCCCATCCGACCTCACATTATCCCTTACCCCTGATAATGTCCATGGACTTGCCCATTCCCCCCATATATATGTCCCACTACCCCCCCTCCACCCCATGCGCTTTGGCAATGCTAAAATGTATTTGGTCCTGCCAATAAAGCTTATTTTGATTTGATTTGATTTGATTTGAGTGTTGAACTGGGGAAAAATACTCTGCTATACTTCTAAAAAGGGGTTTAAACCAATAAAAATGCATGAACATGTGTGTGAATAATAAAAAAAGGTCTATAAAGCATAATAAACGATCTGTTACAGAATTAAAAAAATAAAAATATGTTTTGCTAAAAATTAAATTAATAACTAGGTTAAATAATTTTTTTTATATTTTTACATCGAATCCTATGGGATTTGCTTGTGCACCATTTAATGACTTTCCTTTCTTGTCGTGCATCATTCTTCAGACCTCTTAGATTGTAAGCTCTCGAGCAGGGTCCTCTCTCCTTCTGTTCTGTATGTGTGTAACGTATATGTATATTTGTTATTCTGTCTCTCCCATTTTACACCGCTACGGGACTTGTTGGCGCTTAATAAATACTTGTAACTGTAACGTCCATTGTTCCTGTGCATGATTCTTCAGACCTTCCTTGGGCCACTACCCTATGTTTCTTAATTTCATTGTGTTGGGGGAAATAGATCACTTTCCATTTATTCTTTCAGTAAAGGATTTACACAAATTTTTGTTTGTTATTTATACAGAAATGAGCAAACGAAAGAGCAGCATTATGGATTTCTTCTCAAAGGCATCCAGTAAGAAATCACATGCTGATTCTGCAAGTTGCTCATCTCAGTCCGAGCCTGTGCCCCAGATAGATGACTCGGTCTCCGATGCAGAAACTACACCGGCCAGCGAATCAGATGTAGATGACTGTAGTCACTGATGTGGCTGAAGATGTGGCTGAAGATATCGCTGCCAATGTCCATGAGACTGTTCTTTTACTAGAATGCTGGTGTGGTGTACTGTCACTTTAAGAAAGGACACTCTGGAACTGTTTACGGAGAACTCTATGATCGGCGGCCATTTTAGGTCCTGTTGTCAGTTATTCAGTTAGTGTTGTATTGGATCTGAGCTGAATAAAGAGCTGCTCTATGAACATGTCACAAACTGGTGATTGCTCCTGTTAATATGCACACAGAAAACATTGGTGTCAGAAGTAATGGACCTATGACCTGCCTGAAGAAAGCCATCGTGATAAGGATCTTGTTTGCAGTTTATCCAGCATCAGCATGGAGATTTTCAGACCGCCAGAAGCTCTCCAGTTCACTGGAAATGTGAGTGAAAACTGGAGGAGATGGGAGCAAAGCTTTTTAATTTATGCTGAGGCAGTTGAGCTTCATAAAAAGGAGCAGAAAACCCAGATTGCCATAGCCCTGCATGTTCTGGGGGAGGAAGGCCAAGAAGTTTACAACACACTGGAATCAACCATTACTGCTGAAAGGACATTAGATTCAGTGCTCAAGTTATTCAGGGACCATTGCAATCCCAAGAAAAATGTTGTGTTTGAACGACATCAGTTTTGGACACACCCACATCTGGAGGAGCAAGGTGTTGAAAGGTATATGACAGAACTTCGACTGAAGGCCAGAGACTGTGAATTTGGGGCCATACTCAGCGACATGTTAAGAGACAAATTAGTTTTCAGTGTTACTGACAGGAGACTTAAAGAGGCTGAACTCACACTACAAAAGGCAATGGACATATGTCAGGCTGCTGAAGCTACTAAAGCACAGGTTCAGGTTATGTCTGCAAACATGTCAGCGAGTGCTTGTCAGACTATTCATGCATTAAAATACAAACCTACACACAGTAAACCAGAAGAGGCTACAAGATCTGAGCAGACAATAAAAGTATGCCTAGGTGCAGCAAAGTACACCCATCTCAAAGATGCCCTGCATTTGGATGTGTTTGTTACATTTGCCACAAAAGAAATCACTTTGCAAATCACAGAGGCAAGAGTGTGAAAATCTGAAAACTGTAAATACTTTATCTATTGGAGCAATGCTGAGAGATATGCCTTCTAACTGTAAAAAACGCAGCCAAGCACTGAAAAACTCTGCATGGTTCTCTGAGGTGCAAATCAATGGTGCGCCCATTAATTTTAAGCTGGATACTGGTGCTGAGGCAAATGTATTACCTCACACGTTTTTAAACGGGATTCCTGGACGATTATGCATCAAAAATACTAATATTACTTTGGTTGCTTATGGAGGATCAAGAATCCGCCCAGAAGGTATTGTGTGTCTGACTGCAGCTACTCCGACACATACGGCAGAGCTAGAATTCTTTATTACGCGATGCTCCACACTTCCATTATTGGGAAAAGCAGCATGTCAGGAGCTGGATTTGCTGCGTAAAGTCCACACAGTGTCTACACAAACCATCCATACGAAAGACGATCTGATGAAATTTTACCCTGAGGTATTTCGAGGAATTGGGCAATTTAAGGGAACATACCATATCTACCTGGACCCAAGTGCTGCTCCAGTCATACACGGATGCAGAAAAATCCCATTTTCAATACTAGGAAAGCTTAAAGAGACTCTCATGAAATTAGAAAAAGATCAGATCATTGCTAGAGTACACACCCCCACTGATTGGGTGAACAGCCTCGTTGTTACAGAAAAGAAGAATGGCACTTTGAGGGTATGTTTGGACCCTCGTGACCTCAACAAGGCTATAAAGCGGCACCACTTCAATATCCCTACCGCAGAGGACGTACAGAGTCAACTTGCAGGCAAAACCGTATTCACCATCCTTGATGAAAAGGATGGTTACTGGCAAGTGAAATTAGACAAAGAGTCATCTGAACTGTGTACTTTTAACTCCCCATGGGGGCGCTTTAGATTTTGCAGGATGCCATTTGGTATAAAGTCAGCCAGTGAAGTATTTCAGCAGAAGAATATGGAGATTTTTGGGGACATCCCAGGTGTACATATCATAGCTGATGACATGATTATTGCTGCTACATCACATGAGGAACATGATCAGATTCTCCACCAGGTATTGAATCGAGCATTAGAAGAGAACATCAAGTTCAACCCAGACAAAATTCAATTCAAAGTATCAGAAGTCCGGTATATGGGACATGTCATCACCCCTGTTGGTGTTCAACCTGATATGGAGAAGGTCCAGGCAATTAGCAAAATGCCCGACCCTGAGGACAAAAAAGGCTACAGAGATTTTTGGGCATGGTCCGGTATCTTGCACAATACATACTTGGGGAGGCAGAGATTACAGCGCCGTTGCGGAAGCTTCTTTGCAAAGATATTTTGTGGCAGTGGGGTCCGGAGCATGCTAAAGCGGTACAATCTTTAAAACAGGCACTGATTGAGGCTCCAGTATTGCGATTTTTCGACCCAACAAAAGCAGTGGTGATTCAGGCAGATGCGTCTAAGTCAGGTCTTGGAGCGTGCTTACTTCAGGATAACTGCCCCATAGCTTATGCATCTAGAGCAATGACTACCACAGAGCAGAATTATGCCCAGATAGAGAAAGAACTATTGGCCATTGTGTATGCAACAAAAAAGTTCACCAGTTTGTATTCGGCAAAACAGTCACAGTTCAGTCTGACCACAAGCCTCTTGAAGCAATTCTCACTAAACCATTGAGCAAAGCGCCAGCAAGGCTCCAGCGTATGCTCTTACAACTGCAACGATATGACCTAGAGATTGTTTACACTCCTGGACGAGACATGCATATTTCTGATGCCCTTTCTAGGGCTACTGTGGATCCGCCAGAGCAAGAAGAGGACATGCTATCAGAGGAAAGGGTTGTTTATACGCTGTCAGTATCAGAAACTATTGGAGCTGATATGCTATCTTATTTACAGACTTCCACAGCAGAAGATGCAGACCTATCTGCCATTAAAGAAATTCTATCTCAAGGTTGGCCACAAAGGAAAAAGCAGCTTCGTCTAAGTCTACAGCCGTTTTGGCAATGTAAGCACTTGCTCCGCATGGAGGATGCTCTCCTATTGCTTGTGACAAGATTGTGGTACCTCAGAATGCTCGCAGGAAAATTCTGGACAGTTTGCATGAGTGCCATCAAGGGATACAGAGAACCAAAATGCAGGCTCGGATGATCCTGTTCTGGCCCAGCATGTCCAAGGACATACAGCACATGGTAGAGACCTGCAAGATTTGTGCTAGCCACCAACCAGCGAATCAAAAAGAGCCATTACTCTCACACACAATTCCTCACCTTCCTTGGCAAAAACTGGCAGCGGACATTTTTGAGTGGCGAGGAGCCTCATTCCTTTTGGTAGTGGACTATTTCTCCAAGTACCCAGAAGTGTTAAAGCTGTCTGATAAATCAGCATTGTCGGTGATTGGCAAACTGAAAGAAACCTTTAGTAGACATGGCATCCCAACAGAAATCATCTGCGACCATGTACCCTTTGCGAGTGCTGAGGTGAAGGACTTTGCTGCCAAATGGGGTATAAAGTTTACTCATTCTAGTCCTGGCTACCCCCAGTCTAATGGACTAGCTGAAAGGACTGTAAAAACGATCAAACTCGTGCTCCAAAAGGCATGGGAATCAGGAGTAGATCCTCATATAGGGCTTCTGGAGTTGCGCAACACCCCAGTCACTGGTATGGCCTACTCTCCAGCACAACTTCTAATGGGCCGGGTGCTGAGGACCAAGTTACCGGTTGTTGCTGCTGCATTACAGCCACGGATCCCACAGCATGCACACCAACAACTGAGAAAATTGCAGCGCAGGCAGAAGGTGTATTATGATCATGGTGCCAAGTCACTACCACCCTTCCATAAATGCAGTCCTTATGGAGACAACAGCGGGTTGGCAGCCTGCCACAATATCATCCATAGGTCCTGAGCCAAGATCATATGTGGTTGCCAGACCTGATGGCAGAAAGTACAGGAGAAACCGCCGTCATCTCAGGAGGGATACCACAGGTGATCAAGACCACATAGAGCCCCAGCTGCTTGTACCTGTGCAAGGAGCGGAAACAACAATGGCAGAACATACAGACTCAGAAACTGAAGTGTCAAATTTAGATGGAGACCAAGGAGCCCTAGTCCCTGTAAATTCTACAGAATCTCCGCAGATAACAACAAGAGCTGGAAGAGTGACACGCCTTCCTGAAAGACTGAAAGATTATGTCATGGGATAATGTGTATTTTTGTCACGGTGGCCCCCGCACCCCCCCGGCGCCTGGCAGCAGCTTCCTCGCTGCTCGCTGGCCAGGCGCCGAGTGATATTGCGGGCGCTTCCGCACACGTGGGACGCCGGGGGGCGGGGCCTGGCGGCGAGACGCGGACCCGCCGGGTTTAAAGCCCAGACTCACAGAGACGCCGGTGCCCTGACGTGGTAGTTACTTCCCGCAGAGCTCTTGTATATTTTGGCAAACTAACGATTCTGTGTATGACCCTTGGCATTGGCAAACTAACGATTCTGTGTATGACCCTTGGCATTGGCAAACTAACGATTCTGTGTACGACCCTTGCATTGGCAAACTAACGATTCTGTGTATGACCCTTGGCATTGGCAAACTAACGATTCTGTGTATGACCCTTGGCATTGGCAAACTAACGATTCTGTGTATGACCCTTGGCATTGGCAAACTAACGATTCTGTGTATGACCCTTGGCATTGGCAAACTAACGATTCTGTGTATGACCCTTGGCATTGGCGAACGAACCATTCTGTGTGTAACCCCTGGTATTGGCATTAACTCTTCTAATTCTGGTATTGAGGTCAGTCTGTGTGGCACCCTAAGCACACATCAGACTACCCCTGTGTTGTTAGGGTCTTGGGAAGAGCTAATTGTTCTAAGGTCTTGTGTATCATTCTATATCTGTCTAGTCGTGCCGACCACTCTAAGGATCGGAAGGGTAGAGAGTGTCCTGCGTATAGGGACCACCACTCTAGTATCAGGGGGATCCGTGACATTACGTCAGGGCCAATGGATCCCGCAGACCTCTCTAATCAGTTGACCCGTATTGCAGCCAGACAAGAAGAGCAGGACCATAGAATGGACCAGATTGCTCTTGCCCTGCAAACCCTGTTAAATCGATCCAGTTCTGGAACTGCAAGCCCTCCAGACCCAGTAGTGCCTAGGGTCAGTTCGGCCGCTCCCGAGGGATGTAGGCTCAGTATGAAGGCACCCGTACGCTATGATGGTACACCAAACTTATGCCGGGGCTTTCTGACCCAACTCGAGATCCTGTTCGAGAACAATCCAGGGTCCTGTATGTCTGATAAAGCCAAAGTAGGCTATCTGATTAATCATCTAACCGAAAAAGCTTTATTATGGGCCACGCCCTTGTGGGAGAATAAGAAACCCATCATTTATGACTATGAGGGTTTTACCTCCGAGTTAAAACGTACCTTTGATCCCTCTAGAAGGGCTACCAATGCGGGTAGATCCCTGTTTCACATCAAACAGGGTAATAGGAGGGTCTCCGACTATGCCATAGAGTTTAAGACTTTGTCTTCTGAGGTACACTGGCCGAACGACGTTTTAACCCTAGCCTTTACCGAAGGCCTGAACGAGGCTTTTATGTTTGAGTTGGCTCCCTTAAAATTACCAGAACATCTGGATCATTTGGTTGATTTCTGCATTGCCATGGACGATCAAATCAGGGAAAGGAGACACCCCAGAGATAGACCCAGAAGGGTCCTGCCTCCTTTGCCCTTAGTACCCAGACACACCACTACATCAGGCAACCCGGAGACCGCAAAGACTGATGTACCGGCCGTTGAACCCATGCAGATAGGAAAAACGGGTATTTCAGAGGCAGAAAGAGCTCACAGAAGAGAAAGGGGGCTCTGCTTTTATTGTGCTGGGGCAGATCATTTCCGCCTTCAATGTCCTCAGAGACCCAGGGGTAGCAGGGGTGAGACTAACAAATCAGGTCAAAGAACAGCTAATACCCAGGTTATCGGTTCTCTGTATGCCTCCTTTGTGGACGATGAAAAAAAAAAAACCCGGATTCTGGTACCTATCTCCCTCATCTGGGAGGGGGTTCACCTCGAGACTGAGGCATTCCTAGACTCTGGAGCCTCAGGTAATTTTATGGACAGATGTTTTGCCGCCAAAAACCTCTTACCTCTGGTTCTAAAGGAGAGGCCTCTAATGGTGGAAGCCATAGACGGAAAACCCCTGTCATGTCCCCATATCACTCACGACACTATTGATGTATGCATGACTACAGGAGTTCTGCACCGTGAAACCATACGATTCCAGATTATCGACTCTCCCTCATGTCCTGTCGTTCTTGGGTTCCCATGGTTAATAGAGCATAACCCGGTGATTGATTGGGTCCAGCGAGATATAAAGTGTTGGGGTCCTAGTTGCCAGTCAAAGTGCCTGGGCAGGGTTAATGCGATTGGTAGCCTCAATATTGCTACAGCACCTCCTTTGTCCACCGAAGTCCCTGAATGTTATATGGCGCTAAAGGAGGTGTTCTCTAAAACCAGGACTGAGGTCCTACCACCGCATCCCCTTATGACTGTGCTATAGAGTTGCTCCCTGGTACTATGCCTCCTAGAGGACACGTATACCCTTTGTCACAAAAGGAAAACGACATTATGGAGGAATATATAAGGGAGAATCTAGAGCGAGGATTTATCAGACGATCCTCCTCTCCAGCAGGAGCAGGTTTCTTTTTCGTTTCCAAAAAAGAGGGTGACCTGCGACCTTGCATCGATTACAGAGGTTTGAATAGGATTACCATAAGAAATGCATATCCAATACCTCTTATAACAGAATTGTTCGACCGATTAAAAGGGGCCCGTATTTATACGAAACTTGATTTACGCGGAGCGTACAACCTGGTCAGGGTTAAGAAGGGGCATGAATGGAAAACGGCTTTTAATACACGTAGCGGGCATTACGAATACTTGGTGATGCCCTTTGGGTTATGCAATGCGCCAGCCGTTTTCCAGGACCTCATAAACGACACCCTAAGGGACTTTCTGCAAACGTTCGTTATAGTATATCTGGACGACATCCTGATATACTCTCCTGATAAGGACACCCATCACGTCCATGTGCAACAAGTGTTGAAGAGATTATTGAAGGCTGGGTTATATTGTAAACTAGAGAAATGCTTATTCGACATAGAGACAGTGCACTTCCTTGGGTATATAATAACCCCTGAGGGTTTCCAAATGGATCCTAAAAAACTCTCAGCGATTCTTGACTGGCCTTTACCCCAAGGGCTTAAAGCCATCCAGAGGTTTCTGGGGTTTACTAATTACTACCGGAGGTTCATTAAAAACTTTTCGGCCTTGGTAGCTCCCCTCACGGCTATGACTAAAAAAGGGCTGGTGAATCAGAAATGGACACCCAGGCCAGTCAAGCCTTTGAGGCACTTAAACAGGCATTCACAACTGCCCCTGTTCTCCGACATCCAGATCCGGCTCTGCCTTTCCAGGTTGAAGTTGACGCCTCCGAGCTAGGTCTTGGTGCAGTCTTGTCCCAAAGGGAGGCACCCGACAAACCCTTGCATCCATGCGGCTTCTATTCCCGAAAGTTGTCCCCGGCAGAGAGGAACTATGATATCGGAAATAGAGAGTTGTTAGCAGTTATCGCAGCCTTGACGGAATGGAGATACTTATTGGAGGGGTCTAGGGACCCCATTGTCATCATAACCGATCATAAGAATCTTACGTACATTGGAGACGCTAAACGGTTAAATGCCAGACAAGCGAGATGGTCATTGTTTCTTTCAAGCTTTAATTTCGTCCTCACATATAGACCTGGGTCAAGAAACATTAAAGCAGACGCATTGTCAAGACAATACGAATCCTACGAACATAACATCCAAGATCAGCATCCCATTGTACCCCAGGAAAGAATTATAGCCCTTACCACGATTAGTGTCTCGTCTCCTCTGATGTTAAGATTGCAGACCGCCCAGGGTACAGCTCCTGGGGGGAGACCTCCTGCGAAACTCTTTGTACCTGAGAACGAAAGAGAAGAAGTACTAAACTTTATCATGATAACAAAACCTCTGGGCATATGGGGATCACCAAAACAGTGTCTAGTATACGTAAACTCCTCTGGTGGCCCACGGTGCGCCGTGATGTTAAGGATTACATAACCGTGTGCGAGGTGTGCACAAGACATAAAAGTCCCAAAACAGCGCCCATTGGTTTACTCCAGCCTCTGCCAATCCCCGAACGACCATGGTCGCATTTAGCTATGGATTTTATAGTAGAGTTACCCGAGTCAAAAGGGAATACTGTAATACTCACTCACGGTCATTGATCGATTCTCCAAAATGGGTCACTATGTTCCTCTTCGGAAACTTCCTTCGGCAGCCGAACTGGTGCCCATTTTCATTACCAATGTGGTCCGCATACACGGTATTCCTCTTGGGATTGTCTCTGATAGGGGGACCCAATTCGTCTCCAGATTCTGGAAAGGGTTTTGCAAGAATGTGGGGATAGACCTATCCTTCTCTTCGGCCTATCACCCCCAGACCAACGGAGCAGCAGAACGAGCCAATCAAAATATAGAGAAATATCTCAGGTGCTTTATATCCGAACGACAAGATAACTGGTCAGACCTGATACCGTGGGCAGAGTATGCCTTGAACAGTGCAGTGAGCGAAGCCACAGGACATTCCCCTTTCTTCACTGTTTACGGTTTTGATCCTCCCGTGCTCCCTGCTACATTTCCTGATACCGCGATTCCTGCTCTGGATGAGCATTTAGCGTCATTGAAAGAAACTTGGGGAAGGGTTAAAAGGGCACTGGAGGATAGCAGTGGTATCCAGAAGATCAAGGCCGACAGACACAGGAGGCCGGCACCCGTGTATCAAGTTGGGGACAGGGTTTGGCTTTCTTCACGGAACATCAAGCTCTTAGTACCCTCTATGAAACTGGCACCCAGATACATAGGGCCCTATAAGATTCTGCGGCGAATCAATCCGGTCTCCTATGCTTTGGCACTGCCCTCCCATATCAGGATACACAATGTGTTCCACGTGAGCCTCTTAAAGCCACTCTTGTGTAATCGGTACACCAGGGTCCGTGTCCCCCCTCCTCCTGTCTCTGTGGAGGGCGAGGAGGAGTTTGAAGTTGAGGCCATTCTGGACGCCAGGGTTTCTAGGGGGGTCCTTCAGTACTTGGTTGACTGGGTGGGCTACGGTCCAGAGGATCGCTCTTGGCTCCCGGCTACTGAGGTTCATGCTCCTCGGTTGGTGAGGGCTTTCTATTGGCTCATCCCCGCGCTCCTGGGGGTCGTCCAGTGGCCGCCCGTAGAGGGGGGGGTTCTGTCACGGTGGCCCCCGCACCCCCCCGGCGCCTGGCAGCAGCTTCCTCGCTGCTCGCTGGCCAGGTGCCGAGTGATATTGCGGGCGCTTCCGCACACGTGGGACGCCGGGGGGCGGGGCCTGGCGGCGAGACGCGGACCCGCCGGGTTTAAAGCCCAGACTCACAGAGACGCCGGTGCCCTGACGTGGTAGTTACTTCCCGCAGAGCTCTTGTATATTTTGGCAAACTAACGATTCTGTGTATGACCCTTGGCATTGGCAAACTAACGATTCTGTGTATGACCCTTGGCATTGGCAAACTAACGATTCTGTGTACGACCCTTGGCATTGGCAAACTAACGATTCTGTGTATGACCCTTGGCATTGGCAAACTAACGATTCTGTGTATGACCCTTGGCATTGGCAAACTAACGATTCTGTGTATGACCCTTGGCATTGGCAAACTAACGATTCTGTGTATGACCCTTGGCATTGGCAAACTAACGATTCTGTGTATGACCCTTGGCATTGGCAAACTAACGATTCTGTGTATGACCCCTGGCATTGGCGAACGAACCACTCTGTGTATGATCCTTGGCATTGGCGAACGAACCATTCTGTGTAACCCCTGGTATTGGCATTAACTCTTCTAATTCTGGTATTGAGGTCAGTCTGTGTGGCACCCTAAGCACACATCAGACTACCCCTTGTGTTGTTAGGGTCTTGGGAAGAGCTAATTGTTCTAAGGTCTTGTGTATCATTCTATATCTGTCTAGTCGTGCCGACCACTCTAAGGATCGGAAGGGTAGAGAGTGTCCTGCGTATAGGGACCACCACTCTAGTATCAGGGGGATCCGTGACAATTTTGCATTCTTAACACCTGTTTATAGTTTTGTTTATTGTTCAGTAATGTTGCTTGTTTAAAGGGGGGATTTGGAATTAGTTGGGGAGATGTGGTGTACTGTCACTTTAAGAAAGGACACTCTGGAACTGTTTACGGAAAACTCTATGATCGGCGGCCATTTTAGGTCCTGTTGTCAGTTATTCAGTTAGTGTTGTATTGGATCTGAGCTGAATAAAGAGCTGCTCTATGAACACGTCACAAACTGGTGATTGCTCCTGTTAATATGCACACAGAAAACACTACAGCTGGGACCAGGATCAGTGGCTAGAATTTAAACAAAAATACCCTTGGCTGTTCCTAAAAAATGGTCTTTTAGGATGTAAAGTGTGTCGTGAGGTTAAACACCTTGGAGTATCTGTATCACAGGGTGTATCCATTTCTAAAGAATGGAGCACTGGTATGATTACTCCATATGGGAAAACGAAAAAAGATATGTTGACCTCATTGTGTAAAAAAATCCATGTGCATAAAACTTCAGAAGCACATGTAAAGGCAGGCGAAATCCAAGCTGTGTCTAGAAAGGAGGTAATGCAAACCAATATTGCAGACCAGCAGAAGCATAAGTTTGCATCCACAACAAAAGTCTTTCGCATTGCCTACTATTGTGCGAAGAAAAACCGTCCTTACACAGATTTCAGAGATCTTATTCGCTTGCAAGTTGCAAACGGTACAGACTTAGGACGTATTCTCCATAGTGAGTACACAGCTGCACAAATAATCGATTGCGTTGCTAGTGAGATGAGGAAAAAGCTTTGCAAGGCAATTGTTAAACAGGCTCCAAAGCTTTCAGTTTACATTGATGAGTCTACAACAGTTTCTTCACAATCAGTGATAATTGTTTATATTCGTGCCTCTGTAAACGGAAAAGATCCAGTCACCTTCTTTCTCGATTTACTTCACTTGCCTAAAGCAGATGCCCAGTCTATTGAAGCCACCCTTACAACGTGTCTTTCTAAGCATGGCTTCAATAATGACTTTCTTGCTACAAACTGGATTGGGGTTTGTAGTGATGATGCAAGTGTAATGCTTGGAAGAAAATCAGGTGTTCTAGAGCGACTTAGTGGAAAATATCCACAGCTTGTGAAATGGCACTGCTTGTGTCATAGGATTGAATTGTGCATTTCTGATACAATCGATTCTGTTCCTGGTCTTCAACATGTCACATCATTTTTTGAGAAGCTGTATGCGGTGTACCATCAATCACCAAAAAATCTGAGGGAGCTCTTTGAATGTGCAAAAGAATTAGAAGTGCAAATTCTTAAAATAGGTAAAGTTTTTACCGTTAGGTGGGTCGCTTCAAGCCAGAGAGCTATACGAGCGGTTTGGGAATCATACCCTGCACTACACAGCCATTTAGTAAAAGCGAGCACAACTTCAACGCATACCACCAAGCAGAAGTCTGTATTTAGTGGCCTTAACAAAGTCCTGACATCAGAGGAATATCTGTTAAACCTTGCAGGGGTTGCAGATGCTGTTCAGGAAATGGGCCTGTTATCTGAAGCCCTACAAAGAGATGACATCACACTTCCACGAGCCTATCAGTTGATTAATCGGTCAGTTCGCGCAATCGAGAAAATGAAAGACATGCCTGGCAAACATCTGAAAGAAGCCATGGAATCGCTGGAGAAGGGGAATTTCAAAGGTGTAACCATCAACCCGGAGAGCACAAAAGGCCAAGTGAGGATAAATCTCCCCCGATTTTATCAATGTTTGGTGGATAATTTACGATCCAGACTCTATGCTTTAATTGCAAGCAACAGACCAGCAGCTTCATCACAGTCGGATGAATTTGAATCGCTCGTCTCGGAAATTGACATCCTGAATTCACAACGTTGGCCAAAATGTGGACAGTCCGTGGTTTGAAGGAGAAGTGAAGCTAGAGCAGCTGTGCAAAAGATTCCGTCTCAACTTCACATCCATCTGTGAAGGCTTCAGAGACTACATTGACAACGGCGGCACAGAGATTCCAGAAAATCTGAAACAGCTGTGGCAGCAGTTAACAGTCTTCCAGTGACATCAGGGGATTGTGAAAGGGGCTTCAGCACCATGAATTTGGTGATGTCCCCCATTAGGAGTGGACTTGGCATTGAACGCCTGTCTTCTCTTTTATTTATTAGTCTCATTGGCCCTCCTGCAGATCTATGGGATCCTTTACCATACGTGAGAAAATGGCTCTCCTCACATCGCAGCGCAGATGATAACAAATCCAGAAAAGTTGATCATCCTACCCAACAAGAACAACGTTATTCCAGTTTGTGGGATGTTTTCTAATGTTCTGTGTATAGTTTTTGACATACTATGTGCACAGTCAAAAAAAACTGAACACCAAACAAAATTTCAGTCTCAAAAAACCTATAAAAACAAAAAGTATGTAGTATTGCACTCTGATCAATGTCTTAGTAATGCAATAAATGTTTACCCCAGGGTTAAGAAGTCATTGTGATAAGAAAAAACAGTGACCTTCAATATGTATAAATAGTTGCAAGGAGTAATCAAAAATTAGCTCTGCCGGCGAGATATGTTGCAGTTACTAGTTGGGAGGCAAAAGTTGTGTACGCATAAACCTCAGGTTTTAGAAATTCCGTGCCAGGGAAACATCATCACACTTTGTGGTGACTATTCTGTCAGTTTGATAAACAAGTTAACTTATTTTTGTTGTTACATCTGTTCTATATTTATTTGTTTATTATGTGTTAATTTTGAAATGTTCTTGTAAACCTGCCACTTTACAATAAATGTTGTACTCTGTTTTTTTGAAAAAGGAGCAAATTCGAGTTTAATTTAATATATATATATTATACAGTATATATATTACACACGAGCATATGCACTTTTTTGCCAAGGTGGTGGGGGTAATAAAAATCTTGGGTGAGTTCCCTCACTTTTTTCCCCAGGACTTGACCCCTGAATTCGGATCTCTTTGGATAACCCTGATAGTTACAGTACACAATATGCAGCATATAGTAAGGCGGCCCCACAGGCTCAGCAAAAATAAACACAAGAAAAACCAAATAGCTGAACCATATGAAATATGCAATATTAGGGAAAGCACAATGCGAAAAGCAGCCAAAACATAAAGTGGGTCTGTACAAACTGACTCCTGATAGCCAAGGCATGGTACCCCAATGTTGTGTAGGGAGAGGTATTAGCAGTAGGAAAAGGGAAGTGCTCATGCCACTGTACAGAGCACTGGTGAGACCTCACTTGGAGTACTGTGTGCAGTACTGGAGACCGTATCTCCAGAAGGATATAGACATCTTAGAGAGAGTTCAGAGAAGGGCTACTAAAATGGTGTACGGCTTGAAGGAGAAAAGTTACCAGGAAAGGCTTAATGATCTTAACATGTACAGCTTGGAAAAAAGACGAGACAGAGGAGATATGATAGAAACATTTAAATACGTAAGGGAATCCACAAGGTAGAGGAAGGGAGTATATTTAAAGGAAACAAAGTAGCAAAACAAGAGGACATAGTCTTAGATTAGAGGGGCAAAGGTTTAAAAGTAACATCAGGAAGCATTATTTTACTGAGAGGGTGGTGGATACATGGAACAGTCTTCCAGTTGAAGTGGTAGAGGCCAAAACAGTAATTGAATTTAAGCAAGCATGGGATAGGCATAAGGCTATTCTAAACAAAAGATAAATCCAGGTAAAGTATCCATGTAATTGGGCAGACTTGATGGGTCGAAAGGTTCTTATCTGCCGACATTTTTCTATGTTTCTATGTTTCTATGTTTCAGCGATCTATTGCCTAGTATCCCTTTTAGATATCCATTAGCTATGGAATTTAATGCTATGGTAATATTAATATAATAGGGATACTAGACGATAGGTTATACTATTATTAGGTTTGGGAACCAGAAATTTTTGGATAGTGCAGGAGACATGTATACAGGTATTTTTGCAAAATGTTTTAAGTCGCCTACTGATGACCGGGTCGGACGCAGGGAGACAAAAAATACATAAAAAATACGCAAACACATAACTGTGGAATAATATATATATTTATTATGTATAGGCCACAGCTAAAAACTCCACACAATAACCCACCATAATGACATAACCATTCCCATAACAAAATTAAAACAATAACCCAGTGCTGAAAGAGGACTCCCCACAACCACCACACACCTCCAAACCAACCAACCACCAAAAAACTTCCCAACTCCCAACCATCTGACCAAAGTAATCCTAACTAAAAAGGAACCCCTAGCCAGCACTGCCTACAAGCCCCCGCCGTGACAAAGGAGCCCAAAAAAGATACTGTACTAACGGAAAAAAACAACCCAACCTGGAATTAAATAAAACAGGGAGGGAGGGTGGGGATTTTCACCGCTCTACCTCAGGAGAAAAAGGCGCGCAGAGCCTTTCCACACGCGCCTTAAGTACCCTCCTGTCGACTCCTTCCACACCACTCCCGCTCAATCTCCTCACGTGCTGCCAAACCTTCTAGGAAAATCCTCCCTGTGTCCTGGCATCAGAGGCAACTTAAGGGCCCTACGCCTTAGGTGCTTCAGGCCTTATTAAGTAACCTACTGATGACCGGGTCGGACGCAGGGAGACAAAAAATACACAAAAAATACGCAAACACATAACTGTGGAATACTATATATATTTATTATATATAGGCCACAGCTAAAAACTCCACACAATAACCCACCATAATGACATAACCATTCCCATAACAAAATTAAAACAATAACCCAGTGCTGAAAGAGGACTCCCCACAACCACTACACTCGTCCAAACCAACCAACCACCAAAAAACTTCCCAACTCCAAACCATCTGACCAAAGTAATCCTAACTAAAAAGGAACCCCCAAGCCAGCACTGCCTACAAGCCCACGCCACGAGCTCTTCACATAACCCCCTTATGGGAGAGCTCCCCCACCAAGAAAAAACAGGGCTTGTTCAATCCCTTCCTTGAGTCCCAGGATGAACAGATCCTTGCCACATCCGTCAGATGAACTCCATCCGCCATAAAATAACACTCCGCCTCCTCCTCTTCAAAAGGTAGATGTCGCTCCACCACATCCTCCATCCTCCTCACAAACATTCGCATGCAGCGATTCAGCTTGATACGGCCAAGTCGCACCGCCTCCTCATTCTCCGCCTGCTCCCACACCATCCTTGGCATCACCTCGGACCACACCACCACTGTCCATGGTGACCACACCCTCAACTGCCGCAGATCTTCCTGCATCTGCTCCAGCAGCATACAAAGAGGGACCACACCCAAATCGTTCCCTCCCATGTGAACCACCAGCACATGGGGAACTTCACCGTGCCTCAGGACACCCAAAATCGTTGGCTTAAACTCCTCCCATAGGAGTCCACGGATTCCGATCCACCGTACCCGTGTTGCCGACCCAAGCAGACCCATCTGTACTCCAGAGCATCGCACCAACGCCCTTCTTCTCGGCCAAAAAATCAGCGAGTCTCCAATCATCCACACCACTCTTGGAGGATCTGCAAAAACAAAAACAAATTACCAACATCTCCACCACACAAAATACTTTAAAAGAAAAAACTCCCTACCAAACCACCACACATCCCACCAAATAAACCATGACCATACCTGTAAAGAAAAAACATATCATAAACCAACACCAAATCCTTGCCTCCAAATACTACAAACCCCCACACTCATCCCCAAACAACCAACAAATTTACAAAGATAAAATAGAATAAATATATATATTCCGTATGAAAGGTAGAATTCATATTTCATGTATAAGTTTGATATTTTTCATATTTCAAAATTTCTTTTTTTTTATTAAATTGAAAACATAACATACAGCAAACTGTTCTCCACATTACTTCCCAGCTTTAACAAATGTTTACAAAATTCATGACACCAAACCAGGATGAACGTAAGACTTAAAAGCCCTTGAGTTCCATCCTCCCAATTCTTGAATTTCCGTTGCCGACAAATCCAACCTTGAAGCTTCTGTTGCTGCCCCAATACGAAAGGAGTGAGAACCAAATTCCTTCGGATTTCTCCCTAAACTCAACAAACCCTTCTTAAAAATAGAAATAAACTGATACCTAGATAAAGCTGACCCGTCCGCGTGACATAAAAAGGCCACACTAGCACACTAGACTCCACTCGTACCTCCAAAAACATTTTAACGTTCTCCACTGGACAAACCACACAGTTATCCACACTGAATAAACCAACTCTGCGCCCCCTACCCAACTGATCCGTCTTGGAATAAGCAACCCAAATAACCAGATCATTAACTCCCAACCAAACTGCATCAGCTCCCAAACCACCACCTCCTCTCCTAGAATTACACACCAGCTCACCCACTCGAAATCCCCCAAAAAACCCTAAACAAAAGGCCGCCCTCATAAGCAGAACCTCATAAGGTGAAGAACAAAAGCTCCCCACAAAATCCCATAGACCCTCCAATAATTGTCTTGAAACTGGACGCCGAGTGTCCACCCTGCATCTCCCCTTCACATAACCCCGAACTGCACATCTGATCACAAAATCCTTGGTTACATCTCTTATCCCCGATACCTGAAAAAGGAAAGCCAAGGCGGCTAAAGACTGCCGAACCACTTCAGGAGATGCCGTAGACTCAAATAACCGAATGAGGTATGCTCTGAGCAGACTTTCCTCATCCCAACCACCCACTGACACGTACCTGAACCGCTCAGCCAAAGCGTCCCAATCCCTCCATACTCGCGAGTAGGCCTTCCAAGATGACTCAGACAAAGAACCTCTCACCCATCTTCCAAAAATTCCGAGCCTAGCTGCCAAAGGCCCTTCGGACAAGGGGTACCCACCTCCTCTGCCAATGGAGCCAGGGAACGAAACCTGTCCCACTGAAAACGAGACAAAGCATCCGCCACTGAGTTAAGGCGACCCGGAACATGCCTTGCCCTGCATAAAACATTAAACTTAAGACACATCAACGCAAATCTTTTCAGCAATCTGATGACTGGCAATGATGAAGCTGACAAAGAATTAACCGCCGACACCACCACCATGTTGTCAGAACGGAACAGAATCCTTCTCCCCTCCAAAGCACCTCCCCACAGCTCCAAGGCCACCACTAATGGAAACAACTCCAAAAAAGCCAAATTCCGCAACAAGGAAGATGCCAAAATTCCAGCTCCTTCGCCAAAACCTCTTTCGAAGGGATTAAGGCCACCCCATTAAACACCACCAAAAAGGATTTCCACACTTCCAAATCTTCCTTCATGGCACCAGATATTCTAAGAAAGTGATGTCCTTCCCGAATACCCCGTGTCGCCAAAGCCAATCCACGTAAAAAGACTCTTCCAACCGGAATGACCCTGCACGCAAAATTCAAACGACCAATCAGCGATTGCAGCTCTCTCAACTGTAATTTTTTAACCGACAGGGCCCCTTCCACTTGCCTCAAAGCTTCCACCACTTTTTTAACAGGTAAACGACACTCACACTTTACTGAATCAATCTCAATTCCCAAGAAAGTGATAACCAACGCTGGACCTTCCATTTTATCAGAAGCCAAAGGAACACCAAATTGGTGTGCCACCCACTGAAAAGACCGAAGAATGTGCAGACACGCTCCTGTCCCTTCCCTTCCCACACACAAAAAATAATCCAGATAATGAGTCAGATTGTTCGACCCTGCCACTTCACGGCCCACCCATTCCAAAAATGTACTGAAACATTCAAAAAAGGAACAGGAAATGGTACAAACCCATAGGCAAACATAAATCCACATAAAATTCGCCTTCAAACCAAAATCCCAGAAGATGATGACTAGGGATGAGCCGAACACCCCCCGAGTTCGGTTCGGGCCCGAACCCGAACTTCCCATTTGTTCGGCTCCGAACCCGAACCCCCATGCAAGTCAATGGGGCTGAAAATTCGTTTTTTTAGAGTGCCCTCCAAGAGGGCATATATGCTACATATTTGCCATAAGAGGTGTATGGGGGTCCAGGTAGTGCCCTGGGGGACAGGAAACAAGGACAAAAAGTAAAAAAAAAAACGTTTTTAAAGGGACAGTGAGTTTTCCATGAAATAAGGGTTAAAAATAAAAACGAAAAATTCCTTCAAATATCGTGCCTAGGAGGTCCCCATAACCTGCCCGTGAAGTGGTGGATTTCTAGGATGTATAGAAATATGTAAAAACCAAAAAATGACATTTCAAATGACGGTAAATGCTTTTCCTTTAATCTATCCATAAACAACTGCTTGGGGCGGCAGTCTGTATGAAAAGAGGAGACATTTTCGGACACAAAGAAAAAGTTTACAGATTTTTTGGCGGTGAAAAGCAGGAGAATGACTGGAGAATGGAAAATTCTAGACCAAATAGCCGATTTGAAAAGTGAGATAAATGGGAGAATTTTTCTGGTTTGGCTATTTTGACCTAGAATTTTCCATTCTCCAGTCATTCTCCTGAGTTTCACCTTTCTCTGAATAACCCTGTCAGGTGAATTCTCCCATTTAGGCTAGGGTCAGACTAGCGAATTTTTAACGTGCGTTTAGGCGCACTTAATCACGGCCGCACTAGCAGAAAATGACGGGCAATGACGGCCAATATACGAAGTACGGTCGCACGAAAGTCCGGCTGCGCAACGCAAGTGGAAAATGAACGCATTTTTTCGAGAACGTAGAACCGCTAGTACAGACGTACAGAGTGCGCTGTGTCCACTAGCGGCGTGTGTGCGTGATTTGGAGACGTCAGACCCTGCTCATGTCGGCCAACATAACGTCCAGACACCCAAAGTTTCCTGGTTTGGATCCGTAAAAAAATCACGCACAAAAATGCGCATCGTATGACCGTTTTCGCGCAATCCGTGAAAAAATACGGCAATGCGTTCGGACGCACTTTTTGACGGTCGCTGCGAAAAATGCGTTAGTCTGACCCTAGCCTTATCTTACTTTCCAAATCGGCTATTTGGTCCAGATTGTTCTCTTTTCCTGCCATTCTCCTGGTTTTCACCTTTCTCTGAACATCCCGAGAGAGAGGTGAAAGCCAGGAGAACTGGCAGGAGAAGAAACAATCTAGACCAAATAGCCAATTTGGAAAGTGAGTTAAATGGGAGAATTTTCTGGTTTGGCTATTTTGACCTAGGATTTTCACTTCTCCAGTTATTCTCCTGCTTTTCACCACTCTCTGAATAACCCTGTGAATGTTTAATCCCGAGGTGAAAAATAACATTGCTTTAGATTTTTTTCAAACACCAGTTAACCACTTGGCTCAGCACGTCCAGCCAAGTGGTTCTCCTGTGCTATGAACGCGCTGAGCGCGTCCATGCACAGGAGGCAGCAATCCACCAGATTCCGGCGGATTGCTGCGCCCCCCGGTGTGGGCTGACATCTTAGATGTCAGCCCAGCACTCCGGGACCCCGGCGGAGCAATTAGATGTCATTGCGGTGGCGCGGTGACATCTAATTCAGGTGCCCCCCCTCTCTCTCTCCCTCGCGGAAGTGCCTGAAAGGGAGGGGGGAGGTCCTTCGGACCTCTCTCCCTCCCGATCGCTGGCGGACAGAGGGCTAATCCAGGCACCGTTTGGAAGGGCACAGCCTGCCCTTCCAAAACGTGGCTGTGATTAACCCCTGGGGAGCCAGATCACGAATCGGCACTGAAAAGCGCCGGATCGTGATCCTCTCCTGGAGCTGGCCGACATCTTGGATGTCGGCCAAGCCTCCAGGAACTCCCCCTGAGGACTGGCGTCATCATGCATAGCACGATGACGCCAGGTCCTGGGAGTTAACCCCTAGCTGCCACCAATGGTGGAGATACGGGGTTCCAATGAACCCCTATCTCCCGATCCGTGGCAGCTAGGGGTTAATGTTTGATATCGTTGGATCGGCCAGAGCATGGCCTTTCCAAGGATACTAAACATGAGCATGAAAAATGTTTTTTAAAAAAAATAAAAATAAAAAAATTAATTTTTTTTTTTAAAAAATTCTAAAAAAAAAATAAACAAGGTTTTTTGTTTGTTTTGTTTTGTTAATGCAGCAATATTGTTCCCATTTCAATTATAATGTGAACAATAATGCTGCACTAACGATTTTTGGATGCGGTGTGTTTGTTAAAAAAAGCGAAATTTTCCCCAAAAAAAAATGTAACGAGACCCCATTTCTAATTGTTTTAACAAGCGCACCCCATAGAAAATATAACCGCAAACGATCACATGTTAAAATGTGAAAAAAACACTTTACACATAATAAATTATTGAAAATTCTAATTTTATTGCATTTTTTGTTTATAATAATACAGACATGACATAACGTATACATATAATAATGACATATTATGAATCTGCCAAGTCTGCCGGAAAGAACGATATATAATATGTCTGGGTCATTATCAAAATATGGCTACAAAACGCGGTTAAACATGATGAGCGAAAGCGGTAAAAAGACCTCAGCACAGAGGTGTGAAAAGCCTCAGCAGCAAAAGGGTTAAATGCAGCATATTAGGATGTTTTAGGGAAATTAATTCTCAATCTCAATCAGAAGCAGACACCCACCTCTCACTATATTGTACAATCTGTATCAAATTGATTACCAGACTTAAAACACCTGGTGCTATGCCCGTTTGTGAACAGAGGTCATTAAGGTTAGGGTCAGACGAAAGCATTTTTCCCCGCGAACGTGAAAAAGTGCGTCCGAACGCATTGACGTATTTTTTCACGGAATGCGCAAAAACGGTCAGACGACGCGCATTTTCGGGCGTGATTTTGTACGGATCGTCAATAAAATTATTTTTTGCGTCTGGACGTTATGTTGGCTGGACATTAGCAGTGTCTGACATCTCCTAATCACGCACACACACCGCTATGCCGCAGCTGCGCACTCAGTACGTCAGTACTAGCGGTTTAGCGTTCTCAGAAAAATGCTTTCAAATTCCACTTGCGTTGCACGGCGGACTTTTGTGCGGCCGTACATCGTATATTGGCCGTCATTGCCCGTCATCTGCTGCTAGTGCGGCCGTAATTATGTGCGCCAGAACGCACGTTAAAAGTGCGCTGGTCTGACCCAGCCTTAGGCTAGGGTCAGACTAACGCATTTTTCGCGTTGTCTGTGAAAAAGTGCGTTCGAACGAATGGACGTATTTTTGTCACGGAATACGCGATAGCGGTCATACGATGCGCATTTTCGTCCGTGATTTTGTACGGATCATCAATAAAACCTTTTGCGTCTGGACGTTATGTTGGCCGGACGTGTGCAGCGTCTGACGTCTCAATCACGCAAACACGCCGCTATGCGGCCGCAGCGCACTCTGTACGTCAGTAGTAGCGGTTTGACGTTCTCCGAAAAAATGCGTTCGTTTGCCACTTGCGTTGCACGGACGAAACTTTCGTGCGGCCGTTCGTCGTATGTTCCCCGGCATTGGACGTCTTTGCTGCTAGCACGGCCGTGATTTCGTGCGGCTAAACGCACATTAAAACTGCGTTCGTCTGACCCTAGCCTAAGAGTTGATAATCTTTCCACGTACACATTAGTTTTTAATTCATATCTAATAAACCGTTGCTTATAATATTCTGCAGTAAAGAGACTCTTTATTTCTAGATTTGTTAGTATTTTTTTAAGCATTTTCTATACTTTTTTCAAAATTTCTTTTCTTTTTCGAACTCGAACCGAACACACCCAAAAAGTTCGAAATTTGCAAACTTTCGAACTGCCAAAGTTCGTGTCGAACTCCGAACCGTCCGAACCCGAACAGCTCATCCCTAATGATGACCCAAAGGATGAATAGGTAATAGACGAAAAGCCGACTCAATATCCACCTTAGCCATTAAAGCCCCCGGTCCTGCATCATGAACCAAACTAACCGCAGAATCAAATGACACGTATGACACCGAGGCCAACTCCTCACCAATATCATCATTCACCGATCCCTCCCGTGGAAAGGATAAATGATGAATCAAACAAAACTCTCCTGCCTTCCGCTTCGGCACAACCCCCAAAGGGGATATCCTCAAATCCCGCACCAGAGGAGACAAGAATGGACCTGCCATCCTACCAGCCCCAATCTCCTTAAACACCGTCTCCCGAACTACCTCCGTATACACTCTAGCCAACTTCAAATTTCTTAACTTGCCACCCCCTGGCCTTACCACAAAAGGAATCCAAAAACCAACACCAAAACCGTCACGTAAAAACTCTGCATCTCTATGTCTTCTGTAAAGCCTTAGCCACGGTAACATCGCGTCGAGTTTCACCAGGGAAGCTCCCCTCTCCAGACCCTCCAAAAGGCAGACCTCCTTGTCTTGCCCTCTTAAAACATCTGGACAATGAATGTAATCCTCCACAATTTGAACATTCGTGCTTGTACCTGCACCCCGCACCAAACTTGCACTGACCCTCATTAAACTGCCAGCACGATCCCTTTTTAACACCTGCCGGTGGGGAACTGACTCCTCCCCCACCGGCTCCCCCTGGAAAGGGCAACGCCTTTTGTGCCCCCATCAAACGCAACCACAGCGTAATGTCCAATTGATCCCACCCCATGCCTGGGTGAGCCGCCAAACGTTGCCTAAACTGCTCATCGTATTTCCACCACGCCCAACCACCATACGTTCGATAAGCCTCCCAAATCCCATCCACATAACAAAAAAGACCCGAACAGTGCTGTGGGCTCTTTCCCCAACCACACTTGCCAAAATACAGAAAGACTTAGGAATCCTCCGAAACCTCTTCTTCCTTTCCTACTCTTCCTTTAAACCGTCCTTAGATGAATCATCTTTTACCCCAGCCACCTTATCCAACGGAAGCAGGGAAAAAAGTTCCACATACTCCCCTCGCCATATGCCTTCTTTAACCTCCTGCTTCAAATGAAACCTCAAAGGTCCAGATAATGACACGTAAGCATTCCTCCTTGCCACATCCGCCACTCCTGCGGACTCACCGAGTGAACCCACATCGCCACTCGGCCCATTTGAAGCCATAACTTCACAACCAAGAGCTCCACCAGCTCTCACAACTGGCCCACCTGCACTCTTCCATGCCTGAGCCAAATCCACACCCTGGTTCACATCCCTTGACCAAGCCTCAAAGGCCCCCTGTAAAAAAGACATGAAAGAACCCACATCACCACCATTTCCGTTACCTGTCGCCACACGAGGTCCACCCGAACCACCTGGAACCTCCAGCGCCACCTACTCCAAACCTCCTACACCACCTCCACCAACTTCAGCAGCCTGGAAACCACCCACCGGCTGTGGACTCCTCTCCCGAACCATTGGAACTGTGGACGAAAAATTAATAGTGCGATGAGCCCCAGAACCTGAAGTACCAAAATAATCAACTCGCTCCCTCACACCAACATCCGGATTCCCATCATCTCCACCAACTGAACACCAATTTACTTTGAGCTCTTGAGTGCCCTCATCCCGCACACCAACACCCTGTGCCACACCACCGTCCACATCCCTATCCACCAACTGTCTTACTGCCGAAACATCAGTCCCTGAGACAGCCCTTGCTCCTCCTCTGGGACCCCTGGCGGACCACCGACCTCTCCTTCTCCCCGAGGAACTCCTCGAACTCCGCACTCCTTCTCTCCTGGTAGAGCTCACCACACCACCCCTCCGACCGGAAGGATCCTTAGCCCCCCGATGCCAGCCTCAAGCTCCTACCTTCCACACGCCTGGAAGCGCTCACGCCAGCCACATTTCCAACTGCGTCACCACCAGCCAACATCTGTTGAACCAACCGACCACGACCTCTCACAGCCTCCAATCTCAATCTCTCGGCCGCCAATACATCACTGGATTCGCCTCCCGGATTAAACCGCACCGGAGGCCTCGAAATCCTGGCAGGCCGAGAACCCCCTTCCGCCGCCAACACCTCCGACAGGCTTCTTCTGGCCCACTCCACACCACGATGCCAAGCCGCCTCCCGCACTTCCTCCAGTAGCGACTCCAGCTCACCACCTTCCGCCATTCCCAAAACAATACTTTAAGACAAAAAGCCAAAGAAAACACCGCTTCTCTGACGCAGCACAGATTTTTACCGCTCTACCTCAGGAGAAAAAGGCGCGCAGAGACTCTCCACACGCGCCTTAAGTACCCTCCTGTCGACTCCTCCCACACCACTCCAGCTTAATCTCCTCACGCGCTGCAAAACCTTCTAGAAAAATTCTCCCTGCGTCCTGGCATCAGAGGCAATTTAAGGGCCCTACGCCTTAGGTGCTTCAGGCCTTATTTAGTAAAAATGCAAAACTCTCTCGCTCGGGGGGGGGGGGCCTTCATGGAACTTGTGCCGGGGCCCTGAGGTTTCTAGTTACGCCTCTGGCTGCATGTTTAGTGACTTGATTAGTGATAGGGAAAGGGGTGTAGACATAAAGCAGTGTTTCCCAAACCTGTCCCCAGGACTCTCTGACACGCCACTTTTCCAGACCCTTGAAGCACAGCACAGGTGATTTAATTTGCTGCTCAGTGATTGCAGGATTCAGTCTGCATTTCCCAAAGGTGATCTGCATAATCTGGCCTGGTTGAGGGTCCCGAGGAGAGGTTTGGGAAACACTGACATAAAGGATGTAACCAATCAATTAATGCCACAATGGCATGTGACATGACAAAAATATATTGATTATGGGAGTTTAATTTCAAATAAAAAGCTGGTATGGCGAAACTGCTGAAAGCGAGGCAAGTGGTTGGTGGCGAGGGGGAATGAATAGGGGAAGGGTGTAGAGAAACTGAAGAAGGGCACGTTTCATAAGATAAGGCACGCAGAGGTTCAGCAGAAGACCAAGCTGTATTAAACTGATAAAACCAGAGAACATGAAACTTTAATCCTTAAAAAACATATGTCTCCCTTCAGTCAGAATCTATTTTTACTTTACCCTGCATTTTATATATTGATCACATGGGGGCAGCATTTACTACAAAATGTTTTAAGTATACTTTGATGTTTTAGATTTACTTTGGTTTTTTGTTCCTTATAAATGTCGCTACCAGCTTAGAGATTTGTTTTCATGTTCTGCAAAAAAATTATTACGTGACGTTACTATTCTTATTTTCAAAGTGTCAACATATTATACAGCATTGTACCTTTGGCCTATGAGACATAAAATGCTCACAAATGTTATAAATACAGTCTAAAACATTTTTTTCAGCCTTTACCTCTTCTTTAGGGTCTCTTATATCAATTTTCAGGCCACATTTTACAAACATAAATTGACTGTATATAGTACTGAAATTCCAGGGTAAAAAGAACCATTTCATAAGAATTGTATATTTTATGTTGAAAATCATTATTACCATTATAATTTATATAGCGCCAGCATATTCCACAGCGCTGAACAATGAGCACAATATAGACAAGGTTACAAGACATTGAGACTGAACAACATTTTGACAAACCAGCACAGGAGCAAACAAGGGCCCTATTCCTGAGAGAATTTACAATCTAGAAGGGTTGGGGCTGGAAACAGGAGGAGAGGACTGCAAGGTGATAGTGATGGAATGGTTGGGGCAGTGAGGTGTATCAGTGAGTCGGGTGGTACGCTTGCCTGAATAGGAATGTCTTAAGCGAGCGTTTGAAGGAAGGGAAACTAGGGGAAAGTCTGACAGTACGAGGGAGAGTGTTCCAGAGGATGGTGGCTGTGCATTAGAAATCCTGCAGTCTATCATGGGAAGAAGTGATGTGGGAAGAAGCTAGGTGCAGGTCACTGTTTGACCTTAGGGAGCGGGCTGGGGTGTATTTGGTGATTTAGTGAGGACAGGTGAGAAAATATATAAATATGATTTTTTTATGCATTAGCTAGAACTCATAGGGGCATAAGTGTGCGCAGCTCTTATTTTAACATGTGCAGACTTTTACTTTTTATATTCTTTTTCTTGAACCAAATAAGATAAACCCAAAAATGTAGATAAGACCTAAATTGGCAAAAGCCCAAATCACTTAACACATTAAAATAAACCTCATCAAAAATCTCTCACACTGACCTCTGATTCCATGGCGAAGAGGGCAGTACGATCCGCCACTTCACCTCGCTGTGCGCAGCAGAAGACTGGGAACAAATAGATCCCAGTAGTTTCTCCCTCAGTTCCTCCGTGGCTCCTGTTCAATTTCACATGCAAAAAGGCCTACACCAGGGCTGCGTTTGGCTCCACGGCATCTAAGTACTTTGTATAAAAGCCTTTCATTTGCAGCTAGCCAATGAAGATCGAGCTATTTCAACCTTGCTCGATCTTCATCAATAAGTTGTTGTTCAAGAAAGAATAACAGCTCTTAAACTTTGGTATTATGTGATTTTTGCTTATTGCTAATAAAGGCTAAGAGGGTTATTAAAAGAGCACCGAAAATTCTGAGAAATTTCGGTGCTTTTTTGTTCGGCGCACTTTGATGATTCCAGTTCGCCAACCCTGCGGTTAATTCACTAATCACCGCAGGGTCCCTGAAATGCGTCGAACGTGGAGCCAACAGAGACCGCCAAACGCTGTCGATCTCCGATCAGCCTGCCAAACACTGCTTAAGACAGCCGATCAGCCTGCAAAATGCTGCCAAACTGCAGAAAAAAATCAGAGCTAAGCTATTTTTTAAAAGGTGTTTAAAATAATAAAAATGCATGAAAATGTGTGGAAATAATACAAAAGGTCCTAAAAAATAATAAAATGGTCAGCTACAAAAGTAACAAAAACCCCATTCAAAAAAAAAAATTGGGAATTTATCATTTCGCCTAAAAAAATAAAAAGACTGTTTGCTGAAACTGAAAAGAACAAGCAGGGGTGCAATAGTGCCGACGCGATATGGTAATTTCTATTAAATTAAGTAGTATAATCAATCAGTAATGCAAACATGCAGTGAAGAAGCTGGAACCCCTTTGGAGAGGAGGTGATATGGAAAAACGTTAAGGGAAAGAAAAAATGAAATGGATATTCCTCATGAACTCACTACAACCATACGGGTTAAACGCGGACTTTGAATTATGCCATTTCCTCAATGATTAAAACAATCTTTCTGATGATTGGGATTATCCTGACTAGTTCTCTTATCAGACTATTGTAGTCCACCCCATCCACATCCATGTGCAAGTCCACTTTTTAATTTTTTTTTAAAGTATTTAACTCCTACTATTTTAACAAACCTATGAATCACTGCGCACTATTATTTACACTCAAGTCACCTACTGATGACCGGTTCAGACGCAGGGAGACAAAAAATACGCAAACACATAACTGTGGAATAATATATATATTTATTATATATGGGCCACAGCTAAAAACTCCACACAATAACCCTCCATATGACATAACCATTCCCATAACAAAATTAAAGCAATAACCCAGTGCTGAAAGAGGACTCCCCACAACCACCACACGCCTCCAAACCAACCAACCACCAAAAAACTTCCTAACTCCCAACCATCTGACCAAAGTAATCCTAACTAAAAAGAAACCCCTAGCCAGCACTGCCTACAAGCCCCCGCCACGAGCTCCTCACATAACCCCCTTATGGGAGAGCTCCCCCACCAAGAAAAAAAACAGGGCTTGTTCAATCCCTTCCTTGAGTCCCAGGATGAACAGATCCTTGCCCACATCCGTCAGGTGAACTCCATCCGCCATAAAATAACACTCCGCCTCCTCCTCTTCAAAAGGTAGATGTCGCACCATCACACCCTCCATCCTCCTCACAAACCTTCGCATGCAGCGATTCAGCTTGATACGGCCAAGCCGCACCGCCTCCTCATTCTCCGCCTGCTCCCACACCATCCTTGGCATCACCTCGGACCACACCACCACTGTCCATGGTGACCACACCCTCAACTGCCGCAGCTCTTCCTGCATCTGCTCCAGCAGCATACAAAGAGGGACCACACCCAAATCGTTCCCTCCCATGTGAACCACCAGCACATGGGGAACTTCACCGTGCCTCAGGGCACCCAAGACCGTCGGCTTAAACTCCTCCAATAGGAGTCCACGGATTCCGATCCATCGTACCCGTGTTGCCGACCCAAGCAGACCCATCTGAACTCCAGAGGATCGCACCAACGCCCTTCTTCTCGCCCAAAAAATCAGCGAGTCTCCAATGATCCACACCACTCTTGGAGGATCTGCAAAAACAAAAACAAATTACCAACATCTCCACCACACAAAATACTTTAAAAGAAAAAACTCTCCACCAAACCACCACACATCCCACCAAATGAACCATGAGCATACCTGTAAAGAAAAAACATATCATAAACCAACACCAACTCCTTGCCTCCAAATACTCCAAACCCCCACACTCAACCCCAAACAACCAACAAATTTACAAAGATAAAATAGAATAAATATATATATTCCGTATAAAAGGTATAATTCATATTTCATGTATAAGTTTGATATTTTTCATATTTCAAAATTTCTCTTTTTATTCTTTTTTTTTATTTTTAAATTGAAAAAACATAACATAACATAACATACAGCAAACTGTTCTCCACATTACCTCCCAGCTTTAACAAATGTTTACAAAATTCATGACACTAAACCAGGACGAACGTAAGACTTAAAAGCCCTTGAGTTCCATCCTCCCAATTCTTGAATTTCCGTTGCCGACAAACTCAACCTTGAAGCTTCCGTTGCTGCCCCAATACGAAAGGAGTGAGAACCAAATTCCTTCGGATTTCTCCCTAAACTCAACAAACCCTTCTTAAAAATAGAAATAAACTGATACCTAGATAAAGCTGACCCGTCCGCGTGACATAAAAAGACCACACTAGACTCCACTCGTACCTCCAAAAACTTTTTAACGTTCTCCACCGGACAAACCACACAGTTATCCACACTGAATAAACCAACTCTACGCCCCCTACCCAACTGATCCATCTAGGAATAAGCAACCCAAATAACCAGATCATTAAATCCCAACCAAACCGCATCAACTCCCAAACCACCACCTCCTCTCCTAGAATTACACACCAGCTCACCCACTCGAAATGCCCCAAAAAACCCTAAACAAAAGGCCGCCCTCATAAGCAGAACCTCATAAGGTGAAGAACAAAAGCTCCCCACAAAATCCCATAGACCCTCCAATAATGTCTTGAAACTGGACGCAGAGCGTCCACCCTGCATCTCCCCTTCACATAACCCTGAACTGCACATCTGATCACAAAATCTTTGGTGACATCTCTGTTCCCCGATACCTGAAAAAGGAAAGCCAAGGCGGCTAAAGACTGCCGAACCACTCCAGGAGATGCCCTAGACTCAAATAACCGAATGAGGTATGCTCTGAGCAAACTTTCCTCATCCAAACCACCCACTGACACGTACCTGAACCGCTCAGCCAAAGCGTCCCAATCCCTCCATACTCGCGAGTAGGCCTTCCAAGATGACTCAGACAAAGAACCTCTAACCCATCTTCCAAAAATTCCGAGCCTAGCTGCCAAAGGCCCTTCGGACAAGGGGTACCCACCTCCTCTGCCAACGGAGCCAGGGAACGAAACCTGTCCCACTGAAAACGAGACAAAGCATCCGCCACTGAGTTAAGGTGACCCGGAACATGCCTCGCCCTGCATAAAACATTAAACTTAAGACACATCAACGCAAATCTTTTCAGCAATCTGATGACTGGCAATGATGAAGCTGACAAAGAATTAACCGCCGACACCACCGCCATGTTGTCAGAACGGAACAGAATCCTTCTCCCCTCCAAAGCACCTCCCCACAGCTCCAAGGACACCACTAATGGAAACAACTCCAAAAAAGCCAAATTCCGCACCAAGGAAGATGCCAACCAACTATCAGGCCAACGAGAAGCACACCAACGCCCCCCAAAATATACCCCAAAACCAACACCTCCTGAGGCATCCGTGAAAAATTCCAGCTCCTTCGCCAAAACCTCTTAAGAAAGGGAATAAGGCCACCCAATTAAACACCACCAATAAGGATTTCCACACTTCCAAATCTTCCTTCATGGCACCAGATATTCTAAGAAAGTGATGACCTTCTCGAACACCACATGTCGCCAAAGCCAATCCACGTAAAAAGACTCTTCCAACCGGAATGACCCTGCACGCAAAATTCAAACGACCAATCAGCTCTCTCAACTGTAATTTTTTAACCGACAGGGCCTCTTCTACTTGCCTCAAAGCTTACACCACTTTTTTAACAGGTAAACGACACTCACCCTTTACTGAATCAATCTCAATTCCCAAAAAAAGTGATAACCGACGCTGGACCTTCCGTTTTATCAGAAGCCAACGGAACACCAAATCGTTGTGCCACCCACTGAAAAGACCAAAGAATGTGCAGACACTCTCCTGTCCCTTCCCTTCCCACACACAAAAAATTATCCAGATAATGAGTCAGATTGTTCGACCCTGCCACTTCACGGCCCACCCATTCCAAAAACATTCGAAAAGGAACAGGAAATGGAACAACCCATAGGCAAACATAAATCCACATAAAATTCGCCTTCAAACTAAAATCCCAGAAGATGATGACACGAAGGATGAATAGGTAATAGCCGAAAAGCCGACTCAATATCCACCTTAGCCATTAAAGCCCCCGGTCTTGCATCACGAACCAAACTAACCACAGAATCAAATGACACGTATGACACCGAGGCCAACTCCTCACAATATCATCATTCACCGATTCCCCCCGTGGAAAGGATAAATGATGAATTAAACGATACTCTCCGCTTCGGCACAACCCCCAAAGGGGATATCCTCAAATCCCGCACCGGAGGAGACTAGAATGGACCTGCCATCCTACCAGCCCCAATCTCCTTAAACACCTTCTCCCGAACTACCTCCGGATACACTCTAGCCGACTTCAAATTTCTTAACTTGCCACCCCCTGGCCTTACCACAAAAGGAATCCGAAAACCAACACCAAAACCGTCACGTAAAAACTCTGCATCTCTATGTCTTCCGTAAAGCCTTAGCCACGGTAACATTGCATCGAGTTTCACCGGGGAAGCTCCCCTCTCCAGACCCTCCAAAAGGCAGACCTCCTTGTCTTGCCTTCTTAAAACATCTGGACAATGAATGTTATCCTCCACAATTTGAACATTCGTGCTTGTACCTGCACCCCGCACCAAACTTGCACTGACCCTCATTAAACTGCCAGCACAATCCCTTTTTAACACCTGTCGGTGGGGAACTGACTCCTCCCCCACCAGCTCCCCCCTGGAAAGGGCAACGCCGTTTGTGCCCCCATCAAAAGCAACCACAGCGTAATGTCCAATGGATCCCACCCCATGCCTGGGTGAGCCGCCAAAAAACGTTGCCTAAACTACTCATCGTATTTCCACCACGCCCAACCACCATACGTTTGATAAGCCTCCCCATCCACATACTCCCCCCGCCTATGCCTTCTTTAACCTCCTGCTTCAAATGAAACCCCAAAGGCCCAGAAAATGACATGTAAGCATTCCTCCTTGCCACATCCGCCACTCCTGCGGACTCACCGAGTGAACCTACATCGCCACTCGGCCCATTTGAAGCCATAACTTCACCACCAAGAGCTCCACCAGCTCTCACAACTGGCCCACCTGCACCCTTCCATGCCTGAGCCAAATTCACACCCTGGTTCACACCCCTTGGTGAAACCGACCAAGCCTCAAAGGCCCCCTGTAAAAAAGACATGAAAGAACCCACATCACCACCATTTCCATTACCTGTCGCCTCACGAGGTCCACCCGAACTTCCTGGAACCTCCAGCGCCACCGACTCCAAACCTCCTGCACCACCTCCACCAACTCCAGCAGCCTGGAAACCACCCACCGGCTGTGGACTCCTCTCCCGAACCATTGGAACTGTGGATGAAAAATTAATAGTGCGATGAGCCCCAGAACCTGAAGTACCAAAATAATCAACTCGCTCCCTCACACCAACATCCGGATTCCCATTATCTCCACCAACTGAACACCAATTTACTTTTAGCTCTTGAGTGCCCTCATCCCGCACACCAACACCCTGTGCCACACCACCGTCCACATCCCTATCCACCAGCTGTCTTACCGCCGAAACATCAGTCCCTGAGACAGCCCTTGCTCCTCCTCTGGGACCCCTGGCGGACCACCGACCTCTCCTTCTCCCCGAGGAACTCCTCGAACTCCACACTCCTTTTCTCCTGTTAGAGCTCACCACACCACCCCTCCGACCAGAAGGATCCTTAGCCCCCGATGCCAGCCTCAAGCTCCTACCCTCCACACGCCTGGAAGCACTCACACCAGCCACATTTCCAACTGCATCACCACCAGCCAACATCCGTTGAACCAACCGACCACGACCTCTCACAGCCTCCAATCTCAATCTCTCGGCCGCCGATACATCACTGGATTCGCCTCCCGGATTAAACTGCACCGGAGGCCTCGAAATCCTGGCAGGCCGAGAACCCCCTTCCGCCGCCAACACCTCCGACAGGCTTCTTCTGGCCCACTCCACACCACGATGCCGAGCCGCCTCCAGCACTTCCTCCAGTAGCGACTCCAGCTCACCACCTTCTGCCATTCCAAAACAATACTTTAAGGCAAAAAGCCGAAAAACCACCGCTTCACTGACGCAGCACAGATTTTCACCGCTCTACTTCAGGAGAAAAAGGCGCGCAGAGCCTCTCCATACGCACCTTAAGTACCCTCCTGACGACTCCTCCCACAGCACTCCCGCTCAATCTTCTCACGCGCTGCGAAACCTTCTAGAAAAATCCTCCCTGCGTCCTGGCATCAGAGGCAACTTAAGGGCCCTACGCTTAGGTGCTTCAGGCCTTATGTATCTCTAGGAGTTCCATTTGTGCTTCTAAAAATGGTATATTGTATTAATTTATGCATATATATATATATATTGCCTCCCCCCATTGTTAAGTACCCTTTTCCCCTTTATTAAATTCAGGAATACCAGACACCCTATGAAAAATGTAACGAGTCCCCATTTCTATTTTTTTTAACAAGCGCACCCAATAGAAAATATAACCGCAAAGGCTATGATGATAAAATGTGAAAAAAACGCTTTACACGCTGTAGATTATTGAAAATTCTAATTTTATTGCATTTTTTGTTATAATATGGACATGACTTATACATATAATAATGAAATATTATGAATCTGCCAAGTCTGCCGGAAAGAATATAGAATATGTCTGGGTCGTATAATAAAATGTGACTTATTTGTTTATAATATATAAACGTTTCATGTATATAATGTTTAAACATGATGAGCGAAACCGGTAAAATTTAGCTCAGCACACGGGGTGAAATGGCTCAGCAGCGAAAGGGTTAAGAATTTTTTTAATCAAAGGGGGAATATTTTTTACATTGAAACCTATGGGATTCTGGTTTTTATACCTGGCAAACTGCAGCAGCTACAATCAGGGCATTTCACTGACATAAAATTTCACCCAAAAAATCTCGGAAAAAATGCCAAAATAATCCAAAAAAAATAAATTAATTCCGAGACTTCTTGCAGTAAGTGAAAAAAATAAACGTTTTAATAAATATTTAATAAAAGGGGAATATTTTTTTCCATTGAAACCTATGGGGAAAAAATGCTTGTTGCTTTAAAATAAATTAGGAAACCTAAAATTTCACCAAAAAAATCCAGAAAAAAGCCCAAAAAATCCTGATTAATTTCATAAAGACGTTTGCTGACTGTAGTACACTACTTTTATGCATAGTAAGTTAAGATAAATTTGATAAATGATATATCAGTTCGATAATGGATATATCAATTGGAATTTTGGAACACTAAATAAAACCCCCAATTAATCAAATTTTGCTGTTAAAAGACAAGCTAGGGTTAAATATTAAGCTGTCTCAGATTTAGTATTTGAGTCAAATTAACAGGGACAGGTACTTGTGAAACAGTGATTTGCTTCATAAAGTTTTTTTCTGACTGCATTACTTGTATGTATTTTATTTTAATATCAATTTGATAGTTGATATATCAATTCGATATCGATTCGGTAGTTAATATATCGATTCGAATTTTGGATTAGTAAATAAAACCACAATTAATCAACTTTTTCTTTTTAATGCTGACACAGTATAACGAATTAAATTCGTTTGATACCATTTCGTTTCATTTCGAATTCGGATCAAATCGATTCGCTATTTTGGAAGTACTTCCGAAATACGAATTAACGAATTTCGTTCCGAATTCCAATTCGTTACGAAACTAATGCACACCTCTAATATTCATCTGGCCCGGAGAAGGGAAATGCAATGTAATGAGAAACTTATCTTTCTCGCCACAAGAGAAACATTCAGCACTGCCACAATACATACAGCATTAGCAAAGGCATCTATATCCATCAGTCACTTTTATCCACAAACAGCATTTGTCTAACACATGGAACAACACGGCATATAGTAAAAGGCAATCATCCATATGGCATTTAAAGCTTATGTTACACACCCATCCCTTGTGCGCATTTTAATCAAGTGTCATTTAAAGAAACACAGAAGAAATTATTTTGTCTTTGTATATATACATTCAAACACATATGGCAGTTAAGCAATTGCACTATTTGCTTTCTTGGCATTTTTCAGGCTTACACAATCTGAATATTCCGTACTTTGCCTCGAGCAATGCACAAATAGAGGACATTGTGTTGAAATATAGATTGTTAATTCCTGAGTATACTGTCTAGTTTGCCTTTTGAAATGTTTACTTCCATTAAAGCCCACTCCATAATAACCTGAATACATGTTGTACTTTTATAAGAAATCTCTGAAGGGGCTGGTTTAATATAAAATTCTGACATCTGGTGTATCATTGTCCTTACAAACTGCATATTGCAGTCCAACATTTACCTTTTATACCGTCCTGCATTCTCCTTTTGACGTTATTAGCATTCATCAGTACATACCGTATGCTTTCTGCAGATAGAAACTCAAGATCAATAAAATAATGTTTTCGTTTTGAAGTACTGTACATCTGTATCAAGTTTCAACTTAATTCTGACTGTACTGACTCTATGCAAGCACTAGATGGCACTGATGGCTTCCTTCTAAATTCACGCTTCATGAGACTACACATAATATAATATATATATTTATAATTTACGAGGAGAGAAATCTAAGCAAACCTTATATTAGATAAATGAAGATCTGAAAAACACAGCAGCAGGTGATTGCTGTCTAAGGCTGGGGTCAGACGAGCGTAGTGTTCACGTCCGTGATTGCGCCTAAAAGTACGTCCGTGATAGCATGAAAGAAAGTCCATTGGAGCCTGACACATGAAGTACGTCCGCACTGAACTGCGGACGCATGACGGATGCTGCAAACGGACGCAGGTTAGGCAAGAACGTAATACTGCTAGAACGGACGTGCGGAGTGCGCCACGTCCATAACGTCTGCATAGCTTTGTGTGTGAGTGATGGAGCATGGTCAGACGGACTGCATTTATACGTCCAGCATTTTTGACGGACAGAATGTTTTTTCATTGTAATTTATTTTTCCCTCCTACATCCGTCAAAAAATAACTTCAGTGAAAAAACGGACTGTGTGGCCACTACTGCGTCATCCGTACTGACGATGTCCGTACTGCACGGACGTACAGTCCGTAGAAATCACGCTCGTCTGACCCCAGCCTGAAACTGTTTTAATGCTATAACAATTAATAATCAGCAACATCACCACGAAAAAGCATTCCTTGACACTTCTGTCTTATCATGGGTGTACTGAGAATAGGTATTTATTTTCATTGCCCGACTGGGCACTTTTTTTTTATATAATTTATTTTATTGATATCAAAAAGGTTTACATTTACACATTCATAACAAAATGAACACAAAAATATTAACACAGGAATATAAATTTCTATAGTTACAGAGAGAGAGAGATAATGCATCTTTATTCATCCATCCTCTTTTTGATCATAAAGCTTAATTTCTCCCCCCAACTGAATCTATATATGTACAAAACAGAACCTAAGAAAATAAAACAAACAAAAACAAAAGTAAAGTATCGTCAAGGGACTCTACCCATAGGGAAATACTAGAAGGGAACGTTTCAAGTCAATTCTGTTATTTTCTCTTTCTTGTCTATCCAAGGTTTCCACAGTTTGTAGCGATACACTAATTTACCCCTAGGGAAAGTAAAGCTTTTCTCCATATTAACCCCTTAAGGAGTCGGACCACTGAAGTATATAGTACGTCCTAGGGAAAATTCCCCTTAAGGACCCCCTACCTCCCTATACGCACCTCTCTGGCCAGGGTCCCACGCTGTAATGTCTTCTTTGAAGTCTGCACAGCGCTTTTATGGGCCCCAGCTGTCGTGATGACATCATTGCCGTGTACGATGATGTTACTTTCAAGCATCCCCCTACGCCTGCAGGGGGAACCTAAAACGGGAAGCGGGGTCCTTTGGACCCATCTCCCTCCCAAATGGCTAGGGTTACAAAAAAAAGAAAGGTACCGCTGGAGAGGGGAGAGTCTGCCCTTTTCAGCGTTACCTCTCTTTAACCCCTTAGGTGCCGGATTGCGATTTGAACTCGGAAGTGGCTGATGTCTTGGATGTCAGCCAAGCCTCCTAGTCACCCCCACCCACTGATGTTGTTGCCGTATGTGGGATGATGTCAGTCAGCCAGTTAACCCCCTAGCTGCCAAGTGGAGCTAGGGGATCCTTTGGATCCCCGTATCTCCCTATCTGTGGCAGATAGAGGGTCATGGCCTTTAAAATGATACCAAACATGAGAAGGTTTGGTGTAAAAGTAAAAAAATAATAATTAAAAAAACTAAATAAAAAAGTGTAGTTTAAAAAAAAAAATTGTCTGGGGTTATAATAAAATAGGGCTTAAACTGACTTTTAAACATGATGAGCATAAAACTGTCAAAATGAGCTCAGTACATTGAGATGAAATGGCTCAGCAGTGAAGGGGTTAAAAAGCAAAAGCATGTAAAAATTGGGCATTCCTAATCTCAGGACAAAATTCCAAAACTATTTGCCGTGGTCTTTTTTTGGCGGTTGTAGATTTTGGGGATTAAATTTAGAAAAAGTGTGTTTTTTCCATTTTTTCATATTTTTTTTTATAGAAAATGATATATGATGGAAATAATGGTATCTTTAGAAAGTCCATTTAATAGTGAGAAAACGGTATATAATATGTGCAGGTTCCTCAAACGAGTAAGAGGAAAATTAGAGCTAAACACAAACAGCACAGACACGTAAAAACAGCAGTGGGCACTTTAGGACTGACAATTGTAAAACCGCCTGGTCACTAAGGGGTTAAATTTGAAATCTATTTGGTCTGCAACATCAAGCGTTGGAAAAGGACCCAGGCTGTATGAAATCTTGAACTAAGGGGGAAGAGTCTACGAGAAAAATCATCTGCCCTACTAAATTTATTACAAGTGATTTATTTATCTTTTTTCACAAGAGTGTTATCACTGTTACGAGATTTTTACATTCTATAACTGCCATATCATTCTTCTTCATTTTTTTTCAACTTGTATGAAATAAAATGCACACACAAATGCTATTATTAGTAATTCAGAGATATTTAAATAGAGCTTGTTTTCTCATGTCTCTGGTAAACATGTGTAGTGACGGAATAAATAGGATTATCTGAAAGTTATCATTAGGTCATTTCACGCTACATGTATTCAATGGTTGGCTCCGGAATGACTCTCGACCTCACCTGTCAAATACTATGTCAATCACGATTAATTTTTTGGAATTACATAATTAATATTCTGCTTAGATGGGACGTACGCCCTTCCGGGCACATGACTGCTTAATGATTACCTCTTGTAAAAAAATATTATACTACTCTTTTTTAAATACAGAAGAAATTATAGCTTTATATTGCTGAATTAGCACCTGCCCTGGAATATGTTGCTAAAATGGGGACACTACGGGGAAACCTGGAGGCGCAGGTTTTCCCCTTTAGCATCCTTATTTTAGCGGCTACCAGGGAATAGGTCCCAACAGGGCGAGTGCTAAATTATTTTGCGCCCTAGGCAAGACCAGCTACTTGCGACATGCACACCGTGCGGGGGGGATACAAACTGTGCATGGGTACACACTGCCGCTCCTGGCTACACGAGCTGCACAATGAGGGACGGGTATAATAATGGAACCCGAGTTGGGGCCAGCTGCGAGCCCTAGCGCCCCTAGGCGGCAGTGCACATTAGGCGGTTGCGTAGCTTGCCTGGTGGGAGCACCGGCCCTGGGTCCCAAACTGGTTTGGGGTAGTGCTATTTTGCATTACTAAGCACATAGATTTCATCACTTTTCAGAATGTACTTATCAGTATTACCCCTATAGTGATTTATGATTTGCTCTGTGGTTGTATATTGTATTTCAGGTTATTTTATCTGGTTTTCTGTGTATACACATTGAAGAATACTCCCGCTTAAAGGGACATGCTTGCTTTGTTAGTGTGCTTTTAAAAATGTGCAATGCCCTTTGAATGAGTCAGTAGTGTCATTCAGCAGACATAAAAACCAAGTAAATATGATATTTTTTCATATTTATCTGCTTTTCTTTCTTGGTGTTTTCCACCCCACCTCAGGAGGCAGTTTGAGCTAACCAATCAGTGCCTATACCTAGGGAGAGCAAAAAAACGCACTGATCATGTGCGTCTGAGTTGCTCCTCCTCCGTCCTGCACTGTGAGCTGAGAGGAGAGCGGGGCTGACCTTTCACCCCCAGCTACTGCAGAGACAGGGAAGGAAAGAAATCCATACACACAGGGAGAAAACGAGACAGCAGAGAGAGGGACAACAAAGAAAATCACAGAGACACAGCAAGAAACGGTAAAGAGAGAAAGACAGTAGGATAAAGCGGAGAAAGCACAAGAAAAAGTGCAGTGACAGAGAGACCGTGCGCAAGAGACAGCACAAGAAAGAATATGAGAGTGAGTGACTGTGTGAGGGAGTTTCAGTGAGACAGGGAGTATGTAAACCATGAAAGAGCGCAAGTGAGCGTGTCAGTGGGTGAGTGAGTCTGTGTGTGAGGTGAGTGTGTGAGTGAGTCAGCAGGTGAGTGTGTGAGCGAGTCAGCGGGTGAGTGTGTGAGCGGGTCAGCGGGTGAGTGTGGGAGCGAGTCAGCGGGTGAGTGTGTGAGCGAGTCAGCGGGTGAGTGTGGGAGCGAGTCAGCGGGTGAGTGTGTGAGCGAGTCAGCGGGTGAGTGTGTGAGCGAGTCAGCGGGTGAGTGTGTGAGCGAGTCAGCGGGTGAGTGTGGGAGCGAGTCAGCGGGTGAGTGAGTTTTGCTTTCACAGTTGCAGAGATGATAATATTCAGTTCCTCGGTTTCCCCAGTCTAAGGTCCTGAGCTGCACAGCTTGTGTTACTTCATACAGTTACAGTCTGAGGTCCTGAGCTGCACAGCTTGTGTTAGTTCATACAGTCACAGGTATTTAAAATGCACTAGCAAGTTCCGTAGCGCTGTACAATGGGAGAGGAAGAATAACAAATGTCCATACAAGTTAAACACACAGAACAGAAGGAAAGAGGACCCTGCCCAAGAGCTGACAATCTAAGAGGAGAGGGTTGACGCACTAGGTGAGGGTAATAGCTGAGTATGTGAAGTAGTGGGTGCAGGGGGGCTGTGGGCAAGATGGAGCAAGAAATGTAGTTCATATGAAGCTTTGATGTGTGAAATAGTGGGTGGACTAGTGGGCGGAGAGGAGGAGGGGAATATTCAGGAAGTATGAGCTGAAGAAACACCCCTAGCTGAGGGGCGTCACTGGAGAAGATGAAATGACAGAGTTTAAAGCAAGAAAATAAATTTTTTTTACACATTTTTAAAACTGTTATTGATTTATTCTAGTTTGTCAATACTAGGTATAAAAGGGTTTAAATGTCAATTGAAAATCGCTTTTTCTAGACATGCATATCCCTTTAAGGATGTAATGTATGCATTCGGCTTAAAAAAATTGGTGACAAATTAACCGAACAAAGATCGTTGATGTGTAGAGATTTCATTTTGGCCCTCTATAAATCTATAATTATATTTCAAAATTTATCAAACTACTACAGTCTTTGAGTAAAGTGATCTTCTACGCATACTGTATACTTTCAAAAAGTGTCCTTCTCAGGGCTACACAACAAAAAACACTAGAAATAAAGCATCTTGATATGTTACTTAGCTCTCCATTGAGACGAAAGTGACAAGGGTGATTGTGCTTAAAGAGTCAACTGTAACCAAGTGGCTACTCGAGAGCTGCCTGAAAAAGTTGACTTGACCTTAGTGAAACGTCATGCTGATAAGGACACAGGTGCATGTCTATGTAATTGGTTTCTAACATAGTAAAATATAGCCTAGTAACAAAGGTTAAAAAAAAACTAATATCCATCAAATTCAACATTACACATTTCCCTATGGCTGCTGTTGATCCAAAAGAAGCTAAGAACCATCTTGAAACATTTTCAAATTTTGCCCGAAAGGGTTAAGAAGTTCTTTCTTGATTCCATAATGGAAATCAGATGTTTCCCTTAACCCTTTCACTACCGAGATTGGGATATCTCATCCTTCAAAAGCACCGTCCGGTTCCTCGATATTGCGTTATCTCGATCTGCAGATCTGCAACCTAAAAACCAAATGAAATTAATTTGCTGCAAAATAAAAATTTTCTTTGCATTTGGGCTTCAGAAGGTGCCCCCAAGGTTTTGGCCCCGTGGGCATAATGCCCAAAGAGCTAAAACTGAGTAAAATCGGCTGATGAATGCTCTGACATTGTGCATTCAGCAGCAGAAGTAGGAAAAAAAAATCGAGCTCTAGCTGTAACACATAATTGTAAATGAGAGAAATCTCAATGTATCTTTCCTGGTAAAATACTTTATAAACAAAATAAATAAATTTGGCAGTAAACGGCACCATCTACTGACCAAATATGTTATTACAGTAAGACAAACAATGGGAATATGCCCAAATATTTCTTATTGTATAATTCTTTAAAAGTGATTTTACAAAAAAAACATAGGTTTCTGACAATCAGGGTTATTCAAGGAGATCCAAATGGCTGGAGAAAGGTAACCGAACGCTGAAAATCAGCGCGTTCGGTTACCTTTCTTGGACATTTGGCTATGCAGAGAGCAGGCAATACGCCAAATCCTGGCGAATTGCCTGCACATTCGGTGCCTGTTCGAGGGCAGTGAAATCCCCATAAAAAAGCACTGCTTCGGCTATTCAGAGAACACAAACCAGCAGTGAAAGGTTCCCAAAATGCCCTGTCATTCGATGGTTTAATTCGACAGGTTTATTCAGGAGAATCCCATAGGCTTTAATGTTTAAAATATTCCTGTTTTAATTCAATATCTAATAAACCGTTCATTATAAAATTCTGCAGTAAAGAGTCTCTTTATTTATCTTATTTTTTTGGATATTTTAAGCATTTTTCTGGATTTTTATTTTTTTTCAAAAAAGTCTGTTTTTTTTTTTTAGTTTACTTATTTTTTCTGTAACAGCCCTTTTTATTATCATTCCCTGGACCTCATGTGTCAATTTCAGACATTTTCGCTCAGTAGTTTCTTTGCAAACAGCGTTTCACTTTTCAAACATTCAAGCAAACTGTTTTGCTAATTTATTCACTTCACTTGTCTGCGGTGTCGGCTTTTTCCGGCGGCTGCTCTGCGTGTAATCAGCTCCTGCTCGGGTTTTTCCGGCATCTTTGGTGGGTTAATCCAGATGTTTTTGTGGGTTTCGGCGTGCATTCGCCGGGTTTTTGCGGTGACTTTTCGTTGGGTTTGCGGCTGCTTTTCCCTGCGCTTCGACGGCCCTGTGGTGCTTGCTGAATACACCGCAGGGTCGCCGAAATGGGATCGCCGAATCGGCCCGAATTGAAGAGAACGAAAAGTCACCAAACGTGCGGGGACTTTTCGATTCTCTTTGAATAACCCTGAAATTTTTTTATTGGAAAATCACTTGGTAGTGAAGGGGTTAAAGAAAAAGCAATACATTATAATATTATATTGCATATGTGTATATATATAATATTGTAACGGGACAGCATCTTAACATTTTTCTGATCATGTTCATATTTTAATTTCAATGTGGTCAGTGATTATATACATTTACATTGTGTGCAAAGTCAAGATATATGACACAGCCTAGTAGAGATGTTCGTTTCGTACCAAATTAAAATAGACCAGATTCGTATTTCGGAAGCACTCACAGGGCACAGTATAACCCAGTCAGGGGTTAATGGGCAACTCACAAGGGCACATCAAAATGTAAAGGAAAAATAAAAAAAAATTACAGGGGCCCCGAGCAGCTGCTCTCCATGGTGTGGAATAAGTTTCAGCTGCAAGGAAAGAGTCTCTTTTTTTACATTTTTTTTTTTAATCATTATAAAATAAAAAATAAAAATGAAACCGGTAATTGAAAGGAAATACGAATCAATCCGAAAACGAAATACCAATCGGTCTGAAATCCGAATCGCGGTAACACAACGAACGAACCGAAACGGAAAACAAAAACGGACCAAAAAGATCCGAAACTAAAAATTTAGCTGTGCACATGTCTACCATTTAATGCACCTGACAAATGATTTTATTCTTATTTGGTGCTTAGTTAGACAGTTATAAATTATTATTAAGCTCCAACACATTCCGCAGCACTGTACAAGAGGTACAATAGGTTAAGACAATACGATTCTACAATACACGAAAAAACAAGTCAAAATGGCAACAAAACAAATACAGGAGGAATTGAAGGCCGTATTTCCATGAGAACTTTAAATAACATAACCTTTTTTTTAAAATACGCAGTATATTTTTACTGAGGTACACTATCCTTTTCAATTTTTTTTTTCTTGAATATGATGGTTGGTTCTCTGAATTCTGAAAAGATTCAGGGCTAAGCCTCCTGTTGCTTTTGATTTAGATTGAAATCATATTCTCTGGCTTCACTGCACACATCTAGTTACTATTAATGTTAAAATTGCGAATTTCAATTTCTAAAACTTGCAGTCAGTAAAACTCCGCACTCTATGCTGCTTCAATAGATTGCTTTATTCATTAATTGCATGAGAAATGTTTTTTTTTCTATTTAAATCATTCATAAATATATATGCTTTTTTAAAATAAAGTGTATAAATATTTACCGTAATAAGCGACTTAATGAAAACAAGACACACAGACAGATATTTTGCACTTTGTCAATGCATTTATGATATTTTTTTTTTCCTCTATTCATTTTAGAGAAAATCGCTCTGAACGGACTGAAAGGTTAATGAAATGCATGCACGTTTCTCTATAAATCCCATCTTAGTGTGATACCAGAATAGTATTCCATTGACAATTTGTCGCAAGAACTTAACGGTGATCTATGTATATTGCTATAAAAGATGCATTTCAAATTTTACGCCAGTTATTTAACCCCATAATGCCAGGCGGATGGTGCCTTTCAGGAAGGGGTTAACGCGGCGGGGTGTACTAGTGCGTCCCACTGCACGGTGCTGCAGCCCTCTGCTATGGCCCACTCAGCTGATGCGTGACGCTTGTCATTGGCTTCAGGGGGACGGCCCATAGAAGTCAAAAGGGCATACTAGCAAGACCAGCTGCCGCAGGGACAGCATAGTACACCCTGCGACGGGAAAGGGTTAAAAAGACATTGTAAATATAAGTGCATCATTTTATTTATGTATTTATTTATAAAGTATTTTACCAAGAAGGATACATTGAGATTTCTATCATTTTCAAGTATGTTCTGGGTTCAAGAACATTGATTCAGCTGTTTTGATCTGCAATTCTTAACATTCTGTTGTTTTTTATCACCTCTGTTATCCCCTTGTGAATGGATCCCTTAGCTTTGCCATTACCCAAATAATCCGTATAACAAGGTAGCTTTGAAAACTATCTTAATGACAGAATGCAGAGAGTTAACATGAGCAAGTGGAAAGGCCTATGTGTGCGGTCTAGTAAAAGGGCAAATTTGAAATCATATCCTCTTCATTATTTTTTAATTGACAATGTTAAGCGTTTCACACCCAATTTTTACACGACTCATTTACTTCATATTGCACAATCAACAATGACAGCCATTATGACATTCTTTAGTATCTGGGTGTTCTATATAACGTGTGAGTAACAGATCTGTAAAGATGGGAATCATTCTCAAAATTCAACACCGTTATATTCATGTACTTACCCAAGATAGATTTTGGAGATAGGGGTGTTTTGTTATGTCAGTATCATTTATCAATATCAAATTTCAGAGAGGGCTGAGGGCATGAAAACCCTGCGGGGGGCTGCTCAGAGAGTCCCAGTGTGTCCAGTCTGCTGCAGCACTCAGGAACTGGGTTTCCTAGCAGCAGCACCAGTCTAGAGTGCCCTTAAACCCTTCACTACCAAGTGATTTTCCACAAAAAATAGTTGGAAACCAGTGTTTTTTTGAAAAATCATTTTTAATAAATTGTACAGTAATACATATCTATTACGGTAATAACCTACTTGGCCAGTATATGGCGCCATCTACTGACAAATTGAGTTACAGAGGTTTTACTAGAAGATCTATTTTCTTCTATTTATCCTGCATCGGCAGCTGATAAGATCTGAAAGACCGATATTTCACAGCTTTCAGCTGCCGATTTTGCAGTTTTAGCACTTTGGGCATTATGATAACAGGGCTAAAACTTTGGGGGCACCTTCTGCAGCCCAAAAGCTAATGAAATTCGTTTACAGGAAATTAATTTAATTAAATTTTGGGCTGCAGAACAGGACATCAAGATATCTTGATATTGGGCACTAGATGGTGCCTTTAAAACCCGAGATATCTCAACATTGGTAGTGAAGGGGTTAATCCAAAAACAGCAAAACCCAGGTGGCTCCTAAAATTGTGTTTTTCAGACTCTTCCTGATGTTAGAATTCCAGATAAAGGGTGCTCAAACTATAGTGAATGTAGGACAATATTTAACAAGATATGAAAATATTTTAAGCAAATAATGAAATTCTTAAACCTTTCCGTTCCCACGGAGTGAAACTAAACTGATATGTGTTATTTTAATTCTCATATATCTTTCCTTGTATGTCATTGATATATCTGACCTGATTAATATATTAGAGATGCCAGGAAAATAACCTATAAAGATATGATAATGTACTGAGAATGGAATGCTGCAGTCATAAAGTAAGATCCATTACAGCAAAATACCCTGTTTTTTGCTCTTGCGTCAAAGCCAATCATAATTGGGACCTGCCTAGCTGCTCAGTGTTTGCAACACTTGATATGGGTATTAATTACGCTTAGGTACAAACTTTTTGTTTCTTAAATCTTGGACTCATCCCAAAAGCACATAATTCTGCAATCATGAGAACATCTAATCTAAAACATTTGCATATGGCCAATCAAAATTCCATAAACAACTCAGAAGCCAAAAAAGTGTTTATCTTTTCTATTTCTTTTTATTTTTGAATATAAGTTTTAGGCTGGGGTCAGACGAGCGTGATTTCTACGGGCTGTACGTCCGTGCAGTACGGACATCGTCAGTATGGATGACGCAGTAGTGGTCACACAGTCCGTTTTTTCACTGAAGTTATTTTTTGACGGATGTAGGAGGGGAAAATAAATTACAATGAAAAAACATTCTGTCCGTCAAAAATGCTGGACGTATAAATGCAGTCCGTCTGACCATGCTCCATCACTCACACACAAAGCTATGCAGACGTTGCGGACGTGGCGCACTCCGCACGTCCGTTCTAGCAGTATTACGTTCTTGCCTAACCTGCGTCCGTTTGCTGCGGCTGTTGTGCGTCCGCAGTTCAGTGCGGACGTACTTCATGTGTCAGGCTCCAATGGACTTTCTTTCATGCTATCACGGACGTACTTTTAGGCGCAATCACGGACGTGAACACTACGCTCGTCTGACCCCAGCCTTATTCTTTAACCCCTTCTATGCAGAGGACACGCTGCCACATATACACTTGGCTGCGGAGGACGCGCTGAGCCAGTGCGGGGAAGGTGCCTGAAGGGGAGGAGTGAGGTCCTTTGGACCCCTCTCCCTCCTGATCTGCTTGGGGCACGCACAAAAGGCAGGCACCGCTTGGAAGGGCACAGTCTCGGAAGTTAACCCCTAGCTGCCACCGATGGTGGAGATATGGGGCTCCAATGAACTCCCTATCACCCAATCCGTGGCAGCTAGGGGTTAATGTTTGGTATCATTGGAACGGCCATTTCCTTTCCAGTGATACCATACATGACCATGTTAAATGTAAAAAAAAATATATATTTTTTTTTTGTTTTATTAATGCAGCAATATTGTTCCCATTTCTTTTATAATTTGAACAATGATGCTGCACTAAAAAAAATTCTATGGGGGTGTTTGCTAAAAATCACGTAATTTCCCCCCAAAAAAATGTAACGAGTCCCCATTTCTAATTTTGTTAACAAGCGCAATCCAAAGAAAATATAACCGCAAAGGCTCGCATGATAAAATGTGAAATAAAACACTTTGCACACTGTAGATGATTGAAAATTTCCAATTTTATTGCATTTTTTTGTTCTAATATTCATGCAGGACATGACGTATACATATAATAATGATATATTATGAATCTGCCGAGTCTGCCGGAAAGAATGATATATAATATGTCTGGGTTGTATAATAAAATGTGGCTTCAAATCACATTTAAACATGTTGAGCGAAACCGGTAAAAATTAGCTCAGCACACAGCGGTGAAATGGCTCAGCAGCGAAAGGGTTAAATAGTAACAAAGTCCAGGGGCACAGTTTCATGAAAAAAGAATGTTGTGACGCCTGGTGGCTTGTGCAGTTTGTACCTTTTATTTCTTCTTATTACAGTAAGGTGATGTACTGTACCTCTTCCTTATTATATCTTGAATATCAATATATTCCTCAAAAGAAAAATGTACAGCACATAGTGCTTTACATAATATATCAATCAACTTAAAGAAAATTATTTTCCCACTCATATTAAGCTGAGCTGTCACTTAGGCTCAGCCATCATCAGCTTTTTCAGGATAAGATGGGATTCATCAAGCCGAAAATACTCAATAGAGTAAAAGTATATCATAGAATGTATGAATACCATGATGTGTGTTAGTATGAATGCACACTTATGTGGATCTTTCAGAAATTTCAAAGAAAATTTTGTCTAAATAAATATTAAAAAAAAACATTGGAAAGGAGAAGTTCAGAAAGCTCAAATAGTTTCTCACATTTGTTAAAAATGGTAATGGCCAAAATTTACAAAATAAATAAAAAAGAGTGAGAATCTAAATGGTAAAGAAAAACAAGCATGAAATGATTTAGGTAATAATGATAAAATTATAATAAAACCAGCAAATAAGGGTCAGGATTGTTATTTAGAGTCATGTGAGTGGAAATTTTATTTTATTTAACCCTTCAACTATCAAGTTATTTTCCAAAAAAATATTGTGAGAAACCAGTGTTTTTTTGTAAAATCATTTTTAATTAATTATACAGTAACAAATATTTGGGGATATACCCATTGTATTTCTTACTGTAAATAACCTATTTTGGCCAATAGATGGTGCATCTACCGCCAAAATGAGTTACAGCTGTTTATTTTCTGTATCGGCTGCTGAAGGCACAATGTCAGGCATTCTGCAGCCGATTTTACACAGTTTTAGCTCTTTGGGCATAATGCTCACAGGGCTAAAACTTTGGGGGCACCTTCTGGAAATTTGTTTGCAGCAAACAAATTTCATTTGCTTTTGGGCTGCAGATCAGCAGATCGAGATATCTCGACATCGGGACACTGATGAAGCCTGAGAGATCTCGATCTCGGTGGGGAAGGGATTAAGCAGATTGATATTTTATGGAAAGCACTATGTACTGTACATTATTCTTTTGAGGAATATATTGATATTTGAGATATAATAAGGAAGAGATGCATCACTTTACAGTAATAAGAAAAAAAAATAAAAACGAAAGGTACAAACTGCACAATCCATCGGGCATCACATCATTCTTTGTTCACGCAGGCATTCCTTTGTCTGTTTTGCTGTGAAAGTAGAGGCAGGGCCGGCGCTGCCGCTGGGCGAGCTAGGTGGCCGCCTAGAGCGCAGTGCTGCCTAGGGCACAGCCAGCCCCGACCACTGGAATTGTCATACCCCATGATTTAGGATTTATTGTATATTTTTCTGTTTTGTGTTGAATCTGCCTTTGCTGCACACATGCTATTGATTTCATAGCTATTTTGTCCCTTCTGGGTTTCCCTAGCTTTTCTGTATCAGCTAGTTCCCACCCTTCTGCTCAGTGTCTTGTTGTTTGTTACTTCCTGGTTACATAGCAGCCATTCTTTTCTCACTGCTAGACAAAGTAAAGTCTTTTTACCTGCATAATCTGTACACTAACAAGATTGTCAGTCTGATCATTATACTCTTCAACTGGATTCATCTTTCTACGTGTCAATTTTGCTGAGTTGAAGCTATCTGCTGAACTTCATCGTGTGAGTACTGGTCAAATACAGACAGCTAGTCTAAAGCACCCACGCCTCACAGCTTTGCTTAGGGAAGCAGAATAGGAATAATGCTCCCGTTTGATTTATTTACTTGCGGGCACCCGCGCACTGTTAAGCACGTCATGTGCCTCCCAAATAAAAAACATGAGTTGGGAAGTGAACGGCACGTTGCACTAGCACCGCCCCCTTCATCCACGTGATGCACAGCATACGTACGTGGTGCACGGAGGAGAGGAGGGGCGGTCGAGAGTGAAGAGGGAGCCTGCGAATGGAACCAGCCAGCAGGGCCGGATTAACATAGGGGCAGATGGAGCAGCAGCTCCAGGCCCATGTCCCAGAATAGGCCCAGAGAAAAAATAACAATGTCTGTATTGATGGACATTTGGACCTCATTAACTCCAACACCATAGCAGCTACAGGGACATGTGAGTTATCACTGGAAAGGCTAGCGCATGGCCTTTCCAATGATACCAAACAGGACCAGGTTTAATTTAAAAATAAAATAATAAATATCTCTTTCTTTTTTCTTTCTAACACAGCAATATTTTTCACTTCTCAATTATAAAGTGAACAATGATGCTGCACTAACTCACCATCTCAAGTGTGGAGGTGATTCGTGATGGCACAATCCGTTATTATTACGAATCGTTACACCAAAAACCTAAACCCCCGGACTGCAGCAAAGTGCACTGGGAGGGACTTTGGAACCCTGCGTCACTAATCTTTACACCTCACAAGGTCAAGGGAGGTGTCATTGGACAGGTCAGCATCTGGCCTTTGCATTAATACCAAACATGACTATGTAAAATCTAAAAGAAAGGAAAACCAAAAAAACTTTTTTTATCTACTTATTTTTAGTTCCAAAGTGATGGCATTGTCCATTTGTCACGTATAAAAATGAGCAATGCCAATGCCATTACTAACCATGTCATTTCCCACGCTGGGAGCAAGGTCAGTGTTTTATACATAGCCATATTATTCATAAAACAACTTCCTCCAAAACACAAGGGAAATATTAAATTTCTTTGGTTAAAATTGTATATTTTCTCAGAAAAATGCAGTAACATGATCCCATTTCAATTTTTTTTAACAAAGCCCTATAGAATATATAACCACAAAGGTTTGGATGATAAAATGTGCAAAAAATATTATAACACTGTAAATGATTGAAATCTGAATGTAAATTTCCTCACACACAGTGTCTTCCTGGTTAGATATACCCATTTCTGCACTATTAGATAACCTAAAATATGCTTTCATTTCACTAAATTCCTAAAAAAGCCCCTCAAAATCTTCAGCTCCAGGCCCATAGAGATCTTAATCCGGCCCTGCCAGCCAGCCTGTATACCAGAGGCAAACTATGAAAGAGGGAGCCCTGAGAGCGGACACTGGACAGAAGAGAAGCCGGCCCAGGACACGTCAGATCAGAGGCCTGGTCCGGGACAGAATGAATTTGAATTACTATCTTAAATTGATCTGGTGAGTGGGGCAGCTGTCTGACCTGGTCTGTTGAGGGGGTGAATATATTTAGGGGCCTGCTGTGGGGGGTGAATAAACTGAGGGGGGCTTCCTGCTGTGGGGTTATTAAATTGAGAGGGGGGCTTCCTGCTGTGGGGGGTTATTAAATTGAGAGGGGCCTTCCTGCTGTGGGGGTTATTAAATCGAGAGGGGCCTTCCTGCTGTGGGAGTGAATAAACTGGGGGAGCTTCCTGCTGTGGGGGTTATTAAATTGAGAGGGGGCCTTCCTGCTGTGGGGCTGAATAAACTGAGGGGGGGCTTCCTGCTGTGGGGGTTATTAAATTGAGGGGGCCTTCCTGCTGTGGGGGTTACTAAATTGAGAGGGGGCCTTCCTGCTGTGGGGATTATTAAATTAAGAGGGGCCTTCCTGCTGTGGGGGTGAATAAACTGAGGGGGGGCTTCCTGCTGTGGGGTTATTAAATTGAGAGGGGGCTTTCCTGCTGTGGGGGTTATTAAATTGAGGGGGCTTCCTGCTGTGGGGGTTATTAAATTGAGAGGGGGCCTTCCTGCTGTGGGGGTTATTAAATTGAGAGGGGCCTTCCTGCTGTGGGGGTGAATAAACTGAAGGGGGCTTCCTGCTGTGGGGGTTATTAAATTGAGAGGGGCCTTCCTGCTGTGGGTTATTAAATTGAGAGGGGCCTGCTGGGGGCGTAAAAAAAGAATGCGATGGGCCTGGGGGAGGAAGAAAAAAAAAAGCTGTGGAGCTTTGTGATATGCTTATACACACCGCACATTACTGTGAGTTTTATAGATACATACCCTTGGAGTGTAAGGGGGGAGGATATATAGTTATGTGAACGTATGGCTGTGTGTGTAAATGCATGCATTTGTCTTTAAACAGGCTGCTTTGCGTAAAATTTGGCGCCTGTGTCCTTGTCGCAGTCCGGTGTTTCCCCCTAAGGCTGGGGTCAGACGAGCGCAGTGTTAACGTCCGTGTTGCCGCACATAAGTACGTCCGTGATAGCATACAATTGTGTTAAATGGAGCCCCACACACGAAGTACGTGCGCACAGAAGTGCGGACGCATGACGGACGCTGCAAACGGACGCAGGTTAGGCAAGAACGTAATACTGCTAGAACGGACGTGCGGAGTGCGCCACGTCCACAATGTCCGCATAGCTTTGTGTGTGAGTGATGAAACGTGGTCAGACGGACTGCATTTATACGCCCAGCATTTTTGACGGACAGACTGTTTTTTCATTGTAATTTATTTTTCCCTCCTACATCCGTCAAAAAATAACTTCAGTGAAAAAACGGACTGTGTGACCACTACTGCGTCATCCGTACTGACGATGTCCGTACTGCACGGACGTACAGTCCGTAGAAATCACGCTCGTCTGACCCTAGCCTTATGCTGCATCCAAAAGGCTGGTATTGCTTCTTGAATCGCCACAATATCTGTTGCCTGCACTGCACAAAGTTTTTTTTTGGGGGGGCGCAAGTAGCTGTTCTTGCCTAGGGCGCAAAACAGTCTAGCACCGGCCCTGAGTAGAGGTGGCTCATTGTTGGCGTGGAGCGACAGGTGTCTGTTATATATTGAGGAGTTCACGATTTTGGCACTGATATTTAATTGCTATTTTACAGTTTCAACCTATGGTCCTTTTAAACTCACAAGTGAACTGTTTCTCATTAACACACGTTCTTAAACCTTCAATTCAGATTAAACTTAAATGTATAGCATTTATTTGAAACATTCAGGTGCGTGGCTGGGAATTTTGTTCACACAGCAAAGGTTTATTTTAATTAGCTAGCATAAAACCTGTCCAAAGAAAGACCTTTTAGATAGCTAATTACAATTTTATTCGGATTTACAATCATTGAAAATCGTCTTTAAGAATGTTTCCCTTCATTAATCAAAATACTTTTTAAATATGTTTTCTTTAGTATCAATTTGGTAAATCAAAAAATTGTTTCACTGGATAAATTATATGAGTTACCTATAATGAAACATATAGATAGAACTAGAAAAGAGAAATTTGTAAATATGGTCCTTTTAACCCCTTCACTACCAAGTGATTTCCCAAAAAAAATATTATCAGAAACCAGTGGTTTGTTTGTAAAATCATTTAAAATTAAATTTAAAGTAAGAAATATTTGATTTTATACCTATTGTATGTTTCACTGTAAATAACCTATTTTTGGCCAGTAGGTGGCACCATGTACTGCCAAATTGAGTTAGAGGTTTGAGTGGCTAGTCTATTTTCTTCTATCTCTCCCTGTATCGGCTGCTGAAAGCCTGATTGTAACGAAATGCCGAGGGCTTATATTTTCCCTCGGCCGTCGTGACTCTTTTTGCTCTGCCAGTTCCTGGATTCTCCCCTCGGCCAACAGTGCTGAATCAATGTCAGTTCTTAATTTCTCCCAATAAAGCAGATGAAACTGTTTATATTGGGCTAAGCAGACTCCGTGGCCATTTCAACTGGCCTGTTTTTATTTGGTTCAGAATCAGATAACAACAGTTAACATCAGTGGCGTAGCGTGGGTTGTCAGCGCCTGGGGCACAGCAAGAATTGTGCGCCCCCCCAACCTGTGGACACGGTAACACACCATGATTCCCTTCCACCAGTAGAGTATTGACCCCCTTTACCCCACAAGCACATGTATTGTATATTAACAAAATACTGATATTATAAACAAATTAAACACACATGCCCCCCACGCTCTGCCACTGCTACCAGTCACCCTGTCCCAGTATACCCTAGCATAGTTCCACTCTCACACTATACCCAGTCACTCTCAGTACCCCCACTTTCTCCCAATATCCCCAGTCCCTCTCTCTCCATGTACCCCAGTCACTCTCTCCCAGTACCCCCAGTCCCTCTCTCTCCATGTACCCCAGTCACTCTCTCCCAGTACCCCCAGTCAGTTTCTCAGTACCCCCCACTTTATCCCAATACTCTCTAAGTACCCCAGTCACTCCCTCCCAGTCACTCTCAGTACCCCTACTTTTTCTCAGGACCCCTAGTGTCTCTCTCCAAGTACCCCAGTTACTCTCTATCTCTCCCAGTACCCCCAGTCACTCCCTCCCAGTACCCACAGTCACTCCCTCCCAGTACCCCCAGTCATTCATTCTCCCAGTACCCCCAATCATGCTCTCTCTTTTTCTCCAAGTACCCCCACTTTCTCCCAGTAGCCTGCAATCACTCACTCCCTCCCTGTACCCCCAGTCACTCACTCTCCCAGAACCCCAGTCGCTCCCTCCCAGTACCCCCAGTCACTCACTCTCTCCCAGTACCCCAGTCACTCTCTCTCTTTTTCTCTCCCAGTACCCCCACTTTCTCCCAGTACTCCCAGTCATTCCCAGTACCCCCCAGTCACTCCCTCCCTCCCTGTACTCCCCAGTCACTCTCTTCCAGTACCCACAGTCGCTCCCTCCCAGTACTCCAGTCACTCTCTCCAGTACCCCCAGTCACTCTCTCTCTCCCAGTCACTCTCTCTCTTTTTCTCCAAGTACCCCACGTACTCCCAGTCACTCTCTCTCTCCCAGTCACTCTCTCCCAGTATCCCCAGTCAGTAACCCCTTAATGTGTAATGGTCATGCTGCCCGAACCTGCAGTCATCCTCTCCCTGTATCCGCAGTACCCCCTCACTGTGTGGTGGTCATGCTGCTCTGGAGTCACACAGTGTCGTCTACCTGTGTGGAGTTGTTAGTGGCCCGCGGGGGGGGGGAGCTGTCCAGGGGGCTTAGTGGAGACCGGATTTTATATGTACTGCAGGGCAGGCGCCTCCCTCCTTCCTGTTCAGCGGCTGCAGGGCTGCCAGCGGCGGGGGGGGGCTGGAAAGGGGCTTCAAGAGGGGCTGACAAGCGTGGTATAGGGTGTTCCTTTGAATAAAGCTGCGCAGCTTCATGTGACTCATGTCATCGTTAAGGAGGAGTCAGGACAGGACCAGAATTTTCTGTCCTAGTCCTCCCTTCTGCACACTAGGTCACCGCCGGTGTAGCAAAACTGGCCAACACCTTGCTGATCCCTGCTGGAAAATATTAGTGGTTCAAATTTATTTTTCAATTTTGCACCCCCTAAGAAAATTGCGCCCGGGGCGACCGCCCCCAAGGCCCCCCCACGCTACGCCACTGGTTAACATCCCCACCCCCCAGACATCCCGGCACCGCCATTCAGCCTCCTCTCCATCAGGTCCTCTCAGATTGTAAGATCTTGAGCAGGGTCCTCCCTGATATTGTTCTATGTGTTTAACTTGTATGTAACATCAGGAAGCATTATTTTACTGAGAGGGTGGTGGATACATGGAACAGTCTTCCAGTAGAAGTGGTAGAGGCCAAAACAGTAATTGAATTTAAGCAAGCATGGGATAGGCATAAGGCTATCCTAAACAAAAGATAAATCCAGGTAAAGTATCCATGTAATTGGGCAGACTAGATGGGCCGAAAGGTTCTTATCTGCTGACATTTTTCTATGTTTCTATGTTTCTATGTATATTGGTTATTCTGTCTCTCCCATTGTACAGCGCTACAGAACTTGGTGGCGCCTTACAAATAACTGTAACTGCAGTCATACAGAGCAAGGTTCCTTGTTTGGGATTGGCTGGGGTTTCAAACCCAGCTCTTGGTTTCAAACCCAGGCTTCCCCTGGTGTCAGATAACACAGTTTAATATTAGGGACAGGCTTAAAGGCATTTGGATTATGTGCTGATGGGAAAAGTCACAAACCACCACTTTTAACATTAAACCATAAACGGACAAATAGCTTACATGAGGAAATAGCAGAGGAGCGAGGTTTTAGTACAGTCCACAGTCTCTGAGCACGGGGTTCCGTGACACAGATATTCCAGAGCTTTGAGCAGCTGATTTTACAGTTTTATGTTTTTGGGCATTATACCTACAGGAATAAAACTTTGGTGGCACCTTCTGCAGCCCAAAAACAAATTTCATTTGCTTTTGGGCTGCAGATCAGCATACCGAGATACCTCGATATCGGTAGTGAAGGGGTTAATTACCTTTCTACTAGCTCATTGGTGCAAATCAAAAATATAGCAATCAGGATTCAAAGATCTTGTCGAATGTTGTTTTCATTCTGTATACCCTATAGAGAAATTTTTATTTTCTATATGATTACTTTAATACTCACATTCATTATTTGACCGAATGAGCATTTACAGTCCGTAAATAGGGATGAGCCGAACACTCCCCGAGTTCGGTTCGAGCCCGAACCCGAACTTCCCATTTGTTTGGGACCGAACCCGAACCCCCATGCAAGTCAATGGGGCTGAAAATTCGTTTTTTTGGAGTGCCCTCCAAGAGGGCATATATGCTACATATTTGCCATAAAAGGTATATGGGGGTCCGGGTAGTGCCCTGGGGGACAGGAAACAAGGACAAAAAGTAAAAAAAAAAACGTTTTTAAAGGGACAGTGAGTTTTCCATGAAATGAGGGTTAAAAATAAAAACGAAAAATTCCTTCAAATATCGTGCCAAGGAGGTCCCCATAACCTGCCCGTGAAGTGGCGGATTTCTAGGATGTATAGAAATATGTAAAAACCAAAAAATGACATTTCAAATGACGGTAAATGCTTTTCCTTTAATCTATCCATAAACAACTGCTTGGGGCGGCAGTCTGTATGAAAAGAGGAGACATTTTCGGACACGCAGAAAAAGTTTACTGATTTTTTGGCGGTGAAAAGCAGGAGAATGGAAACTTCTAGACCAAAAAGCCGATTTGGAAAGTGAGATAAATGGGAGAATTTTTCTGGTTCGGCTATTTTGACCTATGATTTTCCATTCTCCAGTCATTCTCCTGAGTTTCACCTTTCTCTGAATAACCCTGTCAGGGTTATTCAGAGAGCGGTGAAGAGCGTGTGTGTTTAGGCGCACTTAATCACGGCCACACTAGCAGCAAATGACGGGCAATGACGGCCAATATACGAAGTACGGTCGCACGAAAGTCCGGTTGCGCAACGCAAGTGGAAAATGAACGCATTTTTTTGAGAACGCAGAACCGCTAGTACAGACGTACAGAGTGCGCTGCATCCACTAGCGCCGTGTGTGCGTGATTTGGAGACGTGCTCACGTCCAGCCAACATAACGTCCAGACACCCAAAGTTTACTGGTTTGGATCCGTAAAAAATCACGCACAAAAATGCGCATCGTACGACCGTTTTCGCGCAATCTGTGAAAAAATACGGCAATGCATTCGGACGACACTTTTTGACGGTCGCTGCGAAAAATGCGTTAGTCTGACCCTAGCCTTATCTCACTTTCCAAATCGGCTATTTGGTCCAGATTGTTCTCTTTTCCTGCCATTCTCCTGGTTTTCACCTTTCTCTGAACAACCCTGAGAGAGAGGTGAAAGCCAGGAGAACTGGCAAGAGAAGAGCACAATCTAGACCAAATAGCCGATTTGGAAAGTGAGATAAATGGGAGAATTTTTCTGATTTGGCTATTTTGACCTAGAATTTTCACTTCTCCAGTTATTCTCCTGCTTTTCACCACTCTCTGAATAACCCTGTGAATGTTTAATCCCGAGGTGAAAAATAACATTGCTTTAGATTTTTTTCAAACACCAGTTAAATGCAGCATATTAGGATGTTTTAGGGAAATTAATTCTCAAATCTCAATCAGAAGCAGACACCACTCCACCCTCAGTACAAATATTGTACAATGTATCAAATTGATTACCATACTAAAAACACCTGGTGTTATGCCCGTTTGTGAACAGAGGTCATTTAGAGTTGATAATCTTTCCACGTACACATTAGTTTTTAATTCAATTATCTAATAAACCGTTGCTTATAATATTCTGCAGTAAAGAGTCTCTCTATTTCTAGATTTTTTTAGTATTTTTTTAAGCATTTTCTATACTTTTTTAAAAATTTCTTTTTTTTTTAGAACCCGAACCGAACACGCACAAAAAGTTTGAAATTCGCGAACTTTCGAACTTCAAAGTTCGGGTCGAACTCCGAACCGTCCGAACCCGAACAGCTCATCCCTATCCGTAAACATGGATTCAAAAATAGTAAAGGCTATCTGATAGGTTTAAACATGTGTGTAACTATTGTCATGTGCAATGTACAAGTTTCTACAAGAAATGTAATGTATTCTACAGAATGTCCAAATGTTGTACTTGAAGAAGCTCCAGTATAACACACAGAAGACAATATTAAATGCAACATGTATATGTAACAGGTGATGAATTTGCTCGCTTCATTTGTACGTTTTGTTCCATTACCAATAGGACTCTTCCTATATGGTTAACTCCTTCACTATCAAGTTGTTTTCCATAAAACCACTGCCAGATCCCAGTGAAATTATGGGAAACAAATTTGCATAATACTTACATTGAAACTGTGCTTCAAATATAGCTTCAAATATCTAAAGCACATTTTCAAATGTATGCATTGTTTGACAGGGAGATGGCACTATCTGCTGGCCAACTAGCAATACTACATCTCCATAGTACTGCTTGGGATCGTTTTTATCTTCACACAAAAAAGAAATCTAAACTGTTTAAAATGTTTTGGCACCTTTGCTAACCTGCCCAAGGTTGAAAAACATTGTAGACACATTCTGGAGCCCATTTGCTAACAAGTTTTGTTTGCAGAAAAACAAATAGCTTGGCATTGCTCCAGTATTAGCCCACGCCGACTATACTTGATATTGGGGCACAGTAGGTGCCTTGCAGTTTGTCTTGGTAGTGAAGGGATTAATAGATTTTATTTTAAGACTAAATACACACCTTCCATACTCTCTCCTCTGGTACCAGTCTTAATTAAGAATGTGAAATGAGCTTAAAAAATCCCAGAACTCTCAGGAAGCTCACACAACGCACACACACACATCAATCACAGCCAGCTCACTCTCACACACATAACACATCACTCACAGACAGCGCACACACATCACTCAGCACACATACATCACTCATAGCCAGCTCACATACATCACTAAGGCTAGGGTCAAACGAAAGCATTTTTACACGCGAACGTAAAAAAGTGCGTCCGAACGCATTGACGTATTTTTTCACGGAATAGGCGAAAACGGTCATACGATGCGCATTTTCGTGCGTGATGTTTTACGGATCCAAACCAGGAAACTTTTTGCGTCTGGACGTTATGTTGACCGGACACTAGCAGGGTCTGACGTCTCCAAATCACACACACACACCGCTAGCGGACGCAGCGCACTCTGTACGTCCGTACTAGCGGTTCAGCGTTCTCGAAAAAATGCGTTCATTTTCCACTTGCGTTGCGCAGCCGGACTTTCGTGCGACCGTACTTCGTATATTGGCTGTCATTGCCCGTCATTTGCTGCTAGTGCGGCCGTGATTAAGTGCGCCAGAACGCACGTTAAAAATGCGCTGGTCTGACCCCAGCCTAACAGTCAGCTCACACACTCATATCAATCATTGCCAGCTCACACACTCACATACTGCCAGCTCAAACAAACATAGCTCACACTCACATGCATCACCCACTGGCAGCTCAAACGCTCACAGTCAGCTCACACACACTCACTTTACTGCCAGGCTGCTCAAACACATTCCTATGCCACGGACAACCCCACACTCAGTCCCATCTCACACACTGCACATTACAAGTGTAGCCCTGCACAGAGTCTTACGACATTCGTCACGCACATACATGCATATATCAGCATATTTGGAGAGGGGGTGGCAAAATGTATCTTCGCCTGGGCGCCCAAAAATCCTTGCACCAGCCCTGAGTGTAGAATCCAGGCTACACCCAATGCAAGGGAGAATATTATATCACAGGCTTACATAATCGGAAATACAACTCTTTGAAACTGCGAAATGGATAATTATAGGTAAACAACAACATCTGCCAAACAAAATCCACCCTAATGTTTTCTATTCTGGAGAGCTCCATGGTGTACAAGCATTAGGTTTAATTTAATCTATATTTAGATTTGGAAAATCACATTCGTAGGAATTTTCCTTTGTAGATTCAAAACATCATGAAAGCGTTATTGAATAGACAGCAGAGCTTCAAACTAAATTATAAAATATATATTTATGTATTAAATTTATTGAACATACATGTTGTCAACTTAGGCTAGGGTCAGACGAACGCATTTTCGCGTTGTCTGTGAAAAAGTGCATTCGAACGAATGGACGCATTTTTTCACGGAGTACGCGATAGCGGTCATACGATGCGCCTTTTCGTCCGTGATTTTGTACGGATCATCAATAAAACACTTTTTGTGTCTGGACGTTATGTTGGCCGGACATTAGCAGCGTCTGGCGTCTCCCAATCACGCACACACGCCTCTAGCAGACGCAGCGCACTCTGTACGTCCGTACTAGAGGTTTGACGTTCTAGAAAAAATGCGTTCGTTTGCCACTTGCGTTGCGCGGATGAACTTTCGTGCGGCCGTACTTTGTGTGTTCCCCCGGCATTGGACGTCATTTGCTGCTAGCACGGCCGTGATTTCGTGCGTCTAAACGCACGTTAAAACTGCTTTCGTCTGACCCTAGCCTAAAATGTGCATTTAGTAGATAGGGGATATTACTTTATATGCATAAAGGTAATTTTTGGCTGGCCAGTCAGTATTTATTTTTAATTGGTCTATATATGTATTATAGGACATGCTGAAATTAAATGAATTCCATCTAATCAATAACATACACTTTTGTTTTAGATTTTTCACATTACTAGTATGAAATGTCCTTTTAATCCCTTCACTGCCAGAATTATGTATTCACGATCATCAGCAGCAGCAGCAGCAGACACAGCAGCTCCAGAAGGTGCCCTTAATGTTTTAGCACCCTGGGCATGATGCATGTGCTAATACTTTTTAAAACCAACTGGGAATGTCTCTCACCTACCTTTCTCCTGCTGATCATGCATTGTGCTCAGAATTGTAGTAAATGCGTTTGGCCAGCAGATGGTGCCACCTACTTGCCAAATAGGTTATTACAGTAAGGAATAGGTTCTTACTGTATAATTAAAATGTATTTTGCAAACAACTGCTATTTCTTCACACGGGTCTATTCACTAAAGGTGAAATTGGCAGGAAAAGAGAACAATCTAGACCAAGTAGCTGATTTGGAAAGAGATAAAATGGGAGAATTTTGACCTAGAGTTTTCACTTCTGCCAATTCTCCAGAGTTTCACCTTTTCAGGGTTATTCAAAGAGAGCCACATTGGCTCTAAAAATTGCATCGAACAGTGAATTTCCCCATACGGGGCAATTTTGGAGCCTTTCGGCTATTCAAAAAGCAGGCAGTTTGCCAAATATTGTCAAATTGCCAGCGATATACAGTGCTGTTCGACGGCAGTGAACTCCCCATAGAGATGCAGTGGTTAATCTATTAGGCTGGTGTCAGACGAGCGTAGTGTTCACGTCCGTGATTGCGCCTAAAAGTACGTCCGTGATAGCATGAAAGAAAGCCCATTGGAACCCAACACATGAAGTACGTCCGCACTGAACTGCGGACGCACAACGGCCGCGGCCCACGGACGCAAGGCAGGCAAGAACGTACATCCCCTAGAACGGCCGCACAAAGTGTGCTGCGTCTGCAACGTCTGCATAGCTTTGTGTGTGAGTGATGGAACGTGGTCAGACCGACTGCATTTATACGTCCAGCATTTTTCACGGACAAAATGGTTTTGCTTTTTAATTTATTTTCCCTCCTACATCCATCAAAAAATAAACCTCAGTGAAAAAAACGGACTGTGTGGCCACTACTGTGTCTTCCGTACTGACGTACGTCCGTGTGCAAGGACGTACAGTCCGTAGAAATCACGCTCGTCTGACCCTAGCCTTAGAGAACACCGAACAGCAGTGAAATGTCAGTGAAATCCCTTGACTTTCAGTTTCTTTCAGCAGGTTTAATCAGGTGAATTTGTTTCAATGTAAAAAAAATACTCCAGTTTTCATTAAATATTTATTAAACCGTTTCTTCTTTTAATCTGCAGCAAAAAGTCTCTTTATTTATTTCTTTTAAGGTGTTTTCGGCATTTTTTGTGGGTTTTATTTTGGCCATGGTTTTTATTTTATATATATATTTTTTTTAAATAGCGTTTTTTTTTTTCTGGAACAGACCATTTTATTATTATTTATAGGCCCTTATATATTAATTCCAGGCATTTTGGTGGAGTAGTTTTTTTGCCAACAGCTTTAAGAAGTTGCAGTGTTTTTTTATTTTTTTACCCCGTTCGTTGGCTTGTCAGTTTTTCCAGCGTCTTTTTTCAAATGCGTTCGGCGGTTTTGCGGTGGATCATCGGGTGCGTTATTTATTTTTTTCCGGGGGTTTATGACATATCTATGATTTTTTTTTCAGTCATTTTTGCGGTGGTTTTTGCATTCGAATTGGCAATTTTGTGGCGGTCTTTTCAGATGCAGTTGGCAGGTTTTCCCTGCACTTCGGGGACGCTGCGGTGAATAGTGATTTTTCCGCAGGGTCGGGGAATTTGACTCCCCGTAGTCCGGGGAACAAAAGAGCGGGAGAGTGTGAATTTCGGTGCCCTTGAATAACCCTGCTAGTGAATAGATCTGACAGTGTTTTGTATGGAATATCAATTGGCAGTGAAGGGGTTAATTCTTGGTTGGTAGTGAATATGTACCCCACAAGCTAAATTGTTAACATAACACACTGATAACAATTTATAGACAGAGTTTGAAGAATCATTAATATAAACGGCTGCTCAGTATTTTGTGCTTTGGCAGATTTTTATTCAGGTCTAGATATTTTTTGTGGAATTGGTCATTTTTGCTTCTTCTCGCTTTAATTATATGTCTTATAATGTAATTTGCCATAATCCCAGCCACGCAGAACAGTAAAATATGTAAAACTATGTCTAGTTTAGATACATATTTTAAATTAGTTTTAGTTTAGGATGTCACATTATTATTATTATTATTACAGGCATTTATACAGCGCCAACATATTCCGTAGCGCTTTACAATAGGGGAGCACAAACAGGAGACGTACATGATACATAATAAAAAGATGACCCTGCCCATAGGATGACTGTTCAAGTAGTGCAGCACTTAGGCTAGGGTCAGACTGAGGCAGTGCGAACGCGCGTTCTGGCGCACATAATCACGGCCGCACTAGCAGCAAATGACGGGCAATGACAGCCAATATACGAAGTACGGTCGCACAAAAGTCCGGCCGCGCAACGCAAGTGGAAAATGAACGCATTTTTTCGAGAACGTTAAACCGCTGGTACTGACGTACAGAGTGCGCTGCGGCCGCATAGCAGCGTGTGTGCGTGATTAGGAGACGTCAGACGCTGCTAGTGTGCGGCCAACATAACGTTCAAACAGCCGGATTTCCCTAGACTTCTTTTCACCCCATCGTCATGAAATACGTCCAGAATTGCGCATCGTCTGACCACTTAAGCGTATTCCGTGAAAAAATGCGTGCGCACGCATTGACGTACATTTTGACGGTGGCCGCAGAAAATGCGCTCATCTGTCCCTAGCCTTAACCAAGTGCTCAGTCAGACATCCCGTGAGCTTACAATCTAAGGGACTGGGGTAAGTGAAACAGATAGGAGCAGAGGGAATGTAAAGATGGTTAGCAGGGCAGCATAGGAAGAACCAGAAGCCTGGGCTTAGTGAGAGTATTTAGAGAGAGAAGTGGAGACAGCTGGAAGAGAGACCTTAAGTTATGGACCTGCCCTGGGTTGGGTGGGACAGCAGAGGGGAAGGAGCCATGCAGTCTGTCTTGTGTGTATGCTGTGAATACAGTGAATAAGGTTATGAGAAAGGCACACTGTGTGACCATGCATGGGAGGGAAGGAGGAACAGAGGGTTTTTTCTAACAGAAATGGAGGGAGATTTTAAAATAAAGGAAAACATAAAATACAATTGCATAAATATGGCGGTCAGGAAAATAGGGTTGAGAGCAGGGGACGTCGTGATGGATCCGGATACCTTGATGCAGGTTTAGGGGCGCAGAGGGGAAGGAGCCATGCAGTCTGTCTTGTGTGTATGCTTGATGCAGGTTTAGGGGCGCAGAGGGGAAGGAGCCATGCAGTCTGTCTTGTGTGTATGCTTCATCTCCTCTGCTTTGTCAGCCATTATTAGGTCTGTGTATAGAAGGTCTTCTTTCTCTTCCATGTCTGAGACAGATTCCTTGCCTGAAAATCCAGCAGACCTGGTGGTTTTAAACCTTCCATATCTTTTTGGTATATTTCTCACATAATCTGCTGCCACCATGTATAAATGTTACAGATTATGAAATCTCCTCTCAGATCCAGCTGCAGCGCTATGGTAAATTAACAGAACATCTAATAAACAAGTTCTATAAAGTTCAGCTCTAGCTTCTAGTCAGTGTCTGACTTCCTGATTAACTACATGTAATAAAAGTAATTAATAACAAGATATGAGTCAGTTTAAAAAAAAAAACAATAAAAAACACAGATTTCTGACAGTGGTTTTATGCAAAAAAAATTGCTTAGCAGTGTTGTTAAACAAATGGACGATTCTCAGGTATTATTTTATTTTAAATCAAATTATAGTATAGTGCATACCATGATTAAAGAACAATTTGAGGCGTTTCTTGGAAGATAAATTGAGCTAATGGGTTCCAAATGTGTCAAGACATACATTCTAAGGCTAGGGTCAGATGAGCGCATTTTCTACGGACTGTGCGTCCGTGCAGTACGGACGTACTTACTGACTGACAACAAGGTAGTGGCCAAACAGTCCGTTTTTTTCACTGACGTATTTTTTGACTGATGTAGCAGGGAAAATAAATTACAATGAAAAAACATTCTGTCCGTCAAAAATGCTGGACGTATAAATGCAGTCCGTCTGACCACGCTCCATCACTCACACACAAAGCTATGCGGACGTTGTGGACGTGGCGCACTTTGTGCGGCCATTCTAGCAGTATTACGTTCTTGCCTAACCTGCGTCCGTTTGCAGCGTCCGTCATGCGTCCACACTTCTGTACGGACGTACTTCGTGTGTGGGGCTCCATTTAACACAATTGTATGCTATCACGGACGTACTTATGTGCGGCAACACGGACGTTAACACTGCGCTCATCTGACCCTAGCCTTAAAATGCATTCTCGGAAACGTTGCGATTTTCATTGCTGGACTTTAATGTCTTAACTTACAATACAAGTAATAGTCAGCAAACGACTTTACGAAACAAATTAATTTTGTTTCACTGTATAATTTGACTCAAATACTAAATCTGTGACAAAGCTTAAAATTTAACCCTAGCTTTTCTTTTAACAGCAAAATTTGATTAACTGGGGTTTTATTTAGTGATCCAAAATTCGAATTGATATCAACTATCGAATTGATATATGAAATTCGAATCGATTCGAAAGTTCAAATCGATCAAAAATGAAATAAAACGAAATACGAAATTCCAAAAATGAAATTTTAAAACGTAACGAAACTAAACTAAACAAAATAAATTTTTCAGCCATGCACATCCCTAATACGAACTATGTCTAGCCTTTCTGTTGTAATTGCTTATAAAATGTTTAGAGCAATTAACTTTTTCTGCCTATCACCTATTTAACCCATTCATTACCATGTGATTGCCCAAAAATCAACTGTCAGGAACCAGAGTGTTTTTTGGAAAATAATTTTTAATTAATTAGACAGTAAGAAATATTTGGGGAATATTCCCAATGTATTTCTTTCTGCAATAACCTATAGGGCAGGTAGATGTTGCCATCTGTTGGCCAAAAGTAATTACTGCAGTTCGAACTGCAGCTTGTGCCTCATTGCATCGACTGGGGAATGCTGGAAAGGTTTCCAGCATCCATTGGAAAGAATTTCATTTGCAAGCATACAACACAGCCCCAGATCATGTTATCACCTATTTAACCCCTTCAGTGCCATGTGATTTGCCAAAAATCCACTGTCAGGAACCAGAGTTTTTTTTTGGAAAATAATTTTTAATTAATAATTCAGTAAGAAATATTTTGGAATATTCCCAATGTATTTCTTATTGCAATAACCATTTTACTATGTGTCTGCATCACATTTACTGCATCTGACACAATGGCCACTTTTGCCTGTATACTGATAATGCAGACCCCGTGTGACTTTGTGTAAGATAAGGATATGCCATCTAGAGTTTAGAACCTTTTATTCCAACAATATTTTTGTGAAAGATAAATGTTTACATAAAAAATTAAAAAGGAATTAACTTTCTCAGAGCAATAATTTATGTGCTACGATTCTATTTTACCCTATATTTAATTGTTAACTTTGCATCCCATGTTTCAAATAAATGTTATGACAAAAATGTTTTCAACAAATCTCGATTGGTAGTGAAGGGGTTAAGGAAGGTTGCTCTTAACAAAAAAAATGTGTTTCTAATGTTTACCAGTGCAAAGTGCTTTTTACCTTTGTAATTATTATTTGCAGGGCTTTTTTTCAGAGGGTACTCGCCGGTAATCAGTACCGGCACCTCACCTCCAGCCCGAACTAACAGGATAAAGCATGATGCTCTTCCCTCCTCCTGCAGTGGCAGGCAGAGAATCGGAAGCGCTCGGCAGCATGTTGCTCCTGAACGCTTCCAATTGTCAGGAGTGTATGTAGGGACCGATAACCCCCTCTTCTCCCAGTAAGTGACAAGGGAGTAGGGATGTGCGTTTCGGGTTTCGGAATTTTGGAATTTTCACGAAATTTCCCGATTCGTGTTTTCAGATGCGGCCGAATTTCCGAAAAATTTTAGATCTGAAAATTTCAGATCCGAAATGTTTTCCGAGCCGAAACGAAATATTTTCGGATTTTTCGAATGGGCTTGAAATGTGTCAAACGAGAACAGATGTTCCGAAAAACGAAAATTTTCCGAAAAACGAAAATTTTCCAAAAACGAAAATTTTCTGAAAAACGAAATACGAAAAATGGTCTATATTCCGAAAAATGTGCAATTCCGAAAAACGAAAATTTCCGAAATTACGAAAAGTCGATACAAAAACCGAGCACAGTGACACGAAAATAAGAAAAATGGTCGAAATTCCGAAAAAAAAATGTACCCGAAAAACGGGCCGAACCGAATCGAATCGAAACCGAAATCGGTCGAAACGAGCCGAATCGAAAAGTTTAAAAATCCGAAAAATCGATCCGAATCGAACCGAAAAAAAAATCAGTGCACAAGCCTACAAGGGAGGGCTGGTTAAATAAAATCTCCCCTCGGTTTCTTCAGTGCCCCAGCTCTGGCAGATGTGTGTAAACATGCTGCACCCCCTCTCTCTGCAGCCGCTGAAACCTTGAACAGCGTGGGGAGGGGGGTGCAGCATGTTTACACCCATCTGCCAGAGCTGCGGATTGTCAGGCAAGCGATGTGATCAGAGGAGCTGGCACTGTAAGGCGGTACAGGTGGCCACCTTAGGCTAGGGTCAGACTGAGGCAGTGCGAACGCGCGTTCTGGCGCACATAATCACGGCCGCACTAGCAGCAGATGCCGGGCAATGACAGCCAATATACGAAGTACGGTCGCACAAAAGTCCGGCCGCGCAACGCAAGTGGAAAATGAACGCATTTTTTCGAGAACGTTAAACCGCTGGTACTGACGTACAGAGTGCGCTGCGGCCGCATAGCAGCGTGTGTGCGTGATTAGGAGATGTCAGACGCTGCTAGTGTGCGGCCAACATAACGTTCAAACAGCCGGATTTCCCTAGACTTCTTTTCACCCCATCGTCATGAAATACGTCCAGAATTGCGCATCGTCTGACCACTTAAGCGTATTCCGTGAAAAAATGCGTGCGCACGCATCGACGTACATTTTGACGGTGGCCGCAGAAAATGCGCTCATCTGTCCCTAGCCTAAAAGAGCGCAAGATCAGGAGGGGGTGGAAAAAAATAATTGGAATCCCTGGTCATAATAATCAGTTTTTCCCTGGGCGTGAGAGTAGTACCCCCACCTATTTTTCCAGAAAAAAAAGCACTGGTTATTCGCAATGTAATTCTTGGGGCAATACCCCATCTGCCCCTTAAACATCTTATGATTACAATTTGTGGCTATAGGGTCTATTCACTAAAGGGTGAAGTCAGGAGAAGTGAAAATTTTAAGTCAAAATAGCCAAAAAAGAAAAATTGTCCTATTTATGTCGGTTTCCAAATCGGCTATTTGGTCTAGATTGTTGTCTTCTCCTGAGTTTCACCTTTTAGTGAATAGACCCTTATCTCTCCACTTAGGTAAAAATATACTCAGGGGTTTTTAAAATCTCTCACAGCATATTTATGTGGTGTACACTGTAGTCATTGTTCTTAGTAAATACAATTTAAAGCAACATTCCATTATATATATACTTGCTAGGGTTGCGGTGGAGGGCAAACAATGAGATAAAAACCTCCATGCAATAACCAATAAGGTTTATTATTGCAGAAGCCACCCGCACATCACAGCAATTTAAGGAACTTCATCCCAGAGCTCCTGTGCTACATTCCCCATATGCAGCAAGGAACTCTGGGTAAGACATGCAAATGACATCTGTCTCACTTTTTTGCATCCTGGGTCTGTTTTCACACAAAACCCTTCAATCAATGCCATGCCATACTAGAGGACTTTTTTTTTCTTAGCAGAGATCAGGTTTATGCATATACATACTGTACATACACACACATACATTCACACAGTATATCCTCGAGACTATTTTTAATGTAATTTATTCTTGTAGATTACATTGTTGTTATTACTATCATGTGTATGTAGGTTTAACAGAAACATGAACTGACATAAATTATTCTTATTTTATATTAACATATATATATATATATATAATCTTTTCTAGATTTATCTGCCTTTGTTGTTATGTATGTATCATTTATAATCTGGATTGCCTGTAGGAGGAGTAAGAGGATAATTTATACATTACCAAATGCAATAGTCAGTCTAAGAAAGAATAGGCAGACTAGAAATAATATCACAATATAAATGTGACATTCCAGAAAACAAAGCTGCAAAATGTTATTTTACATAATAATATTTTATGTATTATATAGCTTCGGTGCACTTTTTAATTTTTTTTTAGCTCTGAATCATACCATGAAGTATAAAAAACAGTATCACCCATTCCAATGGTGTTTTCCTTTTACATAGCAACCAAGACCACCAGTGGACAGTAGAGCAAACAAAAACACCATAGATATTTTTTATTTTAGGATTTAGCTCAAATAAATAAATACTGACGAGATGACTCGGATGAGATATTACTTATATGGAATAGTTATATTTAAATTTTATTTTTAATATTTTCATATGCAAGATTATTTGTATGCCAAAAATAAACATTAAAAATGTGTCTTATAAAGAGCTCTAGATCAAAGTCCCAATAATAACATATTTATTCTGCACAAAGTGTCAGTATCAACAATTAAGGTTCTATAAAATAAGTTAACATGGGCCGTGGTTTATTAAAACGTTTTTTTTTTTTTTGAGCAAGTATTTTACCAGGAAGGATACATTGAGATTTCTCTCGTTTTCAAGTATGTCCTGGGTGGTGAGAATGTACCTGTCACTGAGAACCAAGCACAGTACATAAGAGACGGGTCTCAGGCTGCTAGACGAACTAGTTTAATATGGGAAAAACCCAAAGGAAAAAATCGTGACGTTTCGGCCTCAGACGGCCTTAATCATACATACAGAATGAACCAAACACCTCTCCTTTAAACATGTGTAAACCAATCCGATATCCTTTCTCATTATTCAACAGGTGCATGTCATTGTCCAATCTGTAACACGAATAGTGATTCCTAAAAAGTAAATATGCAAAAACGAAAATAAAAAAGAAAGAAGAAAGAAACCATACAAACAACCCATATAACAAAATGGGCATATAACTATATATGAAGAGTTCATACACTAGCGCATAAGATTACAGCACGCCAAAGTGGGGGCTTATAGCAAATAAACCAAGGGAACTAAGAACGTCATGAAAATGAACATGCAGCCATATAAAGTGAACAATAAAAATAAAAAAAGATAAATAAAAATAACAATAACAAATGTGCTCTACGTCAGGGTAGGGCCCACTAATAACAGTGGTGAAGATTAAATTCCCTATTGAGGCCCCTAGGCCATAATGTATCTAATCTGTGTATCCAACGTTTTTCCTTTTGCTTTAACAATTTAATCCTATCTCCTCCTCGTCGTAAGACTGGGACATGGTCTATAATCTGAAACCTAAGTTGTGAGACATTATGTGTATGTTCCAAGTAATGTTCCGGTAACGGCAAATCAATCCGGCCCGTCCTGATGGTAGACTTATGTTTAGACAAACGTTCTTTCATTTTAGTCGTGGTTTCACCCACATATAATAAGCCACAAGGGCACTTCAATACATAGACCACAAACGATGAATCGCATGTGTAAAAGTCCCGAATCCAAATTTTATCACCCGTATGAGGATGCAGTAAAAAGTCCCCCTTAATTACCGCATTACACGAGGAACAACCGAGGCATGGAAATGTGCCTCTTTTGGGAATACCCAGAAATTTTTGCTGTTTTACCTTCAAAGGGCCAATGTCAGCTTTAATTAAATGGTCTCTAAGATTACGATTACGTTTGTATGCAAAAATAGGGGGATTATGAAAAAAAGGGATCTCTCTATAAGCTTATAGAGAGATCCCATCCTTTTTTTTCATAATCCCCCTATTTTTGCATACAAACGTAATCGTAATCTTAGAGACCATTTAATTAAAGCTGACATTGGCCCTTTGAAGGTAAAACAGCAAAAATTTCTGGGTATTCCCAAAAGAGGCACATTTCCATGCCTCGGTTGTTCCTCGTGTAATGCGGTAATTAAGGGGGACTTTTTACTGCATCCTCATACGGGTGATAAAATTTGGATTCGGGACTTTTACACATGTGATTCATCGTTTGTGGTCTATGTATTGAAGTGCCCTTGTGGCTTATTATATGTGGGTGAAACCACGACTAAAATGAAAGAACGTTTGTCTAAACATAAGTCTACCATCAGGACGGGCCGGATTGATTTGCCGTTACCGGAACATTACTTGGAACATACACATAATGTCTCACAACTTAGGTTTCAGATTATAGACCATGTCCCAGTCTTACGACGAGGAGGAGATAGGATTAAATTGTTAAAGCAAAAGGAAAAACGTTGGATACACAGATTAGATACATTATGGCCTAGGGCCTCAATAGGGAATTTAATCTTCACCACTGTTATTAGTGGGCCCTACCCTGACGTAGAGCACATTTGTTATTGTTATTTTTATTTATCTTTTTTTATTTTTATTGTTCACTTTATATGGCTGCATGTTCATTTTCATGACGTTCTTAGTTCCCTTGGTTTATTTGCTATAAGCCCCCACTTTGGCGTGCTGTAATCTTATGCGCTAGTGTATGAACTCTTCATATATAGTTATATGCCCATTTTGTTATATGGGTTGTTTGTATGGTTTCTTTCTTCTTTCTTTTTTATTTTCGTTTTTGCATATTTACTTTTTAGGAATCACTATTCGTGTTACAGATTGGACAATGACATGCACCTGTTGAATAATGAGAAAGGATATCGGATTGGTTTACACATGTTTAAAGGAGAGGTGTTTGGTTCATTCTGTATGTATGATTAAGGCCGTCTGAGGCCGAAACGTCACGATTTTTTCCTTTGGGTTTTTCCCATATTAAACTAGTTCGTCTAGCAGCCTGAGACCCGTCTCTTATGTACTGGATGAGGATGGTGGATTGTCGGCGTCCCTACACACGGTGACTCGGCGCTAGATACTGTGGGCTCCCGCTGTTCTGGAGATTGCGGCGTTCGTATTTACCTGAGAACCAAGCACATCCAGTAATATTACTCCACTGGACCACATACCCATACAACTCAGAGATACAAACACATACATAGCTACTGTATATATACACACACACATACCATTTAGGGGAGGCACGCTCAAACTAGGCTATTCCCAGACTTCTTAGTAGGCATCACAAACTAGTGGGTAATTTATGTCCTTTAAAGAATTATTTTTTCAGGTTTTTTTCTGTGTACCTTATATGGAACCGGAGATCCAGGGGTTCAAATGTTCAAAGGTCTTCTTTATAACCTACAATGGGTTTGCAGCTTGTGGGGGGGGAATGCTCCTTGTGCCTCCTTTCTTGATTTGCCAGTGATATGACTAAGCCATGACACATGTTTAATCTTCCATTCACAGAGCTCGGACTGAAATATGGAGAGGAGAGGAGAGGTGGGCAGTTCAAATCATAATTCTGTACAAACAGATGTATTTAACCCCATAGTGACCAGGTGGTTTTACAATTGTCAGTCCGAAAGTGCCCACTGCTGTTTTTACGTTTCTGCACTGTTTGTGTTTAGCTCTAATTTTCCTCTTACTCTTTTATGCAACCCACACATATTATATACCGTTTTTCTCGCCATTAAATGGACTTTATAAAGAAACCATTATTTCCATCATTTCGTATAATCGACTATAAACAAATTAGAAAATATAATGAAAAAAATGAAGAAATTTTTTTTTTTTTAAATTTAACGACTTGGCTGCTAAGGACGTGCTCCTGCCAAATGCACCTCCTATGCTATGGACGCGCTGAGCGTGCCCTAGCACAGGAGGCAGCAATCAGCCGGGATTCCTGGCCCCCCGGTGCGGGCTGACATCTTGCATGTCAGCCCAGCACTCCGGGACCCCGGGGGGAAGATAGATGTCATTGCGACGGCGTGATGACATCTATTTCAGGCGCCCCCCCTGCGAGTGCGGAAGGGAGTTGCCTGAAAGGGTTCGCTGGGGTCCAGCAGCTAAAGGTAGGCACGGTTTGGAAGGGCACAGCCTGCCCTTCCAAACCGTGCCTTGCTTTAACCCCTTGGGTGCCGGATCACGATTCGACGCCGAATCGTGATGCTCTCCCGGAACTGGCCAACATCTTGGATGTCGGCCAAGCTTCAGGGAACTCCCCCTGACAACTGCCGTCATAGCGCGATGATGTCAGTCCTTCAGGGTTGTCCAAAGAGATTCGAAAAGTCACCGCACGTTCGGTGACTTTTCGTTCTCTTCAATTCGGTTCCTTTTGCCGATTGCATTTCGGTGACCCTGCGGTGTATTCAGCAAACAGCAAAGGGTCCCCGAATTGCAGGGAAAAGCTGCCGCAAACCCGACGAAAACTAACCGAATGCTCGCTGAAAACAAGCAAAAACATCTGGATTAACCTTCGAAGAAGCCGAACAGGAGCCGAACAGGAGCCGAACAGGAGCCGAATCACACAGAGCCGAAGCAGCTGTGACGTAGAGGAGGCAGTGAATAAATTAGAAAAACCATTTGTATGAATCTGGGAAAATGAAACGCTGTTTGCAAAGAAACTACTAAGCGAAAATGTCTGAAATTTTCACAGGAGGTCCAGGGAATGATAATAAAGAGGGCTGTTACAAAAAAAATAAGCAAACTGAAAAAAAAAAAAAAAATCGGACTTTTAATTTTTTTTTAAAAAATTCAGAAAAATGCTTAAAGTATCCTAAAAAATCTATAAATAAAGAGACTCTTTGCTGCAGAATTTTATAATGAACGGTTTATTAGATCTTGAATTAAAATGGGAATATTTTTAACATTGAAGTCTATGGGATTCTCCTGAATAAATTTGTCGAATTAAACCACCGAATGGCAGGGCATTAGGGGAACCTTTCACTGCTGGTTTGTGTTCTCTGAATAGCCGAAGCAGTGCTTTTTCATGGGGATTTCACTGCCCTCGAACAGGGACCGAACAGGCACCGTATGTGCAGGCAATTCGACAGGATTTGGCGAATTGCCTGCTCTCTGGATAGCCGAATGGCCAGGAAAGGTAACCGAACGCTGATTTTCAGCGTTCGGTTACCTTTCTCAAGCAATTCGAATCTCTTTGGATAACCCTGCTTGAGTTAACCCCTAGTTGCCACCAATGGTGGAGATAGGGGGTTCCAATGAAGCTAGGGGTTAATGTTTGGTATTGTTAGATCGGCCAGAGCATGGCCTTTCCAACGATACCAAACATGACCATGTAAATGTTAATAAAAAATAAATACAAACTAAAAATCAAAATTAAAAAATATATAAACAAGTTATTTTTTTTGTTTTGTTAAAGCAGCAATATTGTTCCCATTTCAATTAAAATGTGAACAATGATGCTGCACTAACGATTTTTGTATGCCGTGCGTTTGTTAAAAATCGCGTAATTTTCCACCCAAAAAAATGACCCATTTCTAATTTTTTTGACAAGCGCACCCCATAGAAAATATAACCGCAAATGATTGAATGTTAAAATGTTCAAAAAAAAAAACACTTTACACATTGAAAATGTTTGAAAATTCAAATTTTATTGCATTTTTTGTTAAAATATACAGACAGGACATGACGTATACATGTAATAATATAATAATGATATATTATGAATCTGCCGGAAAGAACAATATATGATATGTCTGGGTCATATAATAAAATAAGGCTTCAAAATGCGCTTAAACATGATGAGCGAAAGCAGTTAAAAAATGAGCTTCGCACACAGGCGTGAAATGCCTCAGCAGCAAAAGGGTTAATCCCCAAAATCTACAACCTCCAAAAAAGACCCTGGCTAAATAGTTTCGAAACTTTAGAAATTATAAATACATAATTTATACATGTTTTTCCTTTTTAACACCTTCACTGCTGAGCCTTTTCACCTCTGTGCATTGAGCTCATTTTGACTTTTTTATGCGCATCATGTTTAAACGTCAATTGAAGCCCTATTTTATTTATTAAGAGGTTAATCTGAAGATAATAATTTCTGTATTACTATCTGTAACATTTGTGCGTGTTGTACAAATCTAAATTCACATTTGATTTTGTTTTGACATACAATTATATAGCCCCCTGTGAAAATGGTAAAAACAAAATATACTCAATGCGTCAAATATCCTGAAACAACTTTGAGATTTGGAGAGTTCATTGATAACTAATATGATTAATACAAAGTCATCAAACAGCATAATGAAAGTGATTGATGGAAGAATGTAACAGTCATTAATAATCCTGGATAAACAATAATAGAAATAACGATGCAAGTGATAATAAGAAAACAACATTACTCATCAGATTCTGGGAAATCATTCTGTCAGTCATTGAGGACTAATAGGGCCACTTTTTGTGGTATCGCCCATGTGACTTCCCACTCACCTGCGCAGTTAGACACTAATAATTGCAAAAAATCTGCTGTTAAGGCTAGGGTCAGATGAACGCATTTTTCGCGTCGTCCGTGAAAAAGTGCGTTCGAATGAATGAACGTATTTTTTCACGGAATACGTGATAGCGGTCATACGATGCGCATTTCGGTCCGTGATTTTGTACGGATCATCAATAAAACACTTTTTGCGTCTGGACGTTATGTTGGCCGGACATTAGCAGCGTCTGACGTCTCCTAATCTCGCACACACGCCGCTAGCGGATGCAGCGCACTCTGTACGTCAGTACTAGCGGTATCATGTTCTCTAAAAAATGCATTTGTTTGCCGCTTGCGTTGCGCGGCTGCACTTTCGTGCAGCCGTACTTCGTATATTGCCCGTCATTGGCCAATGGCCATCATTTGCTGCTACTACGGCCGTGATAAAGTGCGGCTGCACGCGTTCGCACTGCGTTTGTCTGACCCTAGCATAAATGTTTGGGATAGAATAATGTTAACTCTGTGACTAGGCATCAGAATGTATACAGACTCATACTAATGCTAAACATGTGCAACATGATTTATTAGTACATGGAAAATAAATTCCAACACATAAAATAGCCATAGTAAATTATTAGTGATTTATAACTAGGCATAGTAGGCATGTAAAAAAAAAAAAAAATCCCTTTTATTTTTTTAACAATTTGCACTCATTTAGACGCCTGGTTCTGTGGAGCTCTAAGGGCTAGAGAGACATATGAGTTATCATTGGAAAGGCCAGATTATGGCCTTTCTAGTGATTCCAAACATAATGTTAGATTTATGTAAAAATAAAATATCAAATAAAATATTTTTTCTTTTTCTCTAATACAGCACAATTATAAAGTGAACAGTGATGCTGCAATAAATCACCTTCTCATTTGCTTTTACACATAAAACAAACAATGCCATCACACTAACACAACTAAGACAACTGATTCTGCCCCTTTTGATCTGAGTACAGAAACTTTTTAAAAAAAAATTTACAATGTTTTTTTTGTTTTGTAAAAAAAAATTAGTTTACTCCAAAACAAAAAATGTGAAATATTTTTTTTTTGTTGGGGGGGGGGGGGCGCGCTCCATATTTCTGTGCCTACAGGCTCCTGAGATGCAAATCCGGCACTGGACATTTATTGAGGATACACAACGTTTCGGTCTCCCAGACCTTTCTCAAGCTTCTCATTGAACTGTATACTGTTTTTTCTGAGTGCAGGTCCCTACTGTGAATAACTGTCTGCATCTATTTGTGACTTTTTGTGCTATTGTCATTCCGACGGTGAGTGTATGTGAGTATTTGTCTGTGTGTTTCCACTTATTTGTGAATTTGAGTTGTTGCACTTTTGTGTGCCGATGTGTGAGTGTTTGTGTATGTTTGGGAGTGTCTGCATGTGCATGTGTAAGAGTCTGATCTATCCTAACACTATTATTAGTTTGCCAACTACTACCTCATTAAATTGGTTCTCCTTGCCTCCCTGATAGTCTATAATACCTATTATTACTACTTATTATTTTTTAAATGCCAACACATTCTGCAGCGCTGTACAAAAGGTACAATGGGTAGAGACAAGACAATTCTACAATACATACAGGAGGCCGGTCAGTATTCCTGCAAGCAGATACAAGAGAACATGATGGCCCTATTCCTATGGAGACTTACAATCTAGATGGGTGAAGGGGTGAGATGCAAGGATGAGATGCTGATTCAGAGAGATGAGGACGGTTATTGGGTAGGTTGGACATTTTGTTACTGAGTCAGGTGGTCGGCTTCCTTAAATAGAAGGGTCTTTAGGGAACGTTTAAATAAAGCCTGATTGACAGTCTGACATTGCGTGGAAGTGCATTCCATAGGGTCGGTGCCGCACGAGAAAAGTCCTGCAGTCTGGCATGTGAAGAGGTAAAGATGGAGGATGCCAGGAGCAGGTCATTGTTGGATCTTAGGGGGTGAGCTGGAGTGTTTTTGATTAGTGAGGACAGGTAGTGAGGGGCGGCGTTAGTGAGAGGTTTGTAGGTCAGGGTGAGTAGTTTGATTTTGATTTTGCTGTGGATGAGGAGCCAGTGTAGGGATTCACAGAGAGGAGCGGCAGAGACAGAGCGAAGGGTGAGATGGATAAGCCGGGCTGTTGCAGATGGACTGCAGGGCGGAGAGGTGTTAGAAAGGCCAGTCAGGGTGTTTTTGCTGTAGTCCAAGTGGGAGATTACAAAAGAGTGGATAAATTGCTTGGTGGTGTTGGAAGTCAGAAATGGATGAATTTTGTCGATATTGCGGCAAGATGAGAGTGATTGGATGCGGGGGCTGAAGGAAAGACTGGAGTCAAGAGTCCCTATTATACCAAATGGGGGCTACAATTAGAGATATTTGTTGGTGTTATTGTGGTGGTACCGGCTCATGTATACATATGTGGTGGGATTGTCCTGTAGCTCAACGTTACTGGTCGGTAGTGCACGCCGAGTTTCAAAAACATTTTCGGCGTCAATTTTCTATGGACCCTTGGGCGTACCTCTTGTCTCGTCCTCTACCTTTCCAATCTCCTACAGAACAGATTTTGTTTAATAGAATGGCCTTTGCAGTTAGGCGTACTATGGCAGTGACATGGCGTCAAGATACCCTCCCGTCTTGGAACACAGTGGTTGAAGTTAGTTTATGCTAGACTTATGGATGAGTTTTCTGCCAAAGTCAAAGATACTCTTTTTTTTCTCATCAAAAGACATGGCTATTATGGGATGAATATATGTTTGGTCTTTCTTGAAAAAGTAAATGTATGCATGTGCCAAGTGTGGGCCCCCAGATCCAAAGGGGCGCCGAGATATTGAATTTCAAAGTCAGCCGACCCTCCAGGGGGAAATAATATATCATCTAATTAAGATAGGATTTCTCCTCCCCCTCCCTTTTTGTTTTTTGTGTTGCGTTGTTTGCTCCCCGTATTATTCGGGAGTATTCGTTATAGGAAAATTAAATTGTAGGGTGGAACTTTATCTATTTGTATATTGTTTTATACTGTGTGTTATATGTCTATGGATATGTGTTACTTTAAATAAAGAATTTAAAAAAATAAAAGTCGCTGTGAGGCAGCGGACTAGGGCTGAGGGGAGGATGGTGATACCATAATGTTTAGTTTGTAGAGGGTGGGTGGTAGCAAAATGCTTGTCACTTGTGTAGACAAAAAACCTTGCACTGGCTCTAGAACTGAATTCATGTAACTGAGGGGTGAGGAGTTCTGCTTGGCTGTGGGATTTTGTTGGTGCTGGGGGAAAAGTGGAAGGACTAAGATCAACTTAGAAAGGGATAGAAGAATACAGAAGACTTGATTGTTAACATGAAAGACGTATCAGGTATATTGTTACCAACAATTTTTTGGAATGTCTTTTGAAAGGATTGAAGTGGATCACTTGAGCAGTAAAAGCTGGGTGGAGTAGAGGTAACATCACTGCTCTGCTTGGAGAGAGCATGTGGAGTCATGGGTTCAATCCTGACAAGCACCTTTCCAGTAAGTGTCCTTGGGCAAGACACCTAACGGTACATACTCACCACCCAGGACATACTTGAAAATGAGAGAAATCTCAATGTATCCTTCCTGGTAAAAAAAAATAAAGAATATCCCTGTAAAGGTTTTCCCTTAAAATGTTACGGACATTTGAAAATTATGTTGTGATTATTGTTATCCATTATTAATTATTTCCCTTAGAGGGATGCACTATACTAAAAACAGGGGGAGGAATTAATTATTAACATCTAATTTTAAGTTTGCCTTTAGGGTGACATGTTTAATTTAAGATTATGACTGACATTAGCCTTCCTAAAAGTTCAGATGGGTTGTGGTGCCATTCACCCTAGCGAGAAGAGACACTCTGTGATATTGTTTGGGCTTTGGACCATGAGAAATAGCTATTATTATACTATTATTATGTATTACTCCCCATGCGTGAGGCAACAGTTAGAGGCAATCCTGAGCTGATAAAGTAATATTGTATACTGATATTATGTACATTAATGCTGCTCAATATTATTAGAATCATTGCAATAACACTCATAACTAATTCAAGAAAGTTAAAAAAAGGGGGCGTGGCCTGACTCCGTTCGATGGTGGACGTGTAGCGCCGGAGCTCCGCACTAGAGACCCACTAAACACGAGGAAAAACGACTCACAGTAAGCGCAGCTGCAGCACAGGACCGGGGGAACCAGTGGAGCACAGTATGTCCTCCCGCAGCGGTACCAAAAAAGCGGGTTCCGCCGACTTTTTCGCGCCGAAGAGCCAGAAACAGCGCGGCATTGGGGCCTCCCAAGATGGCGGCGGCTCAACCTCCTCGTCCCCACGTGCATCGACCTCCCCCGCTGAAGACAGCTCAGGGATTGACGTGGTGACGGCCAAACTAGCACCTATGCTGGCAGCCCTTTCTGATGCATTATCGAATCGCCTAGACAGCGTGGCGGCGGACATTAAAAAAGATATCAAAGAAATAGGAGACCGCACAGACAGATTGGAAGCAAAGATGGCGGAATTTGCAGGGACACATAATGTTCTGACAGAACAAGTGGAGGATTTACAATCTCAACTTCTGGGGGCACTTACTAAAATTGCGGACTTGGAGGATAGATCACGTCGCCATAACTTGAAAGTGAGAGGTATCCCAGATTCGATATCAGCTCATGACCTTCCGGATTATGTTACTGAACTATTTCAACACCTCCTGCCTGAAGCCACCTCGGATTCCCTCCTGTTTGACAGAATTCATCGACTTCCTAAACCACCGTCAGCTCCGGCTAAGGCGCCTAAAGATGTCTTACTCGTCTTCACTATTATAACCTCGCGAGGACATATTGCGTGCCCTGAGACATCCTGAGGCTTTATCCCCGACCTACGATCATATTGCTATCTTTCCGGACCTGTCTCGCACTACCCTCCAACACCGGCGCAACTTTAAACAAGTGACAACGATGCTCCGTGATCGCAGTATCGCATACAGGTGGGGCTTCCCAACCAAACTGTTGATATCTCGCAACAGTGTTTTCCACTCGGTGACTTCCGTATCGGAGGGCATGCAACTCCTGAAAGATTGGGGAATGGAACTGTTACCCCTCCGTCACAGCGGCAAGATCCTCCATCCCGACTTGACCCGGAGTGGCACAAGAAGAAAAAGTGATTTGCTCTATGCTATTGATGTCTTGCGAATCTTCGGATTGCCACGTGCTTTGGGCAGAGGAAGAAAGTTCTCGGGATATTTCATCGTCTTTACGGTATCGTATTTCGCCGAGTGTGCCTCCAGGGTACTTTTTTTTTTCTGTTGGTCTTCCATGTTCCCATACACGTGACCCAGGTTTCGGGACTGTGGTAGCAGCTGGAGTTGATGGGTCCCGCCGTGCGCAGCACGGCGCTGCTTTTTGTTCCTCCATCCGGGCGTTCTGTTGGGTTCATTTTTTGACCCCCCACTCTCGCTCTTTTTTCGGAGTATGAGAAGTACACCCGCTTCTCGGGGCTTCTCAAGAGAGATTGTCTCTTTGAGACATGTACATAGTTTCTTCAACACCACTGTGGTGTTTTTTTGTTTTTTGTTTCTATGTTGTTTTCTTTTTTCCTCATCGCCATTCACTGACTGTTCTCAAACACGCTCGACCCGAGCCATGTGGGCTGCTTTGTTTGTCCAAAATGTGAATTGGGGGCTCTGTTGGCCCAGGAACCGTATACAGTTTTTGGTCTCAATTGTATGAAACTTATGTCCTTCAACGTTAGGGGCTTAAACGCTCCATTTAAAAGACATGCATTATGCTCAGAGATAAAACGGGGAGACCCAGATATGGTGTGTCTACAGGAGACGCACTTTCGTAGATTGTCTCACCCTTTGTTGCAGGTACCTCGCTATACCACGCAATTCCACGCTACGGGCCCCACCAAGTCTAGAGGGGTGTCTATACTACTGCATGATAGAATGTCTTTTCAACTTCACAGAAAGCTGAGTGATCCGAAGGGCCGCTACCTTATCTTAGTGTGTACGATTAATCAGAAATTGTTCACTATATGTAATATCTATAGTCCTAACTCATCTCAAGTATCGTTTCTTAAACATGTACTGCTCAAAATGTTAACAGTATCAACTGGCGAGGTGATTGTGATGGGCGATTTTAATGTTTGTCCAGATTCGCTTCTAGATAGGTCAGCCGCCTCATACGCACACATTAGAAAACAATGTAGGGAATTGACGGACCTTCTGTCTCATTTTAATCTATATGATGTGTGGAGGGTTTTCCATCCGGGCGAGAGAGGATATACTTTGTTCTCTCCACCTCACAATTCATATTCCAGAATAGATTTTTTTTGCATAAGAGGTTCTTTACTGCCTTCTGTTCGTGACTGCGACATCTCGAGCTTCACGCTGTCTGATCATGCCCCAGTATTCTTGACGCTAGCAGACGACTTCCAGGTGTTTAGCAGGCCTCCTTGGCGCCTCAACGACTCTCTTTTGGGCGATCCAGAGATATTAGCGGACCTGCAGTCCTCACTTGACAACTACTTCTCGGAGAATAAAGATTCTTCCTCGGATCCGACTATTCTCTGGAGAGCTCACAAGGCAGTTATGAGAGGGGTGTGCATTAGATGGGCAGCTATCAGGAAGAGACAACATATCGCAGATAGACTGGAGTTACTGACCCGTATAGACGCTTTGACCAAGGCCAACCAAACCCACCCGAATCCAAGCACGGCTCGGGAACTGGCCAAAGCGGGAGCGGACCTGACCGACCTAGACAGTACAACACATTTCTACGCATTACAACGCCTTAGAGCAAATAGATATTCGACCGCGAATAGGGTGGGACACTCGTTGGCGCTCCGCCTCCGTACTCTTCAGCAATCAACCAGAACGTCCTTTTTGTTAAATAACCGAGGGGAAAGGATATATAAACCACAGGACATAGCGAACGAATTTGCGACATACTATCGGCTCTATATAATTTAAGAGACGGGACCGCAGGCCCAGGACCTTCGATATCGGATATACGAGGCTATTTAGACAAAATAAACTTACCGACTCTATCACAGACACAACGTGCCTCTTTGGCTTCCCCTATAACATGCGAGGAAATCGCGGAGGTGATTACGTCCCTACCTAAAGGCAAGGCTCCAGGCCCCGATGGGTTCACGTCCACTTATTACAGAACTTTCCATCAAACGCTACTTCCCCATATCCATGGCTTGTTTACCACTGCGATGGATAGTGGGAACCTCCCTTCTGAGCTACTTGGTGCCGCAATAGTCACCCTACCCAAATTAGGTAAACCCCCCACTAGTTGTCAAAACTTTCGACCAATCTCTCTGATAAATGTAGACCTTAAAATATACACTAAGATCCTGGCGAATCGCTTGGCATTGACTATCACGAGTTTGATCGGGATGGATCAGGTCGGATTTATACCCGGCCGTCAGGGTCCGGATAACACTCGTCGACTACTCAATCTCATTCAAGTGCTTACTTCGTCTTCTACGCCTGGTCTCATACTGTCATTGGACGCGGAAAAGACGTTTGACCGAGTGCATTGGGGTTTTATGTCAGAGGTGATGGCAAAATTCTCTATCCCACCTGAGTTTGTTAAGGGGGTTTTTCGGTTTATGCTTCTCCGTCTGCCACGGTACGTTTTGCGGGATTCCATTCTCGAGCATTTCCTATCACGAACGGCACAAGACAGGGCTGCCCGCTGTCTCCACTACTGTATGCGCTCGTCTTAGAACCTCTGGCTCAGATGATCAGGCAGTCCGATGACGTAAGGGGCATAGAGGTGGGTCCGCAGACACACAAATTAAACCTCTTTGCTGACGACGTCCTCCTTACTTTGACATCCCCTAAAACTTCCTTAGAGGCTCTGACTAACATATTGCACGAATATGGTACATTTTCATATCATAAGATTAATTTTTCCAAGACTCAGGCGCTGCCAGTTAATATCCCAGAGGACGTGCTGATTACACTAAAACAGGAATTCTCGTTTGATTGGAGAACTAAATTTCTCACGTATTTGGGTATCAAGCTAGCTCTTTCGGCTCAGGTCTTATTTGATATTAATTACGGAAAGTTGCTAATAGAAATTAAATCCCTATTGCGGTCTTGGCACCCCCGACGATTATCGTGGTTTGGTCGCATTGCGGCGGTGAAAAATGACGATACTACCGAAAATTTTATATGTTTTTCGCCGCTTCCTATTTTTATACCTCGAGCGTTTTTTTCTACTTTGCAGGGAGTGGTTAATGCCTTCCTATGGAATTATCGGCGCCCCAGAATCAAATTTCCTGTCCTCTCACGCCGAATCGAGGGGGGTGGATTAGGGGTACCGGATTTTGCAAAATAGCCGAGCTGTCCATGTTGCAGCGATGATAGTGTGCCTGGGCTATGCCTCCCGTCCTCAATGGGCGGTTATGGAAGCCATTACTCTGACCCTCACGATTTAAGGGTACTGTTATGGGTTCCCCCTCCGAATAGACCAAGGGGGATGTTCACATCTCTGTTTGCTACAACGACCCTCTCCTTGAGAATATGGGACAGTATGTTCCTGAAGATATCGGGGACGGGCCCCGTATCAAGAGCGGCACCACTGAGGATGTTTCAGTATATCCTTCCCCATTTTAATGCGCAATGTTGGGCGACGAAGGGGGTTTTCAATTTGTGCCAATTAACAGATAAATGCGGGGTATTGGAATTTGCGTCGGTACAATCTAAATTTCACCTGCAGGACTCTTATTTTTTATCTTATTGCCAATTGCGTTCATACTTGAGGACTCAGGGATTCACAGCATTCTACTCGATCCATAAACCGCCCTTGACGTTAATTGAATCCCTGGGTGTCTCCCAATTGCTACCGAAAGGCTTAATCTCCATCGGCCTCAATGCAATCATGAAGGACAGGGAGCTACCCTTGTGGCGGTATCATTCTGCGTGGGAAAAAGATCTGAAACGTTCCATTGAGCCAGAATTGTGGGCAGCTGTGTTCCGTAGAGATGTGGGGGTGTCTAGAAACGCGACTCTCCTGGAAACAAGTAGGAAGGTTCTCTACCGATGGTACTGGACGCCGGATAAAACCTCTAAATTCGCTTCGTCCTCTTCCTCAGTATGTTGGCGTTGTAGTTCACAGACAGGTACTTATATGCATATCTGGTGGCAGTGCCCTCTATTGATTCCCTTCTGGACTATGGTGGTGGAATTTGCTACGGCAGTGGTGGGTACTCCTATTCCTATGGATCCCGGATTCATCTTGGTGGGACTGGGAGGCCCCAGTTAACTAGGCAACAGTCCAGAATGACATTTCATATTATGTCCACCGCATTACTGCTGATAGCACAGAGATGGAAATCAGACACGGTCCCATCTATGGGGCTCCTTAAGACGTACATGACTAGAGATAGGACTTATGACAGCAGGGCTATAGAGTTTCTCTCGGTGACCCCCCCTAAACAGGACCCATGGGAATTGTGGGACATATATCTAGTGAAACAGTGTGTGCATGGAGGGGTGCATAGGCCCGTGGATGGGGAAGAGGCGAGCGTCTCGGAAGTTAACAGGTGACCCGGGTATTCTGCGAATCGAGGAATTAGTTAATGGGTGCCAGAAAGCTACCTGTACATAATAGACAATGGCTCTTACTTTACTGGTGATGAAGAAGTTCCCCCCCCCTTTTTTTTTTCTTTTTTTGTGTTTTTTGTTTCCTTTTTATCTTCACGTCTCAATGTAAGTTTGTAAGCGTATTATAATTCATGTTGGTTTCCCTTCCCTTATCTTTTTTTCTGTATCCCCATTGACTATGTGTTTTGAAAATAATAAAAAATCTTACATTTAAAAAAAAAGAAAGTTAAAAAAAGATTGATTATATACTTATCATAGAATCTATGTGTGCTGATAAAACTGAATAGATTTTCACTCTATTAAGCTTAACCCCTTCACTACCGAGATATCTCGGGCTTCAAAAGGCACCATTCGGTGCCCGAAATTGAGATATCTTGGTATGCTCATCTGTAGCCCAACAGCAAATGAAATTAATTTTCTGCAAATTAATTTCGTTTGGGGGCGCCTTCTGCAGCCCAAAAGCAAAATTTTAGCCCTGTGGACATACTTCCCAAAGAGCTAAAACTGTAAAATCGTCTAACTGAATGTCCTGACATCAGACATTGAGCTACCGATAGAGGCAACTCGAGCTGCAAATGTAATGGCTGTAACTCAATTTGGCCATTAGATGTCACCATCTACTGGCCAAATATGTTATTACACAAAGAAATGCATTGGGAATATGCCCAAATATTTCTTACTGAATAATCAATTAAAAAATATTTTTCAAAAAAACACTCGCCCCTGACAATTTTTTTTTTCGAAAATCACTTCGGTAGTGAAGGTGTTAATATAAGTACACATAGTTTTTGTATAATATTGTTATTATTAATGACCTTTAAAGCGGCTCCCCAATAGTGCAATGTGTAATAAAAAGTCATTAGTACAACTATTAATGAACTATAAATAAAAATCACCCAGTATTTATTTACATGTCAAACAGAGCCTCCTGCATTTATTTTAGCTTTAAGAATATTCTAGAAAAACAATTCCCAGACATGATTTAAAGACTATTATCTTAGCCGAGTAAATATTTATACATAGTGAGTGTTCGCTCATAGTGTGTACAGTGCAAACTGTAAAGTACCCATAATCCTTATAAGAAATATTAATGTAATAAATAATGTGTTGGGTGGAATTGTTTATTGTTTTAAACTAGATTAATTCTTCAAATGGCAGAATAGTTTATTAACTTTGTATGTTAGTCATCTGTTGTCTTTAAAAATAAGATTTGCATATCTTAATATTCATGGTATGATAATTAAATTGGATCCACATGACACAAGTATGCAAGAAGATTAAACACATGCATGCAGCACATAGATCACGGTCATAATGGGTACTTAATTATAGAGGCTATGTCTTCATTTATAGAAATCAATTAATATTGCCCGCGTATTAATGTATGGTACATTATTTTGTATAATTTGATATATTAAAATTAATATATCATTCCGTCTATATACAAGTCTTAAAATTTCCACATCCAAGTCTTAAAATCTGCACAGGGCAGAAACAAATCTCCTACAGGTTGACACACTGAAATACCAGAGTAGCTGAATTGTAATAAGCGAACACAGAGTGGTTTTTATATTGTAGTGGAAATAGGCTGGAAGATGGCCGCCATTGTAAGCCAGGCGACCATCTTGTTCAGAATATTGGTTCACTTGAAAATAATTAGGTAGTTTTTAGTTGAAACTAGAATCAGGCATACATAGAAACTTAGGAATGTGCTGAGATTAGCAGAAAAACAATTAAAGCGCTGAGAAAGATCTCTGCTGTTCCCGGCACAGAAGAAAGATACATCAAGGTCGTTGGGGCCCGCAGAAATACAAAGGAGTATAGAGATCAGACCAGGTGCCATCTGTAACAAATAATTGAGGAAGCTAGGGAACCAGGCGCAGCCCGGAACAGTAAGAGTAACTAATCATGATTTACTGTTACTAACACAAAGTTTGCCAATTTACAGCCAATTAATGAAATGTTGTTTGTATTAGACTAAGGGAGGTACTAACCCACGTGGGGTGGGATAGAGTCACCGCGAGGTGGGCTAATTGGGGTGTACCTAATTATGTATTTGAGGTATAAAACCTCAGGACACGGTATAATCGATGCTCAGTCTTTGCGATTCAATCCTGTCTGAGCATTCTGTGACGTCACAATAAAGTTTGCCTTTCCTGAAGAGACTCGTGTCCAGACAATCCTTGCTCGTGTCCGGTCCGGCCTCGTCCCGAGTGAACCAAGTGGATTCCGGTAACATTTCGGCCTGCAGATAAATCTGCTGAATTCATCCAATAAACCTCCGAATAATCAACCAATAAACCGCCAAACTCAGCCGAAAAATCACGAACACAGCCGACGATCCGCCAAACAGACCACCAAATGCCTCCAATCAGCTGCTGAAAAAAAACGACCAGCCGTCAAACGGGGTTAAAAAAATATATACACCGCAACTTTTAAAAGCTGTTTTTTTAAAAAAACGAAAGCATGAAAATGCATGGAAATATATAAGGCCATATGAATAACAATAAAAAGGTCTGTTACAGAATAAAAAGATCCAGAAAAATGGCTAAAAAAAATCTAAAAAATAATTAATAAAAAGACTTTTTTACCGCAAATGAAAAAAATAAATGGTTGAATAATAATTTTATAAAAATGGGTTGTTGTTTTTTTCATTGAAACTTAGTTATGGGATTAAACTGTTTAAAGCTGTCGAACGAAACCACCAAATAAGAGCATTTCGCCAACTTTTCGCTGCTGTTTGGTGTTCTCTGACTCTGAATAGATTAAGCACAGAAGCGTAGCAAGGTCATGAGTAGGGATGAGCTGTTCGGTTCGATCAGTTTGGAGTTCGATTCGAACTTTGGCCGTTCGCAAGTTCGAACTTCAAACTTTTTGGCGTGTTCGGATCGAGTTCGCATTTTTTTTTTAAAAAAGTATAAAAAATGCTTAAAAAATACTAAAAAATCTAGAAATAAAGAGACTCTTTACTGCAGAATATTATAAGCAACGGTTTATTGATATTGAATTAAAAACTAATGTGTACGTGCAAAGATTCTCACCTCTAAATGACCTGTGTTTTCAAATGGGCATAAACAGGTGTTTTCAGTCTGGTCTAATGAATTTGATACATTGTATGTATGTAGAGTATACTGAGGGTGTGGTGTCTGCTTCTGAGAAGTGTTAATTTCTCTGCTAAATCTTCCTCTAATATGCTGCATTTCACTGCTGTGTGCTCAGCTCATTTTTACCGCTTTCGCTCATCATGTTTAAACGTGATTTGAAGTCACATTTTATTAAATAACCCAGACATATTAGATATCGTTCTTTCCGACAGACTCTGCAGATTCATAATATATAATTTTTATATGTATACGTCATGTCCTGCCTGTATATTATGACAAAAAATGCAATAAAAATTGAATTTTTAATCATCTGCAGTGTGTAATGTGTTTTTTTTTCACAATTTAGCACATGAGCGTTTGCAGTTATGTTTTCTATAGGGTGCGCTTGTACAAAAATTAGAAATGGGGACTTGTTACATTTTGTGGGGGAATTACGTGATACGCACCCCATAGAAAAAAATCATTAGTGCATCATTGTTCACATTATAATTGAAATGTGAACAATATTGCTGCATTAATAAAAATAACACACAAAAATACATGTTTTTCTTTTCTTTTTTCTTTTTTTTTACTTTATACCTGGTCATGTTGGGTATCATTCGAAAGGCCATGCTCAGGCCTTTCGATTGACACCCTCCATGACCCCCTAGATGCCTGGAGATATCGGGGTTCAAATGAACCCCTATCTCCACCAGGGGATTGGCCTGGGCAATATATAAACGCATGATGTGAGCTGGCCTGGGCAATATATATACGCATGATGTGAGCTGGCCTGGGCAATATGTATACGCATGATGGCGCATCTGTGACTGTCTGTGAGCATGATGTGAGCTGGCCTGGGCAATATATATATACGCATGATGTGAGTTGGACCTGGGCAATATATATGCGCATGATGTGAGTTGGGCCTGGGCAATATATATGCGCATGATGTGAGCTGGCCTGGGCAATATATATATGCACAATGGCGCATCTGTGACTGTCTGTGAGCATGATGTGAGCTGGCCTGGGCAATATATATACGCATGATGTGAGCTGGCCTGGGCAATATATATATGCATGATGTGAACTGGCCTGGGCAATATATATATGCATGATGGCGCATCTGTGACTGTCTGTGAGCATGATGTGAGCTGGCCTGGGCAATATATATATACGCATGATGTGAGCTGGCCTGGGCAATATATATACGCATGATGTGAGCTGGCCTGGGCAATATATATATGCATGATGGCGCATCTGTGACTGTCTGTGAGCATGATGTGAGCTGGCCTGGGCAATATATATACGCATGATGAAAATTTGCAAAGGATAAGGCACGCAAAGTGAAATTTTGATGTGTCTGAAATTGAAACTTACGTGACAACTCTTATTTATTTTTTTTGTTAATTTATAATTGTTCAATACAGTTAATTTTAATTTGTTTAACCCTTTCGCTGCTGAGGCTTTTCCCGCCCCTGTGCTGAGGTCATTTTTACCGGTTTTGCTCATCATGTTTAAACGCGTTTTGAAGGCTTATTTTAGTATATGACCCAGACATATTATATATCGTTCTTTCCGTCAGACTCGGCAGATTCATAATATGTCATTATTATATGTATACGTTATGACCTGTCTGTATATTATAACAAAAAATGCAATAAAATATGAATTTTAAATAATTTACAACGTGTAAAGTGTTTTTTTTTAACATGCGAGCAATTGCGGTTATATTTTGTATGGGGTGCGCTTGTTAAAAAAATTAGAGATGGGGTCTCGTTACATTTTTTTTGGGGAAAATTACACGATTTTTAACAAACGCACCGCATACAAAAATCATTAGTGCAGCATCATTGTTCACATTATAATTGAAATGGGAACAATATTGCTGCATTAACGAACCAAAAAAAAGAAAAAAAAACTTGTCTATTTTTTTTATAATTTTCTTTTTAAATATTTTTTTATTTTATTTTTAATTTTTTTTTTTTTTAAAAAACTTTTTTTACAGTCGTGTTTGGTATCGTTGGAACGGCCATGCTCTGGCCGATCCAACAGTACCAAACTTTAACCCCTAGCTGCCACGGATCGGGAGATAGAGGGTTCATTGGAACCCACTATCTCCACCATTGGTGGCAGCTAGGGGTTAACTCCAGGACTGGCGTCATCGTGCTATGCACGATGACGCCAGTCCTCAGTGGGAGTTCCCGGAGGCTTGGCCAACATCCAAGATGTCGGCCAACTCCGGGAAAGGATCACGAACCGGCGCTTTTCAGCACCGATTCGTGATCCGGCTCCCCAGGGGTTAATGCCAGGTACCATTTGGAAGGGCAGGCTGTGCCCTTCCAAACGGTGCCTGGGTTAACCCCCGCAACGCCGCCGATCGGGAGGGAGAGAGGTCCGAAGAGAGAGGGGGGGCGCCTGAATTAGGTGTCATCGCGCCGCCGCGATGACACCTAATTACTCCGGCGGCGGTTCCGGGTGCTGGGCTGACATCGAGGATGTCAGCCCGCACCGGGGGGGCCAGCGATCGGCCGGAACCCGGCCGAACCCTGGCCCCAAAGTGAGGACGCGCTCAGCGCGTCCACCGCATGAAACGTGACATGTGGTTGGACGCGCTGAGCGCGTCCACCGCAGCGAAGGGGTTAATAGAGTTAATTTAAAATGGTTTAATACAGTTTATTTATATTTATTTTACCTTTACTATTGGTGCTTTTCAAACTTTATTCTTAAATAAAAATAAATTTAGCAGTTTCATGTTGTGTCGTTTTTTTTTTTTTGAGGGGGGTGCAAGTAGCTGGTCTTGCCTAGGACGCAAAATAGTCTAACACCGGCCCTGACCGCATGGACTTTGCCCAATCAGAGCTCAGCATGAAGATGAGCTTTAACCAAGCTCTGATTGGTTAACTTCTTGCACCGACTTTAACCAATAAGAGCTTGGTTAAAGCTCTGTCCCATGCCTCATCTTCATGCTGAGCTCTGATTGGGCAAAGTCCTGCACCTGACCTGGACTTTGCCCAATCAGGGCTCAATATTGAATTAGAGCCCTGATTGGGCAAAGTCCAGGTCAGGCGCAGGACTTTGCCCAATCAGATCATTCAGCATGAAGATGTGGGGCATAGAGGAGCCACGGCCAGATGGACCGGAGGAGCTGACGGACCAGGGAACAGGAGGCCGTGACAGCTGCAGGACAGGTGAGATACGGGGGCAGCAGCCATAGGTCTCCTAAATGTACCGGCAGCCACCGGTACATTTAGGAGACCTGTGGATGCATTTTGTATTATGGAATCGAACCGAACGCTCATCCCTACTAATGAGTAGTAATGCATTATGCCATCACTGTCAAATTTGTTCAGTGTTGGTAATGACAATGTGGATTAATGCAGCGACATTGTTGAAAGAATGCCACTGTGTGTATGAACGTATCAGAGCTCCACAGCAATAAATCTCACCGTAATGTGCAGTGTGTAAGAGTGTATCACAGTGTTCCACAGCAATAAAACTCACAGTAGTGTGCGGTGTGTATGAGCATATCACAGAGCTGGACAGCAATTAAATTCACAGCAATGTGCAGTGTGTATGAGTGTATTACAGAGCTCCACAGCGATAAAACTCACAGTAATGTGCGGTGTGTATGAGCTTATCACAGAGCTCCACAGCAATAAAACTCTCAAATAATTATAAACATAATTATAATTATATAAAAATCCGGGAGTTCTGAAAAGTTAAAAAAATTACTTGCTCCTGTGCTGTTACTACTACTGTGGGTAAATATAAAGGAAGGTTGGATTCTCACTAAGAGAGCAACAATATATTCAGGACTGTCTTGAAAAGGCCTGCTTTTATATTACTAGAATAATATATTTAAATAAATCTATATATATAAAAGCGAAAGTCCTGACTGACTGACTGATTCATCAACGCCCAGCTGAAACCGTTTAACCTAGGAACGTGAAATTTTGAAGGTGCACTGTTTTTATGACGTAGGCACCTACTAAAGGAAGGATTTTTGGAAACTCCGCCCCTAAGGGGGTGAAAAAGAGGGTTGAATATTTTAAACAGGATACCTATAGCTCAAAAACAGAAGACGTTACAGATGTGAAAATCGGTATTTAGCTTCACCTTGAAAAATAAAAAAACACGTATTTTACCGTTTTTCAAAAATCAAAATGGGAGGCAAAATAAGGGGGTTGAATATTTTAAACAGGATACCTATATCTCAAAAACAGAAGATGTTAGAGACGTGAAAATTGGTATTTAGATTTGTCTTGAAAACCAAAAAACACCGAATTTTACCATTTTCCAAAAATCCAGTGTGGGGGGCATGTGGGGGACAAAAAGGGGGGTAGGAATACTTTTATCAGTATTATTATTATTCTTTATTTATAAAGTGCCAGCATATTCCGCAGCGCTGTACAATAGGCACAGTATAGACAGGGTTACAATACATTGAACAACATTTGACAAACAGTACAGGAGGAGATGAGTCCCCTATTCCCGTAGGAACTCACAATCTAGGAGGGTTGGGGTTGGAAACAGGAGGAGAGGACTGTAAGGTGAGAGTGATTGATGGTTGTGTCAGTGAGTTGGGTGGTAGGCTTCCCTAAATAGGAACGTTTTAAGGGAGCGTTTGAAGGAAGAGAAGTTAGGGGAAAGTCTGACAGTACGAGGGAGAGCGTTCCAGAGAGTGGGGCTGTGCGTGAGAAATCCTGCAGTCTATCATGGGAAGAGGTGATGCGGGGAGAAGCTAGGCGCAGGTCACTGTTTGACCTTAGGGAGCAGGCTGGGGTGTATTTGGTGATTAGTGAGGACAGGTAGTGGGGAGCTGAGTTAGTGAGGGTTTTGTAGGTAAGGATAAGGATTTTGAACTTAATTCTGCAGTGGATGGGGAGCCAGTGAAGGGACTCGCAGAGGGGAGCAGCAGAGACAGAGCGGCGGGTGAGGTGAATTAGCCTGGCGGAGGCGTTCAGGATGGATTGTAGGGGAGAGAGGCGGGACAGAGGGAGGCCAGATAAGAGATTATTGCAATAGTCGAGTCAGGAGATTACCAGGGCGTGTATGAGTTGTTTTGTGTTGACAGCGGTAAGAAATGGACGAATTCTGGAAATATTACGCAGTTGGTATCGGCAGGAGGAGGAAAGAGATTTGATGTGGGGGATGAAGGAAAGAGCAGAGTCAAGTATACTTATATTTCAAAAACCAAAGATGTTTCAGGTGTGAAATTTGGTATTTATAATCTTCGTGATAAAAAACAAACATGTGTTTCGACATTTTCGACAAATCCAATTAAGGGGGGGGTCGGGGGAAAGGGGTCTAAATACTTTTATCAGTATACCTATATTTCAAAAACCAAAGATGTTACAAGTGTGAAATTTGGCACTTACAATCTTCTTGAAAAATAAAAAAAACACGTGTTTTACCATTTCCCAAAAATCCAACGTGGGGGGGTGAAAAAAAGGGGGGGTGAATACCTTTCAACAGGATACCTATATCTCAAAAACAGAAGATGTTACAGAGGTGAAAATTGGTATTTAGATTCGTCTTGAAAAATAAAAAACACGTATTTTACCATTTTCCAAAAATCCAGTGGGGGGCAAAAAGGGGGTTGAATACCTTTATCACTATACCTATATTTCAAAAACCAATGATGTTACAGGTGTGAAATTCGATATTTACAATCTTCGTGCAAAAACAAACAAACGTGTTTTACCATTTTCTGAAAATCCAGTTAAGGGGGGTGGGGGAAAGGGTTGTGAATACTTTTAACAGTATACCTACAGTCAGGTCCAGAAATATTGGGACATCGACACAATTCTAACATCTTTGGCTCTATACACCACCACAATGGAGTTGGAATGAAACAAACACAATGTGCCTTAACTGCAGACTGTCAGCTTTAATTTGAGGGTATGTACATCCAACTCAGGTGAACGGTGTAGGACTTACAGCAGTTTGCAGATGTGCTTCCCACTTGTTAAGGGACCAAAGGTAGTGGGACAGAATAATAATCATAAATCAAACTTTCCCTTCTTGGTTGCAAATCCTTTGCAGTCAATCACAGCCTGAAGTCTGGAACGCATAGACATCACCAGATGCTGGATTTCATCCCTGGTGATGCTCTGCCAGGCCTCTACTGCAACTGTCTTCAGTTCCTGCTTGTTCTTGGGGCATTTTCCCTTCAGTTTTGTCTTCAGCAAGTGAGATGCATGCTCAATGGGATTCAAGTCAGGTGATTGACTTGGCCATTGCATAACATTCCACTTCTGTCCCTTCAAAAACTCTTTGGTTGCTTTTGCAGTATGCTTTGAGTCATTGTCCATCTGCACTGTGAAGCGCCGTCCAATGAGTTCTGCAGCATTTGGCTGAATGTGAGCAGATAATATTGCCCGAAACACTTCAGAATTCATCCTGCTGCTTTTGTCAGCAGTCACATCATCAATAAATACAAGAGAACCAGTTCCATTGGCAACCATACATGCCGACGCCATGACACTACCACCACCATTCTTCACTGATGAGGTGGTATTCTTAGGATCATGAGCAGTTCCTTTCCTTCTCCATACTCTTCTCTTCCCATCACTCTGGTACAAGTTGATCTTGGTCTCATCTGTCCATAGGATCTTGTTCCAGAACTGTGAAGGCTTTGTTAGGTGTTGTTTGACAAACTCTAATCTGGCCTTCCTGTTTTTGAGGCTCACCAATGGTTTACATCTTGTGGTGAACCATCTGTATTCACTCTGGTGAAGTCTTCTCTTGATTGTTGACTTTGACACACATACACATACCTCCTGGAGAGTGTTCTTGATCTGGCCAACTGTTGTGAAGGGTGTTTTCTTCACCAGGGAAAGAATTCTTCGGTCATCCACCACAGTTGTTTTCCGTGGTCTCCCGGGTCTTTTGGTGTTGCTGAGCTCACCGGTGTGTTCCTTCTTTTTGAGAATGTTCCAAAAAGTTGTTTTGGCCACGCCTAATGTTTTTGCTATCTCTCTGATGGGTTTGTTTTGTTTCTTCAGCCTAATGATGGCTTGCTTCACTGATAGTGACAGCTCTTTGGATCTCATCTTGAGAGTTGACAGCAACAGATTCCAAATGCAAATAGCACACTTGAAATGAACTCCGGGCCTTTTATCTGCACATTGTAATTGGGATAATGAGGGAATATCACACACCTGGCCATGGAACAGCTGAGAAGCCAATTGTCCCATTACTTTTGGTCCCTTAACAAGTGGGAGGCACATCTACAAACTGCTGTAAGTCCTACACCGTTCACCTGAGTTGGATATACATACCCTCAAATTAAAGCTGACAGTTTGCAGTTAAAGCACATTGTGTTTGTTTCATTCCAACTCCATTGTGGTGGTTTATAGAGCCAAAGATGTTAGAATTGTGTCGATGTCCCAATATTTCTGGACCTGACTGTATATTTCAAAAAACAAAGATGTTACAGGTATGAAATTTGGCACTTACAATCTCCTTGAAAAATAAAAAAAAACACGTGTTTTACCATTTTCCAAAAATCCCAAGTAGGCGGGGGGGGGGGGGTTCTAACAGAAAAACCTCATCTTTCTTTTAAAAACAATTTTAACAACTCCTAAAATCCATGCGAGCGAAGCCGCGGGGCAAAAGCTAGTTATATAGAGCCCCCATTCTCTGGAACGCTCTCCCTCATACGGTCAGACTTTCCCCTAATTTCTCTTCCTTCAAATGCTCCCTTAAAACATTCCTATTTAGAGAAGCCTACCACCCAACTCACTGACACAACCATCAATTACTCTCACCTTGCAGTCCTCTCCTCCTGTTTCCAACCCCAACCCTTCTAGATTGTGAGTTCCTACGGGAATAGGGCCCTCATCTCCTCCTGTACTGTTTGTCAAATGTTGTTCAATGTATTGTAACCCTGTCTATACTGTGCTTATTGTACAGCGCTGCAGAATATGCTGGTGCTTTATAAATAAAGATTAATAACAATATTATTTATCTCAATAATAATAGTAAAGATGCTAATTATATTTAAAATTTATGTATTAAACATTAAAATAGCAATATTGTCCCCACTGCTGCTTGTTGTTTTGGCAGGAAGGGGGTTAAATCCCAGGTGGTCCACTGGACCAACTCCGCTGGACTGGGACAAAAACCAGCCCTGGACTTCATCCAGACCGACCCACTCCGATATATATTTTAATATGAATTATATAGTCATGTAAATGTAATTTGAACAATTAAAATAAATATCTATTAAAATATACATAATTTAAATTTAAATTAATTTAAAATATACTTAATTTAAATTTTATAAAAAATAAATCATATGATAAATATTAAAATATACTTTAAAAAAATTGTAATTTGGGTACACTTCTAAGAAGGGGCTCAGAACTGTGACATACAGGGTTATTCAGAGAGAGGTGAAAACCTTGAATTGCCAGGAGAATGAACAGTCTAGACCAAATAGCCAATTTGGAAAGTGGGATAAATAGGAGATTTTTTCTGGTTTGGCTATTTTGACCTAGAATTTGGACATGTCTCCCTGCTACATGGCTATGGCTGATTAGCAAATACTTTCCTGAGCTCTGCAGACTCCAGGGGAGAGGGACTGTCAGATCAGGGGATCTGTCAGATTTACGGCTCCCTGCATGCCTGGCTGTGAGACTGGCCACTATACTGCTCTCGGAAGATGCATCAGTGCCCAGGTATAAGACATAAGGATGGGATTCACCCTCACTTGGCATGTTTAGTCAATACCTTACATATTTTCACATTTTGGGTATGGCTTCTGGTCACGGCACACAGCACAGGCATTATATGTTTGTAGCAACATGTGGTGCTCCGGCTCCTGCTGACTTCAAACTCTGAAGCCACCAGACACTGGAAGGAGAAGCTATAAGTAAAATGTGGAGCGGAATCCTCGCAGTCTCTGTGGATTCCCACTCCTTTACACACAGTAAAGCCATAGCCAGCTCCAGAATCCATGTGTGGGTGTCCAAGGAAGCCCCCCTAACCCACCCCTGCAATGCAGAAATCCTTCAGACCTTTGAAACAATTGCTGACATTCCACACTAGTGTTATCCAGTCCTGGTTATACGAAGTGCTGGACTAATTTTTTTTTTTTAAAAAAAAGCAGCCCCAGGCTCTGCCAGCCCACTGACCCATCGGCCCCTCTGGATTCTTCTGGGACTCCCGATGGCCAGTACATGCCTGGGTCCAGTGGTTACAGGACTCACATGAGTCTAGGGGGAAGACACAGTCCCCCCCATCATTACAGCATGGTAGGAGACACAGTGCCCCCTCTGTCATTACATCATGGTGGGAGAAACAGTGCCCCCCGACATTACAGCATGGAGGGGACACAGACTGCCCCCTTGACATTACAGCGGACACAGTACCCCCCGGTTATCACAGCATGGTGGTAAGATACAGTGCTGTAATTCCAGGGGGGCACTGTGTCTCCCATCCATGCTGTAATGACCGGGGGCACTGTGTCTGCTGTAATGACAGGGGAGGCACTGTGTCGGATGTAATGCCAGGGGGGCACTGTGTTTCCCCTCCATGCTGTAATTACAGGGGGGGCACTGTGTCAGATGTAATGCCAGGGGGGCACTGTGTCTCCCCTCCATGCTGTAATGACAGGGGGGCACTGTGTGTGCTGTAATACCAGGGGAGGGGCACTGTGTGTGTTGTAATGCCAGGGGGCACTCTGCCTCCCCTCCATGCTGTAATGACAGGGGTGCACTGTGTGTGCTGTAATGCCAGGGGGGCACTCTGCCTCCCCTCCATGCTGTAATGACAGGGGGGCACTGTGTCTGCTGTAATGACAAGTAGGGATGGGTTGAACACCCCCGTGTTCGGTTCGCATTCGAACTCGAACATTTGAAAAAGTTTGAATTCGAACACGAACACGATTTGAACGCAATGCAAGCAAGAGAAGGATTTGGAAATAATCATAGACTTCAAACCAAGTAACAATGTGCAATGTCAAACAGCAGCCGCCAAGGCCAGCAAAGTATTGGCATGCATTAAAAGGGGAGTTCACTCACGGGATGAAAACATAATTTTGCCTCTGTATAAATCAATGTTCAGATCGCACCTTGAATATGCCGTGCAATTTTGGGCACCTGTCTTAAAAAAAGATATTATAGCGCTAGAAAAAGTGCAGAGACGGGCAACTAAATTAATAAGGGGAATGGAAGGGTTAAGTTATGAGGAAAGACTAACAAGCTTAAACCTGTTTAGTTTAGAAAAACGGCGCCTTAGAGGGGATCCGATAACTTTATATAAATATATACGGGGCCATTATAAACCATTGTCTGGAAACCTATTCATTAACAGGACTATACACAGGACACGAGGTCACCCATTTAGACTGGACGAAAGCAAATTCAGCCTAAAGCTAAAGGGTTATTTTACGGTGAGAACAATAAAGCTGTGGAATTCTCTGCCTGTCAAGGTGGTTGGGTCAGAGGCTGTACAGACTTTTAAAAAACGACTAGATGACTTCCTGCAGACACAGAATATTAAGGGTTATAATATTTAATATGTGGGTAAAAGCTTCTTGATCCAAGGAGAAATCTGACGCCATTCTGGGGTCAAGAAGGAATTTTTTCCCAGTATGTTGCATATTGGCGAGCGTTTCAGACTGGGTTTTTTGCCTTCTTTTGGATCAACAGCAGTAGATAATGTGGGAGAGGCTGAACCTGATGGACACATGTCTTTTTTCAGCCTATGTAACTATCAGGGTTATCCAAAGAGATTCGAATTGCTTGAGAAAGGTAACCGAACGCTGAAAATCAGCGTTCGGTTACTTTTCCTGGCCATTCGGCTATCCAGAGAGCAGGCAATTCGCCAAATCCTGTCGAATTGCCTGCACATACGGTGCCTGTTCGGTGCCTGTTCGAGGGCAGTGAAATCCCCATAGAGAAGCACTGCTTCGGCTATTCAGAGAACACAAACCAGCAGTGAAAGGTTCCCCTAATGCCCTGCCATTCGGTGGTTTAATTCGGCAAATTTATTCAGGAGAATCCCATAGGCTTCAATGTTAAAAATATTCCTGTTTTAATTCAATATCTAATAAACCGTTCATTATAAAATTCTGCAGCAAAAAGTCTCTTTATTTATAGATTTTTTAGGATACTTTAAGCATTTTTCTGAATTTTTTTAAAAAAATTTAAAAGTCCGATTTTTTTTTGATTTTTTTTTTTCAGTTTGCTTATTTTTTTTGTAACGGCCCTCTTTATGATCATTCCCTGGACCTCCTGTGAAAATTTCAGACATTTTCGCTTAGTAGTTTCTTTGCAAACAGCATTTCTTTTTCCCAGATTCATACAAATGGTTTTTCTAATTTATTCACTGCCTCCTCTACGTCACAGCTGCTTCGGCTCTGTGTGATTCGGCTCATGTTCGGCTCCTGTTCGGCTTCTGTTCGGCTTCTTCGAAGGTTAATCCAGATGTTTTTGCTTGTTTTCAGCGTGCATTCGGTTAGTTTTCGTCGGGTTTGCGGCAGCTTTTCCCTGCAATTCGGGGACCCTGTGCTGTTTGCTGAATACACCGCAGGGTCACCGAAATGCAATCGGCAAAAGGAACCGAATTGAAGAGAACGAAAAGTCACCGAACGTGCGGTGACTTTTCGAATCTCTTTGGATAACCCTGTATGTAAGTCAATGGGGCTCAAAAGTTTGAAAATCAAGGTCCCCTCCAGAGAGCATATATGCAAGATATTGGTCATAGAAGGTGTATGGGGGTCTGGGTACTGCCCTGGGGGACAGGAAACAATGAAAATCTAATTTTTTTAAAAAAATAATTGTTTTTAACCATTTCACTGCTGAGTGCCGAGCTCAGTTTTACCACTTTTGCTCATGTTTAAACACGATTTGAAGCCATGGGAAATGTTTGAACAACGAGTGGGAAAAATTAAGATTTTAATGCAAATGTTAACGCTCACTTGCGTGAGCATTAACTTTTGCTGCGGTGTTCAGCGCATACTTGTAACGATTCCCCAGGACAGACCTGGTAGGATCCCTGGTAACAGACCTCTAACCCTCCGATCCTTAGGATGGTCGGGACCACTAAACCTAACCTCTAGCAGTCACACAGGCCAGGGAGACAGCACCAGCAATATGCACCAGACTGAGATCAATAAAAGTTTGTACTGCGCTATAGCGTATGGCAGGATGGAAGCGCACCAGCAGTAACAAGCAGCAGAATATACCAGACAGGGGCACAGAACGAGAGTAGTTGTTATAACAAAACCAGGTCAGCAACGTTTAGGCACGTGTACTGCGCTACTATATGTGGCAGGATCTGTAGCACACACCAGCAGTAACAAGCAGCAGATATACCAGACAGGGGCACAGAACGAGAGTAGTTGTTATAACAAAACCAGGTCAGCAACGTTTAGGCACGTGTACTGCGCTACTATATGTGGCAGGATCTGTAGCACACACCAGCAGTAACAAGCAGCAGATATACCAGACAGAGGCCCAGAGCGAGAGTAGTCATTATAACAAAACCGGGTCAACAAGGTTTAGGTACTAGTACTGCACTACTGTATATGGTGAGAATCGGCGCACACCAGTAGCAACAGGAGGCAAACAGAACAGGCAGGGAGTACACAGAGAGAATAGTCAAATGGCAGGCAAAGTCGGCAACAGATTGGGTCCTCAGAACAAGCAGGGTCAGTAACAAGTATACAAACTGATTCGGTAAGCTAGCGATGCGGGAATGGTTATGAAACGGCAAGGCAAGGTGTGCAGCGCACGCTCCTGATTTAAAGGTCCCGGCGGCTCCGCGTCATCACACCGCACCCTGCCCCCTGATCACTCACAGCTGCCGGAGCTCCTGGCATTCGGCCAGCTGGCGGCACCATGTGTCCGGGCCCCCCCCGATCGCCACCCAGTGCCCTGGATGTCACAATATTACAATCCAAGCGCAAACGGGTTAAGTAACCAAAGAAGAATAATTAATGCAGTATATGAATCTGCACACTGCCGGGCAGCACCTCTACAGTTTAATTAATGCAGCATATGAATCCTCACACTGCCGGGCAGCACCTTTACAGTATAATAATGCAGCATATGATTCTGCACACTGCGGGGCAGCACCTCTACAGTATAATAATGCAGCATATGAATCCTCACACTGCCGGGCAGCACCTCTACAGTCTGACGCTAGCTTTAACCGGCGCGCTGTGCACAGCTTCTCAGAAGATACGCTATTAGTGTAGCGGGGAAGCCGGCTGCGCATTTTACATCGCTCCCTCTACACTAATAGCGTATCTTCTCAGAAGCTGCGCACAGCGCGCCGGTGTATGCAGCTTCTAACAGCGTTGGAGACGGGTGGCTGCGCTTGTTGGTGGATCCAGGAATCAGGTGAGTATTAGAAAGAAAGAAAAAAATGTTTTATTTTATGTTTTATTTTATGTTTAAAAATGTCCTCAGATTTTATTTTTTTTAAAAATGTGTCGCCTTACCTTAGCCTGGTGGTCAGTGGGGGCTCCCTGGATCCTGGTTGTGGGGGGGGGGTCTGCCGTGGCCGCAGGTGCACCATCTCTCTGCCGCATGCACCCAGCCCGCACAGTCGCAGCTATGTCATCCGGCTGCTTGCTCCTCAAGGGAGTCCTTGGGAGGCCCCGGCGGGCAGCCCTCTACAGTGCCTGATTAGAGGGCCGCATCTGCCTGATGTTTTAGCAACAAGGTGTGGGAAATGTTGAATCCCATAGGCTTCAATGTTAAAAATATTTGTGTTTTAATTCAATATCTAATAAACCGTTGCGTATAATATTCTGCAGTAAAGAGTCTCTTTATTTTTAGATTTTTAGGATTTTTTAAGCATTTGTTTAAAAAAAATTCCGGACCTTTTGCGAACGGTCTGAACAGCCGATGTTCGAATCGAACTTCGAAAAGATTCAAATCGTCAGCCCATCCCTAATGAGAGGGGGAAGTGTCATTACAGCATGGAGGGAAGACACGGTGCCCCCCAGGAAACCTTTTTACTCTTTCCTCCCACTAAGGGTCCCCAGGGAATCCCCTTACCTCTGGTGCTGGCTCAGGCTGCCTCTCTCTCTTCTAGCCTCATACACAGGAAAGCAGGCTGTAGGGGGTGGTGCCTCCTCTCCATGCAGCTAGTTGCAGGGGAAGACACGCTGATGTGATTTTACCCGCCAGAGAAGTTCCGGTTTTGTACCCGGTAGTGCTGCCCCTGGGAAAACACATTGATCCACTGCTGCTTCCAGCGCCCCCCCCGACAGACGCCCAGGGGCAATGCCCCCTCGCTACGCCACTGATTAAGCATTATTATTATATGGGGAATTTCACTGCCGCCGAATTGCAATTAATTCGCTTTGCAATTTGCCAATATTTTCCAAATTGCCATGAAATTGCACCGTGCGGGGAAATTCGGAGGAAAATTTTGCCGATAGTGTATATATCTTTTTATCTATCTATCTACCTACCGAGGTATCTATAACTGGCTATATGTCGGTTTATACTGTATCTCCCTGTTTATACTCCTGTCCATTCATCTATCCTTTCTATCCTGTATATATCTGGTTTTCTATCAGCCTATAATTATATAAACTCTCCTGATTTTTATGAAGGACATTGTCCCGTTATCTTGCTGCTCAATCTAAGGCCTTGAGAGGACACAGCAGTTTTAACTTTCCCGCAATTTTATATTATTTTCAATAAATAGATAGGACCAAAATCACCCCAGTAAGCAAAAAAAATAGATATTAAGGGGAAGTTATGCCCTGACATAATATAATTCCAGAGCAAACTTACATACACCACAAATCTATAAGATATATATGCCTTTATTAAAAACTCTCAGACATAACAACCGATAAAAAACTGCTTATGTACATAAATATTCAGCAATACAATTTGCATAAAACTTTATCCTCATAACATGATTTTAGTGGTACATATTTATGAGCAATAGATTACACATACAGAATAGATCACATACAAAGAGACCTTGCATAAAATAATGATAATAGTGTTACTGTCTCATGTAAACAAGCAATAAGGTGGGAACCACGTTTCAGGTGATCAGCCTTCCTCAAGAAGGTATATATTTTCTATTATTGGTTTTGCGGGTGTAACCATTTATTTTTTTCATGTCTTCAATTCGAGAAATTGTTCAGCTTAGTAAAAAGAAACATAAAATAACCACAAATTATTGAAAATGAAAATTTGTTTTGGCTTTTCTCCACAATTACATCCAAGTCTTTTAATAAGGGTAAAGTATGTTGTTATATTCAAAAGAAGAAGGTAATTTAATAAATTCAGTTGGTAAAATAGGACGGCTTGGTACTCCAGGTGTTTCTGAACTACAGGTCCCATGATGCTCAAGTCAACCTTAAAACTTGTGGAGCATCATGGGACAGGTAGTTCAGAAACTTCTGGGGAGCCAAGGTTCACCATCACTGACTTAGCCTAAACAAGCTGATTAATGCTCCTTTCAAGCAAATGAATATGGAAAATCATAACTTCAAATATTATTTAAAAAACTTTCATTTTAATAAATTGCTTTATAATTAGGTGCTTCAAAAATTAAAAGTAAATGCATACTATCAGGGTTATTCAGAGAGTGTGAAAAGCAGGAGAATGACTGGAGAATGAAAAATTCTAGGTCAAAATAGCCAAACCAGAAAAATTCTCCCTTTCATCTCCCTTTCCAAATTGGCTATTTTGACCTAGAATTTTTCATTCTCCAGTCATTCTCCTGCTTTTCACGCTCTCTGAATAACCCTGATAGTATCAACCAGTCTATTTTAAAGGGACACTACCACTTATATAAACTGTAACTAATTACGTGTGCATTACACATAAAGTCAAATTAGAAAATACATTAAAAAACACAAGCTGCTGTTTTATTTTTCTTTTAGCGAAAACAAACAATTGGTGATAGGAGAGGCACAATTGTACTTATCTTTAAAATGCCAAAGTATTTTCCAGGAGATGGTCCACAGCTCCACACAGAAAACAGAAGAAGAACGCAGGGAATTCGGCAAAGATGGATGTTAGGGATGATACCTAAACCAATCCAAGGCTGGAGTCGCCAATACCGGAAACGCCAATAACCGGATTTTGGCAAAAAACGGGATGATGAGAATTTAAATGAATAAAATTATTTATTTGTAAATAAAATAAAATTAAATAAAATATCAATCAATAAACGCCGTTGGATTGGTTTAGGTATCATCTCTAACATCCATCTTTGCCGAATTCCCTACGTTCTTCTTATTTTTCTTTGTTTGAAGTAATTGCATGTAAAAAGGAAAAACAAAGTAATGTTTGGTACTTTTGTTTCCGTTTTTTAAAATAATTTTTCCCATGATGCAACATTTACCAAAAGCTTTGCTTTGTGGCTCTTGTTTATGTAATCTACATTATTTAACAGATAATGGAGGATGGAATGTTTAGATAAGGCTATTGTTTTCGAGGCTAACTGACATAAGCGATGGCAGCTAAATGATATATGACAGGGAGCTTAAAAGACTTCTAATCTACCTAGTGATGTCCTTTGAATACATTCCACAATACAATGATTTGAGTCAGAGACTGACCCACAGACTCCATACTATGGCCAAAGCCACTGAGTGAGAAGCAAGTGATGGAAGGGGCACTGTGGGGACAGTTTACAACACAAGAGATCACACAATGGATTCACACGGGGACACATATAGAGTAAAATATTTTCTTAACTAAACATACAAGAGGAGAAAAACAAAGCACATGTAAGATATCAGCAACATAAAATAAACACAATAAGGACATTTCTTTTTTGGTGATTGGGGCCCTTTAACACTGCAATGGTTATATGTGGAAAAATAATCTACTAATCCCACCTCTTATGTCAAAGTCAGCTCCTATGAGCCTTATATATTTGTGTTTTTAACCCTTTCGCTGCTGATTCATTTCACCGCTGTGTGCTGAGCTAATTTTTACCGGTTTCGCTCATCATGTTTAAACGCGATTTGAAGCCACGTTTTATTATACAACCCAGATATATTATATATCGTTCTTTCCAGCAGACTCGGCATATTCATATTATATCATTATAAGGCTGCTGTCAGACGAGCGTAGTGTTCACGTCCGTGATTGCGCCTAAAAGTACGTCCGTGATAGCATGAAAGAAAGCCCATTGGAGCCTGACACACGAAGTACGTCCGCACTGAACTGCGGACGCATGACGGACGCTGCAAACGGACGCAGGTTAGGCAAGAACGTAATACTGCTAGAACGGACGTGCGGAGTGCGCCACGTCCATAACGTCTGCATAGCTTTGTGTGTGAGTGATGGAGCGTGGTCAGATGGACTGCATTTATACGTCCAGCATTTTTGACGGACAGAATGTTTTTTCATTGTAATTTATTTTTCCCTCCTACATCCGTCAAAAAATAACTTCAGTGAAAAAACGGACTGTGTGACCACTACTGCGTCTTCCGTACTGACGATGTCCGTACTGCACGGACGTACAGTCCGTAGAAATCACGCTCGTCTGACCCTAGCCTTATATGTATACGTCATGTCCTGCCTGAATACTATAGCAAAAAATGCAATAAAAATTAAATTTTCAATCATCTACATTGTGTAAAGTGTTTTTTTCCACATTTTATCATGCGAGCCGTTTCAGTTATATTTTCTATGGGTTGCACTTGTTAAAAAAATTAGAAATGGGACTTGTTACCTTTTTTTGCTAAAAAACACGTAATTTTCCCCAAACGCCCCCATAGAAAAAATCATTAGTGCAGCATTACTGTTCACATTATAATTTAATTGAGAACAATATTGCTGCATTAATAAAACAAAAAAAAACAAAAAAACTGTTTTTTAATTTAATTTTTAATTTTTTGTTTTTACATTTTACATGGGCATGTTTGGCATTATTGGAAAGGTCATGCTCTGGCCGTTCCAATGATACCAAACATTAACCCATAGCTGCCACGGATCGGGAGATAGGGGGTTCAATGGAACCCCCTATCTCCACCATAGGTGGTAGCTAGGGGTTAATTGCAGAACTGACGCCATGGCGCTATGCGCGATGACGCCAGTCATCAGGGGGATATCCCGGAAGGTTGGCCGACATCCAAGATGTCGGCCAGCTCTGGGAGGGGACCTCGATACGGCGCCTGTTAGCACCATATCGCTATCTAGCCCCCTAGGGTTTAAAGACAGCCGCCACTTGGAAGGACAGGCTGTGCCCTTCCAAACGGTGCCTGCCTTTAGGTTGTGGCCTGCACGGATAGGGAGGGAGAGAGGAGCTCACCCCTCTCCCCTTCAGGCACCTTCCCCGCACTAGCGGGGGGGGTGCCTGTAATAGATGTCATTGCGCTGGCGCAATGACGTCTATCATGCCCGCCTGGGTCCTGGAGGCTGGGCTGACATCGAGGATGTTAGCCCGCACGGGGGGCTGCCGGAATCCCGGCCAATCACCGCTGCAAAGGGAAGACGCGCTCAGCACGTCCTCCACAGCGAAGTGCACATGCGGCAGGACGCACTCAGCGCGTCCTCTGCATGGAAGGGGTTAAAATAATGTCCAAACATCTCAACCACAATCACGCTTTCCTGACAGTTTTTAACCAGAGATTAAAGGAAGAGCATCACAGTACCGAATTTTTTAAAGTTTCGTTTTACAAAATGTTTGACTAACCATTATAATATATTTTATTTTGACTACGTCTATTTCCCAAGCTGTAAAGTTATCATTCTTGAGATCATCACACGTCCCATACATCATTATATCTTGAAAGCTGACATAAAACACATCCTGAAGCCTGAAAATCGTTTCTCAGGCATCTGAGTTGTATGGGTTTCGTACTTATCCACCGGGTTACATTGTAAGGAGCTTTATTTCCAAGACCTCTGTACATCTGAAAAGTCATGGTTTAAAATACAGATATTCATTATCAGAAAATAAAACTTTGCTGCTGTGTCTTCCATTAAATTCAAACCAGAAGTGTCAGTCTTTTCACAAGTCAATCACTTGTATTATGTTTCTCTACCATTCGGCCCCTTACTATTTCCCATGTAGATCTATGTATAATCTTTATATTACTCTCTCTTTCCGAATAAATCCATTTAAATCAGTTTATTGTACTTGTTCACCCGCACTGTGGGCTCGATTTAACCCAGCTCGATCACCGAAATTTACTGATCTTTCTATGCATAGATGGATATTTTCTTATTCATCAGATTTAATTAAGGACACAGCAGCATTTTGTTCCCTGTGAAAGATTCAGTTCATTTATCTGCACTTGCACCTATACTCGTTAATGGAAATTTTGGCTTTAGCAATTCAATTCGAATTTATAGGTAAGCTGGTTTTCAAAAACTTATCAAGTGTTGAAAGGGATTGATAAAAAGATTTTCAGGCAGTGAAACAGAGAATATCAGACTGAAAGACTCAACCCTGGCTTTTCAAATCGGCATGCTTATTAACCCCTTCACTAGCATGTGATTTTCTAAAAAAAACATTGTCAGGAAACAGTGGTTTTTTGAAAAATCATTTTTAATTAATTATACAGTAAGAAATATTTGGGAATGTTCCCAGTGTATTTCTTACTGTAATAACCTATTTGGCAGGCAGATGGCGCCATCTACTGGGCAAATGGAGTTAGAGCAGTTTGAGCTGCAACTCATGGTTCTCTGCATCAGCTGCTGAAAGCCTCATATGTCAGGGAATTCATCAGACGATTTTAAACAGTTTTATCTCTTTGGGCATTATTCCTACATGGCTAAAACTTTGGGGGCACCTTCTGCAGCCCAAAAGCAAACGAAAATTTGTTTGCAGCAAAACTATCATTTGCTTTTGTCCTTCAGAGCTCTAGATCGAAATAACTCGATATCGGTACCCAATGGTGCCTCCGAAGTCCTGAGTTAACGAAAATCAATATGTTGCTTGCTGACAATATGCTTTTTTAGACATTGTAACAACCCTTTTTTTCTAGGAGCAATTGTTTTTTTTTTCTAGTTTCCAGCTGTGTCCGAATTTGTTTGATTATAACAGCCCATAAATAACAAAGGAAACTACGTTGAACAATTTAAGCAGAGTATACTGTGGAACTAATGATGAAAAGCACACTGAAAATAACAATAAAACCCACAATGAGCAACCAAACAAACACATTTTGTGTCATGTTCTTAGTCCACTGCAGCTCACTGTACAAGGGCACCTTGAAGCCCTTTAATAGTCATTGTATATAAAAAAAATGACAATGGCGCATATCTATGCATAGATATCATATACCAATGGATTTAGTAGGTTCCCAGAAACAGTAGGGTTCCTATCTCTTTGTAGTCCACCTTCACATCAATAATTTTACAAGCACATACAAAATGTGCATATTCACACTTGCCGCAATGGCTCAGACCTCCCGCAATACTCGTCCGGAACCGTCCAGGATCTTCAAAAGAAAGTTTCCGATTGGATCACGGCACCACCGATCGAGGAGTCTTTCAGCCCGACAGCATGGAAGAATTTGCTCAACGCGTTTCGTGAGAGCCTCAGTCTCACTTCATCAGGAGTGAGAAGTGAATATCCACATTTTGTATTTGCTTGTAAAATTACTGATGTGAAGGTGGACTACAAAGAGATAGGAACCCTATTGTATCTGGGAACCTACTAAATCCATTGGTATATGATATCTCTGCACAGATATGCGCCACAATGAGTAACTTCAGCATAAACAACGGAAGATACAATGGTGACAACTGCAGCAAACACCCGTGGAACTTCCCTAGAGAGTGAAATCACCATATCTGATCTGCTGTAGTTTGCCAAAGTTAATCCACTGTTGGTGGCTAAAACAACGGTGGTTAGTGAATACAAGTTGGGCAATCCTTATCCAGAACTTTGAAATCCAAAAGACTCTGAAATCTGGAATTTTCAGGGTCATCTGCATCTTGGTCCTACTTACCTCCTTGACTCCCTGGACAGGTCTTGCTGCTCATCGAAACTCCTCCGATGGCTGCAACCCAGTGAGGAAAATGCTGGGAGAGTCTGTGTAGCTCCTGCGCTTGACATGCTGCACAGTGACACACTGTTACTGTACAGCTTACCCCCAAAATGCATTGCTCAATCTCTCCTACATGCTGATGTTACAGCGGGAAGTGTATTGCACCCCCCCCCCCCGGACATCTGATTCTCCCAGATTCCAAAATCCAGAGAAATCGGAGATTCTCGGGGCCCTGATGTCACGTCTTGCCATCCTGGGGGTCTCGAGCCGTCCTTGGGGATGCCTGGCACCCAGCAGCACCTTCCACGCTGGTGGCTGGCTGGGTGGCAAGCGATGCGCCGGCTGGAGGAGGTTGCTTGGCTAATCAGGGGGTGGGGTGGAGTGGGGTGTTGTGACGTGGAGCCGCCGAGTTTAAATCTGGAAGAGGTGAACCGGTTTGTTGCCCTCTTGTGGAGTTACTTCCCTGAGTGCTGAGTGACTTGTTCCCCACAATTCACTGACTCCTTGCATTTCTCGCTATTTGATATTGTGTATGACCTGACTCGTATTGGGAACCACCCTTAGTGTACCAGTTCCTGGCTTCCCTGACTACTCTGCTTTTCTATGTACCCTGGCTTGTATGAGAGCCAAACTTCGTGTACCAGTTTCTGGCTATTGCCGACTACTCTGAGTTCTATTATACGATTTGGCTTGTGTTCCATTACAGTTAAGGTTAATCCTGTGTACCCTGTCCTATGTATATTGTATTATCTGATATATATCTATTTGTGTCCCTAGAGGTAGCCAAATTACCGACCACCTAAGGATCAGAGGGATAGATAGGACCTGTCTAAAGGGATCCACGTCGCTACATCAGGAGGGATTCGTGACACCTGAGCGTTCCAGATAATGGGTGGTCAACCAGTAGATCCCAATGTTCATCAGAAATAATACGCTTTTCTACGCGTAACTATAACTATAACTAAAGCAAGCTGTACCAATATTACCAGCATTCCTAACCGGACTCAAAACATTTTCTATTTTATTATTTTCTTGATGAAACAAAACTTTTCCACTGACGCCTTCGAAGCAGAGCATTTAATTTAAATGAATTCTTTTCCCGCACAAGGGACACACACCTGATAAGAAAAGCACAAAATATATTTCAGTCTTTGTCAGCAAAATACAGTGGTAGGACATAAAATTCGCAAGGTTCATTTAAACCATAATGCAGGACAAATTAAATTATGTGCTTTATGCTCTGGCAGATAATGCAAGCCATCATAATATATTTTCAAAATGCAAATTAATGTGTTTTGAGATTGCTGATAACCACTACGTGCGAGAAAGTGGTAGGATTTAATCAGGGGCCTTTCTGTTAATGTTTTCCACAGTTTGTTAAAATAAATTGTGCAATACACTAATGCCTCCATAACTCCCACCGTTATTTCTGCTATCAATCACATCGATATAATTAACGGAGGCTATATAAGAGAAACACTCAACTTGAACGTGTCCCGAACAGAAAGTAGAATACTTCTAGGTTCTTTAGCGTCCGATTCAGCCCAAAGAGATGATGCAGATGTTTGAACTTAGATCTGTGGCTTTCACAAGGGCCGTGTTTGCAGAATTTTTGGCCACCATGTTATTCGTTTTGTTTGGTTTAGGCTCATCTCTGACCTGGCCAGGGGCAACCCCTAACATCGTACAAACAGCTTTAGCCTTTGGTCTTGGCATAGGGACTTTAGTGCAGGCTTTTGGCCACGTAAGTGGTGCTCACCTGAATCCAGCTGTGACCATCGCCTTCCTTGTGGGTTCTCAGATCTCGTTCTTCCGTGCAGTTTTTTATGTGGGAGCTCAGCTGCTCGGAGCTGTGTCTGGAGCAGCTATTTTACAAGAAGTGACGCCATTCAATGCCAGAGGAAACTTATCAGTAAACGGGGTAAGAGAATTTTCACATTAGTCCTTTAAGGCTGGGGTATATGAGTCTGGGGTTGCCGAGGGACAAGGAAACTGCAAGATCCTCTGTAAATGGCCCCTTAGATGGTTTCCTGGCAAGCTTTTAAGTCCCAGTCACCCTGCTCCTATAATGGGGTATGATGTGAGACTCATGGGAGAGGGGCTTGGAGTACCCTTTGTGACAGCTGCTGTGTGATCTATGTCTAAGGTTGGTGGCTGGTCTCTGTTAGACACACGTATTGGGGAAGGGACATTCTACTGTCCTATGGAAGTCAGCTCACATACCATGCGTGCTAATAAAGGATTCATTCTTGCTTTAGGCCTCTTTGAGCCTCGTCTGCTGAGTGGGGAAAAGCTATAATCACTTGGTGGGGACGTTTCTAAGAGCTTCAAGGGCAGCTAAATAATGGAGATACTCAAATCCCAGTACGGATCTCTGTTACATGTTACATGCACGCAACAAGATTTTTTTATGAATTTGATCTAAATGCCAACAATTATAATTCTTAACCCCTTCACTACCAAGTGATTTTCCATAAATCAACTGGCAGGAGCCGGTGGTTTTATGGAAAATCTCTTTCCAATACCAACACAGTTAAAACAAACAGTGTCTATAGTGTATATTTTTTACAGTAGGTAAGCTCTATGTGTCGAGCAGAGCAATCCCACTGCTGGCGAAAAGTACTACTACATCTGTACATTACAGCTTGGGCTCTGATTTTCCTCTAAGAAAAACCAGATCTCAAAGCTTTTCAAATAATTTCAACACATCACCTGTCAGGTCCAGTGCGTTGAAACTTTCTGAAGCCCAATTGCAAATGAAATGGCCCCACCATTCCCAAACCACTGGCACTAATGATCATGCCATCTAGTAATTTTCCCCTTGTCTTCCTCAACCCCAATCCCTCTAGATTGTAAAATCCTATGAGCAGGACCCTCTACACCTCTTGTTTCCATCATTTGTCAGTTTATCTGTATTTTGTTCCCTGTTATTGCAAAGCGCTGCGGAAACTGTTGGCGCTATATAAATGATGACAATAATAATAATAATAATTCTGTTTTAATTAAACAAAACTCCTTGCATTGCTCCAGAATAAGTCCAGATCAATTCTACTTGACAGGGTTCCTGCAGGAGTTTGCCAAGATCAAGTATACTCTCAGACTGACCACCATTATTCCATTCAGCACCCAGAAACAAGTACCAAAATCATCCACAGACCCTCAGACTTACTACCATTATTCCTTTCTGCACCCAGAAACAAGTACCAAGGTATCCAGGATTCAACATGCTGTCCACCACTATACTCCAGACTGTTATTATTATTATTATTATTCTTTATTTATAAAGCGCCAGCATATTCCGCAGCGCTGTACAATAAGCACAGTATAGACAGGGTTACAATACATTGAACAACATTTGACAAACAGTACAGGAGGAGATGAGGGCCCTATTCCCGTAGGAACTCACAATCTGGGAGGGTTGGGGTTGGAAACAGGAGAGGACTGTAGGGTGAGAGTGATTGATGGTTGCGTCAGTGAGTTGGGTGGTAGGCTTCCCTAAATAGGAACATTTTCAGGGAGTGTTTGAAGGAAGAGAAGTTAGGGGAAAGTCTGACAGTACGAGGGAGAGCGTTCCAGAGAGTGGGGGCTGCGCTTGAGAAATCCTGCAGTCTATCATGGGAAGAGGTGATGCGGGGAGAAGCTAGGCGCGGTCACTGTTTGACCTTAGGGAGCGGGCTGGGGTGTATTTGGTGATTAGTGAGGACAGGTAGTGGGGAGCTGAGTTAGTGAGGCTTAGTAAGACTGTTCTAGTCTTATAATTCTATTTTAAGTCTGCATTTATAAATTTCTGGCAGATTATTTGTCTTTTATTTCCCCCTCTCTTTTTGTTAGAATATTCCCCTTTGCGTCTCCCTCCCCCTCTTCCTATGTCGTAAATACCTCCATACAACCTGGTCACTTTGCTAAAACTCACTCTTTTACCTTCTCCATCAGATCATCCACAGACTCTCAGACTGAACACCATTATGCTGAACAGCAGCAGTAGCGTAGTCACAAAAATGTTGTAATGAGTAATTGTGTAATAACTTCCAGTTAGTTTCTAGATGGTCTCACCATTACAGCATCCCAGTTCAAATCAAGTACGCATCATTGTTGGTTGATATGCGGGAGAATGATCCTTCAATGTTATATAATTATTATGATTAGCTGTGTTGTTTCACAAATGTTCTATTTCTGCTCACATCTCAATTCTTGCTTTGCGTGGTCCCTCCGCTATGTTAATCACACCAGTTAGTAATTTGATATGAACTTCCGTTTGTCAAAGATTTGACGGCTGTCTGAACGCCAAGATGTGGGTTTCTGTAGAAGCGTTCTTGGCTTTTCATGCTAAGTATTACCAAAACAAATGGAATACATTTCAGATAACCATTTCTCCACATTCTGTTTGAAAATATGAACAGGATTCTTACTCTACTCCGTTCAAAATTTGAAATACACTTGTGGAATTCCAGAAATGTATCTTAGTATTCAATGTTTTAGGATAAGGTTGCTCATTTCTGTATATAATCCAATGATCTTTTGCCTTTTGCCATGTCAGCCTTTTGTCTTTATCAACTACAAGGATACGTGTGTGCACAAATGCCAATTCCACTGGGCAGACAGCCACACAGTAGAGAATACACAGAAAGAGTTATCACTAAATGCTCAAATCCCTATTCATCGTACAAAAAAAAGAGAGATTCATTCATCATATTGAAGGCAAGCAATATAAAATGTACTAATGTTATAGCACACCTGTCATGCTTATCTACAGGGTGCCACTGTCTCTGTGATAACATTGACCATTGACGTAACAATCTGGGGACTAATTAGAGCTGGTGACATTTACCTGTCAAGTCAGAAATGCTGGCAAATAGGAGACAGGCAGTGGCAGCACCAATCACAAAAAGTCCTAGGACACTGGGATCTCGGGAAATTCGAGAGAAGTTAAAACTGAACTTTTACGAAGTTTGTATAGGGTCGCAGTGCAGTATAGAATGTGAGGAGGACTATTACATAGTTACATAGGCTGAAAAAAGACATGCGTCCATCGGGTTCAGCCTCTCACACAACACCTACTGCTTTTGATCCAAAAGAAGGCAAAAAACCCAGTCTGAAATGCTCGCCAATATGCAACAAACTGGGGAAAAATTCCTTCTTGACCCCAGAATGGATCAAGAAGCTTTTACCCACATATTAAATATTATAACCCTTAATATTCTGTGTCTGCAGGAAGTCATCTAGTCGTTTTTTAAAAGTCTGTACAGACTCTGACCCAACCACCTCAACAGGCAGAGAATTCCACAGCTGTTTTTGTTCTCACCATAAAATAACCCTTCCTATGCTTTAGGCTGAATTTCCTTTCGTCCAGTCTAAATGGGTGACCTCGTGTCCTGTGTTTAGTCCTGTTATTGAATAGGTTTCCAGACAATGGTTTATAATGGCCCCGTATATATTTATATAAGGTTATCAGATCCCCTCTAAGGCGCCGTTTCTCTAAACTAAACAGGTTTAAGCTTGTTAGTCTTTCCTCATAACTTAACCCTTCCATTCCCCTTATTAATTTAGTTGCCCGTCTCTGCACTTTTTCTAGCGCTATAATATCTTTTTTTAAGACAGGTGCCCAAAATTGCACGGCATATTCAAGGTGCAGTCTGACCATTGATTTATACAGAGGCAAAATTATGTTTTCATCCCGAGAGTGATCTCCCCTTTTAATGCATGCCAATACCTTGCTGGCCTTGGCGGCTGCTGTTTAACATTGCACATTGTTACTTAGTTTGAAGTCTATGATTATTCCCAAATCGTTCTCCTGCTTGGATTTCCCTAACTCTGTACCATTTAGGGTATACGATGCTTGTGTGTTCTTCACTCCAAAGTGCATAACTTTGCATTTACCTACATTAAATTTCATCTGCCATTAAGTGCCCAGTCCCCCAATCTATCTAAATCCCTCTGCAGCGAAGTAACATCCTGCTCACATTGTATTACATTTCCCAGTTTTGTTTCATCTGCAAACACTGATACATGGCTTATAATGCCTATTTGCCTATGACTATTCATAAGAAGGGATGACTGTTAACATCAAATGGGATCTTGTGTGGTGCTAGCAATTATGTTATAGATATGATAGGTAGCCAGTTATTTCCTTTCTCTGTCCTATAGCCACAGACCCTTGAAGGCCCGTTTTCCTTCTATACCTCCTAGATACCATCTGTCTACTTAGACAAACCTACCCCATTAGGTATTCACGCAGCGCGAATGGATATACACCGAGCATCTATGTTTGTCATTTTGTGTTACCACTCCTAGTGTGGCTTTTTACTCTTGATAATTAGTAAAAGTTACGTTTTAACGTCTCACAAATTTCCAGAGATTCCAGTGTCCTACACAATGTAACTACAATGTAACTACATGACCCACCACTGTGACATGTTAACCACTTCGATGCGGAGGACGCGCTCAGCGCATCCTGCGCATGGCTGCTGGTGTGCTGAGGACGCGCTGAGCGCGTCCTCACTTTGGGGTCAGCGTTCGGCCGAGTTCCGGCCGATCGCTGGCCCCCCCCGGTGCGGGCTGACATCCTCGATGTCAGCCCGGCATCCGGAACCGCCGCCGGTGAAATTGAAGGAATGGGAATGACAATTTCTCAGTGTTTGACATTAGAATGGCATTCTCATGCTTAAAGAGGTGCTGCAGCTGCTGCAGCTCCCAGTAATCTTTGAGACCAGAATGTACAGAAATGTTGGTGAGTAAAAAGTAGAATGGCTGCAAGTTTAGGCATATAAACTCCATCGGGAGACACACACACGCACACACTCACACAATGCCACTCCACAGAAGGGCCTGTCATGTTCATTTGGCTGCATTAAAGATTCATTGTTGCAACTGACCATATGTCTGTACATCACAAGACAACAATTTGTACTATAATGAATATACAGAGTAACAGGATATGTTTCTAATATGAATGTTAAAGAGTTACATGATCTTCATTATGTGTCATATGTGCTTATACTGTATATCATTTTATAAAACATAATAATGATTAGGTTACTCTTTATATAATATCTTTATCTTCATAAATTCATTTTCAGACAATTGTGACTGTGGATACAATTTGGTTAAAAATAGCAAAAATCATAATTTGTTATCAGTCAGATAACAGTTTGCAGCTTTACCCGGGTAATCCTCCGAATTCAGTTGTAACCTGCTGAAAACCCAAGAAAAGCCGAGTACCCAGAGGCGTTTGGATATTTTGCAGTTTACCCGGATAAAGTCTGATGTTTCATTGCACATCGCACTTTATCCAGCAACACTAGGGTAATGTGCATTTTACCGGGGTAAAACAGTGCAGAAAACCGGAGTACCCAGAGGCCTCTGGATACTTTGCAGATTACCCGGATAAAGTCCTAAATTTCATTTCACTTCGGACTTTTGCTAATGATGCCTGAGTAATGTCAGGATTAACCGTGCAATCCTAACATTAACCGCACTTTGGACTTTAAACGTAACATATATATCGACATACATCTCTATAGGCAAGCACAGAAGGGTGCGCCTTCTCAGATAATTGTTCCTGCTTTTGACTTTAGAGGTCTCCATCTAGACATTTTTGTTTTTCTTATTTGGTTCATAATAAAAAAAAACATGAAATATGAATCTCACTGCGTACTTTCTTTCTGATGGATTTTGAATAACACTAACTCGAATCAGATATTTTTATAGAGCAATACCCTTCACTGATGGAAAAATAACTGTCATCATAGTAAAATGGCAAGTAAACCAGCTCAAGGATACTTTTTGAGATCTTAGTGGAGTTGAGAAGAAAAAGAAAAAACCCCATGCAGGGGACAGTGATAGGAAACCTATCATTAATCTGATTGGTAGATATCAGCACTATCATCATGTTATTTTATGATTAATATTCAAGTATTTTTCCATTCTTCCACTCTTTTTCAGTTGTTTAACAACACGACAGCTGGAGAGGCTTTCTCGGTTGAACTCTTTCTCACTCTTCAGCTTGTTTTGTGCATATTTGCCTCCACGGATGATAGGAGATCTGATAATGTTGGCTCTCCCGCTTTGTCCATTGGATTTTCTGTGGCTATTGGACATCTTCTTGGTGTAGGTATCATAATAGTTCCTTTGAAAAAGTAAAAGAGAGAAAATGAATTACAAATATTAAGTAATGTTACTTTACATAAAGAACACCAGCAGATAGGCACAGTGCTATATGAAGACAAACGGGGCATACGTTACAATAAATTTCATTAAATGAGACACATACATTGACAAACTAAAACAGTAGAACTTGAAGACCCTCTAGCGAACTTAAAATATGCAAGATCACATGTATTTTAAGATATAGATTTTAAGATTTGACCCCTTCATTGCCAAGTTGTTTTACGTAAACATCTGCCAGGACCCAGTGGATTTATATAAAACAACTTTTCTCTTTCACACAATACTGCTTAGACACATTTTTGAGACAGTAAGCTTATTTTCTGGCCATGTACAATAATAAAACTGGAGCTTCGTTTTCTTGAAAAAGAAAGACGAATCACCAAGTTGTTAAAATAGCTTCAGCTTCTTGAATGACTGAAATTGTAAAAAGAGAAACACCAGGCACACACCAAATGAAGCAGCACCACTCCCCGTTCTATCTGGTGGGATGGCAATAAAGTCCCAAAACCTGGGAAAAAAACAAATATCGGTCAGTTGGGTGGGTAGCGATAGACATCTTAATTTACTAGGAGAAAGAACAGATACAACGTTTTGTCTATGCAACCAACAGGGTTATTCAAAGAGATCCGAATGGCTGTCGAAAGGGAACCAAATGTTGAAAATCAGCGTTCGGTTACCTTTCTTGGCCATCCAGAGAGCAGGCAATTCGCCAAATGTTGGTAATTTGCCTGCACATATGGTGTCTGTTTGGTGCCTGTTCGAGGGCAGTGAATCCTCATAGAGAAGCAATGCTTCGGCTATTCAGAGAAAAAAAAACAGCAGTGAAAAGTTGCCGAATTGCCCTGCCATTCAGTGGTTTAATTTTTTTAGATTTTTTTTTTAAAAAAAATTTAAAATGTTTGTTCTTTTTTCTGTAACAGCCCTTTTTATTATCAGTCCTTGGACCTCATATGTAAATCTCAGACATTGTCGCTCAGTAGTTTCTTTGCAAACAGCGTTTCACTTTTCAAACATTCAAGCAAACTGTTTCTTTTTTTTACTCCATTCGTCTGCGGTGTCGGGTTTTTCCGGCGGCTGCGCTGCTTGTGATCGGCTCCTGCTCGGGTTTTTCCGGTGTTTTCGGCAGGGTTAATCCAGATGTTTTTGCGTGTTTTCGGGGTGCCTTCGCCGGGTTTTGCGGTGAGTTTGCGGTGACTTTTCCCTGCACTACGACGGCCCTGTGGTGCTTGCTGAATACACCGCAGGGTCGCCGAAATGGGATCGCCAAATCGCACCCAATTGAAGAGGACGAAAAGTCACCGAACGTGCGCTGACTTTTCGATTCTCTTTGAATAACCCTGCAAGTCTTTATCAAGTATCACACTTGATAAAGGCTTGGTTGCAGAGCCGAAATGTTGTATCTGTTCCTTCCCATAGTGACTGGTATTTGTTTCTTTCACTGAACATTTGGGGGACATTCTGAAGCTAATTTGCAAACACATTTTGTTTGCAGTAAACACAATTACTTTACATTGCTCTTCCAGATTATGAACAGATCGAGTTTACTTGATGTTGGGCTCCTGCCAGAGCGTTTGAGAATCAAGTATACTCGACTATGGCTGAGAATGGTGCCACATGTTAAATACGTTTTTTACCCATTAGCTTATTTATCTCTTCCAGAATATACCTGTTATTTAGTTAATACATCAACTAATCAAAAGTGATTTGTCATTCCAAACCTAGTAAACAACCCTTATAGGGCCATATTACATAGTTGGTGCTAACTTAACCAGAGCTGTTGTAAACTTCCCAGAGCCATTATAGCCTATGGAGGTTTTAAGTTTACAACAGCTCTGGTTAAGTTAGCACCAACTTTGTAATATAGCCCATAGTGTTTTAAATCATTGACATTAAACACATCAAGGGATAGTGGTGCTGCATACATAACTTAATGCAGATGGGCATTGAGATCCATTGATGGGACTTCGCATGGCTCTTGAAGCCCCAGAACCTAAGTGCAGCACTAAGCCTCAGCATTGGAAGGCTGAATCAGCCCTCTGAGACCACCCTGGAAGATGAAGAGGGAGCAGTTAGCTCAGAACACTGTGGCCACCCAGATACATTGAGCGGTCAATTATTTAGGTGCCTCCACCTACATAGAACTGCAAAGAATAGAGTATACTGTGTTTTAGATACAGTTATGTTTATTCTGTTAAATTCTAATTCTCTTAATACATTGATAAATTTAGTTTTTAAACTTTTTTTCCTGTCAGACATGTATATACATATGTATAATGAGTACTGTATAATACTATTTTAGATAAACTATACTGGCTGCTCGATGAACCCAGCAAGATCCTTTGCACCTGCAGTTGTAACAGGAGATTTCACCGTCCAGTGGGTAAGATTAACTTTCAATCCATTTTCTGTATGCATTTCTGAAACAAATGCTTTATTAAATACAGGTAGCTGTGCCATGAACCGATATTAAAGAAGAGGGTTTGGTTGTTTATCCAAGCAGGGTAAGGTCATTGTCAGGTGAGATAAGCCAAAACAGCTTTGGATGTTAGTGATTTATTTGTTAGACAACAACATAGATAGAAGATAATTTCTTGTTTGACCGGAGATTGTTGTAATAGATTTTATTGATTTGTACGAAAAGTAGACGTGGTACAGTTCCAGTATAACAAGAATATGTCTGAGTTTACAGGTTACAAACATTGAGTGTCTGGTATGATCAATCGATTGGTAAAATATAGAGAGGCACTGAAACTCTTTGAGACTAAAAGGAAAGAAAAGGACACGGGGAAGCACTAAATAGGCAAACAAATTACATAAATGGGGGGAAACAATAAGAAGGGAATATATTCAAATCATGGGAAATCTGACGTTTTGCCAGAAAATGTACTGTTGGGGAAGAAGAAACTAAAATGGTACATTTTGAGTTATCTTGAACAATAATGTCTCCATGAGGAACCTTATGTAGAGCATTTGTGGTCCAAGTTGCAGTATGAAGTATTTATTAGCTCAAAAATACCAATGGGTCATGTGTTTCCAGTCACTCGCAATCCAGTTGATGAGGTCTTTTATTATACTATTATTATCATCATTTATATAGCACCAACAGTTTCCTCATTGCTTTACAATAGCCAAAGGAAACAAGATACAGATAAATGGGCATAGGATGGAAACAAGAGGCGTAGAGGGCCCTGCTCGAAGGAGCTTACAGTCTAGAGCAGTGTTCCCCAACCTTGTCCTCTGGGAGCGCTAACAGGCCAGGGTTTCCAGATATCTGAAGCACAGCACAGGTGATATGATTTGCTGCTCAGTGATTGCAGCATTCAGTCTACATTTCCCCAAGGTGATCCTTAAAACCTGCCTGTTGGCGGTATTTGAGGACCGAGGTTAGGAAGCACTGGTCTAGAGTGATTGGGGTTGAGGAAGACCAGGGGAGTTTTACTGGATGTCAAGATCATTAGTTCAGGAATGGTGGGGCAATGGGAGCGGCTTCAATTATCTGTGAGTAGGTGAGCAGGGGGATGAGTTGCATCAAGGATGTGGTACGCTAATCTGAAGAGATGAGTGTTGAGGGATTTCTTGAAGGCCTGCACAACAGGGGAGAGTTTGATAGGTAAATCATTTCACAGGAATTATATTAATCTACTCAACCTTATTGACCAACCACTTTCATACCTGTTTCCAGTATCAGAGAATAATCACTTGGTTGCATTAAACAACCAAAGCATTACTATGTGATTGTGCACTGAAGCATTTCCACTGCATTTCCATTCTTTGGTTGTTGAATAATATTGATATTGTTATAATGTGATACTGTATATAAACCAACATTTATACACTTTAAAGGAACACTCCAACAAAAAAATCACCCCCCGTTTTTTTTCCCTAACCTATCCCTATTCCCTTAATAAAACTTTCTTTTTTTTTTTTTTCTTGTAACTGTAATACTTACCTTAAAATCCTCTTGTTTCCAGCGGCGTTTTTTTTTTTTTATACTCACCTCCCTCCTCTTCTGCTCCCGTCCTTCTTCTTGCTGCGTCTTGGCTTCTAGTTTACGTGAGAGGCGCGCATGCGCGCCTCTCACATAAGCCAGCCAATCGGCAGGCTTCCTCCCGGCTCCCTCTGAGGATTAGTGTTGCGCGCAAGAGGATGCGCGCAGCACTAACCCTCAGAGGGAGCCGCCAGCTTCTGCGGGGAGTAGGAGACGTCATCGCGCTGAAAGCGCGATGACGTCTCCTACTCGGCAAAAGTCGGCAGAAGCGGGAAATATGATTCCCGCTCTGCTGACTGACAGCTGGGAGGGCGGAGCAAGTCCTCCGCCTCTCTCAGCTGTTTTCAGCCTTTTCTGCAGATCGGCTGAGCGGAGGGAGGGGGACAAAGGGCGGCATACTCCGGGCATCATGACCACCTAAAATAGCTTAGGTGGTCATGTTGCCTAGAGTATCCCTTTAACCATTTAAAAAAATTAAATACAGAATACAAATAGTTCTACATACCTGGTTACATAGAATCATTTTTATTTAATCTAGTTCTAGTCAAAAGTTATTTAATTTCACAAAGAAAAATTAACATATAAAGGGTTATTCAGAGAGCACTGAATTGGCCATGAAACTGCACCGAATGGTGAATTTCCCTGTACGGTACAATTTTATGGCTATTCAGCTATTCAGAAAGCTGGCAATGAACCAAATATTGGCAAATTGCCAGTGTAATAGGTTGCAATTTGGCAGCAATGCAATTCCCCATAGAGAAGCAATGGTTAATCTATTCAGAGAACGCCGAACAGCAGTGAAATGCCCTGATTTTTGATAGTTTCATTCGACAGGATTAAACAGGCAAATCCCATAGGTTTCAATGTGCAAAAAAATTTCCCGTCTTTATCAATTTTTTATTAAACTGTTTATTCTGTTCATGTGAAGCAAAATGTCTTTTTATTACTTTACTATTTAGAATTTTTTTAGGCATTTTGGCAAAACATTAACAGGGTTATCCAAAGAGATCCGAATTGCTTGAGAAAGGTAACCGAACGCTGAAAATCAGCGTTCGGTTACCTTTCTTGGCCATTCGGCTATCCAGAGAGCAGGCAATTCGCCAAATCCTGGCGAATTGCCTGAACATACGGTGCCTGTTCGGTGCCTGTTCGAGGGCAGTGAAATCCCCATGAAAAAGCACTGCTTCGTCTATTCAGGGAACACAAACCAGCAGTGAAAGGTTCCCCTAATGCCCTGCCATTCGGTGGTTTAATTCGGCAAATTTATTCAGGAGAATCCCATAGGCTTCAATGTTAAAAATATTCCGTTTTAATTCAATATCTAATAAACCGTTCATTATAAAATTCTGCAGCAAAGAGTCTCTTTATTTATAGATTTTTTAGGATACTTTAAGCATTTTTCAGATTTTTTTTTTTTTTTTAAAAGTCCGATTTTTTTTTAGATTTTTTTTTCAGTTTACTTATTTTTTCTGTAACAGCCCTCTTTATTATCATTCCCTGGACCTCCTGTGAAAATTTCAGACATTTTCGCTCAGTAGTTTCTTTGCAAACAGCGTTTCTTTTTCCCAGATTCATACAAATGGTTTTTCTAATTTATTCACTGCCTCCTCTATGTCACAGCTGCTTCGGCTCTGTGTGATTCGGCTCCTGTTCGGCTCCTGTTCGGCTCCTTCGAAGGTTAATCCAGATGTTTTTGCTTGTTTTCAGCATGCATTCGGTTAGTTTTCGTCAGGTTTTCGGCAGCTTTTCCCTGCAATTCGGGGACCCTGTGGTGTTTGCTGAATACACCGCAGGGTCACCGAAATGCAATCGGCAAAAGGAACCGAATTGAAGAGAACGAAAAGTCACCGAACGTGCGGTGACTTTTCGAATCTCTTTGGATAACCCTGTAAATTCCACTTTTTTTTTGCATGCCGTTTTTTTATATTCTGTAACAGACCTTTTTATTGTTATTCATAGAACCTTATATATTATTTCCAGGCATGCACCGCTTTTTTTTAAAACACGTCTTAAAAGTTGGGTTGTTTTATTTTTTTTTACACCTGTTCGGCTGCTTGTCCACTTTTTGCGGTGGCTTGTCGGCGTCTTTTTGGATCGAATCGGCATATCGTTGGATGCATTTGGCGGTTTTTTGGTTGTTTTTTCAGATCGCTTTGGCATTTTTTAAGGGGTGTTTTTTTCGATTCGTTCAGCACTTTTGCTGTGGTTTTTTTGATTGTTCGGCGGTTTTTATGATGCATTCGGCGGGTCGATTTGCCGCACTGCGGGGACGCTGTGGTGAATCCTGAATTCACTGCAGTGTCAGCAAATTTACTCGCCGAAGTGCTGCGAACGAGAGAGCTCTCTGAATAACCCCATGTCGAATAGCTTAAATTAATTATGTCTGTATTTGGCAGATATCATTTAAGTACCATGTAAAGATATTTTAGATTTTGCTGTATGGGCGATGGAGCCATCGCATCTACATGGAATATTAGGCCGATTTTGTATCTAATGAGCTGCGAGGGAGTAGACCTTCATAATGGGAAATAAGTCAATTATTGGCAACTTTTATTATTTCTGTACAGATTAAAAAATATGTCGATTAAAGTAATGTGTTAAATGAATGTTTCCACAGGTATTCTGGCTGGGACCTATAACTGGTGCTATATTGGGATCTCTAATTTACAATTTCATTCTTGTCCCAAACACCAAAACCATTTCCGAGAGGCTGGCAATCCTACGCGGCATTATGGACCCTGAAGAGGACTGGGAAGAGAGAGATGTCCGTAGGAGGCAGTCAGTAGAGTTACATTCCCCGCAGACAATGCCTAGAAGTGGGATGACAGAAAAAGTCTGATGCAAGGCTCAGCAAAAGCATTTAAACATTAACTCGTGCAGGTGGTATAATCCTCAAAACAAGTTAAAAAGACACTCCGCATCTCTTGTTTTATTAGTGACGAGAGTCATTGATTTTAGCTGCTTTCTTTTTGGTTCTCCATCAAAACAAAAAGCTTACAATGGCAGAGACGGTGGACACGGCCAATTGTTGAGCAAGTAACACTTTATTATTATCCTTAACTTTGGAGAAGAACTTTATCAGTATTTATCAGCCCTGGATGTTTTCTTGTTTCAAGTCAGTGCTCATATTTTGCAATGTAATTGTTCTGGAGATGATTTTCTATTATGTTATTGTTAACTTTACTTTGAGTGTGTTATGGAGTTTTCCTCCCATATCACAAACTGTGGCTCCTATTATAGTTAATATAGTACCCTGAACCAAAAATCCCATTATAGATCAGAGATTAAAGGAAACTAATTATATTTTCAGGAATTGTATCACCTATGTTGTGCACATCCCATCATGGCAAGTGCTGGAGGTGGCATTTAGGTGGCAGCACATCTACAACAATAGCACAGACACAAGAATAGCAGATCCATCGAACAATATGGCTTACTCTTTGGCAGAGCACAGGGTTACATTAAGTAAAATGATGCAACATGCCGCACATCATGTGAGTCAATGGAGACAATTCATAATTTTTTGAAGACCATGTCTATTCCAAGAATCTGTGGCCACCATAGTTGCCCAATCTTATAAGCTCGGACTTGGATTTATGGGACTATGTGAAGGTAACATAACAAGCCCCACACAACTGACGCCTAAGGCCGGGTGCACAAGAGCGTACTCTGCTGTGCACAGTGCGTGCGTTAAAAAGGACGCACTTAATGACAGAAGAGATTGGTAGACGCCAGTCGATCTGTTATGTTTGACGGACGTCATACAAACTGAATTTTTCTCCAGCGCATGGCCAACGTCGTCTATACAGCGTCAATCCTAGCGCTTTTGCGTTGGTGTTTCCATGGCGGACGTCTTCAGCACGCATGATGCGTTGCGCGCCTACTACGTGTGGTGTTCTCTATCCACGTCATTATATGCTAGAACGGACATCATATAGTGCGTCATCACACACGTGCTGTGCGCAGCAGAGTAGGCTCGTGTGCACCTGGCCTTCGCAGAGAACGTTTGGAATGAGAAAATGCAATACTGAGATGCATTAGCACCAACTTTCAGTGCCTCGTTGACATGTGCCTATCAGATAACAGTGGCCACTTCCAACCATTGTTGTGAAGGGATGTGCTCAACATAAGAAGGGCTACTCAAGAATAAACTGAAGATGTGTGTATAACCGCCTTGGATAACACTTATATTAACAGATAACAGATAATTTGTAACGTGCGTCCCTAATTTGCGATTACCCAATACCCCCTTGGGTGATAGTAAAACCAAAGAATAGCATTATATGTTGCACTGGCACACTATCCAAATAATAATATAAACGACAATATATGAAATAAAATCATCAATACAAAAGGTCTCATGAAAAATACCCAAATGATACGAATACCAAAATTGCGGTATGATAAATGTATAAGATATATATATACATACAGAAAAAATGACGTCGCGCCCATACTCACCGGAGCGGCTGCAACAACCAGGAGTAACAGCCCAGTTAATGTATAAAACATAACAAGGGAAAAAAGTGTCATCTGCGCTCGTTTCTATGTGTTCCATGTGCAACAAAACACTGAGGTTTTTGTTTGTTTCAATGGCCATTGCAACGTAAGCCCACTCGCCACTTCAAGGCACCTCTTTACAGAGTGAGTACCTAACAATTGTAACCAAAAGGCCACTCTACTGAGCAGCTCCAAGCCCCTCCTGCTGCTTTTCAGCCAAGGAGAGGCAGAGAGATGGTGGGTTTTATTTATACACACACCATACACTTCCCATTTGGGATTAAAAACAAAAACATGGAAAGAGGAACAGCTGCAGAACGACGGACTGGTGTTACAAGCATGACATACATACAGAAAAAAAAATATATATATGTAGATATATATGTGAAAAAAATATAAAAATACTAAAGTATGAAAAATGATATAAGGAATATAGGTTTGTTACGGTTTTGTATGCGAGTCCACTTTTTTTTACCTAAAATGTCCTTATAATGTCCACTAATGATCTTTGTATCAATACTTCAGATTCCAATTCACTCTTCCAGATATTGTCCACGGATGGGATATTATATCCTGACTCTTGGGGTCTAGGCAGGCAGGGCTTTATTGGTAGCCCCAACCTCCTCTCCGATCCCTTGGTCCTCAGTACAGGATACCGGAGACTTCCTGTTGTAAAAAATAGTATAAAATGTATTTATAAAAAAATTAAATAATAAAAATCATAAAATAAAACCCTAAAAAATATATATAAGAGCATACAAATATAAAAAGGTGTATAAACGCATTCGCCAGTGAAACCTGAAATCAGTTCGTAAAAAATATATACAGCTATTATAAGAGGAGGTTCCCTTACTGAAACCCTCATTACGTTCCGCAAAAACTTTGGGTTCGTTTCTCTATGCTTCACTGTGTATAATGCTAAAGGTTAAACATCTTTATACTAAAAAAGTCGAATTCTACTCTTTCTTTTGGTTTAGTACTTTCTATCTTGTCACTTTTTTCTATAACGGGAATGCAGATTCATAATGGTAGCTTCGTTTTTTAATTAATACATTTCTAAGCTTTCAAGAGAAAATGGTCTGCTGTCAATATGTGACAACTGCCAAATCTTTCAATGTCATTTTGCATATTGTCAGGCAGCTCAGGAAAGGTTAGACAGTCTGAGAGTGATTCATTGCTGATTGGGAAAACATGTCCTGCAGCCTTGCCTTTGTGTTAAGTATAAACTGGTAGAGTTTAGAATTTTATATCCGAAAATAAAACTGCTTTTACACTGCTACTAAGAAGGTTGTACTTGGCTGTCTAGTAGAAAACTTCATTACCAAATTCCAGCCATAGGAATCACTACAAAAATGATTTTTTTTCAGTAGTAGCAAAATTTTATAATACCGTCTCTACAACTAGATTCTCTAGATTCTCACCGGCTGGGTGGAGTAGAGGTAACATTGGTGAGATTCAGATTGTGCCACTGGCGCCACCCGGTGGTGATGGCAAATAAACAACCTCAATACAATCAAATAAAAACAATGCAAGTGAAATGGTGCAAATATTATAAAACAATCTAGGATAAAACAAAGTAATGTGACATTTACAGTCTTATCCTGTATACTCCAGGTTGTAAAAGTCTTAATGATTGTGAAAGTCTTAATAATCAGTGCAGGGACGAATAAAAAATAAAAGTCATACAGTATCTCGTGTTTGTGGAGTCAGCTGCCTCTCCAGACCATTTGGTGGTATATCCCGGATCACCTTTCAGCCTCAGCCACCTCCTCGGCGAATAGAAGCATCCAGGACCCAGGATAGGTGTAAAATAAGGTGCATTTTATTACTAATAAAATATACAGTATACCAAATGTGTTTTGCATAAAAAGCTTCATCAGTTGGTGCTACTGTAACATCCGGGTCCTGGATGCTTATATTCGCCGAGGAGGTGGCTGAGGCTGATATGTGATCTGGTGCACCTTCTGAAGTCACCGGCTGCCTACAAATCTGGTGTCTGATCGATAAGACACCAGCAAATGTGAGTACGACATTCTTCTCCTTTCTTTACACTCCACTTTATACAATTTTGCTCTATGTGATTCATTTTATATTTTGAGGGACATGGAGGATGGTAACCCTGTAAGGAAACCACACTTCTGAGCAACAGGGTGCAGCAGAAGGAACCACTAACAGGACGAGTAGAGGTAACATCACTGCTCTATAACCATGGAGAGAGACTGTGGAGACAGGTTCGATCCCGGCAAGAGCACCTCTCCAGTAAGTGTCCTTGGGCAAGACACCTAACGGTACATACTCGCCACCCAGGACATACTTGAAAACGAGAGAAATCTCAATGTGGTCCTTCCTGGTAATATACTTTCTCAAATTCCAAAGAATACCAAATTCTCCAAAGAGATTCAGAAAACAGGGTCGTCTCATTGGAAACATTACAATTGGTTGAAGAAATTTAAGGCTAAATTCCCTATCTAACGCTAAAATGGGGATGCTATTGGGGAAAACCCCGTAGTGTCCTCTTTTTAGCGTTAGTTTCCAGGGCAGGCACTACCACGGCACCTTGCCCCAGAATGTAACGGTACCCTCAGTGAAGTATTACTACCACAAGGGTAAAACGTAACAATGTAATACCAGGAAAAAATTATATTGAATAGAATTAGAGAGTTCTTAAGAGACCTGAAGGGTTTCCCCCTGAATAATTAATTAAATACAATTATTCCGATGAAGCCATCAGAATACTGGTGTCTCTCTGAGACAGATAAAACTTAACTTTTATTAACAAAAATTGTTGTAAAAAAGGAAGTATGGACGACCTTATCAACATAAATAGACAGTGCTCAAGGACAAAAACATATTAAATCCAAATCAACAATGGATGGCATTATATATAGCAAATGGTAGAATTGAAAACTCCAATCAATAGGTGATCTTCAAGGGTCACCTCAATTGATAGTGGCTACCAAAAGATAACAATTAAGCATAATGAATATGCAACAAGAAGCCACAATTGTCAAAAAACAGCACAGCGCCAAGGGTACCCTTTAAAAGGCAATGTTCAGCCAGATTAGCGCAAATAATACCGCAATAATTGACTAAATGATTGTTGTATGAAAGCCCACTTGGGATAAATATGGGTGCAGACGCAGGCAGGGACCCTCTCCTACCACATATATAGCTACCCTCAGTGACACTCACGGTAGCGCTTCTATGCCACCACTAATATCACCTCCCAGGGTCCATAGGACTCCATGGAGGGTTGCGCTGCCTGGCCTCGAGATCTCATGAGATTGCTCAGCTACACAGAGGGAAACTGGAAACTATTTGTCTCCAGTCTCACTCTGCTAGCGGCCAGGAGAAGCAGCAGATCAGGCCACCATTCTTGCGGGATGAGAGTTGAGTATCAGATTTATTGGGGGGATTTATGGTAGGGATGTGCGTTTCGGGTTTCGGAACTTCGGAATTTTCACGAAAAATTTCCCGATTCGTGTTTTCGGATGCGGCCGAATTTCCGAAAATTTTTAGATCCGAAAATGGCAGATCCGAAATGTTTTCCGAACCGAACGAAATATTTTCGGAATTTTCGAAGGGACTTGAAATGTGTCAAATCGAAATTTATTGCTTTGAATCGAGAACAGACTTTCCGAAAAAACGAAAATTTCCGAACTTACGAAAAGTCGATACAAAAAACGAGCTAAGTGACACGAAAATACGAAAAATGGTCGAAATTCCGAAACCATGTACAATTCCGAAAAACGAAAATTTCCGAAATCACGAAAAGTCGATACAAAAAACGAGCTAATTGACACGAAAATACGAAAAATGGTCGATATTCCGAAAAAAACCAGTACACGAAAAACGAATCGAGCCGAACCGAATCGAAACAGAAATCGGTTGAAACGAGCCGAATCGAAAAGTTGAGTATCAGATTTATTGGGGGGATTTATGGTAGGGATGTGCGTTTCGGGTTTCGGAACTTCGGAATTTTCACGAAAAATTTCCCGATTCGTGTTTTCGGATGCGGCCGAATTTCCGAAAATTTTTAGATCCGAAAATGGCAGATCCGAAATATTTTCCGAGCCGAAACGAAATATTTTCGGAATTTTCGAATGGACTTGAAATGTGTCAAATCGAAATTTATTGCTTTGAATCGAGAACAGACTTTCCGAAAAAACGAAAATTTCCGAACTTACGAAAAGTCGATACAAAAAACGAGCTAAGTGACACGAAAATACGAAAAATGGTCGAAATTCCGAAACCATGTACAATTCCGAAAAACGAAAATTTCCGAAATCACGAAAAGTCGATACAAAAAACGAGCTAATTGACACGAAAATACGAAAAATGGTCGATATTCCGAAAAAAAACAGTACACGAAAAACGAATCGAGCTGAACCGAATCGAAACAGAAATCGGTTGAAACGAGCCGAATCGAAAAGTTTAAAAATCCGAAAAATCAAACCGAATCGAATCGAAAAAAAAATCGGTGCACAAGCCTAATTTATGGGGTGCTAAATGATTCTGCAAAAACGCAATAACTTAGCACCAGCTTTTAGGGTTCACTAATATTTAGTTTAGCCCATCGCTACGGTAATTAGTGCAGCACTTTATAATACTTTATTTATCAAACCACTAATTACTGATTAATAAAGGATATTCCACGGGTATTTCACGATATTTCATTAGCATCAGGAATGTAATATGGGGGCATGTGTTAAACTCACTTATTCTAGCGGTAACAGGTACTCATCGTACGTTACCGTTAGCGTTCACAATATAATTTAGCCCTTAGTGTTTTGCATGTTTATAATTAAGCTGACTGGCTGACAATCCAGCTGGCTGCAGGTTTAGCTGGAGCACAGAGGGTTAAGAACTCAAGGTACTTAGGCAGCCAAAAGAATAAGTAAAAAAACAATGAGTTTTGATGTTTGGAAGAACTGGTCCTGACTCTTGCACTGTAATAAAATGAACAGACGTATTGACCTTTCCACAACAGCTCTAAATGAAATGGGAAAATATTTTGCAGCTGTTTTTTACTTAGAAGTTTCAATGTTTTGCAGAGAGCAGCGGGATTTATTTATTTATCATTTTTTTATTTATAAAGGGATATATTACATTCTTCACGCAAAAAGCCTCGCGCAAATCGAAAATCTTTGCGCCAAGCGCTAGACTTTTTCGCGCGCAAATCACCATTGGAATTAAAATCCTTGCGGCTTTTTTCTTTCTCCGATCAATTGCGCAAACAGGATGCGCACAAATGCAGGCGCAGTACCGTCTCGCACCAAAATCTCAGCGCGTGCAGTTTTTTGCACCCATTCACCCAATTAAAATGAAGAGACACATCTATCATACGCAACTGAATTGCGTCTGCCAGAGGCATCGGAGACGGGTTCGGCGTCTGTGATGCAAAATGAGCACATATGCTACAGTAATAATACACACACACACCTGCCATTATCCATTATATTGTTGCTGCATTCCTTTTTATGGGCTGTTTTTTTTTTGGGTTAGACAGGATGTTCAGATTTGCCGTTAACACCAGCTTTTAGGAGTTGCTAAAATTATGCGCGCATAGGCTATGCGTTAATTACCGCGAATAGGTTGTAATACCATACTCGTACCAGCGCACATTCGCATTTGTGCTCACAATGTTAAGTATAGGACGCGCCAAGTACAGTAAGCTCATGCAGGGTTCACGCAGGTTCACCAGCAGTAGACGTTTGTGCGCGGTTGTTGCGCTGACTATATAATACGGGATTCGACGAAAATGGTTTTACCCCTCGCGTTAATGGTATTTTGCGCCGGCGCAAACGTTTGCGTGAAGATTGTAATTTAGCCCCAAGTATTTTACCAGGAAGGATACATTGAGATTTATCTCGTTTTCAAGTATGTCCTGGGTTCAAGAACATTAAAATGTTACAGTAGATACAGAAATACAAAGTAATAAATTGCAAGATATTAAAAAACAAAACACAAATACAGATTTACACAGAAAATAAATATGTAGGAAATAGTCACTATGTTTTATAAACAAACACAAACGAAAAATAGGACTAATATATGAGCCGAAATTTCGGCAGAAAACGGGCATAACCAAAAATTGAACTCACTAAACAACTTTATTAATACAAACTTTGCGAAGAGACACCAATAAAAAACACATTAAATTGAATAAATGACATGTATCGGGTGGGCACTGTGTGGTTATAGCAATATTGAAGGATGGAGTCACTTAGACCTATTCAGTTGTCAATAATCATTGTTCAGACATAATATGCTTAGCATGAATCAACCAATTGAAATTCAACCACTCTCACCGGGGAACCATTAAGTGGCTTAAAGCATTTATCCATGGAACTAGATAACCGATTTATCTAGTGATATTTAGAATATATATACAGGGTTATCCAAAGAGATTCGAAAAGTCACCGCACGTTCGGTGACTTTTCGTTCTCTTCAATTCGGTTCCTTTTGCCGATTGCATTTCGGTGACCCTGCGGTGTATTCAGCAAGCACCACAGGGTCCCCGAATTGCAGGAAAAGCTGCCGAAAACCTGACGAAACTAACCGAATGCACGCTGAAAACAAGCAAAAACATCTGGATTAACCTTCGAAAAAGCCGAACAGGAGCCGAAAAGGAGCCGAATCACACAGAGCCGAAGCAGCTGTGACATAGAGGAGGCAGTGAATAAATTAGAAAAACCATTTGTATGAATCTGGGAAAATGAAACGCTGTTTGCAAAGAAACTACTGAGCGAAAATGTCTGAAATTTTCACAGGAGGTCCAGGGAATGATAATAAAGAGGGCTGTTACAAAAAAAATAAGTAAACTGAAAAAAAAAATCTAAAAAAAAATCGGACTTTTAAAAAAAAAAAAAAAAAAATCTGAAAAATGCTTAAAGTATCCTAAAAAATCTATAAATAAAGAGACTCTTTGCTGCAGAATTTTATAATGAACGGTTTATTAGATATTGAATTAAAACGGGAATATTTTTAACATTGAAGCCTATGGGATTCTCCTGAATAAATTTGCCGAATTAAACCACCGAATGGCAGGGCATTAGGGGAACCTTTCACTGCTGGTTTGTGTTCTCTGAATAGCCGAAGCAGTGCTTCTCTATGGGGATTTCCCTGCCCTCGAACAGGCACCGAACACGCACCGTATGTTCAGGCAATTCGCCAGGATTTGGCGAATTGCCTGCTCTCTGGATAGCCGAATGGCCAGGAAAGGTAACCGAACGCTGATTTTCAGCGTTCGGTTACCTTTCTCAAGCAATTCGGATCTCTTTGGATAACCCTGAAAGTAATACAATGCAAGATATTAAAAAACAAAACACAAATACAGATTTACACAGAAAATAAATATGTATGAATATAGTCACTATGTTACATGTTTACAGGTGCATTCTGTATATAGTCACTATGTTACATGTTTACAGGTGCATTCCGTATTGAGGTAAGTTAATAGGGAGCTCTTGAGTGACTTTACACTGGGGGAAGATTTGATTTGGAGTTTTACTTTTGGCTATTAATGCAAAATACTAATGCCGCTAATGTTCATAACCACCACTCAAAGGGGACAGGGGTCAAGTCGAGAAGGAACTCATCGGAACGTAATTCCTCCACTATTTTTGGAATGGGAACGCAGTTCCCAATGGGCTCAAAAACTGAAAGACTACATTTTCGGGGATACAGTTATATCTTTCCTTTTAAGTCAGAATAAACATACAGGGTTATTCAGAGAGAGGTGAAAACCAGGACAATGACTGGATAAGTGAAAATTTGAGGTCAAAATAGCCAAACCAGAAAAATTCTCCCATTTATCTCACTTTCCAAATCGGCTGTTTGGTCTAGATTGTTCATTCTCCTGCCAATTTTCCTGGTTTTCACCTCTCTCTGAATAACCCTGATATATTTATGATAATTTTCAGAAAGATACCCTAAAATACAGATATATATATAATTTTAATATCCAGTGTTATAAAATGCACAACTGAGCTAAAGGCAACCTGGAAATGATTTCTTGTGGTGGCAGGGATAGGCAACAATATTGGTGAGTTCTCACACTTTCTGATTGACTTGACCCCTGTTTAGGGGGTATGTAATTCAGGTTCTGATGGGCTCCAGATTACGTGAATCTCGCCATCATGTAACCTACCAGCAGAAGGAAACAAACACTGTTTGATTCAAATTCCTTCCAACTGTGGCAAAGGTGGTAACTGCTGAGTGATTACCAAAAACATGTATATCTGATTTTGCATTGTGATACAATTAGAAACAGGGATTTGCATATTCACTAAAACGCAGCCACTTAGAGGAGTGCAAGGTGTACATAACAACTTCCAGACAGAACAAATGCCGAACATACCAACTTCCCTACATGACCAATTTCCAGACATCCATAATCCCAGCGGCTAACCCTAATACTAACACCCTAACCCTAGGTTTAGGGGGGGTTAGGGGTTAGGTTTAGCTTGGTTAAGGTTAGGACTAGGTTTAGGGGGTTAGGGCTAGATTTAGGGGGTTAGGGCTAGATTTAGGGGGGTTGAGGTTAGATTTAGGGGTTTAGGTATAGGGCTAGGTTTAGGGGGTTATGGCTAGATTTAGGGCGGTTGGGGTTAGGGCTAGATTTAGGGGGCTAGGGCTAGATTTAGGGTGGTTGGGGTTAGGGCTAGATTTAGGGGGTTAGGGCTAGATTTAGGGGTTTAGGGATAGGGCTAGGTTTAGGGGGTTATGGCTAGGTTTAGGGGGTTAGGGTTAGGGCTTGGTTTAGGGGGGGTTAGGGCTAGGTTTAGGGGTGTTAGGGAGTAGGGTTAATGTTAGCCGCTGGGATTTTGGAGGTCTGAAAGTTGGCTGTCAGGGAGTTGTCTGTGTAGGGAAGTTGGCCATCGGGATTTTGGCATTAGGGAACCTGGTAGTAGGGATTTCGACCCAAACCCAATATAGCCCTATATGTGTTTTGAAATACAGGAGATTGGAATACTACTCACAATGCTATTTGGGCTTATTGCCTTCCATGGTGGATCAAATCCCAACACAGTTGGATCCCATAGATATTGAGGATGAAGATCTGGGCGTTGAAAGAACTGTTTAAGCTATTTAGGGGGTCACTCTAGATATAGTTTAAGATGGGGGTAGGGGATTAGGGCATTAGTATAGAGTGAATAGGGGCAGAGGGGATTTGATCATTTTTATTACTTATAAAGAGTGTTATTGTCATATATGTATACACTCGCCACGGCCGACACTTAGGAGCTGCCGATGGGTGGTTCCAGGGCATTTCTGGAAAATATCAGGGTTGAATAGCAGGAGCTCTTGTTAGTTACTAAGGATAGCTCTGGCCACAGAAAGGGATTTTTACTTTCCCGAGCTTCTAAATCCAGAAGGTGGTGAGGTGGCTTTATATTTGGCCACCTGCAATATCTTTTAAAAATTTAAAATATTGCAGTTGTTGCCAAAAACCTTTGAATTTTACCAGAAGGGGGTTTTAAAAAATGTTGTACTGTTATTCTGTCCGTTGGCCATTTTTGTTGATTGAATAAACGTAACAGAAGATATACAGGGTTATCCAAAGAGATCCGAATTGCTTGAGAAAGGTAACCGAATGCTGAAAATCAGCGTTCGGTTACCTTTCTTGGCCATTCGGCTATCCAGAGAGCAGACAATTCGCCAAATCCTGGCGAATTGCCTGCACATACGGTGCCTGTTCGGTGCCTGTTCGAGGGCAGTGAAATCCCCATGAAAAAGCACTGCTTCGGCTATTCAGAGAACACAAACCAGCAGTGAAAGGTTCCCCTAATGCCCTGCCATTCGGTGGTTTAATTCGGCAAATTTATTCAGGAGAATCCCATAGGCTTCAATGTTAAAAATATTCCCGTTTTAATTCAATATCTAATAAACCGTTCATTATAAAATTCTGCAGAAAAAAGTCTCTTTATTCATTGATTTTTTAGGATACTTTAAGCATTTTTCAGATTTTTTTTTTTTTTTTTTAAAAGTCCGATTTTTTTTTTTCAGATTACTTATTTTTTTTGTAATAGCCCTCTTTATTATCATTCCCTGGACCTCCTGTGAAAATTTCAGACATTTTCGCTCAGTAGTTTCTTTGCAAACAGCGTTTCATTTTCCCAGATTCATACAAATGGTTTTTCTAATTTATTCACTGCCTCCTCTACGTCACAGCTGCTTCGGCTCTGTGTGATTCGGCTCCTGTTCAGCTCCTGTTCGGCTTCTTCGAAGGTTAATCCAGATGTTTTTGCTTGTTTTCAGCGTGCATTCGGTTAGTTTTCGGTGGGTTTACGGCAGCTTTTCCCTGCAATTCGGGGACCCTGTGGTGCTTGCTGAATACACCGCAGGGTCACCGAAATGCAATTGGCAAAAGGAACCGAATTGAAGAGAACGAAAAGTCACCGAACGTGCGGTGACTTTTCGAATCTCTTTGGATAACCCTGATAGTTGCTAATCACGTATTGAGTTACTGAATCGTTTTAATTTGTTCTGCGATGTCAACTTCATATACTCGTGTCTTTATTTTGATAGTAAATACAGTTTTAAAAATGGAAATCCTAAAATTTCCCTTTTTGTCTGTTGTTAAACTAGATATGATTTGCTTTCTATTAGTTTTTTTTGATTGAGAATTGTTACTGAACACATTAACATTGCTGAGGACATTATGGCGTGCCCTGAGCTAAAACTGAGGCGCTAAGGGAAAAATAAGCGATTGCTAATTTCCCCTTTGCGTCCCGGTTATACACGCAGGTTATGGGGCAGCCAGCCGCACAGCAGCCGCGAGGCTCGGTGATCCTGGGGCAGTGCTAACGCTCCGTCCCCAGCATATGCTCCATGGAGTCCATAGGATGTTTCAGTCATCTAGAGGAGAGCACTTGACACAATATATATATAATTTATCAGGGTTATTCAAAGAGATTCGAAAAGTCACCGCACGTTCGGTGGCTTTTCGTTCTCTTCAATTTAGTGCAAATCGGCTTTCCCATTTCAGCAACCCTGTGGTGTATTCAGCAAGCACCACAGGGCTGTCGAAGTGCAGGGAAAAGCAGCCGAAAACCCAGCGAAAACCTGGCGAAAACCCGGCGAATGCACGCCGAAAACCCGCAAAAACATATGGATTAACCCGTCGAAGACGCCGGAAAAACCCGAGCAGGAGCCGATCACAAGCAGCGAAGCATCCAGAAAAAGCCGACACCGCAGACGAGTGAAGTGAATAAATTAGCAAAACAGTTTGCTTGAATGATTGAAAAGTGAAACGCTGTTTGCAAAGAAACTACTGAGCGAAAATGTCTGAAATTTACATATGAGGTCCAGGGAATGATAATAAAAAGGGCTGTTACAGAAAAAATAAGTAAAGTTAAAAAAAATCTGATTTTTTTTAACCACCCGGCTGCTATGGACGCGCTCAGCGCATTCAGCCAAGTGGTCCTCCTGTGCTATGGATGCGCTCAGCGCGTCCATGCACAGGAGGCAGCAATCGGCTGGGATTCCGGCCGATTGCTGTGCCCCCGGTGCGGGCTGACATCTTGGATGTCAGCCCGGCACTCCGGGACCCCGGCGGGGCCATTAGATGTCATCGCGGCGGTAACATCTAATTCAGGCGCTGGCCCCGCGTGTGCGGAGGAGGCGCCTGAAAGGGAGGGGGTAGGTCCTTCGGACCTCTCTCCCTCCCGATCGCCGGGGGCCACAGGGTTAAGGCAGGCACCATTTGGAAGGGCACAGCCTGCCCTTCCAAACGGTGGCTGACATTAACCCCTGGGGAGCCGGATCACGATTCGGCACTGAAAAGCGCCGGATCGTGATCCTCTCCCGGAGCTGGCCGACATCTTGGATGTCCGGGAACCCCCCCTGCATAGCACGATGACGCTAGTCCTGGAGTTAACCCCTAGCTGCCAGCAATGGTGGAGATAGGAGGTTCCAATGAACCCCTATCTCCTGATCCATGGCAGCTAGGGGTTAATGTTTGATATCGTTGGATCGGCCAGAGCATGGCCTTTCCAGTGATACCAAACATGACCATGTAAAAAGTTTTTTTTTTTTTTTAAATTATAAAGAAAAAATAAACAAGTATTTTTTTTGTTGTTGTTGTTAATGCAGCAATATTGTTCCCATTTCAATTATAATGTGAACAATGATGCTGCACTACTGATTTTTGTATGCGGTGCGCTTGTTAAAAATAGCGAAATTTTCCCCAAAAAAAATGTAACGGGTCCCCATTTCTAATTTTTTGAACAAGCACCCATAGAAAATATAACCGCAAATGCTCGCATGTTAAAATGGGGAAAAAAAACCACTTTACACATTGTAAATTATTGAAAATTCTAATTTTATTGCATTTTTTGTTATAATATACAGACAGGACATGACGTATACATATAATAATGACATATTAAGAATCTGCCGAGTCTGACGGAAAGAACGATATATAATATGTCTGCGACATATATTAAAATATGGCTTCAAAACGCGGTTAAACATGATGAGCGAAAGCTGTAATAATGACCTCAGCACAGAGGTGTGAAAAGCCTCAGCAGCGAAAGGGTTAAAAAAAATCAAGAAAAATGCTTAAAATATCCTAAAAAATCTATAAATAAAGAGACTCTTTACTGCAGAATTTTATAATGAATGGTTTATTAGATATTTAATTAAAAGGGAATGTTTTTAACATTGAAGCCTATGGGATTCGCCTGAATAAACCTGTCGAATGAAATCACCGAATGGTAGGGCATTTCGGGAACCTTTCACTGCTGGTTTGTGTTCTCTGAATAGCCGAAGCAGTGCTTTTTCATGGGGATTTCACTGCCCTCGAACAGGCACCGAACAGGCACCGAATGTGCAGGCAATTCGCCAGGATTTGGCAAATTGCCTGCTCTCTGGATAGCCGAATGGCCAAGAAAGGTAACCGAACACTGATTTTCAGCGTTCAGTTACCTTTCTCCAGCCATTCGGCTCTCTTTGAATAACCCTGTAAGTGTTCATCGAGGAAATCAAATGTTAAGGATTAAACAGCACTTGCTCACTGAATTTTGCTTCAGTAAAATATTTTTCAAGCAGATTGTTGACAAGCAAGTTTAGAAACAAAGGGGGTTATTCAAAGACATCCAAATAGTGGCCAAATGGTAGCCGAACCTGTTAAATTCAGCGTACGGTTACATTTCCTGGCCATTCGGTTATTCAGAGAGCAGGCAGTTCACCAAATGTTGGCGAATTGCCTGCACATACGGTGCCTGTTCGGTGCCTGATCGAGGGCAGTGAAATCCCCCATAGAGAAGCAATGCTTCGTCTATTCAGAGAGCACAAAACAGTATGGAAAAGTTGCCGAAATGCCCTGCTGTTCGGTGGTTTCATTTGACATGTTTATTCAGGCGATTTCCATAGGCTTCAATGTTAAAAATATTCCCGTTTTAATACAATATCTAATAAACTGTTTAATATTATATTCTGCAGTAAAGAGTCTCTTTATTTATAGATTTTTTAGGATCTGTTGGATTTTTTTGGCAAAACATTTTTCCCGTTTTTTTTTTTTTAAATCGTATTTTCCTTTTTCTGTAACAGCCCTTTATATGTAAATTACAGGCATTTTCGTTCAGTAGTTTTTTTGCAAACAGCGTTTCAAATATCAAACTTTCAAGCGTACTGTTTTTTTTTCACCTCATTCGTCTGCGTGTCGGGCTTTTCCGGCAGCTGCTCTACGCTGTGATCGGCGGCTAGTCGGGTTTCTCTGGCGTGTTCGGCAGGGTTAATCCAGCTTTTTTCTGCAGAGTTGCCGAAATAGGATTGCCGAATCGCCCCGAAGTGCAGGGAACGAAAAGTCACCGATCATACGATGACTTTCTATTCTTTTTGAATAACCCTGTATGATTTGGCACAAAACCTCTAAAATGTGCTGACTGCTTTATCAAGCAGTAACAGGAACTACGCTTAACAGCGGCCCATAGCAAAAAAAAAATCTTAGGAATGTTCTTGGAGAGGATCCAAACTTCAATATCTCGATTGAATAAAAGCGACAGAGGATTTAGATGCTAATCACCTTTTTTTTTATTAATATTATACGTTGTTTTGGTTTGTAGATATTGTCAGTGTTGTAGCTTAATAGCGGTTACTGAACGACTTTCATTTGTTTCGAGATGTCAACTCTAAATACTCGTGTCCTTGATCGCTAATACAGTTTCAAGAATGAAAATTCCGAATTCTCCCTTTTTATCTGTTGCTACGATGGACTAGATGTGATTTGCTTTCTATTGGTTTTTATATTATGCAAAGGTAATATCATAGGCTCTCAATGCCCTTTGTAAACCTTTCCTGTAGAATAATAACCATGTCTGACTGATCCCTCTTGAGCTATAGAGATTATTGAGCATTTAACGACTTCGCTTTAAAATATCCCTGTGTTTATATGGCTCAGATAGCAGCAGAATGACAATGTTTTTGGTTTACATTACACTAAAAGACAAAGAATTTCCATTGTATCATTTGTATTGCGGAGAGCCAGGAGGAATTCATTGAAGTTAATTAGAGAGATGTCTTTTGTGTACTAATAAAATGAATTTAATAATACACAGGAAATTAAAGAACATCTGCATAACTACCAAAACAGGACATTAAGTTAATTGACTTGCAAACTAGCTATAGATATTTAAAAGAAAGACCCTTTAGGGATGGATCATTTCCAAATTGTTCCTGTGGTGCATTAAGATAATTAAACACAGAAGTGTTCATTTTACCTTCTCTGCTGAAAGATTCATGGTAATAATAGCAGTCATTTTAAATGAGATTATTGATGGAAACTAATCGAAATCGCAAATCAAATCTGTTTTTTATTCTGCAATTTAAATATGGGTTTATATTATCAAATAATACGGTTAGTAATATTGTTAATAAAATAAGAAATATTGTACTTTCAAAACAGATTTCAAGATGCTTTTGTCACATCGTATCTGGTTATGTTATGACAGAACTGCCCTTTTCATTTGGGGTTACACAGTTGTTCACTTCTAAACAGAATTATGTTCCCACAAATGTTAATATAACACTGCAAATATCGTTTTGGAAATGAATTGTTATTGTATTGTTTTGCTAGTATTGTGCTTTTGTTCAGTTTGACTTTGTGCACTTAACGGGCCTTATTGCATTCCTCGCGCATCGGTTTTGCGCGCACGCAAATGCGCATTTGCGCGAGGACAAAACCATTTGCGCCGAACGTCGTATTTCAACGTTCGCGCAAACGAGGCGCGCTATCGTTTAACGCGGATGGACTTGCGTGAGCGTGATGAACTGTGCGCTTAACATTACTATTAAACTAATACTAAACATTAGTATTAACATACTTAACATTGTGAGCGCAAATTCGTTACGCGGATGGTATTTCAATAGATGCGCAACTTCCTACGAACGACGTTTGCGCGCATAATTTTAACGTCTTTGAAAAGCTGGTGGTAACTGCAAATCTGAACGTTCTGGCCGAAACAAAATACACCAACACGAAAAAAAAAATACAGCACAGTATAGTTACACATTCTACACATACCCAAACAAAAAAATTGTGAATTCGTGCATATTTTTTTTATTGCTGCAGCATGTATACTCAGATTTATTTTGACAGGCGCAAAAACATTAGTGAGTCAATTAAGGTGAATTGATGTCAATTAAGGTCCTTAAATCTGATTGGCTGAATCCCGCGAAAAAAACAGTCCGCGCACTGTTTTACATGCGCAACGTTACTGCATGCGTATTACACTTCGTTTTGCATGTTTTTTACATTATTTTTTGATGGATGAGAAAATGCGTTCGGATCCGAATATCACGTTAATTTTCGCGTGATGACGCTGGACACTGCGCGCAAAAAAAATTGCACTGCGCGAGCGCATTTGCGCAGAGAATGTAATATGGCCCAACATGTATTAAATTCCAAACAAGGCTATGCAACCACTGTGTTTATTCTACTTATATTCAATTTTTTTTGTAAGTTTTATACCTTCCTAACTTACAAGAATTGTCATCTGTGCTTAAAATCCCATATATCCACACTAAACAATAAAGCAGAGGTTTATAGTTGATTTATGTGGCCATTCAAGTTTTAAGCCCATCTGCCCATGTCAAGGCAACCTTCTATAGGTGGGAACCTAATGCCAATACACAGGCCCCTGCCACTTTCAGCTCAGAGACTAAATAGTGGGTTACTTTATGCCCAGCCCTCCGCCAAACAATCCCTGTTTTGAGGCAATAAGTAAAAGTGACAGTAAAGGCAGCATATATGACCTGGCTGAGAAAAAACGAAAATTGTTAAAAACACATCATGAAGGCCTGAAGCGACTCAGGCGTAGGGTCCTTAAGTTGCCCCTGATGCCAGGACACAAGGAGGATTTTTAGGTGAGCAGGGGCTTAGCGCGTGTAGGAGTTAGAGCGGGAATTGTAGGGGCGCATAAAAGGCACGTGCTCTGTGGCTCTGCGCGTCTTTTTCTCCTGAGGTAAACTCGCAAAGGAAATCCCCACCCTCCCTCCCTTTATTTTTGGTTTATACGGGGGTTTTTGGGTGGGTTTTAGGTTTTTAATTTTTCCCCTTTGTCACAGCGGGGGCTGGTAGGCAGTGCTGAGGTAGGGTTCCTTGATTTAAGGTGGTATTTGGTGGATTAGATGTATGGGAGATGGGGGCGGAGTTTAGTTGGCTTGGTTTGGTGAGGTATGGTGGAAGTGTGGAGTTCCCTGTCAGCACTGTCTATTATTTTTATTGTTATATATTATTTTATATTTGGTGGGGTTTTTATAGCTGTGGCCGATAATAAATATATATCATTCTACTGTACAGTATTGGTGTTTTTATTGTGTTGTGTTCATTTATCTCATTGCGTATGACAGGCCATCATGGTCCCCTGCTCTATGCCTGCTGCTGCTGCTGCTGCTGCTGCTGGGTGGCAGCGTAAACTGTTATTATTCCACCCATCTTCATGCAAAAGACACACCAAGAATTTTTTTTCTTACGAGATGTTTGTGGGCACAGTCCCTTTAATTTCATTATGCAATAACACATTTTGGGGACTATTACGATCATCACGTTAAAACGGGGACGTTAATGAGAAAAACCTGCTCCTGCGTGTCTTAGCTGAACCAGCAACCTGCATCGTAACACAGCGCTAAGTACAGGAGGGATGGGGTCGCGCCTATTCCCCGATGGGGCGGCTGCAACCACCAAATGCATCCAGCGCAACAACATGTGTAAAACAAAGAAAAAAATGTAATCTGCGCTACACACGGTAACACAGCGCTAAGCCTCAGGATGCTCGCAGCAGCGATAAGCACCGCTGCAATCATCCCCTCCATGGGGTCCATAGGACTCCATTGAGGCTTCCACTGCCGGCTGGTCACACGACCTGCAGGATCTCACGTTGCGAGATCCGGCAGGTCGGCGTAGTGATTCGCAGAGGGAGACTGAGGGACTTTTTCCCCCAGTCTCTCTCTTGTCCCGGCGGCAAGAAGATGCGGATGGAGCCGCTGTTGTCGCCGCGGGATGGGCGGTGAGTATGTGATTTTTGGGGGCAGGGTTTCAGCTGGTGCAGACTGATTCTGCAGAAGTGGAATCAGTTAGCACCAGGTCCAAGCTGTGGATAACTTTTCAGTTAACCACAGCAGGATAGTAATTAGCATTAGGACTTTGTAATACTAACGCTAATTAACATTTCGCGCTCCCCATGTTAAGCATAATTAGCGCAAAGTACTGTAACCTCGCATTGAAAAGTACAAGATCCGAATCTCTATCAGGTTTTTTAACCCGTTAGCGTTCAGATTGTAATATGGTGCGCCTGCGCTAAGGTAACCAGAGCTAATGTTAACGCTCACACAGGTGAGCGCTAATGTTAGCTTTAGTAATGTAATATGGGCCTTTATTTGCACTATACAGTATGAATTTTATAAACAGCTGGAATGTTATCCCTGTACAGTAAAGAGAAATTCCAGAACTCTTTTTCATTCCTTTTCCTGGCTGATGTAATATAACAATGATATATATTTTAAGTGCTGGTGGGAGCTAGACCTTCAAGTTAATATTCATCACTACAGCATGACAGGGAACAACAAGTCTCGTCACCTCTTAGTCACTTGGACTACCTGTCTCACATAAAAAGAATGTTTATGGCAATAAGAATACTTGCTTATGGGTCAAACGCCTGTACTATAATCATTCAGAAATCAAAAAAAATGCATTTTGTAAATGTAAGGAGACGTAGCAAGAGTTAAAATCTGTACCTTACAATTAAAGTGTTTTTAACATAATTATATCAGAATGTTCCATAATAAAATGTTCCAGAGACGTTCGTTCCCGCTATACAGAACAACCTAACTCGTGACAAGGTTACAGATTGACTTATGACATTACTGGGGTCCTCTTACGTAACGACTCTTCTCTCCCTCTCAGAGTCTAATAAAAAGATATGCACAAGCTTTTAATGCTGCGTGCATAGAGATGATAACCTAAATCTGTGTCTGTGTGTGTCATTCTCTGTGCCTGCAGAAGTCAAGGTGGACAGCGTCACCGGAGTCCAAGAAATGGTGGCATAGAGGTTCCTCTTAAAGGGTTGATTACCTATGCATATAGTTTGGTTAGAGATCCTATTCTATCAGTAAATACAGTCAGGTCCAGAAATATTGGGATATCGACACAATCCTAACATCTTTGGCTCTATACACCACCACAATGGAGTTGGAATGAAACAAACACAATGTGCTTTAACTGCAGACTGTCAGCTTTAATTTGAGGGTATGTACATCCAACTCAGGAGAACGGTGTAGGACTTAAGGCAGTTTGCAGATGTGCCTCCCACTTGTTAAGGGACCAAAGGTAATGGGACAGAATAATAATCATAAATCAATCTTCCCCTTCTTAATACTTGGTTGCAAATCCTTTGCAGTCAATCACAGCCTGAAGTCTGGAACGCATAGACATCACCAGACACTGGGTTTCATCCCTGGTGATGCTCTACCAGGCCTCTACTGCAACTGTCTTCAGTTCCTACTTGTTCTTGGGGCATTTTCCCTTCAGTTTTGTCTTCAGGAAGTGAAATGCATGCTCAATGGGATTCAGTTCAGGTGATTGACTTGGCCATGGCATAACATTCCACTTCTGTCCCTTCAAAAACTCTTTGGTTGCTTTTGCAGTATGCTTTGGGTCATTGTCCATCTGCACTGTGAAGCGCCGTCCAATGAGTTCTGCAGCATTTGGCTGAATGTGAGCAGATAATATTGCCCGAAACACTTCAGAATTCATCCTGCTGCTTTTGTCAGCAGTCACATTATCAATAAATACAAGAGAACCAGTTCCATTGGCAGCCATACATGCCCACGCCATGACACTACCACCACCATGCTTCACTGGTGAGGTGGTATGCTTAGGATCATGAGCAGTTCCTTTCCTTCTCCATACTCTTCTCTTCCCATCACTCTGGTACAAGTTGATCTTGGTCTCATCTGTCCATAGGATCTTGTTCCAGAACTGTGAAGGCTTTGGTCGGTGTTGTTTGGAAAACTCTAATCTGGCCTTCCTGTTTTTGCGGCTCACCAATGGTTTACATCTTGTGGTGAACCCTCTGTATTCACTCTGGTGAAGTCTTCTCTTGATTGTTGACTTTGACACACATACACCTACCTCCTGGAGAGTGTTCTTGATCTGGTCAACTGTTGTGAAGGGTGTTTTCTTCACCAGGGAAAGAATTCTTCAGTCATCCACCACAGTTGTTTTCCGTGGTCTCCCGGGTCTTTTGGTGTTGCTGAGCTCACCGGTGCGTTCCTTCTTTTTGAGAATGTTCCAAACAGTTGTTTTGGCCACACCTAATGTTCTTGCTATCTCTCTGATGGGTTTGTTTTGTTTCTTCAGCCTAATGATGGCTTGCTTCTCTGATAGTGACAGCTCTTTGGATCTCATCTTGAGAGTTGACAGCAACAGATTCCAAATGCAAATAGCACACTTGAAATGAACTCTGGACCTTTTATCTGCACATTGTAATTGGGGTAATGAGGGAATATCACACACCTGGCCATGGAACAGCTGAGAAGCCAATTGTCCCATTACCTTTGGTCCCTTAACAAGTGGGAGGCACATCTGCAAACTGCTGTAAGTCCTACACCGTTCACCTGAGTTGGATGTACATACCCTCAAATTAAAGCTGACAGTCTGCAGTTAAAGCACATTGTGTTTGTTTCATTTCAACTCCATTGTGGTGGTGTATAGAGCCAAAGGTGTTAGAATTGAGTCGATGTCCCAATATTTCTGGACCTGACTGTATATATATGTGTATATATAAAGTTGGAATTGTTAAAGAAACCAATTTCAAAGAATTCATTTAGCAACATGTGACATCAATTAATTTATTAATTATATATACTTGCCAGCCTGGAGCAGGAAAAAAAATTCCTTTGTGCTATGGATGCAAGCTATTAGTTTTAAAAGGAATGGGTTCCACCCCTATTAACATTACTATCTTCCTTTAAATAATATGTTGCAATGCTCTGGCACAAATCATTCATTGAGGCGAGTAAGGCAAGAGGCTCTCAGAGTAAAGGACTGCCAGTTTATCATTACCAGTTTAACACGCTGACACTTGACAATGAAAGAGATATGCACAGGGCCCTTTACTAGGGCATTTGTAGCAGAATTACTCGGCACCTTGTTATTCGTCTTTTTTGGGCTTGGTTCTACCATGGCTTGGCCTACAGCCCTTCCGACCATTCTACAGATCTCTTTTACATTTGGCTTGGGTATAGGCACAATTGTGCAGACAATGGGGCACATCAGCGGTGCTCATCTCAATCCAGCAGTGACTTTCGCATTCCTGGTGGCATCCCAGATTTCAGTTTTTCGAGCCATTAGCTATATCTGCGCCCAGTTGTTGGGTGCTGTGGCCGGAGCCGCGTTACTGTACGAGTTCACTCCAGAAAGTGTCCATGGCAGTTTTGGTGTTAACGAGGTAAGTGACCTGTATTTGTGTTAGAGGACATACTGTATATTTATAGGTTGTGGTAAATAATAATAATGGTATGGAATATATACACATCAATACGAATCATGTCTAATTTATTACTTTTAAAACATTGGAAAGAAATGGAAGATAATTGAAGGTCATAAAGCTCTATGTATATGGGAAAAACAGAGAATAGACTAATTTCTTTCTGCTGACTGCCCCAAACGTACACGTTTTATCTACATTAATATTAAAACACACATTATAGATGCTACAACTTGTCTGTAATTGTAAGTTTGTTGCATAAGTTATTCCATTATATACAGTATCTTGCGTTTATTACTTTGTATTTCTGTAACGACTGTAAAATTTCAATGTTCTTGAACCCAGGACATACTTGAAAACTAGAGAAATCTCAATGTATCCTTCCTGGTAAAATCCTTTATAAATAAACAAATTATGCCTATAATCGTTCCTTTAATGGACTATCACTATGGATAATATACAAACGTGCCACTGTTTTTAAGGGAGAAAATGCTCTAAATTGAATATTTAGTTGTTTAAACCTATAAATGTTTTCCCTAGTTTTGCAGACTACTAAATGAAATGAGAAAGAGAACTGAAAATGAACACAGGGAAAGGCGAGATTGGCCAAAAGAAATGTCCTATTATTTAGTAAACCTGTTTTGTTGATACAAAAAAAAAAATAACAAAGTTTCTTCTTATGCTTTATTTTTTTTATCTTTTAAAAAAATCGAAATAAATTATTTATTGGCTAATTTCATGGAGCACAGCTGATCAATTCAGTAAAGACAGATAACATTTAACCCCTTCACTGCTGAGCCATTTCACGTTTTTAAAAAAACACATTCTTTTATTACTATTGTTATTTTGTTTCTGTACTTTAAACATGGTCTTGTTTGGTATCATTGGAAAGGCCAAGCCCTGGCCTTTCTAATGATACCAAACATGATCCTGCTAGCTGAAAACAGTCTGGAGATATAGGTTTGTTTGAACCCCGATATCTCCACCCCATCTTTCCTTAAGAGTCAATAAGGACGTTCCCCACACGTCCTCAGCAGTGAAAGGGTTAATAGAGGTATTCAAAAGAAAAAGTGTATACAGGGTTATTCAAAGAGAATCGAAAAGTCCCCGCACGTTCAGTGACTTTTCGTTCTCTTCAATTCGGTGCAAATCGGCTTTCCCATTTCGGCTACCCTGCGGTGTATTCAGCAAGCACCACAGGGCTGTCGAAGTGCAGGGAAAAGCTGCCGAAAACCCACCGAAAACCTGGTGAAAACTCGGCAAATTCCCCCCCGAAAACCCGTAAAGACATCTGGATTAACCCAGCGAAGACGCCGGAATAACCTGAGCAGGAGCCGATCACATGCAGCGAAGCCGCCGGAAAAAGCCGACACCGCAGAAGAAGGCAGTGAATAAATTAGCAAAACAGTTTGCTTGAATGTTTGAAAAGTGAAACCCTGTTTGCAAAGATTTTCAGCATTCGGTTACCTTTCTCCAGCCATTCGGATCTCTTTGAATAACCCTGATAGTAAAACAAATATTTGGCCACACCATATAGTGACACAATACTGGGAGTAAGTTTAGAATATTTAACATGTTATTTTTGTTTCCGCCATTCAGTCGACCTGTATTCTGTCAGAGAGAGATTGTCCCCGGCTGTCACATTCATGATGTATTTAACTAAAACAAGCAACATCTAACATAGGAAATCAAACCGTGAAATTATATTAAAGGAAATATTAGGAGCAACACATATTGATATTGTTTTCTATGAGTGAATATGATTAATGGATTTTATGTTATTCAGTTAACTCTTTCAAGCAACTTCTCCGCTATATGTTTAACATTGACAGAGCATTTAAAGGGAATGCGAATCTAACTGTTTATTAAGCATCCCTATAATCATGGAAGAAAATCAAGGTCCAACATTGTTGCATATAATAAGCTCATTCCATATGTTGTGCACAGCAATCACTCTGTCATTTGTGTTAATTATCCTTTGAGAATAACGTCACTGGAATGAATTGCAGCAAGAAATAAAGCTAAATATTTTTCTGACACCCACGTGTATAATCCAGCATTAATGAGCATTATTATTTAACCCTAAAGTCTTGTTAGTACAAGCTTCACAATATTAGGAAGCATCGCAAGGCTCATCCATCCTGAACACCTCCACCAGGCTAATTCACCTCACCCGCCGCTCTGTCTCTGCCGCTCCCCTCTGCGAGTCCCTTCACTGGCTCCCCATCCACTGCAGAATTAAGTTCAAAATCCTTATCCTTACCTACAAAACCCTCACTAACTCAGCGCCCCACTACCTGTCCTCACTAATCACCAAATACACCCCAGCCCACTCCCTAAGGTCAAACAGTGACCTGCGCCTAGCTTCTCCCCGCATCACCTCTTCCCATGATAGACTGCAGGATTTCTCACGCGCAGCCCCCACTCTCTGGAACGCTCTCCCTCGTACGGTCAGACTTTCCCCTAACTTCTCTTCCTTCAAACGCTCCCTTAAAACATTCCTATTTAGGGAAGCCTACCACCCAACTCACTGACGCAACCATCAATCACTCTCACCTTACAGTCCTCTCCTCCTGTTTCCAACCCCAACCCTCCCAGATTGTGAGTTCCTACGGGAATAGGGCCCTCATCTCCTCCTGTACTGTTTGTCAAATGTTGTTCAATGTATTGTAACCCTGTCTATACTGTGTTTATTGTACAGCGCTGCGGAATATGCTGGCGCTTTATAAATAAAGAATAATAATAATAATAAAATGTTAACGCGTACGCAAAAACGCATTAACTCAAGGGGCAAAACCCTTTGAGCAGAACGTCGTCTTACAATGTCCACGCAAAAAATGCGCGTTAACATCTACCGCTGTTGAACCTGCGCGAACCCTGCGCGAGCGTCATGTACGTTGCGCGTTCTATACTTAACATTGTGAGTGCAAATGCGTTTGTGCGCTGGTACGGGGATGATATTACAATCTATGCGCAAAATTTAACGCACAGCGTTTGCGCGCATAATTTTAACATCTTTGAAAAGCTGGTGTTAACAGCAAATCTGAACGTCGTGACCGAACCCAAATACACCAGCCCGAAAAAAAAAATACAGCACAGAATAGTTACACATTCTACACATACCCAAACAATAAAATGGAGAAGTTGAGCGTGTTTTTTTTGTTGATGCAGAATATATGCGCAGATTGACTTTGACAGGCGCAAAAACTTAACGTGAGACAAATGTGGTTCTCAATTCTGATTGGCTGAATCGTGTGAAAAAACAGTCCGCACACCGATTTCTGCGCACAACGTTAATGCGCATGTGTTTTTGCACATCTTTTTTATGCGCGTTATTTTTTGACGGATGAAATAATACGCGAGGATTGTAATACCAGCGTTAATTTACACGCGTTAACGTTTAACGCTTCGTGCAAAAATTCACACGTTTACCGTGCATTTTAGCGTGAAGAATGTAATAGAGCCCAAAGATGACTCCTGGCAGCAGTATTGAGAGTTCCAATAATATATGATGTGATGTGATTCTATTGCACAAATACTAATTCACACCTTTTACCAGCATATTTGCAGAATTATATTCTCTTTTTTTACTTTTAAATCTCAAAGAGGAGGTTTCTTCTAACACAATATTTGTTTACATTTACTTATTAAAGTGGTAATGTTTATTTTGCGCTCTTTTGACTTTTTAGTATTAATATGGATATATTGAGGTACATACCTTTATATGAAGCAGCACAGGACTAATTTAGCTAAACTACAGTAATTGAGCTCATTACAATTATTGCTATTTTTCACTGTTTACCCACATCTTGTTAATTTCGGAAGCATCACATGGAGGGCAGACACAGCACAAGGTGGAATAGGTCGACTTATCAGCAAAAGGGGACATTTGAATGCACAGCTGACATGTAATATGACAGCCATCAAATCAGCTCTCATGAACATGCCGTCAGCTGCAGTGTTTTTAAAAATGGAGATACTGTGTTTTAAATTATATTAAATTAAAGAATTAGTGATGGCGCTGGGTCTCATTTACGGGTAGCATCACTTGGTAGGTGATCTCATTGAATCCTTCGTGGTAAAATATTTTATTAATAAATATATTAGGCATTCACACCAGGCTGTTTCAAGGGATACTATAGGGTTAAAATGGAATGTGGGATTCCTGCATGTGTCCGTGATCGAGCACCAAGCCAATCCAACGGCTATCAATGAGAGGGCATTGAGAGCCATTAGCAGAAGCTGCTTACAGAATTATGTCCCCCTTTCTGGAACTTAGCTAGCTGGTACTAAGGTTCTGGGGCCCTTGTACTTAGAGTGCTGAACCAACCCACTGAGACCCCACTTGAAGGGTGGAGAGAGGTGACGTTGCGTACAGCACTCTGACCACTCAACATTGATTGGCCACAGTGCCTCGAGTGTCCGTTTAAAACTGATGATTGAAACAGAATTATTAAAAGACATTTGGTGGAAGTCCTTTTATTCTTTAATACCGACATATATCTATGTAACTAAACCATGGTAGATGAGACGTCCAATGAATGCTTACCTGTACAGTACCAACAACAGTGAGCTTTCTATTACAACCGTGACTATTTTTATAGCAGAATTTTTGTCCTGCTCTGTTTAAGAGGACATGAGAAGCCTCGTCTAGTCTATCATTAACCCATACTTAATATACCTTGTTTATTTTATTGACCTAGCTCTTGATTATGGCATATCATCCATAACATGCTTATTAAGCAGATAATTTAATTAATTTATAGTTTTTAGTTAGGTATGCCCAACAACTCCCAGCTTGAAAGGACACACCATTACACATATTTTCCCACAACTATGAAAGTATATGATTTGACCGCGCACAGCGAGTGACTCTTATCTTCTTGTATAGAGATTAGAGAACACGTATGCACTCTGCAATCTACTAGGGATGTGCGTTTCGGGTTTCGGAATTTTTGAATTTTCACGAAATTTCCCGATTCGTGCTTTCGGATGCGGACGATTTTCCGAAAATTTTTAGATCCGAAAACGGCAGATCCGAAAAGTTTTCCGAGCCGAAACGAAATATTTTCGGAATTTTCGAATGGACTTGAAATGTGTCAAATGGAAATTTATTGCTGTGAAACGAGGAGAACAGACGTTCCGAAAAAACGAAAATTTCCGAAATCACGAAAAGTCGATACAGAAAACGAGCAAAGTGACACGAAAATACGAAAAATGGTCGATATTCCGGAAACATGTACAATTCCGAAAAACGAAAATTTCCGAAATCACGAAAAGTCGATACAAAAAACGAGCTAAGTCACACGAAAATACGAAAAATGGTCGATATTCCGAAAAAAAAATGTACACGAAAAACGAGTCGAGCCGAACCGAATCGAAACAGAAATCGGTCGAAATGAGCCGAATCAAAAAGTTTAAACATCCGAAAAATCGAATCGAATCGAAAAAAAAATCGGTGCACAAGCCTACAATCTACCTTATGCTCAGGCGTCATTCTAAATAATACTTAACTGCAATTACACGATGACTGCCATGCTTAATAATATCTTAGCCGTAAACTCTCCTTTCCGGATTCTAGATCAGCATAATGTGTTTGCATTTCTTATCAAGTTCGAAAAACCAACAGTTTTAATCCATTATTTTGGAGTTTTCAATACAATTATTAATATGGTAACTTGCTTACAGTAATGTAATGACCGTTGTACTAATATTTTTAGCAAAAAAAACAATACATTAAAAAAATATATATGTATATGCGCCATAAGGTAATGAGAAAGCAATATTTTGCACGTTACCCAAGAAACGTTTATGTTACATAACGAATCATGTATAAATATAAAAATGTAAAGAGAGAAATAAATAACCAGGGAAAAATGGATTCTCGTGGGAAGAGAAATGTGCAGCAAATGGGAGCTTTCCGAACTGAAGCCACACATCATTCCTGTGCCTCATCCCTCCATACTGATGCTGCTTGTCATTCTCATATACATACTGACGTGATGCTGGTGACTTCAATGTCAGGACAGATTATGCCATGTCAAGATACTCCAGGATGTTTTGGCACGAGGATGTGATACCAACCAAAAGGGAGTTTGCATCTCCTATAGATATCCAGTCCAGATGTCTCTCTGCACCATCGTAGTTCTTTCTAAGCCCCAGAGTGTGTTCTTTTTTTATTGCTCTTGAGTGCATCTTGACCCGGCTTTGGGTGACCTTCAGGGTTATTCAAAGAGATCAGAATTGTTTGAGAAAGGTAACCGAACGCTGAAAATCAGCGTTCGGTTACCTTTCTTGGCCATTCGGCTATCCAGAGAGCAGGCAATTCGCCAAATCCTGGCGAATTGCCTGCACATACGGTGCCTGTTCGGTGCCTGTTCGAGGGCAGTGAAAACCCCATGAAAAAGCACTGCTTCGGCTATTCAGAGAACACAAACCAGCAGTGAAAGGTTCCCCTAATGCCCTGTCATTCGGTGGTTTAATTCGGCAAATTTATTCAGGAGAATCCCATAGGCTTCAATGTTAAAAATATTCCCGTTTTAATTCAATATCTAATAAACCGTTCATTATAAAATTATGCAGTAAAGAGTTTCTTTATTTATAGATTTTTATGATATTTTAATCATTTTTCTTAATTTTTTTTTTAACCCTTTCGCTGCTGAGGCTTTTCCCGCCCCTGTGCTGAGGTCATTTTTACCTGTTTTGCGCATCATGTTTAAACGCGTTTTGAAGGCTTATTTTAGTATATGACCCAGACATATTATATATCGTTCTTTCCGTCAGACTCGGTAGATTCATAATATGTCATTATTATATGTATACGTTATGTCATGTCTGTATATTATAACAAAAAATGCAATAAAATATGTATTTTCAATAATTTACAATGTGTAAAGTGTTTTTTTTCACATTTTAACATGCGAGCAATTGCGGTTATATTTTGTATGGGGTGCGCTTGTTAAAAAAATTTGAGATGGGGTCTCGTTACATTTTTTTTTGGGGAAAATTACACTATTTTTAACAAACGCACCGCATACAAAAATCGTTAGTGCAGCATCATTGTTCACATTATAATTGAAATGGGAACAATATTGCTACACTAACAAACCAAAAAAAATAAAAAAAAAGTGTTTATTTTTTTTTATAATTTTTGTTTTTAATTTTTTTTTATTTTTATTTTTCATTTTTTTTTTTTTTACAACTTTTTTCACTGTAGTTTTTGGTATCGTTGGAACGGCCATGCTCTGGCCGATCCAACCATACCAAAATTTAACCCCTAACTGCCACGGATCGGGAGATAGGGAGTTCATTGGAACTCCCTATCTCCACCGTTGGTGGCAGTTAAGGGTTAACTCTAGGACTGGCGTCATCGTGCTACGCACGATGACGCCAGTCCTCAGGGGGAGTTCCCGGAGGCTTGGCCGACATCCAAGATGTCGGCCAGCTCCGGGAAAGGATCGCGAACCGGCGCTTTTCAGCGCCGATTCGCGATCCAGCTCCCCAGGGGTTAATGCCAGGCATCATTTGGAAGGGCAGGCTGTGCCCTTCCAAATGATGCCTGAGTTAACCCCCGCAGAGTCGCCGATCGGGAGGGAGAGAGGTCCGAAGGACCTCCCCCCCTCCCTTTCAGGCGCCTCCTCCGCACATGCGGGGGGGCGCCTGAATTTGGTGTCATCGCGCAGCCGCGATGACACCAAATTCCGGCGGCTGCTGTTCCGGATGCCGGGCTGACATCCAGGATGTCAGCCCGCACCGGGGGGGCCAGCGATCGGCCGGAACCCGGCCGAACGCTGACCCCAATGGGAGGACGCGCTCAGCGCGTCCTCCGCATACCAGCGGGAATGCTGAGGACGCGCTGAGCGCGTCCTCAGCATCCAAGTGGTTAAAAGTCATATATTTTTTTTTTTTAAATTGACTTATTTTTTCTGTAACAGCCCTCTTTATTATCATTCCCTGGACCTCATATGCAAATTTCAGACATTTTCGCTCAGTAGTTTCTTTGCAAACAGTGTTTCACTTTTCAAACATTCATACAAACTGTTTTCCTAATTTATTCACTTCACTCTGTCTGTAGTCTCCGCTTTCTCGGCTTTTTCCGGCGGCTTCGCGGCGTGTGATCGGCTCCTGCTCGGGTTTTTCTGTGGTTTTCGGCGGTTAATCCAGATGTTTTTGCGGGTTTTCGGCGTGCATTCGCTGGGTTTTGTGGTTCGTTTTCGTCAGGTTTGCGGCAGCTTTTCCCTGCAATTCGGGGACCCTGTGGTGCTTGCTGAATACACCGCAGGGTCACCGAAATGGGATCGGCAAAAGGAACCGAATTGAAGAGAACGAAAAGTCACCGAACGTGCGGTGACTTTTCGAATCTCTTTGAATAACCCTGCTTGTCTGTCCTCTGCATTCCTAACATAGGCTTGTTTCTTCCTTATACACTTTTCTGTTGTCCTGACCTTGACTTCTACGTATATTTTGCTCCCTCGGGAGTCCTTGACTTTGGCTTGTTTACAATTATTACCGGTATAGCTTAGCTCCAGCTTATAGCTTCTACATGTTTGGGTATACTACCATTACACTAACTCATGAAATACACAGTATTTTTTTAAATGTTTTTTTCATTTTATATTGTGAATATTTCAGACCATGTAAAGTAGAGCAGTATAGGGGGCCATGTGTAGTGTCTAGGGGCTCTATTCCAACCTTCGTGTAGACTTAACCAGAGCTGTTGTAAACTTACTACAGTCTATGGAGTTGCTCTGGTTAGGTTTACACCACGGTTGGAATACAGCTCCAGATCTTTTTTCGTTTTGACAATATTCCAATATTCCAATTTAGGGTCACGTTCAATTATACCAACTTGCAGCAAACCAGAACAACTTGTCTGTAGTAACAAAGACAGCATCCACTTGGGAAATTGTGCAGAGGACCATCAGATAATTTAGACATGCAAGCCTAAATTTCCTTTATATGATTACCTGAGCCAAGACATGTTTGAGTGGCTACTCGCTGGTTTGTGAGTGTATCACTTTACAATCATTTTTGTCCTGTTTCATTTCTACATAAAGCACTAAAGATATGTGTTTTTTTTATTCAGTAGGACTCAGTATATATTATTTTTCCCTAATTGAATCCTTGCGCAAACAGCCTTGTGGTAATATTGTTTTATGTTAGATGTTGCTGTTAGACAACTGGGTGTTTTTTGCATCAAGGTTATATTACACATGGTTTGCACTACTGTTGAAAATTATCCTATTGAATGTATGCATGAAGTTTTGCACATAAGAGTGTTATAGAATTATTTATCCATATGTTAGTGCGCTTGGTTAATATTGAGATTTCTCTCGTTTTCAAGTATGTCCTGGGTGGTGAGTATGTACTATTAGGTGTCTTGCCCAAGGACACTTAATGGAGAGGTGCTCTTGCTGGGATTTGAACCTGGGTCTCCACAGTCTACACCAGTGATTCCCAACCGTGGTCCTCAAGTACCCCCACCAGGCCAGGTTTTAAGGATTGCCTCAGGAAACTGTCCAGGTAGTACAGCACTTAACCAAGTGCTCAGTCAGACATCCCATGAGCTTACAATCAAAGGGACTGGGGTAGGTGAAAAAGATAGGAATGTGAAGATGGTTAGCAGGGCAGCATAGAAAGAACCAGAAGCCTGGGCTTAGTGAGAGTAATTAGAGAGAGAAGTGGAGACAGCTGGAAGAGAGACCTGAACTTATGGACCTGCCCTGGGTGGGAGGGTGGGTGGGAGGGTGGATGGGGAGGGTTGGGTGGGACAGCAGAGGATAAGAAGCTGTGCAGAGAAAAAGCACATTGTGTGACCATGCATGGGGGAGGGGGAGGAGGGGAGGGGGAAGAGAGTTTTTTCTAACAGAAATGGAGGGAGATTTTAAAATAAAGGCAAACATAAAATACAATTGCACAAATATGGCGGTGAGGAAAATAGGGGACGTCATGATGGCTCAAGATACCTTGATGCTGGTTTAGGGGCACAGAGGATAAGAAGCTGTGTAGTCTGTCTGTGTGTGTGTGCTTGTTGCTGGTTTAGGGGCGCAGAGGATAAGAAGCCATGTAGTCTGTCTGTGTGTGTGTGCTTGTTGCTGGTTTAGGGGCGCAGAGGATAAGAAGCCGTGCAGTCTGTCTGTGGGGGTACTGTTGAGGGTACTTGAGGACAGCGGTTGGGAACCACTGGTGTACACGGTTCTAGAGCAGTGATGTTACCTCTTCTCCACCCGGCCAGTTTAACACTTGTAATTGTTAATCCACATCCAAGAAACACTATCCGTGACTCAAATGTTGCTGTGTGATCTCTTTTAAATGAATTGAGTTATTTGGATAAAGCCATTGTTTAAAATTAAAATTTTCATCAGGTACAAATTTGTTTTTCAAAACTGTATAACAACCATAAAAAGAATAAAATAAATGGTTTCCGATAGACACTTCCTGTGATTTATTAAAACTATTCATAATCAGGCTGTCTTCAAATAATCAGAAACTAAAGCCCCGGGCTTAAAAATAACATTACTGCTGCCAAGTCAAGCATTTAACTACAAGTAAAGGATAGAGATCACTTAAAAGTTGCAATAACACATATAATAAATCACTATCTAAGTTATTTCAGTCTTTTCATTACAAACTTCAATTTCACTAAGTGATTTGTTTAAGTAATAGGCTAGAGTTGCTTCTGAAGCCTAAAAATGTGCAAACCCTGACAGATTATTCATTATAAACACACAGTGGGTTTAAAATAAGCTCTAAGAGCTCAATTTTGATTCCAGTCGTATTTGGTTGTTCAATTTAACTCAAATTGGCTTGTTAAAATCTGAAATTCACTGCCATTACCATATACCTTATTCAGATCAAACGATTTATTCTGTAGTAAACCTGTCAATATTAATAGAACATGACGGGAATATATTAATTTCTGTTACTAAAGGAGCTCATTCACTTCACTGACCAATTCATTATTTACTGAATATCAGAAAGTATCCTCCATTTAAAAATACAAAAAAATCAGTCGCATACTCAAACTAGTCTACCACTACTCTTGGGCAGCAGTGTGAAGGTCAGTATTCAGTCCATTTCATGCAAAGAACAAACTAAACAAATGCCACCCGTGCTTTGGATTCTGTATCCCAAATATTAAACAAAACCAAAGGTTTCATTTAGTGAATGGCCATTGAAAGTGTAAGCTCAACTGCCAACGTCAAGGCAAACCTCTTTAGGGGAGTCCGAACACTAAACCATCAAGTCCCATCCCAACTACTCTCAACTTAAAGGCAAAGTCTCATAAGACCAACAAAAGGTGAATTTATTTATTACCACCCCCAAATTTTTGCTAATAAAAATATATTTTATAAATAAATACACCTGTTGTATGTCATATATGAGACTATGCCTTTGAGCAGAGATCAGCTATGGCTTGATGGAGTATTCTATGGACTTACCTTATGAGGTTTGCCTTGACGTTACCAGGTGAACTAAGGCTCACCTGTGGCGAATGCAGTGAACACCTGTTGCATGGTACACAGGATTAGAAAGTGGTGGTCAGAGTTCAAAAAGCAGGTCATGGCCAATATGGTATAGGAACACCATCAGGCAGTTCCTACAGTTGGTGCACATTTATTTATTTGCAAAGTATTTTACCAGGAAGGATACATTGAGATTTCTCTCGTTTTCAAATATGTCCTGGAACAGGACATTCAAAGATTCAATACAACAACTAGAAACAGTTGATCTGTTACTCAATCAGCAATATAAGCATGATTAGCCTCCCGATTGAGAGTGACTCTGCTAATGTCCTTTCTGGGAAATATGACTCCATCATCTGCCATTATCTATAATATAATTGAGTAAGGCTTGGCGTGTCCATCGCCAAGCCTTACTCTGCGCATGCGCGCGCAACCAGCAGCGGTTGGTTGCGCGCGCATGCAACCGCCGCGGCACGAGCCGGCTGTGCGCTCGCCACGGCGGTTACAAGATGCACACAGCAGCCGGGTAGAGGCTGCGCTCGCATCCAACCCCCGAGCGGCGAAGGGAAAGTTCCCTCGCTTCCGCTCTTTGAAGGACCCAAGCCGCGGTCACGTGGGAGTCCCACGTGACCGCGGCTTGGGTCCTTCAACGACCGGAACCGGGGAAACTTTCACTTCGCCGCTCGGAATGGTAAGTATGCGGAGCTCATGGGGCAGCTGTCCGAATGCCGATAGAGCATTCGAACAGCCGCCCCATGTCTGGTCTGGGGTCTGAGGTGGGGGGCAGTATCCACGTGCTGAGGGCAGTATCCACGAGCTGAGGGCAGTATCCACGAGCTGGGGGCAGTATCCACGAGCTGGGGGCAGTATCCACGTGCTGGGGGCAGTATCCACGAGCTGGGGGCAGTATCCACGAGCTGGGGGCAGTATCCACGTGCTGGGGCAGTATCCACGTGCTGGGGGCAGTATCCACGAGCTGAGGGCAGTATCCACGAGCTGAGGGCAGTATCCACGAGCTGGGGGCAGTATCCACGTGCTGGGGGCAGTATCCACGTGCTGGGGGCAGTATCCACGAGCTGAGGGCAGTATCCACGAGCTGGGGGCAGTATCCACGTGCTGGGGGCAGTATCCACGAGCTGGGGGCAGTATCCATGAGCTGGGGGCAGTATCCACGAGCTGGGGGCAGTATCCATGAGCTGGGGGCAGTATCCACGAGCTGGGGGCAGTATCCACGAGCTGGGGGGCAGTATCCAAGAGCTGGGGGGCAGTATCCACGAGCTGGGGGCAGTATCCACGAGCTGAGGGCAGTATCCACGATCTGAGGGCAGTATCCACGAGCTGAGGGCAGTATATCCAAAATAGACTGCCCTCTGGGCAGGCTTTCCACCTTGTATGCAATAATAATTTTGTCCCACTCTTGATTCTAATGTCTGGGTAGTATTATCATTTGGAAGACCTCAGCGTCTGAAATGGATCCCCGTGGGTCTATTCAGCAGACCACGGATACTGGAATCGCCAAAATTAGCAAGAAGATGGGTATAGGATAAAAACTTTTTATTCTGAATAAAATAAAATATAATACATATACAAAGCCCAACGCGTTTCGTCTATAAAATAGACTTTTTCAAGGGCGATAAAAATACATGAATTGTAAAAATCAAATAATATATTTTTTATTATTTACATATTATTTGATTTTTACAATTCATATATTTTTATCACCCTTGAAAAAGTCTATTTTATAGACGAAACGCGTTGGGCTTTGTATATGTATTATATTTTATTTTATTCAGAATAAAAAGTTTTTATCCTATACCCATCTTCTTGCTAAATTTGGCGATTCCAGTATCCGTGGTCTGCTGAATAGACCCACGGGGATCCATTTCAGACGCTGAGGTCTTCCAATTTTCTCTTCTTATCCTTATGTGGAGTATCGGACCATCTCCAGGGAACCTCCTCAGCACTTCATTTTAAGATAAGTTACGTTTCTTCTCCATATCACCAATTGCTTGTTGTTAGTGTTATCATTTGTTAGTCAGTATGCTAAAATCACTTTGCAAAAGGTTCACAGTGGTGATGTTTTGAGCCATTTGGATGACTAGGCTCACCTTCATTATTCCGGTGACGTACACTTGTGCCATTCTTCTGTGTTTTGTCCTTCCGCACTTCAATGCATAAATCCCCTTAGGAGGACTCAGGAGTCTTTTTAGGGTATTTATTGATTTCCTGTTCCTCTTAGCATTGCCCTGTCATGGTCTCTTGATAACCTTCAGTGTGCGTTCATGTGTTTTGCTCTACTTGTGGTTTTACCTTGGTTCTGTTTTTTGCTCATTCTTGCACCACTCGGGTCCTTCTTTTGGCTTTAATCTGCCCCATTGTAACATTGTTATCCTGGTTGTGTTTGTCCATTATCTTGTTTTGGGTAGTTAAATTTAGGGATGTGCGTTTCGGGTTCCGGAATTTTGGAATTTTCACGAAATTTCCCGATTCGTGTTTTCGGATGTGGCCGAATTTCCGAAAATTTTTAGATCCGAAATTTTCAGTTCCGAAATGTTTTCCGAGCCGAAACTAAATATTTTTGGATTTTTCGAATGGACTTGAAATGTGTCAAACGAGGAGAACAGATGTTCCGAAAAACGAAAATTTTCCGAAGAAACGAAAATTTTGTAAAAACGAAAATTTTCTGAAAAACGAGTCGATACAAAAAACGGGCAAAATGACACGAAAAATGCGAAAAATGGTCGATATTCCGAAAAATGTGCAATTCTGAAAAACGAAAATTTCCGAAATTACGAAACGTCGATACAAAAAACGAGCACAGTGACACGAAAATCCGAAAAATGGTCGATATTCCGAAAAAAAAATGTACCCGAAAAACGGGCCGAACCGAATCGAATCGAAACCGAAATCGGTCGAAACGAGCCGAATCGAAAAGTTTAAAAATCCGAAAAATCGAACCGAATCGAACCGAAAAAAAAATCGGTGCACAAGCCTAGTTAAATTGGCCATTATATGGGTTGGCTCTCAGGTTAGTCTACTCTTGCTTTTATCTGTTAAGTGCTTGTGGGTTTATCAGCTTGGTGGGTTAATACTTGCCTTGACATAGACTAACTCTAGATACAGGCCTCCTCAAGAGGTTGAGACAAAAAAGTATCTTGGAATCCAATATGCAGAAATAACTATCCAATGATGACAAAGATAATTCCAGTGATAAAGGAGATTCAGATCTGATAGCGAGGTACAAAGGCATTCAGGCAAGAAGGGTCAAGCAAGCAGCCAATCATCAGTACAAATGATACAAACTAAACGGAATCAACACAAAACAAGAACACTCAATTTGGGTAATTATGGCGAATCTTGAAAATGTCATCTTCCGACTTTAAATGCGATGGCCTACAGTGCAATTCCTGGATTTTTCATGCCCACTGCTAATCTGTATGAGGTGTGTGGCCCAACCTATACTGACATGTTGCAGGGGATATATTTGGAGGTGTGTACAGTCACTGCTTTTGAAATACTGCAACTGAACTGTTGACGTAAGTGGATTTAAGAGGTTCAGGACCCAAGAGTTACAGTGGCTCCTCTGATGTTGAAGTTGCTGTGGAAAACACAGGCGACTCTGGGACTCTTGTGGTGGCAGTGAATCAAGTACATTGTTTCTTGAACTCACAGAAAAACCCTTCTTTATGGATTCAGCCAGTGAGTCCATTATTCCCAGCTTACCGATAGAGAGACCATAAGAAGAGGTCAGCCATCTTGATCTAGGGTCTGCCTCCCATACCACTTCAAATCCCCATGGAAAGTACTGCTGCCGCTCATGAATAAAAGTTTACATCATTTTTGAAATTGATATTGGTTCCTCTTTTTCTTACTAGTATTAGACTTCACGTTACCTTGTGCGCCACCAGACAGAAAATTCCAGTCTCTTATATTTAGCTTCTTGTAACTACTAATTTAGTACAAGTCTTTCATAGAAGATAACAATAAATGTGTGAAAAGTGCTGTCACATTTTAAATTTAATTTAGAGCACTTTTCTATGGAGTCTGTCTTCTAATAGTTCTAAATCTGATAATGCATATGATATTAAAGAAATAAATCACAGCTTTAGGAGATGGGGTATTTGTATCTTATAATCTTAATTCATTTTGCATAACGCCTTCCTAGAATGGAATTACTGTGGATGATTTAATAGGAGCCATGTGAATTGAACTGCAGAGTCACATTTCGACTGTAATGGCAGTTTTATGTTAATAAATTCCTGATCACAGTTGTTGAAATGATGACATTTGAATGCCTTTGGAATTTCAGATATCAAACAGAACATTTGTATGTGGATTTCTTTCTTCTAGCCTAATAATAATACAACTGAAGGACAAGCTGTCACTGTGGAAATCATCCTAACGCTCCAGCTCATTCTCTGCATTTTTGCCTCGACTGACAACCGCAGAAATGACAATGTTGGATCCCCGTCCATCTCTATTGGTCTATCTGTTGTGCTGGGGCATCTGGTTGGGGTAACTATTACTGTTTAAATTTTCACTGGTTAAAAAATTAATTTTACAGTTAATTAATAAACAGCATTTTGCAAAATAACAATCGAGTATATTTCAAAATAATAATGCATCTACTGTCAGTTTTAAACACAGGATTCAATTATTGCCTTCTTATCTGCAAAACAACAGTAAGCATATTTTGTGAAGATTTTTTTATTTTATTTTTAAAAAAAAGGGAATTTCTTCATTTAGTTCAATTTTATTGTATAGATGTTAAAGACTTCTTGTTTGACAGTAAATAAGATACACTATATTGCCAAAAGTATTCGCTCACCTGCCTTGACTCGCATATGGATGGGTGAGTGAATACTTTTGGCAATATAGTGTATATATATATTAAGGATAAATTATGATGCAACATTAATAAAAGTTTTTTTCTATATGAATGTTTTCTGCTATTAAAAAGTAATATATTGTTAACATTTTCCCTACCAAAAGCAAGTTATTTTGATTTACACTGTAATACATTGAAAAGCAATAATTAGAATATAAACCCCCTTTTGTCTACTTTTTAACCGGTTCACGACGACCAGGAGTTGCCCGTCGGGTGGGGGTTAACGCCAGTGAGGCGTACAGGTATGCCACGCCGACAGGTGCCGCCGCTGTTTTCGGCCCACCCTACACCTGACGTGCGATGCGTGTCATTAGCTGCAGGGGCACGGACTGAGTTCAGGCTATCTCTCTGCAGCCAATGACGTGCAGCGCATGCTGCCTGAGGGGAATGGCTGAGGCAGCCCATTGAAGGCAGCATGGCGTAACTGTACACCCTGCGTCTTCAAAGCCCACCTGGCACAAGGACGGCATAGTATGTCCTGCGGCGGGAAAGGGTTAATGCAGAATTAGTGTGCCCCCATGGAGAAATACAATTCACTATGAGAGCTCACTGCTGTCACCCTGTATTACTGTAAAGCAGCTGCGAAGAGGGGCAGCTCCAAACCTCACTCTAACAAAAATCTCATGAAACCTTTTGCAGCATTACAGCAGCTAGGGAGAGGGCAGAATACAGGGAGAGCTCTGAAGTCAGTCCCTAGTGTACAGGGATGAGACTCAGGGGGTTACAATTGCTGAAAATCCAGATAAAAGGTATTACTGTAGTTTTGATATGGAGGCATTATGCCACATACACATATTATTTTTATATTTTATTGGTGTTTTTTTTTTGTAAGATGTATTGCTAATAACCTAATAATGATCACTACAAATCCCCCTAAACAGGAGATCTGATCATTTTTATTATTTAATTTTAACATATTTACTGTATTTGAAATATATCAATAACTTTAACCACTTCGATGCTAAGGACGCGCTCAGCGCGTCCAACAGCAGGTACGTTCTTTGCGGTGGACGCGCTCAGCGCGTCCTCACTTTGGGGCCAGCGTTCGGCTGGGTTCCGGCCGATCGCTGGCCCCCCCGGTGCGGGCTGACATCCTCGATGTCAGCCCAGCACCCGGAACCACCGCCGGAGTAATTAGGTGTCATCGCGGGGGCGCGATGACACCTAATTCAGGCGCCCCCCCCGCATGTGCGGAGGAGGCGCCTGAAAGGGAGGGGGGGAGGTCCTTCGGACCTCTCTCCCTCCCGATCGGCGGCATGCAGGGGGTTAACCCAGGCACCGTTTGGAAGGGCACAGCCTGCCCTTCCAAATGGTACCTGGCATTAACCCCATGGGTGCCGGATCACGAATCGGCGCCGAAAAGCGCCGGTTCGTGATCCTTTCCCGGAGCTGGCCGACATCTTGGATGTCGGCCAAGCTTCCGGGAATGCCCCCTGAGGACTGGCGTCATGACGCCAGTCCTGGAGTTAACCCCTAACTGCCACCAATGGTGGAGATAGGGGGTTCCAATGAACCCCCTATCTCCCGATCTGTGGCAGTTAGGGGTTAATGTTTGGTATTGTTGGATTGGCCAGAGCATGGCCGTTCCAACAATACCAAACTTGACTATGAAAAAAGTTTTTAAAAAAAAAAAAAAAAAAAAAAAAAAAAAATAAACAAGTTTTTTTTTCTTTTTTTTTTTGGTTCGTTAATGCAGCAATATTGTTCCCATTTCAATTATAATGTGAACAATAATGCTGCTCTAACAATTTTTGTATGCGGTGCGTTTGTTAAAAATCGCGTAATTTTCCCCAAAAAAAAATGTAACGAGACCCCATCTCTAATTTTTTTAACAAGCGCGCCCCATACAAAATATAACCGCAATTGCTCACATGTTAAATTGTGAAAAAAAACACTTTACACGTTGTAAATTATTGAAAATTCATATTTTATTGCATTTTTTGTTATAATATACAGACAGGTCATGACGTATACTTATAATAATGACATATTATGAATCTGCCGAGTCTGACGGAAAGAACGATATATAATATGTCTGGGTCATATACTAAAATAAGCCTTCAAAACACGTTTAAACATGATGATCAAAATCGGGAAAAAATGACCTCAGCACAGAGGCGGGAAATGCCTCAGCAGCGAAAGGGTTAATACATTTAAAACCTTGAAGAAAGAAAAAAACAGAGCGGTAGCAAATAACTTTTTATGATGAAACAAGAACAGAATAAATTGTGTTTTCGGGGCCTTTTGTCATTAAAACAGCAGAATGCTCTTTGTTTATCCATGAAACAAGGCTCTAATCATAATCACTCCTTACAGCCACCTTACTTTTCCGTGAAGCGAATCTAGCAATAATATACGTCAATAAAAAATAATCCTCACAAGGTATTATTTATTATAATTTGTTTAGATCATGGCAACACAGCAATACTTTCAAATAGCCTGTCAGAGTAATTTTTTTTAAGACGCTAGGTAAAACAAAACTTTTATATTCAACATGTTTGAAAACAAATGGAAAGGAAGGATGTTTTTATGCTCCTTGATAAAAAAATAAACATTTGTTATTAATAATTTTATTTGAAAACCAATAGATGACTTTACGAACGAACGTAAATCACTGATTGTACTATATAAACCGCATTTTATGCGATGCATAACACTGTTTGATATTCAAACATCTGGAACCTTGCTGCAAGGGAAATAATTACAAGCCCATATGTCAAATTTTGTGTGAAACAGACGCTAATGGCTACAGGCCATCATAATTTAGTAGAAAATCCTCAATTATTCTTGCATTGTATAGCAGGTATAAATCAAGCAAATACTGATATGTTTTAGCCTTAGCACTTGTAAAGGATGGTGGATCGTTCACTGAACATTAATTGATGCAACAGTATTAAAACGTAGTTTATGGGAAAAAGAACTTCCTATCATCTTAAAATTCATCACAAATAATTCTGTGAGGAATACAAAGCTACTGGAACTCTCAAGATTTCCTGTATACATGTTAGAGATTGTGCGTTTCGTTTCATTCCAAATCGCAATTCGGACGAAATTTAATCGATTCGTATTTCAGGAGCACTTCCGAAACTGAACAAAAACGACACAGAATATGACGAATTGATTCCATTTCTACGAATCGATTCGCAATTCTGTTTCAAAGGATTCAGAAGCACTGCGGCCCCATCCATTGGCCGTTGTGCTGAATCTGTTGTATTCAGCACCACAGGCCATGAACAGCGCCATGGTGCCGTTCAGTGCAGTTCGGCAGCAATGACATTCCCTGATTTTCGGTGGTTCGTTCAACAGGTTTAACCCCATAATGACCAGGTGATATTACCATTGTCAGAAAGTGCCCACTGCTGTTTTGTTGTTTATGCGCTGTTTGTGTTTAGGTCTAATTTTCCTCTTAGTTGTTTATGGAACCCACACATATTATATACTGTTTTTATCGCCATTAAAAGGATTTTCTAAAGATACCATTGTTTTCGTCATATTGTATAATTTGCTATAAACAAAAATTATGAAATATGATGAAAAATATGGAAAAAACACACTTTTTCAAAATGTAATCCCCAAAATCTACAACCGCCAAAAAAAGACCCTGTATTTGCGTTGAGCTCATTTTGACTGTTTTATGCTCATCATGCTTAAACGTGATTTGAAGTCCTATTTTATTATACCCCCAGACAATTCTTTTTTTTTTTTTTTTTAAAAAAACAACACTTATTTCCTTTTTTTTCTTTATTCTTACACCAAACCTGGTCATGTTTGGTATCTATGGAAAAGCCACTTGGCAGCTTGAAGGTTAGCTGACCAACTAATATCATCGCACATATGGTGACGACTTTAGTGGGTGGGGGCGACCCCAAAGGCTTGGCTAACATCTAAGATGTCAGCCACCTCCGTGAGTGGATCGCGATCCGGTACCTGAGGGGTTAAAAGAGGCACCTCCTCCTTTCAGATTCCACCTGCAGGCACCGGAGGCTCCTGAAAATGATGTCATCGTGATGGCTAGGGCCCATAAATCTTCTAGGAAGCCTGACCAACGTAGGATCCTGGCCAGAGAGGGGAGTATAGGGAGGGTGAGGGGGTTAAAGGACCGTGATGTACATAGTACGTCCTTGGTCCTTAAGGGGAATTTTCCCCAGGATGTACTATGTACATCAGTGGTCCTAAAGGGGGCAAAAAGGTGAATCCCATAGGTTTCAATGTAAAAAAAATCCCCATTTATATTAAATATTTATTCAATGACTTATTCTTTTCATTTGCAGCAAAATAGCCTTTTTATTTATTGATTTTGTTTAGAATTTTAGAAAGATTAAAACCAATGTTGTATGTTAGCCAACTGTGCATAGACATAATCTATTAAGCATATTTGAAGCATATTTGTTGTAACAAAATTTCCATTATCTTGTTTATCTGGTGTTTCATATTTTTTGTAACTCAGATATACTTCACTGGCTGCTCTATGAACCCCGCTCGATCCTTTGGACCAGCAATTATTGTTGGAAACTTTTCTGAACACTGGGTAAGATAAAATGAATGATGTCAACCAATGTTTAGGCCATCATAGAATGTATTGCATGGTTTACATTTTTAAACTAGTTTTAAGATAATTGCGTGAACAGGTAAGTCCTCCTTTTGCGTTAAAGAAATCTCAAAACAGAGTTTTTTAAATTTATATTTATTCTGCTGCAAAACTGCAAGGCTAATCCACCTGCTGTGATACATCGCATCATTCTGGAACATATTCAATCACAAGGGAACAACTGTGGCGTACATGCAATTCTATGCACACGTAATGATCAAAGTGACACATTGCGAACACATAAATCCATCTTATTGACACATTGGTCCATTAGCTAAAATATCTGATTGATAGAGCTGCCTTGTTATCTGGAAATATGCTACTTCTTTATGCAGAGGGGAAGTACAGAAAAGGAGCTACCCTGTAACATATAGGTTTTTAAGGAGCAAATTCGTTATCTGATGAAGGTAGTTCATTTGATATTCCACCCTGATTAATGAATTGACTTCCTACCAGCAATTAACAGATACTATCAGGGTTATTCAAAGAGAATCGAAAAGTCACCGCATGTTCGGAGACTTTTCGTTCTCTTCAATTCGGTGCGATTTGGCAATCCCATTTCATCGACCCTGCGGTGTATTCAGCAAGTACCACAGGGTCATCGTAGTGCAGGGAAAAGCCGATGCAAACCCGCCGAACACTCACCGCAAAACCTGGCGAACGTACACCGAAACCCGCAAAAACATCTGGATTAACCTCGCTGAACACGCTGGAGAAACCCAAGCAGCTGCGTGCCGATCACAGCGCAGAGCAGCCGCCGGAAAAATCCGACACCGCAGACGAATGGAGTGAACAAAAAAAAACAGTACGCTTGAATGTTTGAAAAGTGAAACGCTGTTTGTAAAGAAACTACAGAACGAAAATGTCTGAAATTTACATATAAAATCCAATGAGTGATAATAAAAAGGGCTGTTACAGAAAAAAGAAAAAACTTTAAAAAAACTTTAAAAAAACTACGCAAAAGAAATCCTGAAAAATGCCTAAAAGATCCTAAAAAATCTATACATAAAGAGACTTTTTAGTGCAGAATATTATAATCAACGGTTTATTAGATATTGAATTAAAACGGGAATATTTTTAACATTGAAGCCTATGGGATTCGCCTGAATAAACCTGTCGAATGAAACACCCGAACAGCAGGGCAATTCGGCAACATTTCACTGCTGGTTTGTGTTCTCTGAATAGACGAAGCATTGCTTCTCTATGGGGATTTCACTGCCCTCGAACAGGCACCGTATGTGCAGGCAATTCGCCAACATTTGGCAAACTGCCTGCTCTCTGAAAAGCCGAATGGCCAGGAAAGGTAACCGTACGCTGAATTTCAGTTTGTTTACCTTTCGTCCACAATTCGGATCTCTTTGAATAACACTGTATATACCAGTGATGGAGAACATTGGCAGCCCACATGGTTCTTAACTACATGTCCCATGATGCTCTGCCACCCTTATGTGAGTGTAACCATCATGGAAAATCGAGTTCCTAAACACCTGGGGTGCCGTGGTTTATCATCACTAATATGTACTGTGAGCCCCATGTCAACCTAGTTGTTGGAACTCTTTTTTAAAAAGACCCACTACCACCAAAAAAATAAAATGTCCTTATCGTGTTTATTTTATGTTGCTGATATTTTACAAGTTAAACTCTTGTATGTTTAGTTAAGAAAATAGTTTACATATATTAAAGAAAAATATGTTCCACTGCTTGCATCTATTTTATGACATTTTGTATTGAAACTCCCCCCCCCCACAGTATCTTTCCATCACCTGCTCCTCTCTGCGTGGGATTAACCCCTTCACTATCAAGCGATTTTTCAAAAAACATTGTCAGGAACCAGTGGTTTTTTGAAAAATCATTTTTAATTAATTATACAGGAAGAAATATTTGGGCATATTCTCAGTGTATTTCTTACTGTAATAATATAATTGGCCAGCAGATGGTGTCATCTACTGTCAAATTGAGTTACAGCATTAGCAGGAATTCACGGGTGTATCGGCTGCTAAATGTCTGATGTCAGGACATTCAGTTTGCTGATTTTACACACTGGGTTATTCAAAGAGCTCCATATTGCTTGAGAAAGGTTACCTTGATCAGCGTTCGGTTACCTTTCCTGGCCATTCGGCTATCCAGAGAACAGGCAATTTGCCAAATCCTAGCGAATTGCCTGAACATACGGTGCCTGTTCGGTGCCTGTTCGAGGGCAGTGAAATCCCCATGAAAAGCACTGCTTCGGCTATTCAGAGAACACAAACCAGCAGTGAAAGGTTCCCCTAATGCCCTGCCATTCGGTGGTTTCATGCGGCAAATTTATTCAGGAGAATCCCATAGGCTTCAATGTTAAAAATATTCCCATTTTAATTCAATATCTAATAAACCGTTCATTATAAAATTCTGCAGTAAAGAGTCTCTTTATCTATAGATTTTTTAGGATATTTTAAGCATTTTTCTTTTTTTTTTTAAAAGTCCGATTTGTTTTTTTTTTTTTTAAGTTCACTTATTTTTTCTGTAACAGCCCTCTTTATTATCATTCCCTGGACCTCATATGTAAATTTCAGACATTTTCGCTCAGTAGTTTCTTTGCAAACAGAGTTTCATTTTCAAACATTCACACAAACTGTTTTGCTAATTTATTCACTGCCTCGTCTGCGGTCTCGGCTGCTTCGCTGCGTGTGATCGGCTCCTGCTCTGGTTTTTCGACGGGTTAATCCAGATGTTTTTGGGGGTTTTTGGCGTGCATTCGGTGGGTTTTGCGGTTCGTCGGGTTTGCGGTAGCTTTTCCCTGCAATTCGGGGACCCTGTGGTGCTTGCTGAATACACCGCAGGGTCACCGAAATGGGATCGGCAAAAGGAACCGAATTGAAGAGAACGAAAAGTCACCGAATGTGCGGTGACTTTTTGAATCTCTTTGAATTACCCTGACAGTTTTAGTTCTTTGGGCATTATGCCCACAGGGCTAAAACTTTGGGGGCACCTTCAACAACAAAATCTGTTTGCAGCAAACACATTTAATTTGCTCTAGGGCTGCAGAGCTGCATAACGAGATATCGACTGGGTGTGCCTTTGAAGCCTGAGGTATCTCTATCTTGTTAGTGAAGGGATAAAGGATAGAACAGTGTCGATGGGTCAGGAAGACAACTCACATCATTGTAATGTATGGGATATATTCAAAGGACATCACCAGGGGGTAGATTAGAAGTCTTAAATTCCCTGTCATATCTCATTCGGCTGCCATCTCTTATCTCAGTTACAATATAGAACACAATAGCCCCCTACAGCTGTATCTAATCATTCACTTCTCCACCCCACTAACTGTTAAATAACGTAGAGGCATTGCAACAGCTGTAAAGTAAAACATTTTCACATATTTTGGTATATGTTGCATCATGAGAAAAATCTACAAAATGGAAACAGGAGATAAAAAAAACCCTAATTGTATCTTTCCTTTTTACATGAAATGACTTCAAGCAAAGAAAAAAAACCAGCAGCATGTGCTTTATAATGTGGTTTAGTATGTAATCCACAAGTAATCTAATTAAGGCATATGTTAGTGGTAGTGTCCTTATAATGAGTGGGTCCTTAAGGCTAGGGTCAGATGAGCGCATTTTCTATGGACTGTGCGTCCGTGCAGTACGGATGTACTTACTGACTGACTACAAGGTAGTGGCCACACAGTCCGTTTTTTTCACTGACGGATTTTTTGACTGATGTAGCAGGGAAAATAAATTACAATAAAAAAACATTCTGTCCGCCAAAAATGCTGGACGTATAAATGCAGTCCGTCTGACCATGCTCCATCACTCACACACAAAGCTATGCGGACGTTGTGGACGTGGCGCACTCCGCACGTCCGTTCTAGCAGTATTACGTTCTTGCCTAACCTGCGTCCGTTTGCCTCGTCCGTCAGCCTCCGCACTTCTGTGCGGACGTACGTCGTGTGTGGGGCTCCATTTAACACAATTGTATGCTATCACGGACGTACTTATGTGCGGCAACATGGACGTTAACACTGCGCTAGTCTGACCCCAGCCTAATACTTACCAGCTCACTCGTAAACAGTAACAATCATGTCTCTCTTCTATTAAGCCAAGCCGCAATTTTTGCTTTCAGCTTGGCTGTGATGGCAGGTTACCCTAATTTATCACTTCCTATACTTTGAAAGCCACACATAACCACAGCTCACTGTTAAATCAATAATCAAATCGATCTACGTTTATATTCAAATACATTAAATAAGTAGGAATTCATTATAAAATCTGTTATATTTAGGTTTGATGCTTTGGTCACATTTCACACTTTAACTATTCAAGTTTTTCATCCTTGAAATGTATCTATGTATTTCAATCCTCATATTAATATGTCTACAGGCTATGGTTTAAGGCTCGTGTCAGACGAGCGCACTGATCACGTCCGTGTTGCCGCACATTTGTACATCCGTTATAGCATATAATTATGACCAATGGAGCCCACACACGAAGTACGTCTGCACAGAACTACGGACGCATAACGGACGCGGCAAACAGACGCAGGTTAGGCAAGAACGTAAATCCGCTAGAACGGACGCACAGAGTGCGCCAGGTCCGCCGCGTCCGCATAGCTTTGTGTGTGAGTGATGGAACGTAGTCAGACAGATTGCATTTTTGACGTCCAGCATTTTTGGCAGACAAAATGTTTTTCATATTAATTTTATTTCCCATCTACATCAGTCAAAAAAAACATCAGTCACAAAAATGGACCGTGTGGCCACTACCCTGTCGTCAGGAAGAAAGTACGTCCGTTGTGCACGGACGCACAATCCGCACAGAAAGCGCTCATCTGACCCGAGCCTTAAATTGTGAATAATAGAGCGGACAGGTAGTGATATTTAAACTCTAAATGAAACTGGTAGTGTTGTTCAGGATATGTTTATGTCTTAAGGGGTTATTGAGAGAGAGTGATCTGGCCCTGAAGTGTCACCAAACAAGGAATTTCCCTATACGGTGACATTTCGGGGCCATTCAGCTATTCAGAGAGCAGGAAGTTCGCCAAATTTTGGCAACTGCCAGCAAGTAGGGTGCCTGTTCGACGGTTACTCTACACTGAACAGCAGTGAAAAATTGACGAAATGCCCTGCCGTTCGGTGGTTTCATTCGGCAGGTTTATCAGGCGAACCCCATAGGCTTCAATGTTAAAAATATTCCTGTTTTTACCCAATATCTAATAAACCGTTTAATATTTTTAATCTGCAGTAAAAAGTCTCTCTTTTTTTAAGGAGCTTCTAGGCTTTTTTCAGGAATTTTCTGTGTCTGTTTTTTTCTTTTGATAGTGTTTTTTTCCTTTTTCTTTAACAGACCTTTTTATTATCATTCATTGGATCTTATATAAATTCCAGACATTTCCATTCAATAGTTTTTTTGCAAACAGCGTTTCAATTGTGACACTTTCAATTACATTGTTTGGAGTTTTTTTCTGTCCGACGGGTTGTCAGCTTACTCTTGCTGCTGATTGGCGCTGTGTTTGGCGGCTCATCAGCTACGTTTAGCGACTGTCTGGCGTGTTTGCGGCGGATGTTCAGCGTGATGGCAGTGGCAGCAGGCGATGGGTTTGCGGCGGGTTGGCGTCAGCATTCGGTGACTGATTCACTGAACTTCGGGACCCTGCAGTGAATGCAGAAATGACCACAGGGTGGGGAAATTTGATTCCCCTGAAGTGCAGTGAACGAGAGAGCACCGTAATGTTGGCCCTGGTTACGTTTACACAGTGGCATCACTAGGGTTGGTGTCACCCGGTGCAGTAACTCATGGTATCACCCCCCCCCCCAGTTTTGCGGTTTCTTTTTTTAACTACTCTTACTCATAAATCAGTACTCCCAGATAACACTGAATGCTCATACACACAGCGCACTGTGAGGTTTATTACTGTGGAGCTCTCTCATATGCTCACACACAAATTTTGGCCAACTGCCAGCAAGTATTGTGCCTGTTCGAAGGCAGTGAAAGTGAAGGCACCCATGGATATATATATTGCCCCCAGCAGCTCTGGATATATTGCCCCAGCTCACAATTATATATTGCCCCCAGCATCTCGCCCATGGATACAGTATATATTGCCCCAGCTCACATATGGATATATTGCCCCAGACCAGCTCACATATGGATATATTGCCCCAGACTAGCTCACACATGGATATATTGCCCCCAGACCAGCTCACACATGGATATATTGCCCCCAGCTCACACATGGATATATTGCCCCAGACCAGCTCACACATGGATATATTGCCCCCAGACCAGCTCACAAATGGATATATTGTCCCAGCTCACACATGGATATATAGTGCCCCAGCTCACACATGGATATATAGTGCCCCAGCTCACATATGGATATATAGTGCCCCAGCTCACATATGGATATATTGCCCCCCAGCTCCCACATGGAATATATTGCCCCAGACCAGCTCACATGTGGAATATATTGCCCCAAACCAGCTCACACATGAAATATATTGCCCCCAGCTCACACATGGATGTATTGCTCCAGACCAGCTCACACATGGATATATTGCCCCCAGACCAGCTCACACATGGATATATTGTGGTAACCCTCGTGCTGCGCCCCATAACTCGTCTCTCAGCCAGCCTCAGGGATCACACAGGAGCCTGTCAGGGCGTGCTCAGTTAATACAGAGCACAGGCACTGTGTATAAGCCACACAGGATGCTGCACCATAATATTACTAACCCCCATAAACCACTGCAGGTGAGGGGAGTGCGGCTGCCTCCCCATAAATCACTGTCCCTCCCTCCAGGCTGCGATGATGCTCCCAGAATCCCCCCCGCTGCAGGAGGCGGGGTGTCCCTGCAGGATGCCCTTACTGCCCAGCCTCCGCACACTCACCCTCTCACTGCTGCTCCTTCCAGTTTCCGCTCCCCCACGGTGTCTGCCAACTCGGAAATACAAGCAGCAGCTCCGACCACTAGCACAAAATGCTTATCTGGTGTTCTATACACCAGCCAGCCGCGATCTCGCGGCTGGCTGGTGTATAGAACACCAGATGAGCGGCAGATATTCATGCTGCCGGCCGCCGGCAGGATCTTCTCGGGGGAGCGCTTGGGTGCCCCCCAACTGGATGCTTGGGGCCTCTGCATGCCGCGCTTTGTTGTCACCCTTAGGGCGGGTGACATCTGGTGCGTGCCGCACCCCCCGCCCCCATGTAGCGACGCCACTGCATTTACACCAGACTTCTATTCTGACATAGTGCCCTATTCCAACGTAGCGAGTCTCTAAATTTTTCACAAGCATTAGCAGCTTGCCGTTAATAACTCCCTTCCAACTGTGCCACTGTATTAGCAGCTCAAGTTGTAATAGTTGAGAGCCACTGATCTATAGGACATCATGGAGATAAGAGTGACCCTGTGCGACCTCTGAATGATCTCACATAAGCGGGGTCGTGCCAAAACCATGGAAGGTCACTGAGAACTATTTTTCCCAGTGTTCTACTTGATCACTTCGTCATCTGCACTGTGGAATCGGAGGTAAGTTGGGAATTCTCTGATTTCCTAATGTCTGCTCGAGCCAAGACTAGCGAGCTACTGGATTTTAGTAATGCTCATCTTCCTGACGATCTGTAACACAACTCCGATCCTTTTAGCGGAGAATTGCACACACTGGGAGTGTCTACGCAGCCCCAGCATGTGACATACTGCACACGAGTGCATCACATCCACAGAGAAAGGCTGCACACGATCCTGTAATCCGGAATGAACGAGCATTCTGGTTAAGGGGTGCTCAAACTGTAGCAGTATTTATATCTTACCTTAATTCTGTTAGTCAACAATGCAAAACTAAAATAATTTCTTAAAATTACCACTATCATCCCTAACAGAAGTGATTTTTCACGTATGAGAGAAAGGAATTTCCTTCACATTACTCTTATCACTCTCATTTACACACACTCGCGAGTCTCGCACACACACTCTAAAATGTGTTGTGGCAAGGCCAAATTTTGTAAAGTTAAAAATCATCTCCCTTTGCAATGAAACTTACCTATAAATATATGTTGTATGCAGCAAGGTAACAGATCACGATTATGCAAAATTCATAATATTAATATTGACTTTACTGACATATGTAATTATTCACTAAATGCCGTTGTTGCAACCACGATAAACCGATAGGGAACATAAAAACAGCAGCAGGTTAAGCTTCATTGTAGAAAGCTTCCCCTGCATTCTTTAACATCCCATATCCAGATTGCTGAAGTTTATCATGGTTGCAACAATGTTAAACAATGACATTTATTGAATAACCCCATGAACGTCTTCCCAGATCTATGCTGTCAAATTAGATATTTGCTAAGTAGAAATAATTTCATGTATGTACATGAATTGACCATGTGTAATTTATTTAAACCCTTCACTACCAAGATCGAGATATCTCGATCTGCTGATCTGCAACCGAAAAGCAAATTAAATTTGTTTGCCTTTGGGCTGCAGAAGGTGCCCCCAAAGTTTTAGCCCTGTGGGCATAATGCACAAAGAGCTGAAACTGTAATATCGGCTGAAGAATGCCCTGAAATATCGAGCTTTCAGCAGCAGATGCAAAAAAAAATACAACCTGCATCTCAAATAGCTGTAACTCAATTTGTCAGTAGATGGTGCCATCTACTGGCCATATAGGTTATTTACAATAAGAAATATTTACAGTAAGAAATAGCCAGACCAGAAAAATTCTCCCATTTATCTCACTTTCCAAATCAGCTATTTTGACTTATAATTTCTCGATCTTGGTAGGGAAGGTTTTAAATAAATTACACATGGTCAAATCATGTACATACATGAAATTAATTATAGAGTAAGAAATATTTCTTACTGTATAATTAATTAAAAATTATTTTACAAAAGAACACTAGTTTCTGACTGTTTATTTGGAACTAGTGAAGGGGTTAAAATTCCTCCTATTTTAAATATCATTGGAGCCGTCAATAAGAATTATATTAAATATAATATAATACTTTGCATTAAGAAGAAACGATAACATATTTTTGCCTAATAAATTACTATCCAACTTACAGAAATATATTTATTATTTCTCATACATCCAAATTTTCAAACTGTGCAAAAAAAGATAGCAAAGAAAAAGTGTGAATAATATTGGCAATATTAGCTGTGTGAATTACTTTGGTTCTCAGTTGCGCTCGACCAGTATTTACCAAACCCTGTCTTCAAGGAACCCTACCAGAACAAGTTTTATGGATTATTTTGGGGAAATGCAGACTGAGTCCAGCAATCACTGAGCAGCAAATCATATCACCTGTGCTGTGCTTCAGATATCTGCAAACCTGGCCTGTCAGCAGGTCCTCCTGAGGACAGGTTTGGAAAACTACGCACTAGACAATTGATATTCCTGTGTATACTTAAGTTAGTTGATGCAAATCATTTCTACAGTTTGATCTGTGCAAAGTTGTAGAAAATGGTGAAAATGGTTTTTTTTGGGTTTTTTTATGCAGATCTTCTGGATTGGACCTCTAGTTGGTGGTACCATAGCATCCTTGATCTATAACTACATCCTATGCCCCCACCAGCAGAGCTGTGGAGAGAGACTAGCCATTTTGTTGGGTAAAATAACAACCGAGGTAGAGGAAGACTGGGAAGAAAGACAAGAACAGCCACGGAGGAAGTCCATGGAGCTCCAAACCTTGTGATGTAGGCTCCAGTTTTATGAAAATCAAAATATAGGAGCATTCAAGATGAAATTCCAAGGAACTGTAAACTCTGATTTAAGCACAAATAACATAGGAAATATGTTTTGAAGAACTTTTCACACCTGTCCCTGTATCCATGTAAATAGTTTTGGTGTGCAAACCATATTAATTGGACTTGAGGCCACGGGGAATCACATGGACTTGGAGCCCATTAATAACTCTGGTCTATGTGAAAGAGATGCGCATGACAGAAGTGTTCCATCTAGCATTTAAAATTATTCTTGTTTGCTGATATGCTTGTTTGTTTGTTTTAATCTCATATTATTATTGGAAGCAGTAGATAAAATGATGCATTAATAGAACACATTTTGTGCCTTAAGTAGTGTTTTTTAAATTTTTTGGTATTTTAGTAAATTATGTGAAATATTAAATAAAAGACAACAATTATACTTCACTGTGAAAGAGCTATGTTTTATTTGGAGTTTAAAGTAATTCATCTTGATTTAAAATAAATGGATTCTCCTCTATTCTGACAGAGGTAAATTACAATTCTGCTGTAGAATTGTAGCTATTGCATCTACATCAGAATTAAAACTTTGTTTTATATATAATATAGGTGTCACAATAACATTAAATTCAATGCATTTTATTAACTGGTAGCCAAGGAAAAATTTGTTTAAAAATTGTTAAAAAATAAAAAAATATTTTGTTATATATTTTTAATTAAAGTTTATTATGTACATAGTTTATTCAGAAAAATAATAAATATTGCAGGGGCAAAACGGTGGCATGCAGTTGTTTGGTAATTTAAATGCATATTAATCATATATTTTATTTGAAGGAGAATAATAACCATTGGCAATAAGAGGTATAGGAATATTATGATTATTCAGCCTCGCATAAACAATTATCATTCACTAGACTTTACAATAATGATGATTTAAGTGATGACATTCAGCTTCCAAAAAATATTTTTTTACAACTAAAATTATAGGTTTAAAACTTTAAATTACTCAAACATTTGATTTCCATAGGGCCGTTCACTAAAATGTCTGTTTTGGTAACTTTATTTTTTTTCCAACCCTAGCTTCTAACCCTAAATTCTAACCCGGATTTTTGGTGGTTCGTTTTAATCAAGCGAATCCTATAGGTTTCAATGGAAAAAAATACCCACTTTTATTAAATATTTATTCAAATATTTTCATGTATTCTTTTCATTTGCAGCAAAAAGTCTCTTTATTTATTCTTTAGGATTTATTGGACATTTTGTTTGGATATAAATACCAGCCGTACAAAATAAAATCCAGCCATTACTACTATAAAATAACAGCCGTACAAAATATCCCTATAGTTTTCAATGTAAAAAATATTCCCCATTTTTATTAAGGATTTATTCAGCTGTTTATTCTTTTTACCTGCAGCAAAAAGTCTCTTAATTTTTTTTTAGGAATTTTTTAGGCATTTTCAAGGATTTTTTTACTGAAATTTTATGTTTCCTAATTTATTTTAAAGCAAAGAGGCTTTTTTCCCATAGGTTTAAAGGAAAATTTTTTTTTACGTTTTTATGAAATACTATATTTATTTAACCTTTTATTTTTTCACTTGCAGCAAAAAGTCTCTTTATTTATTTTTTTAGGATTTTTTAGGCATTATATAAGATAAAGAACATCATCTACATCTTACATTTCATCAATATTTCTGTAAAGGATAAATGAATACATGTTAGGCTAGGGTCAGACTAACGCATTTTTCACGTTGTCCGTGAAAATGTGCTTTCGAAGAATGGACGTATTTTTTCACGGAATACGCGATAGCGGTCATACGATGCGCAGTTTCATCCGTGATTTTGTACGGATCATCAATAAAACACTTTTTGCGTCTGGACGTTATGTTGGCCGGACATTAGCAGCGTCTGACGTCTCCTAATCACGCACACTCGCCGCTAGTGGACGCAGCGCACTCTGTACGTCAGTACTAGTGGTTTAACGTTCTCGAAAAAATGCGTTCATTTTCCACTTGCGTTGCGCAGCCGGACTTTTGTGCGACCGTACTTCGTATATTGGCCGTCATTGCCCGGCATCTGCTGCTAGTGCGGCCGTGATTAAGTGCGCCTGCACGCGCGTTCGCACTGCCTCAGTCTGACCCTAGCCTAAAATTAAAAATGATCAAATTAACATTATTTCAATTTGTAGCTATCTTAACAATTTCTGTGCAAAACTACTATTTCACCCTATATTTAATTGTTAACTTTACATTCCATGTTTGAAATAAATGTTATGATAAATTTTTTTCCACAAAAATCACTTGGTAGGGGGTTAAAGATGTCAGTTGTGCCATACTAAAGTGTATGTTGTATGCTACATTATTTTATTCACTGATCTATTTAACTCTTTTATACAGCCAATTATAAATTCTAAAATCGCTAAAATATTAATAGCAAATTATAGTTGCAATAATTATTATAAGAAATAGACTTTGCTTTATCTTTTAAAGATCAACATGTCCAAGACTGAACTCCTACTTATTCCTCCCTCCAATGCCTCCCCACCTCCTGACTTCTTTATCACGGTGGAGGGTATCACCATCTCCCCATCAAACCAAGTTCGCTGTCTTGGAGTTACACTTGACTCTGCTCTTTCCTTCATCCCCCACATCAAGTCTCTTTCCTCCTCCTGCCGATACCAATTGCGTAATATTTTCAGAATTCGACCATTTCTTACCGCTGTCACCACAAAACAACTCATACACGCCCTGGTAATCTCCCGACTTGACTATTGCAATAATCTCTTATCTGGCCTCCCTCTGTCCCGCCTCTCCCCCCTACAATCCATCCTGAACGCCTCCGCCAGGCTAATTCACCTCACCCGCCGCTCTTTCTCTGCCGCTCCCCTCTGCGAGTCCCTTCACTGGCTCCCCATCCACTGCAGAATTAAGTTCAAAATCCTTATCCTTACCTACAAAACCCTCACTAACTCAGCTCCCCACTACCTGTCCTCACTAATCACCAAATACACCCCGGCCCGCTCCCTAAGGTCAAACAGTGACCTGCGCCTAGCTTCTCCCCGCATCACCTCTTCCCATGATAGACTGCAGGATTTCTCACACGCGCAGCCCCCATTCTCTGGAACGCTCTCCCTCGTACGGTCAGACTTTCCCCTAATTTCTCTTCCTTCAAACGCTCCCTGAAAACATTCCTATTTAGGGAAGCCTACCACCCAACTCACTGACGCAACCATCAATCACTCTCACCTTGCAGTCCTCTCCTCCTGTTTCCAACCCCAACCCCTCTAGATTGTGAGTTCCTACGGGAATAGGGCCTCATCCCCTCTTGTACTGTTTGTCAAATGTTGTTCAATGTATTGTAACCCGTCTATACTGTGCCTATTGTATAGTGCTGCGGAATATGCTGGCGCTTTATAAATAAAGAATAATAATAATAATAATCTCTATATATAAAAATGTTTTCTCCGTCGCTGCAGGACGCAATGTGCATGCGCGATGGGGGGGGGAAACCTGCCGGCATGCGCAAGATGAAAAGAGAAAAAAAAACTGATAAGCCCTGCCGCCGCCCCGCCGCTCACTGGACCCGCCGCACGCCGCTCACTGGACACGCCGCACTGCCGCTCAGTGGACCTGCCACCCCGCCGCTCATCGGACCAGCCGTTCACCGGACCTGCCGCTCTCCACCCCACCCCTCACCGGACCCGCCACCCTGCCGCTCACTGGAACCAAATCAAATGGGGGGGGAATGTGTGTGTGGGGGGAGAAAAAAAGAAGGGAGGGGAAAAAGGAAGGGGGAGGGGAAGAAACAAATAAGGGAGGGGAGAAACAAAGAAGGGAGGGGAAAAAAAAAGGAGGAGGGGAGTGGAGAAACAAAGTGGGGAGGGGGAAAAAAGGGGGAGGGGGAAAAAAGATGGGAGGGGATGGAGGAAAAAAGAAGGGAGGGGAAAAAAAAAGGGGGAAAACCCGCCAGCATGTGCGCAATGAAAAGGAAAAAAAAAGCTAAGCCCTGCCGCCACTCACTGGAACCACCACCCCGCCGCTCACTGGACCCGCCGCTTACTGAACCCACTTCCCCACCGCTCAGTGGAACCGAATCGAAAGGGGAGGATGAAATTAAATTAAAAGAGGGGGGGTTGACAGAGCCAGCCAGCCTGCTCTGGGAAGAGGAGTCGCTCACGGGAGCTTACAATCTAAGAGAGGGAAGAGGAGCCGCTCACGGGAGCTTACAATCTAAGAGAGGGAAGAGGAGCTGCTCACGGGAGTTTACAATCTAAGAGAGGGAAGAGGAACCGCTCACGGGAGCTTACAATCTAAGAGAGGGAAGAGAAGTGTTTGTAATGCGCAGTCAGCCGCACCCATCACAGCTGCTCACTCGGCCCTCCTGTAGCGAACTGGACAGCGACAGACGCGTTACAAACGCATTTATATAGAGAGATACTCTTGGAAGAACATTCAAAAGCAAATATGTGGACCCAGATTCTGAGCTGGCAACAACAACAATAAACTGCCCTCCGGGCAGGCTTAACAACTAGTAAAGTAATAAATTGGAATTAGCCAAACCTACCTGAAGAACTTAGTAAAGTACTACTATTTGTTCCAATAAGATAAAAATGTGATTTAGATTTTTTTTTTTTTAAAGTCATTATGAATATGGGGTTTGGGTCCACTGACAGAATTGATGATCTGGCGAATGAATACACCTTTTTAAAGGTGTTTGAGAATTTGTTACCGCTTATATTTATCCGGTTATTGCCCTTAAAACAAGTTTTGTTAGTGACCCCAATATATACAATTTGTGTGTTACTGATGGAGAACATTTGCCACAGACTGACTGCAACTTCAGGTAACAAAGTCAGTACACATTCTAGTCCTTCTATATCTATTTGCACTACTCTATCATGGTCTGGTTTAAGCCTGTTAAGAAACTATACTTTGCAATGGTCACTTAATTTGCACCAGGTGTTTGCTTGACCCCAATATTAAAGCCTCTCAAGTTCAATGTTTCATATGCAATCTTATCCATAATGCAGTCTCTTCAACAAGGTATTTCTCATTATTTGTAAGGCTAATCAATGCCACACTCGACCATACCATTAGTAAATAGATGCAAATTATTTGTTCTATAAAAGAATAAATAAAATGCTAAATATTAACCCTTTCCCTACCAAATGATTTTCCAAAATTCCACTGTCGATGAACCAGTGGCTTTTTGAAAAATCATTTTTAATTAGTTATAGTAAGAAATATCTGGGAATATTCCCAAAGTATTTTCATGCTGTTATAATCTATGTGCCAGGCAGATAGCATTATCTGCTGGCCAACTAGAGGTACTGCAGTTAGAACTGCAAGTTGTGGCTCCATGCATCGGCTGGGGAAAGCCCAATAAAGGACATTCCTTAGCTGATTTTAAACAGTTTTAGCACTTTGGGCATCACAGCCATGGGTCTAAAACTTTGGGGGCACCTTCTTGAGTCCAAAAGCAAACGATATTCATGTGCAGCGAATTAATTTAATTTGCTATCATACAGCACAGTTACAGATCGTGTTAAGAATCTCAGGCTGCTGTGTCTGCTGCCTGTATACACAATCACGGCAGTGAAAAGGTTAAATACAATGGTGCCATTCAAAAAAAATTGTAACATTTCCATTTTCAGTGTTAACATTGAGTACAACGTTATAATTGCCAAATATTTCTCCCAGATCTTAAGAACAGAAAGTGTAAACCTGCTATATTTTTTTTACATCAGTTGCAATAGACGGCATATAGATATCACTATTTAACTCTGCTCTCAGATTTACTGTTTAAACAGCAAATTAACACGCGTTACTACTTACTGGCAGGAACCAATGATTTTATGGAAAAGCACCTTAAATAGCTCCTTAACTCTGTAGCCAACACACACATACTGTACATACAGCCTAAAAGCATAGTAATTTTAATTATAGTGCATTAAAAGCCTGTTTGCACTGGATTTAGCAGGGACAGAGCTCCCTCAGCTGGGTATTCTTGGGATAGCATTAAAACAGATGGCAGATCATTCAAGAGACTTTTTTATCTGCAGTTTTAGCAAGTTAGTATACATCGGTTAAATGACTGATGTATTGTAGTACTTTAGGGACATATTCTGGAGCCCATTTGCTGGAGTCCCAGCATATCACTCACTGGTGCTGCAGACCATAGAGGAGCACTGGAGGGAAGGAGAACCTGGCGGGAGCAACAGCATGGACAGGGCTGGATTTGCATCTCAAGAGCCTGAAGGCACAGAAATGTGGAGCACCCCCCCCCCTAACAAAAAAAAAGAAACATGCCAAAATGTCTTTTTAAATTTTCGTTTTGGGCAAACTAAAAAAAATGTATAACATTTTAAAAGCTGAAAAACAGTTTCTCTCTGCGCTCAGATCAAAAGAAGGTGCAGAATCTGTTGCCTTAGTTGAGTTAGTGCAGCGACATTGTCTGTTTATATGTAAAAGTATATATTGCTTCTGCCATGAAACAGAAAAAAAAATACATTTTGCATTTTCTTTTTTCAATTATTTATTTTTACACATTACAAGGTCATGTTTGGTATCATTGTAAAGACCAGACTCTGACCTTTCCAATGACACCTCACTTAACCTTGGGTTGTGTACAATTCAGAGATGCGGGTTCCAAAATCCCCCTCTCCTTCCTCATTGCAGTGCTACAGTCTAGGTTTTCGATGAAACAATGCGTTGCATCATCAGTTCCACACTTGCTGGCAGTGTGGGAAATGAGAAGGGGAGCTAGTTCACTGTTCACTTTATATTTGTAAATGGATTATTAGTGCTGCGTTGGGAAAAAAAAAGAGAAAAATATTATTTTATTTGTACATACATCTAACCTGGTTATAAATCTGGCCTTTCCAATGTCGCCTCATATTTCCTCTAGCCCTTAGGGCTCCAGAGATAAAGTGGTCTAAATAATTGTAAAAAAATAAAAGAAACACTTTTTTTTACAGAGCAAGGCACCCCCTTGTGGCAGGGGCAAAAGTTCGCCTGTAGGCACATGCCTACTCTGCCTAGTAAATCCGGCCCTGAGCATGGAGGTAAGTAAAAATGATGTCTGGGAGACTCCATACATTGGAGTTCATTCTACAGGGTGCCCAAGCTGTACATGTAATCTCATTACCATCAACATAAAACAAGAAAAGACAAGACCATAAGATGGTATAACCAAAATATATAATTTTGGGAGTGGATAAAGAATGCAAATATTACATGCACATTCATTATACAAACTAGGGCTAGGCATATATATTGATTATACAAAGCATTACAAGGCTGTTCATGTGTGACGGAGTATGACTAAGTTTGTAGCTGGGTGTGTATGTAGATATGTGTACGGGATGAAAAGATGAAATAATCTAAATATAGCATAAATAATAGTATAGAAATATTTATACTGTCTTCTCTTCTTTTTCTTTTCTCTTATTTCTTAAGCATGTTTCCGATTTGAAAAGATCTATATCGTCATTCTCCTTCTGACGACATTGTTATTATATTGTTTAAAGGACAACATTGAATATGACTGTTTCCAATCTGTAACTTGCACGTTATATGCTCGTTTGAACATTACACCCTTTGGGTGATTGTCACATGTGGATTGTAATGTTTCCTTAATTCTTTTGCTCTTAATAAAACGAAACATTAAAAAAAAATAAAAAAAAAAATATTTATACTCAAATCATCATAACCTATAATCACTATACATGGTCTTAATTTATTAGACCTTTTGAATCAATAAAGTGGATTAATAGCACATTTTCACCTAATTTCCTATTCATCTTTCAAAGTATGAGGATTATGTTGCAATGAGCTGTGTGTGCCTTTTTCTTACTGATTGTTCCTTTTAGATGTACCATGGGCTTCAGGTATTGACGTACAAAGGAATTCCACTTGAATGTTTTCTTGGCGTCGACAGACTTCACAGGTGGAGGAATAAGAAACAAGCTGTATTTTAACTATAAAGGGATTAGTCAGTAGCCACCAGAGTTTACCTTTATAGGAATTAAAGGTGAATATTGCCTTTGTTGCAGTCACAATAAACTTTGGCGATCCCAAGAGGAAAATTCAAACAGTTGCACAGTTGCACGATTCATCGATAAAGATTCTCGTGTTGCTGTTTTGAATTTCCCTTTTGGGTAATTCTGTCATCCAAGAAAATGTTAAGATGAATATTCACTAGGCTTGTGCACCGATTTTTTTTTCGGTTCGATTCGGTTCGATTTGTTCAGATGTTTAAACTTTTCGATTCGGCTCGTTTCGACCGATTTCTGTTTCGGTTTGGTTCGGTTCGGATCGTTTTTAATGTACATTTTTTTTTCGGAATATCGACCACTTTTCGTATTTTCGTGTCACTTTGCTCGTTTTTTGTATCGACTTTTCGGAAATTTCAGAAATTTTCGTTTTTTCGGAACGTCTGTTCTCCTCGTTTCAAAGTGTCTACGATAATTCTGGCGATTCTATCGTGTTTTTTTTTTATTAAATAAAGATCCTTTTTTTCTTATGAATAATTGAATATACATTTCACAACTTTATTTAATCATATTAAAATGGTATGAAAGCCAAGGAACAAAAAACGCTAAACTGACCCGAATGCCACAAGAAACAAGTGATACACATTTACAAATACAAAATTTACAGAATCAGCGATATAACCGATAATAGTTAAATATACGATGTCCAGAATTACCGAAATGGAACCGAAATCACGAATGGAACCGAAATCATGAATAGAGCGAAAATAAATTTCGATTTGGCACATTTCAAGTCCATTCGAAAATTCCGAAAATTTTCGTTTCGGCTCGGAAAACTTTTCGGATCTGCCATTTTCGGATCTAAAAATTTTCGGAAAATCGGCCGGATCCGAAAACACGAATCGGGAAATTTCGTGAAAATTCCGAAATTCCGAAACCCGAAACGCACATCCCTAATATTCACCATTGTTTGCAGCAGCAGCACACTATGGGCCATATTACATACTTGATGCTAACTTAACCAGAGCTGTTGTAAACTTTCCAGAGCCATTATAGCCTATGGAGGTTTTAAGTTTACAACTGCTCTGGTTAAGTTAGCACCAACTTTGTAATATGGCCCTATGGTGGTTAACGAATAACCCCCTGAATGTGTACAAGAAGAAAAAAGAAATATCAGTAAGCAATACAGGGTGTCCATAAAGTCTCTTTACAATTTCAAAAATTTATTACAAAGACAAATGAAAAGACAGATAAGTGAAAATTATTACAAAATGAGACGTATATATTTAAGTTTTTCTGCCTCATTTAATACACCTCTATATGGGCACCATTAGTAGCACGAAGCACATCAAGACGGTACTCGATCTCTTGCCATGTTCGCTGTAGCATAACCTCATCAATGGTGGCAATGGCATCACTGATCCTCTGCTTTAGATTAGTGATGCCCCGTACCTTTGTTCCATACACCATATCTTTAACATGTTTGTGGGCTCCTAAATAAAACATTTCCAGACCGGTGGATTGGAAGGGGTGGCCCAATTCCCTGGCCACCTCGTTCACAGATATCACTCCCCTCGACTTCTTTCTATGGGGTTATGTTAAAGATATCGTGATATAGAGGTGTATTAAATGAGGCAAAAAACCTAAATATATACGTCTCATTTTGTAATAATTTTCACTTATCTGTGTTTTCATTTGCCTCTGTAATACATTTTTGAAATTGTAAAAAGACTTTATGGATACCCTATACATCTTAGAAGATGAATCCACTTTGAAATGGCTAAAATACTGGAGTGATCTGTATGTGGTCGTACATAGCAGTACTCAGGTACTAGTGTCACGTAGCAAAGTTATTTTCTGCTATGTGACACTAGGGATGAGCTGTTCGGTTCGATCAGTTCGGAGTTCGATTCGAACATCGGCAGTTCGAAAGTTTGCGAACTTCGAACTTTTTGGCGTGTTCGGTTCGAGTTCAAATTTTTTTTTTTAAAAAAAAGTATAAAAAAATGCTTAAAAAAATACTAAAAAATCTAGAAATAAAGAGATGCTTTACTGCAGAATATTATAAGCAACGGTTTATTAGATATTGAATTAAAAACTAATGTCTAGGTGCAAAGATTCTCACCTCTAAATGACCTGTGCTTTCAAACGGCATAAACAACAGGTGTTTAATTAGTGTTTGGAAATAACATGTGCTTCTAATTAGTCCGGTCTCATGAATTTGATACATTGTATGCAGACTGGGAGTGCTAGGTGTTGTGTGTGGGTCTGTGATGGCGATGTTTCCATACATCCTACAAATCCGCCACTTCACGGGCAGGTTATGGGGACCTCCTAGGCACGATATTTGAAGGAATTTTTCGTTTTTATTTTTAACCCTTATTTTATGGAAAACTCACTGTTCCTTTAACCCTTTCACTGCTGAGGCATTTCACCGCTGTGTGCTGAGCTAATTTTTACCGCTTTCGCTCATCATGTTTAAACGCGATTTGAAGCCACATTTTATTATACGACCCAGACATATTATATATCGTTCTTTCCGGCAGACTCGGCAGATTCATAATATATCATTTTTATATGTATACGTCATGTCCTGCCTGTATATTATAACAAAAAATGCAATAAAACTTAAATTTTTAATTATCTGCAGCGTGTAAAGTGGTTTTTTTCACCTTTTATCACATGAACATTTGCGGTTATATTTTCTATGGGGTGCACTTGTACAAAAATTAGAAATGGGGACTTATTAAATTTTTTGGGGGGAATTATGTGATTTTTAGCAAACGTACACCATAGAAAAAAATCATTAGTGCAGCATCATTGTTCACATTATAATTGAAATGTGAACAATATTGCTGCATTAATAAAAATAACACACAAAAAAAAATACATGTTTTTTTTATTTTATTTTTTTACTTTATACCTGGTCATGTTGGTTATCAGTCGAAAGGCCATGCTCAGGCCTTTCGATTGAAACCCTCCATGACCCCGCAGCTGCCACGGTTCTGGAGATATCGGAGTTCAAATGAACCCCCTATCTCCACCAGGGGATTCCGGGCAGCTAGGGGTTCCCCGGCTCTCTGACGTCATCACGCTATGCGTGAGGACGTCAGGCAGTGAGGGGGGACCCGGGGTGGAGCCGCAATCCAAGATGGCGGCCCCAACCAGAGCTAGGCCGCACTTCGGCGCCGCAAGGCGCCGAAGTGTGACCCGGTGCCTAAGGGGTTAAAGCCAGGCACCGCTTAAAAGGGGAGACTCTCCCCTTTTAAGCGGTGCCTGGCTTTTTTTTCCCCCTCCCTTCCAGGCGATCTCCCAGCATTGCCGGGGGTCGCCTGGAAATGATGTCATTGCGCATGGCGCGATGACGTCATTTACGTCGGGAGGAGCTTGACTTCAGCACCTGAGGACGCTGAAGTCAGAACGCCGTGGGACCCCGGACAGAGAGGTGAGTATCTCCACCGGGGGTCCTGCAAAGCTGATGACGTGTGGGACACGTCCTCCTCAGCATACAGCGGGAGTAACTGAGGACGTGTCCCACACGTCGTCAGCAGTGAAGAGGTTAAAAACTTCTTTTTTAAAACTTTTTGTCCTTGTTACCTGTCCCCCAGGGCACTACCCGGACCCGGACATTGTTTTTAAATGTTTCTATACATCCTACAAATCCGCCACTTCACGGGCAGGTTATGGGGACATCCTAGGCACGATATTTGAAGGAATTTTTCATTTTTATATTTAACTCTTATTTCATGGAAAAGTCACTGTCCCTTTAAAAATGTTTTTTTGTTAACTTTTTGTCCTTGTTTCCTGTCCACCAGGGCACTACCCGGACCCCCATACACCTTTTATGGCAAATATCTAGCATATATGCCTTCTTGGAGGGCACTCTAAAAATCGATCTTTGAGTCCCATTGACTTGTATTGAGTTCGTGTTCGAGTTCGAATTCGAACTTTTGAAAAGTTCGAGTTCGAATGCAAACCGAACTCGGGGGTGTTCGGCTCATCCCTATGTGACACTTGTACTCGCGTAAAGGCATATGTGCTATGGAGGACTCATGTTGAATCTCAACAGTTAAATAGAAAATAATTCTACTTTGCGGTAAGAGTTAAAAGAGCAGGAGTGTACTAAAGTGCCAAAGTGTTTAGATGCTTGAGATACAAGATCAGCATAAGGCCTTATGGAGTTAAACTATGATGACAACACAAGATGTTTTTCAAGGAACGCCGATGTTCACCGTTCTTGCAACTACTGTGAAGTTCGGATATTCACGGAAAGAAAATCTAACAATGGCGGATCCGGATGCTGCAAATAAAAGTGAATGCTGAACCAACGTTATACGTACAACAGTGTAAACTGCAGTAATTTTCCAGGTACCGTTGATTGCAACCCAGTGAGTATTTAGAGTGATGATCTCCATGGACCACCTATGGAAACTATGGTGAAACCATCTCCACAATTTCGACTGAAACACCGGTTGAAACTATCGCAAAATGTACACTGAATTACTATGGAAACAATTACTGTAACAAAATTGAAACGTACGCCGAGAAGAACTGCGCAGGACAACATTAGCAGAAACTACAGTGGAAAGAATGGTGAAAACTAGGATAAAGTACAGTGGAGATTCCCTAAATAATTATTTTCCTATAGCTTCACTAACGTCATCCATTTACTTTGCTGAAATAAAACACCATTCTTTCAAAACGAGGTTATTGACTGAACCCTATTTTGTAGTTAGGCCTGAAGGAGTTAATAGCAATGGAATGGGTGTGGCTTTCACACGTTCATACTCTCATCAGTGACAATTTTCTAATTATGAAAAGCTTTTAGATGATAGTTTACATATCAATAGTTAATCTTAACTTCAGGGCTAATTGAAATTCTTTGGCGCACCTTGTTCTTTTTTATTTCAGTGATTCATTTATAGATGTGCATAAATATACGTGTACACATACAGTCAGGTCCAGAAATATTGGGACATCGACACAATTCTAACATGTTTGGCTCTATACACCACCACAATGGAGTTGGAATGAAACAAACACAATGTGCTTTAACTGCAGACTGTCAGCTTTAATTTGAGGGTATGTACATCCAACTCAGGTGAACGGTGTAGGACTTACAGCAGTTTTCAGATGTGCCTCCCACTTGTTAAGGGACCAAAAGTAATGGGACAATTGGCTTCTCAGCTGTTCCATGGCCAGGTGTGTGATATTCCCTCATTACCCCAATTAAAATGTGCAGATAAAAGGCCCAGAGTTCATTTCAAGTGTGCTATTGCATTTGGAATCTGTTGCTGTCAACTCTCAAGATCAGATCCAAAGAGCTGTCACTATCAGTGAAGCAAGCCATCATTAGACTGAAGAAACAAAACAAACCCATCAGAGAGATAGCAAGAACATTAGGTGTGGCCAAAACAACTGTTTGGAACATTCTCAAAAAGAAGGAACGCACCAGTGAGCTCAGCAACACCAAAAGACCCGGGAAACCAAGGAAAACAACTGTGGTGGATGACCGAAGAATTCTTTCCCTGTGAAGAAAACACCATTCACAAACAGTTGGCCAGATCAAGAACACTCTCCAGGGGGTAGTTGTATGTGTGTCAAAGTCAACAATCAAGAGAAGACTTCACCAGAGTGAATACAGAGGGTTCACCACAAGATGTAAACCAATGGTGAGCCTCAAAAACAGGAAGGCCAGATTAGAGTTTGCCAAACAACACCTAACAAAGCCTTCACAGTTCTGGAACAAGATCCTATGGACAGATGAGACCAAGCTCAACTTGTACCAGAGTGATGGGAAGAGAAGAGTATGGAGAAGGAAGGAACTGCTCATGATCCTAAGCATACCACCTCATTAGTGAAGCATGTGGTGGTAGTGTCATGGCGTGGGCATGTATGGCTGCCAATGGAACTGGTTCTCTTGTATTTATTGATGATGTGACTGCTGATAAAAGCAGCAGGATGAATTCTGAAGTGTTTCGGGCAATATTATCTGCTCACATTCAGCCAAATGCTGCAGAACTCATTGGACGGCACTTCACACTGCAGATGGACAATGACCCAAAGCATACTGCAAAAGCAGCCAAAGAGTTTTTGAAGGGACAGAAGTGGAATGTTATGCAATGGCCAAGTCAATCACCTGACCTGAATCCCATTGAGCATGCATTTCACTTGCTGAAGACAAAACTGAAGGGAAAATGCCCCAAGAACAAGCAGGAACTGAAGACAGTTGCAGTAGAGGCCTGGCAGAGCATCACCAGGGATGAAACCCAGCGTCTGGTGATGTCTATGCGTTCCAGATGTCAGGCTGTGATTGACTGCAAAGGATTTGCAACCAAGTATTAAGAAGGGAAAGATTGATTTATGATTATTATTCTGTCCCATTACTTTTGGTCCCTTAACAAGTGAGAGGGACATCTTCAAACTGCTGTAAGTCCTACACCGTTCACCTGAGTTGGATGTACATACCGTCAAATTAAAGCTGACAGTCTGCGGTTAAAGCACATTGTGCTTGTTTCATTCCAACTCCATTGTGGTGGTGTATAGAGCCAAAGATGTAAGAATTGTGTCGATGTCCCAATATTTCTGGACCTGACTGTACATGTGTATAAAATGGATGTATACATATATCCAGCTATTATAAAGCCTAATTTTACTTGAGAAAGAGTCCGATGAATAAAAATTCTGAGCATAACCACACGTTATTTCCCTTTTATTTTTTCCCAGATGAGTAACAATTCTCATACCTAGATTACATGGGACATGTGAAAGGATATTGGGGTGTTTATCGGAAAATACCTTTTGCTGATCCTGTAGTCCATTGTCTGAATACAGACATCTGAGTTATGTCGTTGTGAGTGCCATTATCACATAGAAATGTTGATTTTTAACCCCTTCACTGCCAATATCGAGTGCCTGTTGCCCCGATATCGAGATATCTTCATATGCTAATCTGCAGCCCAAAAGCAAATGAAATTAATTTGCTGCAAACACATTTTGTTAGCTTTTGGGCTGCAGAAGGCGCCCCCGAAGTTTAAGCTCTGTAAGCAGCTAAGGCTAGGGTCAGACTAACGCATTTTTTGTGTTGTCCGTGAAAAAGTGCGTTCGAACGAATGGACGCATTTTTTCACGGAATACGCGATAGCGGTCATACGATGCGCATTTTCGTCAGTGATTTTGTACGGATCATCAATAAAACCCTTTTTGCGTCTGGACGTTATGTTGGCCAGACATTAGCAGCGTCTGACGTCTCCTAATCACGCACACACGCCGCTAGCGGACGCAGCGCACTCTGTACGTCAGTACTAGCGGTATCACGTTCTCGAAAAAATGCGTTTGTTTGCCACTTGCATTGCGCAGCCGCACTTTTGTGCGGCCATTCTTCGTATGCTGCCTGGCATTGGCCGTCATTTGCTGCTAGCACGGACGTGATTTAGTGCTGCTAAACCCACGTTAATACTGCGTTAGTCTGACCCTAGTCTAAAACTGTAAAATCGGTAGCTGATAGCTCTGAAATATCGGGCTTTCAGAAGCTGTCAGCAGCCGATACAGGAGAAATAGAAGAAAAGAGACATGCCGTTAAAACCTCTGTAACTCAATTTGGCAGTAGATGGTGCCATCTACTGGCCAAATAGGTTATTACTGTAATAGAAATGAAATTATAGATAGAACCTTTGTAGCGCATCAAAAATAGATTTAAAGGTAAACTTCAACAAAGAGGTATATCAAACATAAAGTGCTTCAGTCTTAAGGTGACAAATATTCAATCAATGTACATATAAAAGTGCAATGTGCCATAGAACACAGTAAAGTGCAACAATATATAAAATTCCAGCAGTGCAATGGGTATAAGAGAGTCTATAAAGTGCAACAGTGTCCGAATGTGCAAAATGTGCAAATTCAATGATATCCAATACAACAGTAATGAATACCAGTGGGAAAAAATTCCTTAAAATTTACTTCTCTTTATGTTCAAGCGATGCACAAATATAGTCCTCCTTTCTTGGTCTGTGTATCTCTTGCCGTCTCTCAATAGTGGAGAGGATAGCCAGAAAGGAGAAAAAAGTGAGAGAAAGGAAAAAAAAAAAAAAAATTGGAGGGGAGAGAAAAAATGAAGAAATAATCGTGCAGAAAATCCCAATTAAATATGGCAAATGAATTACTCGTAGGAATATGGAAACTCACATTTATAAGAGCCCAAAAAATCCCTGGCTCTAGGTTTAGGAGCTTCCAGCCATATAGAGGGTGGCGTATCCCTTCTTAAATCTTCAACTCTGGTTGCGATGGCTACAATAAGATAATAGACAGCGCTCCATAGTATATTACCGTATTAGGATAAAAAAGAGGTGATAATGTATTGAACTCACCAGATATGGAGCCTCTTCCACACAGGCTCACTCAATACAGCGTCAGGTACACTATGGTGGATACCCAGAACCTCTTCTCAACCATCTGAGGCCAGATATCAGGAGCTTCCAAGCGGTGGCAAGTATATATCCAAGGAGAGTAGTCAATAGAATATAAACCATATAAAATTTATTAAAAAATTAATTGCATATTAAAAAAAGGACAGATGCTTTTCCGAGACGCGTTTCGGCATTAACAGCCTTCCTCAGTCGGTATATTTAGGTGCACTATTGTCCAAAAAATCTCCGAACAGCTTTTTTTGGACAATAGTGCACCTAAATATACCGACTGAGGAAGGCTGTTAATGCCGAAACGCGTCTCGGTAAAGCATCTGTCCTTTTTTTAATATGCAATTAATTTTTTAATAAATTTTATATGGTTTATATTCTATTGACTACTCTCCTTGGATATATACTTGCCACCGCTTGGAAGCTCCTGATATCTGGCCCTCAGATGGTTGAGAAGAGGTTCTGGGTATCCACCATAGTGTACCTGACGCTGTATTGAGTGAGCCTGTGTGGAAGAGGCTCCATATCTGGTGAGTTCAATACATTATCACCTCTTTTTTATCCTAATACGGTAATATACTATGGGAGCGCTGTCTATTATCTTATTGTAGCCATCGCAACCAGAGTTGAAGATTTAAGAAGGGATACGCCACCCTCTATATGGCTGGAAGCTCCTAAACCTAGAGCCAGGGATTTTTGGGCTCTTATAAATGTGAGATTCCATATTCCTACGAGTAATTCATTTGCCATATTTAATTGGGATTTTCTGCACGATTATTTCTTCATTTTTTCTCTCCCCTCCAATTTTTTTTTTTTTTTTTTCCTTTCTCTCACTTTTTTCTCCTTTCTGGCTATCCTCTCCACTATTGAGAGACGGCAAGAGATACACAGACCAAGAAAGGAGGACTATATTTGTGCATCGCTTGAACATAAAGAGAAGTAAATTTTAAGGAATTTTTCCCCACTGGTATTCATACTGTTGTATTGGATATGATTGAATTTGCACATTTTGCACATTCGGACACTTGCACTTTATAGACTCTCTTATACCCATTGCACTGCTGGAATTTTATATATTGTTGCACTTTATTGTGTTCTATGGCACATTGCACTTTTATATGTGTACATTGATTGAATATTTGTCACCTTAAGACTGAAGCACTTTATGTTTGATATACCTCTTTGTTGAAGTTTACCTTTAAATCTATTTTTGATGCGTTACAAAGGTTCTATCTATAATTTCATTTTTGGTTAATGCAGATTTTGGTTGTTTTTTCTGTATATTGCGCTTACCCCTTTGGGCAGCATCTCACTACTTATTAGTTATAATTTAACTACTTCATAACACTATAGTAATCTGGTTTATAAATAGGTGCCTACGCTGTATGAGATATATATATATATATATATATCTTTCTTCTTTTTTATTACTGTAATAGATATGTATTACTGTACAATTTATTAAAAATTATTTTCTGGCAATGGTTTTTGGGAAAATTACTTGGTAGAGAAGGGGTTAAATAGGTATTGCTACTATTTTTGATGCCAATTCTTTATTTTAAATATTGATCAGTGCGTGAAAGTTTTATCAGCAGTGTTTCCCTATGGAGTCAATCCAACACCCCAAATCAAATAACAAAGTTACAACTCAGAAGATCATGAAGAGGAGTCCTTGGTCTTGGAGATCCTTCAACCACACTAGTTAGGATGTCACCTTGTAACAAATCTTCCAGCAGTTGAGAGACCACACATTTTGAGGTTTAACATCTTATCGTCACGGGTGTCATATGCTGTCATGGCAGCTTGCGGGCTTAAACACTGTGTGGTAACATATCACTCCCCACGGCTTTCTGGCCCTCCTCTAGCCTGCCTCCTTTCCCAATTGGCTGATTGCTGTCCCTGGCTCCAGGGGGTCTGCTTGAATGCCTAGTTTTTTTAATAACAACCTGTATAAGCGAAACAACAGGTTTGCTAAGTTAGGTAGATACCTGTAACATTTTAAAACCTATATTCTAATATTTTGATGAACTAGTGCACGCTGCAAGGCTTTAACTTAGGCTAGGGTCAAACGAGCGCATTATTTGCAGTGACCATCAAAAAGTGCATCCGAACGCATTGACGTATTTTTTCACGGAATGAGCGAAAACGGTCAGACGACGCGCATTTTCGTGAGTGATTTTTTACGGATCATCAATAAAACACTTTTTGCATCTGGACGTTATGTAGGCAGGACATTAGCAGCGTCTGACATCTCCTAATCACGCACACACGTCACTATGCCGCCGCAGCTCACACTGTACGTCAGTACTAGCGGTTCTGCATTCTCGAAAAAATGCGTTCATTTTCCACTTGCGATGCGCAGCCGGACTTCGTATATTGGCCGTTATTGCCCGTCATTTGCTGCTACTGCGGCCGTGATTAAGTGCGCCTAGACGTACGTTAAAAATGCGTTAGTCTGACCCCAGCCTTAGTCATCTGTGGTTTGAAGACCATCCATATCAACAAGGTGTGCACAAAATTCCAGCCTATCCTTTAACCCCTACACTACCAAGTAATTTACCAAAAAAACATTGTCCGGAACCAGTGCTTTTTTGAAAACTAATTTTTTATTAATTAAACAGTAAGACATATTTGGACACATTCCCAGCGTATTTCTTACTGTAATAACATATTTGGCCAGTAGATGGTGCCATTAGAGTTGCAGCTCGTGTTCGCTGCATCGGCTGCTGAATGTCCGATGTAAAGACATTCAGTTAGCCGATTTTACAAATTTTTAGCACTTATGCATTATGCCCAAAGGGCTAAAACATTAGGGGCACCTTCTGCAGCCCAAAAGCAAACAAAATTTGTTTGCAGCAAACAAATTTCATTTGCTTTTGGGCTGTAGAGCTGCAAATCAAGATATCTTGTAATCGGGCAACGGATGGTGCCTTTGAAGCCCGTAATATCTCGTTCTCGACAGTGCAGAGGTTAAATAAATCACACTTGTTTAAATGCCACCAACACATGGAATTCCAGCTGCTGGTTCATCCTCAGTGTGCTGCCAGGTGACTAGGGAAGATGCAGCTCTAAACATCATGCATTTTCATGGAATAGCATCTTATGGGTGTAGTGTGATAGTAAGGAGTATCCTAGAGTCTGGATGAACTGGTAACTAGAAGTAAGCATGTCTCAAGTCAATCTTTGTGAACTCAGGTCCTCCAGCCAAAGAAGTAAAAATATCTTCTACCTACAAAAGGGAGTATGTGTCGTTGACCAGTTCTGCATATAGTACCGTGCAAAAATCCCTTCAAATACTTAGTTCTCTATTCTTTGCATGCAGGAAAAAAGAGAAGGGTCCACACACCGGTATAGCTTCAATAATTTAATAGAGACTGGAAAAAAGAAGCCCTGGACTTCATCCAGACTGGACCACTCCGATATGCAAACAGACAGGGTTGGATTAAGATCTCTATGGGCTGGTGCTAAAGATTTTGTTTGGATTTTTTGGCATTTAATCAGGGGTCAAGTAATAGAATAAGAAGTACAGGAAGTCACAAATGTTTCCTTCAGTGGGTTTATTCAAGCTGAGGTGGTAATAGGGAGCAGTTAACCCTTCGCGGCTCTCTATTACCAGCTTTATTATCTGTGAGCCGTGCATACAGCCAGAGAAGGCAGAGGATAATACCGCCCTCTGCATTTCATATTATTTCTCCCCACACGTCATTTCCTTTAAACCCCCCAGTTAATCCCTCCCCAGTCCCTGTCATTCCAGCCCCCCGGTTAATCTCTCCTCCAGTCCATGTCATTCCACCCCCCAGCTAATCTCTCTCCCAGTCCATGTAATTTCAGCCCCCTCTAGTTAATCTCTTCCGAGTCCATCTCATTCCAGCCTCCCCAGTTAATCTCTTCCCAGGCATGGCCAGTGGCCAGGCTCGACCGGCACCCCGCCCCACTGAGCCATCGTTATAAAAGGTGCAAATCGTTATAAAAGAACAACACCCTGCTGCAGTGGTAACTCCACTTGTCTTCACCTGTGTCAAATTGGTCATCAGAAACTGGTGCAAATTTGCATTTCAGCTCCCTAACACAGCTGGAGTCTTGAAAAACTCTATCAGGGTTATTCAGAGAGCACCGAAGTGCGGTGAATCGACCCAATAAAACGCATCCAAAAAAACGCAGCAAAACCGCCAAACGAATCTAAAAACCACCACGAAACTGCCGAATCAATCCAAAAAAACGCCCAAAAAACGGTGACTGCATCTGACGATCTGACTGCCAAATCGATTCTAAATAAACTGCCAACCCGCTGAACAGCTGACCAGCCGCGGGAAAAAGCTGCAATGTTGTCAAACGGGATAAAAAACCTGCAACTTTTAAAAAGCGTTTTCCAAAAAATTACTGCATGAAAATGCCTGGAAATAACATATAAGGTCCTATGAATAATAATAAAAAGTTTTTTTTTAAAAATGCCATTTAAAAAAAAACAGAAAAAAAATTGAGCCTAGCTCAGCATTAAGGACCACAACAATTTAGTCTTTCTTGCACTATACATGTTTACCTCTGATCATCTGCTTTTTCTTTAGTGCACCCCGACATATTATATACTATTCTTCAGGTAAAAGTTTGTTTTTATGCTGAATACATTTTATATGTAAAAAAAATAAAGAGAAATGATAAAAACCATAAAGTGATATGAAAACAAATAATTCATAGTGGATTCAGAAATTTGTACTGAAGGTGGGAATATATATAATGAATATCTGTAATTTTTTCACTAGCAGTGTATTATTGTTTTAATGCTGACATTTTGCAGATTTCATAGGTTGACACATTGATCACCTGCCCAGTAACATAGAAACATAGAAAAATGTCGGCAGATAAGAACCTTTCGGCCCATCTAGTCTGCCCAATTACATGGATACTTTACCTGGATTTATCTTTTGTTTAGGATAGCCTTATGCCTATCCCATGCCTGCTTAAATTCAATTACTGTTTTGGCCTCTACCACTTCTACTGGAAGACTGTTCCATGTATCCACCACCCTCTCAGTAAAATAATGCTTCCTGATGTTACTTTTAAACCTTTGCCCCTCTAATCTAAGACTATGTCCTCTTGTTTTGCTACTTTGTTTCCTTTTAACACTGCAGTTGAATTTTTTTGTTATGTTGTGAACCATCTCTAGATGTGGTGGATAGAAAATTAACTAACTATGTCACTGACAAAGAGTCAATACATTTTCAATATAAGTAATAATTACAGATGCTTGTTATTGGACTAGATTAACTATTGATTGATAACATATCTATTTTCAAGGTGCAACTCAAATTAAAAAAATAACCATGACTCAAAAACTGTAAATTTCTCTTCACTAAAAGTATATTATCTCATTTGATATGATGTCCTGAACATTACATACATTACATATACTATTTCTTGAACTCATCCAACACCTGCCATGGGTCAAAACTGGAAAATAAGAAATACATCCAAAACTGAAAGGAAGACCTAACTCATTTTATATTAACAGCATATCAATATTCACATTTGCTCAGAACATTAGTTATTAACTGAGGACAGTTAAGGAGTTATTGTTTTAAAAAAGATTAAAAAAAAATATTTACAGACAGCAAATATTTAATTTAAAAAAAGTGAAAAGTCATGCTTTGTGAGTATTTAGTTACAGTATACGATCATACCATGAAAAATCCACCATTGCAATTCACTTTAGGATGAATAACTGTGATACCCTCATACACATTGCACATTACTGTGAACTTTATTGCTGCAAAGCTCTGTGATACACTCATACAAACTGGACATTACTGTGAGTTTTATTGCTGTGGAGCTCTGTGATACACTCCTACACATTGCATAGTATTATGAGTTATATTTCTGTGCAGCTCTGCGATTGTTATTCATCTCTATGAGGAGGTAATAAATGGCAATGTATGGATATTGCAGGGGAAGGGTGTACAAAATAAGAAACACCTTCGCCTGTGTGGACAAAAATCCTTGTACTGGCCAGCGGGTAGTGGAATTATGACCTGGTTGTACGATAATGGCTCTTATTGGAACCACTAGACATTATGTCGCAAACACTAACTCATGTTCTTCACGGATGGATCAGTTGATCCAGTACCTCCCTGCAAATTATAGGGGTTATTCAGAGAGAGACAGTTTTTAATTTTTTATGTATTTGTTTATCCTTGAATATTAACATTTAACAGTTGGAATGAAATTTTCTGAACTCTAAATGTCGACCACCATGTTGCACAATGTCGCATAGGTTCTAATTTATGATGAGTGAAAAGAAATGATTAGCTTTTTATTTCCTTATGAATATATATATATTGTGATTCAAATGCATAGCTTAGTCAATATGCCCCTTAGTTTGAAAATCCTTTAAAATCTTTCAAGTCAGACATTTCCTCTCAAAGCTAGCAAAAGAATTTTAATTAGAAGCAGACATACTGTTTAGTTCTTGAGTTATCGTTACTAAGCGTAGTAGAAAAAGCACGTTCAAATCTCTGTAACTGGGCAGATTATAGAAGGAAAATTCCTTTGTCCTGTCAGAAGTAATTATATATGATATACGTTGTGGGTTGAACTATGTGACGTTGAGACTGTCTATTGGCTTGTAATCTGAGAACCTATGTACATCAGATATACTACATAAGAATATGCAACATATAAACCCTTCAGAAAGAAGCTGCCTGACTAAAGGAAACTTGTTTCAGTGTCTTTTGTTATCTTTATTTTTCGCTCGAGCTGTATCTAAATCGGGTCTACAAATGCAAAGAAGTCCCTTAATATCTTTGTCTTGCTATCCTGACAAGGGTTAATCATGACCCATTACAATGAGCATACAGGCAGTAAAAGCTTCTGTGTCAAATCCAGGACATGTGATAAATATAGATAAAATGCTCAGATCTCCTGCTTATGGAAATTTGTATTGATCATAATGAGCTTATTAGCAAGATAGCTTCCAAAAATACCAATAGCAGGCCTCAAAATGTATTTTATATAAATATATGTTAATAAAATAATATCTGTATGAGACATAATGCCTGAGTATGGAAATTACAGTAACACCATGTATCTGTACTGTACAGGGATTTCAGTTATTATAACCTCCTCAAATATTTTCCCTGTACAGCAGTGAGTAACCCCAGAGCTCTCTGTTTATTCTGCCCACTTCCTGGCTATTGTAATGCAGCAGCAAAGTTTCTGAACTTTTTATTACAATGAGTGTGAGACCTGCTCCTTGTATCTTGTTTACATGATGGGGGGGGGGGTGAGATGAGACAGTGGATTTATTTTCTCCACAGGGAGCACATTAATTTTGCTTTAAAAAGACATGCAAATGGTTTGATATGCTAATGATTCCTTTTCAATAGATTACAATGCAAAATCGTGTTAACTCAATTTTGGGAGCGAAGAGTTTAAGGATAAAAACAACTGTGTATGTTAAGCTTCCAGCAGGGGTGTACTTTACACTCACTGACCCAAATGCTGCCCTATAATATTACTAACCGGAGCTTCAGGTTTTTTTCTTGAGATAAAATCACCCTTTAATAGATAGTACTAGCTTTTGCCCGCGGCTTCGCTCGCGTGGATTTTAGGATTTGTTAAAATTGTTTTTTAAAAGAAACTTGAGGTTTTTTTTTGGTAGAACCCCCCCTTCCCCCCACTTGGGATTTTTGGAAAATTGTAAAACACGTGTTTTTTTATTTTTCAAGAAGATCGTAAGTGCCAAATTTCACATCCTGTAACATCTTTGGTTTTTGAAATATGGGTATACTGATAAAAGTATTCACATCCCTTTCCCCTACCCCACTTAACTGGATTTTCAGAAAAAATGGTAAAACATGTTTTTTTTTTGCACGAAGATTGTAAATATCGAATTTCACACCTGTAACATCATTGGTTTTTGAAATATAGGTATAGTGATAAAGGTGTTCATCCCCCTTTTTGCCCCCCCACTGGATTTTTGGAAAATGGTAAAATAGGTGTTTTTTTGTTTCGCAAGACAAATCTAAATACCAATTTTCACATCTGTAACATCTTCTGTTTTTGAGATGTAGGTATCCTGTTTAAAAGTATTCACCCCCCTTTTTTTTACCCCCCCCAACTTGGATTTTTGAAAAATGGTAAAACCCGTGTTTCTTTATTTTCAAAAGATTGTAATTACCAACCTTCACACCTGTAACATCTTGTTTTTTGAACTATAGATATACTGATAAAAGTATTCAGACCCCTTTCCCTCGACCCCCCCCCCTTATTTGGATTTGTGGAAAATGGCAAAACACATGTTTGGTTTTTTCACGAAGATTGTAAATACCAAATTTCACATCTGTAACATCTTTGGTTTATGAAATATAGGTATACTGATAAAAGTATTCAACCCCCTTTTTGCCCCCCTCACACAGAATTTTTGGAAAATGGTAAAATAGATGTTTTTTTGTTTCTCAAGACGAATCTAAATACCAATAGGTATCCTGTTTAAAAGTATTCAGCCCCCCTTTTTTTCATCCCCCCTTGGGGTTTTTGGAAAATGGTAAAACACCTGTTTTTATTTTTCAAGGAGATTGTAATTACCAAACTTTACACCTGTAACATCTTGGTTTTTGAACTATAGATATACTGATAAAAGTATTCAGACCCCTTTCCCTCGACCCCCCCCACTTATTTGTCTAGGTATACTGATAAAAGGTATTCAACCCCCGTTTTTGCCCCCCCAAGGAATTTTCAGAACATGGTAAAATACGTGTTGTTTTATTTTTCAAGACGAATCTAAATACCAATTTTCGGGACTGTAACATCGTCTGTTTTGGAGATACAGGTATCCTGTTTAAAATATTTAAAATATTCAACCCCTTTTTTTGCCTCGACTTGGATTTTTGAAAAACGGTAAAATACGTGTTTTTTTATTATTCAAGACGAATCTAAATACCGATTTTCTCATCTGTAGCATCTTCTGTTTTTGAGCTATAGGTATTCTGTTTAAAATATTCAACCCCCTTTTTCACCCCCTTATGGGTGGATTTTCCAAAAATCCTTCCTTAGTGGGTGCCTAAATCATAAAAACAGTGCACCTTCAAAATTTCACATTCCTAGGTTAAACGGTTTCAGCTGGGCGCTGATGAATCAGTCAGTCAGTCAGGACTTTCGCGTTTATATATATAGATGTATTTAACCCCCCATTTTGGCCCCCCCATGGAATTTTCAGAAGATGGTAAAATACTTGTTTTTTTTATTTTTCAAGACGAATCTAAATACAGATTTTCACGTCTGTAACATCTTCTGATTTTGAGCTATAGGTATCCTGTTTAAAATATTCAACCCCCTTTTTTACCCCCCTAGGAGCGGAGTTTCCAAAAATTCTTGCTTAGTGGGTGCCCACATCATAAAAACAGTGCACTTTCAAAATTTCACGTTCCTAGGTTAAACGGTTTCAGCTGAGCATTGATGAGTCAGTCAGTCAGTCAGGACTTTTGCATTTATGATAAAAGTATTCAACCCCCCTTTTTGCCCCCCAAGGAATTTTCTGAAAATGGTAAAATACGTGTTTTTTTATTTTTCAAAAGAATCTAAATACTGATTTTCACGTCTGTAACATTGTCTGTTTTTAAGATATCGGCATCTTGTTTAAAATATTTAAAATATTCAACCCCCTTTTTTCGCCCCCCAGTTGAATTTTTGAAAAACGGTAAATTACGTGTTTTTTTATTTTTCAAGAAGAATCTAAATACCGATTTTCACATCTGTAACATCTTCTGTTTTTGAGCTATAGGTATCGTGTTTAAAATATTCAACCCCCTTTTTCACCCGCTTAGGGGCGGAGTTTCCAAAAATCCTTCCTTAGTGGGTGCCCACATCATAAAAACAGGGCACCTTCAAAATTTCACATTCCTAGGTTAAACGGTTTCTGCTGGGCGTTGATGAGTCAATCAGTCAGGACTTTCACATTTATGATAAAAGTATTCAACCCCCCTTTTTGCCCCCACAAGGAATTTTCAGAAAATGGTAAAATACGTGTTTTTTTATTTGTCAAGATGAATCTAAATACCGATTTTCACGTCTGTACCATCTTCTGTTTTTAAGATATAGGTATCCTGTTTAAAATATTTAAAATATTCAACCCCCTTTTTTTGCCCCCCAGTTGAATTTTTGAAAAACGGTAAAATACGTGTTTTTTTATTTTTCAAGAAGAATCTAAATACCGATTTTCACATCTGTAACATCTTCTGTTTTTAAGATATAGGTAACCTGTTTAAAATATTTAAAATATTTAACCCCCTTTTTTCGCCCCCCCAGTTGAATTTTTGAAAAACGGTAAAATACCTGTTTTTTATTTTTCAAGACGAATCTAAATACCGATTTTCACATCAGCAGCATCTTCTGTTTTTGAGCTATAGGTATCCTGTTTAAAATATTCAACCCCCTTTTTCACCCCCCTAAACCCCCACTAAACCCTTAGTGGGTGCCTACATCATAAAAACAGTGCACCTTCAAATTTTGACATTCCTAGGTTAAACGGTTTCAGCTGGGCGTTGATCAGTCAGTCAGTCAGTCAGGACTTTCGCGTTTATATATATAGATTAGTTAGTAACGGTTATAGATTTTCATGAGATTATCAGGTCTGTTCACTAAAGGTGAAACTCAGGAGAATTGAAAATTCTAGGTCAAAATAGCCAAACAATAAAAATTCACCCATTTATCTCACTTTCCAAATTGGCTATTTGGTCTAGATTGTTCTCTTCTCCTGCCAATTCTCCTCAGTTTCACCTTTAGTGAATAGACCTTATAGAGTAAAGAACAAATGCCAACCAGGTTCAGCTTGCAAACTATAGGATGTCGTCAGTAAATGGGCATTCTAATTTTCCGAAGGACATGGTATGGACTGAAACAAAGTAGATACTACTTGCTGAACCAGAACATGTACTGTAAATACTGAAAGATTGTTATAATTAAATTAGGGCTGGTAACGATTAACATTTTTGTGTTCGATTAATCTTTTTTTTTTAATCGATTAATTGTTTAATTTTGATTAATTATAACGCACATACAGATCCAACTACTTTTAGCTGATCTGCTTGCATTGCAACTCTGCATTAGTCAGTGGTAAATGTGGTATACACTATATACAATCACCCGACACTGGTTAGTTTCAACAATCCATGACTTTACTTCACAGTTCACACAATACGTTTTAAATTCAAACTGTAGCACTGACGTAAGTTATTATATTGCCCCAGCTCACACATGGATATATTTGCCCCCAGCTCACGCATGGATATATTGCCCCCAGCTCTCACATGGATATATTTGCCCCCCAGCTCACACATGGATATATTTTCCCCCCAGCTCACACATGGATATATTTGCCCCAGCTCACACATGGATATATTTCCGCCGGCTCATAAATGGATATATTGCCCCAGGCCAGCTCATACATGGATATATTGCCCCAGGCCAGCTGATGCATGGATAAATTGCCCCCAGCTCATGCATGGATACATTGCCCCCAGCTCATACATGGATATATTGACCCCAGCTCACACATTGATATATTGCCCCAGGCCAGCTCATACACTATATTGCCAAAAGTATTCGCTCACCCATCCATAAGCGAGTCAAGGCAGGTGAGCGAATACTTTTGGCAATATAGTGTACATGGATAAATTGCCCCAGGCCAGCTAATGCATGGATATATTGCCCCCAGCTCATGCATGGATATATTGCCCCCAGCTCACACATGGATATATTTGCCCCCAGCTTACACATGGATATATTGCCCCCAGCTCTCACTTCCTGCCGCCGCGTGTTTCGCTCCCTATGAGGGTCCGAAGGCATGGAGTGTGGCCGCTCGCCTGGGGGAACCACGTGACCAGCTGCGATCTCGCGAGAACGCGGCTGGTCACGTGGTTCCCCCAGGCGAGTGACGAAGCTCCATGCCTTCGGACGCTCATAGGGAGCCAAACACATGGCGCAAAGCACATGGTGCCACCGCTGCCGCCTGCTTTGCGCTGCCAGTCGATTAAAATATTTTTAAATCGACCAAAAAAATTAACGATTAATCAATCGATTAATCATTCATTTCCACAGCCCTAAATTAAATCATTTTAAATTCGCAATTAAAATATAATCATAATCTTACTTGTGTGTTATTTCCTCTGTTATACAATTATTCATTGTTAATTATTACCTTTTTGTGAATTTTTTTTATATTTTTAATTGTATTAGAATGTTAGCCACGTTTTATTAGTGGCATTACTAAAATTGCAGAACTCTGATTTTCTGATAAGAGAATTATCCTTTCAGGCTGGAAATTTGCCCACATTTTAAGACAATTTAATATCCTTTCCTGCTGCATTGTGCATGTGTCTTTATTGCTTCACGCTAGCTAGCGCTGCGCTTGCCATGCCATTGCCTTTGCATGATGGAAACCAACAACAGAATAGAGAGACCTAACTTGTATGTTTTGGTAAATAAGAATAGGAATATTGATTTGTTTTTATAACGAGTATGCTAAAATAAAGTACATAGTACAAGGGCAGAAAAATGCTGCCAACAATTATATGAAATGTATTTAATGCAATAAAAAGGGAACATCAAGGAGTTAAAGAAAGAAAAGTATGTTCAACACACTTTTAATGGGTCTCTCAATATTTACCTCAGCTCTATGGTCTCTTCATCCTGGTGCAGTACCTATCAGGGCCATACCCTTGCTCAGAGCCAACTTTACATCTACATCAGAAATTGGGAGAAATACTCTTTAAATTTTGTTTTGGAGGCACATTACAGTTTTTTTCACTTTTATAGATAAAGGTGCCTCCCTGTTGTTTGTTCCTATAGGCACATGCTTACTTTGCCTAATTGTAAATCCGGCGCTGCCCAGCTGTTTGGGGTTTTGTATACTGAATGTAGAGGATTGATTGCTTAGGTGCTTCAAGAAGCACCCTTTAGAAACTAGGTCCTCCTTCATTCCTTGACCAGAACTTTCTTTAATGGGTTCAGGTTGGTGTTTATGCGTTACATTCCCCTTGCTCTTCAGAGACTTCTCAACATTTTACCCAGTAGATCCTAACCTTGCCACCCAATGAAACTTTGCTCTGCATTTGTTCAGTATATTTTGTTTGTTATAATGATAGGTAGGGATGAGCTGTTCGGTTCGATCGGTTCGGAGTTCGATTCGAACATCGCCTGTTCGCATGTTCGCGAACTACGAACATTTCCGCGTGTTCGCCGCATGTTCGCCCACAATGCAACACAATGGACCACAATGCAGTTTTCCACTGGCCTGAAGCTTGTAATTGGCTACAGCCTTGCACCTGACCACAGTTTAGGTGCAAGACAGGTGCAAAACTATGCCAATCACGGCTCAGAGTCCTGATTGGGCAAATTTTGCCCAATGATGGGCTCACAGAGCTAAGTCCCGCAGCATACTATATAAGGCTTGAACCCAGCCAAGCCAGCACGTGTTTTCTGCAGGAGTGAGAGATTGTTCTGTTAGTGTGTCTTCTCACTGCCAGTGACAGCTATTGGGGGGTCTCACTTGTTGCAGATATCTTGGAATTGGTGGAAAGTGTGTCTTCTCAGTCAGTGACAGCTATTGGGGGGTCTCACTTGTTGCAGATATCTTGGAATTGGTGGAAAGTGTGTCTTCTCAGTCAGTGACAGCTATTTGGGGGGTCTCAATTGTCGCAGATATCTGGGAATTGGTGGTGGAAAGTGTGTCTTCTCAGTCAGTGATAGCTATTTGGGGGGTCTCACTTGTTGCAGATATCTGGGAATTGGTGGTGAAAAGTGTGTCTTCTCACTGCCAGTGACAGCTATTGAGGGGGTCTCACTTGTTGCAGATATCTGGGAATTGGTGGAAAGTGTGTCTTCTCATTCAGTGACAGCAGCAATTTGGGGGCTCACTTGATGCAGATATCTGGGAACTGCTGGAAAGTGTGTCTTCTCAGTCAGTGACAGCTATTTGGCGGGTCTCACTTGTTGCAGATATCTGGGAATTGGTGGAAAGTGTGTCTTCTCACTGCCAGTGACAGCTATTGGGGGGTCTCCCTTGTTGCAGATATATGGGAATTGGTGGAAAGTGTGTCTTCTCAGTCAGTGACAGCAGCAATTTGGTGGGCTCACTTGTTGCAGATATCTGGGAATTGGTGGTGGAAAGTGTGTCTTCTCAGTCAGTGACAGCTATTTGGGGGGTCTCACTTGTTGCAGATATCTGGGAATTGGTGAAAAGTGTGTCTTCTCACTGCCAGTGACAGCTATTGAGGGGGTCTCACTTGTTGCAGATATCTGGGAATTGGTGGAAGTGTGTTCTTCTCATATCAGTGACACAGCAATTTGGGGGCTCACTTGATGCAGATATCTGGGAATTGGTGGAAAGTGTGTCTTCTCATCAGTGACAGCTATTTGAGGGGTCTCACTTGTTGCAGATATCTGGGAATTGGTGGAAAGTGTGTCTTCTCATTCAGTGACAGCAGCAATTTGGGAGCTCACTTGATGCAGATATCTGGGAATTGGTGGAAAGTGTATCTTCTCAGTCAGTGACAGCTATTTGGGGGGGTCTCACTTGTTGCAGATATCTGGGAATTAGTGGAAAGTGTGTCTTCTCAGTCAGTGACAGCAGCAATTTGGGGGGCTCACTTGTTGCGATATCTGGGAATTGGTGAAAAGTGTGTCTTCTCACTGCCAGTGACAGCTATTGAGGGGGTCTCACTTGTTGCAGATATCTGGGAATTGGTGGAACGTGTGTCTTCTCAGTCAGTGACAGCTATTTGATGGGTCTCACTTGTTGCAGATATCTGGGAATTGGTGGAAAGTGTGTCTTCTCAGTCAGTGACAGCTATTGAGGGGGTCTCACTTGTTGCAGATATCTGGGAATTGGTGGAAAGTGTGTCTTCTCATTCAGTGACAGCAGCAATTTGGGGGCTCACTTGATGCAGATATCTGGGAATTGGTGGAAAGTGTGTCTTCTCAGTCAGTGACAGCTATTGAGGGGGTCTCACTTGTTGCAGATATCTGGGAATTGGTGGAAAGTGTGTCTTCTCATTCAGTGACAGCAGCAATTTGGGGGCTCACTTGATGCAGATATCTGGGAATTGGTGGAAAGTGTGTCTTCTCAGTCAGTGACAGCCATTTGGGGGGTCTCACTTGTTGCAGATATCTGGGAATTGGTGGAAAGTGTGTCTTCTCACTGCCAGTGACAGCTATTGGGGGTCTCACTTGTTGCAGATATCTGGGAATTGGTGGAAAGTGTGTCTTCTCAGTCAGTGACAGCAGCAATTTGGGGGACTCACTTGTTGCAGATATCTGGGAATTGGTGGTGGAAAGTGTGTCTTCTCAGTCAGTGACAGCTATTTGGGGGGCTCACTTGTTGCAGATATCTGGGAATTGGTGTAAAGTGTGTCTTCTCATTCAGTGACAGCAGCAATTTAGGAGGCTCACTTGTTGCAGATATCTGGGAATTGGTAGAAAGTGTGTCTTCTCAGTCAGTGACAGCTATTTGGGGGTCTCACTTATTGCAGATATCTGGGAATTGGTGAAAAGTGTGTTTTCTCAGTCAGGGACAGCAGCACTTGTTGGGTATTGATAGAATTGTGGTGGAAAGTGTGTCTTCTCATTCAGTGACAGCTATTTGGGGGGCTCACTTGTTGATATCTAATATTGGAAATGTCACTGCCAGTGACAGTATTATGGAGGTCTCACTTGTTGCAGATATCTGGGAATTGTGGAAAGTGTGTCTTCTCAGTCAGTGATAGTAGTCTCAGTTGCAGATATTCTGGGAATTGGGGAAGTGTTGTCTTCTCACGCCAGTGACAGGCTATTTGGGGGTCTCACTTGTTGCAGATTATCTGGGAATTGGTGAAGTGTTGTCTTCATCACTGCTATATAGTGGGGGTCTCACTTGTTGCAGATATCTGGAATTGGTGGAAAGTGTGTCTTCTCATTCAGTGACAGCAGCAATTTGGGGGCTCACTTGATGCAGATATCTGGGATTTGGTGGAAAGTGGTTCTTCTCAGTCAGTGACAGCTATTGAGGGTGGCTTCACTTGTTGCAGATATCTGGGAATTGTGTGGAAAAGTGTCTTCTCACTGCCAGTGACCAGCTATTGGGGGTCTCACTTGTTGCAGATATCTGGGAATTGGTGGAAAGTGTGTCTTCTCATTCAATGACAGCTGTTTGGGGGTCTCACTTATTGCAGATATCTGGGAATTGGTGAAAAGTGTGTTTTCTCAGTCAGGGACAGCAGCAATTTGGGGGCTCACTAAAAATTGTTGCAGATATCTGGGAATATATGAAGTGTTTTCTTCACTAGTGAAATATTTGGGGGTCTCACTTGTTGCAGATATCTGGGAATTGGTGGAAAGTGTGTCTTCTCATTCAGTGACAGCAGCAATTTAGGGGGCTCACTTGTTGCAGATATCTGGGAATTGGTGGAAAGTGTGTTTTCTCAGTCAGTGACAGCTATTTGGGGGTTCTCACTTGTTGCAGATATCTGGGAATTGGTGAAAAGTGTCTCTTCTCACTGCCAGTGACAGCTATTGGGGAGGTCTCACTTGTTGCAGATATCTGGGAATTGGTGGAAAGTGTGTCTTCTCAGTCAGTGATAGCTATTTGGGGGGTTTCACTTGTTGCAGATATCTGGGAATTGGTGGTGGAAAGTGTGTCTTCTCACTGCCAGTGACAGCTATTTGGGGGGTCTCACGTGTTGCAGATATCTGGGAATTGGTGGAAAGTGTGTCTTCTCACTGCCAGTGACAGCTATTGAGGGGATCTCACTTGTTGCAGATATCTGGGAATTGGTGGAAAGTGTGTCTCTCAGTCAGTTCAGCACAGCTATTTTGGGGGCGGTCTCACTTGTTGCAGATATCTGGGAATTGGTGAAAAGTGTGTTTTCTCGGTCAGGGACAGCAGCAATTTGGGGGGCTCACTTGTTGCAGATATCTGGGAATTGGTGGTGGAAAGTGTGTCTTCTCATTCAGTGACAGCTATTTGGGGGGCTCACTTGTTGCAGATATCTGGGAATTGGTGGAAAGTGTGTCTTCTCATTCAGTGACGGCAGCAATTTAGGGGGCTCACTTGTTGCAGATATCTGGCAATTGGTGGAAAGTGTGTCTTCTCAGTCAGTTACAGCTATTTGGGCGGTCTCACTTGTTGCAGATATCTGGGAATTGGTGAAAAGTGTGTTTTCTCGGTCAGGGACAGCAGCAATTTGGGGGGCTCACTTGTTGCAGATATCTGGGAATTGGTGGTGGAAAGTGTGTCTTCTCATTCAGTGACAGCTATTTGGGGGGGCTCACTTGTTGCAGATATCTGGGAATTGGTGGAAAGTGTGTCTTCTCACTGCCAGTGACAGCTATTGGGGGTCTCACTTGTTGCAGATATCTGGGAATTGGTGGAAAGTGTGTCTTCTCAGTCAGGGACAGCAGCAATTTGGGGGGCTCACTTGTTGCAGATATCTGGGAATTGGTGGTGGAAAGTGTGTCTTCTCATTCAGTGACAGCTATTTGGGGGGCTCACTTGTTGCAGATATCTGGGAATTGGTGGAAAGTGTGTCTTCTCATTCAGTGACAGCAGCAATTTAGGGGGCTCACTTGTTGCAGATATCTGGGACTTGGTGGGAAGTGTGTCTTCTCAGTCAGTGACAGCTATTTGGGGGTCTCACTTGTTGCAGATATCTGGGAATTGGTGAAAAGTGTGTTTTCTCAGTCAGGGACAGCAGCAATTTGGGGGGCTCACTTGTTGCAGATATCTGGGAATTGGTGGTGGAAAGTGTGTCTTCTCATTCAGTGACAGCTATTTTGGGGGGCTCACTTGTTGCAGATATCTGGGAATTGGTGGAAAGTGTGTCTTCTCACTGCCAGTGACAGCTATTGGGGGTCTCACTTGTTGCAGATATCTGGGAATTGGTGGAAAGTGTGTCTTCTCAGTCAGTGACAGCTATTTGGGGGGTCTCACTTGTTGCAGATATCTGGGAATTGGTGAAAAGTGTCTCTTCTCACTGCCAGTGACAGCTATTGGGGAGGTCTCACTTGTTGCAGATATCTGGGAATTGGTGGAAAGTGTGTCTTCTCATTCAGTGACAGCAGCAATTTGGGGGCTCACTTGATGCAGATATCTGGGAATTGGTGGAATGTGTGTCTTCTCAGTCAGTGACAGCAGCAATTTGGGGGGCTCACTTGTTGCAGATATCTGGGAATTGGTGGTGGAAAGTGTGTCTTCTCAGTCACTGACAGTCATCTATCAGGAGGTGTCACATACTTCCATAAAATTTCTGTGAATTGTAATCCGTGTCTTCTCAGTCACTGACAGTCAGCTATCAGGGGGTGTCACATAATTCTAGCAGATTTCTGCGAATTGTAATCTGTGTCTTGTCACACTGCCACCCATCAGGGGGTCTCACTAATTTATAGGAGGTTCCTGGGAATTTTAATCTGTGTCTTGTCACTGGCTGCCAGCTATCAGGGTGTCTCACTGAGTTATACCAGTGTTCTGGAAATCTTTACTCTTTATACCAGAGTTGAATCAAAGTTCTGCAGCATATCTCCAATTTTTATAACAGAGTTGAATCAGAGTTCTGTATATCTTTAATCTATATATCACTCACCATGTCAGAAAGACCAAAAAGGACAGGCAGACGCTCCCAGGCACAGATAAGAGGGCAAGCAGCCTCTGTGTCGGGAGGCTGTGCCTCTGGTCGAGGTGGATGTGGTGCACCCTCTGCAGGGGCACGCTTGTCCTTTCTAACTGGTGCTGGCCGTCTTAAGCATCAGCAACATACAGAGGATTTGGTGGATTGGCTAACCTAGCCATCCTCATCCTCCGAGTCGTCTGCCAGCCAGGCTTGTAGTGCTTTACAGTCCACCTCAGCTGCCAAAGCATCTAATGCAGCCTACATGTCCACTGCTACTCCTGCCATAGCCTCACTATCACACACAGAGGAGTCAGCTGAATTGTTTGACTACAATGACAGTGATATGCTGCTTGAGGATGCGCAGCAACTACAGTGCTCTGATTCAATCTCTGAGGTTGAGGAAGGGAGTATAATCAACCTAGAGGAAGGGGGTGCCAGTGACGCACAAAGAACTGACACTCATGTTCCCCCAGCAGCTGCAGCATACTGCCAAGTTGGCTCCAGTGATGAGGAGATAGGGGGTGATGACAATGATGATGAGGTCACTGACTGCACCTGGGTGCCTGATTGAACAGAGGAGTCAAGTGAGGAGGAGGCACAACAAACATGAGGCGCAACATCCTCTATGACCAACCGTAGCACTAGCCAGTCCAAGGCATAAGATGTCAGAGCTGCTCCGGTGCAGAGCGCTGTTGTCTCAAAGCACACATCCAGGAACTCTGCTGTCTGGGAGTTCTTTAAGAAATGTGCAGCAGACCGCACCGCTGCTATTTGTAATCTATGTCAGATGAGGCTCAAGCGTGGGAAAGACACCGGACGCTTGGGTACCACGTGCTTGAGGCGACATATGACCACCTGCCACGCATCCCGTTGGCGCAAAACTTTGCGTAGGTCCTCCTCACCTTTCTCTACCCCCACTATATGTCCTGCCATGTCATTGACTCCAACCTTCACTGACAGGGATGGTGCTACAATAATGGATGTACCAGGTCCTTCCTCACAATGTGACAGCATCCCATCAGCTGAAGATTTACGCAGTCAGATTACGTTGCCCCAGCTGCTGCAGCGTAAGAAAAAATATAGTCCCACCATCCCCAAGCACAGCATCTAAATGCCAGCTAAGCAAAATTACTCGCATTACAGCTGCTGCCTTTCCAGCTGGTGGACTCTGCTTCCTTCCGTGAATTTGCTGAATGTGCTGTACCACAGTGGCAGGTTCCAAAACGCCATTACTTTTCACTCAAGGCCATTCCAGCACTATACCAGCACGTGGAAGACAATGTTATCGAGTCATTGGGAAAGGCAGTCAGCAGCAAGGTACATGTGACTTTAGACACGTGGTCCAGCAAGCATGGACAGGGCTGTTACATTTCCTTCAAGGCACACTGGGTAACTCTGATTGCAGCTGGGAGGGATCCAAGACGGAGCTCTCTGCTGGAGCTTGTTCATTCACCATGCCTCCAGAAAGCTGCTTTTATGAGGTCTGTCTGCTCCACCACCTCTTCCTCCTCCTCCTCCTTCTCTGTCTCTGGCGAAGTGGCAGTTAAACTGACACGTGACAGGGGCTACGCAATGGCTCAAGCAAAAAGATGCCATACTGTGCTTGTGCTGGTTTGTTTAGGGGACAAGAGCCACACCGGGCCAGAAATTCTGTCAGCTCTGCAGGGGCAGGTACAGAGATGGTTAACACCACGCCAGCTTCAGCTGGGAATGGTCGTCTGTGATAATGGCAGCAACCTTCTCCCCGCCCTATGCCTGGGTAAATTGACGCATGTACCATACCTAGCACACGTCCTAAATTTGGTGGTACAGCGTTTCCTAACCAGGTACCCGGGGCTGGCAGAGCTTCTCAGCCAGGCCAGAAAAGTCTGCAGCCACTTCAGACGGTCATTTCCAGCGCAGAAATGTTCGCCTGGCAGAAATTCAAAGAGAATTCCACCTTCGCACAAACTGCCTGATCTGTGACATGCCCACCAGGTGGAACTCAACATTAGCAAAGCTGCAGCGTCTGCACAAGCAGCAGAGGGCCATCAACGAGTACCTGTGTGAGTATGGCACAAGGACAGGTTCAGGTCAACTTGGTTCCCCCCCCCGCAGTGGCTGATGATCAAGGATGCATGCACTGTACTGACACCATTTGAGGAGGCAACGAGGATGGTGAGCAGGGACAGTGCATGCATCAGTGACACAATTCCTTTAGTGTTTTTGCTGGAGCACACTCTGCGTAGAATTATAGATGTTGATCTAGAGGAAGAGCAGCGGGAGGAAGAGGAGGCCTTCCCTAGCTCTCAAGGCCCCAGTCTTTCCGCAGACAGCATTCCAGCGGTTCCTCCTCAGATCAGACAGGAGGAGGAGGAGGAGGAGAGGAGGAGGAATATTTAAGTAGTGGGGGCATTGAAGGTGGGGATTCCTCAAGGGAGGGTTTTGTGTGCCTAGAAACACAAGGACTAGTACGTGGCTGGGAGGAGGAAGTGCACGATGGGGTCATCCTCATTGACCAGGAAGACTCGGAAGCTAATGCCACCTCCAACCTACGCTGCATGGACTCTCTTATCCTGAAAAACATGGTAAAGGACCCCAGGATTCGTGCTATCAAGGAGAGGGATCATTACTGGTTGGCAAGCCTTCTTAATCCACGATACAAGGGTAAAGTTGGAGAGCTCATCCTGCTCGCACAGAGGGAGGACAGGGTGAAAAAACTTGAGGACACTCTAAAACGACACTTGTGTAACACCTTTTCAGGCACTGGCAGGTTACCAAGTGATAACACAGGTGCTTCTGAGGCTGTGGATGATCAGTGGAATAGTGATGAAGGCCGGGGCCGCTTGACTGATACCTTTTTAATTTTTTTTAGTCCACGACACCCAGGGACGTCAAATGTAGGCACCCATTGCCAGCGTCTTCACCGCATGGTGCAGGACTACCTAGGGGCAAGGGCAGTCCTGGATACCTTTCCAGCAGATGATCCACTGGCTTACTGGGTGTTGAGATTGGATCACTGGCCAGAATTTAGCCAATATGCTATGCAGCTACTAGGTTGCCCTTCATCCAGCGTGCTTTCTGAAAGGACGTTCAGTGCCACTGGAGGTTTTGTCACAGACAAAAGAGTGCATCTGTCCACCGACTCTGTAGACCGGCTGACATTTATAAAAATGAATCAGTCCTGGATCAGCAGCTATCAATCCCCTGATGCTGACGTAACGGAATAGATTGGGGATGTCTTCTGCATTCACAAAACCTCCACCACTGAACTCTTCCACAATACCACAAAAGGGTTATGGCGTGAAGGCACTTGCTGCCACCAAAGGCACAATATTTATCTGCACTGATGCCTGTACCAGATTTATATCATTTTAATTTTAAGAACCGCAGGGTCCAACCCTGCACTCTTCCACAATACCACAAAAGGGTTACAGTGTGACGGCACCTTAACCAGAGCTCCATTGACTTTAATGACTCTGGTAAGTTTACCAGTAGGGATGAGCTGTTCGGTTCGATCGGTTCGGAGTTCGATTCGAACATCGCCTGTTCGCGAACTACGAACATTTCCGCGTGTTCGCCGCATGTTCGCCCACAATGCACCACAATGGACCACAATGCACTTTTTCCACTGGCCTGAAGCTTGTAATTGGCTACAGTCTGCACCTGACCACAGTTTAGGTGCAAGACAGGTGCAAGACTATGCCAATCACGGCTCAGAGTCCTGATTGGGCAAATTTTGCCCAATCATGGGCTCACAGAGCTAAGTCCCGCAGCACACTATATAAGGCGTCCCTTGCAGCCCCAGCACGTGTTTTTTGAGAGAAGATTGTTCTGTTAGCGTGTGTTCTCACTGCCAGTCTGCCACCAGCTATTGGGGGGGGGTTCTCACTTCTACAAAATATCTGGGAATTGTGGTAATCTGTGTGTTCTCACTGCCAGCAACTATTTTGGTGGTCTCATTTCTACAAAATATCTGGGAATTATTGTAATCTGTGTGTTCTCACTGCCAGCAGCTATTGTGGGGGTCCTATCATTTTAATATTGTGGGGGTCCAACCCTGCACTCTTCCACAATACCACAGATGGGTTACGGTGTAACGGCACTGTTGCCGACACTAAAGGCCCAATTTAAAGCACCTATTGTTACTTTCATCCAAAGCCTGCATAAGTTTCACCATATTTTAGCCAAAAAAATCACTAAACTTGTTCTGTGTGTCCTAAAAGGTCTCCTCTTTTAATACAGACTGCCGCCCCAAGCAGTTGTTTATGAATAGATTAAAGGAAAACCGTTTACCGTCATTTGAAATGTCATTGTTTTGTTTTAAATGCTTCTATACATCCTACCAATCTGCCACTTCACGGGCAGGTTATGGGGACCTTCCAGGCACGATATTTGAAGGAATTTTTCGTTTTTATTTTTAACCCTTATTTCATGGAAAACTCACTGTCCCTTTAAAAACTTTTTTTTAACTTTTTGTCCTTGTTTCCTGTCCCCCAGGGCACTACCCGGACCCCCATACACCTTTTATGGCAAATATCTTGCATATTTGCCCTCTTGCACGGCACTCTAAAAACCGAACTTTTGAGTCCCATTGACTTGCATTGAGTTTGGTTCGTGTTCAAATTCGAACTCGAACTTTTGAAATTGTTCGAGTTCGAATGCGAACCGAACACGGGGGTGTTCGGCTCATCCCTATTGATAAGCTGTTATTTGTATATTTTCATTAAAATGGATTGTTAGTTTGCTTTCCCTGTATACACTTGTTTAAGCTTCATTGCTGATATCCAGAAGAACATTAACACCGTCTCACTGGCATTAACAAAAGAATTACATTGGCAGATTATTTGTTACGGTAAGGAAATAATAATGTGAACTAGGCAGAAATAATAAAACAAAATAATTTAACAAAGTCCAAAAATAATGTGCAAAACAATTATGACTATAAAAGAATTAACATGAATGACACACTAAAGGAAATAGTAAAACATCTCATGATTAAAAAATTTTTGTAAGAATACATATACAGTAAAACCTTGGATTGTGAGTAACTTGGTCTGCAAGTGGTTTTTGCAAGAAGAGCAGCAATGTTTCATAAATGTTAACTTGATAAACGAGGGAGGTCTTGCAATATGAGCAGTATGTACTTTTTCTCTGCCGAGCGTCAGGTCATGTTAGAGGGTTTCAATACTTTCAATATCTACAACGGACGTAGAGACTCCGCGTACAGCTTTTTTTCCCTTCAACAACATCAGTCATAACTAACTGATTCTATACAGCTTTTTTCTAACTGATACAAAGTTAACCACAATCTCATTGTTGGTGATAAATGTCCTACACAATAATCCTCCTCCTCTCCTCTCTCTCTTCCTCCCTCCCACCAGCCACAATACTTCTTAAAAGTAAAGTGCAGGTTAATTTGTTTTATTTTTACTTTATACTGTACAGTATTTATTACTGTAATCATTTTCATATGAATAAATGGTTGTGGAACGAATCGCCAGAGTTTCCATTATTTGTTATGGAGAAATTTGCTTTGATATACAAGTGATTTGGATTACAAGCAAGCTTCCAGAAGGAATTATGCTTGCAATCCAAGGTAATACTGTAGAATGTAAGAATAATGCAATTGCATAAACTGCTAAATAGCAGTTAAAGATTGAGGCAGGTGAAAAAAAAAATAAGTTGCAAAACATGCCAACCAGAATTGTATCCAAAAATAAAACCGTGAGGGTTATCCACTAAGCGTCAGTGTTTGCCAATCTTGCAATGTTGAAAACTTACTGTAAAGTGTCTCCTTTTGCGTTCAGTTTTTTAGCTTGAGAAGAGCTGGCAGTGTTCGTGTTTCTCGGCGCTGCAATAATGGCCAATTTAGCTCAGTTTTTGCAAGGCTGGCAAGCACCAATACTTAGTGGATAACCCTCCTATTGTATTTGAACAGAATATGTGAATAAGATGCTGATCTGAAACATACAGGGCTATTCAGAAAGAGGTGAAAACCTTGAGAATGACTGGAGAATTGAAAATTCGAGGTCAAAATAGTCAAACCAGAAAAAATCTCAAATTTATCTCACTTTCCAAATTGGCTATTTGGCCTGGATTGTTCATTCTCCTGGCAATTCTCAAGGTTTTTACCTCTTTCTGAATAGCCCTGATAGTATACTTCCATTGAAAATGCTTCAGGACCTTGGAGAGAGCTATGGAGCTCACCATGGTGTTGAAACATATTCAAATACTATTTTTCAGATCAGCAGTTCAGCACTATGGACAGCTATGGAGCTAACCATAGTACTAAAACATCATATCTCTATTGAATTCATTACAGAATGGAAAAAAGCCTTGTTGTAAAATAAATTAGGAACAATACAATTTCACCCGGAAAATGCCAAAAACTCTGAAAAAAATAAACAAAATGGCTTTTTACTGCAAGTGAAAAAAATTAACGGTTTAAGAAATATTTCATAAAACCTCGAATATTTTTTTAGATTGAAACCTTTTAAAATAAGATAGGAAACCTAAAATATCAATTACAACAATAAGGAAAAAGGTGGAAATAATTTCCAAGAGAGGGGATAACCCAATAATTAAAGTAATATAAAACACGAAAAAATTAATTTATTGTAAATAAGGCAAAAAAACACTCCACACAAGAGAAATTGAAGATAAGGGTTTAAAAAACACAAAAATGAGAAGCAGAAATAGTGTGTCTCTGATAATAGTGATATCAGGGCAAGGTGTGGAAGCTCTGAAGGGTCGTAAAATTATAATCAAAAGAAGTGTGGTCAATAGAGCTGCGCTAATGCGCTAGAACTATTCCTTAATAGGAATTGACCATATATTCGATGACCTAATCACAGGGACTACGTTGTATCTAAATGAGTATAAATTGAGATGTACTGACTGATTAATTAAACAACTTAATCTTGAAGACATAGATATCACCATTGGATTAAGTGCTCCAGATCAGAAGTTGGTTCGAGTAAACATATAAGAAGACAGGCAAAATATCTCGTACTCGTATTAAGGAGGAGACTCTGTGCAAGGGGAGAAGACACCACCAGGGTGGTGGACAACATAAACGCTGTTGTTTAGACCAGAATTACACGTTTGTACCAGAATTACACGTTTATAAGCTGTAGTGTTGGCAAAAAATATGAATAAATTAACGTGGCCACTATTTGGGATACCGGCTTGTCAAAAATACCGTATGTCCCAGGGAACAACATTATGGTATAGTCGCGCTGCCGTGATCTACAGACATACGGATGTATTAGTCAGCTGTGATATACACCCTATTGAGTCCTACTGGTGATATCAAAAATCTGAGCTATTCGTGCGTTGTATACAACAAAGAGTACCTGAGTATAGGTACAAAAAAGGCGTTGGTCTTAATTAGGGTGTCACCTCTATGAACAACAGCAACCACGCTCTGGTATAGTCACACTCTTCCAATTTGTACCTATATTTATAAATGGTTCTCACCAGAATTGTCCAAGTCAAGGCAATTCATGAGTATACAATCTTACAATGATGTTCACCAGATAATTTCGGCGGTATTTCTCCCATTAGACAAGAAGAGGACATCAAATAAATTCCGTCCAACCCAATACATTCATGAAACAGTGTCCCTCATCGTTTCGACAAAATTTAAACCGTAATCCGAATTTGTCAGAAAATACAACAACAGCGAACACGCTCTGGTATAGTCGCACTCTTTTGACTTGCAACCAAGTTTTTAACTGATTCTCACCTAGATTATCCAATTCGAGGCAATTCATAAGTGAGTTCATAAGCGTAGTCCGCATTTATCAGTAGAAAAATAAACCGGCGGCAATCGTTATTGCAAGCTAGCATAGTCAAAATCAATCAAGGAATCAGTAGGCGACTATCCCTCCAATGCAGATGCACGTAGTGTAGCCAAGCCACAAACCAAATTGCCAGCCCATTAATTACAGAGACGCACAACCATTTGATCAACCATAGTGTCTGTTAAAACAGAGTATAGTACTTGGAGTAGAGAAATCGACGCGTTTCGCCATTTCACATTACGGCTTCATCAAGAGTGACCTAAAATATCACCCCAAAATCCTGAAAATGCAAAAATAATACTATAAAGTAAACAAAAGGGTCTATTAAAAGAAAGGTGAAACTCAAGAGAATGACTGGAAGAGTGAAAATTCTAGATCAAAATAGCCAAACCAGAATAATTCTCCAATTTATCTCACTTTCAAAATCCGCTATTTGGCCGTGATTGTTCTCTTCTCCTGCCAGTTCTCCTGATTTTCATCTTTCTCTGTATATACCCGAAAATGGCTTTTTGCTACAAGTGAAAAAAATTAACAGTTTAAGAAATATTTAATAAGCGAGAAATATTTTTTTTACATTGAAACCTAAGGGGAAAAAGATTTGTTTCTTTAAAATAAGTTAAGAAACCTAAACTTTTACCCAAAAATACAAACAGAATCCAAAACAATAAACAAAATGGCATTCCCAAACATGACCCTCTAGCTGCCACCGATCGGGAGATACGGGGGTCCTTTGAATCCCCTATCTCCACTATAGGTGGCAGCAAGGGGTTATCTCTCGAACTGATGTCATTGTGTCCAGCGAGATGCTGCCAGTGGGCGGCGGAAAGATCCAGGAGGCTTGGCTGGTCGACCACAGAGATCGGTCGAAATAACAGCCAATCTCCCCTGCAAGGACAGGACGTGCTCAACTCATCTTCAGCACGCTGAGCGCGTTCGAGAGGACTCGTTGAGTGCGTTCAAGAGGACGCGCTGAGTGTGTCCTGCACAGTTAAGTGGTTAACTACCTCTTTACGAAGCACTTCTCAAAACATGGGAAGTTTACAACTAAGCATCGGACAATAAAAAACATTTTGCGTAGAGATCAATGTTAGATTTTAATTTTCTATTTGAATATAAATTTCCTGTGATTGAAATACGTACCATTTTTCAATATGCATTAGTGTGAAAAGCCTGTTCTGATGGAAAGGGGGGTCACAGCCCATTTTAAGTGTCAATTCTGTATGTAGACAGTCATTTCTTACATAGGATGTTGGCCTGTGGAATTTAGCTACATTTCCTGTTTTTGTCTTTGTTACATGATGTAGAAATGTATCTGCTCTGATTGGCTATTATATCAGATTCCTATGTGGGGTGGATAGGAACCGCTTTTCTAGAAAGAACATTTCTATTGAGTGTTGAAATAATAAACTGGTCTGACTATCGACGAGATATTCAGACGTGAAGCGGCCATATCTTGGTGTGGTTGATTTTACCATCTCCGCTGATCAGTGTAGTGCAGCATCTTACTTCATTTTAATATATAAGAAAGAAATTACAGACTTTTTGGGATTCCATATATGGTAATTATAATAGGAAAATTGTTTTTTTTGTTTATGGTTACAATTTAACAATCAATATTCTGAAAAGTTTAAAATATAATTAGAAAATTTCATTTTCTCCTCATTTGCCCATACTTTACAGCATTAATGTCTTAATGAAATGCAGTATAAAAAAAACACATTACCACCAAACACCAAATCCCACAAATACCCAACAGATATACACAACACAGTAACTTTTGTTGAAAAGGCTTTGCCATTGCTTTATGAAAAAATATTATCGTAATATATATGTTAATATATTTAAACATAAAAATTAAACATTTAACAAAGCTGGCCAGCACTAATTTTATATCAGCATCAATCATAATGTAGCATTTTTTAATTAACTTTAAATAAACCTTGAATAAACTTAAACCTGTCAACATGAGCCTGGTCCTACCAGTCTTGTATGAATCTTTTAAGCAGAAACCCTCTCTCCAATGCTGCCTTTAACCCCTTCACTCCCAAAGTCAAGTTTTTCTTGATTTTGCATTGTAATACTTTGAAAAGCACTCATTAGCATATCAAAACCCAATTTTCACACTTTTTTAAAGCAGGATTAACGTGACCCATAGAGAAATTAATTCCACTGTTTTATCTATCTCCACGCAACCGGCAGACAGATAAAGGAGGCCGCAAATAGCAGCTCCAATCCTCACTGTAACAAAAAGGTTAAACACATTACTGTTGTATTATAGAAACATAGAAACAGAAACATAGAAAAATGTCGGCAGATAAGAACCTATCGGCCCATCTAGTCTGCCCAATTACATGGATACTTTAGGCTAGGGTCAGACGAGCGCATTTTGTACAGACTGTGCGTCCGTGCAGTATGGACGTACTTACTGACTGACAACAAGGAAGTGGCCACACAGTCCGTTTTTTTCACTGACGGATTTTTTGATTGATGTAGCAGGGAAAATAAATTAAAATGAAAAAACATTCTGTCCGTCAAAAATGCTGGACGTATAAATGCAGTCTGTCTGACCTTGTTGCATCACTCACACACAAAGCTATGCGGACGTTGTGGATGTGGCGCACTCCGCACGTCCGTTCTAGCAGTATTACGTTCTTGCCTAACCTGCGTCCGTTTGCAGCGTCCGTCAGCCCCCGCACTTCTGTGCGGACGTACTTCGTGTGTGGGGCTCCATTTAACACAATTGTATGCTATCACGGGCACAATTGTATACTTGTGCGGGCAACACGGTCGTTAACACTGCACTCGTCTGACCCCAGCCTTACCTGGATTTATCTTTTGTTTAGGATAGCCTTATACCTATCCCATGCCTGCTTAAATTCAATTACTGTTTTGGCCTCTACCACTTCAACTGGAAGACTGTTCCATGTATCCACCACCCTCTCAGTAAAATAATGCTTTCTGATATTACTTTTAAACCTTTGCCCCTCTAATCTAAGACTATGTCCTCTTGTTTTGCTACTTTGTTTCCTTTTAAATATACTCCCTTCCTCTACCTTGTGGATTCCCTTTACGTATTTAAATGTTTCTATCATATCTCCTCTGTCTCGTCTTTTTTCCAAGCTGTACATGTTAAGATCATTAAGCCTTTCCTGCTAACTTTTCTCCTTCAAGCCGTACATCATTTTAGTAGCCCTTCTCTGAACTCTCTCTAAGATGTCTATATCCTTCTGGAGATACGGTCTCCAGTACTGCACACAGTACTCCAAGTGAGGTCTCACCAGTGCTCTGTATAGTGGCATGAGCACTTCCCTTTTCCTACTGCTAATACCTCTTCCTACACAACCAAGCATTCTGCTAGCATTTCCTGCTGCTCTATTACATTGACTACTTACCCTTAGATCCTCTGAAATAATAACCCCTAAATCCCTTTCCTCAGAAGTTGAGGTTAGGACGGTATCAAATATTCTATATTCAGCCCTTGGGTTTTTACGTCCCAGGTGAATTATCTTGCACTTATCCATATTATTTAAAACTCAATTGCCACAGCTCCGACCATTGTTTTAGTTTACCTAAATCATTTGTCATTTGGCTGATCCCTCCAGGAACGTCAACCCTGTTGCAAATCTTTGTGTCATCAGCAAAAAGACATACTTTTCCATTAATACCTTCTGCAATATCACTAATAAAAATATTAAAGATAATGGGTCCAAGTACTGACCCCTGAGGTACCCCACTGGTAACAAGACCTTGCGCCGAATAAACTCCATTTACCACAACCCTCTGTTGCATGTCACTCAGCCACTGCCTAATCCATTCAACAATATTGGAATCTAAACTCAAAGATTGCAATTTATTGATAAGCCTTCTATGCGGAACAGTATCAAAAATCTTACTGAAATCTAAATAAGCAATGTCTACTGCACCACCTGTGTCTATTATTTTTGTTACCCAATCAAAAAAATCAATAAGATTAGTTTGACATGATCTCCCTGAGGTAAACCCATGTTGTTTCTTATCCTGTAATCTATGTGTTTTTAGATGTTCAACAATCCTTTACTTTAATTTTCCCACTACTGACGTAAAACTAACTGGCCTATAGTTCCCTGATTCCTCCCTACTACCCTTCTTGTAAACGGGCACAACATTTGCTAATTTCCAGTCTTCTGGGACGACTCCCGTTAACAAGGATTGGTTAAATAAATCTGTTAACGGTTTTGCTATTACACCACTGAGCTCTTTTAATAATTTAGGGTGGATCCCATCAGGCCCCATTGACTTATTTGTCTTTACTTTAGACAGCTGCTGTAGAACCTCCTCCTCTGTAAACTCATATGTAAATGTCTCGCTAGTGTTTCCTCCTACCTGAGGTCCCTTTCCTTCCTTTTCTTCTGCAAAGACTGAACAAAAATATTCATTGAGGCAGTCAGCGAGACTTTTATCCTCTTCTATATACCTTCCTTCCTTTGTTTTTAATCTAACTAATCCTTGTTTTACTTTTCTTTTCTCGTTTATGTATCTAAAAAATGTTTTGTCCCCCTTTTTTACTGACTGAGCTATTTTCTCTTCTGCGTGTGCTTTGGAAGCTCCTATAAATTGCTTTGCCTCTTTCTGCCTCATCTTATAGGTTTGCCTATCTTCTTCACTTTTTTTATAATTATTGAATGCTATCTTTTTGTTCTTCACTATTTTGGCCACTTCTGCAGAGTACCACAGTGGTTTCTTCCCTTTTTTGTTTTTGCTAACAAGCCGAATGCAATTGCCTGTGGCCTTCAATAATGCCTCCTTTAAATAATCCCATTTCTCCTGGACTCCCTTTAAACTCCTCCAGTCTGATAATGACTCATTCACACAAAATCTAATTTTAGAAAAATCTGTTTTTTTAAAGTCTAAAACTTTTGTTTTTGTGTGGTGCGGCTCCATCCCTGTTCTTATATTAAACCACACTGACTGGTGATCACTAGATCCCAAATTTTCTCCTACAACAACATCTGATACCAAACCTTCATTTGTGAGTATTAAATCCAATATTGCCTCTTTATGGGTCGGCTCCTCAACTACTTGTGTTAGAGATAATCCCAGTAAGGAGTTTAGAATATTTGTACTCCCGGTGCACCCAGCTATTTTGGTTTTCCAGTTCACATCAGGAAGATTAAAGTCCCCCATGATAATAACTTCCCCCTTCATTGCCATTTTGGCTATTTCCTCAAACAGCAGATTATCTAGCTCTTCTACTTGTCCAGGGGGTCTATAGATCACACCTACATGAGCTACTCTATGGTTGCAAAATGTTAGCGTAACCCAAACTGACTCTATGTTCACCTCGCTCACTTTTATTTGGTTCGTTTTTATGTTGTTTTTCACATACAGGGCCACTCCTCCTCCTTTCCTACCTTCTCTGTCTTTTCTATATAAAGAGTACCCCGGTATTGTTATGTCCCAGTTATTTTTCTCACTGAACCATGTCTCAGTAACTAAATCTACTTTTTCAGCTGCCACCATTGCCTCCAGTTCATGGATTTTATTGACTAAACTGCGTGCATTTATAGACACGACTCTGAGCTTGTCATTTTTTACCCCGCATGTTGCTTGCACCCTCCGATTTAGTTTTGGGGGACAATCGGGCAGATTGTTTTTTACTCTTTTGTCCCCCCTCCTAGTTTAAATATTCCTTTGTGAAACCGTTGAACTTCTTACTGAGAACATATGTTCCCTATGAATATTATGCAAACCATCTTTTTTATACAGTTCCTTTCTGCTCCTATTAGAGCTATCATGGGACACAAAGCCAAATCCTTGCTCCCGACACCATTCCTGAAGCCACAAATTAAATTCCCTATTGCGCATCTGCCTATCCTGAATGTTATGCACAGGCAGAACTTCAGAGAATGACACAGTGGACGCAATCTGCTGTATTTCACCTCCAAGAACACAAAAATCTTCCTTAATCTCAGAAACCTCATTGCTAGCCAAGTCATTTGTCCCTAGATGGACTAGAACATCCACTTCCCCTTGCTGCTTTGCTTGTTTGACAATATTGAGAATACGTCTCTTGTCTCTACGAGCAGTAGCCCCAGGAAGACATCTCAACAAACCACTACTCTCCAGCTCAACACCTCTTATGATAGAATCACCCAGCAACAATTGCCTTCTATCAAGTCCCACCTTTTCCTTTTTGTCCTTGGTTGCAGTCCTGCATACCTTAGGCATAGGGGATGGTGGTTCCTCAACTATGGTGTCTGAGCCTACTTCCGTCTTACCACTACACTCTGAAAGTGCTTCAAAAGAATTAAGAAGAGCAACAGACTGTGGGACATGCCTTCTATCCACATCTCTAAGTCTACCAGATCCTACAGTAGTCCATCAGACACTCCTAGGAGGCCTCTGTGGCAGTGGCTTTGTAACAGTCATAGCCTCAGTTTGTCTAACAGATAATTTACAAATCTCAGACATCAAATAGGCAATTTCCTGCTACAATAAAGAGAACTGCCTACATATCAGGCACACTCCAAACCTCCAAAAATTGGATCTAAAAACAAATGCATGACAGTTCTTACACTGGACCAAGCCTGCCATTATAAAAGAATGGAATCTTACCTTTTTGTAGGTTTTCTACCTCCTGTCTAACCTCAGACTACCTCCAGAGTATCTCCAGAATAACTCTAAGTGCTCACTTGGAAGGCTTGCACTTAGAAGGCTTCACAAGCTCTATTAGACAAGGTAATACCAGCAATCTTTATATAGTCACCTAAGAACATCTCCCCCAGCAAGGCATGGACAAGTTTAACCTCTTAGCAAATAGCACCCAATTGATTCCAATTCAATGCTAATCAGTAAGAAAAATGTGTCACCAGCCTAACCTAATTTACTCACCAGACCTAACTTAAAACCTTAAAATGAATAGAAAAGATCTGTTTGAAACAAAGATCAAAATCACTCACCAGAATATCTCTAAGTGCTCACTTGGAAGGCTTGCACTTAGAAGGCTTCACAAGCTCTCAGAAGGCTTCACAAGCTCTCAGAAGGCTTCACAGCCAGGGATTTAAAAAAATACAGGGGAGCTCTGGGGTCACTCACCAGTGTACAAGAATAAGGTCAGGGGTATAATGACTGAAAATCCCTGTACCGAAACAAGGTGCTACTGTAATTTACATAAACAGGCATTATGCCACATACAGATGATGTGTTTATATAGTGATGGTATTTTTTTGGAAGCTGCGTTCCTAATAATCTCATTATGATCTCTACAAATACCCATAAGCTGGAGATCTGAACATTTTAATTATTTATCTTTATCACATTTACAGTATTTGACAAAAATTCCATTTCTGTCTGTATGCTGATAATGCAGACCTCGTGCGACACTGTGTAAGATAAAGGATACCATCTAGCAGTGGCGTCACTAGGGTCGGTGTCACCCGGTGCGGTAATTTATGGTGTCACCCCCCCCCCCCGAGTTTCAGATTTTTTTTTTTAACTACTCTTACTCCTAAATCAGTACTCCCATATAACACTGAATGCTCATACACACAGCGCACATTACTGTGAGGTTTATTGCTGTGGAGCTCTCTCATATGCTCACACAACTTTTTGCCAACTGCCAGCAAGTACGTTGCCTGTTCGAAGGCAGTGAAAGCACACATGGATATATATTGCCCCCAGCAGCTCTGGATATATATTGCCCCCAGCAGCTCACCCATGGATATATATTGCCCCAGCTCACATATGGATATATTGCGCCTCAGCTCACATATGGATATATTGCGCCTCAGCTCACACATGGATATATTGCCCCAGACCAGCTCACACATGGATATATTGCCCCAGACCAGCTCACACATGGATATATTGCCCCAGACCAGCTCACACATGGATATATTGCCCCAGACCAGCTCACACATGGATATATTGCCCCAGACCAGCTCACACATGGATATATTGCCCCAGACCAGCTCACACATGGATATATTGCCCCAGACCAGCTCACACATGGATATTGCCCCAGCTCTCATGGATATTGCCCCCAGCACACATGGATATGCCCCAGCTCCTCTCATGTATATACTGCCCCAGCTGCTCTCATTGATAATGCTCCAGCTGCTCTCATGGATTTTGCCCCAGCTCATGGATATACTGCCCCAGCAGCTCATGGATATACTGCCCCAGCAGCTCATGGATATACTGCCCCAGCAGCTCATGGATATGCCCCAGCTCATTGATATGCCCCCAGCTCCTCATGGATATGCCCCAGCACCTCATGGATATGCCCCAGCACCTCATGGATATGCCCCAGCACCTCATGGATTTGCCCCAGCTCCTCATGGATATGCCCCAGGCCCCCATGGATTTGCCCCAGCTCCTCATGGATTTGCCCCAGCAGCTCATGGATTTGCCCCAGCTCCTCATGGATTTGCCCCAGCAGCTCATGGATTTGCCCCAGCTCCTCATGGATATGCCCCAGGCCCCCATGGATTTGCCCCAGCAGCTCATGGATTTGCCCCAGCAGCTCATGGATATGCCCCAGCAGCTCATGGATTTGCCCCAGCAGCTCATGGATTTGCCCCAGCTCCTCATGGATTTGCCCCAGCAGCTCATGGATTTGCCCCAGCTCACCTCCTGGTCCTGGTCCCAGCACATGGATAGCGGCCCAGGCAGCACCTCTCCGCCGCGTTTTTCGCTCCTTCTGAGCGTCCGGCGGCGCACAGCTTGGGCGCTCGTCTGGGGGAGCCACGTGACCAGCCGCGATTGGCTGGTGACGTATTTCCTCCAGGCGAGCACCGAAGCTGCGTGCTTCGGACGCTCGCACGGAGCGAATACGCGGCGGTGGCGGGCGGTGGGTGAGACACCCGCCCTTAGGGTGACGGTGTCACCCTAAAGGCGGGTGTCACCTGGTGCGGGCTGCACCCACCGCCCCCACGTTACGACGCCACTGCCATCTAGAGTTCAGAGTCGTTCCTTCCAACAAAGGTTTTTGTAATGGATAAAGGAAAGTAAGAAAAAATAAAAATGACTGAATTTACATTGCTTAACCTTTTTATTTCAGAACAACAATCTCTGTGCAGAATTTCTCTTTTACTCTATATTTAATTGCTAAATTTGCATCCCATGACTCAAATAAATGTTGTGATAAAAAAAGTTTCAACAAAAATCACTTTGTAGTGAAGGGGTTAAGAAGTTAAAACTTTATATTGCGCTGGCCAGGCCTTTTAACGCACCAACACAGCGCTGACAATCTTGAAACAATAGAAAAAAGACAAACAAAAAAGTAGTGAGCAGGAGAGTGTCTTCTTTACTGAGTACAAGGGAAGTGTATATGCCCACCCTATATATGTTTATAAACAAGGTTACAATGTAGACCACCTGTGGCAATCATGTTTGTCCTTGTGCATAAGACTATATTGACTATTTGGGGAGCAATACAGTGTTCATGGCTCATCAATCCTTACCCCCTTCATTACCAAGCAATGTGTGGAGAAAAAGGTTTTATCATAACATTTATTTGAAACATGGGATGCAAGTTAACAATTAAATATAGGGTAAAATTAAAACTTTGCACAAAAACTGTTGTTCTGGTATTATTTAAAAAAAAAAGTCCACCCCTTGTGACGCCACTGCCAACACATAAAATTAAAGAACTGTCTGTTCACTTGCTCAGTGGCGTAGCATGGGGGGGGGGCTACGTGGGCGGTAGCCCCGGGTGCAATTTTCTTAGAGGTGCATGATTTCAAAAGAAATTTACACCCCTAATAGTTTCCAGCAGCAGGGATCAGCTCAGCAAGATGTCAGCTTGTGAACACTGGTCTCCGTGAGCACGCTTGCACGGTCCGTCGAATCTGGAAGGGAGGAGAAGGACAGAGCATTCTCCAACTGCTGCAGACCCCGCTGTGCGAAATGAGGGAGGACACAGGGTTTCGACATCTAGCTCATCCTCCTGCCGCTCCCCGTCATCATCCTGTCCCTGCGCACGTGTACAGGGGCTGATGAGGAAGAGGCTGGAGACTCACTGCATCCAGGGACCCTGGAGAAAGAGATCTGTAGAGGAGCAGGGCAAGCAGTGTGAGTTTTCTTGTTTTAACATAATCTGCCCCTGTCTCATTATGCTGAGCATGGAATGTTGCTGTTACTGGGGTTGCTTCCTGCCCCTTCATTAACGTCCCATAAATTCTTCACTTTAACCCTCTCTCTCCTGGTCTTCTCACTAGTTTTCCCTCTGTTTTCTTTCCTCCCTGCACTCCTGTCTGCATTCCTCTTCTCTCAGTGACAGACTTAAGCTGTAAAGTCAGGTCGGTGTTCCTGTCTGCCCCCTCCCACTCTGTATCTCCCTCAATATTCTCTGGTGATTAAGGGGTCACTAGAAGCATTCTGTAACCTACCCTCCAACTCTCACCTTCCATATTAACTACCTTTAATGAATATGCCACATTAAATTATGGTATGGCATGCTTGTTCTTTAATAAGGGCTATTTAATTATTAATAGATTAATAATAAATATTTGAATGTACAATATATTTCAATATTTTTTAACCTGTACATCTTTTTAATAAGTTTAATACTTTTAAATATTAGTGCATTTTATTTTATAATTTATTTATGAATATTTTAGTACAATTACTTTCATATTTAATTTTACTTTAATATTAAAATATACTGTTAACTATATAAGAATAAATATGTTATTTAAATGTATTTTCATATAATTATTTTAAAATGTTATTGCTGTGGAGCTCTGACACTCATAAACACTACACATTACTGTGAGTTTTATTGAAATGGAGCTCGGATATGCGCATACATGCCACATATTACTATATCACCGCTATAAAACTCACCGTACTGTGTGGTGCGTATGAGTGTATCACAGAGCTCCACAATAATAAAACACACCGTAAAGTGCAGTGTGTATGAGCGTATCACAGAGCTCCACAACAATAAAACTCACAGTAATGTGCGGTGTGTGAATAAGCTTGTGGAAGATATTGGGGTGGGGAGAAAAATACACTTTTGCCTATGTAGACAAATAAAATTCACCAGCCCTGCCCAAGGTACCTGTGATCACAGGGAATCTGTTCACAGGTTGGGGAGGCGGAATTATTCTTGCCTTGCCCTGTGCACTGACAACCCACATTATGCCACTTGCTGCCTAATATATTCCATTCCTTGACAGGTACCATTTTAATAATATAATCAATAACATTCACTTCACCTGTCAGTGGATTTAATGTTGTGGCTGATCAGAGTATACTACACTAGTTAACACTCTACCAACCCCCCCCCCACTAGCTAGAACCCCTCAGCTAGTTATCCCTACTCTACCTAGCCCACACTAAATAGCCATTCACTACTTAAGCCCCTCTACCTATACACCTGCTAAATAACCCTAATATTATTAATTAGTATTAGTACCGTTCTACACTCTTGTTTTAGCTCAGGGTATCCCTAAATGTTCATTTAATACAAACACAGCACATTTATATAAGCTCATACTTCACATTTATTACACTTTCATATTCGTAAAACATGCACATAAACACTACACGTGTATATTCAGAGATACCAGAAAATTACAATACTGTACAAAAAAGGAATGGAGCAAAAACAGGCTAGGAAGGAGAAAAATATAGGTGTGGAACCATTTGGCTAATATTAGAAAACGCCCCATGTAGGAAGAGCCACAAGGTGTTCCAGTAACAATTAAATTGAATGAAACCAATTTATATGTTGTAATGATTATGAACATTAAAATATTGATTACTACCTATCCCATCTGCAACTCTGTTGGAGGATAGGAGCCAGGCTCAGCAGTTTGCTGCATTGAACATCTGCACAGAAATGCAGGGCCTTTAGTGTAGTATACTACTTACTCCTAAGTAAAGGTTGAAAGTTTATATAAGGACTTAGGTAGGTGAGATGGTTCCCCTTGATAATATGAACATCGTGAAACCACGCCCTCACAACCCTGGTTCAGTACACCCATACCTGTAAATAAAGGCAGTCAATTAAATGTACACGTGATGTTAGTCATGCAGGGAAAGATACACGTATAATGATATAAAATCGTTTATCTGATAGTACACAAAAAATTAGTTGGAGGGCTGATCATCTAAAGTCCCACTACAGCATAATGATACCAAACACACTGCAATGTCTCTCTAGCAGTACCTTGTGTCTTCAGGTGTAGGAAACAACCAGAAATAACATAGAAAACATTGAGACAGTGCTGTGTTTTACCAGAAAGGTGCACTAGTGTCATCTGCATTGAATGATTAGGCTGAACGTCCATAACAAATGTTTCCGGTATGGGTACAATTCTGAAGAAGGGTTCCATACCAGAAACATTGGTTACTGATGCTCATTTGACGCATTCAACGCCGGTGACACTAATACCTTTCTGGCAAAATGCAGTGCTGTCTCAACTATTTCTACGTAGCTTTATCTTATAGGTTTTGCTACTGTACAATAAGTGTAATATTGTAGAAATCTGTTTAGAATACTGTCCTGCTCTTCAACATTTGTGTATGAGTATTTTAGTTGATCTATTTATTTAACTTTTTTTCATAAACGCCTGACGTGCATGTGTTATAAGAACATGGAATTTGTGTGACCTGGTGCTTTAGGTCTTGAAATGATGCCCAAAAAGGAAGGTAGATGAAATTTGAGAAGCTCTATTCTTATGGGAAAGTTATTCATTTGTTTACGAGGTTATGCAACGTTAAAACATTAATACTCCAGGTAAGAAGATTAAAATCTTGTTTTACTTTAGCACACTTGGCACATCCTTAGATGATAATCTCTGTTTTGCTGGAATTACCTGAGTTGAAAGAGGGACAAAAAGAGGAGTTCAAAGAAGTCCTTAGCTGAAAAACACATACTGTGTCAACCATATGTCAATAATATATATATATATTTATTTATACACATACGATATATACTCACCTAAAATATATACAGTATGTGCAGTCAAAATGTGCCTAAATACTGAAAGATGGTGACCTAATTATACCGTGTAATTCAAACTTCTGAAATCGGAGAGCTGGATATTAGAGGAAATGTCTTCTCATATAAACAGGATATGGACAGATTATATTTCTAACCACTATCTCTTACACATTACCCCAAATATCAATCTTCAACCGTAAAATCTTTTAAGATAACCATAATCCTTCTCCAAACCCATCTCACTACAATTTTATGGAATTGACTAACCCAACATTTCTCTCCACACCCAATAACAACTTGTTAGGTGCAGTTTTATAATCCCTTGTCTCCAGTTCATGTCACTTATCCTCTAGCACTGATCTAAAGACTAGGGGATGGATTCCGAGTGAGTTGGAAACTGAACAAGAGCTCTGGTAAATTTACCAGAGTCATTAAAGTCAATGGAGCTCTGGCTAAGTCAATATCTTAGTCTCCCTGCTCCCATTTAGACCCAAACAAAATCTGTTCCCATTTGGCTGCATCAAGGAAAGCCCATGGGCCATGACCTGTGCCGAAAACTGCCACAGCCATCAATTTGCATGCCAGATCAACAACTGCGCAAGCCACACCCTACCTCATAACTGAGGCAACCACCAAGTAATATGCCATGCACATGGTTGAGGACCAGGTAGGGAATGAGGTAATGGTCGTTCACAGCCACCATGATACAGGTCAATAAAGTTTCAGTATGTTTGTGGATTTTGGAGTGAATTGCTAGTTTTTTTATCATGTTATTTCTTACTGTGCAATCAATTTCCAACACAGAATATTGAGTACGATCACGGAAGGAGGCAGCACCTTCCTCACACAGCTCCACCACCACATCTGCAACTCTGTTGGAGGATAGGAGCCAGGCTCAGCAGTTTGCTGCATTGAACATCTGCACAGAAATGCAGGGCCTAGTGAGCAGTAAGCACTAGATTACAATTTGAAAGGGAAACAAGTGCTTTGAAAGGAATATATTAGGTATGATTAAGACCTTGTTACGTTCGCTGTTCCGCTCACCCTTGAAAACCGGGGTGGGGATCCTTTTGGACAGACCTCTAAGCCCTCCGATCCTTGAATGGTCGGGACCGCTAACCCTATCACTCCCAGCCAGGGAGAACAGACACACCAGCAACAAAGAGTATAACCCAGTAACAGCAGGTTTCAAGACAGAGTATGTACTGGGGCTCAAAGGGTTAATTTCGCCAACAGCTGGAGAGCAACCTGAGTAAGGCTCTTTCAGTATATTCATACACCAGGGATTAGAATAAACGTGGTCATATACAGTACATAGTCCGGATTGGCAACAGGCAGGGTTCTCATACACTCTGGTTTGGCAATAGGTCAGATCGATGGTTTATCATAGTCAGAGCTATGCAAGACAAACATATTGTCAGCGTGGTACAAATTCAACATACTCTCTGAATCTGCTTTGGGCACATTACATATACAAACGTAGTCAGAAAGAGAATGGTTAAAAAGGCAGTCCGAGTCATCAACAATCGGGGTCCTCATACAAATCAATTCAGCAACAGAGCAAAGTAATCAGTGAAACAACGTAGTGGATACACCAGGCAAATAACTCCACGTCAGGGCGATGAGCTGTCTCGCTTGCCCTGCATTTAAGGCCGGCGGCTCCGCGTCATCACGCTGCACCCCGCCCCTCCAGGCGCACGAAAAGCCGGAACTTCTGGCACCCGGCCACTCAGCGATGCCGCCGAGTGTCCAGGCTCCCTCTGAAGGTCCGCAGGTGCTGAGGATGTGACAGGCCTATTGTGGCCGAAATATCACATTTCTTTCTGCTGATTATGCTTGAATAAATAACATTGGGAGTTCTGTACCTGTGTTACATGCCAATTGTTCTTCTTGGTGTCTTTGCAGGTTGGATGGGCCTCTGTGATGTAGCACCAGGTACTCCCACTACCCGAAGGTGGGCTCTCCCTACTGCACAGACACTGCACACTCTGGAGTATTGAGCTTGGTTGCTTGAATAGAGGTTCAGCATAGTTTTAGTATATTGAACTACAGTGGACTACGGTTTCATCATAGTTTAGAAAATTAGTGCAAATTGTGTTAGAGTCAGGGATTAGGATCGAATTAGAGTTACGGACAGGGTAAAAGATTAAGGTTAAAGTTAGAGTAATAGTTAGGATTAGGTTCACAGGTTAGGTCAGGGGTTAGAGTTACAATTAAGGTTAGGGTCATGGGTTAGAGATAGAGTTGGGGTCTGGGTAAGGGCTTACTGCTAGGGTTAGAGCTAGGATTAGGGTCAGGGGCTAGGGATAGAGTTACAGATGCAGTCAGGGGATAGAGTAACGGGATAGGGCCATTAGGGTTATTGTTACTTTTATTTTTTTTTATTTTCAATGAATAATTCCATAACATTTTAATATTAGCATAATTTTATGTAATACTATATGATACAATGGAGTATAATTTTTTCTTAGACCTTTTTAGATAGGAGATAAGGTATTCTCTATTTTTCTCTTTTTTATTATTAGTATTATCATTATTTACGTGTTAAGAAATTATTAGCACTTGGTTTAACCCTTTTTTGGTTTAAAAAGTTTATTGAGTTTTCAAAGCAGGTATATAGATAGTTGAACAAAAACATAATAGTAACATACCATTAGCATTACAACAGTCATTTGTAGCCATTATACTCTTTAAACTTTTTTTTCAGTTTTATAACATAAAGTAAGGATAAACCAAGCTTTAAAAGGAGGAAAGAGAATTTAAGGGAAAAAGATAAAGGGGGGAAAAGAAAAAAAAGGGGGAGAGAAACAGTCAAAAGAAGAGGTAGGCAAGCTTTAATGTTCTAATCGTCAAGTCATCTCTAGTTGTTCATCTTGTTGCCTCCGGGTCCCTACTCTACACGCAAGTTGAGGCAAGATACGTATCCCACAAGGACCAAAAATTGTTTATCGGCACTGCGGACCCTGCTGTCTTTCGTGTCATGCTATCTAAGAGGCGGTATTCCCGCAGTCGTTCTGTGATCATCGAAATCGTCAGTATTAGCGTGGACTTCCATCTGGCAGCCAATAATATTCCCGAAATCGTCAATATATGTGCTAGGAGTTGCTTTTGGAAAGGGGGAAATGGGGTCAGAAAAAATTGCAAAAGTAACGTTTCAGGGAGAGGGTTTACCTCAATCCCAATGACCTTGGTACAAAATTTGGCTACTTCTCGCCACCAGCCGCTTAGCGGTGGGCAGGACCACCATGTATGAAAGTAAGTGCCCTTTGAGACCCCACATCGCCAGCATGTGGAGGAGGCACCTCTGGTAATGTGGCATTCCCTATCTGGCGTTAAGTACCATCTATACAATAACTTCCTGCGGGCCTCCCATAATGAGGCACACTTAAATTTGCCTCTATCCCATTTATAATTATCACTCCATTGGTCAATTGTAAACGTTTTGCCTACATCTGTCTCCCATTGATGTTGGAATCTCCAATGCGTGTTGGCGGTATTACATAGTAAGAGCCCATAACAGATGGATATCATCCGCCGTCTGTCCAGCCTCTGGGAACATTGTGTCTCGTATTGTGTCATCAGGAGCCCATTCGTCCGTAACTTCCCCCCCAGTCCCCATGTCTTCATGCGAGATTTAATCTGGCCATAAGAGAGCCAAAGGCTTCGCGGTATTTTATATTTATCTACTAATTGGGTGAAGGAGCAGAGCCCCTCCTGGTTAAATAACTGATACAGGCCGGTTACCGATTTCGCTATTATTATTTTATTATTATTATTCTTTATTTATAAAGCGCCAGCATATTCCGCAGCGCTGTACAATAAGCACAGTATAGACAGGGTTACAATACATTGAACAACATTTGACAAACAATACAGGAGAAGATGAGGGCCCTATTCCCGTAGGAACTCACAATCTAGGAGGGTTGGGGTTGGAAATAGGAGGAGAGGACTGTAAGGTGAGAGTGATTGATGGTTGCGTCAGTGAGTTGGGTGGTAGGCTTCCCTAATAGGAACGTTTTAAGGGAGCGTTTGAAGGAAGAGAAGTTAGGAGAAAGTCTGACAGTACGAGGGAGAGCATTCCAGAGAGTGGGGGCTGCGCGTGAGAAATCCTGCAGTCTATCATGGGAAGAGGTGATGCGGGGAGAAGCTAGGCGCAGGTCACTGTTTGACCTTAGGGAGCGGGCTGGGGTGTATTTGTGATTAGTGAGGACAGGTAGTGGGGAGCTGAGTTAGTGAGGGTTTTGTAGGTAAGGATAAGGATTTTGAACTTAATTCTGCAGTGGATGGGGAGCCAGTGAAGGGACTCGCAGAGGGGAGTGGCAGAGACAGAGTGGCGGGTGAGGTGAATTAGCCTGGCGGAGGTGTTCAGGATGGATTGTAGGGGGGAGAGGCGGGACAGAGGGAGGCCAGATAAGAGATTATTGCAATAGTCGAGTCGGGAGATTACCAGGGCGTGTATGAGTTGTTTTGTGGTGACAGCGGTAAGAAATGGCCGAATTTGGAAATATTACGCAGTTGGTATCGGCAGGAGGAGGAAAGAGACTTGATGTGGGGGATGAAGGAAAGAGCAGTCCAAGTCTGAGGGTCAAAGTCAGGAAATAAATGGCAAAAAACCTGAAGGGGTGAGGCTAAGGCCACCGGGTGGTATTGTGTCATGGTATGCGAGTTATTGTCCCACACCTTGGTCAGGAGGGTAGCCAGAAGGGGGAGAGACGGTAGCCACGGACGCATGTGTTTTGGTACCCATAGTATCGTTTCAGGGGTGAAAGGGAGAAAGTGGGTGGATACATGCTGTGACCATTGAGGACCCTGTGACCCAGCTAACAACAGCTGGACCGCAGACAGAATTGATGCTTTGTAATAAAGAAAAACATTAGGCGCCCCCATTCCTCCATTCTCAATAGACTGATGCAGCAAAGTCGTTTTAACTCTTGGTCTTTTACCTTTCCATATAAATCTAGAGATTAGAGTCTGTATCTGTTGGAAATAGCTTCGGGGCAACATAATAGGGAAGGCCCTGAATAAATATAGTAACTTAGGCAAGAGCGACATCTTAACTGCTGCCATGTGTCCCACCCAGAACACCTCGTGTTTATGCCACGTATTGCAAGAATCCCTCACTATTGCTACTAGAGGCTTGTAATTGTATTCGAATAGATCAGTTCTAGAGAATGCAACTTTAACCCCCAGATACGTGATAAAAGATGTCCTCCAGTCATATTTGTAGTCGGTCATTAATTGTCTCAATGTTGCCTGCGGTATAGCGTAAGGTAATGCTTGGGTTTTTGTGAGGTTGATCTTGTGAAATGAAGCCCTACCATATTCCTCTAGTATTTTGTGTAGTGCCGGTAGGGAGGTTGTCGGTCCGTCAGAGTCAACAATATGTCATCCGCAAACAGGCTCACCTTACTCTTAGTCGGGCCTATGTCTACTCCATTAATGTTGGGGGATTGTCAGATAGCTTGGGCCAAAGGTTCTAAGACCAAAGCATATAAGAGGGGTGATAGAGGACATCCCTGTCTCGTCCCATTCGTTATATAGAAGGGGTTCGAAGCAAATCCAGCATTCAAAACCCTCGCCGTGGGAGTCATGTACAGTCCTTCAATTGCTGAGATAATGGCTCCTGGGAAATTCAATTTTGCTAATGTGTGGCGGAGGAAGGACCAGTTGACTCGGTCAAAGGCCTTTTCGGCATCTAGAGATAATAGTAAGGTGGGTTGAGAGTCACATATAGCTCGGTCGACAATTGACAATACTTTCATGGTGTTATCTGGCCCTTGTCTATTTTTAATGAAGCCAACTTGGTCGCCTGAGACCAACAGAGGCAGTATATCTGCCAGACGATTTGCCAGAATTTTGGCGTAGAGTTTGGTGTCCACATTAAGTAGTGATATAGGCCTATAATGGGAGCATTGTATAGACGGTGGGACCGTTTTAGGAAGAGTTACTATGTGGGCCGAAAGCCATTCTCTAGGGAATTGACCGGAGTCAAAGACTGATTGGAAGAACAGTTGCATTTTAGGGTATAGGTCCGGGAAGGTTTTATAGTAATGAGCCGTAAACCCAAAAATGTTGAGACTCATTCGGGCAGTAGATATTGACTATGGCAGGGCTCAAAATTTCAAGTCCTGAGCTACTAGCCAGGCCTTAAGAGTTACTCGCCACCAGTTGCTCCACCTACCCTGTCCTTAACTCCACCCCTAAAAGTACCCTCTTAAATTATGAAATGACACTGTTGACTGTTTTATTCAGAATAAAGTTATAAAAATAACATTAATATGCAGTGTGGCGGAATGGGTGTTGTCCGCCTGCGGGTGTGCTCCAATCTGCTCCCCCCACTGCGCTTACCGCCGGCCCGACTACCGAGTGACACGGCACTCGGCGTCTCGTGCGACCTGGAGTGACCCTGGGGAGGGGTTGGCGGGCCGTGGAAGGGGACCCCTGGGTGAGACCAGCCCGACCACCAAGTGACACGGCACTCGGCGTCTCGAGCTGCTGGCCTACTGACCTTGTTGGAGAATGGATCGGTTGCGGAACGGCCGTTCGGATGAAGGAATCGGATTTCCTTCGGGTGGGGTTCGGAACTCCTTCGATTCTTAATCGGATCTCCGTCGATCGTATGTAGCGCTCGGTGTACCGAAGCGCGGTAGACGCGCCGCGGTTTCGGATCGGCAAGCGGGATCGAAAAGTAGCCGTTCGTTCGATCTGGTCGAAGCACGTCCGATGCACCCCTGCTCTGATTCGGGATGCAGACACAGGGTGGTCGGATCGTACCTCGATCGTGGATAACGTACCCTGAAGACCACGCGGGATCTCAGCGGTATAGACGTCAATAAAGGACACCAGACGGAGCTGTATGTACTAGATGAACTGGCTTTATTTTACACTTCACATATATTTATCAACAACCACACAGAGTCAGAACAATGGAAATCCCTGCCCGCCCCACAAGTCTCATAGGCCCTCGCTGGAAGGAGGCACCCGGGTTCCCGATTCGTATTGGCGGTTACGAATCGGGGTGTGTTGCCGATTCGCAACCGGATGGTCCGAATCGGCCATTTTCCGATCCGACCGATTCGACCGGATCCACGAGGCGCTGGAAAATGGCGGCGAGCAAGGCACACAATGGAATTACACACATTTCACAAAACACATACGGGGACCCTTTTATTACACCACACAATGAAACCACATCTAAATAAAATAACACACCGAATTCCGCTGGTGCAACGGCACCTAAGAGTCTGGAGGGATCGAAACGTCCCAAAGGACCGCCCCTGGCTGAGGGTGCTGGGCCATTCCGTGACATGCAGACATCAGACCCCAGATACATGTATACCCAGAGACATCAGACCCCAGTATGAGCAGAGCGGAAGCTCCCCTCCATCCCCTCCCTGCCAGTGACAGAGACGTGCTGGGTCAGGGAAGGCAGCTGCTCTCCACCACTGTGTAGCCTGGGGGGATAACTCATTGCAGAAGGCAAAGGGGTCTTTGGACTGCTGTATCTTTGCCGGAATGTGATCAGAATTTATAACTGAAAAGGTTTAAATGTTGAATGCAATTGACCAAAATAAGGGATAGATATGTAAAGGGCTTACATGCAGTACTTTTTTCTAGAAAAAAGCTGGGTGTTCTCACCTCGAAGCATCTTAAAGCACCACACTCCGAGCCGAAAATGAAAAGATGGGGTATGGTGGCATGCAGCCAATGAATGGACTATGTGATGCCTGGGCCCAAGGATGAAATGCTGCTGCCCCCTCAAACTATGTCCACCAAAACATGCCCATGCTTATCACAGAGCTCCACAGTAAAATGACTGACAGACTGAATGACACTAAGAAATGGACACATGGGTACACTGGCAAAGTAACACAGATGCAGAAAGACACATATGGGGAATTTCCCTGCCACTGAACAGCACCGTATTTGCTGGTAATTCGCCAATATTTGGCGAACTGTCAGCTTTTGAATAGCTGAATGGCAACGAAATCCACTGTTTGGTGCAATTCGGTGGCCCGATTGGCTCTCTGTGACTAACGTGGCAGATATTGACAAAAGGCACAGAGAATAATAAAGATACACACATTGGACCAGGAAAAGTGATTACATTAAAGCTGACTTAAAGGACACTAAAGACAGGGGGGGGGTGTGTGTGTGTAGTTGTGAGAGAGTTTTATGGGGAGTATCTGTTTGATGTGGGACTTGTGTTAGTATCTGGGGGCTGCTTGTGATATAGAAGGTGGAAGATTGTAACGGGATGGGATGAAATTCCCTCTTCACGGCCATTTTTATTTTCACTTTTCCAGCAAGATCACAACAATTTCACCACGTTTTTAACAAAGATCCCAGCTTCCCTAAAAAAGAAAACCAGTGCATACTGCAGCGCTGCCCAGAAGATAAGCAGGTGACTGAGTTCACAGCATACCTGAGCTGTCCAGTATTGAAAGAGTTAAGTTTTCACAGAGTCTCTGCTTGCTTTGAATAAGGAGGCTGCAGGCAGATGCCTTAGCATCTCCTGTGTTTTATCTTCAGTAACGTTTATGGCAGGTCAGCCAGGATCTCCCCCCCCCCCACACACACACAGAATTTATGTGCCACCCTGTGCAGCTTCTGCCTGCAAACCAGCATTTCCATCCTCCCAGAGAAGTTTGTCTAGGCAAACGTCCGATATGTCGTGGAGGCTCCTGTCTTCAGCAGTGGAGAGACAGGGTAAACGGGGAGCTCTAAGAAACGTTCGAGGGCCCGTTTGAGATTCTATCACTCCTGAATCCCTGCATCAAGCTCTGTGGCTGCGCTCACATCACATATTGTGATAAGATCTCCACCCCGCTGACACTGACAGATGCTGGGAGCGGCTGCCTTCCCTGACCCTGCGCATCTGATTCTTCAACCAGCGGCTGGACTTAAAAAAAAAAAAACACTCCACAGACAGCACTAAATGATTTATTGTGCTGCCTGGGGGGGCGGCATTTCTACTCGCCGTCACTGAATTTTCACTCGCAGAATGCGAGCAGGCGAGTGCAAATTTTGACCTCTGGACTATGGTATATACAACATGGTTAAGAGAGCAGGTCAGGATAATGAATCTGCCGTTGGGATCAATAACTCTGTGAATTAGATTATATGCTAGGCGATTGTGTAGTAAGACTGAAACTCCCTTAGATTTCGTCTGAGATGTTGCATGGATCTGCAACGAGTATTGAGGGAGATAGAGGCGTGGATGGGCCGTCTCTTTTAAAGTGTGTCTCCTGTAGACAAATCACATCCGGGTTGGAAGATTTGATGTCCGTATATAATGAGTGTCTTTTATGCGGCATGTTTAGCCCCTTCACATTCAGGGAGAAGATTTTCATGTTATGTCTTTACCTTGTTGGGTGCTAAACCTTCCTTGCTGTCAGTCGCAGGGGCACCGAGGTCCACACTGTTCCGTATGGGTGGTCGGGAAGAAATATCATTTCTCAAGGATCCCGCGATAACCTCTGTTCTTGGTATTCCCATTGTGTCATGAGCGAGGAGAGACCTGATAGCATTTCGGTTAGAGCTTCCACAGGGGTCAGGAGTAAACAAGAAAAAAGAAAAGAAAAGAGAGAACCGTAATAAAAGTAAAAACTTCAACATTAATAAAGTCAAAACAGAAAAAAGGTTGAAGCACTCGTGGTACTCCTGAAATTTACACTTCCGAAGATCTCCTGGAGCTGGAGTAGGATCCCAGCTCGCCCTGTCGACCCAGGGGGAGAAGTGGGGAAAAGATTTGTGACCGTGGATCAAGGAGTGTGTTGGCAGGCCCGCGTTCGACCCGCGCGGCTTCGTGGATCGGGTCTTTCGTAGTCTCGCCTCGGATTCCTGTTAAGCCTCAATCTGTTAGGGCTAGGAATAGGATGCGGATAAGAATAAAAAAATAGTCACTTGGAAGAGGCAGATCATCATCTTATTTACATGTGTTAACCTTGTGCCACTCTGGAGATACTTTCGTCGGTGACGGTTGGTGGACCTGTGGTGGAGTGTTCTCACCCGCTAGATTCCATTCTTTCAGAAAACGGAAACCCGTGGCTACTTTAGGGATGGCGTGCAGCACATTCTTGTACCAGATTAGAAGCTTCGTCAGATATCCCTATCTATAAGGCATGTTATGATTCTTGAGGATCTTGGTGACTGATCCGAATTCCCGCCTTTTGGCCATTGTGGCCGCTGATAGGTCGGGGAAGAACAATATGGAGGAGTACGGGTCTGGCAATTCGCCTTGTTTTCTGACTGTGATCATCAATTCCTCTTTGATTTTGAAAAAGTGTACCCTAACAAGTACATCTTTCGGGATTGAGGCTGCGAGATTCTTAGGTTTGGGGACCCTATGTATCCTGTCCAAACATAGCTCATTCGTTGACGCATTAGGCAGCAGCGTATGGAAGAGAGCTATGGCGAAGTCATAGAGGCCGTCAGGCTTAACCGTTTCAGGGATACAGTTGTGTTCAAAATTATACAACCCCCAATGCTGTAAAGGGTTTTAGGGAATTTAGTGTACATTTGTAATTGTATTCAGAATGAAATCCTACAAGGACTTTTTTCAAGAACCATATGCAACTAAAATGACATCAATTGGTTTTGTAATACAGTAGTAAATGTTTCTTTTGTGAATTCTTCATTGACACAATTATTCAACCCCTTAAAGACTACCACTCTGAAGAACAGAGGTTCATTCAAGTGTTTTCAATCAGGTATTGAAAACACCTGTGGATGTCACGGAGCAGCAATAAAGCATAATAAGCACCAATTAGGCAGCTTTAAAATGACTGTGATACTCAGCTCCTTCTAGACATTTACTGGTGTGGTTACAAACATGGTGAAGTCAGGAGAATGGCCCAGGAAGACAAGAAAGAGGTGATTACTCTTCACAGGAAGGGCAATGGCTTATAAGAAGATTGCAAAGATGTTAAACATACCAAGAGAGACCATAGGAAGCATCATTCGCAAATTCAAGGCAAAGGGCACTGTTGAAACGCTACCTGGTCGTGGCAGAAAGAAGATGCTGGCTTCGACTGCTGTGCGCTACCTGAAGCGTAGAGTGGAGAAAAGTCCCCGTGGGACTGCTGAGGAACTGAGAAAAGATTTGTCAGATGTGGGTACTGAAGTTTCAGCTCAGACAATACGGCGCACACTGCGTAATGAAGGCCTCCATGCCAGAACTCCCAGGCGCACCCCCTTGCTGTCTCCAAAGAATAAGAAGAGTCGACTGCAGTATGCCAAAAGTCATGTGCACAAACCACAGAAGTTTTGGGATAGTGTTCTGTGGACTGATGAAACAAAATTAGAACTATTTGGGCCCATGGATCAACGCTATGTTTGGAGGAGGAAGAACAAGGCCTATGAAGAAAAGAACACCTTGCCTACTGTGAAGCATTGGGGGGGGGGTCAATCATGCTTTGGGGCGGTTTTGATTCTGCAGGTACAGGGAAGCTTCAGCGTGTGCAAGGTACCATGAATTCTCTTCAGTACCAGGAGATATTGGATGACAATGTGATGCAGTCCGTCACAAACCTGAGGCTTGGGAGATGTTGGACCTTTCAACAGGACAATGATCCCAAGCATACCGCCAAGTCCACTAGAGTATGGGTGCAGATTAAAGGCTGGAACATTTTGGAGTGGCCATCGCAGTCACCTGACTTAAATCCGATTGAGAACCTCTGGTGGGACTTAAAGAAAGCAGTTGCAGTGCGCAAGCCTAAGAATGTGACTGAACTGGAGGCTTTTGCCCATGACGAATGGGCGAAGATACCCGTAGATCGCTGCAAGACAGTTGTGTCAAGCTATGCTTCACGTTTAAAAGCTGTTATAACTATAAAAGGATGTTGTACTAAGTACTAAGATTGAATGTCACTTGGGGGTTGAATAAAACTGATAATGATGTGAGCACAGAAAAGACATTTGTGGTTATTCCATTATAAATGTTATGTTATATTTGTCTGACCTACACGTGCCTCTTTGATTTAATTGTAAGCAAGATGACTGAATGATCAAAATCAATGTCAAACTGGCCAAAACACTCAATTTCAGTGGGGGTTGAATAATTTTGAACACAACTGTACCTCTAATCCGTATGTTGTTTCACCTAGAACGGTCTTCTAGGTCCGCCACCTTTAACTGAAGCAATTCCTGAGATGTTTTGAGTTCTTTGTAAGCATCTACAAGTTCATTGTGTGCTAGGCATAAATCATCAGTCTTTGATTCAAGTTGATCCGTTCGTTCCCCTAAATCTCTAACATCCTTATGTAAGTCAGCTATTATAGCCTTAGAGTCAGCTTGTAGCGTGTCTCTGAGTTCCCCCAACAATGCTCGTATCTGACCTTCTGAAACCGGGTTTGAAAAAGCTGTGTCAGCAGCAGCTTGATCGTCCAAGCCGTCGTGGGATTGAGGTGAGTATGAGGCCTGGGCGCCGCCATCTTGGATGTCTCGGGCCCTCCCTTTTTTTGCCGTTCCGGGGGTCTCGAGGCACCGCTGCGCCTTTGGGGGAGCCATCGCCACGTTCCCTGGATGATAAGGTCCCTTCCTGTCACTTTTGGTAAGATTTCGCCGGGTTTAGAAGCCGCAGGATTGTGAAGAAGCCGGCAGGTCGACGGAGCTCAGCTCACACGCGGCTAGCTCACATGCTGTCCGGACACACCCCCCCGAGCTAATTTTTTACAGGTTTCGCTCATCATGTTTAAACGAGATTTGAAGTCACATTTTGGTATAGGACCCAGACATATTATATATTGTTCTTTCCGGCAGATTCATAATATATCATTATTATATGTATATGTCATGTCCTGCCTGAATATTATAACAAAAATTGCAATAAAATTTTAATTTTCAATCATATACAGCGTGTAATGTTTTTTTTTTCACATTTTATCATGCGCGCCTTTGTGGTTCTATTTTCTATGGGGTGCCCTTGTTAAAAAAATTATAAATGGGGACTAGTTACATTTGTTTGGGGGAAATTACGTGATTTTTAGCAAACCCCCCCCATAGAAAAAATCGTTAGTGCAGCATCATTGTTCACATTATAATTGAAATGTGAACAATATTGCTACATTAATAAAACAAAAAAAACACCTTTTTTTTTAGTTTTGTGTCTTTAAATATAACATGGTCATGTTTGGTATAATTGGAAAGGCCATGCTCTGGTCTTTCGAATGACACCAAAGATGACATTATAGCTGCCTCTGTTCAGGAGATATGGGGTTCAAATGAACCCCCTATCTCCACACCGGGCAGCTAGGGGTTCCCCGGCAGCTACGGGTTCCTCGTCAGGTAACGAGGGGGGACTCGAAGGTGGAGCCGTCATCCAAGATTGTGGCCCCCACCGGAACTAGGCTGCGATCTCGTGCCGAATGGCGCCGGATCGCGTACCCGCACCTCAGGGGTTAAAGGCAGCCACCACTTGGAAGGGCAGGCTGTGCTCTTCAAAGCGGTGCCTGCCTTTTATCGGTACGCCTTACCGGTGGGGAGGTAGAGAGGTCCAAAGGACCTCCCCTTCAGGCACCTTCCCTGCACTGGCGGAGGGGGGGTGCCTGGAATAGACATCATCGCGCCCAGCGCGATGACTCTATTTGTGCGGCCGGGGTCCTGGAGGCTAGGCTGACATCCAAGATGTCAGCCCGCATTGGGGGGCCGCAGCGATCGACCGGAATCCCGACCGATCGAGGCTGCAATGGAAGGACACACTCAGCGAAGTGCCAAGTGCTCGCGTGTCCGCCACAGTGAAAGGGTTAAATATGGGTCTTAACACAATAGAAGAAGGAATTCTTGAGCTTTTCTGCACTTGTCTGAAATTTTTCATTAGAATTAAGATTGCTCCTGTAACATATGCTTCATGGTTTCTCATGATGCTACTCATTGATTTTTGCTTGGTTAGAAAAGCAAACACAAATTTGTTATTGTCTGTTGACTTATTGTGATATTTAGTCTTCTCTAACAGAAAATTATTCTTATCGTTCGGCAAAATTACTATCCTTCAATTTTTTTTTGTTATATCCTTTTATGAAGGTACCTATTTAAATGAATTTAAAGGGCCACTACCAACAAAAAATGAAATGTCCTTATTTATTTTATGCTGCTATTATCTTACATGTGCTTTGTTTTTTGTTGTTGTTTGTTTAGTAAAGAAAATGTTCTACTCTAAGGGCTCTTTTACATTCCTCGCGCACAATTTAGCGCGTGCACAAAAACGCATTAACGCGAGGGGCAAAACCCTTTGCGCTCACAGTCGTATTACAACGTTCGCGCACAAAATGCGCGTTAACGTCTAACGCGAGTGACCCTGCGCGAACCCTTTGCGAACGCAATTTAGCGCGCGCATCCTTTACTTAACATTGTGAGCGCAAATGCGTTTGTGCGCTGGTGCGCGCATGGTATTACAATCTTAGTGCAAAATTTAACGGACAACGTTTGCGCGCATAATTTTAACGTCTTTGAAAAGCTGGTGGCAACGGCAAATTGTAACAACCTGACCGTACCAAACTGCGGATTCACAATGGAGAACATCGATGCGCAGGCTTTTTGTTACTAGATCCGTCAAAAATGACGGCCACTACCTTGTCTTCCGTCAGAAAGTACGTCTGGGGGGGGCGTGGCTGGCTGCAGAGGAGGGTGGACGTGTGCCTCAGGAGCTCCGGCACACACTGCCTTCTAATGGGACTTTGACTGTTTCTAGAAGATTTATTTACCTCTCTGGGGTACCCGGTGTGACTGGCCAACGGAGGTGTGCTGTCCGGGGCCCGTTTTTAGCCCCCCCTCCCCGGACGGAGAGTGGACATTAGCAGGCCATTTAGCTGCACGAGGGTGCTGTGGTCGGCCATCTTGGGCCTACCTCGCGGTTCCGGCTGTCTCACTACTTTGACCCCCTTGTGGATTTGTTCCTGGCTGGGAACACGCTACGGAGACGGAGGGCCCTCGTCTCCCGATTGCTGCGGAATCTAGTGTGGCGTCCGAGACTGGTGAGTCCAGGAATCAGGTCCTCCCCCCTCCGAAGACAAGAAGATGGCCGCCATTGCGGGCCTTGATGCCTGCTTGGCACTATTAGAGGGGGATGACCTGAGCCCCCTCACGAAGGGGACTTGGCGCCAATTAATGGCCGTTCTGCAGGGCTGCAGCAGTACCCCATCCTTCAGTGCTGCTGGGAGGGAGGGGCCCTTACTCGGTGACATTGGAACAGAACCAGAGGCTGAGCTTAGCAAGGAACCTGCTGGAATTGATGCTGGAAGCGCTGCGCCACTGGTCGGCCCTGAGGCGCCAGGGGAGACCCTGGAGCGGCGCAGTGAGTTAGCGACACAGCATGCTGTGCCCGGCGGTTCGGTAGGGGATCCCGAGCTACCGGCCGCACATTCCTCCGGGCCGCCTGAGGAAGCAGAAGGTCCAGGGGAGCCGCCGTCTGGGGACTCCTTCTTCCCTGGCTGCGATGACGACTTTCCCGTCCTAGAAGAGATCAAGCCCATCGCGTACCCCCCCCGAGAAAGCTGAGCTGTGGAAGACACAGCACATCGAAAGGCCGTTTATGGGCAAGTTGGTGTCAGCTTCCTGGCCCTGTGCTGTGATCACTGCTGTGCGTGGAGTGGCCTGGAGATTCAGTGCTCGTCGCGACCTATGGAAGGTACCCTGGCTGGATGGAGGTGTTCTCCCGGCTCTTTTCCTTGACACGGGATGAAGAGGAATGCTTAGATTTACTGTCTTGACTTTCCTGATGCGGCGACCTACCTCGTGGCGATTCCCCCTCTTCCTTCTCCGTTGATGTGCCTCTCTGCATTGAATAACCATTTTCCCCCCCCCCCTTTACCCCCTTTTTTTTTTTTTTTTCCGAATAGTAAAAAATGAGACTTATCTAGCCACATAGTAAATATTTTTCTTACAGCGGACTCTTTATTTTTCTCTCTCTGCTTTTATTATTTTTCTGTGGCTGTGTTTCAGTTAACTGCCTTGGGTGGTCTAGTGTGGCCCCCAAATCTCAAGCCGACGTTGTCCTCTCCACCCTCTTCATTTATTTATTTTTATTTATTTTTGGCATATCCGGGATGTCTCGGGGGGGTGTTACTGTGGCCTGGTGCCCAGTTGGGTCCCCCGAGTGCCCGGGCCTGGTGCCATTACTCCCTCTGGCCCCCACCCACGGTGTTGTATCCGTGCGGAAACTCGCCAGAGCAGGCACAATACTGGCCTTTGTCATTTTTTCACATTTCCTCTCCACCCCTTTTCCCCCAATCTGACGACCCCGGCTGCGTATTCCCTGGAATATTATTTGGGTTTTTCTTTCTATCCTCTTACATTTGGATGAGACCCCCCTATTGGGGATGATTTTGCTGACATACAGCTGTAGTCAGATGACTTTATATATGCATGTTCTAGATGAGACCCCCCCCTATTGGGGATGATTTTGCTGATATATTATTGTTTGCTGTGCCTATGCTTACTGTTTTGAACGTTATCCTTCCTATGACATTATGGCCCTGCGAGGCCATTTTATTTGCTTGTTTTGCTGACTTTATTTCAAAATAAAAAACCTTAAATACAAAAAAAAAAAAAAAGAAAGTACGTCTGTTGTGCGCAGTCTGCAAAAAATGACGGACTCGTGTTAAAAATTACATTGCGCTCACTGATTTCTGCATGCATTTTTCGCGTTGGTTTTACGAGCGCAATTTCCCAACGGATGGAAAAAATGCGCAAGGAATGTAATTCCAGAGGTGATTTTCATGCGTTAACGTTTATTGTATTGTGTGGAATGTATTGAAATGACATAGATTAGAAATCTTTTAAACTCCCTGTCAGATCTCATTCAGCTGTCATCAGGGCTGGCCTGGGACAAAAAAATTAACCCTGGACTTCATCCAGACCAGCCCACTCCAATTATGGAAACACGCAGGGGTAGAGTAAGTTCTCTATGGGCCTGGAGCTAAAGATTTTGTGTTAAGTGAATATCCCCCCATACAACAGCCCGGTGCTTAGTGAAGGCCCCCATCCTCATATGCTGCATGAAGGAAATCAAGGCAGGTCATCTGGGATTCCCTTCTGATTCCTTACCTGCAGTGTACGTATTATACATGCTGCCGGGTGGCATTTTTTATATCCTGCCCATCAGCATGAATAAATTCTACGTGACACCACTGGAGGATCTGGCTGCCCTAGAGATGACTTCTGCAGGCCAGGTGGAGAAGGTTAAACAAGTTACATACCCTGTACACCAGACCCTCCAGACTAGCTAACCTGGACATGTCAGTCCAGAACTAGATTTGCCATGATCCTCTGCCAGTCTAAGCAGGAAGGTACAGCTTAAAGACTGGAGCATGACACGATTAGCCACAGTTGCCTTGAGCAATGGGAAAAGGGCTGAAGCACAGGTGTCTGACCTTGCCACCAAAAGTATCAGGACTACAATTTCCATGGTGCACCGGTAACCGGAGCAAAATATGCGTATTTTCTCAAAAAAATGCAGTGACAAGTTCCTGTTTCTAATATTTTTTTAACATGTGTACCCCATGGAATATAAAACCACAAAGGTCTAGATGATAAGATGTGAAAATTATAACTTTACATGCTGTAAATCAGTGGTTACCAACCACGGTCCACAAGTCCCCCCAACAGGCCTGGTTTTAAGGATTACCTTGGGGAAATACAGACTGAATCCTGCAATCACTGAGCAGCAAATCATATCACCTGTGCTGTGCTTCAGATATCTGGAAAACCTGACCTGTTAGGGGGTACTTATTTATTTATTTATAAAGTATTTTACCAGGAAGGATACATTGAGATTTCTCTCGTTTTCAAGTATGTCATTGAGGACCGCGGTTGGGAACCACTGCTGTAAATGATTGAAATCTGATTGTAAATTCACTTTTTAAAGAAAATTTTGTTATAGCATTCTGAAAGGAAATGACGTATACATATAACAATAAGTTATTATAAATCTGCCGAGTCTGCTGGAAATAAGAATATATAATTTGTCTGGGTGCTACTATAAAACATGACTTCAAAACACAATGAGCACAAAACGGTCAAGATGAGCTCAGCACACAGGGGTGAAATGGCTCAGCAGTGAGAGAGTTAACCTAGCATGCTTATTAACCCCCTTGGCAGTGGTCCCGAGTGTGGCTCGGGGTTAACTTTCAGTGCTGAAAGCGGTATCCTCGAGCCACACTTGGGCTGTATACATAACTGTCCTGCTGTCATGCCTTACCCCCAAGGCGCGGCCGAGGTGTCACGACAGCCGTCGGCGTCTTCCATGCAGGGGCACGTCGGGCATTGGGAGCTCCCTTGCCACGGGTTGTGGTGACCTTTCGGTCCAGCGCTGGGGTCCCCCCGCTGCCTCCCTCTCCCTTCCATCGGCCTCTCGCGTGGCGGTCATTGCTCGCGGGTGCGGTGTGGGGCGCGGTCCTCCTTCCGGGTCCCGCTATGGACTCGCGGGTCTCGGCGGGGGGGGCGGCGTCTCCCGGCTCGCCTGCGGGGCGTGGCCCCTGCGAGTTCCGGATGGAGCCTGGGGTGACCCAGTGGGTAGGAGGGGCAGGGGAGGGGCCTCTTCCCAAAAACGGACGGAGCCCATTACCTGCGCACCATAAAGGTTCAGAACACCAAAGGAAAGACGCTCAGTCGTCAGCTCCCTAAGCTACTCAAGTTCCTTGTATTATTTACCACTGAAATCCTTGTTGAACGAACCCTTGCTTCCACCTGACCAAGTCTCCAGCCTAACCCCTTTTGTACCGCGCGCGATTCTGACTGACCTCCCGGCTACCGTCTCCTGGCTTCCTCTCTCGTTAACGAATGAACTCCGCCTGAACCGACACCAATTCTTCTCCAGGTTACGTCTCTTGCATCCTTCCTTATCAATCATATCTGCATACTGGACTCCAAACAAACCTACGATACCATAGCATGACAGAACGACTGAGCCATGACATGGAGCCCGCAGATATAGCTGGAGCGTTGCATACCCTAACGCAACAGGTGACAGCCATCGCCCAATCAGTACAAGAGCTACAAGTAAGCCATACCGCGTTACAAGTACGAGTACAAGCCAAAGAGGATCTTGCCACTTCTATGGCCCCTGAACCTCCCGTCCTCCTACCGGAGCGATTCACCGGGGACCGTCGCTCATATCAGTCCTTTGTGACCAACTGCCAGGTGTTATTCTCGTTAAAACCTCGCACCTTCTGTAATGAGTACGTTAAGGTTCACACTGTTATATCGCTGCTCTCAGGAGAACCTCAAGCATGGGCCCACCAACTACTGAGACTCCAAAGTCCGCTCCTTGATACCTGGGAGACCTTCTTATCAGCCTTAAACGATATATACGATGACCCTTTTCGTCAAGACACCGCACAGCAAGAGATCAAGGCCCTCAAACAAGGTCGCCGTCCTGTAGAGGACTATGTTATAGAGTTCAAGCAGTACGCCCTTGATACCGCCTGGAATGAGATAGCCCTTATCAATCAATTCCCCAGTGGTATATCTGACCAATTAAAAGATGAATTAGCTCGAATTGGCACTCCACCAACGTTGGACCTACTAATGCAAGCATCCATATCCATTGACCGACGACTTCGCGAAAGACGGCAAGAAAGAAATCTATCTATGTCAGTGCAACCACATCGTGCTCTACCTCCTACACCTCCTGATACCACTAGGGATCTGGTACCTTCTACACCCCGTACCACACAAGAGGAACCCATGCAGATTGGAGCAAGCAACAGACGACTTCCTCCAGAAGAAATGGCACGTCGTAGATCGAACCATCTCTGCCTGTATTGTGGCCAGGCCAGCCACACCGTCCGTTTCTGCCCTGAAAAACCAGAACGTGGAGGTAAGAAAACGAACGCCCCCTCTACCGTTGATCCTCGTAACGAACCATTAGTGATTGCCCCACATTTCTCCATTTCTATCTTTCTACAGTGGAATGAACAACACCTCACCCTACCTGCCATGATTGACTCCGGCGCTAGCGGCAGCTTCATGGACTTATCACTTGCCACAAAATTGTGTGTACCAGTAATCAATAAAGAGCACCCTGTTCACGTGAAATTAGTTGATGGCTCTTCATTGAAATCAGGGTTGGTCACCCCTGAAACCGGTCCTATAAAAATGTCTATCGGTGGAAACCATAACGAAAACATTTCATTTGATTTAGTCGCCTCACCGGTATTTCCAGTTATCCTGGGATTACCGTGGTTACGCACCCATGATCCAGTCATACGTTGGGGACCAGAAGCAATATCGTTTACTTCCCCCCATTGTCTTCAACTGTGCATGAAACAAACCGTTAAAAGTATTCATTCTATTCTAGATATACACATGGAAAAAAGAGATGTCGTCATTCCACCCGCCTATACGGAATACGAGGACATCTTCAACGAGACAAAGGCAGAGGCCCTTCCTCCTCACCGGGTCTATGACTGCCCGATCGACCTCCTTCCTGGGGCCGCTATCCCCTATGGCTGAATATACCCATTATCCGAGCCAGAGCTGAACATTCTGAAGGAATACATACACGAACATCTTCAAAAAGGATTTATCCACCCTTCCACCTCTCCTGCTGGGGCCGGCATATTTTTCGTGGGGAAAAAGGACGGAGGGTTAAGGCCTTGTGTGGATTACAGAGATCTCAACAATATCACTATAAAAAACAGGTATCCCCTTCCTCTAATTCCAGAGCTAATGGAACGATTGAAAACTGCCAAGATATTCACGAAATTGGATCTCAAAGGTGCCTACAACCTTCTACGTATTCGCCAAGGTGACGAATGGAAAACCGCCTTCAGAACCCGCTATGGACATTATGAGTATCTAGTTATGCCCTACGGGTTATGCAATGCTCCGGCGACATTCCAACACCTGGTAAATGACGTTTTTAGGGATTTATTAGATATATGCGTAATAGTACATCTCGATGATATCTTAGTCTACTCAGACACTCTTCAAACACACCGACATCATATGAAAGAGGTATTTGCTAGATTACGCAAACATCGATTATACGCAAAAAAGGAGAAATGTATATTCGAGACTAATCATATCGCCTTTCTTGGATATGTCCTCTCCCCAGGCAAGATCGAGATGGACCCAGGAAAAATAGCCGCGATTCTCTCATGGCCAACCCCTACATCACGGAAGGACATGCAAAGATTTTTAGGATTCGCTAATTTTTACAGAAGGTTTATCCGTTCCTTTTCAAAGCTGGTACAACCACTGACTGATCTCACCAAGAACGTACCGTTTAAATGGTCTGAACAAGCATCTAACGCATTCCAAACTCTCCACAGTCAGTTCACTTCAGCTCCTATTCTCAGGCTGCCTAATCCTTCCCTACCTTATTTTCTGGAGGTAGATGCCTCTAACAAAGCCGCTGGAGCAGTTCTCTCACAAAGAGACGATGTAGACCAAAGACTCCATCCAATAGCTTATTTCTCAAAACGTCTCACCCCGGCCGAATGCAATTATGAGGTCGGTGATCGAGAATTATTGGCCATCAAAAAGGCCTTAGAAGAGTGGCGCCACCTTTTAGCGGGTACCTCACATCCAGTCTCGGTTTTTACCGACCACAAAAACCTGGAGTACCTCCGTACCGCAAAAAGACTTAAACCTCGTCAGGCTCATTGGGCCCTTTTTTTTCCCGTTTCCAATTGCACATTACTTATCAACCAGGCAGTAAAAACGGCAAGGCTGATGCCTTGTCCCGTCTACCCGTGCCCGAAGAATCCGATTCATCCACGAGCGACTCCATATTACCCATCAGATACTTCCTAGCTACTCATTCCTCTACCATTGAAAAGATCAAGCAACTAACCTGCCCGACAGTTTATCCCCTAACCGCGGACGGTCTATGTCTACATCAAGACAAGATAGTTGTTCCAGAAGGAGCACGTCCGGACGTCCTCGCTCTCTGTCACGATTCCCCTCAAGCTGGGCATGGAGGGATTAAGAAAACTCAAGCTCTACTCCGTCGCTATTTCTATTGGCCCACCATGAACAATGCTGCCATCAAGTATGTCACAGCCTGTCCTGTTTGTAATAGAAATAAAAAGCTCTCACAAAAAACAGCCGGTCTTCTTCAACCTCTCCCTGTTCCAGATCGTCCATGGAAGGACCTAACCGTGGATTTCATCGTTGACCTACCCCCTTCTCAAGGTTGTACGACCATCATGGTCGTGGTTGACCGCCTGACAAAAATGGCCCATTTTGTATCCATCAAAGGTTTACCCACTGCTAAAGTTACCGCCTCCTTATTCCACAAAGAAATATTTCGCCTACATGGAATTCCCGCCTCCATCTTATCGGATAGGGGGTCTCAATTCACCTCTCGTTTTTGGAAGATGTTTTGTCTCTCGCTAAAAATACATGTGAAACTGTCATTTGCTTATCATCCACAGACGAATGGACAGACCGAGAGGACCAATCAGATCGTGGAGCAATATCTTCAATGCTATACCTGTCATTTACAAGATGGTTGGGTAGGTTTGTTACCAGCTGCCGAGTTCGCCTACAATTCTGGTCACCACCAATCACTACCAGGGGCGGATCCAGAGACTAGTCTCGGGAGGGGCACTGACAGAAAATAAGGTGTTTTAGCAGAGAGCCCGACTCACAAGAATTTACAGAGGGCCCGGCTCACAGGAGCTTACAATCTAGAGGAGCAGAGGGCCCGGCTCACAGGAGCTTACAATCTAGGTGAGCAGAGGGCACCCAGGAGTTTACAATCTAGAGGAGCAGAGGGCACCCAGGAGCTTACAATCTAGAGGAGCAGAGGACACCCAGGAGCTTACAATCTAGAAGAGCAGAGGGCACCCCGGATTTTACAATCTAGAGGAGCAGAGAGCACCCAGGAGTTTACAATCTGGAGGAGCAGAGGACACCCAGGATCTTACAATCTAGAGGAGCAGAGAGCACCCAGGAGTTTACAATCTGGAGGAGCAGAGGACACCCAGGAGCTTACAATCAGAGGAGCAGTTTACAGACTCATATCTGAGAGGACACGTCACACTCACACAGCCAGGCTTGACAGTGTGACTGCTGTGACTGAGCTGCTGAGGACAGGACCGTGGGTCACTGGGCGTGTGGGCTGCCCCTGGGCTGGCCTGGCACACTAGGCAGTCAGTACTGGCAGCTGGCTGCCTGCATTCAGTGCAGGGCATGAATGATGATGAAGAGATGAGGGCAGGCAGGGCAGGGCAGGCAGGCAGAAAAATCACACCATTTATTATCATTCACTTCTTGACTCACCGTCTCAGTCTCTAACTGACAGTGTCTTCTCTCTACTAGTCTCTTCAGTGTCTCTCACGTCTCGAGTGCAGTGTGTGACTGTGCCGCTGACGCTGTGCGAGTGGCGTGCGCACGCACTCGCAGCAGGCCAGCGGACTTAGCCACAGCACTCATGAGTCATGACACTGACTGGTCTGAAACTGACCTGCTCAGCTGCTGCGCAGCAGCACACAGGGCACGCCACAGGCTGCTGCTGCACTGTGTGCAGCAGAGCCAGAGACAATGTGGCGCCTCCTGCTCGCTTTCCCGCCCATGTGACACTCACCATGTGACACTGACTGACCACGTCACCAGTCCAGCGCCCACCCCGCCGGATGCACACGTGACTGAGGAGGAGGCTGAACTAGTGACGCAGGGCTGGGCTGCAGCTGGGCATGGCTGGCGCTCGCCTCTCTCCTCACTTCCTGACACCTGTTCTTCCTTCCTGCTCACTGGCTGCAGCTGCCGCCTCGCTCGCTTTGTTTACTTTGAGTCGGCGGCGGCGGCGGGAAGCCTGGCCCTTGCAGGGCTGTGAGCGGAGCGGAGGTTGAGCTCAGCGGCGTACATACATTACAATCAGTTGAATAAAATTTTACACAGCAGCGCAGCAGAGTGACTGAGAGTCGAGAGAGAGGATAATGGGCAGGCAGGCAGGCAGTGCGCGCCGCGGGTCGCGGCGAGCGCTGCTGCCTTCAGTTTGGTCAAGATACAGAACGCACTAAGTCTGTGTAAGGCAGACAGTAAAAGTAAATTTATCAGAATCTCGGGGGGGGGGCAATTGCCCCGTTGCCCCCCCTGGATCCGCCCCTGATCACTACGTGAGTGACCTTTTTTCCTCGCCTATGGCTATCACCCTAGTCTTCTCCCCGACTTGCCTCGGATGGAGGCTATTCCCGACGCCCGTGAACGTCTGGAACATCTACGCGATGGGCATCGTCAAGCTCGACGCCTCTTACGACAAGCACAAGACACTTACAAAGCTTACGCGGATTTGAAACGCAGACCGCCTCCTGCATACGAGGTGAATCAAAAGGTATGGCTTCTACCCGAAATCTTCGGCTCACTTGCCCTACCAAAAAGTTGGGACCTGCATATATAGGTCCCTTTCCTATTACGGCCATAATATCTCCGACCGCCATCCGTCTTCAGTTGCCCGACGACCTACATCTTCACCCAGTCTTCCACGTCTCGCTCCTCAAACCTTGGACAGCACCTTCCTTTTCCTCGCAGGTTAACACAAGACCTCCACCCCTTCCAGTCGACGGTGAACCCGAATATGAAATGCATCGTGTCCTGGATTCTCGATATAGACGTCGTCAACTCCAATATCTGATCCATTGGAGGGGCTACGGTCCGGAGGAGAGATCCTGGGAACCTGCTGTAAATGTACACGCGCCTCATCTTCTTCATCTATTCCACCGTTCCTATCCGACCAAGCCTGGTCCTTTGCGCCCCCGGAGGGCTCGCATTGTGGGGGGGCTGTGTCATGCCTTACCCCCACGGCGCGGTCGAGGTGTCACGACAGCCGTTGGCGTCTTCCATGCAGGGGCACGTCGGGCATTGGGAGCTCCCTTGCCACGGGTTGTGGTGACCTTTAGGTCCAGTGCTGGGGTCCCCCCGCTGCCTCCCTCTCCCTTCCATCGGCCTCTCGCGTGGCGGTCATCGCTCGCAGGTGCGGCGTGGGGTGCGGTCCTCCTTCCGGGTCTCGCTATGGACTCGCAGGTCTCGGCGGGGGGCGGCATCTCCCGGCTCGCCTGCGGGGCATGGCCCCTGTGAGTTCCGGATGGAGCCTGGGGCGACCTAGTGGGTAGGAGGGGCAGGGGAGGGGCCTCTTCCCACAAACGGGCGGAGCCCATTACCTGCGCACCATAAAGGTTCAGAACACCAAAGGAAAGACGCTCAGTCGTCAGCTCCCTAAGCTACTCAAGTTCCTTGTATTATTTACCACTGAAATCCTTGTTGAACAAACCCTTGCTTCCACCTGACCAAGTCTCCAGCCTAACCCCTTTTGTACCGCGCTCGATTCTGACTGACCTCCCGGCTACCGACTCCTGGCTTCCTCTCTCGTTAACGAATGAACTCCGCCTGAACTGACACCAATTCTTCTCCAGGTTACGTCTCTTGCATCCTTCCTTATCAATCATATCTGCATACTGGACTCCAAACAAACCTACGATACCATAGCATGACACCTGCGATCCCTCGCTGACCTTCTCCTACGGCGATTGCAGCATTTTGCTTCCTTGTTCCCTTCTCATGAGAAGCGAACCAGGAAGTGTGACGTCGCGATTGCCCGGAGGCGACAGCATGGGACAGCGAGGGAGCGCAGGGCCAGGTAATGTATACAGCCCCGAGTGTGGCTCGGGGATACCGCTTTCATCACTGAAAGTTAACCCTGAGCCTTACTAATAACGCTAGGGGGCTGAAAAGAATTGTAACGATTCTGACATAGAAATTGTGTCAGAATTGTAACGCCAGATAAGGTTAAACAATTATGAGATTAGCACAAAATTCAGTTTTCAACGAGCCAACGGGAGTAACGGCTTTCCTGAGTTACAATGCTGTTTACACTCAGTAGGAAGCTGGAGCAATGGATAGAAAAGCTCAATGTAGTTCTTATTTTCTACCTGTAAAAAGTACCACATAGAGGGCTCTAGCTGCATGAGATTGCTCCCTTTTATAATGTTTTCTAACTGGATATATAAATGCCCAGGTAAAATAAACCGAATGCAGTGTATGCTGTAGTAAATTGGCACACCTATATATTTGCCTTCTGTGAAATGTGATGATTTGGATTAAGTAGGGAGTGGATATTTCTACACTTGAAGAACGCAGTCACAGAACATTTTAAATTACACCTGAAGTTGTTTTTAAAACTAAATGTTCTTTAGTTTATCACGTGCCAGAGTCATTAGTTGTGCCGCATTTAATATACAGTGAGGACCAGAAATATTGGGACATCGACACAATTCTAACATCTTTGGCTCTATACACCACCACAATGGAGTTGGAATGAAACAAACACAATGTGCTTTAACTGCAGACTGTCAGCTTTAATTTGAGGGTACGTACATCCAACTCAGGTGAACGGTGTAGGACTTACGGCAGTTTTCAGATGTGCCTCCCACTTGTTAAGGGACCAAAATTAATGGGACAGAATAATAATCATAAATCAAACTTTCCCTTCTTAATACTTGGTTGCAAATCCTTTGCAGTCAATCACAGCCTGAAGTCTGGAATGCATAGACATCACCAGACGCTGGGTTTCATTCCTGGTGATGCTCTGCCAGGCCTCTACTGCAACTGTCTTCAGTTCCTGCTTGTTCTTGGGGCATTTTCCCTTCAGTTTTGTCTTCAGCAAGTGAAATGCATGCTCAGTGGGATTCAGGTCAGGTGATTGACTTGGCCATTGCATAACATTCCACTTCTGTCCCTTCAAAAACTCTTTAGTTGCTTTTGCAGTATGCTTTGGGTCATTGTCCATCTGCACTGTGAAGCGCTGTCCAATGAGTTCTGCAGCATTTGGCTGAATGTGAGCAGATAATATTGCCCGAAACACTTCAGAATTCATCCTGCTGCTATTGTCAGCAGTCACATCATCAATAAGTACAAGAGAACCAGTTCCATTGGCAGCCATACATGCCCACGCCATGACACTACCACCGCCATGCTTCACTGATGAGGTGGTATGCTTAGGATCATGAGCAGTTCCTTTCCTTCTCCATACTCTTCTCTTCCCATCACTCTGGTACAAGTTGATCTTGGTCTCATCTGTCCATAGGATCTTGTTCCAGAACTGTGAAGGCTTTGTTAGGTGTTGTTTGGCAAACTCTAATCTGGCCTTCCTGTTGGCCTTCCTAATGGTTTACATCTTCTGGTGAACCCTCTGTATTCACTCTGGTGAAGTCTTCTCTTGATTGTTGACTTTGACACACATACATCTACCTCCTGGAGAGTGTTCTTGATCTGGCCAACTGTTGTGAAGGGTGTTTTCTTCACCAGGGAAAGAATTCTTCGGTCATCCACCACAGTTGTTTTCCGTGGTCTCCTGGGTCTTTTGGTGTTGCTGAGCTCACCGGTGCGTTCCTTCTTTTTGAGAATATTCCAAACAGTTGTTTTGGCCACGCCTAGGGTGACAGACAGGGAAATGAAGGAGGAATGCGGTTTCAATAATGTGACAAGTGGTAAATATACCCCACACAAGAGATAATATGAGAAGTAAATGCAGATTTGGGTTTCAAAAGCGCTGTCAGAGTAGAAAGTTCAGCAACCTTACAGGGTTATTCAAAGACAGCCAATCTGGCCCCAAAAGGTAACCGAACACTGAAATTCAACGCACAGTTACCTTTCCTGGCCATTCGGCTATTCAGAGAGTAGGCAGTTCGCCAAATTCTGGCGAATTGCCTGCACATATGATGCCTGTTCGGTGCCTGTTCGAGCACAGTGAAATCCCCATAAAGAAGCAATGTTTCGTCTATTCAGAGAACACCAAACAGCAGGAAAAAGTTGCCCTGCTATTCAATGGTCTATTCGACAGATTTATTCAGACAATTCCCATAGGCATCAATTTTAAAAATATTTCCGTTTTAATTCAATATCTAATAAACCATTTAGGGTGGGTCAGACTAGCGCATTTTTAACGTGCATTTAGGCGCACTTAATCACGGCCGCAGTAGCAGCAAATGATGCGCAATGACGGGCAATATACGAAGTCCGGCCGCACAAAAGTCCGGCCGCGCAACGCAAGTGGAAAATTAATGCATTTTATCGAGACCGCAGAACCGCTAGTACTGACGTACAGAGTGCGCGCATGTGTGCGTGATTAGGAGATGTCAGACGCTGCTAATGTCCAGCCTACATACCATCCAAACGCAAAAAGTGTTTTATTGACGATCCGTGAAAAAAATGACGCACGAAAATGCGCATCGTATGACCGTTTTTGCCCATTCCGTGAAAAAATTCGTCAATGCGCTCGGACGCACGTTTTGATGTTCACTGCGAAAAATGCATTCGTTTCACCATAGCCTTATTATTATATTCTGCTGTAAAAAGTCTCTTTACTTGTAGATTTTTTAGGATCTTTTAGGCATTTTTTCAGATTTTCATTGCGAAACTTCTTTCCGTTTTTTGTTTTTTAATCGTTTTTTCTTTTTACTGTAACTGCCCTTATTATTATCATTCATTGGATCTTATATGTAAATTCCAGACATTTTCGCACAGTAGTTTTTTTGCAAACAGCGTTTCAATTTTCCAACTTTCAAGCGTACTGGTTTTTTTTTCCTTCTTTGTCTGCGTGTCGGGTTTTTCCAGCGGCTGCTCTGCGCTGTGATCGGTGGGTAGTCGGGTTTCTCCAGTGTGTTCGGCAGGGTTAATTCAGATGTTTTTGCAGGTTTCAGTGAGCGTTCGCCGGGTTTTGCTGTGAGTGTTTGGTGGGTTTGCGGCGGCTTTTCCCTGCACTACGATGGCCCTGTGGTGCTTGCTGAATACACCGCAGGGTCGCCAAAATAGGATTGCTGAATCACACCAAATTAAAGAGAACGAAAGTCACCAAACGTCCGGTGACTTTTCGATTCTCTTTGAATAACTCTGTTAGTCACCTGTACAGCAGGGACGTGCAGTCAGGGGGGGCAGAGCCTCCTCTGCCATTCCAGCAAATTAATGTTCTCATTGTGCTGTAATGACATGTGTGTATATTTAAACTGTAAATAAATTGTTATTTATTGAAAAAAGTTCTCATATTCACCTCTCCACGCTCGCTCACTGTGCTTCTGTCCTCTGCTTTTTTTCCCCTGCACTTTCAGTTTGCCGGCTGCTGTGTGTGTGATTCACTACACAGACAGCAGTGGCAGCACTGAGCCAGCCTAGCCTACGCAATTTGTGCAGCTGAATGCTACACTAATTGTGTAGCTCAAGTTGACTTCCTGGTTCTACGCTTTTAAGTGCCTCCAGAGGCAATGAGAGCAATTGAAAGCTTGAGCCAATGGCTCAGCATCCGGACCTACTGGCACAGCACAGCTTACCATCACTTCCACCGCCTCCGCACGACCTCCCGCACCGCTGTTAAGTGAGGCATCCGCAGACTCACTCTCTTGGGCAGCCTCCACTCTCCTGCAGTTCTACATCATAGTCATCTGACATCAGGTGCCCCGCATAAGCAGGCACGAGTCTGCCTCTCCCCGCAACTCCAGACAGGCATCTAGGCCTGATAGCACCTCTAAAGTCATCTCAGTGGGGGCATCCCGCTGCCATGCCTCTCTCACTTCAGATGCTCGTCAGGGCCAGGAAACAGGTCTCAAGATGCTACCATCAGAGCACCGCGGCCGAGGATCAAGCAGCCCAACGAGCATCTCAGTTCCAGAGGGGGGGGGCAACGCAGGCTCCAGAGGGTGCACACCTGATGGCCAGCCATTCAGGAAACAGAAAGATTTGCAATCAGCTTAGAGGGTCACCCAAAAACCCCCACTCCTCAAGACCACAGACGGAGCACTTGCAGAACGTGTTCTCTTCCCTTCACAGCTGGCCATGCCCCCCAGTAAGTCTCCTTGTCTTTGTATTATTTTCCCCTGTATCCATCTCCAGTCATGCTTTGCCCCTCGTTGTCGCTTCCTTGTGTATCCTTGCAATAATCTCCCATTGGGACTTTATATCTGAACGTTGCCTCTGCTTCACTGCATATTGGGTTCATACACCAATGTTACCCCGGTGTGCCATGACAGTGTCAGTGAAATTGTCCCATAGAGAAGTGATGGTTAATCTATTCCGAGAACGCCGAACGGCACCGAAATGTTGGCAAAATGCCCTGATTTTCAATGCTTTAGTTTGACAGGTTTCAACAGGCGAATTCCATAGGATTCAATGAAAAAAAAAACAGTTTTTATTTGTTTATTGAACAATTTATTATTTTCATTTGCAGCAAAAAGTCTATTTATTGGTGTGTTTTTTTGTTTGTTTTTTGTTTGGTTTTGTAGGCCTTTTATGCGATTTTTTTTGTGTAAAATTCATGATTCACATTTTTTTCAATGGCGTTTTTTTTATTCTGTAACAGACCATTTTAGTATTACTGTAGGACTTTTCTTTAGAATTTCCATGCATTTTATTTATTTTAAACACTTTTTTGAATTCTTTTTTTCCCCGTTCGGCAGGCTGATTGGCGACGTTTGGTGGATCCCATTCGGAGCACTTTAGGGACCCTGCGGTGAATGCTGAATTGAAATCCCCGAAGTGCGCCGAACAAGAATCACCAAAATTTTGGTGCTCTGAATATCCCTTAAAATGTTGATGTGGTGGATCTGTAATATTCCAATTGAATATTATCCACCTTGCCTCGTCGCTAGCGAAATAGCAGAGAAAATATTGCATTTACAGTATATCAGGGCTATTTCCAATTACCAGGCAACACCGGTTTTGAGGATGAACCAAACAGGTTCTATTTTGGTACAGAGATGCAGCTTGTTTGCTACACATAAACGTTCAGATACACATAATGGGATTAAGAAGAACAATGGAAGGTGCCAGACACTTCGGCACCGGGTAAAACCCAGTCTTTGCACATTCAGTAAGAAAGGAGTACATTAAATGGGGGAATTCAGGGGCTTGTTGGGGGTGCAGCAAGATGGTTGAAGTAGTCCCGGGAAGCCCAGAGTCTCAAGAACAAATGGTGAAAAAATCACCCAATAGCACCAAAGGGGGCCAATCACCACTGGGCGCCAGCTTGAGGTTCCCTAGGGAGCTTCCACTCAAGTTTCAAGGGGTTAGTAACTGATAGTGTTCCGTAGGATGTCCCAAAGAGCATCCCGTTCCCATGAAGGGGAACAGAGCGGTTGAGCTTAGAAGTTTGTGCCTCTGGACACTGGGGTCATTCCGAAAAGAGGAATCCTGGGGACAACGGGATAATCATGGGGGTCCCAATGGGGCAACCATGTCTGATGCATGAGGAAAACAACGAGGCAATGTCACAATCCAGGGGAAACACACAGGGGGAAAACGTCCCACAATTGGAGAAAAGTTTTAAATCAATGGTGGCCTCCAGGTCCATGACAGTTCATATCTAAAGTCCCATAATTTTTTCTCCCATTGCGTGACTAAAAAATAGATGCACAAAAACTACAACTTGCAAGGTGCTTCCCCATCCTTAAAACATGTGAGGTGTAGTTTAAAATTAGCTGGGGATCTGTCTGTCTCCCGTCTCTGCTTTAACCCAAAGAGAAATGTCAAAAAACGTAAAACAGCTTAGAAATTTCCTTATGGATAGTCCAAACGGCAGGGCATACCGACAGGATTTCACGTCCTGAACACGTCTCAGCAAGAATTGCCCTAATTTTAGCATAAGGAATTTAATATACACTCCTATAAATCCCCTCCCTCTCCCTTTACACCTCCTCCCTCTTCTACTATTGAGGGAGAACTGGTGCCTCCAAACCTATGGAAAAATTAACAGATCAATCCAATTTTTTTAGCACCTCTGCATGTATCTCCATGCCTTTCCATTCTGCTGCCTGTTTAATTTCAACACAGGCACGACTCATTTTACTTCATGAGGTATTGAATAAGAGATGATTTGTATCAAATTTTATTTAATGAGTAAATGCATAAAAATCACTGTTGTGTTCAGCACTATCCTCTTGCAACAGGACCAGCCGCACATCAACAAAGTGCTAGTGGAACCTCGAAAGTAACTGGAATAAAAGAATAAATATTGTCCAAGGGCAAAAGCGTTGAAAAGAAAGATTTTGAGTGAGGAAAAGAACAGTTCAGTTCTGGCTTTATTGGCAGAAGGACACATTTAGCATCAGGTTGCTTCCATCCTTAAAATTTCAAAGATGGCAGGTCAAGTAGCACCAATGCAAAAAGCTACAGACTGGCAATGGATGAAAAATACTCTCCACTGACCGGGATGACCGGAATCTCATTTGATTGTCACTAAACAATCACTGGATGACCTCAAGATACCTACAAAGAGAATGGCAAATGACATCTGCGGTGACGTGCATGGGAAGGATAGGGTTCCCAGAGGTAAAGTTGTACTTCAAGAAACAACCATGAAGCCCTTCATTTATGAGAAGCAAAGAAGAACATGGCTTGAGGTTTGGCTGGTCTGCAAGGAGACTGTGATTTGCTGTAATTTTTTAACATTTTACGCCATTTATTGGGGGTTGTACATAAGGTTTAAAGACATATTGGACAGAAAAAAGCCACATCCATTATTTTTATTTCAGCTTAGTGGATAGGTTTATTAGGTTGCAGAAAAGCCTACATAAAGCAACATATTGGAGGTTTTGTCAGGTTCTGAGGCAGCTAAGGCTGGGGTCAGACGAGCGTAGTGTTCACGTCCGTGATTGCGCCTAAAAGTACGTCCGTGATAGCATGACACGAAGTACGTCTGCACTGAACTGTGGACGCACAACAGCTGTGGCCCACGGACGCAAGGCAGGCAAGAACGTACAACCCCTAGAACGGCCGCACAAAGTGCGCTGCGTCCGCAACGTCCGCATAGCTTTGTGTGTGAGTGATGGAACGTGGTCAGATGGTTATACGTCCAGTATTTTTCGCGGACAAAATGGTTTTGCTTTTTATTTTATTTTCTCTCCTGCATCCGTCAAAATATATGTCAGTGAATAAACTGACTGTGTGGCCACTACTGTGTCTTCCGTACTGACGTACGTCCGTGTGCACAGACGTACAGTCCGTAGAAATCACTCTCGTCTGACCCTAGCCTAAACGGGATAAAAAAAAACAGCAAATTTTAACCCCTGCACTGCGGAAAATGTGTGAGAAATGTCATGCGGAGGACGTTCCCCACACGTCTTCTGCTAAAGGGGCTCTCCTTTCTTATAATTGCCTCTCTCTGCGGGTCCCGCAGTGGTCTGATATCCTTTAAGTCAGACCTCGCTTTTATACCCCCTCCTGGCATATTGACATCATCGCAATGATGTCAGTTTCAGGCGCCTCCCCCGGAAGAGCGCCTGAAAGGTGGGGGGTTGTTTGGACCCCACCCCAATCCGGAGTAGATTAAAGTAAAAGAGAGGCAGAACAGGAAAAGACACTGTGACCTTTCCATCGTTGCTTCTCCTTAACTCCTGAGGTGCTGTTCCGCGATCTGGCGCCCGATCATGGACCTCTCCATGGTGGCTTGGATATCAGTCAAGCCTCTGGGGTCTCTCCCCACCCACTGATATCATCACATATTATGAATCTGCCGAGTTTGCCAAAAAAAGAATATATAATTTGTCTGGGTCGTATAATAAAACGTGACTTCAAATTGCGTTGAATGGCAAAATGGCAAAAAATTAGCTCAGCACACAGGGGTGAATTGGTCCTGCAGTGAAGGGGTTAAAAGGCATTTATTAAAAAAAAGCATGGAAATAATATTTAAGGTTCAATGAATAATAATAAAATGATCTGTTACAGATAAAAAAACACCATTTAAAAAGAATCTGAATCTAAAGTTCGCCAAAAAAATTAATTAATAAAGAGACTTTTTGCTGCGAATGAAAATAATAAACAGTTGAATAAAAATGTAATAAAAACAGGGATTTTTTTTTACATTGAAACCTATGGGATTCGCCTGTTTAAACCTGTCGATCTGAACCACCAAAAATCTGGGCGTTTCACCAGCTTTTCACTGCTGTTCGGCGTTCTCTGAATAGATTAACCATTACTTCTCTATGGGGACTTGCACTGCCACCAAATTGCACTGTATTTCGCTGGCAAGTCGCCAATATTTGCCACGAAATTGCACCCTTCGGTGGCCAATTCAGTTCTCTTTGAATAACCCCTTATGTGTCATTAAAGGAAGGGGTTGTGTTTTCTTTCTGTTCTAGTAAATAAATATTAAAAGTCGGAGAGCGAGATTTAGACCGCGTTGAAACAAGACGCTAATAACTACATCAGCAGCCTCTACAATTAGAGACCTTTTCTGTTTTATGAGTAAAGCGTGAAACAAACATCCTTGCAAGCAATTTTCCATAGAATAGATTTTAATGCCCTTAAGAAAGTGTGCCAAGAACAAGAAAGACAGTGATTGGGAAATCGTTTAGTACTTTGGAAAGTTAAAAGAACACTGGCTAAACAATGGATGTTTATGAAATAGATAAGCGTGCCATTTCTATCTGAGATGTTATATAAATCTCTCTACTATGCGTCACACATAAAAAAAAAATGTGAATCATTTCTAGCAGGTGCAACAGTTATGCTGAGCATTTCTTGTAAGCATGTAAATCTAGGGGTGGAATCCTTCGACTTCTCGGCTCCACCTTTTGTGTAATTTCTCACCTGCACACCTTCTATGTATAAAAGCTAACAATCTACTTGTACGTTTACACAGATACAAACAAAATAGTATTAAAAACCACCAGCATCGCACCTGGAGCTTCCACTACTGTAATATGCGAAGGGAAATTTGTTCTTTCGCATTTTGGAGGGCGGTTTTCTCCGAATTTCTCGCAACCCTAATCCTGGTGTTTTTTGGACTTGCCTCAGCTCTGAGATGGCCTTCTGCTCTTCCAACGGTCCTTCAGATCTCTTTGGCTTTTGGTTTGGTGATCGCTACTCTTGTACAGACTTTTGGTCATATTAGCGGAGCGCACATAAATCCGGCTGTCACTTTGGCATTTCTTGTGGGATCTCATATCTCAATTTTGAGAACTGTGTTTTATATTCTTGCCCAGCTCCTGGGGGCACTGGCTGGTGCTGGCATACTTTATGGCGTGGTACCAGCATCCATCCGAGGAAATCTTGCAATCAACACGGTAAGAGCTCATTTGTGGGGTTTGTGTATGCAAATTTATTGCATTAAAAAAATTATACATAGATATGTAACTGAACATATATTTATTTAGGACATACTTGAAAACGAGAGAAATCGCAATGTATCCTTCCTGGTAAAATATTCATTTATTTATTTATTTTATTAATAAAGGATTTTACCAGAAAGGATACATTATATATTATATATATTATATAAATACTTTATAAATAAATACATTTTTATTTTGTGATAGTGTCTATAAGGCTAGGGTCAGACTGAGGCAGTGCGAACGCGCGTGCAGCCGCACTTAATCACGGCCGCACTAGCAGCAAATGCCGGGCAATGACGGCCAATATACGAAGTACGGTCGCACAAAAGTCCGGCTGCGCAACGGAAGTGGAAAATGAACGCATTTTTTCGAGAACGTGAAACCGCAGGTACTGACGTACAGAGTGCGCTGCGGTTGCTAGCGGCGTGTGTGTGTGATTAGGAGACGTCAGACGCTGCTAATGTCCGGCCAACATAACGTCCAGACACAAAAAGAGTTTTATTGATGATCCGTACAAAATCACGGACGAAAATGCGCATAGTATGACCACTATCACGTATTCTGTGAAAAAATGCGTCCATTCGTTCGAACGCACTTTTTCACAGACAACATAAAAATGCGTTCGTCTGACCCTAGCCTAAGCTGTGATAATAACCAACCTTTTGTCACTGGGAATGGGACTATATCATTGTGTGCACTAATGGCTAAAGAAATTACTGTTAAAGGGGCTAAAACAAACAATATGATTCACTATTTTAAAAAAAATAGTGCAAATATTTTATTTAATGAATATATTTGTTACGAACATTTTATAGGATATAGGTAGAAAGATAGGGATTGCACATCTGAATAAATTATAATAATGCTCTATTTATCCATATATTTAGCAGATCATCAATTTTGGTGCATTATACAAATATATCAGAAAACTATCAGGGTTATTCAGAGAGAGGAGAAAAGCAGGAGAATGACTAGAGAATTGAAAATTCTAGGTCAAAATAGCCGAACCAGAAAAATTCTCCCACTTATCTCACTTTCCAAATCGACTATTTGGACTTGATTGTTCATTCTCCTGGCAATCCTCCTGGTTTTCACCTCTCTCTGAATAACCCTGTATTTATTTATTTATTAGTACAGGATTTTACCAGGTTGGCCACATGCAGTCGATTGTCATGATTTTACCATGAACCAAGTTAGAAACATTGAAAAAGTATAGATGTAGACCTAAAAGTTGGACAAGCAGGGCTGATTCACCCACCTGCCTCCTCCTCTGTGCACACCTGTGCTGGCATTACAATGGATACTGCTCCCTCTGTTGCCAAAGAGTATCAATATGCTTTGATTAATCTGTTGTCATTCATTTGAATTACAAATGTTTATAACGTCTCGTAATGAGATGCCGATGATGAATCCATCACTATTCTGTTGACATTGTTAATAGAATGTATATAATTGACTGGCACATGTACTTGTTGAACGTCACATGTGTTGCATACTGTTAGCAATGCATTCCCAGTGCATTGTAACTAAGCCTTGTATCATAACAAGAATATTATAGATCTCCAAAATATTCATTCCAATAATACTACTCTATTATAGAAATGCATGGTACATATAATATTAATGCTTCACAATGGAATATTAATATGTGTCATTTAGAATACCTGCATGGAATCCTTCTTCAAACAATGATGGGTCTTCATTCAACTCAAATATTTATTTCTATATAGCCACATATGTACTACACTGCTTGTGTGGAAAATGACACTTTCTTTTTTTGAGAAAGTATTTTACCAGGAAGGATACATTGAGATTTCTCTCATTTTCAAGTATGTCCTGGGTGGCGAGTATGTACCGTTAGGTGTCTTGCCCAAGGACACTTACTGGAGAGGTGCTCTTGCTGGGATTTGAACCTGTGTCTCCACAGTTATAGAGCAGTGATGTTACCTCTACTCCACCCAATCGGTACTTGGTAATTAATTCATAATTAGATAATGCATAATATCCACGATGAAAGGGTTAACTACGGCTTTGATTTAATTTGATCTAGAGCAGAAATCAGCACTTTTTGGGCCATTTTTCAGTTCTGGAGATTCAAATCTGGGCTTACCGGCATTTCGAGTCCCGATTAAGGGCTCTATTACATTCCTTGCGCAAAAAAGCTTGCACGGCGCAATTTTTTTTGCGCACAGCGTTAAACGTTAACATGCATAAATTAACGCTGGTATTACAATCCGAGCGCATTTTTTCATCCGTCTGAAAATATTGCGTCTAAAAAATTTGCGCGAAAGCGCGGGCGCATTAACATGGCGCGCAGAAATCGGTGGGCAGACTGTTTTTTCACGCGATTCAACCAACCAGAATTAAGAGCCACAATTGTCTCCCTATAAGTTTTTGCGCCTGTCAAAATCAATATATGCTGCAGTCATATATTGATCATATATATGCTGCAGCAATAATAAAAACACGCACAACTTCTCCATTTTATTGTTTGGGTATGCGTAGAATGTGTAACTATATCGTGCTGTATTTTTTTTTCGGGCTGGTGTATTTGGGTTCGGCCAGGACGTTCAGGTTTGCTGTTACCACCTGCTTTTAAAAGACGTCAAAATTAATCGCTCAAACTTTGTTCGTTAAAATTTGCGCATCGATTGTAATACCATACCGCATACCAGCGCACAAACGCATTTGCGCTCCCAATGTTAAGTATGGGATCCACGCACGAACTTGCGCTCGCGCAGGGTTCGCGCAGGGTCACTCGCCTTAGACGTTAACGCACATTTTCTGCGCGAACGTCGTAATACAACGTTTCAGTGTGAAGGGTTTTTCCCCTCGCGTTAATGCGTTTTTGCGCACTCGCAAAATTGTGCGCGAAGAGTGTAATAGTGCCCTAAAAATTCAGATCGAATCTCGAAGCAGTACTTTTCAATCGATAGATCAGCTTTAGCAAATCCAATTGGAGTTTATCGGTATGCCCCTTTCCAGAAAATTGTCAGTAGCTGAACGGTATCGATAAATGGATTTACAGGCAGAAAACTAAAGGAAGCAAGTCTGAGTTTTTTTTATAAAACATTGATTTTTTTTTCTAAAATAAATGTTTAAAAGAACAAATCTGTATGACGATAGCATAAAATAAGCTTTTTCAGGCGTTTTACCAGCCATCTTTTTTTCAGACCAGAGGCATTTTTCAAATATCGGCTGTGGCCAAATTTTTTTCTAATGAATCAGCCGATAGTTTGGGAAAAAATATTATTGTATCTCTTTAAAAAATAAAGTATAAAAAATATACCATCATGTAGATTATGTTTACTGGTAAAGTGTAGCATCTACGCCAGCATATTTCACGTGAATTATTTTGTAAAGCTTTGTATATTGATAGTGCTATACAAATATTGACTTATTTTTGCTTCTCTTTTACTCTGTAATTTAGCGTAACAGTTTTGCTTACCCTTGATGACTCACTTTGTTTAAACTATTCTATTTGTGAATTTTTCATACTGGTCATGGTCTCAGACCATAGATTTGTTTTTCTCCGTATCATTTTGTTGCTGGCTGTTTGTTGTTCAGAAAGCATATCCAATCTTTGGTTATATTGTTAAATTGTTTACAAACCATGTAACAATTCCCTCAATTTCCAACCAATAGTCTATTTTTAAACAAAGTCAGCTTTCTGCATGTTTGAACTTAAGAATTCAATTTTTATATATAGTACAGGCTTCAGGATCACGTACACCCAAACACAGACCTCAGGATCATGCATACCCTGCGTGTTCTGCTGAGCACTGGCTAGTAGCGTGGTCCCCGAAGCGGCCGCCGGCTTGTGAAGGCTTTGAAGTGCGAGATCTCGGCTGCTGGTCGCGTCACAGCCATTACAGGCCAGGAGTCGAGTGGAGGAACACACGACCAGCCGGAGGGGAATACTTTTAATGCAGTCTGCTAGCAGCACCTGGGATATCGGCAAGCCAGCCCAGCACTGGCTTCCGGGTATTGGGGCATTTGCACAAGTACCAAGTACTTGTACAAATGCCGGTATCGGCACCAATGCCAATACTAGTATTGGTGCATCCCTAGTATCAATACATGTATAAAGAATAAAGAAAAAATATTTAAAAAAAACATTTGAACAGTGTGTGTAATCAAGAGGGGAGGAGACAAAAAGCTAGGGATCTCTTTTATGACTTTATTTATATAAAAATGAAGATATTATTGCATATCCCTAACCAGCCATGTTTATTTTTTTACAGCTAAGTAATGGAACAACACCAGGAATAGGTGTAGCGGTGGAGCTGATCCTAACCTTTCAGCTGGTTATATGCATTTTTGCATCAACAGACAACCGTCGAAGTGATAATATTGGGTCTCCAGCATTGTCGATCGGTCTCTCTATCACTCTCGGGCATCTCATTGGAGTAAGTAGTCCAGATACGACACGCACACATCAGAGTATCAGCAGATGCGTCGCAATTTTGAGTGTTTATTATAAAAATATAATCCGTATATTCAGTGGCATAGCATGGGTTGTCAGCGCCCGGGCAAGGCAAGAATTGTGCGACCCCCCAACCTGTGGACACGGTAACACACCATGATTCCCTTCCACCAGTATTCCCTTCCACCAGTAGAGTATTGACCCCCTTATCACACAATCACATGTATTGTATATTAACCAAATACTGATATAATAAAAAAATGAAACACACATGCCCCCCCACAGTACACCACTGCTACCAGTCACCCTGTCACAGTATACCCTAGCATAGTTACACTCTCACACTATACCCAGTCACTCTCTCCCAGTACCCAAAGTCACCCTCTCCCTCCAAGTACTCCAGTCACTCTCAGTACCCCTACTTTCTCCCAATACCCCAGTCACTCTCTCCAGTACCCCCAGTCAATCTCTCCCTCCCAGTACCCCAGTCTCTCTCTCTCAGTAGCCCCAGTCACTCACTCTCTCCCAGTACCCCAGTCTCTCTCTCTCAGTAGCCCCAGTCACTCACTCTCCCCAGTACCCCCAGTCACTCCCTCCCAGTACCCCCAGTCACTCACTCTCTCCCAGTACCCCAGTCAATCTCTCCCTCCCAGTACCCCAAGTTACTCCCTCCCAGTACCCCCAGTCACTCCCTCCCAGTACCCATAGTCACTCACTCTCTCCCAGTACCCCGTCACTCTCTCTCACACTCTTTCTCTCTCCAAGTACCCCCCACTTTCTCCCAGTACCCCAGTCGCTCTATCTCTCCTAGTACCCTAGTCACTCCCTCCCAGTACCCCCCTTTCACTCACTCTCTCCCAGTACCCCAGTCACTCCATCCCAGTGCCCCCTTTCACTTACTCTCTCCCAGTACCCTAAGTCTCTCTCCACCAGTACCCACAGTCAGTCACTCTCTCTTTCTCTCTCCAAGCACCCCCACTTTCTCCCAGTACCCCCAGTCACACTCTCTCGTTCCAAGTATCCACAGTCACTCTCTCCCAGTATCCCCAGTCATTCTCTCCCCGAACCTCCAGTCACCATCTCCCTGTACCCCAGTACCCCCTAACTGTGTGTTGGTCATGCTGCTCTGGTGTCACACAATGTCGCCTATCTGCGGTGTAGTTACTGGTGGCCTGGGGGGAGCCGTCCAGGGGGCTTAGTGGATACCGGATTTTAAATGTGTTGCAGGGCAGGCGACTGCCTCCCTCCTTCCTGTTCCGCGGCTGCAGGGCTGCCAGCAGCAGGGAGGCTGGAACAGGGCTTCAAGGGGGCTGACAAGCATGGTAGAGGGTGTTCCATTGAATAATGCTGCGCTGCTTCATATGACTCATGTCAGCGTTAAGAAGGCGTCAGGACAGGACCAGAATTTTCTGTCCTGGTCCTCCCTTCTGGACGCTGAGTGTTAAGTCACCGCCAGCCCCGCAAAAGTGGTGGACAGACACCTTGCTGATCCCTGCTGGAAAATATTAGTGGTTCAAATTTCTTTTTAAATTTTGCGCCCCCTTATGAAAATTGCCCCCCACGCTACGCCACTGTGTATATTTAAAAAAAATTACAATCTCTCTTAATATGTGATTAAACACAAGCATAAAATACAGTACAGTGCCAAAATTATAAATACTCCTTGTATCCATATGACAGAAAAATGTGACCAATAATACTTATATTAAAATGTCCCATGGGGTCTTCTGACCCTGTCTTTCAAGGACAGTTCTGTTATGGTTGAGCACCCAAGAAACACAGAAATAAAGAAAATAATTGTGCAACCAAAAAAATGTGGGGATTTTAGAAGAACCTCACCTCCCAGGAGGAGCACTCACATTTTTAAAAGCCTTAAAGATTCCACGCTTTATATCTTGCAGGAGACCACTGGTCTCTCCCTTCTTTTCCTGATGTTTACCTACATTGGTACATGTATGGATACAAACAATGGAAATTCATAAGGCAAAACATCTGCTACAAATGGATAAGAATTAATGATGGTCTCAATTGGACCTTACTCAAGATTTCTAGAGCCTTCCATGGCTCTTGTGGCGCATGAGGTGTATTTACAGTCAGGTCCAGAAATATTGGGACATCGACACAATTCTAACATCTTTGGCTCTATACACCACCACCAGAGCCGTAGCTAGCTCCCCTTGCACCCGAGGGAAAAACAGAAAATTGTGCCCCCCACATAATTTTAAAAATCAGAGTCCCCGACCAGTGGCGCAGTGCTAAGCTCCTGGATGCTCCCCGCGACCAGAAGCAGTGGATCGAACCACCCTTTGCGTTGTGGGATGAGAGGCAAGTATGTGATTTTTGGGGGGGTTCCAGCTGGTGCTGACTGATTCTGCAGAAGCGGCATCAGTTAGCACCAGCGTCTAGCTGTGGGTAACTTTTGTAGCTATGGCGGGATGGTAATTAGCGTTAGGACTTTGTAATCCTAAAGCTATTTACTCTTTGCGCTCCTCTTGCTAAGTATAGGGAGCGCAAAGTACAGTAACCTCGCGCTGAAAAGCACAATCTCCTGGATTTTTTAACCTGTTACCGTTCGGATTGTAATATGAGGGTCCTGTGCTAGGATGTGATATGGGCAGCATGCAGTAACCTCATTTAACCTAGCACCAACGCTCACATGTGTGAGTGCTAGCATTAAGGAGGTGATGGGGCCCTACATATATAGTGCACACACAGTACATGTACAAATACAGTACACACAGAATACATGCACGTATAGCAAAAGAACATTTAGCATAATATACACCCTCCCCAGAATAATATACACAGCACTGAGCCCCCAGACTAGTTTCCCCAGTTCACATGGATATAATTGCCCCCAGTTCACATGGATATTATTGACCCCAGCTCATATGGTTATTATTGACCCCAGCTGATATGGGTATATATTGCCCCAGTTCACATGGATATGGCCCAGCTCATGGATATGCCCCCCCAGCTCTCATGGATATTGCCACAGCTCTCATGGATAATGCCCCAGGTCTCATGGATAATGCCCCAGGTCTCATGGATATGCCCCCCAGGTCTCATGGATAATGCCCCCCAGGTCTCATGGATAATGCCCCCCAGGTCTCATGGATAATGCCCCCCCAGGTCTCATGGATATTGCCCCAAGTCTCATGGATAATGCCCCAGTTCTCATGGATATGCCCCAGGTCTCATGGATAATGCCTCAGGTCTCATGGATATGCCCCAGGTCTCATGGATAATGCCCCAGCTCAAATGGATAATGCCCCAGGTCTCATGGATATGGCCCCAGATCTCATGGATAAGGCCCCAGGTCTCATGCATATACCCCCAGGTCTCATCATGGATATGCCCCCAGCTCTCATGGATATTGCCCCCAGGTCTCATGGATATGCCCCCAGGTCTCATGGATATTGCCCCCAGGTCTCATGGATATGCCCCAGCTCTCATGGATCATGCCCCCCCAGGTCTCATGGATAATACCCCCCTGGTCTCATGGATATGCCCCCAGGTCTCATGGATATTGCCCCAGGTCTCATGGATATTGTCCCCAGGTCTCATGGATAATGACTAGGGATGAGCTGAACACCCCCCAAGTTCGGTTCGGATCCGAACCCGAACTTTCCAAATGTTTGAATCCGAATCCGAACCTGAACTCGAACTCAATACAAGTCAATGGGGCTGAAAATTCGGTTTTTAGAGTGCCCTCCAAGAGGGCATATATGCTAGATATTTGCCATAAAAGGTGTATGGGGGTCCGGGTAGTGCCCTGGGGGACAGGAGACAAGGACAAAAAGTAAAAAAAAAGTTTTTAAAGGGACAGTGAGTTTTCCATGAAATAAGGGTTAAAATATTAAAAACGAAAAATTCCTTCAAATATCGTGCCTAGGAGGTCCCCATAACCTGCCCGTGAAGTGGCGGATTTGTAGGATGTATAGAAAAACTTAAAAACAAAAAAATTATGTTTCAAATGATGGTAAATGCTTTTCCTTTAATCTATCCATAAACAACTGCTTGGGGCGGCAGTCTGTATGAAAAGAGGAGACATTTTTGGACACGCAGAAAAAGTTTAGTGATTTTTTTGGCTAAATTATTGTGAAACTTATGCAGGCTTTGGATGAAAGTAACAATAGGTGCTTTAAGGCTGGGGTCAGACTAGCGCACTTTTAACGTGCGTTTAGGCGCACTTAAGGACGGCCGCACTAGCAGCAAGTGACACGCAATGACGGCCAATATATGAAGTACGGCCGCACGAAAGTCCGGCAGCGCAACGTAAGTGGAAAATGAACGCATTTTTTCGAGAACGCTGAACCGTTAGTACTGACGTACAGAGTACGCTGCGTCCGCATAGTGGCGTGTGTGCGTGATTAGGAGATGTGAGACGCTGCTCATGTCTGGCCAACATAACGTCCAGACGCAAAAAGTTTCCTGGTTTGGATCCATAAAAAATCACGCACAAAAATGCGCATCGTACGACCGTTTAAGCGCTTTCCGTGAAAAAAACCCTCAATGCGTTCGGACCCACTTTTTGACGTTCGCTGCGAAAAATGCGTTCGTTTAACCCTAGCCTAAAATTGGGCCTTTAGCGTCGGCAACAGTGCCGTCACACAGTCTCACCCCTCTGAGGATATGAATCTGATACAGGCGTCAGTGGCAGTGCAGCCAAATATTGTGCCTTTGGTGCCAGGCCAGCAAGTGCCATCATACAGTAACCCCTCCTCTGTGGTATTGTGGAAGAGTGCAGCGGTGGACCATGCGGTCAGGGCCGGTGCTAGACTATTTTGCGCCCTAGGCAAGACCAGATACTTGCACCCCCCCAAAAAAAAAACTACACAACATGAAACTGCTAAATTTCTTTTTAACTTAAGAATAAAGTTTGAAAAGCACCAATACTAAAGGTAAAATAAATATAAATAAACTGTATTAAACCATTTTAAATTAACTCTATTAAACAAATTAAAATTAACTGTATTGAACAAATATAAATTAACGAAAAAAAAAATAAGAGTTGTCACGTAAGTTTCAATTTCAGACACATCAAAATTTCACTTTGCGTGCCTTATCCTTTGCAAATTGTCATCATGCGTATATATATATATTGCTCAGGCCAGCTCACATCATGCGTATATATATTGCCCAGGCCAATCCCCTGGTGGAGATAGGGGGTTCATTTGAACCCCGATATCTCCAGGCATCTAGTGGGTCATGGAGGGTGTCAATCGAAAGGCCTGAGCATGGCCTTTCGAATGATACCTAACATGACCAGGTATAAAGTAAAAAAAAGAAAATAAAAACATGTATTTTTTTGTGTGTTATCTTTATTAATGCTGCAATATTGTTCACATTGCAATTATAATGTGAATGATGATGCACTAATGATTTTTTTCTATGGGGTGCGTTTGCTATAAATCACGTAATTCCCCCCACAAAATGTAACAAGTCCCCATTTCTAATTTTTGTACAAGCGCGCCCCATAGAAAACATAACCGCAAACGCTCATGTGATAAAATGTGAAGAAAAAAAAACAACACTTTACACACTGCAGATGATTAAAAATTTAATTTTTATTGCATTTTTTTCATAATATACAGCCAGGACAGGACGTATACATATAAAAATTATATATTATGAATCTGCGGAGTCTGCCGGAAAGAACGATATCTAACATGTCGGTCATTTAACAAAATGTGGCTTCAAAGTCGCGTTTAAACATGATGAGCGAAAGCGGTAAAAATGAGCTGAGCACACAGCGGAGAAATACAGCATATTAGAAGTTTTAGGAGGGAAATTAACACTTCTCAAATCTCAATTAGAAGTAGACACCACCCCACCCCCTCAGTATAGTCTACAATGTATCAAATTGATTAGACCAGACTAAAAACACCTGTTATGCCATTTGAAAAACACAGGTCATTTAGAGTTGAGAATCTTTGCACGTACACATTAGTTTTTAATTCAATATCTAATAAACCGTTGCTTATAATATTCTGCAGTAAAGAGTCTCTTTATTTCTAGATTTTTTAGTATTTTTTAAGCATTTTCTATACTTTTTCAAAATTTCCTTTTTTTTGCGAACTCGAACCGAACACACCCAAAAAGTTCAAAGTTCGCAAACTTTCGAAAGACCAAAGTTCGGTTTGAACTCCGAACTGATCGAATCGAACAGCTCATCCCTAATAATGACCCCAGGGCTCATGGATAATGCCCCCAGCTCTCATGGATAGTGCCCCCAGCTCTCATGGATAGTGCCCCCAGCTCTCATGGATAGTGCCCCCAGGTCTCATGGATAGTGCCCCCAGGTCTCATGGATAGTGCTCCCAGGTCTCTTGGATAATGCCCCCCAGGTCTCATGGATATTGCCCCCCAGGTCTCATGGATAGTTCCCCCCAGGTCTCATGGATAGTTCCCCCCAGGTCTCATGGATAGTTCCCCCCAGGTCTCATGCATAGTGCCCCCAGGTCTCATGGATAGTGCCCCCAGGTCTCATGGATAGTGCCCCCAGCTCACCTCTCATTGCTGCGTGCACAGCTGTGAAGGGGCGCAGCCGAGTCCTGCGGGAACGATTGCCAGCAGCCGCGTGCTTCCTGCTAGAACGGCTGCTGACAGGAAGTGCAGCTGCTCGCCTGGGATCGATGAAACAGCCTGCCGCGATCTCGCGAGATCGCGGCTGGTTGTTAGATCCCAGGTGGTGGATGACCGAAGAATTCTTTCCCTGGTGAAGAAAACACCCTTCACAACAGTTGGCCAGATCAAGAACACTCTCCAGAAGGTAGGTGTATGTGTGTCAAAATCAACAATCAAGAGAAGACTTCAACAGAGTGAATACAGAGGGTTCACCACAAGATGTAAACCATTGGTGAGCCTCAAAAACAGGAAGGCCAGATTAGAGTTTGCCAAACAACACCTAACAAAGCCTTCACAGTTCTGGAACAAGATCCTATGGACAGATGAGACCAAGATCAACTTGTACCAGAGTGATGGGAAGAGAAGAGTATGGAGAAGGAAAGGAACTGCTCATGATCCTAAGCATACCACCTCATCAGTGAAGCATGGTGGTGGTAGTGTCATGGCGTGGGCATGTATGGCTGCCAATGGAACTGGTTCTCTTGTATTTATTGATGATGTGACTGCTGACAAATCAGCAGGATGAATTCTGAAGTTTTTCGGGCAATATTATCTGCTCACATTTAGCCAAATGCTGCAGAGCTCATTGGACGGCGCTTCACAGTGCAGATGGACAATGACCCAAAGCATACTGCATAAGCAACCAAAGAGTTTTTGAAGGGACAGAAGCGGAATGTTATGCAATGGCCAAGTCAATCACCTGACCTGAATCCCATTGAACATGCATTTCACTTGCTGAAGACAAAACTGAAGGGAAAATGCCCCAAGAACAAGCAGGAACTGAAGACAGTTGCAGTAGAGGCCTGGGAGAGCATCACCAGGGATGAAACCCAGCGTCTGGTGATGTCTATGCATTCCAGACTTCAGGCTGTGATTGACTGCAAAGGATTTGCAACCAAGTATTAAGAAGGGAAAGTTTGATTTATGATTATTATTCTGTCCCATTACCTTTGGTCCCTTAACAAGTGGGAGGCACATCTGCAAACTGCTGTAAGTCCTACACCATTCACCTGAGATGGATGTATATACCCTCAAATTAAAGCTGACAGTCTGCAGTTAAAGATCATTGTGTTTGTTTCAACTCCATTGTGGTGGTGTATAGAGCCAAAGATGTTAGAATTGTGTCGATGTCCCAATATTTCTGGACCTGACTGAAGGTAGTGTTCAAACCACCTCCCGAAGTAAATCATGATGGTTGTCTTTCCCATCCTTTATCACAGGAGTCTTCAAGCAATGAGCATCCAGAAAAAAATCCAGGGGGAGACAGGATAAAATAAATTAAAAATGTATTATATGAACAAAAAACATATAATATGCACTAACATATGCCAGCATTAAGCTTGGCAAAGGCTGTTGCGACAGATGAAATGTTGCTAATCCTGAAATAAATTAGTTGCATTTGGTCTGGAGTGCCTGGTCCCCATCTCTTCATCTCTGGAACACGGTAGTCTCACCGGATGACCTGAGTCACTTGAGCACTTGTTCTCTAATTGTTCTGAAGACTTTCATTTGTGCATTTCCCCTTTTTCTATTTTGTTAGAAGCCTCAAGAAAAGTCGATTTGTTTTTCCTGATTATGGCTTGGCTTACAGTCAGGCACAACCAAGGGACAGCCAATGGTTTCACCATGTATACCATGAAGGTCCTTGGTTTTTAGCATTATAGTAATAGAATGCAAAGAATTGGAAACAACTCAATAAAGGATGAATGGCACAAACATTTATTTGATCCTGCTTATATTAATGAATTCAGTTCCACTGCACTGAATGAAGGGAAAAATACAAACGTACACATTTCCTACCCAGAAATTTCCACCAAAGAAGTAGATTGTGATGTTATTTCACAGAGTTCCTAGATAGAAATCAATGGACCCTCACCTTTACACTTATCCTAGAGGTTATCACCGTTCTGTTGTGATCCTGTATTCAATCTGCTAGTTTGAGAAAGTCAGACGTAGCCAAAACAGGTCACATGTTTGAACAATTATCTTTGTATTTTCTTTAACCACATTGACTTATTATTATTAATAACATTAAAATATTGAACAGCCAATGAAGCATCTAGACAGCTGTTTGTTAGCGTAGTCCTCTTCTATATATTGTAAATTTAATTTGCAATATATTTTATACAGTTCAGCCATCATATTATCTCGATGTACAAGCTTTACTCAGGTTCCATTAATACAGTGGTTCCCAAACCTGTCCTCAGGACCCACTAACAGGCCAGGTTTTAAGGATCACCTTGGGGAAATGCAGACTGAATCCTGCAATCACTGAGCAGCAAATTATATCACCTGTGCTGTGCTTCAGATATCTGCAAACCTGGCTTGACAGTGAGTCCTGAGGACAGGTTTGGGAAGCACTGCATTAAAGGAACACTCTATAAAAATGTTCTTCTTTGACAGAATTTGCCCAATTATTTTATATATATTTATTTGTGTTTACGTGAAAATCCTCACCTTTACCGAACTGCTCCTCCTCTTCGGCTCACAGCTTCTGAAATGCGGAACCCCCCAGGGCTTCTTACATAATTTGCATAGTGTGTGTACCTTTCATACGTACGCTATCAGGGTTATTCAGAGAAAGGTGACAATCAGGAGAATTGGCCGAAGAAGAGAAACAATCTAGACCAAATGCCGATTTGGAAAGTGAGATGAAAGGGAGAATTTTTCTGGTTTGGCTATTTTGACCTATAATTTTCACTTTCACGAGTCATTCTCCTGCTTTTCACCTTTTTCTGAATAGACCTGTATGTAAATTACAGAACTTGCATATTTTTGTATGAATTTTAACCACTTGGCTGCTATGGACGCGCTCAGCACGTCCAGCCAAGTGGTTCTCCTGTGCTACGGACGCGCTGAGCGCGTCCGAGCACAGGAGGCAGCAATCCGCCGGATTCCGGCGGATTGCTGCGCCCCCCGGTGGGGGCTGACATCTTGGATGTCAGCCCAGCACTCCGGGACCCCGGCGGGGACATTAGATGTCATCGCGGCCACGTGATGACATCTAATTCAGGCGCCCCCCCCCGCATGTGCGGAGGAGGCGCCTGAAAGGGAGGGGGGATGTCCTTCGGACCTCTCTCCCTCCCGATCGCCGGGGAGCAGAGAGTTAATACAGGCACCGCTTGGAAGGGCACAGCCTGCCCTTCCAAACGGTGGCTGTCATTAATCCTTGGGGAGCCGGATCACGAATCGGCGCTGAAAAGCACCGGTTCGTGATCCTTTCCCGGGGAACTCCCCCTGAGGACTGGCGTCATCGTGCATAGCACGATGACGCCAGTCCTGGAGTTAACCCCTAGCTGCCACAAACGGTGGAGATAGGGGGTTCCAATGAACCCCCTATCTCCGGATCCGTGGCAGCTAGGGGTTAAAGTTTGGTACTGTTGGATACCAAACACGACTGTGAAAAAAGTTTTTTAAAAAAAAAAATATATATATTTTAAAAATAAATTCTAAAAAAAAAAACAAACAAGTTTTTTTTTTTGCTTTGTTAATGCAGCAATATTGTTCCCATTTCAATTATAATGTGAACAATGATGCTGCATTAATGATTTTTGTATGCGGTGCGTTTGTTAAAAATCGCGTAATTTTCCCAAAAAAAAATGTAACGAGACCCCATTTCTAATTTTTTTAACAAGCGCACCCCATACAAAATATAACCGCAATTGCTCACATGTTAAAATGTGAACAAAAAACACTTTACACGTTGTAAATTATTGAAAATTCATATTTTATTGCATTTTTTGTTATAATATACAGACAGGACATGACGTATGCATATAATAATGACATTTTATGAATCTGCCGAGTCTGACGGAAAGAACGATATATAATATGTCTGGGTCATATACTAAAATAAGCCTTCAAAACACGTTTAAACATGATGAGCAAAACCGGTAAAAATGACCTCAGCACAGAGGCGTGAAACGCCTCAGCAGCGAAAGGGTTAAACCACTTAGAGTCCTTTTAATAAAAATGAGCCACGTTCGGTAGAGAAGGCAATTGTTTACATGTTAGATCCCCATGTACCCCATGCCTGTCTAGTGAGATATTAAATATTTAATATACGTATTAATATCTAATACACAGAATTGTAATATTAACCCCTTAGTGACCGGGCGGTTTTACACAAATCCGTCCGTTCGTGACCGCAGCTGTTTTTACGTTTCTGCGCTCTTAGTGTTTACGTCAAATTTTCCTCTTACTCGTTTATGTAACCCACACATATTTTACACTGTTTTTCTCGTCACTAAATGGACTTTATAAAGATACCATTTTTTTCATCATTTCATATAATTTACTATAAAAAATATTGTGAAATATGACACAAAAATTGAAAAAACACCACTTTTTCGAACTTTGACCCCCAAAATTTCTTATGTATCAACAACCGTCAAAAATTTTTTATTCCTTAGTAGTTTCTAAATTTAGTACTGAGTTTAGCAATACCCAATGTTTACATATTCCTCGCTTTTTTCCTTATTTTATGCAACAATAAGTGCAAGTAGCACTTTGCCATTTCCAAAGAGTTTATTTTCAAAACTAGTGATAGTGACATTGTAACACTGATATCTGTCACTAATTCCTGAATAACCCTCCACATATACATATTTTTTTAAAGTACACAAATCAAGGTATTAAACTTGGGGTATTTTGACTCTTTCCATGCAAACCATTTTACCACAAATCTATGCCAAAGTTTGAAAAAAAAAAAATTTTGGTGATTTTTTTTTTTTGAACGTAATTTAAGAATACATGTACTGTGAACTTTAAGGTTTACTGCCAAAAAGCACCCCAAAATATGTTCAGCAACATCTTCTGAGTAAATTGATACCACCCAAGTATAGGTATGTCGGGTCATTTGGGGGCTAAAAGGCCTTATTTGGGGGGTGCACATTTCAGTTTTCCAACTTGGAATTTTCACATTTCGTCATCATGCACCCATGTCCTATTTGGGACATTTTTGAAGCCGGCCAAAGTAATTTACCCCCATCAAACCATATATTTTTAGAAAGGGCACACCCTAGGGTGCTTCAAAGAGTTGTATTTTAACACTTTCCATGCACTAGCTCTTTGTCAATCTTTCAGGTAGTCACTTTTTGTGTTATTTTTTCACACACATTGTACTTTAGGCATGAATTGTCAAATCCAGTTATGGGTTACTGCCAAAAAACACCCCAAAATATGTTCAGCAACATCTTCTGAGTAAATTGATACCACCCATATATAGATTTGTTCTGTTGTTTTTTGGGTGCTACGCCAATCTTTGACATGTGCTTGTCAATTTTCTAATTTGACATACAGTATCTTCTTTGCTTATCTTCTTTTTAGGGGCCTTTTTACATACCCCAGTTTTATGAACGTGCATATATTTGGTAAGCTAACACCCCAAAGTATTGTAAATGGAGTGTTTTTATGCTATGGATGCATCCGTTTGCTCCAAACAAATTAGATACTGTTTGGTGGTCATTTTTCATTTTCACACCCACATCAGTTTTGGACTGTGATTTAGGAGACACTGTTGTTTTTTACTGCATGAAAACTCTCCAGGTTGTTTTCTGCAAGGTCTCCTGAGTACACCCATGCCCCCCATGCATAGGTTTGCCAGGATTTTGGGAAGGTTCAAATACAATTTTTATGACTTTGTCATTGGAGTTGAAATTGAGATTATTTCTTCAGCTAGGCCTAGCTTTGGTTTTGGGTCTACCGCATACCCCAGTTTGAATTATTGCCAGAAAATTGTTTATATTTGTTATGTTGACACCCCAAGGTATTGCATATGGAGTGCTTTGATGCCATGGATGCAACGGTTTTAGCCCAAAACATTTGAGAAGGTGTGTGGCGGTAATTTTTCAATTTTCAGATTTTTACGCCCACAGTAGTTTTGGACTGTGATTTAGCAGACACTGTTGTTTGTTACTGCATGAAAACTCTCCAGGTTGTTTTCTGCAAGATCTCCTGAGTACACCCATGCCCCCCATGCCTAGGTTTGCCAGGATTTTGGGAAGGTTCAAATACAATTTTTATGACTTTGTCATTAGAGTTGAAATTGAGATTATTTCTTCAGCTAGGCCTATCTTTGGTTTTGGGTCTACCGCATACCCCAGTTTGAATTATTGCCAGAAAATTGTTTATATTTGTTATGTTGACACCCCAAGGTATTGCATATGGAGTGCTTTGATGCCATGGATGCAACGGTTTTAGCCCAAAACATTTGGCAACAAGGTGTGTGGCGGTAATTTTTCAAATTTCAGATTTTTACGCCCACAGTAGTTTTGGACTGTGATTTAGGCTAGGGTCAGACGAGCGTAGTGTTCACGTCCGTGATCGCGCCTAAAAGTACGTCCGTGATAGCATGACATAAAGTCCAATGGAGCCCGACACACGAAGTACGTCCGCACTGAACTGCGGACGCACAACGGCCGCGGCCCACGGACGCAAGGCAGGCAAGAACGTAGAACCGCTAGAACGGCCGCACAAAGTGCGCTGCGTCCGCAACGTCTGCATAGCTTTGTGTGTGAGTGATGGAACGTGGTCAGACGGACTGCATTTATACGTCCTGCATTTTTCACGGACAAAATGGTTTTGCAATTGAATTTATTGTCCCTCCTACATCTGTCAAAAAATAAATGTCAGTGAAAAAACGGACTGTGTGACCACTACTGCGTCTTCCGTACTGACGATGTCCGTACTGCACGGACGTACAGTCCGTAGAAATCACGCTCGTCTGACCCTAGCCTTAGCAGACACTGTTGTTTGTTACTGCATGAAAACTCTCCAGGTTGTTTTCTGCAAGATCTCCTGAGTACACCCATGCCCCCCATGCATAGGTGTGCAAAGATTTTGGCAAAATACAGCACCAATTGTAGAACATAAAAATGTACGAATAAAATGTAAAAGTCTGGTGCCTGTCAAACTGGGGATGCTCTCTAGGGGAGCACAGGCTGTTGTCACTGAAGTGCATGAAACGCAAAATGTTTTCATACCTTCTACGTGACATTGATTGGAGGTAAATGGGGGTAGAGCAGATGGGGCTACTGCTCCAGCAGGAGCGAATTGAGGGCTTCTTTATGATGCCCTCAGCATAGTAAGTGCCCAGAATTTCAGAAATTCTGGCACATCTAGCGGGGTCCATTGCTGCCTTGCCAAGTAGGAGTCTGGCTTCGCAGCACAATGCTGATGGGCATACAGATTTGATTGGGCCACGATGTGGCCCAACAAATCATCCCCCATAAACACCTGCAAAAACTGTGTGGCGGTAAATCCTGCAACATCAATATTGATGCCAGGATTTGCCGTGAAAGGAGGGATATCTGGCCTCTGGCGATGAGGCACTACCCACTCCTCAGCTGGAGCTGTGCGTCTCCTGCTGGCAGGTGGTGACCCAGGATCTGCATCAGAAACATCACTAGATACATCAGCCAGCATAGATAATGTATCTAGCGACGCCTCTGAGCAGTTAGCGGGGTCGAAATGAGGGTCTGAGTCTGACGCAGATGCCTCAGATTCTGACGCCAGGATGGCATATGCCTCCTCGGCGCTGTACACCCTCTCAGACATTATATATAATAGATTATAAAATTTTATAATTATTATATATATATAAGCGGATTGTTGGTTCTTAGAAGAACCGTTGGGTTTCACAAGAAAATACAAATAAACACCTAAATCTCTCTAAATCCCTCTAAACCTGCCTCAATTCTTCTAAATCTCCCTAAAATCTCTCTAAATCTGCCTCAATTTTTCTAATCTCACTAAATCTCACTAAAATCTCTAACCTGTCAAATCTGATCTCTCTCTCTCGCTCACCAAAACACAAGTGAGGAGAGGGAGGGAGAATCACAGAGGTCAGAGCCAATATTTACAAAATATTGGCCTGACCTGACAAATTAGAAATTTTATTTTGATTTTTTCTAACTTCTGATTGGATGTTGCTAGCCTGCCTCTCTGATGAGGCAGGCTAGGAACATCCCACTCAGCCCCAAGATGACCCTGCCCTTAGAACCCTAACCCTACCCCTGACCCTGCCCTTAGAACCCTAACCCTAACCCTACCCCTAACCCTACCTAACCCTAACCCCTAACCCTACCCCTAACCCTACCCCTAACCCTACCCCTAACCCTAACCCTACCCCTAACCCTACCCCTAACCCTACCCCTAACCCTAACCCTACCCCTAACCCTAACCCTACCCCTAACCCTAACCCTACCCCTAACCCTACCCCTAACCCTACCCCTAACCCTACCCCTAACCCTAACCCTAACCCTACCCCTACCCCTAACCCTAACCCTACCCCTAACCCTACCCCTAACCCTACCCCTAACCCTACCCCTAACCCTACCCCTAACCCTACCCCTAACCCTAACCCTAACCCTACCCCTAACCCTACCCCTAACCCTAACCCTAACCCTACCCCTAACTGTCAGTTTATTTTATTTATTTTTCTTTTTTTACACTTTTTTTACACACTTTTTTTTACTTTTTTTTTACACTTTTTTTTTACTTTTTTTTCACTTTTTTTTTACTCTGCTGGGTGCCTTGATCCCTCGAGGCACCCAGCAGAGCACCTGATCACTGAAGTGATCGATTTTGTACTGAGTGCCACGATACCTCGTGGCACTCAGTACTTCCTGCCGCTACCGGAAGTGATCGCTCGGGGGGAGCGATCACGGACGGACCGGCGGCAGGTAAGTATATTACAAGGATGCCTCGATGTCGAGGCATCCTTGTAATATGCTCAGAGCAGCTGGAAGCGATCCGATCGCTTCCAGCGCTCTGTAGAAGTGCCGGGCACCTCTCCGGTGCAACCGGATGTAGATCGCTCCCGGGGAGCGATCACATGGTGCCCCGGCACTTCTAACGGCCATTGCACGGATGCCTGGACTCCCAGGCATCCTGCAATGGCGTTTGAGCTGCTGGAAGCGATCCGATCGCTTCCAGCAGCTCAAAAACGGCAGGACGTACCATGTACGTCAGCGGGTCTAAGAGAGACCCGCTGCAATGACGTACATGGTACGTCCTCGGTCCTTAAGGGGTTAATCTTTGTATTGTAGTCATTACTATTGCTTGCGTCAGGGTTAACATTTGTTTATGTACTGCTGAAGTGAATATATTTAATCTGATCAATGACGTGTTCTAACAAAGTTCTTTCTTTATTTAGATCTACTTCACTGGTTGTTCAATGAATCCTGCCCGATCATTCGCTCCAGCTGTTGTAGTGAAAAGCTTTCGCAATCACTGGGTATGAATATCTCAACACTTTATGTTAATTATCTTCTTTATTGTTTTTTTTTCTTAATGTATTGTGAAAAGAGGGAAAAAAAACACGTTCAGAAGACATACAGGGTTATTCAATCAGCACCTTTTTGTCCTCTTTCATTTCCCGCACTTCGAGGAATTTAATTCCTCGACCCTGTGGTGAATTCAGCATTCACCATAGGGTCCCCAAAATGCAGGGAAAAGCCGCCGCCGCAAAAAAAGCTTGTTCGAACGGAAAAATGCCGAATGAACCCGATGACCCGCCGCAAAACCCCCAAACGCATCCGAAAAGAGCCGATGATCCGCAGAACAGAGTGGAAAAAGCTGACAAGCCGACGAATGGGGTGGAAAAAAAAACACACGCAACGCAACTTTGAAAAGCTGTTTGCAAAAAAAACTACTGCATGAAAATGCCTAAAAATTACATAAAAGGTCCTATGAATAATAACAAAAATGTCTGTTACAGGAAAAAAAATGATATTTGAGAAACATAAATGGGATAAAAAATTGCCCAAAATCCTGAAAAATGCCTAAAAAATAAATAGACTTTTTGCTGCAAATTAAAAGAATACATGGTTTAATAAATATTTAATAAAAACAGGAATATTTTTTACATTGAAACCTATGGGATTCGCCTGATTAAAACTGCTGAATGAAACCACCGAACATCAGGGTGGTGTTCAGTGTTCTCTGAATAGATTAACCATTACTTCTCTATGGGGAGTTCACTGCTGCCAAACAGCACCATATTTCGCTGGCAATTCGCCAATATTTGGTGAACTGCCAGCTTTTTGAATAGCCGAATGACCATGAAATTGCACTGTATGGGGAAATTCATTGTTCGGTGCAATTTCTGAGCCATTTCAGCAATAATTTTATGCGAAATGACATTGAAAATTGTTACTAAATGGATTGAAAAGTACAGTTATGTTACAGACCACAATCTGAATTTTCTGGAAGTGATTTAAGCGCTGCCATGAGCATCTCCTCCATGGAGTCCATAGGATGCTAATTCAGACCCATGGACAGCAGCCCTCCGGGGCTCCAGAGCTATCTATGGTGCTGAAACTGTATTCATTGCCGAAGGCAGCCGGACTGAAAGAAAATAATTCAACTGCGTTCAGCAAAGAAAAAAGCCTTGTTGCCTTAAAAATAAATTAGGAAACCTAAAATTTAACCAAAAAATTCCAAAAAAGGCCTAAGAAAATCCTAAAAATAAATCAATAAAGAGACTTTTTGCTGCAAGTGAAAAGAGTAAATGTAAATGGTCGAATAAATATTTAATAAAAACAGGGATCTTTTTTTCTTTGAAACCTATAGGATTCGCCTGATTAAACCTGTTGAATGAACCACCGAAAACAAGGTTTAGAATTTATGGTTAGATTTTCTAACCCTGATTTTTGGTGGTTTGTTTGACAGGTTTAATCAGACGAATCCTATACTGTAGGTTTCAATGTAAAAAAATACCCATTTTTATTTGTTTCGAATCATTTTGTTCCTCTTTTTGTTTTGTATAATCTCATTCCGTTTGTTTTCATTTCCGATCTTTTTCTGATCATTTTTCGTTCCGATATTTAGTTTCGGTGTTTTCGTTATGCTAACGCAATTCATATTTTCGGACGGCCAATGTTTAGCATTTCGGAAACGAAAAAAATGGTGAGTCTCGTCTGAATTAGTATTTGAAACAAAACAAAATGCACATGTCTAGTTTCAAGATAATAAATTGTCGCTACAACTTCTCATCCCAATTCATATATCTGTGACAAGATTTAAAGAAGTATAAAAAATTTGTATAATATAAAATTCATATACATTTCAGACAAGCAATATACTGTATAAACACATTTTTTTTAATTTATGTATAAGGTTTAACCTCTTCACTACCCAGGGATTTCCCTGAAATACACTACCAGGATCCAGTGATAGTTTGGAAAATCATTTAAATTAATTATACAGTAAGAAATATATCTGAATATTACCAATGTATTCCTTACTGTTATAACCTTTTTGACAGGCAGATATCACCATCTGCTGGCCAAAAGTGCTACTGGAGTTCTGGGCTCCGTGCTGAATCAGTTGGGGATATGTCATTCAAACACATACCCAGCTGGTATTAAAATCTTTTAGCTTCTCGAGCATCATGACCAAAGTGCTAAACCTTTAGGGGCATGTTCTGGGGCCGACGGGAAAACAAATATCATTTGCATTGCTCAGGTGGAATACCATATTGGCTATATTCGATATGGGGGCACCAAAAGGTGCCTTGCGGATCTATCTTGGGGGCTTATTTGATGCTCTCTCATTCGGCGCACTTCAGCGAGCTCAATTCGCCGACCCTGCGGTGAATATAACATTCACAGCAGGGTCTCAGAAGTTCTATGAATGGATCCGCCAGATGCATCTGGTAAATTGTGAACGCAGCCGACGATCCACCGAACGTAATCAACGATCCATCGAACAGACCGTCGGACACCTCTAATCAGCTGCTGAAAAAAGCCGACCAGCGGTAAAAAAAAACCTCAGTTTTTAAAAGGCATTTAGAACAAAATAAATGTATGGAAATAATAGATAAGATCCTATGAATAATAATAAAAAGGTCTGTTACAGAATAAAAAAACACCATTTAATAAAAGTCGGAATAAAATAATTTGCCGAAAAAATTAATCAATAATAAAAATACTTTTTGCTGCACATGAAAAAGAATAAACAATGGAATAAAAAGTTGATAAAAATGGGATTTTTTTTTACATTGAAACCAATGGGATTCACCTGTTTAAACTTGTCGAATGAAAGCACAGAAAATTTGGGCATTTCGCCATCTTTTCGGTGCTCTTCAGCATTCTCTGAATAGATTAACCATTTCTTCTCCATGTGGAATTTCATTGCAGCTGAGGGTTACCAAATTGCACTGTATTTCTCTGTCAGTTTGCAAATATTTGCCGTGAAATTCACTCTTCGGTGCAATTCGGTGACAAATTCGGCACTCATTGAAAAACCCCGTTGGTAGTTAAGTGGTTAAATATAAATCTTATGTTTTATTAAAGTAAAGTGCTTGATAGTGAAGTGGTTAATAGTCACTGCATTCAATCCTTAATATACTATATAGGATGAAATAACCTGTATTGTTTGTGATTTCTTCTTGCAGGTCTTTTGGGTGGGACCCATCTTAGGTGCTTGCCTGGCTTCTTTGGTTTACAATTACATTCTGAATCCGTTTACCAGATCCCGGGCAGAGAAGTTAGCTGTATTTATTGGAACCTATGATGCAGAAGAAGAGGAATGGAATGAAAAGCAAGAACAGCACAAACGCAGATCGTTAGATTGTCCCGAGCGCATAAATAATAAACCATTTTCTATGTAGCAAAGAAAAGAAAACTGTTTCCAAATATTTGTCTACAACAGTGTATGAATTATCAGACACTTGCCTATTATTGAGAATAATACATAGGGTAATATCTCACTTGCCTAATATGGTAACTGTATTAATTCCCTGGAAAGGTCCTAGGAATTAAGTGTTATTCTTACCTTCAATGGGTATAATGAAGTTTTGAGGGTTTACTATCCCAAATAATCAAGTGAGGAATATACACGGGGTCGAGAAGGTTTCTGACTAAGCTATTTTAGCCTATTTTTATGCAAACTCAATTTTAAATGACCATAAATGATAGTTTAGCAGATTATCCCATACAGAAACATCATTTAAGTTGTGGATTGCTAATATTTCATAGCAATGCACTATGTTATATTAAATCTCTTCAAGTTACATACCTAAAAGAGCATGAAATTGAACCATTTCATCTATTAATTAGGTTTTATTCATAAAACAAAATTGCTATGCATTGGTCTTTCATCATTAACTTTTGGATACATTCCATTGTGAAATTACAGCAAGAAACGTTATAGTCAAAATATTTACAGTGTGGTTCCATTATTACCGAATTAAAGAACGACATTATGAAATAATGCTTTAGTGCTGCGTTGCGAGAGAAGAATAATTCTGTGTTCAATGTGGCTTGCCTTTAACTAAGCATGTGATTTGTTTCTTCTCGTGCTAAACCGATCATGGTTGATGGTTTTGCAACTGCCTCTGCCAAACTGCGGTTTGATAAGTGTTCAAAACAAAAGATTTTTTTTTTGTGGGAAAAAAAGGATTAGCTTAGAGGTTCGATGGGTATTGATGTTAAAGAAATAGAATATCAATTTATGATATTATTTGACCTCAAAATAAACATTTCATTAAACAGATAAATGGATTATTAAATATGAAAAAAATAATTTATTGTTGCCAACCATCTGCTATTTTAACTGAACTACCATTCACTCCAAGCAGGGCAGCTTTCTTCTGGCATTCCAGGTGATTTGGAACTACATTTCCCACATGGCTCTGTCGACCTCTTGAGTAGCTACTAGCTGAGTATCATGGTAGATTATGTAAATCCTTCGAAAACATCAGGAGGGCCAAGGATGAGCACAACTGCTCTATAGGATATCAAGATTCAGTAACATTTAAGAATTGTTTCCCTCCAGAGTTTAGCTGAACAAATGACATAGGTTTTTGTTCTTTAAGTTCTATGTCATTACATAAAAACACTAAACTGCTGTGCAGAAGGCATTTACATTAAGCATTGATCAAGACAGTCCCCATACATATGGCGTGTGTAAATATCTTCATAGCTGATAAAACGCCTTTAGATCCATTGAATTTTGACAGTTACTAAAATGTCTTACATTTTTAAACGTAATCCTAAATCAATAGATTGAATTCTTGAAGAATGTGTCCTTTCTTCCGTCCAGTCAACAATTCTTTTATATTTAATAAATGTATAATATACAGTTATGAATCAGATTCTTTTCAAACTGCTTTAGGAAGTTTGATGTTGAAGATATTTTCATGATTGGCCTACTAAGTGACAAATGGTCTTACGGAAATAATGTATTATATTGGGTTATGTATTTACAAGTCGGAAATTTATTATGTCTTATAAAAGAAAACAATGCTAATAGTCACAATAATATTAGCTTGAAATTAAATTATTTTTGTTAGTAATTTGATAGTTGAAAAAATAAAATAAGGAAATACAAAACATCAAAATGATAAATTATATCTTTAAATATTGAATGTTAAAAATAGCTGTAACTGTCAACTTAGAGTTGCCGGGGGGTCACCTGGAAATGACATCATTGCGCAGGTGTGATGATGTCATTTACGTCAGAGGCCGACCTATCTTCGGCGCCTGGCTTCCCTGAAGCCAGTACGCCGCGGGACCCCAGACAGAGAGGTGAGTATCTCTGCCGGGGCTCCCACAAGCGGATGACATGTGGGGCACGTGCTCCTCATATAGCGGGAGTCAATGAGGACGTGCCCCACATGTCATCAGCAGTGAAGGGGTTAAAGTCTCATAGTAACACAATTATACATTAGCAGATGTTGGGAAAAACTCTAATTTAAGTTGACCTGCCTAATTTTGTTGACCTGCCAATATGAGTAGAATTACTGATTTCTAGAGACAAAATGAAAATCAAGTTAACCCCTTCGCTGCTGAGCCATTTCACCGCTGTGTCTTGAGTTAATTTTTACCGCTTTTGCTCATCATGTTTAAACGCGTTTAGAAGCCACGTTTTATTACATGACCCAGACATATTATATATCGCTCTTTCCAGCAGACTCCGCAGATTCATAATATATAATTTTTATATGTATACGTCATGTCCTGCCTATATATTATAACAAAAATGAAATAAAATTTAATTTTCAATCATTTACAGTGTGTAAAGTGTTTTTTCTCACATTTTTTCACATGAGCATTTGTGGTTATATTTTCTATTGGGCGCGAAATGGGTACTCGTTACATTTTTTGGGGGAAATTATGTGATTTTTTCAAACGCACCCCATAGAAAAAAATCATTACTGCAGCATCATTGTTCACTTTATAATTGAAATGTGAACAATATTGCTGCATTCATAAAAACAACCCAAAAAAAACCTTTTTTTTAAAAAATTTAATTTTGTTTTACTTTAAACATAGTCATGTTTGGTATCATTCGAAAGGCCATGCAAATGACACCATGCATGACCACCTAGCTGCCACGGTTCCGGAGATATCAGGGTTCAAATGAACCTCGTATCTCCAGGCAGCTAGGGGTTCCCTGGCTATCTGACATCATCGTGCTATGCACGACACGTCAGGAGCTGAGGGGGAACCTGGAGGTGGAGCCGCCATCCAAGATGGCGGCCCCCACCGAAGCTAGATTACGATCGGCTGCCGAGCGGCGCCAATAGCAATCTGGCAAGTAAAGGGTTAAAAACCAGGCACCGCTTTAAGGAGCAGACACTGCCCTTCAAAGTGGTGCCTGTATTTTGGCTGAAAACCCTCCCGATCGGGAGGGAGAGGGATCCAAAAGGATCCCCCCTCCCTTTCAGGCGATCTGCCGGGGGGTCACCTGGAAATGACATCATTGCGCAGGAGTGATGATGTCATTTACGTCAGAGGCCGACCTATCTTCGGCGCCTGGCTTCCCTGAAGCCAGAACGCCGCGGGACCCCAGACAGAGAGGTGAGTATCTCCGCCGGGGCTCCCACACGATGTGGGGCACGTCCTCCGCATATAGCGGGAGTCAATGAGGACGTGCCCCACATGTCATCAGCAGTGAAGGGGTTAAAGTCTCATAGTAACACAATTATACATTAGCAGATGTTGGGAAAAACTCTAATCTATCATGTTTACAAAATCTTTTACTACCACAAAAAAGGAGAAAAGAAAATAGTTATCATACAAAAAAACTGAATATTGTATTTAACCCCTTCACTACCTATATATCGAGATTTCTCGGGCTTCAAAGGCACCACCTGATATCTCGATATGTTGATCTGTAGCACAAAAGAAAACTAATTTTGTTTGCTTTTGGGCTGCAGAAGGTGCCCCCAAAGTTTTAGCCATAATGCCCAAAGAGCTAAAAATGTAAAATCAGCTACTCAAGCCCGAAATATCGGGCTTTCAGCAGTTGTCAGCAGCCGATGCAGGAAAAAAAAACATAGACCTGCTGCTCAAGCCTCTGTAACTCAGTTTGGAAGTAAATGGAGCCATCTACTGGCCAAATAAGTTATTTACAGTAATAACTATTTATTAAAGTGTAATAAATAAAAAATGATTTTACAAAAAAAATCACTGGTTTCTGACAATGTTTTTTTGGAAAATCACTTGGTGGTGAAAGGGTTAAAAAGTGTGCCAAAGAAACCATTATAGGTTGGGATATTGACTTCCATTTTGTTCATATTATAAAGGATCTTTTACTCTGCTATTGTAACAATTACGTCTGAATAGCCCAATCCTGTATGTAGTTGTGTATCAAAATGTTTACAATGCCAAACCATTTAATGTGTATGGTTAAAAAAAATCTGTAAATTACTTTATGCATAATTGCACCTTGTTGTCTACATTGCAGGAAAGGTGTGCATATATGAATATACAATATAGGCACACACAATCTGTTGAGATAAGGTAGAACATTTATTATTAGCATTATTTCCTGTTTTAAGTTATCATAAACGATTTTGAAGGTTTCTGTGTTTCTATAATACAGAGAATAAACAGGCAATCCCTAATTCTTTCTGTAAATGTGCCTATCAACTTGTATGTTTTGCTTGCAGTTTATACATTAGGTACTCTGCTAATTTGCAACTCACCGGCTCTCTGTCTTTACCCTGGCTTCCTGTTTTCTTATCTTTAAATTCAAAATCCTAGCTCTTACATTCGAATTTCTTCATAGACGTGGATCTAAATCTCTTCCCATATTAGCATGTACTTTCAGCATGGTCACTTTGTTCCTCCATAATCTGAGATTATACAAACACCCTTTCTATTCACCCTTACAGCGTCAGAAAAAAATGTATTAGCATTTCCACCATACACTACAAATGCATACAGGTCTATTCACTAAAAGGTGAAAACCAGGAGAACTGGCAGGAGAAGAGATCAATCTAGATCAAATAGCCAATTTGGAATGTGAATAGACCTGATAGTAATAGTAATAGTAAAATGAGGCTGCGTTCCTCCGGAGCCATAGTGCTACATAAAAATATATATGCGTCACATGCGGTGTACCCCAAGGCTCAATACTCGGCCCCCTTCTATTCATGATATTCAGAAATGATCTGCCCAATGTCTGCAAAGCCTCAACTGTACACATGTACGCAGACAACACTGTAATCTATACCAGCAAACCAAATCTCCCACAGCTGGAGGCCGTGCTGCAAGAACAATTCACAGGGGTACTAAAGTGGATCGCAGATAACAAACTTTTTCTAAATACTGACAAAACTGTAACGATGCGCTTTGGAACAGCACCTAAACTACACAAATTGCAAAATCCCTATCTATGTGTCAGGACAAGATCAAATGACACGCTGACTACAGTCATCTTCTCTCAAATATCTAGGTATGTGGTTGGACCCAAATCTATCCTTTGGCCCTCACATCGAAAAACTCTCATCTAAAATTTACCCCAAACTAGGTGCCCTGTACAGAAACAAATCCTGCCTGAGCCCCGCGGTAAGAAAGCAGATTGTACAACAAATGCTTATGCTGGCTATTGAATACGGAGATGTAGTGTATGCAGCTGCCCCGCAAACACACCTCCAGAAACTTAATACATTGTATAACTCATTCTGTCGCTTTGTGCTACAATGTAAGTACATGACCCACCATTGTGACATGTTAAAAGAACTATACTGGCCATCACTGGACGCTAGACGCATCCTTCACCTTTCCAACCTGGTGTTTAAGAGCTTTTCTGGGAAGCTACCACCCTACCTGAATAGACTGCTTCCCCTAGCAGTTCCCTCATCCTATAACCTCCGATCCAGGACCAGCACCTTACTTGCAATACCACAATACAAAAAGATAGTGGCTCGATCCTCATTTTCCTACAGAGCACCACAAATATGGAATAACCTCCCAGACGCCATCAAATCTTCCCCCAGTCTAAAGACCCTTAAGAGTTCCCTATTAACATACCTCAATACGGATTGCACCTGTAAACATGTAACATAATGACTGCATTTCCTACATATTTATTTTTCTGTTAATCTGTATATTTGGTTTTGTGTTAATATCTTGCATTTTACTATTTTGTATTTCTGGAACCACTCAATGTTCTTGAACCCAGGACATACTTGAAAACGAGAGAAATCTCAATGTATCCTTCCTGGTAAAATCCTTTATAAATAAATAAATAATATAACGAAATGGAAGTGGTGTAGCGATCACAATGTTCCTGTTAAAGGGTGAGGGTCACAGTTTCCAATAGTATATTCGGGCTTTCTTCTTTATACAACCATAGATGAAGCAAAGAAATTTATCATAGTGCAACCCATATGAACATACTGGTATATGCATAAAAAGGTAGCACTCACATGATGTAGAACCCTCCTGGTTCAAGGTGAAAAACCTTTAGGTGTAGTTGACCGGCCACCCAGATGCCCATCCGATCTTGGATATAAAAGGCAAGGACCATAGCACAGACCGTAGTAATGTGGATAAGAATAGATATACAAAGTATACTTACAAAGTATAGGACCTAGCCTAGGTCCATAGGAAATGTGCTCAGAAGTTGTTTATCAGGTACAACATTCAAAAAACCTTATCCAACGAAAAGACTCCAGCAAAAAGACTCCAGCAGTAGTAGTAAAAACTTTAAAAAAACAAATAAAACATATAAAAAATGCCAGAACGCATTTCACCTGTACACAATATGTTAGTAGCTTCCTCAGCTGGCTGCTATTCCCGTGGGAACTCACGAAGGGTTGGGGGTGGAAACAGGAGGAGAGGAATGCAAGAGTGAGAGTGATGGACTGCAAGGTGAGAGTGATGGACTGGTTGCGTCAGTGAGTTGAGTGGTAGACTTCCCTAAACCGAAATGTCTTAAAGGAGCGTTTGAAGGAAGGGAAACTAGGGGAAAGTCTGACCGTACGAGGGAGAGCATTCCAGAGGATAGGGGCTGCGCGTGAGAAATCCTGCAGTCAATCATGAGAAGAGGTGATGCAGGGAGAAGCAAGGCGCAGGATGCGGGGAGAAGCTAGGCCCATTGGTCATGCTGTCCCTCTGCTTTGCTGGCTGGCCTCAGACAGATCACACACTAGGCCCCTTGGGTAGACTTTTCTAGACTGGCTTCAGTGGGCTGACTCCACGCCTTGTCGCCTTGATGCCAGTTTGTCGCCTTTACTGATAAGACCCACCACGGTTCGTATTATTGGCAAACAATAATAATATAATTAATACTATAATTTAAGCTGGTAATTGCGTCACATTTGTGGGTCGGCAAGGTAAACAACAATGGACTAAGCACAAAGCCTTGTGAGACCTCCGCGTTCTGCACAATTGTATTTGTGATGCTAAGTGGCATAGCCTAAGTGAAGTTATCAACTGGAGTTGGAAACTGGAGGGAATAACTTCAAGGTCTGCATGCTGATATTCACACTGCTACATTATGCTCTCTCTTTACCTTCTACTCTTTTACTCTGCTTTCTTCCTAAAATGGAACAAGTGTACCTGTACCATCAAAGCCTCCACCATCTACATCTCTCCCTCCCTTCTCTCTTCCCACAACATAGCCTCCCATGAGCTTCTTGGTTTCCTCAGAACCTGTTCTCCCTCTAATTCTCTGGTTTACAATCATCCCTGCTCACACAAATCCCATTCCCATCTTCTCTTTCTCACTCTCTTGCTGTTACTTTATGCAGGTGACATCTCTTTTAACCCTGACCCCACAAGTTCACTACCTCCCTCTCATTCTATCTCCCACACAAGTAACCATGGCCACTATTCTATTCTCATCCTGCTTGACCTATCAGCTGCTTTTTGACACTGTCAAAATCACCTCCTCCTTCTACAGACTCTCAGCTCTCTTGGTCTCTGTAACAGTGCACTCTCTTCAATTGACTCCTTCTCCATGTCATTTGCTGGTAACTCCTCCTGTTCAATGTCTTTATCAGTTGGTGTACCTCAAGTTTCTGTCCTAGGTCCTCTGTTCTTCTCTATCTACACCTCCCTGGGCAAAATCATTAACAACAGCTTTGGCTTTAATTACCACCTCTATGCTCATGATACTCAGATCTACCTCTATCCTCCTGTCCTTTCCAAAGTCAGCGACTGTTTATCTGGCATTTCCTCCTGGATGGCCTCTCACTACCTAAAGATTAACATGTGGAAGACTGAGCTCCTACTAATTCTTCCCTCCCTACTAATGTGTCCCCACCTCCTGATGTCTCCATCGTGGTTGATGGTATCATTATCTCCCCATCAAACCAGGTTCGCTGTCTCGGAGTTAAACTTGACTCTGCCCTTTCCTTCATCCCCAACGTCCAGTCTCTTTTCTCCTCCTGCTGCTACCAATTACGTAATATTTCCAGAATTCAGCCATTTCTTACCACTGATACCACAAAACAACTTAACCACGCCCTTGTAATATCCAAACTTGAATATTGTAATAATCTTCTAGCTGGCCTCCCTCTCTCCCACGTCGCCCCCTACAATCCATTCTGAATGCGTCTGCCAGACTCATCCACCTCAAACGCCGCTCAGCAGGGTAAATTTTTCAATCAAATACTGAGGAATGATCATGTTGAATGCTGAACTGACGTCATTGAACAGTATTCTTAAAAACATATCTTTTTATCCAGATGGGTAAGGGCCAGATGGAGAGTGGTGGTAATAGCATCAAGCATTGAATATTTGGGACAGTATGCAAACTGCAGAGGTCTAGTGAAGGAGGCAAAGGGGTCTCAATATGCTTCTTGACAAGCAGTAACTAATTGATGCAACTGCAATGCAACAACTGTCATTGAAACAACACACTGATGACTTCCTCAGCATGGAAATGATCGTAGTGGCCTTGAAGCACATTCGGAAATAGAATTGCTCAAAGAAATATTAAAGATGTTGGTGAGAACATCTTCCTACTGGTTGGTGCATTCTATGAGCACTCTGCCAGGAATATTGTCTGTTGTCTGGTGCAACAAGCTTCCGTGGGTCTACTCTACACAGTCTTCATCATATCAGCCATCATAAGACACAATATTTTATCACTGGGATAAGGGGTAGTCTTCACGCCACCATGTCATTTTGTGCCTCACATCAGGCATAAAAGTCATTCAGTCATACCTTTAGGATAATAAGCCCTCAACTCTTACACTATTAGCTAATTTGACCAAGGTCTATCAGACATGTTGTTTGTGTATGTTTTGTTATATTCTCTCATTTGTTTTGTCTTATTTATTGTACAGGTACAGTGCAGCATAATTTGTTGCAGCTATATAAATAATTATAATTGTAATTATCCCTAAGTGTTTCATATGGGTGCGATGCACCCGATATTGACGTGAGGTATCACTATGGACTTAGATGGCACTGTGGTGCAAATTATGAGTATTTCCAGGCCATCTTCCATATACTTTGAAAATATTGCTTCTCATTGTCAACTTACAAATATGTAAGTGCTGCATACTTCCAGGGTTATTCAGAGACAGGTGAAAACCAGGAGAACTGGGAGGAGAAGAGAACCATCTAGACCAAATAGCTGATTTGGAAAGTGAGATAAATGGGAGAGTTTTTCTGGTTTGGCTATTTTGACCTAGAATTTTCACTTCTCCAGTCATTCTCTCCTGAGTTTCACCTTTCTTTGAATAGACCTTTTTGTGTTTGAAATATAATTGTTACAGATGATCTCAGCAGTGTGGTAGAGGTAGAAATTATCCTTTTTCTTACATCTATGACAACATACAGTTATGTGTCTTACACTTCATAATAACACCAACAGGGTTATCCAAAGAGATCCGAATTGCTTGAGAAAGGTAACCGAACGCTGAAAATCAGGGTTCAGTTACCTTTCCTGACCATTCGGCTATCCAGAGAGCAGGCAATTCGCCAAATCCTAGCAAATTGCCTGCACATACGGTGCCTGTTCGGTGCCTGTTCGAGGGCAGTGAAAACCCCATGAAAAGCACTGCTTCGGCTATTCAGAGAACACAAACCAGCAGTGAAAGGTTCCCCTAATGCCCTGCCATTCGGTGGTTTCATGCGGCAAATTTATTCAGGAGAATCCCATAGGCTTCAATGTTAAAAATATTCCCGTTTCAATTCAATATGTAATAAAACGTTCATTATAAAATTCTGCAGTAAAGGGTCTCTTTAATTATATATTTTTTAGGATATTTTAAGCATTTTTCTTATTTTGCTTTTTTTAAAAGTCCGATTTTTTTTTTTTTTTAAGTTTTCTTATTTTTTCTGTAACAGCCCTCTTTATTATCATTCCCTGGATCTCATATGTAACTTTCAGACATTTTCGCTAAGTAGTTTCTTTGCAAACAGCGTTTCATTTTCAAACATTCATACAAACTGTTTTGCTAATTTATTGACTGCCTCGTCTGCGGTCTCGGCTGCTTCGCTGCGGGTGATCGGCTCCTGCTCGGGTTTTTCGACGGGTTAATCCAGATGTTTTTGGGGGTTTTCACCTTGCATTCGCTGGGTTTTGCGGTTCGTTTTCGTCGGGTCTGCGGTAGCTTTTCCCTGCAATTAGGGGACCCTGTGGTGCTTGCTGAATACACCGCAGGGTCACAGAAATGGGATCGGCAAAAGGAACCGAATTGAAGAGAACGAAAAGTCACCGAATGTGCGGTGACTTTTCGAATCTCTTTGAATTACTCTGCAAGAGCCCTCCCTCAACCGGTGCATTTTTAATTTGTGAGTTTGTAGCTCACTGTACACATTGGTAGAGTGCGGGTGCCACAGGATATGTCGGTACGTCATCAGTCGATAAACCACTTATAAACAGTTGACAGGACCTTTTACTACAAATATCTGTAAGCTGAAAAACAAGCACAGTTAAATTTCTATGATGTTTAATAAGTACTATAATAAGTAAATATACTTAATTTTTAATACCTGTATGCCAAAGAAACATGGTAATGAAAGGTTACAATTAAATATGTAATTGTATCAAAGGGCGTGTGAAGAAATATATTATTTCTATCGAATTTTCTTCATGTAGCACAATAATTATTTGTTGTAAGTCTCACACCCTGCCCTCCCATTATAGTTAATGAACATACATGTTGGGAACATCATTATCCTATACTGTACTTAATTTTATTGAATGCATTTTATTTTTCAAAAGCAAGATGTAAGAACATGGCGTCTCTGATAAATGTTTCTCAGAAGACACTTGTACAAAAACAATTTAAGAAACATTCAGAAAACTGCCGAAACCCACCACAAACACAGCCCAGCTTTAGTATTTTATGTAATGCATGTCTGAAAACTGTGAAAGAGACAAGAACTATCAGAAGCTCTCTTATGTCAAATGCATGTTCAGTTTGAGTGCGCTCATTCTAGGCAAGGACATATTTTAGGGACTGTTGGTACTGGTGAGAAAATTGAGGAACCCTTTTCTAAGTTTCAGGGTTACAGGGTGAATTTCCCCGCAGCATGGTGCAACTTCGCGGCCATTCGGCTACTCAAATACCTGACAATTCCCCAACTATTTTCAAATTGCCAGGGAAATACGGTGACCTTCGGCAGCAGTGAAATCCCCATAGAGAATTAATGGTTAATCTATTCAGAGAACACCGAAATGCACTGAAGTGACCTGTTTTTTGGTGGTTTAATTCGACAGGATTAACCAGATGAATCCGATGGGTGTCAATGTAAAAAAAGGTCCCCCGGTTTTATTAAATATTAATTCAACCATTAATTCTTTACATTTGTAGCAAAAAGTCTCTATATTTATTTATTTATTAGGATTTCTTTAGGTATTTTTCCAAGATTTTTTCAACAAAACGTTTTTTCCCAGATTTGTTTTCTTGTTTTTTTTTTCTGTAACAGACCTTTTAATTGTTATTTATAGGAACTTATATATTATTTCCAGACATTTTCATGCAGTAGTTTTTTGGAAAACGCCTTTTAAAAGTTGTATTTTTTTTTAAACCCCGTTCGGCAGCTTGTCTGCTTTATCCAGCGGCTGTTCGGTGATCTGTTTGGTGAGTTGTTGGCTTTTTTGGATCGTTTTTGCAGCATATTGTTGGATGCATTCAGTGGGTTTTTGGAAGTTTCTCGGATCATTTTAGTGTTTTCTTGGCGGTTTTCCCGATGTGTTCAGTGGCTTGTTCGCTGCACTTCAGAGAGTCTGCAGTGAATGCTGAATTCACCACAGGGTCGGCGAATAGAACTCACCGAAGGGCAGCGAACAGGAGAGATATTTCGGTGCTCTCTGAATAACCCTGTTAGTTTATTTCCAAGAAACGTCTCACCCACAAGATAGGCCTCAGTGCCTCTTTCCCTTTTCTCATCCTTCAACCTTCCCACTTTTAAACAGCCTTCTAATGCCTTTTCTTTTTATTTTAGAACTAGACATCCTCTACTGCTTATTTTGAGGAATTTATCGGTACACGCAACAATAACAAACTGAATTTACGTTTTACTTCATCTATTCTGAACTTTCTCGACATCTCAACTTGCAAAAACCATGATGGATCTTTAGACACATTATTATTTCGTACACCAACGGCATGCAATAATTTACTGTCTTGGACCATCATCCCTTACTTCTACGCAAGGGCATACCTATCAGTCAATATCTACGAGTGTATAGAGCCTGTATCTCCATCAATGAATTCAAAATCAAAGCTCAAGATTTGAGAAAATCTTTTAAAGCCAAGGGATATCCTAATAGGACCCTTAAAAATGCTTACAAACGCTCTATAATGATAGATAAAGATATTATGCTACAAGACACCACCATTATATCCTCTAAAGTAATAAGATTAATTGGAAATTATGATATTGGGTGGCATGCAGTACAACACATTTGCCAACATTATTGGCCACTTCTCACCTAAGACTCCCATCTTAATGCAGTCTTTCCAAAATATCTTCTATGACCGCAAGGCTATGTACTAACATTGGAGATAAAGTTATTCATAGTAATTTTCAACCTGCAACTATCTCCCAAAATATTTGGTTATCTCATTCACTGAAGGGAACATACAAATGTGGCAGATGCAACGCCTGCTCATTTGTACATAAGGATTCTAAACATTTTTGTAATTTTGACAACTCAAAATCCTTTCCAGTTGTGCGTTTTTTAACTGTAATTCTTCTGGCGTTGTATACCAAATCATTTGCTGCTGCGGGTTAAAATACATAGTAAATACTATTCGTCCCGTTAAAGTTTGTATATTATATATTTGAAATCGATAAAACATGAATTTGACACCCCACTAGCTAGACATTTTTGTTTCCATCATGCTGGCTCCATCAAAATATTTAGATTTCTTGTCATTGAACAAGTTATACATGGCCCTAGGAAGCATAATTTAGGCATGAGACGAGGGTTTTTTTTAGGCGGTACGAGCTGGTACGCCATACCGGCACCTCATCACTAGCCGCCTTTTGCTTTTTAATTTTTGACAGCTCCGGTATCGGACTCTCAGAGTCCGAATCCGGAGCTGTCTGGTCGGCGCAGGGGCAGATCCAGCGGCCGCCGCGTTCTTTTCTTCTATGAGCGGCCAACTACATGAATATCTGCCACTCGCCTGGGATCCATCCACCAGCCAGCTGCGATCTCGCAAGATCAAGGCTGGCTAGTGGATGGATCCCAGGCGAGCGGCAGATATTCATGCAGGCGGCAACTCTTAGAAGAAAAGAACGCGGCGGCCAGAGGGGCCTGGCAGAGGTGAGCTGGGGGCAATATATCCATGTGAGTTGGCCTGGGGCAGTATATCCATGTAAGCTGGCCTGGGGCAATTTATCCATGTGAGCTGGCCTGGGGCAATATATCCATGTGAGCTGGGGCAATATATTCATGTGAGCTGGCCTGGGGCAATATATCCATGTGAGCTGGGGGCAATATATCCAAGTGTGAGCTGGGGCAATATATCCATGTGAGCTGGGGGCAATATATCCATGTGTGAGCTGGGGGCAAAATATCCATGTGAGCTGGCCTGGGGCAATATATCCATGTGAGCTGGGGGCAATATATCCATGTGTGAGCTGGGGCAATATATCCATGTGAGCTGGGGGCAATAAATCCATGTGAGGTGGGTCAAATATATCCATGTGAGCTGGGGGAATATATCCATGTGAGCTGGGGCAATACATCCATTATTATTATTATTATTCTTTATTTATAAAGCGCCAGCATATTCCGCATCCATGTGAGCTGGGGCAATATATCCATGTGAGCTGGGGCAATATATCCATGTGAGCTGGCCTGGGGCAATATATCCAGTGCGAAAAAGGAGTATTTATTAGGACATGAAAAATCGTTATAATAATCAGTTTTTCCCTGGGTGTGAGAGTACCCCCACCTATTTTTCCAGAAAAAAAGCACTGCATGAGACTATGTCATTGTGAGTCCTTTTGGATATGTACTCTTAATACTCAAGAACCCCATGGTCTCATGAGGGATTTACATTTACTCCCTTTATTGGAAACATTACTTTATCACACATATATAGCTCAGTCTGTATATGCAGAGTTTTTGAGGCTTGTGTATATTTAATTGGAGACATCATTATAATGTTTATTTATTTATTTTTCATCATACACCACAATGCTTTTTTACATCTTGTTATAGGCATCTCTAGATGTTCTTGCTCTATCCGCATTAGCTGTACTCCTTGCAGCCCTATATGTTACTCCTTCCCTTTGACGTTGGTCTGGGAAACCAGAACTGGCTTTTTTTACTTAGTTTTTCCTTCCTGGTGCACACGTCATCGCAAGTCTGTGATGTCATTGCCAGGTGACCGGCGTTCACTTCAGCAAAACCGGAAGCTCGACAGCCAGCAGGCATCAAACACATAGAAACTCATTATGAAGTTCCCTGGAGTTCATGATTCTTCACTAATAAGAACAGATGATTGCTCTACCCTCGATCTCCCCTGATTCGTTGGATCCGCTTTGTTCACATATATTTAATAACTGTAGTCACTCACTTTGCAGCTCTTGATGAAGCCCTTCCCGGACAATAGACGTTGAGCCTTTGCCTCTTTGTTTTTGTTTTTAACTGCGATCATGTTAGGCGTTTTCCTTCCAGACTGTATAGCAAGGATGTAATCCATATCTGTGGCTATCTTTAACTGATTGTTTTTCCTTTTTGGGCTTCTATTGAGCTATTAGCTTGTTATCTTACCATCTTGGTTTTCATCCTGTATATTAGTTACCGGTCAAGTAGGCAGCACGAACTGCCGAGGTAAACAGGGAGCACGAGGATGTTATTTACACTTACGGCTACCTTTAAATTGAATGTATGTCTTCGTGTAATCGTTTTGTATTATTGACTTGCCGTTAAAATCATCCTAATTTACAAGCTTTAGTATAGTTTAGTAGGCAGCACATACTGCCGAGGTAGCAAGGAGCCTATAAATTTGATGGTTACTGCCCTCCTCTAATTGACACCATGACACCATGTTATTCCATCTTCTAGCTTTCGCTATTGTATAGTATGGTTTATATATACACCCATACAGTAGATGGTCATTTTTCACTTTTATCTATTAGTTGTCTGTCCCTTGTTTTTGTGAATATTTTGTCCATTAAAGATTAAATGATCACATCTTGCACTTTTGCAATCGTTTTTCACCACCAATTTTCCCCTGGGTTAAGCCCTAATTGTGTGAAGGGTCCTTTATTACTCCTCTTTTTCTCTCCTTTTTTTCTTCATAAATCTGTATGTGACTTTACACTGAAGCAACCCCATGCACACATTGCCCCTGCAGTCTGAAACTTGAAGTACTTTTACAGCTTGGGCAAAACGCCATTCCCTTAAGCAGCTAAACAGGTTTCATTTCTCGTGTCACTTTCTAAATAATTAATATGTTAGTGAAATAACACATAATTATTACTTTGCAGACATGACGAACCCTCCCATTACTATAGCATTGTTGATTTCCTGCAGATTATTTTGCGTAGTGCTTACATGAATGAAAAGTCCAAGTCAACCAATACCGGGCACTATTCCTTTCCTAACACTAAAATGGGAACACTAACGAGGAAAACCTGCACCTGCAGATTTCCCCATTGTGTCCCCATTTTAGTGTTAGATTCTGGGGCAGGCACTACTACAATACCTTGCCCAGGAACGAAGTGCTACCCTCGGTGATTTCACAGTAGTTCTTCCGCGCAACCGTGAGTATCATCTCCTAGAGTCCATAGTACTCCGTGGAGGGTTACACTTCGAGACTTTTTTCCCTCAGTCTCTCTCTCTGCTCCTGGCGGCAAGAAGAGGCAGATAGAGCCGCCGTTCTCGCTGGGGGATGGGAGGTGAAAATGTGATTTTTGGGGGGGTTTCAGCTGGTGCTGGCTGATTCTGCAGAAGTGGTATCAGTTAGCACCAACTCCTAGCTGTGGTTAACTTTTCAGTTAAATGTAGCTTGGCGTAACTAGCATTAGGACTTTTTAATTGTAGTGCTAATTAACACTTTGTGCTCTCCATGTTAAGCATAGGGAGCGCAAAGTACAGTAATCTCAAACTGAAAAGCCTAGGATCCGAATCGCTAATGGGCTTTTTAAGCCGTTATCGTACAGATTGTAATATGATCGCCCTGTGCTAGGGCAGCCAGAGCTAACGTTAATGCTCACACAGGTGAGCGCTAACGTTAGCTTTAGTAATGTAATATGGCCCTGGGTATTTTCCTATTTCTAAAGGTGTGCTGATTCTTGTATAATGCAGGCTATGCCTGTTATCTGATTGATTGGACAACTATTTCACAAAATGCACCTCCAGAGAATCAACATGCAGATATGTTGACTTATAGAAATGCTGAGAATGGTTAATAGGTCCATGAAATACTAGTGAAATTCACTTAACACCTTAGGATCCATGTTTTTTTAGCCTTGCTGCATGTTAAAGGCCAGAGAAATTTTGCCATTTTTAATATGTACATGCTCAACTTTTTGCCTTTCTTATTTGGTGCACCACCACATATTATAGATCATTTTGTACTTGTACAGCATTTTATTTATGCACTATATTTATGTCAATAATTTTTATATGAAAAAATAAAGAGTAAAAAAACAAAAGAATCTTCATAGTTTTGAATGTAATAATTTGTCTACATATACCGAAATGAAAAAAGTAACTGACTACAGAATAGCTCCCATATCTTTTAATCTCTATAATTTTTATTTACTTTATAATATCACTAGAGTTGAATTGCTTTTATAATGCTGAAATTTCACATATCTGATTCTTTTCTACAGCAATTGATCACCCAGGACAAGCGAAACCCACAATTTCCAAGCACTCTGCAACTCACAATGAGGATTTTGCAGTGCACGATGGTCTATGACAGTGATGGCAAACCTATGGCACGTGTGCCACACCTGGCATGCAGGGCCAACAGTGTCGGCACGCGAGCCATAGGCTTGCCTCACTGCTGCTCCGAGCAAATGTCTTCCTCCCAGCGCGCGCTGGCAAATGATGCTGCCCGGCCACTCGTTGAGGTTCACCAGCCGCGATCTCGCGAGATCGCAGACTTAACTCCAGGATCTTGCGAGAACGTGGCTAGTGGATCTCAACGAGTGGCTGGGGGCAATATATAATTGAGAGCTGGGGGCAATTTGTCAATGTGTGAGCTGGGCCAAATATATACATGTTTGAGCTGGGGGTAAATATATCAATGTGTTAGCTGGGGCAATATATCCATGTGTGAGCTGGGGAAAATATATCCATGTGTGAGCTGGGGGCAAATATATCCATGTGCGAGCTGGGGCAAATATATCCATGTGTTAGCTGGGGCAAATAAATCCATATGTGAGCTGGGGGGTAAATATATCCATGTGTGAGCTGGGGCAATATATCCATGTGTGAGCTGTGGGCAAATATATCCATGTGTGAGCAGGGGCAATATATCCATGTATGAGCTGGGGCAATATATCCTTGTGTGAGCTGGGGCAATATATTCATGTATGAGCTGGGGCAAATATATCCATGTGTGAGCTGGGGCAATATATCCATGTGTGAGCTGGGGCAAGATATCCATGTATGAGCTGGGGGCAATATATCCATGTGTGAGCTGGGGCAATATAGCCATGTATGAGCTGGGGCAATATATCCATGTGTGAGCTGGGGGCAAATATATCCATGTATGAGCTGGGGCAAATATATCCATGTGTGAGCTGGGGCAAGTATATCCATGTGTGAGCTGAGGGGGTAAATATATCCATGTGTGAGCTGGGGGCAATATATCCATGTGTGAGCTGGGGGCAATATATAAATGTGAGCTGGGGCAATATATCTATGTGTGAGCTGGGGGTAAATATATCCATGTGTGAGCTGGGACCAATTATATCCATGTGTGAGCTGGGGCAAATATATCCATGTGTGAGCTGGGGGCAAATATATCCATGTATGAGCTGGTGCAATATATATCCATGTGTGAGCTGGGGAAAATATATCCACATGTGAGCTGGGGGCAAATATATCCATGTGTGAGCTGGGGCAATGTATTCATCTTCTTATACTGTATTTTTCTTCTAAGACTTAAGCACATAAATAATTCCAACAGTCGTATGAAGTGTTTTTTCTAAAATAAATCAGTATTCAAGTCTAATTGCGGAGTTGGCACTTTTAGACACATAAGTTGGTTCAGCGATCCAGTTTGGGCACTCAGGCTCAAAAAAATTCGCCATCCCTGGTCTATGATATCACTGGACTTTAAAGCACTGTACTGAATGATAGCATAGACTATCATGCAGTCTTTAAGCAGTTAAACCTGAATGAGCCTTGCATTAATCCTAAAGAATGAGACAAATGGGAAAATAAATTATTGGATATTAGTTACATTGTGTAACATTGGCAGCAGGGACGTGCGGTGAGGTTAGTGGCTGGTGAGGCACTGGCATGTAACGGACATGTGCTCCTCTATGTGAAGAAGTCCCAGATCTGATCTGCAACCCCCCCATTTACTGCACACAATTAGGAATGTGCATTGTCTACATGTGTGTATGTCCATTGTGTGCAGTGTGTATGATGAGTAGTAGTGTTTGTGCATAGTGTGCAGTGTGCCGGGTGTATGATGTGCAGTATGTTTGTGCAGTGTGTGTATGCGCAGTGCCTCAGTGTGTGTGTGTGCAGTGTCAGTGTGTGTGTGTGTGCAGTGTCAGTGTGTGTGTGTGCGTGCAGTGTCTCTGTGTGTGCAGTGTCTCTGGGTGTGAGGATGTGAGTGTGTGTGTCAGTGGGTGTGTGTGTCAGAAGGTGCGTGTGTGTCAGAGGGTGTGTGTGTGTGTCAGAGGGTGTGTGTGTGTGTCAGAGGGTGTGTGCAGTGTCTCTGTGTGTGCAGTGTCTCAGTGTGTGTGTGCTGGGTCTCAGTGTGTGTGTGTCCTAGCCTATAGGAGGGACACGGAGCGTCTAAGCACACTGCAGGGCTTGGCTACAAATACAGTAAGAACAGCCCAGCAACAAGCATATAGCACATACGTGACCCTTACAGGAACATTGAGGTCACCATAGCCTGGTTGCTGCCCACCTAGGCTGGTAGCCCAGGTACACCTGCCCCGTACAGCCCCTGCCTCTGCCATGCCCCTGCACACTTCCTGAATGGGACCATGCACTTTGTATCAAGTTGGTCCCAACTGGAATAAAGTCCCAAAGTGCCGGGTAACAAAGTTCCCAGGGCCTGCAGGATGTTTCTTTAAGGGCACTTCAAGAGGAATAGAATGAGGGCAGCGACCACTTACCTCTGTGTGTCGGTGACAGGGTACCTCACCCAGAGCAGCAGTGAGAGCAGACAAGTAGCAGCCTACATTGCACATGCGCGGGGGCTTCTGGGAGTGGTAGTGTGGGTCAGCATTGCCCCCCCCACTGCGGCAACGCCCCCATGACTGACATGGACAGTCACATGACTGTCCTGTGTCAGTCATTCCATGGGGAGTTCTGCCTCCCATGGGGCGTTTTTAATAAAAAAAAGTGAATGACTTGAGCGCAATGGGGCTTTCCCATTGGCTCAAGTCATTAACTTGCTCTCAGTGCCTCTCCACTAAAGAGCGTTGATTTAGGAAGTAGGCAGCGCGCTGGAGGCACGCTGCAGACTTCAGTCTGATTCACACTGCCAGCTTGAGCACTGCAATTAGCCTAGCGTTCAGCTACGCATATTGCGTGGCTAGGCTGGCTCAGTGCTGCCCCTGCTGTCTGTGTGATGAATCACACAGACAGCAGCCGGCAAACTGAGAGAAAAAAAAAGAAAAGCGGAAGACAGAGAAGGACGGTGAGGGAGCGTGGAGCAGATGAGTATGAGTGCTTTTTTTTTAAATTTCACATTTTATTTTACAGGTTTAATATTATAGCCACCTGAGACCTGACCTCACTGACTTAAAGGAACACTCTAACAAAAAAATTACCCCCCGTTTTTTTTTCCTAACCTATCCCTATTCCCTTAATAAAACTTTCGTTTTTTTTTTTTCTTGTAACTGCAATACTTACCCTAAAATCCTCTTCTTTCCAGCGGCGTTTTTTTTTTTTATACTCACCTCCCTCCTCTTCCGCTCCCGTCCTTCTTCTTGCTGCGTCTTGGCTTCTGGTTTACGTGAGAAGCGCGCATGCGCGCCTCTCACATAAGCCAGCCAATCGGCAGGCTTCCTCCCGGCTCCCTCTGAGGATTAGTGTTGCGCGCAAGAGGATGCGCGCAACACTAACCCTCAGAGGGAGCCGTCAGCTTCTGCGGGGAGTTGGAGACGTCATCGCGCTGAAAGCGCGATGACGTCTCCTACTCGGCAAAAGTCGGCAGAAGCGGGAAATATGATTCCCGCTCTGCTGACTGACAGCTGGGAGGGCGGAGTAAACTTCTCCGCCTCTCTCAGCTGTTTTCAGCATTTTCAGCTGAACTGCCGAGCGGAGGGAGGGGGGACAAAGGGCAGGATACTCCGGGCATCATGACCACCTAAAATAGCTTAGGTGGTCATGTTGCCTAGAGTATCCCTTTAATGGAATGGCAGGTGAAGCCCTGCCTCACCTGCCGCCCCTGACTGCACGTCCCTGAATGGCCAGAATGTCAGAATCATAACCATATACCCAGAGATTCAAGAGTTAATCTACATGCTATGTTGCTAACTGAGAAAGATACATGCAAAGACATGAAGGCATCATAAATATATTAATTGATAAATGTTATGATGCTAAACATCAAATGCTTACAGGAGCAGCTAAAAGAACTAGAAGTCGAAACTAAAAAGATGGCGGAGGAAGAGCAACCCACACTGGATGGTGATCCCATGTCAACTATGAGTGAATAGATAGATGGACATATTGAGAATTTTCATCTAGAAGCCAAAAACTGTTAGTGGGGAAAATTTCAACAAGACATAGCAGATTATGTCAGAGGACATTTTTATACCTTGTAGTGAGAAAACATAAGGAGAACTGGGTGGTGAAATGAAGCATTTAAACAGATGCGCCGTCTCCAGCTACGCATAGATTCAGGCGTAACAACTAGTGTGATTTTTTTTATGTCTCAGAGGAGAAACAACAATGAAGATATGAAGTAGGGATGTGCGTTTTGGGTTTCGGAATTTCGGAATTTTCACGAAATTTCCCGATTCGTGTTTTCGGATTCGGACGATTTTCCGAATCGGATCGGACCCGAAAACCGACAGATCCGAAAAGTTTTCCGAGCCGAAACGAAATATTTTCGGAATTTTCGAATGGACTTGAAATGCGTCAAATCGAAATTTATTTTCGCTCTATTCATGATTTCGGTTCCATTCGTGATTTCGGTTCCATTTCGGTAATTCTGGACATCGTATATTTAACTTTTATCGGTTATATCGCTGATTCTGTAAATTTTGTATTTGTAAATGCGTATTTTTGATCAACTATTTTTCCGTTTTAAAACCTTTTGTTCTGGTTTTTATTTTTAAAGTCAGACCATTTGGGTCAGTTTAGCGTTTTTTAAATCGTTTTGTTCATTTTTTTTTTGTTCCTTGGCTTTCATAACATTTTAATATGATTAAATAAAGTTGTGAAATATATATTCATAAGAAAAAAAGATCTTTATTTAATAAAAAAAAACACGATAGAATCGCCAGAATTATCGTATTGACAGAATGAATTATCGGATCCGAAAAACAAACCAAAAATTTATTATAAAAAAATATATAAAGTATAAAAAAAGTAAACCATAGTAGTTTACGTCAAAACGAATAGAGTTAGACACTTTGAAACGAGGAGAACAGACGTTCTGAAAAAAACGAAAATTTCCGAAATCACGAAAAGTCGATACAAAAAACGAGCAAAGTGACCCGAAAACACGAAAAATGGTCGATATTCCGAAAAAAAATGTACACAAAAAACGAGCCAAACCGAACCGAATCGAAACAGAAATCGGTCGAAACGAGCGGAATCGAAAATTTTAAACATCCGAACAAATCGAACCGAATCAAACCGAAAAAAAAAAATCGCTGCACAAGTCTAATATGAAGTGGAAACAGGAAACATAAAACCACGGACAAACAGACAAAAACGCAAAGATCAGCAGAGGAGTTTTGGCAGAGCTCCAGCAAAGATCAGTAATGTCACAAGCTAGTTACTTTAATATTCAAAATCTCTTCATAATCTCTGAATGACATACTGTATATCTAAACACTCTATGAAAGGGATCTTTTGTCCCAATGAAAATATAAGACCACTGATTTTCCAAAAAAAACATTATCAGAAACGTGTGGTTTTCTGTAAAATAATTTTTAATAATTATACAGTAAGAAATATTTGGGCATATGCCCATTGTATTTCTTACTGTAAATAACCAATTTCGGTCAGTAGATGGCACCATCTACTCTCAAATTGAGTTACAGTTGCCATTACGGTTTCAGCTTGTGTTCCCTGTATCGGCTGCTGAATGTCCGATGTCAAGGCATTTAGCAGCCGATTCCTTTGTATTTCTATATTTTGTTGGTTGGAACCACATCTTAAGGTCACTTACACAGCAGGTAGGGAATTGTTTCATGTTTTCAATTATTTTTGGACTGACCAGTCTCTTCTCCAGCACATTTATCTTTACAACTGGATCTGGATGGAAATTACTTCAAAGTGGGCAATTCTTTCTATGATCAAAAATGGGGGACTTCAATGGGTATGAATGTGCTCCCCATCTACATTATCCTATTAATGTCTATCTGACAAAACCTGAATCCAATATTTAAAGAACAGATTTTGTAATGCTGTTGTTATTTAGACAACTTGTTGGCATTATAATGGGGTTACTCCAGCCGTTGAGTTTATAGAGTATATTAACTCCTGTGGCCTCGATATTTGGTTTCCAGTAAAATAAAGTAGATTGTACATTTCTTTTACATTTCAGTGAAGCCATGCACTCCATCTTCCAACTATCTTTTCCAGTGATTGATTCAGTCCCAGACTTAACCTGAGGAGGTAAAAGAAATAAATTGCTTATATAAATGGAGCTTTATTGGATTATAGAGCTAGATTGCCTTGAACTCAAAGGTAACAACAGAGAATGTGGCTTATCTCTATTTTCATAATTGCATTTCATTGTTATCTTTTTGTTTAGATTAATTGAAATTGATGTTGACTTTCTTTTTTCTCTCTCCCATAGGTGTACATACGATGATTCCCAATGCAGCTAGTTTACCTTGCTTCTCTGACTGTCCTTGTCTCCTGGGGTCGGAAATTAATTATAAGTACTTCTCAGCAATGAGTATTTTTTTGAAAGTATTATAGAAATGTTTACAAACATGGTTTATTTAAAAAAATATGTATTTAGTATTTTCTTTTGTAACTCCATATAAATAAAGATAATTACATTTAAGACAACTACATGAATAGATGGAAAAAATGTAAAGTTAAGAAAAAGAAATGTAACTATGCTGATTTCTCTGTAAAAAGGTTGATTTATATGGTACAGTATTCATTTAAATTAAATGGTCGGAGATACACTTAAAGGAATTCTATAAAAATTTACCTCCCTTTTTCCCCCTTTAAATAATTGTGTAGTCAGCATCCACCCAATTATTTTTTTTTATATTAGATTTAGTTTAGCTGTTATTACCCACATTTTCTCGCTCTGCACCAGGCTTCTCCTCCTCTTCTTTTTTTATGTGAGGGTTAAGCATCAAACTGCAACTGGTCATGGCCTATCTCCTGCTGATGAGGGTACAATGAACCTGAAACAGCTGTACAGAAGTGGCTGTGACCTGTTGCATAAACCTGATCTCTGCTAAAAAAAAAAAGCCATCAAGTATGGCGTGGCGTTGAAAACAGACCCAGGATGTAACAAAATGAGAAATTGCAAACGCCATTTGCATTTTTTACCCAGAGTTCTGTGCTGCATATGGAGAATGTAGCACATGAGATCTGTGAAGCAGTTCTTTGAATTGCTGTGATGTGTAAATGGCCTCTGCAATAATAAACTTTATTAAATATTAAGGTATCAACACGTACTACTATACTCGTGAATTGGCATCTGGACTAACACGGCCTAACTAATATATATGTATTATATATATATGAGGCTGGATGTAGGGAGGTACTTGATAAAGGCACCTGCGGGGCCGAAAAATTGGCTTTTTTAAATGTAACTGCGATAAAGTTTATTGTTTTACGCAAGTCCCTGAGTGCCTCCCTTCATCCAGCCTCATATTTATGCCTCTTTGGGAGATTGCACCTGGGCACACATTTTCGCTGTAAGAAGCCTTTGCTTACAGAACCTATTGTGTGGTGGAAGCAAGTCCCCGTCCTTTCCTGATATCATTATTTATATATAAATATATATATATATATATATAAATTCGATAAGCCATGTTAGTCCAGATGCCAAAATCACGAGTATAGCAATACGTATTGATGCCATTTTTATTGGACTAACATTACATTTAATAGATCAGCTTTCGAGAGTCTCCTCTCTTCCTCAGGTCTAGAAGCTAAATTGACCAAAATCATGAAATTGAACAATAAAGAGCCAAGCAGAAGTGTGTGTCTGTGTGTGTGTATGGGGGGGGGGGGTGTTCGTAAATACAATTACTGGAATCATATGGTCAAGGAAGGTGAACAGAGAAAAGATCATAGGCCCCAACACAGATAAGCATCTAAGCCTCACCACGAGCATTTGATAATAGGGACTGATAGGAAATAGTGAATGACCCAACTAGTAAAGTTAAGAAAGAAAAAAAGGTGGAAAAAAACAAACAAAAAAAACAAATACAAAGTACAGTGCTGAATGTTACATGACATTATGATAGTGGGTTAAAAAGCCAGAATCTACTTTAAGTCCTTCCTTTATGGTGTTAAAATATGTGATCATTTTAATTTTGAGGTTTTGAATGGACTGACCTGTTAGATTGAAGCGATGTCCCAACGGGTACAATATGTATTTTTCTGATGGTTCTTGTTGGAGTGTCTGTGCAGGTTCATCCTGAGATTCAGTTCAAGGCCAGTTTCTCCAATATAGCAGCCATTTTTTCAGGCCGTGCACTGGATCATGTACACCACATTGGGAGACATGCAGAGGTACGAACCCTTGAAGTTGTTTGTGGTGTTATTGTGCCGGGCAGTGCTGCTGACAGCAGTTTTGAGTTGGCACTCTATTATTAAGACTTTCTCTATTAAATATATTACTGAGAAAACATGTAATCACTGAAAACATAAGGCAAAGTAGCAGTGAGCTCATACATATTGTTGCCAGGTATAGCAGTTCTAAACAGATAAAGTTTAAATTGCGCTTGTTTTAGCGCATTCATTCAATGCCATTCACAATAATAAAAAACAATTACAACAATAACTGCAGTGCTAAAATAAAGGTCAATCTAGATTTGGATGGTGGTGATGGTTTGCTTGATTTTCGTATACATATTTTTATCCGCTCTCCACCAGAAACATTTCTTGTCTTGACACAAACAAGGGATTTCATTATTATTTGGTTCCATCATTATTCCATCCCATTTTCTGTGGCGACTGTGATATTCCAGAACTGCTGGGAGATGGAGTGTCCTACATGCAGGCAGTGGTATATTGGAGACACCTATTGATAATATATGAGATAGCATGTGTTTAAGTGAGTTATATGTTCTAGCTAGGAAAATAAATACAAAAACATTGTACTAAGATTAAATAAATTGCTCATGCATTTATGACTTCTGAGTTTTAGATAATTGTTTAGAGAATCCAAAATTGTCTTTAAACAAATCCCAAGAGTGTATATTTGTAACAGAACATTTTTTACAAAATCACGCAGAAGTATGAGTGAGTGAATTTCCCAGTCAAACACTTTAATGAGGCCTGAAGCACCTAAGGCGTAGGGCCCTTAAGTTGCCTCTGATGCCAGGACGCAGGGAGGATTTTTCTAGAAGGTTTGGCAGAGCGTGAGGAGATTGAGCGGGAGCAGTGTGGGAGGAGTCAACAGGAGGGTACTTAAGGCGCGTGTGAAAAGGCTCTGCGCGCCTTTTTCTCCCGAGGTAGAGCGGTGATAATCTGTGCTGCGTCAGAGAAGTGGTGGTTTTCGATTTTTGCCTTAGAATTGTTCTGGAAATGGCTGAAGGTGGTGAGCTGGAGACGCTGCTAGAGGAGGTGCGGGAGGCGGCTCGTCTCCGTGGTGTGGAGTGGGCCAGGAGAAGCTTGTCGGAGGTGTTGGCGGCGGATGGGGGATTCTCGGCCTGCCAGGATTTCGAGGCCTCCAGTGAGCTCGAAGTAAATTGGTGTTCAGGTGGTGGAGATGATGGGGCTCCGGAGGTTGATGTGAGGTAGCGTGTTGTTGATTTTGGTACTTTGGGTTCTGGGGCTCATCGCACTACTAATTTTACGTCCACAGTTCCAAGGTTTCGGGAGAGGAGTCCACAGCCGGTGGGTGGTTTCCAGGCTGCTGGAGTTGGTGGAGTTGGTGCAGGAGGTTTGGAGATGGTGGCACCGGAGGTTCCAGGAAGTTCGGGTGGACCTCGTGTGGTGACAGGTAACGGTATTGGTGGTGATGTTGGTTCTTTCATGTCTTTTTTACAGGGGGCCTTTCAGGCCTGGTCGGGTTCACCAAGGGGTGTGAATCAGGGTGTGATTTTGGCTCAAGCTTGGAAGGGGGCAGGTGGGCCAGTTGTGAGAACCGGTGGAGCTCTTGGTTGTGAAGTTATGGCTTCAAATGGGCCGGGTGGCATTGTGGGTGCACTCGGTGAGTCCGCAGGAGTGGTGAATGTGGCAAGGAGGAATGCTTACGTGTCATTTTCTGGGCCTTTGGGGTTTCATTTGAAGCAGGAGGTTAAAGAAGGCATTTGGAGGGGGGGAGTATGTGAAACTTTTTTCCCTGCTTCCGTTGGATGAGGTGGCTGGGGTAAAAGATGTTTCGTCTAAAGAAGGTTTAAAAGAAGAAGAGGAAAGGAAGAAGAGGTTTCAGAGGATTCCTAAGTCATTCGGGAATTGGCTTCGGGCTTTCTGTATTTTGGCTAGTGTGGTTGGGGAAAAGAGCCCGCAGCACTGTTCGGGCCTTTTTTGCTATGTGGACAGGATTTGGGAGGCTTATCGAACTTACGGTGGTTGGGCGTTGTGGAAATACGATGAGCAGTTTAGACAACGTTTGGCGTCTCACCCAGGCATGGGGTGGGATCATTTGGATATTACGCTGTGGTTGCGTTTGATGGGGGCACAAAAGGCGTTGCCCTTTCCAGGAGGAGCCGGTGGGGGAGGAGTCAGTTCCCCATCGGCTGGTGTTAAAAAGGGATCGTGCTGGCAGTTTAACGAGGGTCAGTGCAAGTTTGGTGCAGGGTGCAGATACAAGCATGAATGTTCAAATTGTGGAGGATTGCATTCATTGTCCAGATGTTTTAAGAGGACAAGACAAGGAGGTCTGCCTTTTGGAGGGTCTGGAGAGGGGAGCTTCCCCGGTGAATCTCGACGTGATGTTACCATGGCTAAGGCTTTACGGAAGACGTAGAGATGCAGAGTTTTTACGTGATGGGTTTGGTGTTGGTTTTCGGATTCTTTTTGTGGTAAGGCCTGGTGGTGGCAAGCTAAGAAATTTGAAGTCGGCTAGAGAGTATCCGGAGGTAGTTCGGGAGAAGGTGTTTAAGGAGATTGGGGCTGGTAGGATGGCAGGTCCTTTCTCGTCTCCTCCGGTGCGGGATTTGAGGATATCCTCCTTGGGGGTTGTGCCGAAGCGGAAGGCGGGTGAATTTCGTTTGATTCATCATTTATCCTTTCCACAGGGAGAATCGGTGAATGATGATATTGGTGAGGAGTTGGCTTCGGTGACATACGTATCATTTGATTCTGCGGTCAGTTTTGTTCGTGATGCAGGACCGGGTGCTTTGATGGCCAAGGTGGATATTGAGTCGGCTTTTCGGTTATTACCTATTCATCCTTCGTGTCATCATCTTCTGGGATTTTGGTTTGAAGGAGAATTTTATGTGGATTTATGTTTGCCTATGGGGACAACATTTCCCGTTCCTTTTTTGAATGTTTCAGTACATTTTTGGAATGGGTGGGACGTGAAGTGGCAGGGTCGAACAATCTGACTCATCTGGATGATTTCTTGTGTGTGGGGAAGGAAGGGACAGGAGAATGTCTGCACATTCTTCGGTCTTTTCAGTGGGTGGCACATCGTTTTGGTGTTCCTTTGGCGTCTGACAAAACGGAAGGTCCCGCATCAGTTATCACTTTCTTGGGAATTGAGATTGATTCAAGTAAGGGTGAGTGTCGTTTACCTATGACGAAAGTGGTGGAAGCTTTGAGGCAGGTTGAAGGGGCATTGTCGGTTAAGAAACTGCAATTGAGAGAGCTCCAGTCGCTGATTGGTCGCTTGAATTTTGTGTGCAAGGTCATTCCGGTGGGAAGAGTCTTTTTACGTGGATTGGCTTTAGCGACGCGGGGTGTTCGGGAAGGTCATCACTTTGTTAGGATTTCCAGTACCATGAAAGTAGATTTGGAAGTGTGGAAATCCTTTTTGGTGGGGTTCAATGGGGTGGCTTCATTCCCTTCAAAAGAGATTTTGGCTAAGGAGTTGGAATTTTTTACGGATGCCTCGGGAGGTGTTGGTTTTGGGGTATATTTTGGGGGACGTTGGTGTGCGTCTCGTTGGCCAGATAGTTGGTTGGCATCTTCCTTGGTGCGGAATTTGGCCTTTTTGGAGTTGTTTCCATTAGTAGTGGCCTTGGAGCTGTGGGGAGGTTCTCTGGAGGGAAGAAAGATTCTGTTTCGTTCTGACAACATGGCGGGGGTGTCGGCGGTTAATTCGTTGTCGGCTTCATCCTTGCCAGTCATCAGATTGCTGAAGAGATTTGCGTTGATGTGTCTTAAGTTTAATGTTTTATGCAGGGCAAGGCATGTCCTGGGTCACCTTAACTCGGTGGCGGATGCTTTGTCTCGTTTTCAGTGGGGCAGGTTTCGTTCCCTGGCTCCGATGGCAGAGGAGGTGGGCACCCCTTGTCCAGAGGGCCTTTGGCAGCTAGGCTCGGAATTTTTGGAAGATGGGTGAGAGGTTCTATGTCGGAGTCATCTTGGAAGGCCTACTCGCGAGTATGGAGGGAGTGGGACGCTTTGGAAGAGCGGTTCAGGTATGTGACAGTGAGTGGTTTGGATGAGGATAGTCTGCTTAGGGCATACCTCATTCAGTTATTTGAGTCTGGGGCATCTCCTGGAGTGGTTCGGCAGTCTTTAGCCGCCTTGGCTTTCCTTTTTCAAGTATCGGGGAAGAGAGACTTCACCAAGGATTTTGTTATCAGATGTGCAGTCCGGGGTTATGTGAAGGGGAAATGCAGGGAGGACGCTAGGCGTCCAGTTTCGAGACAATTATTGGAGGGGCTATGGGTTTTTGCTGGGAGTTTTTGTTCTTCACCTTATGAGGTTCGGCTTCTGAGGGCGGCTTTTTGTTTGTTTTTTTTGGGGCTTTTTGAGTGGGTGAGCTGCTTTGTAATTCTAAGAGAGGAGGTGGTGGTTTAGGAGCTGATGCGGTTTGGTTGGGAGTTAATGATCTGGTTATTTGGGTTGCTAACTCCAAGGCGGCTCAGTTGGGCATGGGGCATAGAGTTGGTTTATTCAGTGTGGATAACTGCGTGGTTTGTCCAGTGGAGAACGTTAAGAAATTTTTGGAAGTAAGGGTGGAGTCTAGTGTGGCCTTTTTATGTCATGCGGACGGGTCGGCTTTATCTAGATTTCAGTTTATTTCTATTTTTAATAAGGGTTTGGTGAGTTTAGGGAGAGATCCGAAGGAATTTGGTTCTCATTCTTTTCGTATTGGGGCTGCAACGGCAGCTTCAAGGTTGGATTTGTCGGCAACGGAAATTCAGGAATTGGGAAGATGGAACTCAAGGGCTTTTAAGTCTTACGTTCGTCCTGGTTTGTTGTCATGAATTTTGTAATCATCTGTTAAAGCTGGGAGGCTATGTGGAGAACAGTTTGATGTATCTTATGTGATGTTATATTTTCAACTTTTTAAAAAAAGAAAAACACAAAGAGAAAATTTAGAAATATGAAATATATATGAAATATGAATTATACCTTTGATACGGAATATATATATTTATTCTATTTTATCTTTGTAAATTTGTTGTTTGGGGTTGAGTGTGGGGGTTTGGAGTATTTGGTGGCAAGGAGTTGGTGTTTGTTTCTGATATGTTTTTCTTTACAGGTATGATCACGATTATTGGAGGGATGTGTGGTGGTTTGGTGGGAAATTTTTCTTTTAAACTATTTTGTGTGGGGAGTTTTTTCTTTTTAAGTATTTTGTGTGGTGAAATATTTTCATTTTTTAATATATTTTGTGTGGTGGAGATGTTGGTAATGTGTTTTTGTTTTTGCAGATCCTCCGAGAGTGGTGTGGATTATTGGAGACTCGCTGATTTTTTGGGCGAGAAGAAGGGCGTTGGTGAGATCCTCTGGAGTTCAGATGGGTCTGCTTGGGTCGGCAGCACGGGTACGGTGGATCGGAATCCGTGGACTCCTATGGGAGGAGTTTAAGACGATGATTTTGGGTGCCCTGAGGCACGGTGAAGTTCCCCATGTGCTGGTGGTTCACATGGGAGGGAACGATTTGGGTGTGGTCCCTCTTTGTATGCTGCTGGAGCAGATGCATGAAGATCTGCGGCAGTTGAGGGTGTGGTCACCATGGACAGTGGTGGTGTGGTCCGAGGTGATGCCAACGATGGTGTGGGAGCAGGCGGAGAATGAGGAGGCAGTGCGGCTGGGCCGTATCAAGCTGAATCGAAGCATGGGAAGGTTCGTGAGGAGGATGGAGGGTGTGGTGGTGCGACATCATCCCTTTGAAGAGGAGGAGGCGGAGTGTTATTTTATGGCAGATGGTGTTCACCTGACAGATGTGAGCAAGGATCTGTTCATCCTGGGACTCAAGGAAGGGATCAAACAAGCCCTGTTTTTTCTTGGTGGGGGAGCTCTCCCATAAAGGGGTTATGTGAGGAGCTCGTGGCGGGGGCTTGTAGGCAGTGCTGGATAGGGGTTCCTTTTTAGCTAGGATTACTTTGTTAGATGGTTGGGAGTTGGGTAGATTTTTGGTGGTTGGTTGGTTTGGAGGTGTGTGGGGGTTGTGGGGAGTCCTCTTTCAGCACTGGATTATTGTTTTAATTTGTTATTAGAATTGTTATGTTATTTTGGTGGGGTTTTAGTGTGGAGTTTTTAGCTGTGGCCTATATATAATAAATATATATATTATTCCACAGTTATGTGTTTGCGTATTTTTTGTGTGTTTCTTGTCTCCCGTAGTCTGACCCGGTCATCAGTAGGCGACTTAAGGGTTATTCACAGAGAGTTGAACTTCCCCCGAAAATGCACCGAACAGTGAATTTCCCCGTACGGTGCATTTTCGTGGCCATTCGGCTATTCAGAAAGCAGGCAATTCGCCACATTTAACGCAATAACTAATCTATTCACTGAACAGCAGAGAAATGTCAGTGAAATGACCTGATGTTCGGTGGTTTCATTCGGCAGGTTTAATCAGGAGAATCCCATAGGTTTCAATGTAAAAAATACTCCCTTTTTAATTAAATATCTGTTAAACCGTTTATTCTTTTAATCTGCAGCAAAAAGACTCGTTATTTTTTTTAGGATGTTTTAGGCATTTTTCTTCTTTTTTTTTTAATAGCAGTTCTTTTTTCTGTAACAGAACTTTTTATTATTATTCATAGAACCTTATATGTTAATTCCAGACATTTTCACCCAGTAGTTTTTTTTGCAAACAGCACTTAAAATTTGATCCTTTCAATCATAGTTACATAGTTATATAGGCTGAAAAAAGACATGCGTCCATCGGGTTCAGCCTCTCCCACATTATCTACTGCTGTTGATCCAAAATTAGGCAAAAAACCCAGTCTGAAATGCTCGCCAATATACAACATACCGGGAAAAAATTCCTTCTTGACCCCAGAATGGCGTCAGATTTCTCCTTGGATCAAGAAGCTTTTACCCACATATTAAATATTATAACCCTTAACCCTTTCGCTGCTGAGGCTTTTCCCGCCCCTATGCTGAGGTCATTTTTACCTGTTTTGCGCATCATGTTTAAACGTGTTTTGAAGGCTTATTTTAGTATATGACCCAGACATATTATATATCGTTCTTTCCGTCAGACTCAGTAGATTCATAATATGTCATTATTATATGTATACGTTATGTCATGTCTGTATATTATAACAAAAAATGCAATAAAATATGTATTTTCAATAATTTACAATGTGTAAAGTGTTTTTTTCCACATTTTAACATGCGAGCAATTGCGGTTATATTTTGTATGGGGTGCGCTTGTTAAAAAAATTAGAGATGGGGTCTCGTTACATTTTTTTTTGGGGAAAATGACACTATTTTTAACAAACGCACCGCATACAAAAATCGTTAGTGCAGCATCATTGTTCACATTATAATTGAAATGGTAACAATATTGCTGCATTAACAAACCAAACAAAATAAAAAAAAAGTGTTTATTTTTTTCTTTTTAATTTTTTTTAAAAAAATTTTTAATTTTTATTTTTCATTTTTTTTTTTTTTTTACAAAATTTTTCACTTTCATGTTTGGTATCGTTGGAACGGCCATGCTCTGGCCGATCCAACGATACCAAAATTTAACCCCTAGCTGCCACGGATCGGGAGATAGGGAGTTCATTGGAACTCCCTATCTCCACAGTTGGTGGCAGTTAGGGGTTAAGTCTAGGACTGGCGTCATCGTGCTACGCACGATGACGCCAGTCCTCTGGGGGAGTTCCCGGAGGCTTGGCCGACATCCAAGATGTCGGCCAGCTCCGGGAAAGGATTGCGAACCGGCGCTTTTCAGCGCCGATTCGCGATCCAGCTCCCCAGGGGTTAATGCCAGGCATCATTTGGAAGGGCAGGCTGTGCCCTTCCAAATGATGCCTGGGTTAACCCCCTGTGCGCCGCCGATCGGGAGGGAGAGAGGTCCGAAGGACCTCCCCCCCCTCCCTTTCAGGCGCCTCCTCCGCACATGCGGGGGGGGCGCCTGAATTAGGTGTCATCGCGCCCCCGCGATGACACCTAATTCTGGCGGCTGCTGGTCCGGATGCCGGGCTGACATCCAGGATGTCAGCCCGCACCGGAGGGGCCAGCGATCGGCCGGAACCCGGCCGAACGCTGACCCCGATGGGAGGACGCGCTCAGCGCGTCCTCCGCATACCAGCGGGACTGCTGAGGACGCACTGAGCGCGTCCTCAGCAGTGAAGTGGTTAATATTCTGTGTCTGCAGGACAATCGTTTTTTTTAAAAATAGAATTTACCCCATTCGTCAGCTTGTTGGCTTTTTCCGGCGGCTGGTCGGCGCTCTGTTTTTCTCTGCTGTTTTGCGGCAGATCGTCTGCATTTTTGGATGCATTCGAGGGGGTTTTCGGCTGTTTTCTGGAAGATTGTCAGCTTTTTTCAGATACATTCGTCATTTTTTAGGTGGTTTTGCGGCGGTTTTTGCTTTCACATTAGCGGTTTTGGGCTGTTTTTTGGATGCCGTCAGTTGCTTTTCCCTGCACCTCGGGGACCCTACGGTGAATCCTGAATTCACCGCAAGGTCGGGAATTTGATTCCCCGAAATGCAGGGAATGAAAGAGCACCAAAATTGTGCTCTGTGAATAACCCTGTTTGTTTTTTTTGTTTTTTTTTTAAATTCAAATTTTTTTTATTACATGAAGAATGGCATCACATAAAACCACGTAACAAGGCAATAATGTATGTTCCTGACTGTGCTGAGTGTTCATCATAATGGCATTTATTCTTCCGAGCCACGATATAAATTTCCCAGACCACCCCTCTAGATCAGTGCCCAAAGAGTCAAGGAGCGTTTTGTAGTTAAGTTCAAAGAGTCGCGTATGGGACGACGTCAGCCATATTCCGAGGTACTTCATCTTGTCTCTATACCATTTGAATGGTAGACTCTGTTTCAAGCGATTTGTCATAGTCTGTGGTAAATTGATGTCCAGTAGCTCAGATTTATCTGGGTTAATCCGGAAGCCGGAATATTTTCCAAACTCCGCAACTGTCTGTAGGACAGCTGGCAGCGATCTCTCCGCATCCGTTAGCATAAATAGCAGATCGTCTGCATATGCTGATACTACATGGGAGGCTGATCTTCCCCTGACACCTTCAATGTCCGCCCTAAGTCGAATGGATTCCAGCAGTGGTTCTAATGATAGGGCGAACAGTAAAGGCGAGAGCGGGCACCCCTGTCGTGTACCATTGCGAATTACTATTCCCTGGGAGAGTGATCCGTTTATCCTGATACGTGCCATCGGATAGGAATAAAGGGCAAATATCCACTGCAGATAGGTATCGGGAAACCCCATTACCATCAGGACTTCGAACAGATATTGCCATCGGACCCGATCGACAGCCTTTTCGGCGTCGGCCGATAGCAACAGCAGGCCCGTGTTCGAGTGTTTCGCAATCGAGATCGCATTAAGAGCCCTGGTTGTGGCATCTTTGGCCTCCCTACCCGGGATGAAACCCACCTGATCCGGCTTAACCAGACCCGGTAGATATGGCTTTAGCCGTTCTGCCATGAGTTTCGCCAAGATTTTCGTATCTGAATTTAATAGCGAGATTGGTCTATAGATTTTACATTCTGTATGGTCCTTGTCCGGTTTGGGGAGGACCGCAATAGTGGCAGCCAGTGTTTGCAGGTGAAGTTTATGCGTTCCATCCACGTACTGGAAAAGTTTCAGCATAAGGGGAGATAACTCCTCGGAGAAGCATTTATAGTATTCTAGCGGGAGCCCATCAGGTCCCGGGCTCCGTCCATTTTTCATTAGTTTCAGTGCCGACAGCAATTCTCCACCTGTAAGAGGCGTTGCTAGAGCCTCTCTGGCTGCCGATGAGAGCGTTGTGGATACGGTCTTGGAGGTACTCCTGCAGGGATTCAAGAGTGGGCCCATTTCCCTCTGTCAACTCTAAATGGTACAGGTCTTGATAGTAGTTTGCAAATTCCTTCATAATCTCATCTGGTCTAGATGAGCAAATGCCCGATCGTAATCTAATCTTTGCGAGATGTATGTGGAGCGTCGTTGCTTTCGTTTGTTTTCTTTTTAATGCTTTCTATTGTTTTTATTTTGTGGTGTTAAATGTGCTAGGTGCTGCTTGTGTACATTTTATGACATCTATCTATATGTTTTTATTGACCAACCATGGCAGTGTCGCAACTGTGCCACTGCCAGATTGCTATTACCAAAGCGCCCTCTAGGGGGTAAGTTTGGTAATGATGAATTGAAGAATTTGCAGGGCTTAAGCAAACGACAAATCCTGGTCCACTCAAAATTTTTAAAAATTGATACAAGTATGAGCCAAACAACATTGACATTGATCCCTATTGTTCTGTAATAGAAGCCAACAACGACAGGCAAAGTGTATTGAAACTGCAGCAAACAATGCTATCGCTGTTATTTTGCTATAACGTCAACAATGGCAGGCAAACTTTATTGAAACAAGAGTAGACAATGTTCTGTCAGTCATAAAAAGTGACACACATAAGGTAAATATAACGCTACCTTAACTGGCGTTAAAATTTTAAAAAAACAGAAAAAAACACCTAACCCTCAACAAAATCCTAACACAAATCTAATTCTAATCCCAACCCTACCCTCTGAAACTAATCCTAACCCCTAAACTATAACTCCTAAACCAAACCAACAGATTCTACTAATTTTTTGTGTAGACTTTACTACAATTCTGTGTTTTACTTGGCTCATTTTTAGGCAACAGATGCTGCGTCACGCGTTCCCAAAAATTACACAGAATCTGTCAATTTTGCACATCTAGGGCCATATTACAGAGTTGGTGCTAATTTAACCAGAGCTGGTGTAAGCTTCCCAGAGCCATTATAGCCTATGGAGGTTTTAAGTTTACAACAGCTCTGGTTAAGTTAGCACAAACTTTGTAATACTGTCCCAAGTGTAGAATAATGGTGACGACATTGTTCGCTCTACTTTCTATATACTTCACCCCATGTTGTTGGCTTCTATTACAGAACTACGGTGAACAACACCATGCCATTTTTCATCTCGTACTCGCATCAATTTTCATACTAGGCTGAGTTGTTTTCAATCCCTGCAACATTTTCTATCAACTTTACCAAGCTTTTTACTCGGTTGCCGCAAACAAATTTAGTTTGTTTTTGGGCTGCAGAACTTGCGCCCAAAGTTTTAGCCCTGTGGGCATATTGACCAAAGAGCTAAACCTGTGTTTGATCGGCTAACTGGATGTCTAGACAACGGACATTCAGCAGCCAATACAGTTGCAGCTCGTGTTCCCTGCAACAAATGTAACTCAATTTGGCAGTAGATAGCACCATCTACTGGGCACATATGTTATTACAGTAAGAAATACACTGAGAATATGCCTAACTATTTCTTACTGTGTAATTAATTTAAAATGATTTTTTTTAAAAAACACTGATTCATGACAATGTTTTTTTTAAAATCACTTGGTAGTGAAGGGGTTAATAGCGGTAACATTTTTTAAAGTCACCTTTAGGTGGTGTCCTATCAAATGGATACTGTCATTGTCACCCTTGATTGTTACAAGAGGAAAAAACTTGACCAATAATACATTCCTATTAGATTATATATCTTGATTACTCCCTTCCTGGGTAAGCCCAGGCTCTCCTCCTGCACTTATTTATAGACAGAAAGGAGGGTGTTACCATTGTTGTATTTCATGAATCAGTAAACATGATTTGGAATGGTAGTTTTACAGGGATTTAACAGCTTGCTCTCCTTGAAGAACTCCATAAACAAACTGTATCCATAAAAGGGTTAAAGGTATCTGCTCCTAATATGACAACTGGAAAATGCTGAGACAATGGAGAAGTCATCCACACAAACACCTGGGATATCATTTAACAAGCAGATCAACAGATTGTTTAGATATTGTTGAGAGGTATTAGCAGTAGAAAAAGGGAAGTGCTCATGCCACTGTACAGAGCACTGGTGAGACCTCACTTGGAGTACTGTGTGCAGTACTGGAGACCGTATCTCCAGAAGGATATAGACACCTTAGAGAGAGTTCAGAGAAGGGCTACTAAAATGGTGTACGGCTTGAAGGAGAAAAGTTACCAGGAAAGGCTTAATGATCTTAACATGTACAGCTTGGAAAAAAGATGAGACAGAGGAGATATGATAGAAACATTTAAATACGTAAAGGGAATCCACAAGGTAGAGGAAGGGAGTATATTTAAAAGGAAACAAAGTAGCAAAACAAGAGGACATAGTCTTAGATTAGAGGGGCAAAGGTTTAAAAGTAACATCAGGAAGCATTATTTTACTGAGAGGGTGGTGGATACATGGAACAGTCTTCCAGTTGAAGTGGTAGAGGCCAAAACAGTAATTGAATTTAAGCAAGCATGGGATAGGCATAAGGCTATCCTAAACAAAAGATAAATCCAGGTAAAGTATCCATGTAATTGGGCAGACTAGATGGGCCGAAGGGTTCTTATCTGCCGACATTTTCTATGTTTCTATGTTTAGATCGAAAGAGTAGCAAGCATAGAACCATAGAACCTTATCATCTAAAGAACACTTTTTTTTAAAAGAAAAGAAATACAAATCAATTTAAAGTAAAATAATACAGGTTATCCCCAAATACCTTTTTATACTTATGTTTTTAGTGCACTTCAACTAGTTCATCTAACTAGAAAATGACCACTAGGGGGAGCTCTGGTGATTTATGACTGAATGACAAAACCAACAAGGCTCCCAGTCATCACGTAATATTTAAACTGTATCAGTAATAAACACATGCAAATGTAAATATCTTAATTACTAGATTAAGATATGTTTGCTGCCTTTTTAGAATAATTTAAAGTGTTAATTGTGACACAGAGAATAAAAGCAGTGTCAAACCACAGATAAAATGCTGTTCCATTCTGGGTTTGACACATTGTTCTTTGAAAAACCTTTATCTTTGTATTTTGTGAACACAATATAATGGTGATGTTCCCTTAAATTAACAGAATAATCAGTAAGGTTCTTCCTGCCTAGTAGTTAAACACGTATCTTGTTTTCCGCTCATTAAAAACTAATTTTATACATATTAAACACACAAAATCAGGAGCGATTGCACTCAACCAGCAGAGTTTGTAATAGACATGACCTGCCACTGATGGAGGTATGTTGATGTTGTGGTAGGATTATGCAAGGTATGATCATATTTTGTAAACCCTGATCAATTTATAACCTATGTCAGGTGTTTTTAAATCTTTGGATGTTTGTTTGAATGGAGTGCTCTGAATTTGGTGTGTTGTAATTATTGGTCTAATACCGTATGCATGTTTCAGTTGCGTGCAACCCCTGGTTTTCTACACAGATACAGGGGTCGTGTCCTTCAGAAATATGGGACAACTTTGCTCCTGCACTATTTTTCCAGTGGGAAGAAAGTTTCTTTTGTGCTAGTCACACAGTGTAGGACTCAAACACCCCAGATAGGTGACTTGTGGTCTGCAAAGCTCAGACACATCCCCCTGACCACAAGTTAAACTCATTCCTTGGAGCTGGCCGCTGGCTGCAGAGCGGTGAGGGGTTTAGGGTGCAGGATATCTTCTCAGCTGGCCAGGCTGCAAGATCAGATCTCCACCACAGCCCCTGAGACGTGCCAGAACTACATTCCGCTGACCTGACGCAGGAGCAGCTCAGCCAGTGCCACCTGAAATGTCTCAGTAACACGTGAGTGACCTGATTATTGATGCATTTTCAGTCAAACTTTTGTACAATCTGCACCATGATGTTTCTCTCTCCCTGAGGTTTCTGAAGGTATCACCCTCACTTTAGAGGCCACTGGGGGGCCATATGAAATCTACCCACGGGCGAATACATTAGAGCCGATTTGGGCTCTGCAAAGTGTGAGTTTATGTCTGCTCATTGTTATAACTGTATTGTACATACAATGTTACACTATTTTGTGTTTTTTCATTATATTGAGGTCTCAATCTACTTTTGAAGCGCTTAACAGATTTGAGTTAAGTATCATTTGTGTAAAATCACTATTATTCAGCATTGGGAAGCGCCACACCCTTTTCTCTTTTTTGACTTCCTGAATATACTGAATGAGCAGGTATGCCCATCAATGGGTTTTTTCTCCTCTGATGGCACAGCGGGCATATTCCATGATAACAATGCCAGGATTCATCGGCTCAAATTGTGCAAGAGTGGTTCAGGGAGCATGAGACATAATTTTCACACATGGATTGGCCACCACACAGTCCAGACCTTAACCCCATTGAGAATCTTAGGGATGTGCTGGAAAAGACTTTACGCAACTCCGACTCTTTCATCATCAACACAAGATCTTGGTGTCAAATTAATGCAACTCTGGATGGAAATAAATTGTGTGACATTGTATAATCTTATCCAAAAGATGCCTCGGCAAATGTGTGCCGCAATCAAAGCAAAAAGCGTCCAGCGAAATATTACAGTGTGTGACTTTTTTTGGGCCAGATATTGTTTAAAGTAGTTATTCAGAGAAAAATTTTGTTTGACAACTTTTACACACAAAGATAACCTTAATGTTATATTAAATCTATGAATAGAATACACATTAGTGGCCTAATTGGAAATAACAAACTGCCACTAGGGGACAGCCAATATATTTGTATTCTTTCAAGCTGCTATTATGTAAAACAGCATATTTCATTTACTACTGTATCTTAAGAGCAGATCTTTGAACGTTTGCCAAATGTCAGCTTGACACTGAGGTTCCTCTTTGTCCCAAACAGCTGTGTTCTTAATAAAGTATTGTGTTGTTTTGAAGTTTTTGAAGTCACAAAGTCCATTTTGTTTTAATAGTGGTGTTTTTTATCACATGCAAAAATATTTAAATGTAAAATCTTGGTTTGTCCTATTTAGATACCGTGCCTACATGTCAAGATGGAGAACATCTACAACTTACTATTGAAAGTGACTTCCCATTAAAGAATGTTATTTGTCTTTTGGCTCAGTAAATGATGCCTTTGTAAACATGCAGTTGTACATTGATTGCATGTCTTGTGTTTTCTTATCTTTTTTTGTTTAGTTGTTTTTGGCTCACAGGAACAATATGCTTCAGCAAAACAAGAATGCTCTTGAATAACATTGCTCGAAGTGCAAAGTAAAACTTAGGTTTGAAGTTTCCAACTTACAAAGTGATCGATGAGCAATTAAAATAAGAACAGTATCAAGATTCTCCTATGATAAATGAGTAAATAAATTCCAAGAGAGAGTCAGTCAGGGTTATTCAAAGAGCTCCGAATTGCTGGAGAAAGGTAACCGAACGCTGAAATTCGGCGTACGGTTACCTTTCCTGCCCATTCTGTTATTCAGAGAGCAGGCAGTTCGCCAAATCCTGGCGAATTGCCTGCACATACGGTGCCTGTTTGAGGGCAGTGAAATCCCCATTAAAAAAGCACTGCTTCGGCCATTCAGAGAACACAAACCAACAGTGAAAGGTTCCCGGAATGCCCTGCCATTCGGTGGTTTCATTCGACAGGTTTATTCAGGCGAATCCCATAGGCTTCAATGTTAAAAATATTCAAGTTTTAGTTCAATATCTAATAAACCATTCAATATAAAATTCTGCAGTAAAGAGTCTCTTTATTTATAGATTTTTTAGGAAATTTTAAGCATTTTTTTTTCTAAAAAAAGTCCAATTTTTTTTTTTACGTTTACTTATTTTTTCTGTAACAACCCTTTTTATTATCATTCATTGGACCTCATATGTAAATTTCAGACATTTTCGCTCAGTAGTTTCTTTGTAAACAGCGTTTCACATTTCAAACATTCAAGCGAACTGTTTTTTATTCACTTCACTCGTCTGCGGTGTCGACTTTTTCCAGCGGCTTCGCTGCGTGTGATCGTCTCCTGCTTGGGTTTTTGCGGCATCTTCGGCGGGTTAATCCAGATGTTTTTGTGGGTTTTGGCGTGCATTCGCCGGGTTTTTGCGGTGACTTTTCGTCGGGTTTGTGGCAGCTTTTCCCTGCGCTTCGACGGCCCTGTGGTGCTTGCTGAATACACCGCAGGGTCGCCGAAATGGGATTGCCGAATCGGCCAGAATTGAAGAGAACGAAAAGTCACCGAACATGCGGTGACTTTTCAATTCTCTTTGAATAACTCTGAGGGTTAATGAAGCACAATAGCACTTTGCTAGGCGATGTATAGGCACCTATACTCTTGACAGTAAAGGAGTGGCGACTTGAAAGGGAACTGCAAAATCTAGGTCCAAATAGCCGAAGTTTCCCATCTCCCACAAATCTAGAATTTCTAAAGGGGTTATTCAGAGAGCACGGAAATGTCATCAACATTTCGGTGCTCTCGTTCCCCGCACTCTACTGCTTTTAGGGGAATCAAAGCTCCCCACCCTGTGATGAATTCAGCATTCACCGCAGGGTAGCCAGAGCGCAGGGAAAACCTGCAACACAATTCCAAAATGCCTGAAATTGACATACAGTGACAAGAAAAAGTATGTGAAACCTTTGGGATGAATTGGTCATGAAATGTGCTCTGATCTTCATCTAAGTCACAACAATTTGAAAAACACAGTCTGCTTAAAATAATACAACACAAACATTATATGTTTTCATGTGTTTATTGAATATAACATGTAAACATTCACAGTGCAGGGTGGAAAAAGTATGTGAACCCCTAGCCTAATGACTTCTCCAAGAGCTAATTGGAGAAATCATTAGGCTAGGGGTTACAAAAGTATCTCCAAAAGCCTTGATGTTCATGTGTCCACGGTAAGACAGACTGTCTACAAATGGAGAAAGTGCAGCACTGTTGCTACTCTCCCTAGGCATGGTCGTCCTGTAAAGATGACTGCAAGAGCACAGCGCAGAATGCTTAATGAGGTAAAGAAGAATCCTAGAGTGTCAGCTAAAGACTTACAGAAATCCCTGGCACATGCTAACATTTTTGTTGACACATTTACAATAAGGAAAACATTAAACAAGAATGGAGTACATGGGAGGACACCACGGAGGAAGCCATTGCTGTCCAAAAAGAATATTGCAGCACGTTTGAAGTTTGCAAAAGAGCACCTGGATGTTCCACAGCACTACTGGCAAAATATTCTGTGGACAGATGAAACCAAAATTGAGTCATTTGGAAAAAACACACAACACTATGTGTGGAGAAAAAAAGGCACAGCACACCAACATCAAAACCCCATCCCCACTGTAAAACATGGCAGAGGGAGCATCGTGGTTTGGGGCTGCTTTGCTGCCTCAGGGCCTGGACGGATTGTTGTCATTGATGGAAAAATGAATTCCAGAGTTTATCAAGACATTTTGCAGGAAAACGTAAGACCATCTGCCCGCCAACTGAAGCTCTGCAGAGGATGGGTGATGCAACAGGACAATGACCCAAAGCATACAAGTAATTCAACAAAAGAATGGCTTCAACAAAACAAAATACGCCTTCTGGAGTGGCCCAGTCAGAGTCCTGACCTCAACCCGATTGAAATGCTGTGGCATGACCTTAAGAGAGCGATTCACAGCAGACATCCCAAGAATATTGCTACACTGAAACAGTTTTGTGAAGAGGAGTGGTCCAAAATTACTCCAGATCATTGTGCAGGTCTGATCTGCAACTACAGGAAACATTTGGTTGAGGCTATTGCTGCCAAAGGAGGGTCAACCAGTTATTAAGTCCAAAGGTTCACATACTTTTTCCACCCTGCACTGTGAATGTTTACATGTTCTGTTCAATAAAAACATGAAAACATATGATATTTGTGTTGTATTATTTTTAGCAGACTGTGTTTTTCAAATTGTTGTGACTTAGATGAAGATCAGAGCACATTTTATGACCAAGTCATGCAAAACTCCACGTAATCCCAAAGGGTTCACATACTTTTTCTTGCCACTGGATAATGAATGATAATAGAAAGGTCTGCTACAGAAAAAATAAAAATGCTTTAAAAAAACAATTGAAGAAAAAATCCCAAAAAATGCCTAAAAGATCCTATAAAATTAATAAAATAAATAAAGAGACTCTTTATTGCAGAATAAAATATTAAACGGTTTATTAGATATTGTGTAAAAACGGGAATATTTTTAACATTGGAGACTTTGGGGTTCGCCTGAATAACCACCAAACAGCAGGGCATTTGGCAACTTTTCACTGCTGTTTGGTGTTCTGTGAACAGACTAACCATTGCTTCTCTATGGGGGATTTAACTACCTTCGAACAGGCACCGTACTTGCTGGCAGTACGCCAAAATTTGGCGAACTGCTTGCTCTCTGAATAGCTGAATGGCCCCGAAATGTCACCCTACGGGGAAATTCACTGTTCGTTGACATTTCAGTTCCAGATCGGCTCTCTCTGAATAATCCCTTTCGTCTTGGTTAATATAAACTAAATTTGATATATTTTCTACATTTCATAATTATATTGCAATTCCAGCAGTCCTCTGTTTCCTGTGCAGATATTTTGTTCCTTCATTTCTTCACCAGGGAAAAATGCCAAATTTCTCTGCCAGAATAAGTAGACATTCTAAAAACGGAGTTTCTGCATAGGGGTGAGAGATGAAGAGGAGTGAATTACAGGATAATTGCATGGCTCTGTAGAGTGTAAAACACTTTAGAGGCACAGAATTCATTGGTAATTATATGGGTTGGGATAACTTTGAATTTCCCCTATTCTTATTCCGAATTCATGTATTTTTATCCAATTTATTAATTTTTTTAGTTTCTAAGCAACATGTAAAAAAATATATTATTTAACACATATTTGTAACCACTTTAAGGGCTCTATTACATTCTTAGCGCAAAAGTGCAAGCGCAGCGCAATTTGTTTTGCGCGCAGCGTTAAACGTTAACACGTGCAAATTAACGCTGGTATCACAATCCGAGCGCATTTTTTCATCAGTCAAAAAATATCATGCGTAAAAAATACACGCAAAAACGCAGAAATCGGTGGGCGGACTGTTTTTTCACGCGATTCAGCCAATCTGAATTAAGAACCACAATTGTCTCACGTGTTAAGTTTTTGCGCCTGTCAAAATCAATCTGAGTATATATGCTGCAGCAATAATAAAAACACGCACAACCTCTCAATTTTATTGTTTGGGTATGTGTAGAATGTGTAACTATACTGCACTGTATTTTTTTTTTTGGACCGGTGTATTTGGTTTCGGCCAGGACGTTCAGATTTGCCATTAACACCAGCTTTTAAAAGATGTTAAAATTATGCGCACAAACGTTGTTCGTTAAAATTTGTGCTAAGAATGTAATACCATCCGCGTACCAGAGCACAAACGCATTTGCGCTCACAATGTTAAGTATGGGATGCGCGCACGAACTTGCGCTCACACAGGGTTCGTGCAGGGTCACTCGCGTTAGACATTAACGCGCATTTTGTGCGCGAACATCGTAATACGATGTTCGGAGCAAAGGGTTTTGCCCCATGCGTTAATGCGTTTTTGCGCACGCGCAAAATTGTGCGCGAAGAGTGTAATAGTGCCCTGAATGTCTAGAGCTGGGGTGAGCAACTTTGGCCCTCCAGATGTTTTGACGTTAAATCTCCCATGCTGCTCAGCCACTCATTTGCTTATATAGTTCATCCTTTCATTATCAACTACTACTGTTGATCCAAAAGAGGCAAAACACCCAGTCTGAAGCACTTGCGAAATATGCAACAACTGGGAAAATAATTCCTTTTTGATCCCAGAATGGAGGTCAGATTTTTCCTTGGAGCAGATTTCTCCCATGGTTAGCTAAGTCCTATGTAAAATGTAGTTCCAAACCATCTGGAGGACCAGGAATGATGAACTTTGGTCTAGAGCAGTGGCCCTCAAGTACTCCTATCAGGTCAGGTTTGCCAGATACATTATATTGCCAAAAGTATTCGCTCACCCATCCAAATAATCAGAATCAGGTGTTCCAATCACTTCCATGGCCACAGGTGTATAAAATCAAGCACCTAGGCATGTAGACTGTTTTACAAACAATTGTGAAAGAATGGGTCGCTCTCAGGAGCTCAGTGAATTCCAGTGTGGAACTGTGATAGGATGCCACCTGTGCAACAAATCCAGTCGTGAAATTTCTTCGCTCCTAAATATTCCACAGTCAACTGTCAGCTGTATTATAAGAACGTGGAAGTGTTTGGGAACGACAGCAACTCAGCCACGAAGTGGTAGGCCACGTAAACTGATGGAGCGGGGTCAGCGGATGCTGAGGCGCATAGTGCAAAGAGGTCGCCAAGTTTCTGCAGAGTCAATCGCTACAGACCTCCAAACTTCATGTGACCTTCAGATTAGCTCAAGAACAGTGCGCAGAGAGCTTCATGGAATGGATTTCCATGGTCGAGCAGCTGCATCCAAGCCATACATCACCAAGTGCAATGCAAAGCGTCGGATGCAGTGGTGTAAAGCACGTCTCCACTGGACTCTAGAGCAGTGGAGACGCATTCTCTGGAGTGATGAATCGCGCTTCTCCATCTGGCAATCTGATGGATGAGTCTGGGTTTGGCGGTTGCCAGGAGAACGGTACTTGTCTGACTGTATTGTGCCAAGTGTAAAGTTTGGTGGAGGGGGGATTGTGGTGTGGGGTTGATTTTCAGGAGCTGGGCTTGGCCCCTTAGTTCCAGTGAAAGGAACTCTGAATGCTTCAGCATACCAAGACATTTTGGACAATTCCATGCTCCCAACTTTGTGGGAACAGTTTGGAGCTGGCCCCTTCCTCTTCCAACATGACTGTGCACCAGTGCACAAAGCAAGGTCCGTAAAGACATGGATGACAGAGTCTGGTGTGGATGAACTTGACTGGCCTGCACAGAGTCCTGACCTCAACCCGATAGGACACCTTTGGGATGAATTAGAGCGGAGACTGAGAGCCAGGCCTTCTCGTCCAACATCATTGTGTGACCTCACAAATGCGCTTCTGGAAGAATGGTAAAACATTCCCATAAACACACTCCTAAACCTTGTGGAGATTCTTCCCAGAAGAGTTGAAGCTGTTATCGCTGCAAAGGGTGGACCGATGTCATATTGAACCCTATGGATTAGGAATGGGATGTCACTTAAATTCACATGCGAGTCAAGGCAGGTGAGCTAAAACTTTTGGCAATATAGTGTATCTGAAGCACAGCACAGGTGATATGATTTGCTGCTCAGTAATTGCAGGATTCAGTCTGCTTTTCCCCCAGGGATTCCTTAAAATCTGGCCGTTAGGAGTATTAGAGGACAAGGGTTGGGGATCAGTGCTCTAGAGCGAAGCATTAGTACATATAAAATAATAAAGAGGCTGAATATATCAAGAAACTATATTATTAACCCCTTAATGACTGACGGGTGTCGAACGTCAGGAGGGAGTTGACGCCGGTGAGGCGTACTGGTACGCCTCAATGCCAGGTGCCAGCGCTGGCCTCTGATTCAGCCTGCCCACACAGACGATGAGCGACTCATTGGCTGCATGGGGACAGGCTGAGTTTGACAGCCTGAGCTTCGGGGAGGGGCTGAGGTGACAAAAATGACGTCAGCGGGGCATACCAGTACGGCCGCGTCTTCAAGGCCCACCTGCCGCGCAGACGGCATGGTACTTCACGCAGCAGGAAAGGGTTAATCAGTTGATGAAAATGTAACACTAGACACAATACATATATATTCTAAAGGTAGATGTTCCTTGACCTGCAAAGCTCCATCAGGGAATTAAATCATATTAAGAAAACCTGGCTATATAAATCAGGGAGAAACCAATGAACAAAAAAATTGTGAGTAAATCCTCATGGCACAACAGTGATATAAAGTGATCTCTAAGAGAATGGAATGGTTGTCTAAACAAACACAATGATGAAAACATTTTTCTGATTTGACAATATAAAAGCAATCATCCATCAGAATCAGATTGATTCACAATAATAATATGTTAGTATTTATGTAACAAAAGAATTAAGAACAAATATCCATTTTATAGAATTAATTTCTAACATTTGCCTTGACTTAAAAAGAGATTACATTGGATTGTGTGTGGCAGGTATGGTGCATTCACATCTTTTTTGTTCTATCTGGGCAACAGTAAGAGGTTTCTGTTCTGCATTGTGACCCTTGATATGTATCCTGATATACAATGCACACAGATTGCTGAATGAATCTCATTCTTTTTACTCTTTCACTCTTTATGCTTTAACTCTTGTGTAGTCACAAAGTCATTAAAACCATTATATGATAGGAGTCCGTTGTGTTTTTGTAGTGCATTTCCAAGAATAATCAATTGGAAAATGCAAATCCACCTGAAGGGCTCTATTACATTCTTCACGCAAACGTCAACGCTCACATGCGTGAGCATTAACATTTGCTGCGGTATTTACCGCATATTACAATCCAAACGCAAACGGGTTAAAAAACCCATTTGCGTTTGGGACCTTGTGCTTCTCAGCACGAGGTTACTGTACTTTGCGCTCCCTATGTTTAACATGGGGAGCGCAAAGTGTTAATCAGCGCTGGTGTTACAAAGTCCCAGCGCTGATTAACGCCTGGCTCTGGTCAGCGAAAAGTTAACCAGAGCCAGGACTTGGTGTTAACGGATTTCGCTTTTGCAGAATCCGTTAACACCGGGCTAAAAAAATTTAAAAAAGTATCTAATACTCACCCTCTGTCTCGCGGCGAGGACCACGGCTCTGTTTGCTTCTTCCGGTCGGCGGGAACAGGGAAAGACTGGCGGAAAAAGTCCCCCTAGTCTCTCCCTGCGTATCACTACGCCGACCGGCTGGTCACGTGACTGGCAGGGAGGAACTCAATGGAGTCCTATGGACTCCAGCGAGTGGATGCTCACGGCTGCGCTTAGCGCTGCCGCAAGCATCCAGAATTTTACGTTCGGAAACAATGCAGGCAGCATTTTTTGCGCCTGCATTGTAATCCAGCGTTAAAACGCCGGCGCAAGGGGGAAAACTGTGGGCGCAGTTTTTCCTCCCTTGCGCCCACGTTTTAATGTGAAGAGTGTAATAGAGCCCGAAGTGGGTTACTCAAAGGATGTTGCACACTTAAACTTCTAAAAATGAGATGGTGATTGCGGAAAAGGGAGATATAATTGCTGAAAATCCCTGTAAAGTACAGATACAAGGTGTTTCTGTAGTTTCCATACACAGGCATTATACCACACACAGATATTATTTATAAATTAGGTTGGTGTTTTTTGGAAGCTGCATTAATAATAATCTCACTATTTTCACTACTAATAAACAGGAAATCTGACCGTTTTCATTATCAATTTTTATCCCATTTACTGTATTTGCCTGCGTGCTAATAATGCAGACCCCGTGATAAATTATGCAAGATAAGGGACTCCATGTGGCATTTTTAGTCTTTCAATTCAGCAATATTTTGTAAAAAAAAATGCATACGTGAACAAAGAAAAATGCGCAGATTTACTTTATTTAAATTTTCACTACATTGGAATAAAAATCTTTATGTAAATTTTTTATCTCACCAACCATTACATTGTTATTAACAACTCATGTTCCAAATAAATGTTATGACGAAATTATTTTCAACAAAAAGTGCTTGGTAGTGAAGGGGTTAAAGCTTCATATCAGTGTGGCATGCCATCAAGTAAAGTATGTCTTGTGGGACATTTATTCAAAACGTTTACACATAGATGACATTAAGCTGGAGTCAGATTCAATGCGAAAAATAGAATTTTGGATGAATTACAAACCATACATTTGAGCGAGCTAATTCCACATTTCAGAACAGCATTAGGCTAGGGTCAAACGAAAGTATTTTTACACGCGAACGTAAAAAAGTGCGTCCGAACGCATTGACGTATTTTTTCACGGAATATGCGAAAACGGTCATACGATGCGCATTTTCGTGCGTGATGTTTTACGGATCCAAACCAGGAAACTTTTTGCGTCTGGACGTTATGTTGGCCGGACACGAGCAGGGTCTGACGTCTCCAAATCACACACCGCTAGCGGGCGCAGGGCACTCTGTACGTCCGTACTAGCGGTTCAGCGTTCTCGAAAAAATGCGTTCATTTTCCACTTGCGTTGCGCGGCTGGACTTTCGTGCGACCGTACTTCGTATATTGGCTGTCATTGCCTGTCATCTGCTGCTAGTGCGGCCGTGATTAAGTGCGCCAGAACGCACGTTAAAAATGCGCTGGTCTGACCCCAGCCTAAACTGTGATAGATGTACCTGTTCACAACATTTAGTTTATTTATCAACTTGTCCTGTTATTTTGTCACTTACAAAACAAAATTGTATTCTTAAAGGGACACTCTAGGCCAGTTATGGCCAACCTTTTCACCTCAGATGGTTCTGTACTGCATGTCTCATTATGCTCACCCAGCCCTATCTTTGAATAAGTAGTATAGGGTGCCAAGGTTCGACATCACTGTTCTAGGCGCTGTGACCATTTAATGCTAGCTTAATGGTCACTGTGACCTGAGTGTCCACACCATCTCCATGGGGTCTTGAAGGAATTATTCAGCTCTCCCAGTATGGGGAATTTGACATGCCCAGAATGTGACAATTAGTGGTCACTGATCAACCCTCCACACAAAACGCTGGCCTTCATTAAATAGTAGTTCATTCTTGGATAGTCAACGGCCCTCAATATCCTTGCTTTGAGAGCCACAGGATTGGCTGGATTTTTCAGATTCAGAGCAGCAGTGAGGGAGGCTAGCAATATACTCACACTAGGCGTTGCTACAGGAGGGGGCGGTCAGGAGGAGTTATTATTTAACCCCTCAATTCCCCCTCAAATATTACCCCTGTAGTGCCCCTTTAATTCAATTTAATCTGAAATAGATTCGACCACTAAGTAAGGTTACTTTTAAATAGGCAATGCGTGCAAAATACTGGTGGGCGGCACTCCAAGAAATGCAAATTTTATTGTGGATCAATGTTAAAATGATTCGTGAACTCTTTCAGGTTTGTATGTCATATGACACCATAGGAGTTTAAGGCAACCGTCTCATTCCCTCGTTAAATTAAACTAGGGCAGACTAAGTTTTACAGCTGTTGTCATTTACATCCCTAATACTTCCAATATAATACACAAATAGTTCTTCCAGGTAAAATATATTTCTTATATATAGACTACAGAATATTATGACCTTGTTCTAAGTGAGTAATCTACTATCAGGGTTATGCAAAGTGAATCGAAAAATCACTGCATGTTCGGTGACTTTTCGTTCTCTTCAATTCAGTGCGATTTGGCGATCCCATTTCGGCGACTCTGCGGTGTATTCAGCAAGCACCACAGAGCCGTCGTAGTGCAGGGAAAAGCCGCTGCAAATCCGACGAGCACTCACCGCAAAACCCAGGCGAATGCACACCGAAACCGGCAAAAACATCTGGATTAACCCCGCCGAACACGCCGGAGAAACCCGAGCAGGAGCCGATCAGAGCGCAGAGCAGCCGCCGGAAAAAAACGACACCAGACACGAATGGAGTGAAAAAATAAAAAAGAGTATGTCTGAAACTAAAATGTCTGAAATTTACATATAAGATCCAATGAGTGATAATAAAAAGGGCTGTTACAGGAAAAAGAAAAAACGATTTTAAAAAAACGGAAAAAATGTTTAACAAAAATCACGAAAAATGTCTAAAACATCGTACAAAATCTAAAAATAAAGAAACTTTTTACTACAGAATATTATAATCAACGGTTTATTAGATATTGAATTAAAACGGGAATATTTTTAACATTGAAGCCTATGGGATTTGCCTGTATAAACCTGTCGAATAAAACCACCGAATGGCAGGGCATTTCGGCAACCTTTCACTGCTGGTTTAAGTTCTCTGAATAGGTGAAGCATTGCTTCTCCGATGGGGATTTCACTGCCCTCGAACAGGCAACGTATGTGCAGTCAATTCACCAACATTTGGCAAACTGCCTGCTCTATGGATAGCCGAATGGCCAGGAAAGGTAGCCGAACGCTGGATTTCAGCGTTCGGTTACCTTTCGCCAGCAATTCGGAGCTCTTTGAATAACCCTGCATATATTTACAATCAGTTGAATGTAGTTTCTATAGAACAGTCAAACAGTGACCTGCGCCTAGCGTCTCCCCGCATCACCTCTTCCCATGATAGACTGCAGGACTTCTCACGCGCAGCCCCCACTCTCTGGAACGTTCTCCCTCGTACTGTCAGACTTTCCCCTATTTTCTCTTCCTTCAAACGCTCCCTTAAAACATTCCTATTTAGGGAAGCCTACCACCCAACTCACTGACGCAACCATCAATCACTCTCACCTTACAGTCCTCTCCTCCTGATTCCAACCCCAACCCTCCCAGATTGTGAGTTCCTACGGGAATAGGGCCCTCATCTCCTCCTGTACTGTTTGTCAAATGTTGTACAATGTATTGTAACCCTGTCTATACTGTGCCTATTGTACAGCGCTGCGGAATATGCTGGCGCTTTATAAATAAAGAATAATAATAATAACAGTGATAATGTTAGTACAAGAGAGTAATAATTTCATGATGAAATGACACTGGCGTCATAATGAGACTGTAATGGGTTTGGAATCTTTATCTTGCATTCTTAGAGGAAGAGAAGTAATCAGCATATTCTTCTGATTGCTTTCCCTAATTGCTTATTGGGCTCTATTCTATTCTCACTAAAATAGAGACGCTAACTGGAAAAACCTGCGCCTGCAGGCTTCCCCATAGAGTCCCCATTTTACCTCGATATTTCAGGCAGGCGCTGTCTCAGCACCTTGCCTCGGTACGCAATGCTAACCACTGGGATACTTGCCTGAATGCTTCTGTGCCACTACAAGTATCACCTCCTGGAGTCCACAGCTCCATGGAGGTCTGCGATTCTGAGACGCAAGTGCAGTGCTGCGGAGTGATCGCAGAGAGAGACTGGGAACTAATTGTTCCAAGTCTCAGTCTGCTCTCAGGGGCAAAAAGCTGCGGATGTGGCCACCGTTCACATTATGGGATGAGAGGTGAGTATCAGATTTTTTGAGGGGTTCTTAGGTAGTGCTAAATGATATGTTTGTCAGGGCTACTTGAGGATCAGGGTTGGGAAACACTGGACCCTATTCCAAGATTGGTGTAAACTTAACCAGAGCTGCTGTAAATTTAAAAACTCCATAGAATATAATGGCTCTGGTAAATTATAACAGTTCTGGTTAAGTTAACACCAGCCTTGGATTAGAGCCCCCTGTGTTTACTGGTCAACAAAGTGGACTTGAGACAAACATGCAAGAGATACATGATGAGCAACCCCCTACCCCTTATTAGCTGCTCTGGCAGCTGCAGGGTTAATTATATTTGGCAGGGTAAGCAAGCATTCTCAGAATTTGCTTGACCTCAATCAGGGAAAAATTGGAAACCAACCTGGCACTTAAAGGTTTACTATGCATATACACCTCTTTAAATGCATTCAATTAATAATTACAAGCCGCAATAAATGTCATCAACGGAAATATCCAGGGCAGGCAAGTGCATCCATTAATAGAGGTTATATTTGTGACAGTAAACGAAGACAGAACAGTTATGGACCATCAGTCAACACCCAAACTCTAAAAACTGTCAGGCTATGGAAGATGGCATGCAACAAAAATTAAGGCTAGGGTCAGACGAACGCAGTTTTAACGTGCGTTTAGCCGCACGAAATCACGGCCGTGCTAGCAGCAAATGACGTCCAATGCCGGGGAACACACGAAGAACGGCCGCACGAAAGTTCGTCCGTGCAACGCAAGTGGCAAACGAATGCATTTTTTCGAGAACGTCAAACCGCTACTACTGACGTACAGAGTGCGCTGCGTCCGCATAGCGGCGTGTGTGCGTGATTGGGAGACGTCAGACGCTGCTAATGTCCGGCTAACATAACGTTCAGACACAAAAAGTGTTTTATTGATGATCCGTACAAAATCACGGACGAATATGCGCATCGTATGACCGCTAACGCGTATTTCGTGAAAAAATACGTCCGTTCGTTCGACCGCACTTTTCCACGGACGACGCGAAAAATGCGTTCGTCTGACCCTAGCCTTAAGGTTGATAGCCAAGCGGCTGTAAAGTGAAGTGGCAGCTTGATGTCTCTGATCTGAACCCTCTCCGTGTAGCCACAACTTGGGTGTCATTGACCCTGTATTTACTAGATGGCTCCAGATAACAAGGGCTTAGGATGCATGATTTGTTGGATATCTAGGTAATAACTGTGTAAACCATTGAATAGTAGAAGATAATGGTGTGCAGAATCACAATTGTCCCACTGCGTCCTTTCGAAAGATCCTTGTTGAATCGAATTGTCGACTTAATGACCTTTCTGTTTATAATAAACTACATTAAATTATCAAGTTTAATCTTTTTCATAATTTAGATCATGTTTGTGGTTGCCAAACACTACATGAATAATCATATCATCAGTGGCATTTTTTAAGATGATAAACATTGCTTTGTGATTCCTGCAATGCCAGTATTCATTCAGACCTATTGAAGTCAGAATTATCTTATTAAAATCTAATTGGCCCTTGGCTCAGGCCTCCTCTGTCTATAACAGTGTACTGGGAGAATTGGCAGGGATGAGAAATAAAGAAGAGCTAGATTCATATGAAAGCCTGAAATATTTAGATTATATCAATTTGTGAAAAGGATGATATGGTGAAACCATTTTCATAAAAAATACAAAAGGCACGTGTTTCGATTTGTTTATCAAATTCTGAATGCAAGGATAAAGGTCTGTTGGTCTTGGATGCTTTTTTAAAAAAAATATTATTGACTGCAACATGCAAAATACATACAATAATTCTAATGTAACAGAATATACAGACACTGGCTGCAAGTAGTATTTATGTGACCCATCTCGTTGAACACAGTATGACCATGCCCCAACATATCCAAGAGAGCATTTTCTGGTGCCTGCTTATCTGAAACCTTTACTCAATCCGGTGACTCTGGGCCACCGCCATCTTGGAGGTCCGGCCGGCCCCAAGGCGTGAACAGCATAGACGCTCGTAATTTGGCTTTCTTCACCTTCTCTTTTGGGGGGGGGTGCATGGTGGGGACGTTCAGGGGGCCCTGAGAAGGTATTTTGATGCAGGATGGTGGGTAAGGCTAAGGAAGAAACTTCCTAAAGGAACGTGTGTAGGGGAAGCTCAGTCCACCAGAGTCCGCCCACATGCTTGGCCAGAACATGCCCCTGTTGGCCACAGGTTTGAACCTGAGTCTCCACGGTTATAGAGCAGTGATGTTACCACTACTCCACCCAGTTGGTACAATTTGCAGTTTCTATGCTAGGCAAGTTGCATAGTAGTGCGAATTGTGTAGTAAAGCTTCAGGGACATCCATGTTCGGACATCCTTGAACTGAAAAGGAGGAGCGCACGAGATGAGGGACAAAAAGTAAGTAAAATCACTCCCCCCAGAAAAAAACATTTAAAAAATGATTGGGCAGAGGCTGTCAGCAGCAAAAGTGGGCAAAAAAAGGGAAAATTATTTTAATAGAGTGTCCCTCAAAAAAGTTCTATAATAATCTCTGATCCCAGGGTACAGAAGGCGGTTTGATCTGCCACTTTCTTTCATCCTATGCAGGAGGACACTGGGAACAAATAGTTCCCAGTGAGTTCCCAGTGTTCTTCCCCAGCTCTGGCATGACTCCGCCTCAGTGAACTCACACAAGAACTCCAGGAGCCAATAACAGTGGCAGAACGCTTCACCAGATATAGATCACACCAGATAATGATCAGATATAGCCCAACTCGAGACTCTGATAAAGTGGCTCTGTCAGAATTGATCCTTTGATATCCAGCTAATGGGTAACCGCTTGTGCACAATGTATCCTTTAGTGAGCTGCTATGAAGGCTCTATAAGTGGGCTGTGCAAGCCTATGCATGTTATGCTATTGTGAGGTGCATACTCAATCAGGAATTTGAATTTGTACAGTGGAAAAAAAGTTCTGTAATGTGAATCTTTGCAATTGTTTAGGAGAATGCATCTAAAAAGCTCTAATACCTTCCTAAGGCAAGGTTTGTAGTATGACGTCCAAGATCCAGAGGCACCTGGCTGCTGCATTCCAACACTCTGACAGAAAGTCCATGCAGTGACTCATACACATTATAATAACAAACTGATAACAAAACCATTCAAGTACTGCTCCTTGCCTGGAACGAGTCTATATACCAGCTAGGACCTGCTCAGAACTGAAGGGTGTAATCCTCAAAGGGTCTCTGAATTGTTAGTAACGATAAATTGAACAATGACTGATTATTAGGTGATGAGGATGAGGATTCAATAAAGGGACACTCTAGTCGCTATTATTATTATTTATCTATTAAGTGCTAACACATTCCATAGCGCTGTACAAAGGTACAATGGCTAAAGACAAGACGATTCCACAATACACCAAAAAGGAAAGCCAATATTTCAGTAACAGATATGAGAGGAATCGAGGACCCTATTCCTGTGGGAATTTACAATCTAGATGGGTGGAGGGGTGAGAAACAGGAGGGGAGGACTGCAGGGATGCGAATTATGTTAATGCAGACAGACATGAGGCCAGGTATTGGGTTGGTTGGATGTTTTCTTATGGAGGTCGGTGGTAGGCTTCCCTAAAAAGAAGTGTCCTTAAGGAGTGTCTAAAAGAAGACAAATTGGGGAATAGTGTGAGGATTGGAAGTGAGTTCCATATGGTCTGTGCCAAAGAGAAAAGTTCGGCAGTCAGGCATGTGAAGGGCAGATGATGGGGGATGCCAGAAGCAGGTTATTGTTGGATCTTAGGGAGCGAGCTGGATTTAAATGGCTGTGGTGTTATTATTGCCACCTCCCACAAATACACAGTGGTTGCTATCTCCTCTTAAAACCCTTCCAAGTGGTGGTCTTTCCCTCCTAATGACTGTAGATCAGCAACTGCAGGACAGTCGTCTGGGGTTTGGATGTGTAGGGGTTTAACTATTTGTCTGTGCTCAATAGCTCGCAGCATTGAGAGGCATCTGATTGGCTGTGCACGCTGGATAAACAGGGAGACCACCATATGTATTTTGCTTCCCTAAGCAAAGCTGTGAGGCGTGGATGCTTTAGACTATCTAAGTCTGTGTTTGACCATTACTCAACACGATGAAGTTCGGCAGATAGCTTCAACTCAGCAAAACTGACACGTGGAAAGATGAATCCAGTTGAAGAGTTTAATGATCAGACTGACAATCTTGTAATAGTGTACAGCAATGCAGGTAAAAAGACATTAGTTTTGTCCAGCAGTGAGCACAGAATGGATGCTATGTAACCAGGAAGTCCCTTGGAACAAGACACTGAGCAAGGGGTGGAAACTAGCTCGATACAGCAAGCTAAGGAAACCCAGCAGGGACAAAATAGCTATGAAATCAATAGCATGTAAGCAGCAAAGGCAGATTCAACACAAAACAGAAAAATAAATCCTAAATAATGGGCATGACAATATGGAGCATAATTTACCACCTCTCATTCTCCCCTATCATTTTTTGTCTAGAGTGTCCGTTTAATTGCTATTCACAGTAGTAAATCTTTGTCAAGGGGACCTCTCCTGAGTGTCTAATCACACAACCTGTCCATAATGCGATATGACAGAGGCGTACATAATAATGACAAATGTGGCTGTATTTTCTACCTGAAACTAACTGTATCAGATCATTATTATCATGCTGCAGAAGCTGCTAGACTTGACATCTGCCGTGTTCACTTGTCATCGTCTTCTCAGATTCCTCATGATTCCTATGTTTATTGTGTTCACTAATGACTTTGCATAATCACTTATTTTCTAAATGAATCTGAACAGGGACACTGCACGAGAAATGTAAAGTAAAATAATTACTATATATTTTACAAAAACAACTGACATCTAGAAAAAGGTGAAATGTGTTTATTTCATATCTCGAGCTCAGAAAAACATGGAGATTTCACGCTGAAAATGTAAACATCCACCGCGTTGGCATCTGCTAGGGATGTGCGTTTCGGGTTTCGGAATTTCGGAATCTTCACGAAATTTCCCGATTCGTGCTTTCGGATGCGGCCGATTTTCTGAAAATTTTTAGATCCGAAAATGGCAGATCCGAAAAGTTTTCCGAGCCGAAACGAAAAATTTTCGGAATTTTCGAATGGACTTGAAATGTGTCAAATCGAAATTTATTTTCGCTCTATTCATGATTTCGGTTCCATTCGTGATTTCGGTTCCATTTCGGTAATTCTGGACATTGTATATTTAACTATTATCGGTTATATCGCTGATTCTGTAAATTTTGTATTTGTAAATGCGTAGCACTTGTTTCTTGTGGCATTCGGGTCAGTTTAGCGCTTTTTAAATCGTTTTGTTCATTTTTTTTGTTCCTTGGCTTTCATACCATTTTAATATGATTAAATAAAGTTGTGAAATGTATATTCAATTATTCATAAGAAAAAAAGTATCTTTATTTAATAAAAAAAACCACGATAGAATCGCCAGAATTATCGTAGACACTTTGAAACGAGGAGAACAGACGTTCCGAAAAAACAAAAATTTCCGAAATTTCCGAAAAGTCGATACAAAAAACGAGCAAAGTGACACGAAAATACGAAAAATGGTCGATATTCCGAAAAAAAAATGTACACGAAAAACGATCCGAACCGAACCGAATCGAAACAGAAATCGGTCGAAACGAGCCGAATCGAAAAGTTTAAACATCCGAACAAATCGAACCGAATCGAAACGAAAAAAAAATCGGTGCACAAGCCTAGCATCTGCACCAATAAATTATGTTTATGGTGGCATTTTGCTAAACAAGATGCAGATCTTTGCATATGAAAACCTGTTTTGTTTTTTAAAACAGTAACCAACTATGACATGCTTCTTGATAGAATTGCCACAGGACAGATACTTGTTTATAGTTGTTTAGTTGTTGATATTTTTCCCGAAAGAAATATACCTTGTAATTACATCTCCGAAATTATCCCTACCTTAAACTAAATTATCCCTACCTAAAATTTGCGTATGATGTGAAGGTGGAAACATTTCCATACTATTAGTTAGTGAGGTAAGCAAAGGTGCATAGAGTAGTCATTATATTATTGATGTAGGGTGCAATTAACATCTTTCTACAATGGTATTTTAAGTATCTAAAAAACTTCAGCCCTTGTCCTTGCTAAATGTAATCAGTATGGGACGTCAGCAACTACCATTGATCAATGTCACTAACAGGGTTATTCAAAGAGCTCCGAATTGCTGGCGAAAGGTAAACGAACGCTGAAATTCAGGGTTCGGTTACCTTTCCTGGCCATTCCGCTATTCAGAGAGCAGGCAGTTCACCAAATGTTGGTGAACTGCCTGCATGTACCGGCTGGGTGGAGTAGAGGTAACATCACTGCTCTGCATGGAGAGAACCTGTGGAGTCATGGGTTCAATCCCGACGAGCACCTCTCCAGTAAGTGTCCTTGGTCAAGACACCCAACGGTACAGACTCGCCACCCAGGACATACTTGAAAACGAGAGAAATCTCAATGTATCCTTCCTGGTAAAATCCTTTCTCACGTTCGTTGCCTGTTCGAGGGCAGTGAAATCCCCATAGAGAAGCAATGCTTCGTCTGTTCAGAGAACACAAATCAGCAGTGAAAACTTGCTGAATTGCCCTGCTGTTCGGTTGCTTCATTCAACAGGTTTATTCAGGCGAATCCCATAGGCTTCGATGTTAAAAATATTCCCGTTTAAATTCAATATCTAATAAGCTGTTTATTATAATATTCTGCAGTAAAAAGTCTCTTTATTTATCGATTCTTTTTTAGGATCTTTTAAGCATTTTTCTGGATTTTTTTGCAAAAACAGTTTTCCAATTTTTTTATAAAAACGTTTGTACTTTTTTCTGTAACAGCCCTTTTTATTATCATTCATTGGATCTCATATATAAATTTCAGACATTTTCGCTCAGTATTTTCTTTGCAAACAGCGTTTCACTTTCCAAACATTCAAGCGTACTGTTTTTTTTCTACTCCATTCGTCTGCGGTGTCGGGTTTTTCCGGCGGATGCTCTGCGTGTGATCGGCTCCTGCTCGGGTTTCTCTCGCGTCTTCGGTGGGGATAATCCAGATGTTTTTGTGGGTTTCGGTATGCATTCGCCCGGGTTTAGCGGTGAGTTTTCGGCAGGTTTGCAGCGGCTTTTCCCTGCACTACGATGGCCCTGTGGTGCTTGCTGAATACACCACAGGGTCGTCAAATTGGGATCGCCAAATCGCACCGAATTGAAGAGAATGAGAAGTCACCGACCGTGCGGTGACTTTTCGATTCTCTTTGAATAACCCTGTAAGAGAGCCAAAATATGGTGCATTATAAAACTTATGACACAAATGTTGTCTATAGTTTTTCCCAAACAATGCACGGAATCATCGATAATCATATGGAGGTATTACAGATACTTTACAGATTTAGTTATTTATTATTTAGATAATGATAAGGATACTGACGTTTCATTTAAAATTGTGACACATGCAATTTAACCACTTGAATGCTAAGGACGCGCTCAGCGCGTCCTCAGCATTCCCGCTGGTATGCGGAGGACGCGCTGAGCGCGTCCTCGCATTGGGGTCAGCGTTCGGCCGGGTACCGGCCGATCGCTGGCCCCTCCGGTGCGGGCTGACATCCTGGATGTCAGCCCGGCATCCGCAGCAGTGGCCGCCATTATTATGTGTCATCGCGCCCCCGCGATGACACATAATTCAGGCGCCCCCCCCGCATGTGCGGAGGAGGCGCCTGAAAGGGAGGGGGGGGAGGTCCTTCGGACCTCTCTCCCTCCCGATCGGCGGCTCACAGGGGCTTAACCCAGGCATCATTTGGAAGGGCACAGCCTGCCCTTCCAAATGATGCCTGGCATTAACCCCTGGGGAGCTGGATCGCAAATCGGCGCTGAAAAGCGCCGATTTGCGATCCTTCCCGGGAGCTGGCCGACATCTTGGATGTCGGCCAAGCTTCCGGGAACTCCCCCAGAGGACTGGCGTCATCGTGCGCAGCACGATGACGCCAGTCCTAGCATTAACCCCTAACTGCCACGAAGTGTGGAGATAGGGAGTTCCAATGAACTCCCTATCTCCCGATCCGTGGCAGTTAGGGGTTAAATTTTGATATCGTTGGATCGGCCAGAGCATGGCCGTTCCAACGATACCAAACATGAAAGTAAAAAAAATTGTAAAAAAAAAAAAAAAAAAAAAAGAAAAATAAAAAAAATTAAAAAAAAAAAAATAATAAAAAAAAAATAAACACTTTTTTTTTTTTTTGTTTGTTTTGTTAATGCAGCAATATTGTTCCCATTTCAATTATAATGTGAACAATGATGCTGCATTAACGATTTTTGTATGCGGTGCGTTTGTTAAAAATGGTGTCATTTTCCCCAAAAAAAAATGTAACGAGACCCCATCTCTAATTTTTTTAACAAGCGCACCCCATACAAAATATAACCGCAATTGCTCGCATGTTAAAATGTGGAAAAAAACACTTTACACGCTGTAAATTATTGAAAATACATATTTTATTGCATTTTTTGTTATAATATACAAACATGACATAACGTATACATATAATAATGACATATTATGAATCTACCGAGTCTGACGGAAAGAACGATATATAATATGTCGATGTCATATACTAAAATAAGCCTTCAAAACACGTTTAAACATGATGCGCAAAACAGGTAAAAAATGACCTCAGCACAGGGGCGGGAAAAGCCTCAGCAGCGAAAGGGTTAAGGTGATAAGAATTTGTACATCTTGTATTAGAAACCTAATAATAATTCCTTTTCTTTCCTTTTAATCGACTCATATGCATAATTCACACATGGGGAAACGTTCTGTACTTTCTTATTTCCCACAGTCATATTAATAGAGGAGCTGTTAGAGCTGCAGCTCCTGGCCCATGTCCCAATATAAGAAAAGTGAAAAGTTTTGAAAAATTATAGGCTGTATTCCAACTTAACCAGAGCCGTAATCACACGAGAAACTTTACATTTTATGGGTCCTATTCCATAGTTGACACTGACACCGTCTCCATATAACTGTTGTATTCTGGGGCAGGTTCTTTCCAAGCTCCTTGCCCACAAAGAAATGCAAAGCTGCCACATTACAGCAGTGGCATGTCACGCTGCTGCGATTATCGGCTCATGGAGTCCATAAGACTCCATGGAGCTTTGAGAATTCTGGCTGCAAGCTCTATGAGTTCGCTCTCAAAGATCGCGCAGAGCCACGGAGTGATCACGGAGGGAGACTAGGACCTATTTGTTCATAGTCTCACTCTGCTCCCAGCAAGAAGAAGCAGCGAAACGCGTTGCCCTTTTATCCGCGGGATGAGAGGGGAGTATGGGGTTTAATGGGAGGGTTTCAGAAAGTGTTATGTGATTTTGCATTTGCAAAATACAAATAGTCCCCAGTGTTCCTCTGCGTATTCCTCCGTCAGCAGGCCGGATCTCATTTGTACCATCTCCCATGTACTCCTGGAATTGAAAACATGATCTGTTATCATTTATCACCTCGGCAGGATTACTACTAGAGCTGCCGAGAAAGCAGCTCCTTCGTAATATGGGTGTTAAATGGCAGGCACTAAATGGAAAACATCTGAAGCTCAGGTTTTCTATTGCCGTTTGATATTTAACACCAACATTGGAATAGGACCCGATGCGTTTAAGAGGGATCAGACATTGACACAATCAAATGGTGTGTGCAAGACGAATGGGGTAAAGGAACAATGGCAGGAAAGAGAAATATGGCAGAGGCACAACGTGGCTGAACTGGATGCAACAGAGGCACACCATCTTCAGCTCCAGGTCCAAGAAGCTTTTACTCCAGCAATGTATTTCCATATACATTTATTTAAAATTAGTTTCCCATGTACAGATGAAAATATTAAATCTGCTGCAAGATGTCTTAGTCAATACTGTTATATTTTGCCATGCTGTCATTTTCTCCTCCTCATAACTTCATATACATAATGACCATGTCAATATGGAGACATTATATATGATAAAATTACTGTGGAGACCTAGATAATGAACTAGGTTAATTTAGCATTGAAATTGTAATGATTATTGAGCTGTAAATTCCCGCAAATAAGTCACTGCTGGGAAAATCTGACAGTCATTAAGAACTGCAGCAGCATGATAGAACCACAATCTCCTCACCATTAAAGAGGTTATTCACTAAACACTGAACTAGCCACCGAATGGTGAATTTCAATTTTGGGGCCGTTTGCCTATTCACTAAACTGTCAATTCGCCATATACAGGTGAATTGACACCGAAATACAGTGGAGTTCACTGCAGTTCGGCAGAAGCACCATTTTTCCTAGAGAAGTAATGGTTAATCAGTTCAAAGAGTGCCGAACTGCACCAAAGTTTTGGCCAAATGACCTGATTTTCGGTTTTTCAGTTCGACAGGTTTAAACAGGCCAATCCCATAGGATTCAATGTAAAAAAAGTTAACTCATTTTCAATCATTTTTTTAAAAAAGTTTATTCTTTCCATTTTCAGCAAAAAGCCCTTTTTTATGTTTTTATTATTAGAGCACCTTTATGTATTTTATTTATTTTTTAGACAAAATTTTTCTTTCCCAGTTTTTTTAATAGGTGCTTTATTTTATTCTGTAAAAGACCTTTTCATAATTTTTTAAAGGACCTCTTTTATAATTTACTAAAATTTTTATGCATTTTTGTTGGTTTAAACACCTATTAGGAGAATAGGAGAGTTCCACTTTTTTTTTTGCAGCTCGGTGGAATTCGCCAGGGCCACTCAGGTACTTTTCGGTGGTCTTTGGCGATGTTCTCCATCTTTTTCATGAGGCTTCAGTGACTCCATCTTCGGCGCACTACGGTGACCATCTGGTGTATAGTGAATTCACCGTACTGACGGCGAAATCGAATCGCCGAAGTGCACCGAACTGCTTTGAAGTGAAATGCACCGCTTGGTGAATAGACTCATTAATTATAGGATGGGCCACTCGCCAGCAAGAATGAGTTAATGTAATTGCATTCTAGAATTAAATCATGGTCAAGATACAAAAATTAGACCTACAGGGTAATTCAAAGAGATTTGAAAAGTCACCGCACGTTCGGTGACTTTTCGTTCTCTTCAATTCAGTTCCTTTTGGCGATCCCATTTCGGTGACCCTGCGGTGTATTCAGCAAGCACCACAGGGTCCCTGAATTGCAGGGAAAAGCTACCGCAAGCCCGACGAAAACTAACCGCAAAACCCGGCGAATGCACACCGAAAACCCGCAAAAATATCTGGATTAACCTGCCGAAAACCACGGAAAAACCCGAGCAGGAGCCGATCACACGCAGTGAAGCCGCCGTAAAAAGGCGACACCGCAGACGACTGAAGTGAATAAATTAGAAAAACAGTTTGCTTGAATGTTTGAAAAGTGAAATGCTGTTTGCAAAGAAACTACTGAGCGAAAATGTTTGAAATTTACATATGAGGTCCAGGGAATGATAATAAAAAGGGCTGTTACAGGAAAAATAAGTAAACTTAAAAAAAAAAAAAATCTGACTTTTAAAAAAAAATAATTAAGAAAAATGATTAAAATATCCTAAAAATCTATAAATAAAGATACCTTTTACTGCAGAAATTTATAATAAACGGTTTATTAGATATTGAATTAAAACAGGAATATTTTTAACATTGAAGCCTATGGGATTCGCCTGAATAAACCTGCCGCATGAAACCACCGAATGGCAGGGCATTTCGGGAACCTTTCACTGCTGGTTTGTGTTCTCTGTGCATTTTCATGGGGATTTCACTGCCCTCGAACAGGCACCGAACAGGCACCGTATGTGCAGGCAATTCGCCAGGATTTGGCGAATTGCCTGCTCTCTGAATAGCCGAATGGCCAAGAAAGGTAACCGAACGCTGATTTTCAGCATTCGGTTACCTTTCTCCAGCCATTCGGCTCTCTTTGAATAACCCTGATAGACTAAACAGATTATTTGTAGAGCCATGAACACAAGAAACAGAAATAAATACTGGGATTTGAATTAAACATTTCCAGTATGTCTTCTTGATAAATTAAGAAAAAAAACAGACAAAAGGATAAGATTAATCCCCCCCCCCCATGGTATGAGCTTTGCGGCTAGTCTACACATCAGAACAACCGAGGAAAAAAATGAAGACATGGTTCATTGATAATGTCTTCCAAATAACATTCATTTTTCATTTCAGACACTATTCTTAATTTAGTTCTGCCCCGTTGCTTATAGGAATAATTCTTTTATCCAAATATGTAGTACATAAAAGTAATTGATTAAGAATTTATGAGCAGAATAATATTGCATGTGAGGACAAGACTGTATTTGTGCCAATTGATGGTGTGCCTTTATTGATTTGGATGTTTGTGTATAGACAGTGTGAATACAAGATGACATTTTGTGTGTCAAAACAGGAAAATACATTTGTGCTGAACTAAGAAACACACTTATTCAGTTTATCGTCTCGTCTCTACTATTCCTGACTCTTGCGAATAACCTACTAACGTTTTCGTTTCTACACTGTATGTCACATTCACTAACATCTTTCTCCTTTATCCCTCTCCTCTCCAACCCCTAGTGCTGTATCAACATGACATAACATATATGCATATACCAAATTGGAATTCAGGACCTTCGATTCCACAACATTATGGGCCCTATTACATTCTTCGCGCAAACGTCAGCGCGTGCGCAAAAATGCATTAACACGAGGGGCAAAACCCTTTGCGCAGAACGTCGTATTACAACGTTCGCGCAAACGATGCTCGTTATTGTTTAACGTGGATGGACCTGCGTGAGCGTGATGAACTGTGCGCCTATACTTAACATTGTGAGCGCAAATTCGTTTGTGCGCTGGTACGCGGATGGTATTACAATTGATGCGCATCTTTTTACGAACGACGTTTGCGCTCATAATTTTAACGGCTTTGAAAAGCTGGTGGTAACTGCAAATTATTTTTGACGGAGAGAAAATGCGTTTGGATCGTAATACCACCGTTAATTTTCGCGCGATACCGCTTAACGCTGCGCGCAAAAAAAATTGGGCTGCACGGACGAATTTGCGGGAAGAATGTATGATTGGCCAATTCTAAAAAAGAAGAAATTAGAAACTAGAAATGTGTTAGCATAGAAACCTCGCTAATGTGTTGTTATGACAATCACTTGGAATAATCTAGATATAAGGAACTTCTGAATGATTCTATGTACATTACAGCTACCTCATGTTGGCTTTAAAAGGACAATGCAATGGTAGTGTATTTGGCAACAACTTCCCAGGAACATTGGGCTCGTCCAGGATTTGAACCCGGGACTTCTTGCACCCAAAGAAAGAATCATACCCCTAGACCAACAAGCCATTTCTCTTAAGTACGCTAGCAGGAAAACACAGAAAAGAGCAAGGTTTCATTTTTTAATCGACAACAGCAATTATGTAGTGAAAGACGGGGAAATACTGAAAACTTACAAGCAAACTCATTTGACAACCAAAGCAGAAAATCACTAGAAATATAAAAATGTTGGTACGTCAAAAAAGCAGAGCAGCTGAGGCGCACTGCAAGCCCACCATAACTTATGGGAAGAAGCATTACTTGGTTTTCTGGGTGTGACCTTTAACTTTAAGCTCTTTAGCCCCTTCACTGCTGACGACGTGTGGGACACATCCTCAGTTACTCCCGCTGTATGCTGAAGACGTGTCCCACACGTCATGAGCTTTGCGGGACCCCTGGCGGAGATACTCACCTCTCTGTCCGGGGTCCCGCGGCGTTCTGACTTCAGCGTCCTCAGACGCTGAAGTCAAGCTCCTCCCGACGTAAATGACATCATCGCGCCATGCCAGGCGACCCCCCGGCAATGCCCTTTTAAGTGGTGCCTGGCTTTAACTCCTTAGGCACCGGGTCACATTTCGGCACCGATGTGCAGCCTAGCTCCGGTGGGGGCCGCCATCTTGGATGGCGGCTCCACCCCCGGATCCCCCCTCACTGCCTGATGTCCTCACGCATAGCGTGATGACGTCAGATAGCCGGGGAACCCCTAGCTGGCCCGTGGAGATAGGGGGTTCATTTGAACCGTAGCAGCTAGGGGGTCATGGAGGGTGTCAATCGAAAGGCCTGAGCATGGTCTTTCGAATGATACCCAACATGACCAGGTAAAAAGTAAAAAGAAAAATAATAATAAAAAATAAAAATAAAAAATAATAAAAACATAATAATAAAAACATGTATTTTTTTTGTGTGTTGTTTTTATTAATGCAGCAATATTGTTCACATTTCAATTATAATGTGAACAATGATGCTGCACTAATGAATTTTTCTATGGGGTGCGTTTTCTAAAAATCACTTAATTCCCCCCAAAAAATTTAATAAGTCCCCATTTCTAATTTTTGTACAAGCGCACCCCATAGAAAATATAACCACAAATGTTCATGTGATAAAAGGTGAAAAAAAACACTTTACACGCTGCAGATGATTAAAAATTCAAATTTTATTGCATTTTTTGTTATAATATACAGGCAGGACATGACGTATACATATAAAAATTATATATTATGAATTTGCTGAGTCTGCTGGAAAGAACGATATATAATATGTCTGGGTCGTACAATAAAATGTGGCTTCAAATCGCGTTTAAACATGATGAGCGAAAGCGGTAAAAATTAGCTCAGCACACAGAGGTGAAATGCCTCAGCAGTGAAAGGGTTAAAAAAAAATAAAACATTTTTCCCACCTAAGTTGGCTTTTATAAAAAAAAAAGTGTTTTTAATAGCATTAGAATCTTATAATCATTGTGTCAGTGACTTAGATTCACTGGGTGCAAATTGTCTCAATATCAAAGCATTGCCAGCGGAGGAATTAGCGATGCATTGAATAGCTGTGCAAGGTAAGGGGCAGTTAGATAAGATCCAAGGGTAGGACACTGTTAACTAAAGGAGAAGGAAGGTATATAAACACACCAAATTAAGATCCCTCCACATACAGTTCCAAAGATTTTGTTTTTACGCACCTTGCCAACCTGCTTTTCTATATTCCCTTTGAGGTCCATGCATTGAGATATTTCTTTTGAATGTACCCACTAAGACTGAACGCAAATCTTACATAAATATATTTATCCACTGTGCCCATCCGGTGCCCGATATCAAGATATCCTGATCTGCATCTCTGGCTCTGCAGCCCAAAAGCAAATGAAATTTGTTTCCTGCAAATGATGATGATATCATTTGCTTTAGACTGCAGAAGGTGCCCTCAAAGTTTTAGCCCTGTGGGCATTATGCCCTAAGAGCTAAAAATGTGTAGAAACGGCACACAATGTCCTGACAATGGACATTCAGGAGCTGATGCAGGAAACACGAGATGCAACTGCAACAGCTGTATGGCAGTAGGTGGCACCATCTACTGGTCAAATATGTTATTGCAGTAAGAAATACTTTGGGAATATGCCCAACTATTTCTTACTGTGTAATTAATTAAAAATGATTTTTCAAAAACCACTGGTTGCTGAGAATGTTTTTTTGAAAAAATCACTTGGTAGTAAAGGTGTTAAGCACAATTTGAAGTCAAGTTTTATGGTAGGTCCCAGACAAATTATATGTCGTTTTTAATTTTCAGAAGACTCAAAATTTATCATTGCATACATCATGTCCTGTCAGAATGCTATAACAAAAAATGTAAAAAAAAAATTAAATTTCCATTCAGATTTCAATCATTTACAGTTTGTAAAATTATCAGGGTTATTCGAAGAGCTCCGAATTGTGGCCGATAGGTAACCGAACGCTGAAATTCAGCGTACAGTTACCTTTCCTGGCCATTCGGCTATCCAGAGAGCAGGCAGTTTGCCAAATCTTGGCGATTTGCCTGCACATACGGTGCCTGTTCGTTGCCTGTTTGAGGGCAGTGAACCCCCATAGAGAAGCAATGCTTTGTCTATTCAGAGAACACAAAACAGCAGTGAAAGGTTGCCGAAATGCCGTGCCATTCAAAGGTTTCATTCGACAGGTTATTCAGGATAATCCCATAGGCTTCAATGTTAAAAATATTCCCGTTTTAATCCAATATCTAATAAACCGTTTATTATTTCATTCTGCAGTAAAAGTCTCTTTATTTTTAGATTTTTTAGGATCTTTTAGGCATTTTTCAGGATTAGTTTGCAACTTTTTTTTCCATTTTTTTTTTTAATCGTTTTTTCTTTTTTCTGTAAAGGCCCTTTTTATTATCATTCATTGGATCTTATATGTAAATTTCAGACATTTTCGTTCTGTAGTTTCTTTTCAAACAGCGTTTCACTTTTCAAACATTCAAGCGTAATGTTTTTTTTTTTCTTCACTCCATTCGTCTGCGGTGTCGGCTTTTTCCGGCAGCTGCTCTGCACTCTGATCAGCTCCTGCTCGGGTTTCTCTGCCGTGTTCGGCGGTGTTAATCCAGTTGTTTTTGCGAGTTTCGGTGTGCGTTCGCAGGGTTTTGCGGTGGGTGGTCGTCGGGTTTGCGGCGGCTTTTGTCTGCACTACGACGCCCTGTGGTGCTTGCTGAATACACTACAGAGTCGCCGAAATGGGATCGCCAAATCGCACCGAATTGAAGAGACGAAAAGTCACTGAACGTGCGGTGACATTTCGATTCTCTTTGAATAACCATGTATGTTTTTCACATTTTATCATCCAACGCTTTGTGGATATACAGTATTTCACAGAAGTGAGTACAACCCTCACATTTTTGTAAATACGTTATTATATCTTTTCATGTGACAACACTGAAGAAATGACACTTTGCTACAATGTAAAGTAGTGAGTGTACAGCCTGTATAACAGTGTAAACTTGCTGCACACTGCCTCAAAATAACTCAACACACAGCCAATAATGTCTAAACCACTGGCAGCAAAAGTGAGTATACCCCCAAGTGAAAATGTTCAACTTGGGCCCAAAGTATCAATATTTTGTGTGGCCACCATTATTTTTCAGCACTGCCTTAACCCTCTTGGGCATGGAGTTCACCAGGGCTTCACAGGTTGCCACTGGAGTCCTCTTACACTCCTCCATGATGACATCACGGAGCTGGTGGATGTTAGAGACCTTGCACTCCTCTACCTTCCGTTTGAGGATGCCCCACAGATGTTCAATAGAGTTTAGGTCTGAAGACCTGCTTGGCCGGTCCATCACCTTTACCCTCAGCTTCTTTAGCAAGGCAGTGGTCATCTTGGAGTTGTGTTTGGGGGTTCTTATCATGTTGGAATACTGCCCTGCGGCCCAGTCTCCAAAGGGAGAGGATCATGCTCTGCTTCAGTATGTCACAGTACATGTTGGCATTCATGGTTTCCTCAATGAACTTTGGCTCCCCAGTGCCAGCAGCACTCTTACAGCCCCAGATCATGACAATCCCACCACCATGCTTGACTGTAGGCAAGACACACTTTGTACTCCTCACCTGGTTGCCGTCACACACTTGACACCATCTGAACCAAATAAGTTTATCTTGGTCTCATCAGACCACAGGACATGGTTCCAGTAATCCATGTCATTAGTCTGCTTGTATTCAGCAAACGGTTTGCAGGCTTTATTGTGCATCATCTTTAGAAGAGTTTTCCTTCTGGGATGACAGCCATGCAAACCAATTTGATGTAGTGTGCAGCGTATGGTCTGAGCACTGACAGACTGACTCCACCTCTTCAACCTTTGCAACAATGCTGGCAGCACTCATACATTAATTTGCCAAAGACAACCTCTGGATATGACGCTGAGCACATACACTCAACTTCTTTGGTCAACCATGGCGAGACATGTTCTGAGTAGAAACCGCTGTATGGTCTTGGCCACCGTGCTGCAGCTCAGTTTCAGGGTCTTGGCAATCTTCTTATATCCTAGGCCATCTTTATGTAGAGTAACAATTCCTTTTTTTTCAGATCCTCAGAGAGTTCTTTAACATGAGGTGCCATGTTGTCCACAGCCAAGTGGTTGATCAGTGGTAGCTTCCAGACTTTATATGAGTAGCATCAAACAAAACATAGCACAAAATAAAAACCTGGCTCATCTGAGCACTAACTTACTAAACATCTCTCTCTCTCTTATGTCTAGCAGGGATGCTACAGAAAACAAATTGCTTCCAAAGCAACTTTGGTTATCTTACATGCTTCTCCCAGCCTCAGGAGTTGCGACATTCTGTGTCTCTTTTTCTCTCTCCGTCTGTCTCCTCTCAAGCAGGAGATATTTATCCCCTTGATTGGGAGACACCTGCAGCAAGAACCAAACAAAACATACATTCCCACCTGGGGGTTAATGCCTTCCCTTAATCCCTTACTGCCAGGCGTGTTGGCCCGCTTGCGACTGCTGTGGTGTGCCCCTCCTCCAGACCCGCCTACGCAGCTGAAATGCGCCACGTGCCATTGGCTGCAGGGGAACAGCCTGAGTCCAGGCTGTCCTGCAACAGCGAATGATGTAGATGCACGCCAATACTAGCGACGCACACCTGTCTCGGCCCATAGACGCCAGCGGGGCATGCCATCCCATCCCACTTGCCGCTGGGACAGCATAGTACACCCATGGCGCTAACAGTTTAAAAGAATACAGGAGAATATACAGACACATCCATGCACAATGTCACTATATATATATATATATACAGTATATATATATATATATATACATACAAAACAGCAAAAGGTTGCACTCAACCTCAAACTAAGCAGGCGCATCGAAGACATTACATACAAAACACCAGGAAAGAGCACTCCATGTCAATGATCACCTTCTTCCATCATTTTCTGTGGCAAAAAAAGCACAGTTTTAAAAATGTTCGAAAAAACCTGACTGAGGTAATAGTCCTAAGATTAACCGCACTTCAGGCTTTAACCGTAAAATATATATATATATATATATGCAAGGGATGTACCGAAAGTAATTCAAAAATGGGCATAACGTTTATTAACTTATGTAAGTCACTCAGAATGCACATGTTTTTGGAGTAACTCTTCTATACAGGTACTATTCAACATACAGGGTTAGTTATTCAGAGAGAGCTGAACTTGCCATGAAAATGCACCGAACGGTGAATATCCCCGTACAGTGCAATTTCAGGGCAATTCGGCTATTCAAAACTCGGCAATTCGCCAAATTTTTTTATTTTTTTTTTAGAAAGGATTTTACCCAGAAGGATACATTGAGATTTCTCTCTTTTTCAAGTATGTTCTGGGTGGCGAGTATGTACCATTATGTGTCTTGCCCAAGGACACTTACTGGAGAGGTGCACTTACTGGAATTCGAGCCTGTGTCTTCAGTCTCCTCGGCTTTAGAGCAGTGATGTTACCTCTACTCCACCCAGCCGAATTGGCAAATTGCCAGCGAAATACGGTGCCTGTTTGACGGCAGTGAAATCCTCAAACAGAAGCAATGGTTAACATATTCAGAGAACACTGGACAGCAGAGAAATGTCAGAGAAGTACCCTGATGTTTGGTGTTTTAATTTGACAGATTTAGGCTAGTGTCAGACGAACGCAGTTGTCACGTCCGTGTCACCGCACAGTTTAACGTCCGTCGTAGCACTGATTTGTTATCAATAGAGACCAACACACAAAGTACATGCGCACCGAAGTGCGCACGCACCACACAGGTGGCAACAGGCACCATTTAGGCCTCGACGTAAAAGCGCTACGATGGACGCCCAGAGTGCGCTGCTTCCGCATAGCGGCCTGTGTGCTTGATAGCGCAACGTCAGAAGCAACGCATTTCCAACGTCCATCACGTTGACACTCAGAAGTTTTTTTGGTCTGGCTGACTGTACCTGTCATTTAATTTTAATTCATTTTGATTCCTATATTTCCCTTTTTTTTTCTACATCCATTAATAAAAATGGACCGTGTGGTGTCTACAGTATCTTCCATCAGTATGTCCATCCGTTATGCACGCACGCAGAGTGCGCTCAGACTGCGGTCGTTTGACATTAGTCTTAATCAGGTGAATCCCATAGGTTTCAATGTTAAAAATATTTTCATTTTTATTCAATATCTATTAAACCGTTAATTCTTTTAATTTGCAGCAAAAAGTCTCTATTTTTCTGTTAGGATTTTTAGGCATTTTTCGGAATTTCTTCAGCAAATTTGTTTTCCAATTTTTTTAAATAGCGTTGTTTTTTCTTTTTAAACAGACCCTTTTATTATTAATCATAGGACCGTATTTGATAATTCCAGACATTTTCATCTGGTAGTTTTTTTTTGCAAACAGCAGTTAAAATTTTGAAAGGTTCAATCATTCTTTTTTTTTACCCCATTTGTCGATTTGTCGGCTTTGTGTTCGGCGGATCCGATGGCTTTTATTGAACGCATTCGGTGGGTTTGCGGCAGATTGTCTGGTACATTTGGTGAGTTTTCTGCGGCGTTTTTAATCGATTGATTTGTTTTCGGATCGTATCGGCGGGTTATCAGTAGGTTACCAGGGGATTTTTTGGCGATTTTTTTTTCCGATCTGTTCGACAGCTTTTCCCTTCACTTCTGGGACCCTGCGCTAAATGCTGAATTCACCACAGGGTCGAGGAATTTGATTCCCTGAAGTGCGTGGAAGGAAAGAGCACCGAAATGTCTGCATAACCCCTATAGTCTCCATTACAAGCAATGCACTTGCACCATCACTGAACCCAACTCTTGAATTCTCTTTGAAACGCCTCTTCACAACCACTTTTAATGCTGGTTTCCATCTTCTGTAAACGTCTTCATCTCACTGTGCACATCGCTCTTCTTCATGGTGTCATCACCACAAACATTCTGCAGCCTTCTATGGATGTCGCACCGCCTGCACCTCTCCTTTGCCAACAACTCAGTGACAGCACATTGGTTCTGCTTGAAATCCATTATTCAGGCAAGGAAGAAAAAGATTCTGAAACACCTGTGTAGAGAAAGAGGCACAGCATGTGCAATTTAAACAACCTACATCGGTTAATAAAAAAGTTATGCCTACTTTCGCATTACGTTTTGTACAGCCCTCGTAATATACATACAGTGTAAATACGTAATATATATTATATATATATATATACGTAATATAATATATATATATTCAAAGACAGGCAAACGGAGGCACTCGGGGCCTTATAAAAATCAGAGGCTTTATTTAATCCATTAAAAAATTAGGTTTTGGCCCCTGTGTATATATATATATATATATATATATATATATAGCCAAAAGTATTCGCTTACCCATCCAAATCAGGAGCTGGGCAGGTGAGCGAATACTTTTGGCAATATAGTGTATGTATGTATGTACCGTATGTTTGTATGTATGTATGTGTGTAGATTAGATATATATGTATTTAGGTAGTGAGGTTGGGTCAGGTAGGGCTATTTGGGGATTTATGGGTAGCAGGAAGGTTAGATAGTTGCATTAGGCAGTGGAAAAGTTTAATTAGTACGAGGGGCTTCTTGGTTATAGCCGATCTGTATCCTACTCGGTCCTTGTTTTAATTCCTGAACCCCTATGCACACTGTTTAACACTTCCAGTGACATTACTGAAGGTGTAGGGCCCTTAAGTTGCCTCTGATGCCAGGACGCAGGGAGGATTTTTCTAGAACAGTTATAGTGCGTGTGGGGGTTTGAGCGAGAGATTTGGGGGTACTTAAGGCGCGTGAACGGAGGCTCTGCGCGCCTTTTCTCCTGAGGTAGAGCTGGTGAAAATCTGAGCTGCGTCAGAGAGCGGTGTTTCGGCCTTTTTTCAAAATTTACTTGTTCTTTGAATATGGCGGAAGGTGGAGACTTAGAGTCGCTGTTGGTGGAAGTGTGGGAGGCGGCTCGGCATCGTGGTGTGGAGTGGGCGAGAAGGAGTTTGACGGAGGTGATGGCGGCAGAGTCGGAGGTTGGAGCTCGGCCTGTCAGGGTTTCTAGGCCTCCGGAGCAGTTCAGTCCGGGAGGAGAATCCAGCGGTGGACCAGCATCTGAGAGGTCGAGGTCGGAAGCGGTGAGAGGCAGAGGACGGTTGGTCCAGCGGATGTTGGCTGGAGGTGACGCAGTTGGGACTGAGGCTGGCATGAGCGTTTCAAGGAGGTCGGCAGGTAGGAGCTCGAGGCCTGTCTCGGTTGCTAGTGATTCTGCGGTTTCTGGTCAGAGGGGAGGTGTGGTGAGCGCTACCAGGAGAGAAGGAATGCGGAGGTCGAGGAGTTCCTCAGGTTGAGGAGGAGTACGGTTGTCCGCCAAGGGTCCCAGAAGTGGAGCAAGGTCTGTCTCGGTGACATAAGTTTCGGCGGTAAGGTGTTTGGTGGATGTGGGTGTGGACGGTGGTGTGGCACAGGGTGCTGTTGTGAGGGATGAGGTTTCTCAGGAGCCTGAAGGGGATTGGTGTTTAGCTGGTGACGGTGAGGTGGCTCTGGGTTTTGGTGTGGTGGAGCGGGATGGTGGTAATGGCACTTCGGGTTCTGAGGCTTATCGCACAAATGTATTTTCGTCCACATGGTAAGGGAGCGGAGTCCACAGCTGACTGGTGGTTTCCAGGCTGGTGGAGTCGGTGGACTTGGAGTATAGGCTATGGAGAGTGTGGCGCAGGAGGTTCAAGGAAGTTCGGCTGTGCCTAGTGTGGCGACAGGTAATGGAAGTGGGGGTGATATGAGTTCCTTCATGTCTTTTTTACAGGGTGCCTTTGAAGCCTGGTCGGGTTCTAAAGGGGGTGTGAGCCAGGGAGTTGATTTGGCCCAGGCTTGGAGGGTTGCAGGAAAGTTAGTTGGGGGAGCTGGTGGAGCTCTCGGTGGTGAAGCAGTTGCTTCAGGAGGGCCGAGTGGTGTGTCGGGTTCACTCAGTGAGTCCTCAGGGGTGGCAGATGTAGCCAGGAGGAATGCATACGTGTCATTTTCTGGTCCTTTGGGGTTACATTTGAATCAGGAGGTTAAGGAGTGTATCTGGCGGGGTGAGTATGTGGACCTCTTTTCCCTGCTTCCGTTGGTTGCAGGGGTTAAGAATGATTCATCTAAGAAAGGGTTAAAAGAGGAAGAGGAAAGGAAAAAGAGGTATCGGAGGATTCCTAAATCATTTGGGAATTGGCTCCGGGCTTTTTGTATTTTGGCCAGTGTGGTTGGGGAGAAGAACCCACAGCACTGTTCGGCTCTGTTTTGCTATGTGGATGGGATTTGGGAGGCTTATCGGATTTATGGTGGTTGGGCATGGTGGAAATATGATGAGCAGTTTAGGCAACGTTTGGCGGCTCACCCAGGTATGGGGTGGGACCAGATGGATATTACGTTGTGGTTACGTTTGATGGAGGCTCAGAAGGCTTTGCCCTTTCCAGGGGTCGCCGGTGGGGGAGGGGCCAGTTCTCCATCAGCAGGTGTTAAGAAGGGGTCTTGCTGGCAGTTTAACGAGGGTCAGTGCAAGTTTGGTAAAGGTGCAAGTTTAAACACGAATGTTCAAATTGTGGAGGATTGCATTCGTTGTCCAGATGTTTTAAGATGGCGAGACAGGGCGGTTTGCCTTTTGGAGGTCTGGATTTGGGGGCTTCCCCAGTGAAACTCGACGCGATGTTACCGTGGCTAAGGCTTTACGGAAGACATAGGGATGCAGAGTTTCTGCGGGACGGTTTCGGTGATGGTTTCCGGATTCCTTTTGTGGCAAGGCCAGGAGGTGGCAAGTTGAGGAATTTAAAGTCGGCTAGGGAATATCCGGAGGTAGTTCGGGAGAAGGTTTTCAAGGAGATCGGGGCCGGTAGGATGGCGGGTCCATTCTTGTCACCGCCGGTGCGGGATTTGAGGATATCTCCTTTGGGGGTGGTGCCTAAGCGGAAGGCTGGGGAATTTCGGTTGATTCATCATTTATCCTATCCGCGGGGAGGATCAGTGACTGATGATATTGGTGAGGAGTTGGCCTCGGTGTCGTACGTGTCATTTGATTCAGCGGTTGGTTTGGTTCGGGATGCAAGAAAGGAGGCCTTGATGGCTAAGGTGGATATTGAGTCTGCGTTTCGGCTCTTACCTAGTCATCCTTCATGTCATCACCTTCTGGGGTTTTGGTTGGATGGTGAATTTTATGTGGATCTATATTTGCCTATGGGTTTTTCCATTTCCTGTTCCTTTTTTGAGTGTTTTAGTAAATTTTTGGAATGGGTGGGTCGTGTGGTGGCAGGGTCGGCTAATTTGACACATTATTTGGATGATTTTCTTTGCGTGGGTAGGGAAGGGTCAGGAGAATGTCTTCACATTCTTCGGTCTTTGCAATGGGTGGCGCACCGATTTGGTGTTCCTTTATCTTCTGATAAAACGGAAGGTCCGGCATCAGTCATCACTTTCCTGGGGATTGAGATTGATTCGGTTAAGGGTGAATGTCGTTTACCTTTGGTGAAAGTCGTGGAAGCTTTAAGGCAAGTGGAAGGGGCCTTGACGGTCAGGAAGTTGCGGTTGAGAGAGCTTCAATCGCTGATTGGTCGTTTGAATTTCGCGTACAGGGTCATTCCGGTGGGTAGAGTCTTTCTGCGAGGTTTGGCTTTGGCGACGTGGGGTATTCGCGAAGGTCATCATTTTGTCAGAATATCTGGGGCCTTGAAGGAGGATTTGGAAGTGTGGAGATCCTTTTTGGCTTTGTTTAACGGGGTGGCCATATTCCCTTCTAAGGAAATATTGGCACGGGAGCTGGACTTTTTCATGAATGCTTCGGGAGGTGTTGGTTTCGGGGGATACTTTGGGGGGCGTTGGACGCATGGCGTCCGGTCTCGAAGCAGTTATTGGAAGGTCTATGGGATTTTGTCAGGGGTTTTTGTTCCTCACCTTATGAGGTTCTGCGTATGAGGGCGGCTTTGTGTTTGTTTTTTTGGAGCATTTCGAGTGGGTGAGCTGGTGTGCAATTCTAGGAGAGGAGGTGGTGGTTTGGGTGCTGATGCGGTTTGGTTGGGAGTTGAGGAAGTTGTTATTTGGGTTTCTAACTCCAAGACTGATCAGTTGGGTAGGGGGCGTAGAGTTGGTTTATCCAGAGTGGATAACTGCGTTGTTTGTCCGGTCAAGAACGTTAAGGAATTTTTGGAGGTGCGGGTGGAGTCTAGAGTGGCCTTTTTATGTCATGCAGACAGCTCGGCTTTATCGAGGTATCAGTTTGTTACCATTTTTAAGAAGGGTTTGTTTAGTTTAGGGAGGAATCCGGAGGAATTTGGTTCTCACTCCTTCCGTATTGGGGCAGCAACAGAAGCTTTGCGGTTGGGTTTGTCTGCAGCAGAAATTCAAGAGTTGGGAAGATGGAACTCGAGGACTTTTCGGACTTACGTTCGGCCAGGTTTGGTGGTATGAATTTTGAAACACTTTTTTCAATGCTGGGAGGTTATGCAGAGAAAAAGTATGCTGTATGGTTTGTTCTGTTTTCAATTTAAAAAAAAAAAAGTAAATATCAAAATTTTACATGGAGTAAGAATTATACTTTATAATATGGAATATATATATTTATTCTTACTTTGTACTGTGTAGACATGTGCATTCGTTTTAGTACTAAAACGATTTAGTCCGAATTTTGGGATAATTTAGTTTTCGTATGACTCAAGAGATACGAAACTGCTCAGTACCAAAAATGAAAGAAACTAAAATAAAATGCACTACATTTTAGTTTCAGTCCTTTTTTGTGATATTACATTGATGAGTGAAGGAGACCAGCAATGAACAGCGCAACATCGCAAAGCTACAGAAAAGGTTTTTATGCGTAATCCCACCCGACCCCTACCCAAAAATCTGACAGTGATAGAGCTCCAGAATACTCACTCGCAGCACAGACAGCTAGCACAGGAGAGGAAACCTTTACTTAACCCTTGCATGTCTATGAGGCAGACAAGATGATAAAAGCAGCTGGAGAAGGAAAACATTCAAATAAATCACACTGAAAGCTAATGAGAGAGGAGGGCTGGATAGTAAAAACCCCATTATAACAAGCAGCACTGGTAGAAGAGAGGGACTTTATAAAACGTATGTTATCTCCCCTCCCGCTCTCCATAATAGGGGCTTAGGTCTGATACATTTATATTATCCAGGATCACTATCCCCCTTTCCTCATCTATAATACACGGTTTATATAAAGTCCCTCTCCTCTCACAGTGCTGCTTGTTATAAAGTATTTTTTTACGTCTGATACATTTAGTATCCAGCTCTCAGTTACTCTGTCATTATGAGCCTTCAGTGTGATTTATTTGAATGTTTTCCCAGCTTTATTTTATTATAAAAATAAATTTGCACCAGTCATCTCTTCTCTGAGCTTTTAGACCGATTTACGTTAATATTTTCCCTCTCCCCTGCTTTTATATTCCTGTGTCTCCCCCACAGAGATACAAAGTTTAGGTAAAAGTTCCCTCTCCTGTGCTGGATAAGCATTGCATTCTGAAGTTCTGCACCCTCCACATGCAAATGCAGTAGGATGTTCTATACAGAGAGGGGCATTAATTAATGCAGGAGGATGTTCTATACATTATACAGAGAGGGGTATTAATGCAATAGGATGTTATACATTATACAGAGAAAGGTATAAATTGAGGAGGATGTTCTATACAGAGAGGGACATTAATTAATTCAGGAGGATGTTCTATATATTATACAGAGAGGGGTATTAATTAATACAGGTGGATGTTATATACATTATACAGAGAGGGGTATTAATTAATGCAGGAGGATGCTCTATACATTATACAGAGAGGAGCCCTTTTTTAGACCTTTAAATCCAGTGGCTGTGAGCGCTGAGATTGGCTGCTTGTTATATTTTATTTATTTATTTATTTATAAAGGATTTTACCAGGAAGGATACATTGAGATTTCTCTCGTTTTCAAGTACGTCCTGGGTTCAAGAACATTAAAATGTTAGTTGTTACAGAAATACAAAGTAATACAATGCAAGATATTAAAAAAAAACCACAAATATACAGATTAACAGTAAATAAATATGTAGGAAATAGTCATTATGTTACATGTTTACAGGTGCATTCCGTATTGAGGTATGTTAATAGGGAGCTCTTGAGTGACTTTAGACTGGGGGAAGATTTGATGGCGTCTGGGAGGTTATTCCATAACTGCGGTGCTCTGTAGGAAAATGAGGACTGAGTCACTTTCTTTTTGTACTGTGGTATTGCAAGTAAGGTGCTGGTCCTGGATCGGAGGTTATAGGATGAGGGAACTGCTGGAGGAACCAGTCTATTCAGTGAGGGTGGCAGATTCCCAGAAAAGCTCTTAAACACCAGGTTGGAAAGGTGAAGTGTACGTTTAGACTCTCAGTACAATGTATTAGGCTCAGCTGTTACAGTAACTGGCTGCTGCTCATCACAGTGCTCAGAGTTTCAGTAAAACAAGGAAATAATATTGTTCTAACCTTTTATATATAAAAATATTATTTACTAGTTTTACTGAAACTCTGAGCGCTGTGATGAGCAGCAGTCAGTTACTGTAACAGCTTTGCCTGACACATTGTGCTGAGAGTGAGAGATACTGTAACAAGCAGCCGATCTCAGCTCTCTGCGGAGCCACTACAATAGTAATTGTATCCACTGGTTTTCAGTTGAATGAAATTAGTTTTCATACTAAAGAACTGAAACCGAATTTCTTTAGCAATTAAATAAATTGCATTTTAGGACTAATCCATTAGTTCAAAATGAAATTTTGTGCTGTGCACATGTCTAGTACTGTGTATATTTGTCCTGTTGTATGCTGGAGGAGCGTGGGAGTTGGCGTATTTTTAGGCAATGGGTATGTTCATTGCTTATGTTATGTTTTCTTTACAGATATGGACATTGTTTATTTGGTGGGTGGGTTGGCGTGGAATTTTTTCTTTTGGAGTCGTTTTTGTGTGGTGGAGATGGTGGCAATTTGTTTTGTTTTGCATATCCTTTGAGAGTGGTGTAGATCGTTGGAGATTCGCTGGAGTTCTGGGCTAGGAGGAGGGCATTGGTGCGAGCATCTGGAGTGCAGATGGGTCTGCATGGGTCGGCAACACGGGTACGGTGGTTCGGAATCTGTGGGCTCCTGTGGGAGGAGTTTAAGCCGACTGTGTTGAGTGCCCTTAGGCACGGTGAAGTCCCCCATGTGTTGGTGGTGCACATGGGGGGAATGATTTGGGGCGGATGATTTTGAAGGCGGATCTGTGGCAGCTGTGGGAGTGGTCACCATGGACAGTGGTGGTGTGGTCGGAGGTGTTGCCGAGGATGGTGTGGAGGCAGGCGGAAAATGAGGAGGCGGTGCGGCTTTGCCGGATCAAGGTGAATCGCTGTATGGGAAGGTTTGTGAGGCGGATGGATGGTGTGGTGGTGCGGCATCTCCCCTTTGAAGAGGAGGATGCGGCATGCTATTTTATGGAGGATGGCGTTCACCTGACAGATGTGGGCAAGGATCTGTTCATCCTGGGTTTAAAGGAAGGGATTGAACAAGCCCTGTTTTTCATTGGTGGGGGAGCTCTCCCATAAGGGGGTTATGTGAGGAGCTCTTGGCGGGGGCTTGTAGACAGTGCTAGGTAGGGGTTCCTTTTATTTAGGTTAGTTTTGGATCAGATGGTTGGGAGATGGGAGGATTTTGTGGTTGGTTGTTTTGGAGGTGTGTGGTGGTTGTGTGGAGTCCCCTTTCAGCACTGTGTTATTTTTTTATATTTGTTATGGCAATTTTTATGTCTTGGTGGTGGGTATATTGTGTGGAGTTTTTAGGTGTGGCCGGTATATACTGTATATAATAAATATATATTATTCCACAGTTAAGTGTTCGTGTATTTTTGTGTATTTCTTGTCTCCCTGCGTACGACTCGGTCATCAGTCGGCGAGTTAAGGCATTTTTACTCTCTTACAGTATATCATTCTAAATATGCTTTTAAGTTTGGACCATTTTTTTGATATGAAATTTTCCTTCGCATGGGCCAAACTGTGCTGTTTTGATGCCGAGGGTTTAAGTCATGGAGACAGTGCTTATACTCATGATGGCAAGGAGATTGCAGCTTCAGAATGCAGCCATGGATCTTCATAATTACTAGTGAGTTGAGACATCCTTTGATAGATAGTGAATCTAGACTGCTGTCAATTGTGTCATGTCCACCTCAAAACAAATAGACTAGAGTAATAGCAAATCGAGATACACCGCACCATAAATTGTGAATCACACTTTTCAAATCCAACTCAAGATTATTTCATTTTAAGTAAAATTATTCATTATTGGCGCCTAGGAATACTAATCATATTTGATTATATGATTAGTAAATGATGCCTTCCGTTTTACTCTGTGCAATGTTTAATGTACCATCAGCACCTAGCACATTATGCCGCTGTAAGTGCTGATAGTTAAGAGGGAAATGGAGTATTTAGTGAAGAGTTAATTAAAAGAGCAATCTGAATTCCAGCCATCTGGCACCTAAAATGTTTAGTTAAAGTTTATTTATTCAAGGTATTAGGTATCCAGCGTGGCAGTTATAACAATGAGCGCTGTGTCTGAAACAGGATTTTAAAAATTATAATTGTTTTAATTAAATGAGCAATATCTTAATGATAAATTGTGCTCAGTAAAGGTTCGAAAACACAACAGGACGATGCATAAACGTCTTCAATCGCCCACTCTAATAATATGCAAAAGGTTTGGGATATTACTCTTCAGGTCAGATAAGCACTGGAACTGTGTTGAAGTCAACATTAATTTAGTTTATTCATCCTTAAGTCAAGCAAATAAATATAACAAGAAAAAAAAGGTGTCATCTGCGCTTATTCCTATAACTCCATGTGAAACAAAACACAATCAGAGGTTTTGGTTTACTTGAACGGCCATTAAAGTGTAAGCTCACCTGCCCCATCAAGGCACCTCTAAGGTGAGTCCTACCTAATGAAACCAAGAGTCGCTCCTCTGAGCAACCACACACACTCCTGCTGCTTTTCAGCTAAGAGACAAAATGGTGGGTTTTATTTCTAGACACACACCAAATATTTCCGTTTTGAGCTTAAAAAAAAAACATGGAAAAGGAACAGCAGCAAAAATGACCTGAGTGGGGTTATAACAAAATATACATAAATACAGAAAAAAGTGGTGGTGCTCCCATTATCACCAGGGTGGCTGCAACAACAGGGAGTAACCAACCAAGTTCATGTATAAAACATAACAAGAAAAAAAGGTGTCATCTGCGCTTATTTCTATAGCTCCATGTGAAACAAAACACTGTCAGAGGTTTTGGTTTACTTGAATGGCCATTAAAGTGTAAGCTCACATGCCCTGTCAAGGCACCTCTAGTAAGGTGAGTCCTACCTAATAAAACAAAGAGCCGCTCCTCCGAGCAACCGCACACTCACATGCTGCTTTTCAGCTAAGAGACCAAATGGTGGATTTTATTTTTACCACCAAATACTTCTACTTTTGGATTAAAAACAAAAAACATGGAAATGGAACAGCAACAAAAATGACCTGGCTGGGGTTACAGCAAAATACATTCCTGATTGTTGCAACCGCCCTAGGGGGAATAGGCACAACACCACTTTTTGGTGCAAGGAGATGAATAGTAGATGTATAGTTCAATGGATTATGGTATAAGATGTGCAGGGCCCTTTAATAACCTTGTTTCTGGTTCCCAAGGGTTTTTTTTGAGAAAGGATTTTACCAGGAAGGATACATTGAGATTTCTCTCGTTTTCAAGTATGTCCTGGGTGGCGAGTATATACCGTTAGGTGTCTTGCCCAAGGACACTTACTGTAGAGGTGTTCTTGCCGGGATCGAACCTGTGTCTCCACAGTCTCTCTCCACGGTTATAGAGCAGTGAGGTTACCTATACTAGGGATGAGCCGGACACCCCTGTGTTTGGTTCGCATTCGAACTCGAAGAATTTCAAAAGTTCGGGTTCGAACGCGAACACGATTCGAACGCAATGCAAGTCAATGGGACTCGAACGTTCAATTTTTAGAGTGCCCTCCAAGAGGGCATATATGCAAGATATTTGCCATAAAAGGTGTATGGGAGTCCGGGTAGTGCCCTGGGGGACAGGAAACAAGGACAAAAAGTAAAAAAAAAAAAGTTTTTAAAGGAACAGTGAGTTTTCCATGAAATAAAGGTTAAGAGTAAAAACTAAAAATTCCTTCAAATATCGTGCCTAGGAGGTCCCCATAACCTGCCCCTGAAGTGGCGGATTTGTAGGATGTATAGAACATTTAACCCTTTCGCTGCTGAGGCATTTCCCGCCTCTGTGCTGAGCTCATTTTTACTTGTTTCGATCATCTTGTTTAAACGTGTTTTGAAGGCTTATTTTAGTATATGACCCAGACATATTATATATCGTTCTTTCCGTCAGACTCGGCAGATTCATAATATGTCATTATTATATGTATACGTCATGTCCTGTCTGTATATTATAACAAAAAATGCAATAAAATATGAATTTTCAACAATTTACGTGTAAAGTGTTTTTTTTCACATTTTAACATGCGAGCAATTGCGGTTATATTTTGTATGGGGTGCGCTTGTTAAACAAATTAGAAATGGGGTCTCGTTACATTTTTTTTTGGGGAAAATTACGCGATTTTTAACAAACGCACCGCATACAAAAATTGTTAGTGCAGCATCATTGTTCACATTATAATTGAAATGTGAACAATATTGCTGCATTAACAAACCAAAAAAAAGAAAAAAAACTTGTTTATTTTTTTTTTTAGAATTTATTTTAAAATATTTTTTTATTTTTATTTTTAATTTTAATTTTTTTTAAAAGCTTTTTTCATAGTCATGTTTGGTATCGTTGGAATGGCCATGCTCTGGCCGATCCAACAGTACCAAACTTTAACCGTTAGCTGCCACGGATCGGGAGATAGGGGGTTCATTGGAACCCCTATCCCCCACCATTGGTGGCAGCTAGGGGTTAACTCCAGGACTGGCGTCATCGTGCTATGCACGATGACGCCAGTCCTCAGGGGGAATTCCCGGAGGCTCCATTGGATCCAAGATGTCGGCCAGCTCCGGGAAAGGCTCACGAACCGGCGCTTTTCAGGGCCGATTCGTGATCCGGCTCCCCAGGGGTTAATGACAGTCACCGTTTGGAAGGGCAGGCTGTGCCCTTCCAAGCGGTGCCTGTATTAACTCCCTGCTCCTCAGCGATCGGGAGGGAGAGAGGTCCGAAGGACCTCCCCCCTCCCTTTCAGGCGCCTCCTCCGCACATGCGGGGGGGGGCCTGAATTAGATGTCATCGCGTCGCCGCGATGACATCTAATGTCCCCGCCGGGGTCCCGAGTGCTGGGCTGACATCCAAGATGTCAGCCCGCACCGGGGAAGCGCAGCAATCCGCCGGAATCCGGCGGATTGCTGCCTCCTGTGCATGGATGCGCTCAGCGCGTCCATAGCACAGGAGAACCACTTGGCTGGACGCGCTGAGCACGTCCATAGCAGCCAAGTGGTTAAAAACAAAAAAATGACATTTCAAATTACGGTAAATGGTTTTCCTTTAATCTATTCATAAACAACTGCTTGAGGCGGCAGCCTGTATAAAAAGAGGAGACGTTTTAGGACACGCAGAACAAGTTTAGTGATTTTTTTGGCTAAATTATGGTGAAACTTATGCAGGCTTTGGATGAAAGTAACAATAGGTGCTTTCAAATTGGGCCTTTAGTGAAGGCAACAGTGTAGTCACACCGTAACCCCTCTGTGGTATTGTGGAAGAGTGCAGCGGTGGACCCTGCGGTCCAATATTAAAATGATATGAATCTGGTATAGACGTCAGTGGCAGTGCACCCAAATATTGTGCCTTTGATGTCAGCAAGTGCCTTCACACCGTAACCCCTCTGTGGTATTGTGGAAGAGTGCAGCGGTGGACCCTGTGGTATAATATTAAAATGATATGAATCTGGTATAGGCGTCAGTGGCAGTGCACCCAAATATTAGGCCTTTGGTGCCAGCTAGTGCCTTCACAACGTAACCCCTCTGAGGTATTGTGGAAGAGTGCAGGGGTGGAGGTTTTGGTAAAGCAGAAGAGATCCCCGATCTGTTCAGTTGCGTCAGCATCAGAGGATTGATAGCTGTTGATCCAGGACTGATTCATTTTTATAAATGTCAGCCGGTCTACAGAGTCGGTGGACAGATGCACTCTTTTGTCTGTGACAAAACCTCCAGCGGCACTGAATGTCCTTTCAGAAAGCACGCTGGATGAAGGGCAACCTAGTAGTTGCATAGCATATTGGCTAAATTCTGGCCAGTGATCCAATCTCAACACCCAGTAAGCCAGTGGATCATCTGCTGTAAAGGTATCCAGGTCTGCCCTTGCCCCTAGGTAGTCCTGCACCATACGGTGAAGACGCTGGCAATGGGCGCCTACATTTGACGTCCCTGGGTGTCGTGGACTAAAAAAATTTAAAAAGGTATCAGTCAAGTGGCCCCGGCCTTCACCGCTCTTCCTCTGATCATCTGCAGCCTCAGAAGCACCTGTGTCATCACTTGGTAACCTACCAGTGCCTGGAAAGGTGTTACACAAGTGTCGCTTTAGAGCATCCTCAAGTTGTTTCATCCTGTCCTCCCTCTGTGCGGGCAGGATGGGCTCTGCAACTTTACCCTTGTATCGTGGATCAAGAAGGCTTGCCAACCAGTAATGATCCCTCTCCTTGATAGCACGAATCCTAGGGTCCTTTAGCAGGCTTTGCAGGATAAGGGAGCCCATGCAGCGTAGGTTGGAGGTGGCATTAGCTTCCGAGTCTTCCTGGTCAATGAGGAGGATGACCCCATTGTGCACTTCCTCCTCCCAGCCACGTACTAGTCCTTGGGTTTCTGGGCACACAAAACCCTCCCTTGAGGAATCCCCACCTTCAATGCCCCCACTACTTAAATATTCCTCCTCCTCATCCTCCTCCTGTCTGATCTGAGGTCCAGCAGGAATGCTCTCTGCGTAAAGACTGGGGCCTTGAGAGCTAGGGAAGGCCTCCTCTTCCTCCCGCTGCTCTGCCTCTAGTGCCACATCTATAATTCCCCGCAGAGTGCGCTCCAGCAGGAACACTAAAGGAATTGTGTCACTAATGCATGCAATGTCCCTGCTCACCATCCTCGTTGCCTCCTCAAATGGTGACAGTACAGTGCATGCATCCTTGATCATCAGCCACTGCGGGGGGGAATAAAAGAAGTTGACCTGAACCTGTCCTTGTGCTATACTCACACAGGTACTCATTGATGGCCCTCTGCTGCTTGTGCAGACGCTGCAGCATTGCAAATGTCGAGTTCCACCTGGTGGGCATGTCACAGATCAGGCGGTTTGTTGGAAGGTGGAATTCTCTTTGAATTTCTGCCAGGTGAACACTTGCTGGGAATGACCGTCTGAAGTGGCTGCAGACTTTTCTGGCCTGGCTGAGAAACTGTGCCAGCCCTGGGTACCTGGTTAGGAAACGCTGTAACACTAGATTTAGGATGGGTGCTAGGTATCGTACATGCGTCAACTTACCCTGGCGTAGGGCGGAGAGAAGGTTGCTGCCATTATCACAGACGACCATTCCCAGCTGAAGCTGGCGTGGTGTTAACCATCTCTGCACCTGGCCCTGCAGAGCTGACAGAATTTCTGGCCCGGTGTGGCTCCGGTCCCCTAAACAAACCAGCTCAAGCACAGTATGGCATCTTTTTGCTTGAGCCATTGCGTAGCCCCTGCCACGCGTCAGTTTAACTGCCACTTCGCCAGAGACAGAGAAGGAGGAGGAAGAGGTGGTGGAGCAGACAGACCTCATACAAGCAGCTTTCTGGAGGAGTGGTGGATGAACAAGCTCCAGCACAGAGCCCCGTCCTGGATCCCTCCCAGCTGCAAGCAGAGTTACCCAGTGTGCCGTGAAGGAAATGTAATGGCCCTGTCCAAGCTTGCTGGACCACGTGTTTAAAATCATGTGCACCTTGCTGCTGACTGCCTTTCCCAATGTCTCCATAACATTGTCTTCCACGTGCTGGTATAGTGCTGGAATGGCCTTCCGTGAAAAGAAATGGTGTTTTGGAACCTGCTACTGTGGTACAGCACATTCAGAAAATTCACGGAAGGAAGCAGAGTCCACCAGCTGGAAAGGCAGCAGCTGTAATGCGAGTAATTTTGCTAAACTGGCATTTAGATGCTGTGCTTGGGGATGGTTGGCACTATATTTTTTCTTACGCTGCAGCAGCTGGGGCAACGTAATCTGACTCGTAAAACCTCAGCTGATGGGATGCTGTAACATTCTGAGGAAGGACCTGGTACACCCATTACTGTAGTATCATTCCTGTCAGTGGAGGTTGTAGGCAATGACATGGCAGGACATATAGTGGGGGTAGAGACAGATGAGGAGGAGGAGGACCTATGCAAAGTGTTGTGCCAATGGGATGCGTGGCAGGTGGTCATATGTCGCCTCAAGCACATGGTACCCAAGTGTCTGATGTCTTTCCCACGCTTGATCCTCTTCCAACATAGGTTACAAATAGTAACGCTGCAGTCTGCTGCACATGTCGTGAAGAACTCCCAGACAGCAGAGATCCTGGACGTGTGCTGTGAGACAACAGCGCTCTGCACCTGAGCAGCTCTGACATCTGATGCTTTGGACTGGCTACGGTTGCTCATAGAGGACGTTCTGCCTCGATTTTGTTGTGCCTCCTCCTCCTCCCTTGACTCCTCTGTTCGATCAGGCACCCCAGTGACCTCATCATCGTCATCACCCCCTATCTCCTCATCACTGGAGCCAACTTGGCAGTATGCTGCAGCTGCTGGGGCAACATGAGTGCCAGTTATTTGTCTGTCACTGGCACCCCCTCCCTCTAGGTTGATTATACTCCCTTCTTCAGAAACAAGGGGGTGTTTGTGAGGGTCCTGAGAACGAGCAACAGCACAATGGCCTGCTCTACGGTGGGTGCCCGCTCAGGTCTCACAAACAAGGTTTTAGCTTGCTTGTGCCATTACAGGGATGAATTTTCCATATGCAAATCAGCCTGCTCTCACCCAGAAAGGGTGGCCAGTACTGACTGCCAAGGACGTCACCCCTACACGAGAGGTGCAGCAACCTCCGACGATCGTTTCGGCCTTCTTGGGCCTCGTCAGGAGGGTATAGCTGACACCCCTCTAGGCACATCAAGCAAGGGGTCCACGTCTGGATGACCCTTTACAATTATAGTGAGAAACAAGGGGGGGTTTGTGAGGGTCCTGAGAACGAGCAACAGCACAATGGCCTGCTCTACGGTGGGTGCCCGCTCAGGTCTCACAAACAAGGTCTTAGCTTGCTTGTGCCATTACAGGGATGAATTTTCCATATGCAAATCAGCCTGCTCTCACCCAGAAAGGGTGGCCAGTACTGACTGCCAAGGACGTCATCCCTACACGAGAGGTGCAGCAACCCCCGACGATCGTTTCGGCCTTCTTGGGCCTCGTCAAGAGGGTAGAGCTGACACCCCTCTAGGCACATCAAGCAAGGGGTCCACGTCTGGATGACCCTTTACAATTATAGTGAGAAACAAGGGGGTGTTTGTGAGGGTCCTGAGAACGAGCAACAGCACAATGGCCTGCTCTACGGTGGGTGCCCGCTCAGGTCTCACAAACAAGGTTTTAGCTTGCTTGTGCCATTACAGGGATGAATTTTCCATATGCAAATCAGCCTGCTCTCACCCAGAAAGGGTGGCCAGAACTGACTGCCAAGGACGTCATCCCTACACAAGAGGTGCAGCAACCCCCGACGATCGTTTCGGCCTTCTAGGGCCTCGTCAGGAGGGTATAGCTGACACCCCTCTAGGCACATCAAGCAAGGGGTCCACGTCTGGCTGACCCTTTACAATTATAGTGAGAAACAAGGGGGTGTCAGCTATACCCTCCTGACGAGGCCCAAGAAGGCCGAAACGATCGTCGGGGGTTGCTGCACCTCTCGTGCAGGGATGACGTCCTTGGCAGTCAGCACTGGCCACCCTTTCTGGGTGAGAGCAGGCTGATTTGCATATGGAAAATTCATCCCTGTAATGGCACAAGCAAGCTAAAACCTTGTTTGTGAGACCTGAGCGGGCACCCACCGTAGAGCAGGCCACTGTGCTGTTGCTCGTTCTCAGGACCCTCACAAACACCCCCTTGTTACTCCCTTCTTCAACCTCAGAGTTTGAATCAAAGCACTGTAGTTGCTGCGCATCCTCAAGCAGCAGGTCACTGTCATTGTAGTCAAACAATTCAGCTGACTCCTCCGTGTATGTTGGTGAGGCTACGGCAGGAGTAGCTGTGGACATGGAGGCTGCATTAGATGCTTTGGTAGCTGAGGTGGACTGTAAACCACTACAAGCCTGGCTGGCAGAGGACTCGGAGGATGAGGATGACCTGGTTAGTCAATCCACCAAATCCTCTGTATGTTGCTGCTGCTTAAGACGGCCAGCACCAGTTAGAAAGGACAAGCGTGCCCCTGCAGAAGATGCACCACGTCCACGACGACCAGAGGCACAGCCTCCCGACACAGAGGCTGCTTGCCCTCTTATCTGTGTCTGGGACGGTCTGCCTGTCCTTTTTGGTCTTTCTGACATGGTGAGTGATATATAGATTAAAGATATACAGAACTCTGATTCAACTGTGTTATCTAGATTAAAGATTTCCAGAACTCTGGTATAACTCAGTGAGACACCCTGATAACTGGCAGCCAGTGACAAGACACAGATTATAATTTGCCAAAATCTGCTACAAATCTGTGAGACCCCCTGATAGCTGGCAACAGTGACAAGACACCGATTACAATTCCCAGATATCTGCTACAAGTCTGTGAGACCCCCTCATGGGTGGCAGTGACAAGACACAAATTACAATTCCCAGAAACCTCCTATAAATCAGTGAGACCCCCTGATGGGTGGCAGTGACAAGACACAGATTAAAATTCGCAGAAATCTGCTACAAGTCTGTGAGACCCCCTGATAGCTGGGAACAGTGACAAGACACAGATTACAATTCCCAGATATCTGATACAAGTCTGTGAGACCCCCTGATGGGTGGCAGTGATAAGACACAAATTACAATTCCCAGAAACCTCCTATAAATCAGTGAGACCCCCTGATGGGTGGCAATGACAAGACACAGATTACAATTCCCAGATATCTGATACAAATCTGTGAGACCCCCTGATGGGTGGCAGTGACAAGACACAAATTACAATTCCCAGGAACCTCCTATAAATCAGTGAGACCCCCTGATGGGTGGCAGTGACAAGACACAGATTACAATTCCCAGATATCTGCTACAAGTCTGTGAGACCCCTGATGGGTGGTCAGGTGCAAGGCTGTAGCCAATTACAAGCTTCAGGCCAATGGGAAAGTGCATTGTGGTCCATTGTGGTGCATTGTGGGCGAACACGAACCGAACACGTGGAAATGTTCGGAGTTCGACGAACAGCCGAACGGGCAATGTTCGAATCGAACACCGAACAGCTCATCCCTAAACTATACTCCACCCAGCCAGTTTCTATTTTTTTCTCATTCCTCATTGGTTATTGTAAAGCAATGTGAAACCTGTAGGCACTATATAAATGCTGATAATAATATTATTAATAATAATAATAATAATAATAGCACTGTGATCATTAATTCACAAGATAACCCAGAGCAGCAACTTGTTTTGTTGTTCATTAGTCTTGAAAACTCATACAGGTCTATTCAAAGAAAGGTGAAACTCAGGAGAATGACTGGAGAAGTGAATATTCTAGGTCAAAATAGCCAAACCAGAAATATTCTCCCATTTATCTTACTTTCCAAATTGGCTAATTGGTCTCAATTGTTCTCTTCTCCTGCCTTGCTCCTGGTTTTCACCTTTCTTTGAATAGACCTGATAGTTTGGAGACCTTGAAATGTTGAAAAGTACTCATACACACTTTGGGCTAAATTACAATCGTCGCGCAAACGTTTGCGTCGGCACAAAAAAACATTAACGTGAGGGGTAAAACCATTTGCGCAGAATGCCGTATTACATAGTAAGTGCAACAAATGCACTCAAACGTTTACCGCGGGTGAACCTGCATGAACCCTGCTCGAGCTTACTGTACGTCGCGCGTCCTATACTTAATATTGTGAGAGCAAATGCTAAGTGCGCTGGTACGAGGATGGTATTACAATCTATTTGCGGTAATTACCGCACAGCCTTTGCTCGCATAATTTTAGCAACTCCTAAAAGCTGGTGTTAATGGCAATTCTGAACAACCTGGCCGAACCCAAATACACCAGCCCAAAAAAAATACGCAGTAAAGTATAGTTACACATTCTACTCATACCAAATCAATAAAATGGGGAAGTTATGTGTGCATGTATTATTGCTGCAGCATATATGCTCAGATTGACTTTGGCAGGCGCAAAAATTTAACGTGAGATAATTGTGGTTCTTAATTCGGCGTGAAAAAAACAGTGCGCACACTAATTTGTGCGCACGTCGGTACTGCGCGAGCAGTTAGGCGCGTCCTGTTTGCACGCGTTATCGATCGCCGGATGAAAATACGCACGAGGATTGTAATTCCAGCATTAAATTTCGCGTTAAAAAGTTTAACGCTTGGCGCAAAAATTCTCGCTTTGCGCAAGGATTTTTGCGTGAAGATTGTAATATAGCCCTTTCTCGTGTACAACCCTACAGCTCTGAAGAAAGATTTAAAGTAAAAGAGTATTTGCTACTGGTAATTATTCTTACTCTGATCATTTGATGTCCTGAGTAGATCTTCGACCACTAATCATTGCTTGGGGTCCTATTCCACTGTTGCCAGAAACAGGGAGCCGGTAGGGGAAAAAAAAAATCAATGAGAGTATCCTACTGATTCCTTCTTACCCGGTTTATTCTGAACCTGCTGTATTAGCAGCTGGAGTAGGAATTTTTTGGAGCCGCAAACAGCGGTGCCGCCACTGGTATAGGCTCCAGGATTCCATGCAGCCAAGTGAGACGGTATCCTATGAAAAAGACTGGTGAATAAAGTTACATAAAAAAAACATGTTAGAAAAAAGACACTAGGGTTAGGGTTAGAAGTTAGAGACATATCTTTTTTAACTTGTTATTCTTTTACCCAACTTTTCTCACGGGTCATTTCTATAGTAGTCCAAGTACGACCCTGCTGTGAGCTCCCGACTGGAATTTTTTAGTGGGGTTGTTTTTTTTATGCTAAGTGATTTTTCAAATGCAGAATCACTTACCACCATGCTCTGGAAGTCAGTATTCTTTTCTGAATATTTGGTCGAGCCAAGGATAGTGCGTTTCTGTGGACTAGCTCGCTGTTCCTGTTTTGAGTTATTATTAATGGTTCCTATACAAAGCATAGGAGACGTTAATGTACAGTAAGGAGTGGGAATAGCAACTCAAGCCATTAACAGCAAGAATGGAATAATGCCTTGGTTGGTTCTTTTCGGGTGCCGAACAAAATCCCTACAACCGGGTTCCCTATTGCCAACATCCCGACGACCATCTTCCAGACAGAACAAGTGCTGGACATACCAAGTTCCCTACACAGACAACTCCATGATGGCCAACTTCCAGACATCCAAAATCCTAGCGGCTAACCCTAATCCTAACACTCTAATCCTTAGGGAGTTAAGTTTAGGTTTAGGGTTTATGGTTAGGTTTAGGGAGTTAGGGTTAGGGCTGGATTTTTAGGAACTATGTGCTAAAAAACATCCTTACGAATATTTCCTTCAAGCATCTATGCATTGATTAATTGCATAGATGCAATAAAAATAACATTTTGTCATGTTGCTCCCAATGAACTGTTATTCTATCAATCAGCCAAATAATCCCATGCATTAAGGATTATAGTATACAGTTGCACAATAAATGGGTGTAATAAAGACGTATTAAAATGTTATGATTTAGGCTAGGGTCAGACTAACGCATTTTTCTCGTTGTCCGTGAAAAAGTGCGTTCGAACGAATGGACGCATTTTTTCACAGAATACGCGATAGCGGTCATACGATGCGCATTTCCGTCCGTGATTTTGTATGGATCATCAATAAAACACTTTTTGTGTCTGGACGTTATGTTGGCCGGACATTAGCAGCGTCTGACATCTCCAAATCATGCACACACGCTGCTAGCGGACGCAGTGCACTCTGTACGTCCGTACTAGCGGTTTGACGTTCTCGAAAAAATGCATTCGTTTACCACTTGCGTTGCGCAGCCGCACTTTTGTGCGGCCTTTCTTCGTATGCTGCCTGGCATTGGACGTCATTTGCTGCTAGCGCGGCCGTGATTTAGTGCTGCTAAACGCATGTTGATACTGCGTTAGTCTGACCCTAGCCTTACACATTATTGTATCATGAAAGCAACAAAGGTTTGCTGGACTGTGCGTTTCCTGGTAATGAATTTTGCGCACATACACACGTGGATTGACATCATATATTGTTCACCATCTCCATATTCTTTAAATGAGCAAATGTGAGCAGACTCCTGGAGCTAAACCTTAAACAAACACGTGGAAACAGGAATCCTTGCCAGTTTTTATTAACTAGCTTAACACTTATGTTTTGAATATGCTTCTTGATATCATGATGAAAACCGGTTGGGTGGAACAAACCTTTACCTAAAATCGCATGGCTGAGAGCAAGACAAAGGACCATGTATATGGCAGTGAATGGGGAATTGTGAACTGACAAGGAAAGGTTTTGGAAATCAAACTCTTTGTTTTCTCTTAAATGATCCTTAACATGGCCCTGAGCATTGCCACACTATTGCGGTCATCAAACCATCGCGCTACACTCGAGAAGCAAAATAAATAGTAAACAACTCGGGATGATGTGTTATGAATAAGAAACAATTAACATCAAGTATAATATGCTATACTTTACGGAAAATTACATCAAACGCCTCTTAAATAATTAATGATGAAATCCCACTTGCTAGGACCCACTTTTTTTCTTCAAAAATAATTCATTTTAAGATAATGATAAATGTTTGCCTATATGATTCTTACCTTTGCAACAACTGCTGTATGTACACAGGGATAATAAGCAAATAACTGATATATATATATATATATACACTCATTTAAGTTGTGTTGGAGGGCAAAAAAGGAGATTTAAAACCTCAACACTGTAAATAATAAAGTCATTTACACATCCCGAAATTCACAGACCTCATGTGCTGCATTCCCCACATACAGCACGGAACTGTGGGTAAGACATGCAAATGACATTTGCAATTTCTAATTTTTTTGCATCCTAGGTCTTTTTTAGCACAGAACCCTCTAATCAATGCCATGCCATACTAGATGGCTTTTTAGCAAAAGTCAGGTTTATGCAGCAGGCCAAAGCCACTCCTGTACAGCTGTTTCGGGCCCTCATCAGCAGGAGATAGACCGAGACCAGTTGCAGTTTGTTGTTTTACCCCAGGGCAAATCAATACTCATTTAAGTTGTGGTAGAGGGCAAAAAATTAGATTAAAAGCCATCCTGTCACGTCTTTGGCGCCAGGGCCTGGGCACCTGGCAGCGTTACTGGCTGGCCGGGTGCCAGGTCTTCCAGCTGGCAGATCGGCGTCTCAGGGGGCGGAGTCTAGCGTGGTTACGCAGGGCCGCTGGGTTTAAAAGCAGGGCGTGAGTATCTGCTCGTCGCCCTGACGTGGAGTTATTCCCACATCGCCTGTTCTACTAGTGTAGTCGCTGTTTGTTTAGTTGTCATATACAGTATATCTGCTTGTACGAGGACCCTGAGTGTGTATCGAACCCGGACTGTTATTGACCATTCTCTCGCTTTTGCCCTTTATTGTTGTTTGTACACTCTGCTTATGCTAAGTGGATATACTGATCTTTGCTGTATGGTTTCAGATTGTGGGTCTGCCCTGCAGGTTGCAGAATCACTCAACCCCTCATGTCTACCGCCAGGTACTGAGCATAAGTATAGAGTATATTGCAAGGTCTCTGTTTATGGGTCTGCCCCGCAGGTTGCTAATCTCAAGCAAAAACCCTCATGGCAACTGTCTGACACTAAGTATATATATGTTGCATTCTTTATAATCTCACATTGCAGACCTGCCCTGCAACTTGCTGAATTATCTGCACATGCTTTATACGTTGTTGAGCATAAGAGTGTCCCCTCTGGTGCTCACGCAGAGGGTAACATTGACTACGGTTTTTCTGAACCTAGTTCTGTTTCTGTATTCCGTCCTGATCTGTGTATAGATAACTGGTTTTCACTCTGCAGACATTTGGTCTCGAAATCACTTGCTGCTGAGTGTTATCTAAGTTTATACCTCACCTCCCTGGCTGGGAGTGTTGGGTGTGGCAGTGGTGACTGCTATCTACTCAAGTACCAGGTGAATCTGTCCATAAGGATCCGAACTATGCTGTTCCCAGGTGAGCGCCATAGCGCCCGTCACACCTCCACACTGCAAATTATAAAGTTTATTATTGCTGTGTGGAGGCTTTTTCCCTCCACCACAACATGAATTGCGGAGGTGGAATATATTGACGCTGTTGGCAGGCTCCAGCAATTCATGGCCATTTATTGTGATCCAAATTTCCATAATTTCCAACAGAGTTTAGGGTTAAAAACCTTGTAGAAAGTCTTGAATGGGTTAAGTTACAGACGATTGAACCCAGGCACTACTCACAACAGTGGGCAAGAGGATGGAAATCCTTGCTCCGCGACTCCAACTTCAGAACAGCATAAATAAACTCCAAAAACCCACGTATTAAGGCTAGGGTCAAACGAAAGCATTTTTACACACGAACGTAAAAAAGTGCGTCCGAACGAATTGACGTATTTTTTCACGGAATTCGCGAAAACGGTCATACGACGCGCATTTTCGTGCGTGATTTTTTACGGATCGTCAATAAAACACTTCTTGCGTCTGGACGTTATGTAGGCTGGACATTAGCAGCGTCTGACGTCTCCTAATCACGCAAACACGCCGCTATGCCGCAGCTGCGCACTCTGTACATCCGTACTAGCGGTTCGGAGTTCTCAAAAAAATGCGTTCGTTTTCCACTTGCGTTGCGCGGCCGGACTTTCGTGCGACCGTACTTCGTATATTGGCCGTCATTGCCCGTCATTTGCTGCTAGTGCGGCCGTAATTATGTGCGCCAGAACGCACGTTAAAAGTGCGCTCGTCTGACCCCAGCCTTAAACAAAGAGTGGATTTATTCCAGCACCAACAAGGACAATGTTTCGACCAGACCTGGTCTTGGAGATTATTTATGCTGTTTTGAATGGGTTAAGAACTGTTGTAATCCTGAAGGGGGTAAGAATTGTTCAGGGCTTTGAAGAGTTAAATTTTGGTAAAATCCTGAAATGTTTAAATGTATAAAGCTGCTGTTGATGTCATTTGAGTGTGTTGACTGGCGTGCTCTCTCTTCCTGGTTTGTTGTATTTTGCTGCCTTGAGATGCACCCACTCTGTATGCTTAGTAAAGGTTGAGTGCTACCCTCCCCGTGTAGTCTATATATACTGCTGTATGTACACAGGCACAATAAGCAAATGACTGATATATATATATTTATTTATTTATAAGGTATTTTACCAGGAAGGATACATTGAGATTTCTCTCATTTTCAAGTATGTCCTGGGTTCGAGAACATTGAATTGTTACAGTTGTTACAGAAATACAAAGTAATAAATGCAAGATATTAAGAACAGAACACAAATGAACAGATTAACAACGTAAATAAATATGTTGGAAATATAGTCACTATGTTACATGTTTACAGGTGCATTCTGTATTGAAGTATGTTAATAGGGAGCTCTTAAGTGACTTTAGACTGGGGGAAGATTTGATGGCGTCTGGGAGGTTATTCCATAATTGCGGTGCTCTGTAGGAAAATGATGATCGAGCCACTTTCTTTTTGTATTGTGGTATTGCAAGTAAGGTGCTGGTCCTGGATCGGAGGTTATAGGATGAGGGAACTGCTGGGGGAAGCAGTTGATTCAGATAGGGTGGTAGCTTCCCAGAAAACCTCTTAAACACCAAGGGCTAAATTACACACATTGCTCTAAAACAGGGGCGCAAAGGAGAAAAACCTGCGCCTGCAGGTTTCTCCTTTCCGCCCCTGTTTTAGCACGATATTACAATGCAGGTGCTTAAAAAGCTGCCTGCATTGTTACGGGGCGCTAAGCCCCGGGATGCGCGCGGCAGCGCTAAGTGCCGCCACGAGCATCCACTTGATAGAGTCCATAGGACTCCATTGAAGCGGACAGTGCCGGTCACATGACCTGTCTCGCGAGATCTGGCAGGCGGGCGTATTGATCCGCAGGGGGAGAATGGGGGACTTTTTCCCCCAGTCTCCCCCTGCTTCCGCGGGACAGAGGAGGCAGATGGAGCCGCTGTCCTCACCGCGGGATAGGAGGTGAGTATCTGGATTTTTCAGGCGTGGTTTGGCTGGTGCTAACGGATTCTGCACCAGCGGAATCCATTAGCACCAAGTCCTGGTTGCGGTTAACTTTTTGCTAACAGCAGTCGTAATCCTAACGCTGATTAACACTTTGCGCTCCCCATGTTAAGTAAAGGGAGTGCAAAGTACAGTTACCTCGCGCTGAAAAGTGCAAGGTACCAAACGCAAACAGGTTACTTAACCCGTTAGCGTTTGGATTGTGATATGTGGTGGGTACCAGGGCTAACATTAACGCTCACTCAGGTGAGCGCTAACGTTAGCACCAAGTATGTAATGTAGCCCCAGGTTGGAGAGGTGAAAGGTGCGTCTGGACTCCATATTGCTGTATACTGTGTCAATTGTTTGTCACTGATTTGCTTTGAATTGAAAAAATATATAAATCTTTCCCTGGTCCAGTTTGGTTGCCCTGGAGAGTACAGGAATGTTATTGCATAAGAGATGCTTATTTTGTGTTACCTGTAAAAGCTTCAGATTAAATCAGGTGTTCCCAACCCTGGTCGTCAGTTACCCCTAACAGGCCAGGTTTTAAGGCTTTTCTGGGGGAAATGCAGACTGAATCCTGCAATCACTGAGTAGCAAATCATATCACCTGTGCTGTGCTTCAGATATCTGGCAAACGTGGCCTGTTAGTGGGACTTTAGGACCAGGGTTGGGAAATATGGAGCTAAAGAAACTCTCCACTTACAACACAGTTTTTTTCCAATCTCAATGAGATACGTTTTTTTACGTAGCACAAGCAAGCCGAGAAATAGGTTTGGGAAACCAGTACCTGCCTATGTCGAGAGAGAGATGTATCCATAGTTCATCTTAAAATTGTAAACATGTGCATTCAAAATGACATGTAGCCCAATTTGTCAGACGTTTCAGCGATTTTGGAGATCACCTGTTGGCCATAACCTGTCAGGAGCACAGAGTCACATCCTGCTGCTTCTATCTCCTCTTGGGCCCCATCATATGGATTAGGTCTTCACTTTTAGGTTTACATCTAATATAAAACCATAAGCAATGCTTTCCCTTTAACATGGCACCTCAAGACACTACATCATCTCGTAAAATCTAAAAGATATAGGAACTTGTATGATGAGTACCTCGATAACATCCATTAAGTCCTGTTTGTATGAATATAAATTAGTGCAACCTTGATCATATTATTATGTATTATATATATTGTATTATTACATATTATTATGTATTATATAGTATATATATTATATTATTACATATTATTATGTATTATATATTATATATATTATATTATTACATATTATTATGTATTATATATTATATAATTACATATCATTATGTATTATATATTATATATATTGTATTATTACATATTATTATGTATTATATATTTTATATATATTTTGTAATATTACATATTATGTATTATATTATATATATTATATTATTACATATTATTATGTATTATATATTATATATATTGTATTATTACATATTATTATGTATTAGATATTTTATATGTATATTGTAATATTACATATTATGTATTATATATATTATTACATATTATTATGTATTATATATTATATATATTGTATTATTACATCTTATTATATATTATATATATAATTACATATTATTATGTAATTATATATATATAATATTATGTATTTATTATATTAATAAAAGATGTACTTATTCAATGTTACAATATGAAAGTAGCATTAAAGTCATCACCATGGAATTATAATAAAGGATGCACTTGTCATTAAGTTGAATTCACCTTTAAACTATATCAACAATGCCAAATTCCAAAACAAACATTAATGACAGAGCCCATTCTTAATGTAAACACTTAAAATGTCCCAGGGCAGTAAAAGAGATTCACGTCTGGAAACCGGATCTTTTCACGACAACTGAGAAAATAAGATACATTAATCCTTTTTACTTTGCAGCATGTCTGCTCTTTTTGCTAGACTATTGAGAAAATCAAATTTTATATAAATTTGAATTCATATTTTTATGCCGCTTCAAATGTTAAAGTGCTTTATGAGAAATTATAATCTAGATTTTTTTTATATTCCTTGCAGTAATAAATCAATATTGTTCATGTCAGCTAATTAAACTGCTTTACGTAAATATTCTATATATAACTCAAGCCACAGTCATGTCCAGTATGCTCTATGATATGAAAACACTTTTGCATATTTTAATTGATCTATATTGATATTCATCTAGCTGTTTCGATTATTCATAACTTGTCTTGTGAAAAGGAAGACTTGTTCATGTCTGACCCTAGTCCATCTGTTATTCGGTGCCTTTGGGACTTGACAGATGGGTAGTGGTGTGCAACTTGCAATGTGGGAAATACCATGGAGCCAGACAGATGGGTAAGGGTGTAAGGTTAAGCATCTTGGTAGGTCTTTAGGATATGGCAGGTTAATCAAGTGTGGATCCAAGCAAGCCTGTGGGTAAAGTTACGAAACAGGATAAATGGGTGTGAGATTCTGGAACTAAGCAAGTAAATAGTTATGAAGAACTCAGTAGCAGGGCATTTGGGAAGTTGTGTAAGGCCCTGTAGATTTCAGAACCTATGCAGCAGGTGCATATTTAGGTGAGAATAAGCAGTTGAATGATATTTAGAATGGATAATAATGGAAGTGTTGCACAGAAGGAAGAGAGAATGTGTTAAAACAGGTAGGTAGATGACTGGTAAATCAAGGTTTCAGGTCATGCACTTCTGTAGTGAAGAAACAAATAATGGTCACTCTGTCTGAGAGCCCCTGCTCCATAAGTACACCCCCAAATATCACTCCAGTTCGCAGACGACCTCTGCAAGTCTTCCGTTACCACCTGCACTTCTAACTCATGTTTACAAGACATCTCAAGAGCAGCACCGGTCTCGTGGAATGACCAACCTCGTCCTACAAACTTTACCCTTGCCTCGAGTCCTTCAAAAAAAACCTCAAGCCTATTTTCTCAAAGTGATGTATCCTGACTAATCTCCCTCCTCACTTTTCCTTCCCACACCATTGTGGGACACAAACTCTATAGCAGTGTTTCCCAAACCTGTCCTCAGGACCCTCTGCCTCACCAGGTTTGCAGGATATATCTGAAGCACAGCACAGGTGATATGATTTGCTGCTCAGTGATTGCAGGATTCAGTCTGCATTTCCACAAGGTGATCTGCAAAATCTGGCCTGGTTGAGGGTCCCGAGGACAGGTTTGGGAAACACTGCTTTATAGCATTAGGAATCCTCCCCACTAATTAGATAGTAACTTCTCTTGTCTTCCTCATCCTTACCTCCTCTGGGCTATAAGCTTCTTTGAGCAGGGTTATCTTCACCTTTCATTTCTGATTAGAAAGTTTATTTGTGATTATATTTGTTGATCCCCAAATCTTATTGTAAAGCACTATGTAAACTGTTAGCGCTATATAAATGATAATAATTAATAAATTAGGCTCTTATTGTTACCCACCTAGAGTGACCGTATTTGTTTCTTTGTTTGGAGTGTGCCTGATGTTTCCTTTCTACATACATTGATGTAGAACCGGACATCATAGATTAAAGTGTGTTGAGTGTTATGTAAGTTTCTTTAATACTGAAAGTATCAGAAAAAGACAAATATGATTTCCCAAAAATGTATCCTCAAATAAAGTGCAGTACTCCAATCAAAAACTATCAGGCTTCCTTTATTTTGTGGAGAAGAATATGACTGGACGTCAGGCTATATCAACATTGATATTAAGTTGAAATGACAATTTTATTGACAAAATAAAGCGGGTCCGTCTCACGTTCATTATCCGGGGTGCTGGACCTTTGTGTTTGGAGTGTTGACTTCTATAGGCTCCTGCAGCACTATTACAGTAAGAGATGAAGAAACAAATAGATTTCACTCAAATACAGACATAATTCTGCCTTTCCTGTCTATGACGAGAGGAGAAAGACTCAAATGGTGGAGTTCTAAAGTTGAGGGATGCAGGGCAAGCCACGTCAGTGACATGGGCCAATTTCTACCTTCTTTTAAGTAATTTCATAGGAACATTACTTTCCCTCCCTTCTGAATGCTGGGCTTCCTTAGCCTTATATTGCTACTGTGGACTTTCTGGAAATAGAGGTGTTACCCCAAGCTAAGAAGAGGTTTGCTTTGAAGTGCATAACATTGCTAACCACTTTCATCACAAGCTCACTTGATGGTGCTGTGGTTAGTCATAAAAATAAAAAACATTTTCAAATTATTTCCTCCTTTCACAGTTATTTAACAATGAATTATCATTTCTTCTGAGTACTAGGTGTTACTAGTATTACAATGTGACTATCAGTGCTATCCAGATGTCTAGTCGAGTGGGAATGCCTGGGAATGCAGTTCTCCCACTAGTTTAGCAGGGGGAGATTTAGTTCCCATTTGGCTGAGATAAATAAACACTTCAATACCTTTCTGTTTAGACACAATTTTGGAAAAGGTATTTAAAGATAGTTCTAAGATTTGAGAACATTGGGAATGAATGGGAATTACACGTTCTCTGTATTTGACAGAGGAATGGCTTTGTTTAAACATCGCAGTTGCTACAGCTTCCAGTATCCTATTTTATGACCGGAATCATGGGTGGACAGAAAATCTCATTTTTTCCCACACTTATTTATATTCGACTTGACCTCTGGTGCTAGTAGAATAGGTGCTTCATTCTTTCACATTACTATTAGAACTTTTATTAATTACCTCTCCTGATAGTAGGTAACATACATGGAATGATGACATTGAAGTCTAGAAAAGAATATTTCTTTAAACCTAGACATGTGTTCATATTGGTAAAACAATGTTGTTCTCTGTGGAAGCTCTGGGGGTTACTATTCTATTTCATCCATTTAGGACACAACTAATATAATAGAGAAGATGTAAACTTGTTCAGTTCTGTTATAAATGCATCTTAACTAAAATCTGTAAGCTGGATTTCTCAGGAAGCTTACGACTATCAATAGCAATTAGATGCAAGCCATTCAAGGCTTCTGTCAATGCCTGAAATTTTGATGTAAACAGTGAATTAGGAAACACTATGGGCTAAATTACAATCTTCGCGCAAACGTTTGCTCCGGCGCAAAAAAACATTAACGCGAGGGGTAAAACCCTTTGCTCCGAATCCCGTATTACAATGTCAGTGCAAAAAAACGAGCGCAATCATCTACCGCGGATGAACCTGCGCAAACCCTTTGCGAGCTTACTGTACTGCGTGCGTCCTATACTTAACATTGTGAGCGCAAATGCGTTTGTGCGCTGGTACGCGGATGGTATTACAATCTATGCACAAAACTTAACGCACAGCCTTTGCGCGCATAATTTTAGCAACTCCTAAAAGCTGGTGTTAATGGCAAATCTGAACATCCTGGCCGAACCCAAATACACCAGCCCAAAAAAAGAAAATGCAGCAAAGTATAGTTACACATTCTACTCATACCAAACCAATAAAATGGAGAATTTGTGTGTGCATTTATTATTGCTGCAGCATATATGCTCAGATTGACTTTGACAGGCGCAAAAACTTAACGTGAGATAATTGTGGTTCTTAATTCTGATTGGCGGAATTGCAAGAAAAAAACAGTGCGCATGCTGATTTCTGCACGCAACGTTACTGCGCGAGTATTTGTGCGCGTCTGGTTTACACGCGTTATTGCTCGACGGATGAAAACAATGCGCAAGGATTGCAATTCCAACGGTGATTTGCACGCGTAAACGTTTAGCGCTTGGCACACAAATTCACGCGTTGTGCGAGCGTTTTTGCGCGAAGATTGTAATAGAGTCCTATGGGGGTTATTCAAAGAGATCCAAATTGTGGCCGAAAGGTAACCGAACACTGAAATTCAGCATACGCTTACCTTTCCTGGCCATTCAGCTATTCAGAGAGCAAGCAGTTCGCCAAATGTTGGCAAACCGCCTGCACATACGGTGCCTGTTTGAAGGCAGTGAAATCCCCCGTAGAGAAGCAATGGTTCGTCTATTCAGAGAACACAAAACAGCAGTGAAAAGTTGTTGAAAAGCCCTGCTGTTCGGTGGTTTCATTCGACAGGTTTATTCAGGAGAATCCCATAGGCTTCAATGTTAAAAATATTCAATTTAATTCAATATTTAATAAATCGTTTATTATATTCTGCAGTAAGAAGTATCTTTATTTATAGATTTTTTACGATCTTTTAAGCATTTTTGGTGATTTTTTTAGCAAACATTTTTTTCCGTTTTATTTTTAATTGTTTTTTCATTTTTCTGTAACAGACCTTTTTATTATCATTCATTAGATCTTAAATGTAAATTTCAGACATTTTCGTTCAGTAGTTTTTTTGCAAACAGCGTTTTAACTTACAAACTTTCAAGCAAACTGTTTTTTTTTTTCACCTCGTTCGTCTTCGTGACGGCTTTTTCCGGCAGCTGTTCTGCGCTGTGATAGGCGGCTATTCGGGTTTCTCTGGCGTGTTCGGCAGGGCTAATCTAGCTGTTTCTGCGAGTTTCGGTGAGTGTTCGGCAGGTTATGTGGTGAGTGTTCTGCGAGTTTGCGGCGAGTATTCCCTGCACTACGGGGGCTATGCGGTGCTTGCTGACTACACCGTAGGGTCGGCAAACTAGGATCGCCGAATCGCCCTGAAGTGTGGGGAACGAAAAGTCACCGAACGTGCGGTGACTTTTCGAATCTCTTTGAATAACCCTGTATTGACAGTCACGTTGCTTGATTAGACCATAACAACTGGTAGAATTCAAGTGTTTGAACTGAATATACTAGATACAATTTTTAATCAAATTTAATTCTATAAATGTAGGGGCATAAGAGTGCTGTAAATTATATTTTATCTTTGTTTCACGCTACAGAAGATTAAGGGGACACTCTAGCCACTATGACCATTCAACTGATTTTAAATGGTTATGGTGAGCTAAGTGTTCCCACTATGCTCACATCATCCAGTGTCCTAGTGGGCTAATTCAGCCTTCCATAGTGGAGAGATGTCTGGGAGCATTGCTGCATAGTCAGTGCCTCTCAATGTGTTTGCATTGAGATGCATCATATTGGCTGAACGATCATGTAAGAGTTCAGCCCACTGACAGAGCTACTTCAAGAGAAAACCATTGTCAGAGGTGGAAAGCAGCAAGGGATGTCCTAGCACTGATAATAAGGTGACGTTTCAAGGATACTTTAAGATTTTACAGGTGATTCTAGGTTAGAAAAGGTTAATAGTTATCCCTTTCACTTTTCTCCCCTGCCACATTCTTGCCTTATAGTATCCGTTTTAAGCAGTACATTGAAATATGCGTCTATTAATGCTGTCCAAAAGGCACTAACAGTAAAATATAAGCATTAAACGTTTGCTTTAACTTTTATATAATCCCGACATATGAATTACAGTTATTAGTTGGATGATCTGTGATATATTGCACAAAGGGCTGGTCTCTCTAATTCCTGACGGGCACAGTATGTCCAAGAGCAGTTGCAGTTATATTCAATCATTTTTGATGGAGCTATTAATTAAATAATGGTACCGGTGTATCCACCTACAGTGGCCCTGTTTACATTAGTCATGGAGGCTTTCCTAATAAATGTCGTCAGCTTAGCTATGAATCTTTGCCTTGGAGCTTACTTATACTGCATTAGGTATTATAAAAAGACATATCTGTTTTCAACACCAAATTTTTTTTAAAAATAGCATACCTTCAACATTTCATAATTCTCACTGGCTCAACAGCCAACTTCATGAGATGTCATTGAAAGTTCAGTTTAAAGTACATAGGTAAAGTGCTGGAAGTTTCCACTAATCTCTTTGTGATGAGTTGGAAAATATAGCAAGTGGAATAAATGTGATTCATATACAGCACAAAATAATATAAATTTGTGATATGATCTACAAGTATCTTTTGTTTGACTAACATATATATATATTTATTTATTTTTAGAAAGTATTTTACCAGGAACGATACATTGAGATTTCTCTTGATTTCAAGTATGTACTAGGTGGCGAGTATGTACCATTAGGTGTCTTGCCCAAGGACACTTACTGGAGAGGTGCTCTTGCCAGGATTTGAACAAGTGTCTCCACGGTCTTCATGGTTATAGAGCAGAGATGTTACCTCTACTCCACCCAGCTGTCATAGGTTGTGTGCACTTGGTCCCCTGTAAGGCAAATTGATGTGTGAAAACTCCTTAGAATGTTGAAATGTAATTTTGGACTCATTCGAGCCAGATTAAACACCACAGTACCATTTTAGCACGGTAACATTCTTGTGCAGCTCTAAAGATTTCTCTTTTCCTTCATTTTAATTATATTGCTTTATGTCCAGTCTCTCTTCTTCCGTTCAATTAGTGTGAAAATACTAATCTGCTTCACCTCACCTCAAACGGCTTGTGCTGACTTCTTTTGAACTCCTATTAGTGATGACATTGAGGTAGACAACTTGTTCAGAATTGGTTCCATGTCCATATCCACGCAATGCCTTGTTGAATATATTGGATTCTTCCATTTAGAAAAGCAAAGCAATCAGGTCTAGAATACCACTTGTCGTTCAGTACGCACTTGACTGGAGGTTCCAAACTGGAGATCACACTCACTCATGTGACACACCGCCATCTCACACATTAATTGAGCCGAACATATTTATCGCAGAATCAACACACACCAAACACAACCACCAACATTAATGAAATTCAAACTTGAGCATCAATATTTTAAATTGTATCCTGAAAGATAGAGGAAGCCGATGGAGGGACTGGTAGAGAGTGGAGGTATGTGAGAAGCGTTGAGTGAAAAATATAAGCCTGGCAGCAGTATTTGTTCTAGATTGCCAGGGCACAATGCGAGCATTTGGGGAGGCCAATAAGGGAGCAAGTTAAAGTATTCAAGCCATGATATAATAACAGCATACAATAGCATGTTAGCAGCATCTTTTGAAAGAAAAGGGCAGACGCGTGCAATGGTTTTAGTGTGAAAATTACAGGATTTGACCACTGTCGGAATCAACATAAGTTCAGAATCAAAAGTAACCCAAGGTAACGAGCTTGAGGTGTCAGCCTAATGTATGTCCCATTAACATGCAGTGATATTGTTCTTTGTGGAAGGAGGAAAGATGAGATCTTCCGTTATGGTGACATTGTGTTTCAGGTAGCAGGTACACATCCAGTTACAGATGGAAGAATGGCATTTTGTGACACATTTCAAGGGAGAGGAGAGAGATATAGGTGGCACTGAAGTCAGATGAACTGGAAAGTGTGCTTAGAGTATCAGTATATATAGAAAATAGAAGAGGGCCATTATTAAACCACAGAGCACCCCTACAGGGACTGGCTGCAGGAAGGAGGTAGTGCTAGAAAAGGGATAATTTGGTCTGACAGATAGGAAAAGAACAAAGAAAGAAGAAAACCCTGAAGATCTATGTCATGAAGAGTGTGTAGAAGAAGAGCAACTTTGACAGTGTCACGAAGAATTAGTAGAGTAGTGTCATTTAGATTTTGCAGAAATTAAGTCTTTGTATAGTATAGTTGAGATGTTTTGTTGAGTGCAGGGAGTAAAAACCAAATTGCAGGGGATCAAGGTGAACGTTAGAATTGAAGAAGTCATTTATCCAGGTGTATTAATATGTTCATGAAAATTCCTTATGTCTATTGATTGGATTAACCCATTAATGGACCTTAACGCTGGAGGCAGAATAGCCACCCTGCTAGTGTCTATGGCCCGTGAAGTTCCACCCACCAGTCAGCCCACGGCAGCTGTGTAGGCGGGCCGGAGGAGGGGCAGTCCACAGCAGCCAGCAAGCACCCCACCAGCATTAATGCCCCAACACTGGGTACAACCCGGTCAAGGAGTGATGAGTGACCCTTCCCGCTTAACAATGCCTGGCAGGCCTTGAACACCGTGACAGACATTCAATTCAGAGGTCTTCTTTCCAACCTGTGGCTTTAAAAGATGGCAATCAGCTGTTGCTGGAAAGCCTTCTGAGAGACAGGTTCTTTGGAAATAGAAAATATTTTAGACTGCAACTAATAAGTTGAGGTACCTTTTATTCAGCCAGAAGATACCACAATGCCTCTCAATGAAAGACATCTACTGTGATTGGTTTTATCCTTGCTACTTTCCCACATGATTGTCATCAGGGGTCTGGCACAAATCTGCTTCTTACAGTGAAGTGCCGCAGTGCTGGAAGAGCAGCTTAGTGCCAAACAAGTGCACAATGGGATTTGACATCACAATCTAGGCTATGACAGAGGAATAAGAGAAAACGGGGTGGGGGTCAGGGTGGCTGAATATTTAATGTGTCTGTCCCTGCATTGTTTGGAGCCTAAGGGCAGCGAAACGCGTAGAGCATTATATGAATGTGATTCTGACTATATCCACTGACACGTTATTCTCTTTCCACTGTCTGTTAGGAGCGCTCATGGACACAAATATTCTATGTATTTTCGTTATACTGTATACTATTGATAAATGGGTGTACCTTTTTATGGGTTAGCAATAGTAATTCAGTATTATATGCTCTTTTCCTACCTGTACTATACCTGCAAATCCAAGAAGGCCTGCTTCCTCCTGTCTTACATATACATTTCTCCATGCTTAGCTTAGAAAACTAGTTGTAGATAGCCTACTGCTTCCCATTTTTTTCTGTACATCCCAGAGGCGACAAGGAATACACAAAATGTTGTTGCCTATTTTACATTCACGTGTGTTGTACATATTTGTTCGTCTGGAGGCAGCCTTTACGATTACTGCCTGTGACGGTATGTGATTATATTTTGGCACTATCATTGTTTTTTATCATGCTGTATCAAAGGTTATGTCTTAACTCATTTCTTTTTCTTGCTAATAACCTCAATACTAATCTTGATTTTTTTGACAATATTTAGGGATACACCCTGTCGTTTGTCTACTGTGATCTGAGATTCACAAATATATTTTGTCAGGTCACCCTATCATTAGGTTGTGTTCCCTTTTGATATTCCTCCCTTACGCCATAATTGTATCGTCTCTTGTTTTGAGCCTAGTATGTCATATGCATGCAAGCTTACCTTTTTTAGGGCAAGCCCAGAGAAAGCAGACGTAGCCACTCTTAAAGTATTAAGGGAAACAAGCAGAAACTTCCAGTTCAGAAGAGCATTGATGGAGACAATGTCAGGATAATAAAGTTAACTTTCTAAGCACTTTGGGCTGAAAAAATAGCAGAAGAAAATATTAACTGGACACAATCTTCTCATCCTGACCCAGGGGCGGATCCAGAGACTAGTCTCGGGAGGGGCACTGACAGAAAATAAGGTGTTTTAGCAGAGAGTCCGACTCACGAGAATTTACAGAGGGCCCGGCTCACAGGAGCTTACAATCTAGAGGAGCAGAGGGCCCGGCTCACAGGAGCTTACAATCTAGAGGAGCAGAGGGCCCGGCTCATAGGAGCTTACAATCTAGAGGAGCAGAGGGCACGGCTCACAGGAGTTTACAATCTAGAAAAGCAGAGGGCACCCAGGAGCTTACAATCTAGAGGAGCAGAGGGCACCCAGGAGCTTACAATCTAGAGGAGCAGAGGGCACCCAGGAGTTTACAATCTAGAGGAGCAGAGGGCACCCAGGAGTTTACAATCTAGAGGAGCAGAGAGCCCCCAGCTCACACATTGATTTGCCCCCAGCTCATGGATTTGCCCCAGCTCATGGATTTACCCCCAGCTCATGGATTTGCCCAGGTCATGGATTTGCCCCCAGGTCATGGATTTGCCCCCAGCTCATGGATTTGCCCCCAGCTCATGGATTTGCCCCCAGGTCATGGATTTGCCCAGCTCATGGATTTGCCCCCAGGTCATGGATTTGCCCAGGTCATGGATTTGCCCCCAGCTCATGGATTGCCCCCAGCTCATGGATTTGCCCCCAGCTCATGGATTTGCCACCAGCTCATGGATTTGCCCAGGTCATGGATTTGCCCCAGGTCATGGATTTGCCCAGCTCATGGATTTGCCCCCAGCTCATGGATTTGCCCAGCTCATGGATTTGCCCCCAGGTCATGGATTTGCCCCCAGCTCATGGATTTGCCACCAGCTCATGGATTTGCCACCAGCTCATGGATTTGCCCAGCTCATGGATTTGCCCAGGTCATGGATTTGCCCCCAGGTCATGGATTTGCCACCAGCTCATGGATTTGCCACCAGCTCATGGATTTGCCACCAGCTCATGGATTTGCCCAGCTCATGGATTTGCCCCCAGGTCATGGATTTGCCCCCAGGTCATGGATTTACCCCCAGCTCATGGATTTGCCCAGCTCATGGATTTACCCCCAGCTCATGGATTTACCCCCAGCTCATGGATTTACCCCCAGCTCATGGATTTGCCCAGCTCTCACCTGGATATTGCTCCAGGCCTCCAGCTCCGGTGTTCAGGGGACCCAGATGCCGCCGGGCAGCGCAGGAGCGCCTGCCCGGTCCTGAAGAGTGCGTCTTTGTAAAGGGGAGGCGGCTGCGTGCGTGCGCAGGTCACGCGGTCCGGCCAGTCAGGTGGTACAGAGACTCAGTACCACCTGATTAGCCGGACCACGTGACCGGCTGCGCCTGCACGCAGCCGCATCCCCTTTACAAGGACGCACTCTTCAGGACCGGGCAGGCGCTCCTGCGCTGCCCGGCGGCATCTGGGTCCCCGGCTCAAATCTCGGGGGGGGCAATTGCCCCGTTGCCCCCCCCCTGGATCCGCCCCTGTCCTGACCACTTTATCTTTTTATCCCCTTAGTGACCGGGTGGTTTTACAATGTTTGTCCAAAAGTACCCACTGCTGTTTTTATGTTTCTGCGCTGTTTGTGTTTAGGTCTAATTTTTATCTTACTCGTTTATGCAACCCACACATATCATATACCGTTTTTCCAGCCATTAAATGGACTTTCTAAAAATACCATTATTTCCATCATGTCCTATAATTTACTATAAAAAAAATATATGAAATATGATGAAAAAATGGAAGGACACACTTTTTCTAAATTAATCCCCAAAATCTACAACCGCCAAATAAGACCCCAGCTAAATAGTTTCAAATTTTTGTCCTGAGCTTAGAAATACCCAATTTTTACATGTTTTGCATTTTAACCCCTTCACTGGTAAGCCATTTCACCTCTGTGTGCTGAGCTCATTTTGACCGTTTTATGCTCATCATGTTTAAACGCCAATTTAAGTCCTATTTTATTATACCCCAGACTATTTTTTTTTCTTAAAAAAACACGTTTAATTTTTTTATTATTATTATTATTTTATTTTTACACCAAACCTAGTCATGTTTGGTATCATGATCAGGCCTTTCCAATGATACCAAACATGACCCTCTGCTGAAAAGGCACCTCCTTGCTGCCCCCTGTTTTGTTTAAAACCCTGGTTAAAGTGGAGGAGTTTCCTTCACCCACGCCAGCATCGCCAACAGCTGGGATTTCGAATTTCCCAGCTGCTGTTCACTAGATCGGACAATTGTGACATCAGCACGAAGAGAGCACGCAGACGTCACCATAGTCTGAGACCACCTGCATTACCGCGTGGTCTCAAAGAGGCAGCAATCAATCAGAATGCGCATGCGTGTGCAACTCTGATTAATTCGCTTATTGAATCTGATTAATGTAAGTGCTACATAAAGTATGCAAGTTTGCAGCGGTGTGCAATTTGCGGTTCTTGTGCTATGCAACTTGAGTAGGAGCACAAACTGCGTTAGACAGCTGCAGGGACTTCCAGGTGTGACTAGTGTATCCCTTTGATAATTAACCCCTCCAGTCCCTCTACCTTCATTTTTAGCCTAGTGTGCTAAATGCATTAATAAAACTAGTAAACATCTGCAAAAATAACCACGCATTTATATATGTACTGCAATATAAATAGTACAATGTAGAAATTAAATTTTATCCTCTTATTTTTGGTAATGGTGTACTCTAAATCTCCAACACCGTCATGAAAGCTTGAAAAATAATACGGAACTAAAAGCACGAAATGAAGGTAGTCATTTTTTTTTTCATTTACATTATTCATTGCACTAATTTATTTATAAAAGTTAACATATTCCATAGTGTAATACCACGGGAGTTATTATGAAAATGAAATATGGTACAAGCTGCATAAAACACATGCTTCACTTAAAATTACTCCTTAGAAGATTTTAATCTATAGTGCTACAGCCCCTAATTTTTCATTTTTATGAACGTTATGTAAATAATTTGTTCTGAAGTAAACATTTATTGGATTTACACAAATACAGAAAATACCAGGACAAAATTATTATTTTGGAACACTATCGTTGAGCAAAACTGTGCATAAATCTAAATGATGCAAAGAACTCGTTAAGAATTATTGGTCTGATAAAAGTGGATGATGAATTATTAAAGTCTGAGATCGAAATCTTAAATTAGTGGCACCCCAACTTAACTGTATAAGGACTTATTGTGATGTTCTTGAAACAGATATCCACTGCCTCTTGCAAACAAGGATAGAGAATTCAGTACCATTAGGACATTAACTCATTATTAACCATCTGAAACCATAGGAATGTGACACATTTAATAATTTATTTATTATTATTATAGATCAGTATTAGCATTATTATATATTAGTATTTTCTGTCGTATAAGATTACTTTTTATACTTAAATATATCCCAAAAACGAGGTTTCCCTTATACGCGGGGTATACAATACAAACCTTTAGTTCGTTTGGGCCAAGCTGGCACGAGATGTCCCTGGTCTGTCGGCCTGCTGGATGTGCGGCACTACTGTGTGTGTGTGTGTGGTGGCTTCACCTGCATACAGTGTGCCGCGCTGGGCCGGTCACGGCGAGCGATCGATTCTATTGGTGAATACAAAGCCTGCTCGGATTGGCAGAGTTTGTGACATCATTACAACTGTGTGTGCGGTGGCTTCAGCTGCATACAAAAAGAAAGTGTCTCGATCCTCATTTTCCTACAGAGCACCGCAATTATGGAATAACCTCCCATCAAATCTTCCACCTGTCTAAAGTCACTTAAGAGATCTCTATTAATATACCTCGATACAGAACGCACCTGTAAACATGTAACATAGTGATTATGTTTCCTAGACATTTATTTCCTGTTAACCTGTATATTTGTGTTTTTGTTTTTAATATCTTGCATTTATTACTTTGTATTTCTGTAACAACTGTAACAATTCAATGTTCTTAAACCCAGGACATACTTGAAAACGAGAGAAATCTCAATGTATCCTTCCTGGTAAAATACTTTATAAATAAATAAATTTTGAGCCAGCTTGGCCAAAACGAACTAACCTACTGCACATCCAGCGGGCTATAAATGATGACAATAATAATAATAAAAAAAAACATTTTGCGGTAATTAAAATTATTTAAAATCAAATCTGATGTTTTTAAATGGTGTTGCCTCGGAAGGGGGGTAGTCTTATATGGCGAGTACAGCCCAATGGTTTAACTGGAAAATTAGGGGGTCGTCTTATACATCCGGTCGCCTTATACAACCGGAAAATACGGTACATTAGGAGCACTCGGTGGGGAAGTGAACCAGGTCTTTTTAAATTTAAATCTTCCTATATTTAGTACTGGCTGGGTGGAGTAGAGGTAACATCACTGCTCTGCGTGGAGAGAGCCTGTGGAGTCATGGGTTCGATCCCAACGAGCACCTCTCCAGTAAGTGTCCTTGGGCAAGACACCTAACGGTACATACTCGCCACCCAGGACATACTTGAAAACAAGAGAAATCTCAATGAATCCTTTCTCAAAAAAAATAAAAAATTGTTTGAAAATCCATTGGCAAAGCACGTTTGCTATTTTTTTGCATTACTTTGCACAATATAGATAGTATATAGCAGAAAATACAATTTAACAGAAGATAGTGGTTGGAACATAGTTATAAATCAAACAATTTGTACAGGATGACTGCTAAACTCAATTTGATATGTCTTGTAAGAAATTTTTTGTTGGTCCAATTACTTTTTCATAAAAACGTATTACTAAACATGTGTAAAAAAACGCTATGAAGTAAAAAATACAATAAATAAAAAATAATAATAAAAAAATAATTTTCTAAAAAGTCCGTGCAAATATGTTATAAACAAATGTTAATTAAAATATGTTGTCCCAACTTCATTGACAATTGCCATTTCCAATGCTCAGTAAGGCTGCGGTCACACGAGCGCACTGAGTGTGTCTGTGTGACCACACTTCCCTGCGCCTCTCGCAGCTTTGTAATGGATCGACAGGTAAGGCCACATGGGGTAGCGGGTGCACGAATTGTGCGCGCTATCACAGGACGTCAAAAATCCCTGTCTGTCAAAGCTACAAACAACGCTGACAGGGCTACAAAGTGCGATCCTCCATAGGAGGATCTTGCTTTGCAGCGCTGAGTGTACTAACTGCTCTCAGCGAGGTGGACACCAGGGCGTCAGAGTGGAAGGAACGTCCACTGTCACGGATGTTCCTTCCACTCTGAAAAACGCTCGTGTGACTGCAGTCTGAGACTTCCTATAGACTGGGTTGAATTAGTTTCAACTATTTTACTCCCATATTTGCCTACTTTTGTAGGTTCGTACATTTACATTTGAATTCTTTGCATCAAAAAATTTACAATGAAAATTGAAATATAAATCTGCAAAATGCAAATATTTCATTTTTATAACATCTCATTCATACTTAAGTTTTCTTTGTGCATAAAGGGTGCCAAAAAAAGCTTTGGCTATCATCTCAAAGGTATTTAATATAAATGATGGGTGATAAATAAAGATGTGCATTCGTTTTGGAAAAATTCGGAATTTGGAATGAAATTTGATAATTCGTATTCGGAAGTACTTCCGAATAACGAATCGATACGATACGAATTCAAAACAAAACAAAAGGGTATATAATGAATGTATTTCACTTTACACTGTGTCATCATCATAAAAGAAAAATTTGAATAACTGACATCAACTATGCAATTTTAAATGAACTATCAAATTGATATCAGCTATGGAATTGATCTTAACTTACAATATAAGTAATAGTCAGCAAAGGACTTCATGAAACAAATTAATTTCGTTTCATTGTTTAATTTGACTCAAATACTAAATCTGTGACAAAGCTTAAAATTTAACTCTAGCTTTTCTTTTAACAGCAAAATTAGATTAATTGGGGTTTTATCTGGTGATCCAAAATTCGAATTGATATCAACTATCGAATTGATATATGAAATTCTAATCAATTTGAAATCAATTCCAAATTTCAAATCGATCCGAAACTAAACGAAATTAGTTACGAAATTCCGAAAATTAAATGATTTAAAAACAACGAAACGAAACAAAAAATTTTTTTCAGCCATGCACATTCCTAGTGATAAATGACACTTAATAAGAGTTTATATAGTAACCAATAGATGGGAAAGTGCCAAAATTTCCTAGGTCATTAATACAGAGAAAGTTAGAAAAACCCTCAGTTATTAAGCAAATAATGGCAATATATCCGATATTTTTATTATATTATCAAACAATAAAAAACCTGTAGTAAAATCATGCTTTCAACCATCAGGTAAGCTGCACCTTTTTCCAATTTCTGAGGTATCTAAACAAATCACGCTTTTATCAGCAGACCAGCATCAACATCACCATACAAAGAGCAACATCGGAGCCTTGGTTTATCAATATACAAATAATTCTCCATTAAGCATCAATTCATATTTAAATAAAGTCAAAATCTAAGATTCTGTGCCCATTTTTTTCTGAAAAATACTAATTTATGTAAAGATAAAAAATTAAGAAAGTTGAAAAATTGCATAATTTGTGTCCGCAATACTTGTGTCCGCAAATTAGCAATTATCATCGCACACTTAACACAAACCCACACTCAAATCTGATATATTTAAGTATATATATGGATTTCAGCAGAAATGCATGATAAATCCTATATTGATTGTGACTTAACAGGGAAACATATGCCTGAATACAAGTTTTACAGTGTATGGGATCAAAGGGAACTCTGCAAGGGTTCCCTATGCAAAAACAGCTGACGAACTCCTCCAAACTGACCTCCACAGCCCACCAAAAAGAGCCGATCAGCCGCCGAACACACTGGCGAATTCTGCCAAACCGAAGGGGAAAAAAACAAACTGCAATTTTTAAGAAGGTGTTTAAACCAATTAAAATGCATGGACATAATAAAAAATGTCCTATTTTGCCTATAAAATCCAGGAAGATACCTAAAAAAATAAATTAAATGAAAAGACCTTTTGCTGAAATTGAAAAGAATAAAGTTGAATAAAAAAAGAATAAATAATAAATAGATTGTAAGCTCACAGGATGTCTGCCTGAGCACTTGGTTTAAAGTGCTGTATTACTAAAGTGCAGGGTAGTCCTTCCTCTTGTATTATGTACATTTCCTGTTTGTGCATCCCCATTGTAAAACGCTACGGAATCTGTTGGCGCTGTATAAGTACTTGTAACTGTAATTGCAATATTTTTTTACATTGAATCCTATGGAATTTGTCTGTTTAAACCTGTCCAATTGAACCATTGAAAATCTGGGCATTTCTCCAACATTTTGGTGCAGTTCGATGTTCTCTGAATAGATTAACCATTACTTCTCTATGGGACAATTTCACTGATACTGAAGATCGCCGAATTGCAGCGAACTGCACCGTATTTTGCTGTCAATTTGCCAGTATATGGAGAATTGATAGCTCTCTGAATAACCGAACTGCCACAAAATTGTAGTGTACGGTGAAATTCACCGTGCGGTGCAATTCGGCGTCAAGTTCAGCGCTCATTGAATAATCCTTAATGTTTATCTACCTATTCAAACAATTTATTTTTGAAAACAATCAAAAAACTGCACGCACCGAAATTATATTAGATAGAACGTTAAACATCCATTCTATGCTAAAATAAATTTGGAAAGCTGCAAAAAACTAATCTGAGCAAAAACACAATAAAATTAAGTTAGTGATTATAAGATTTTTTTGTGGCTTTAAAATGGTCCTAATGATTTTATAGTTAAGTGGAACTATAAAATGTATGTATGGGATATTTAGCAAATAATGACTCCTATGCTCATAGTTTTGTCATTATCAAACCAAAATGTATTTTCTAAAAGAGGAGGGTTTGCTGAAAAAAGTAGCTATAATTTGCATAGGTATCTCAGCGAAAAACGGCTGCAATTAGTGATTAAATAGATAGTGAGCTGAGTGTCACACCTCACATATTCTCACCTAAATCTCCTATATCTGAGTGTCACATCTCCACCTAATTGGCTGCCGATCAGACAGCAAAGCAAACCTATGGCTATATTACAAAGTTGGTGCTAGCTTAACCAGAGCTGGTGTAAACTTACCAGACCCATTATAGTCTAAGGAGTTGTTAAGTTTACAACAGCTCTGGTTAGATTTGCACCAACTTTGTAATATTGCCCCTAGTGTATTGTTGACTGGCCAATTCTTCTTGATATATTTGTATTGAGAAGCATATACTTAGTAGCAACCTGGTGATAAATGGCAAAAAACTAAAAAAATTGACTAATAATTCCATCACTTACCCCTCATCCTGCAAAGAAGAAGGCGATGCAACCCAGTGCCTCCTCTTGCAGAAAGCAGAAGGATACTGAGAACAAATAACTCCCAGCAAGTCTCCTACAAGTTTGCACACATGTGATCTTGAGCGGTCCTCACCTGACTCTCTATGGTGACCTATGGATTCCAGAGCTGGATGACAATGGTGGACAATGCTGCCTTGCTAATATCTGTTAGCAGCTCCCTAATATTATGAGTTGAGTAATTAACATATGTTAATGGTTAACATCTCAGTGTCATGGTGGTGTACCGGGTGAGGGGATGAGCCCAATATCCTGTGACACAAAAACAGTCAGGTGATGTATAATGTTCAAACAAGGGTTTATTTGAATACATTTGTACAAGTGACTGGATAAATAGGACAGGCAACTTAATTATCAGTGATGTTGAGAAACTGGAGAGGAAATGGACTGACCACAGGGCGAGACAGGAAGGAGAGACAGAGGCTGGGTATACAGGGACAGGGCACAGGGGATTGAGAGAAACAAGACACAGAGGGCAACACACCGGGAACTCACAAGAGGATGGAAGGGTACCAGAGAGCGCAGATAGGTTGGACAGGAAGAGCGTTGATTGGAGACTTGCAGGAGCACACATTCGTGTGCTTGGCACACTTGGAAGGCATCAGGGGACTCCGAAAAACAGGGTCTAAGGTACTGAACCTGTGCAGGGTTAAGTGGTGGTAGAACCGTCTCAGCACAAGCCTTTTTACAGCACCCATGTGTGCCGTGACACCTGGCCAGAATAGTACCTATTGTGTTTCTGCCTTATCCTTGTACCATCACCTCATGTTTCTGTGATATCCCTGCACCACTGACCTTGTATCTCTCCCATCACTGTGCTTACACCTGATGTCTCTGCCTCCCACATACATCTTCCACCTTATATGTATTATGAAGTATATTTCAATCCATCCCATGTCTTGGTCCCAAAATTGACAGCCAGTTAGTCCACTCCAATTCCAGTGTTAAATTTGACTTCTCAATCAAGTATCCTATTCTAATATAGTTGTTTTTATAAGTCTAATTCATACAGCTCTGAGATCAATAACAGTAGATATTTGTTTTTGCTCATTTTCTTCTTCTATAGTCTACGCCGAGTCACATGGATTACATATTCTCTTTTCACAAAAATAAGTCCTTGCATGCACATCACAAGTAGTACGATAATATTCCTCTTGTGGTTTCTTCTTAAATGTACAGTTTTGGAACCACATTTTCTGGCAGAAAGAGCAGCTACACCAGATATTCAGGAAGGGAGGACAGGATGTCTAAGCAATTATTAAGAAGCAATAGTTCTGCTTTGGTTTTAAAAAGCTTCCTCTAGCGTTTAATACTAGAGTGGTTAAGAATTTTATAGCTGGAAATCTAAACTGATATAGTCATAGATTTATAAAACAATAGTGTAAAGGGATAAATTAGGTAGTCTACTATTAAAATGTCTATATTTAATGTAATGTATCCAAACATAATTTCATATATTTTAGAAACCTTGTGCATCACTACACTATAGAGGCTGTCGAATTGGCCACCGAATTGCACCGAATGGTGAATTTCCCCATACGGTGCAATTATGTGGAAATTCGGCTATTCAGAAAGCTAATAGTATTGGCTAATTGCCAGCAAAATACGGTGCAATTCGGCAGTAGTAATATTCCCCATAGAGAAGTAATGGTTATTCTATACAGAGAACACCGGACAGCAGTGAAAAGTTGGCGGAATGCCCTGATCTGCGGTGCTTTCGTTCGACAAGTTTAAAGAGGCAAATTCCATAGGTTTCAATGCAAAAAATAAATTTTGTTTTAATTATTTTTTTGTAGAACTGTTTATTCTTCATTTGCAGCAAAAAGTCTTTAAATCAATTTATCTTTTAGATTATTTTAGGCATTTTTCCAGTTTTTTCAGCAAAATTTTTGATTCTGTATTCTGTAACAGACATTTGCATTGTTATTCATAGGATCTCCTATATTATTTCCATGCGATATTTTTGTTTAAAACATCTTTTAAATATTTCAATTTTGGGGGGGGGCTTTTTACACCAGTTTGGCGGCTGGTCGGCTTTTTTCAGCAGCTGACCAGAGGCGTTTGGCGATCGTCATCTGCATTTGGCGGTTTGTTGGATGTGTTCGGTGGATCCATTCGGCACACTTCGGGACCTGCTGGGAATGATGAATTCACTGCAGGGTCGACAAATTGAGCGTGCCGAAGGCCTCCAAACTGGTGAAATTTCGGTGGTCTCTGAATAACCCATATTTTTTTCTGGTAAAACTAGAGTTTTGACCCTAAGGATAAGACGAAACACTCCACAAAGTGATTAAGTGTATGCTGATCCAGGAGGCCATGCTGTTTTAAATACATAAAATTCCCAAGTTGACTGTGTTGATTACATTTTCAGATCACTGCCATTGGGTTTGCCTTATGGATAGATTGAGTATACAAAATCAGCATAGCAGACCCAGTCAAACATTTGTTCATCCCTTCAATTATAATGTATTTTGGAACATTACTTGTCACACAGACGCTTTTCATAAGTAATATTGGCATATTTTGCTTCATAATGTTGTATGTGTCTATGATTAATATGAATAAAATATGGATATGATTATTTTGGGGAACAGTTTCCTTATTTGGACAAATCCACTTGAGGTAACAACAAACTTCAATAGGAGATTTTAATTAAACATATTTTATAGTCTTCAACTTGCTTGCCTGGTAAATCACAGATACAAAAGCATAGTCTAAGGCAGAGCAGTCAGATATGAATCATGTCAAGAAAACATGGGTGTGGGAATTGGGGAGCAGGGGGGCATAAATAACCTCCCAGATTTTTTAACGACATATACACAGTGTGTGTCTAGGATTTACGATTTGTTGTGTGGGGGGCGTTTATGCATTAGTTTACACCCTAATGTTACTGAATTCCACCAATTTATATGTCGTGAAGGATAAGAGACATAACTACTGAGCTTGCTAATCAAATTTAGATATATTATGGCCCCTATTACATTCTTCGCGCAAATTTTTTTGCACGCATCGTCCAGCGTTATTGCGCGAAACTTAACGGAGTATTCTGATCCGAACGCATTTTCTCATCCGTCTGAAAATAACGTTCGTAAAACGAAGAGTAATACGCGCGCAGTAACGTAGTGCATGTAAATCAGTGTGTGGACTGTTTTTTTCGCGCGACTCAGCCAATCAGAATTAAGAACCTTAATTGACATCAATTGACTCACTTAAGTTTTTGCGCCTGTCAAAGTAAATCTAAGTATACATGCTGCAGCAATAATAAAAACAACCACGAATTCACAATTTTTTTGTTTGGGTACGTGTAGAATGTGTAACTATACTGTGCAGTATTTTTTTTTCGGTCTGGTGTTTTTCGTTTCGGCCAGAACATTCCGATTTGCAGTTATGACCAGCTTTTCAAAGACGTTACAATTATGCGCGCAAACGTCGTTCGTAAAAAGATGCGCATCGATTGTAATACCATCCACGTACCGGCACATGAACGAATTTGCGCTCACATTGTTAAGTATAGGACGCGCACAGTTCATCACGCTCGCGCAGGTCCATTCGCGTTAAACGATAACGCGCATCGTTTGCGCTTTCGATGTAATACGATGTTCTGCGCAAAGGGTTTTGCCACTCGCGCATTTGCGCGCGCAAATTAAAATGCACGAGGAATGTAATAGGGGCCTATGTCTCTGCATTGCTTTACAATAAGAAATGCCACCAACCCACCCCCCCAAACTTTTGTGGTTCTTACACTCAGGTCTGCCATCAGAAATCTTGGGACCCCTTACTGAACAACTGGTCTACTTCCCCCTTCCCTTAGCTCACATTTCAGTAAGGCCATTGAAAATAAAACACTTTGGCTCCTCCCCTGCTTATCATACTTCCGTATTTTACAGAAAAGTGGGCTAAATCCTTGGTGGTCTAGCGAGCGGATAAAAAGTATATTCACTTTGGTCTGGTGGGAGAATTATGCCTGGAACAGAGCGTACGAATTGATTCATAACTGATGAGTCAGTGAGTTCACGTGCCATGACCGGCCCCAGATGCAGACTTCCGGCAGGAAATTGCTTGGTATTCCAGTGGGCCTACCCTGGTTGGCCCTTACATGTTTGGCACTTAAGCAGTTTGTAAGGAGTTCACCAAAGCTCCGGGCTCCCTGAAGCCACAGGCCCCCTGAAGATATCAAGGGCTGTTACCCCCTGATGGTGGCCCTACCTACAATGATGGTCTAAGACCTTCCACACCTTTTATTTTAGTTCTCTGAAGTCATTGTCATTTCGATTAAGACCCCATTCAATTTTTTTTGGTGCTTTGTGCCAGAGGATTATGATGAAAACCTTACTCAAGTGAAAAAGGCCAGAAAACCAACATCCCCAGGGACATAGAGTGGACAGCTGCAATACCTTGTTTTTCACACAATATTACGAAAGGAAATAGCTCTACACAAAGATATTTCCAGGGTTTGGGTCCAGTGAGGATGTATGAAAATTACAATTTCTGTCTATTTGCGAGATGATTAGCATTCCCATACATATTAGATGCAATCTGTAATGTAGTCTTTGTCAATGACAGGAATCTTGGGTAGAAAGAAAGCTTGTTCAGTTCCCACACTTAAGTCCCTATTCCAACATAGGGCTTGGTTTAATTCGGACCAATGGCTGACACAGGGACCTTTTCCAGACAGATTTTTACAATTTTTCAGTTCCGGAAATTCAAATGTGAGTTTACTGGCATTTTGATACCCAATAAAAATTCGGATCAAATATCGGCTCTGGTGGCTATACTTTTCAATGGAAATATGAGCTGTATTAATTCAGTTCAAGTTTATTGGAATGTCGATTTCTGAAAAAAGTCAAATGCTAAGAGGTATTGATAAATGGATTTTCAGGCAGAAATATACAGGGAATAAGACTGAAATCTTTTTTATGCAACATATTTTTTTTTATTTTTTTTAAAGGCACAAATTTGTATGAAGGCATTTTACCAGTCAAATTTATTTCCGACCACTGACATTTTTCGGGTATTGGATCAGGCTGAACTTTTTTCCAACAGAATTAGACGATATTTCGATTATTGGTCCCAAGCAGCCAATAGAATTACATCCCTCTTATCGGCTTTATACAGCAGAGTCGTCGTGTTAGTTGTACTAGTACTAGTCTTAGGCCGGGTCACATGAGTGCATTGAGCGGCTGTCATAGTGTTTTGACAGCTCGACAGGGAGGGTCACATGGTGTAACGTGTGTACTAGTATCGTACGTAACAATGGGCGTGCTGATAACCACCCATCAAAACACTACAGCAGATGTTGGATGACCTATCCTCCAATCCTCCATAGGAGGCTTTCTCTTTGTAGGGCTGAGTGCACTAATGTGCAATCAGCGAGGTGGTCACATGGTTGTTTGAGTGGAAAGAACGTCAGTTCTCATGGATGTTCTCTCCACATTCATGTGACCCCAGCCTTAATAGTTGAAATCCACAAACTCATACATGCAGCAACACTGCGCAACACGGTTACTATTGGCTCCTGAAATCGCACACAGGTCAGGCCCCATCAACTATGCACAGACCCTGCATCAGAGAGAAGTTCAGTTTTAGACCAATGCCTGCCAGCGTTATTACTAAACTTCTCCGTAACCAAAAAATAAAATACCAGTCTGGGCCTGATCAAAGCCCAGCGGTGCTGCTGAAAATCAGTGCGCTGGCAATTGCAAATCCTGTCGCAACCCTAATCAATGAATCACTAGGTGACTGGATACATACCCAAACTCTGGAAGACTGTGAGAGTGGTACCTATCCATAAAAGTGGTGACAGTACCCTGGTATCAAACTACCGTCCGATATCATTGCTCTGTAATGTCAAAAATTTTGGAAAAATGCATCTACACACAATTACGTGATTATTATGAATCTTCAAACTACTTAACCCCAGATCAATCCGGCTTTCGTCCAAATCACTCAACTACAACCGCCCTTTTAAAAATCTGCAATGATATCCAAGCGGGCATGGAACAAGGAAACCTAACTGGAGCCATCTTCCTTGATTTTGCCAAGGCCTTTGATACAGTAGACCATGGCATCTTGTTACAAAAACTCAAAAACTCCAGTATTGGTGAGCGCTCTCTAACCTGGTTTCAATCACATGTATCCAACCGATTGCAATATGTGTCCATTTCAGGCAGCTCCTCCCTCCCAGTAACATGTGTTGTAGCCCAAGGCTCAATACTCAGCCTCTGCTATTCACGATATTCAAAAATGATCTGCCCAACATCTGCAAAGCCTCAACTGTACACATGTACGCAGATGACACCGTAATCTATACCAGCAAACCAACTCTCCCGCAGCTGGAGGCCGTGCTGCAAGAACAATTCACAGAGGTAGAAAAGTGGATCAAACACAACAAACCTTTTTTAAATACTGACAAAACTGTCACCATGATCTTTGGAACAGCACCTAAACTACATAAATTGCAAAATCCCCATCTATGTGTCAGGACAAGATCAAATGGCACACTGACCACAGTCACTTCTCTCAAATATCTAGGTATGTGGTTAGACCCAAATCTATCCTTTGGCCCCCACATCGAAAAACTCTCATCTAAACTTTACCCCAAACTAGGTGCCCTGTACAGAAACAAATCCTGCCTGAGCCCTGCAGTAAGAAAGCAAATTGTACAACAAATGCTTATGCCGGCTATTGAATACGGTGATGTAGTGTATGCAGCTGCCCCGCAAAGACACCTTCATAAACTTACCACATTGTAGAACTCATTCTGCCGCTTTGTGCTACAATGTAACTACATGACCCACCATTGTGACATGTTAAAAGAGCTAAACTGGCCATCGCTGGAATTCAGACGCACTCTTCACCTTTCCAACCTGGTGTTTAAGAGGTTTTCTGGGAAGCTGCCACCCTACCTGAATAGATTGCTTCCCCCAGCAGTTCCTTCCTCCTATAACCTCCGATCCAGCACCAGCACCTTACTTGCAATATCACAATACAAAAAGAAAGTGGCTCGATCCTCATCCTACAGAGCGCCGTAATTATGGAATAACCTCCCAGACGCCATCAAATCTTCCCCCAGTCTTAGGTCACTCAAGAGCTCCCTATTGACATACCTCAATACGGAATGCACCTGTAAACATGTAACATAATGACTATTTCCTACATATTTATTTTCTGTGTAAATCTGTATTTTGTTTTGTTTAATATCTTACCTGTTATTAGCATTGTATTTCTGTAACAACTGTAACATTTTAATGTTCTTCAACCCAGGACATACTTGAAAACGAGAGCAATCTCAATGTATCCTTCCTGGTAAAATAATTTATTTATTTTATTTATTTATAAAGTTAGATAAACGCACCCCTGCATGAGCTCTGTGCGAGCTCATGTAATCAGGGTCATGCCATGACTGTGGAAGGGTAATGGGAGGAGGCAGCAGGTCACACCGCCCTCTGCATAGTGGGATCAGAGGTTACGATTTGTTATGTGTTATTTAGTTTTGCATAGTAGCTGAATCTGAGAATAGCAAATAGAGAATGACATATGACTTCACCTCTGCTGCTGCATTTCCCCAAAAGTGATGCTTTGCTGCATGGCCCTAGATCAGGGCTCTCAGAAGCTGCCCCCCTTATGTATTGATGCATGTAATTCACAGCATTCTGAGACTGCAATAAATGGCCAGAGAATCATGGGAGGTGTAGTTCAGGAAAATCTGGGGGAGGGGGCAGAGTTTGAGATCACTGTGCTAGATGGAAACCTTGTTATGTAACTGCAACCAATACTGAATTCAAACACACTTTCAATATTATGCAAAACAATAAATACTGAGTAATTGCGTAACATAATAATCAGTTGAAATTATAAGTGAATAAAAACCTAGGTCATTCTTTTTATTATCCTGTAGAGGATGCAGGATTTCTTTCTGAATGTTGTGCCATGCGGGGTGTTACCTGGCACTTGGCAGATATGATTGATGCAGCATGTGTCACTTGTGGAAATAAGGTCTTTCTATTTCACTATTAGTAACCAGGCAAGGTCTGAATGCCACATAGCTGGAAATTTTTCATCTTGCGTGCGTCTCTGCTTACTCGGATCCACCCCTTTTTTGGAAGAGTTCCCTGTTCTTCTTGTAGATGTATATATACCTCTGAAATGCCATGCCAGTCAAACGGATCACAGACAAGGAAAGGAACATTAGCATTTGTTTTATTCTGCTAAAACCACAATGAGGAATGAAATCTGTTCCCTGGCCTTTGTTCGGGCAGTGTTCTCGGAGTTTTTAGCCACCCTGATATTTGTGTTCTTGGGATTGGGATCAGCCCTCAGCTGGCCATCCTCTCTCCCAGGTGTCTTACAGATATCCTTAGCTTTTGGCCTTGCCATAGGTACCTTAGTACAGGCTTTGGGACATGTTAGCGGGGCTCACATAAACCCAGCAGTAACAGTGGCATTCCTAGTTGGCTCTCAGATATCCATACTCCGTGCCTTCTTCTATATCATAGCCCAGCTGGTTGGAGCAATAGCAGGAGCCGGCATTCTCTACGGTGTTACTCCAAGTGATGTCCGTGGAAACCTAGCGATTAACTCGGTATGTATTTATTAATATTTAAAGCTAGTTTGGTTAAAATATTGCCTGTTTTGCAATTAAAATTGTTTCTTACATTTTCAATAACTAGATTTATTAATAACAATTAGTTCTAAGACAAAGTTCCAAAACACGTAGCAATCACCATGGAAACGTATGCCTGTTGCTACTGATTACTTGAAAATCTTTGCCCCAGCACTTAAAAAATTTAAAATGCCCTTTTTACTTATGTAGCAGAATAGCAGCACTGTACGTTTGCAGAAACAGGACTTTAAATATTGGATTATTAAATCACAATATATCTTTTGATGCCTATCGAAATTAGCATTTCCTAAGAAACCACTGGAAACTAAACCCATGTAATCTATGTAAATGGGCAGCCAGCTGGCATAATTTGATATAATCTGTGTAACAACAAATTACTGAGATTGAACGGTATGAATATTTATTTCTAAATGGGTTTGAAAACAAACACTGAAATGCATATCCATTATTTACAGTAAGTCTAATTTGATTTCTATGTATAATTTTAGAGTTGGTGTTTCAGGAATTTAAGCGATGGGTTCCGTCAGATTAAAAGTGTAAATTATGCACCAAGTGTAATGTTTATCATCATCATAAATCTCAGATTTTACTGTAATAGTATCAAAGTTAGAATGACTGCTGTGGGTTTTCGCAAAAATTTGAATATAGATTATTATTTAAAAATATTAAATAAAACATAAAAATGAAACATTAGGGGTTGTTTTTTTTAAAAAAAAAATATAAAAATGTAATCAAAATAAATATTACAACTTTTTTAATTGCAGGTACTCAATGGAACAGCGGGACAGTGTTTTGCTGTAGAGCTGATACTGACATTCCAGCTGGTTCTCTGCATTTTTGCATCAACTGACAGTCGGAGAAATGACAATCTGGGCTCACCTGCCTTATCAATTGGGCTCTCTGTTACCCTGGGGCATCTTCTGGGGGTAAGGAGGAATTTCTTTGTCAATTATTCAAATTCTAAGTGTTCATTCTTTGTATACATATATATATTATCTGTCAGTAATAGAGATCGATTGCAATTAGCAGGATTTAGTACTATCACTTAACAAGCTGTGGGATGAAATGCAATGTAGCTTAAACCTCTCCCGATAATGCAAGGGTTAAAGCAACATACTTGTATTTTCACAATAGCGTTTGGGAGACGTCCAAGCTATTGAGTCTCAAGATGTTCTCTGCTATGTTTGAAAGCCGCAGCATTAATATTTCATCTTAAACAACTATTCAGCTGCCAATTTCTTGCATTCATTTGTTATGTTTAATAAACAAAATTAGAAAGTAAAGAAATATCAGACAGAAGTGAGACATGTGCTACCAAGTTAAAATGTAACACTGCAGGTACTTTCTGGGGATCAGCCAAAGCACGAAAAGTTAGTAAGTTTCATTGCAGTAATATGGTAAAATAAAAAATATTTACCATGTTGATTGACATCTAGATAAATAAACAATTACGCAGTACTATGGTCCTTCTTATAGCACCAGCAGGGGGTGAGTCTAGAGTACATATAATAAACATTTGCATCCTAGTCCACCCTGGGACTACTTAATGAGTAGGAAGTGCTGACAGTATGCCGCCGAGACTGATTATCTGCATCCACATCAGCAGTAAAATGCTGCATATCCGCAGCACATGTATAAAAGCGACAATACTGTTTTATGTTTCACATCTGGTAAAAGAGAGGGTTTTAAGGCACACTTTCAGTGTGACACTATGAAAAAAATGTCCCTGTCATCTGTTAGAGCAGTGGTTCCCAACCACGGACCTCAAGTCCCCCTAACAGATCAGGTTTTAAGGATCACCTTGGGGAAATGCAGATTGAATCTTGCAATCAATGAGCATTAAATCATATCACCTGTGCTGTGCTTCAGATATCTGCCAAACCTGACCTGTTGGGGGAACTTGAGGACCGGAGTTGGGAACCACTGTTTTAGAACAGTATGTTTATCTCGGTCCCAATCCTATGAGTTGAAATTTGAACAGCGCTGCACCTATGGTCCATAGATGGATTTGATTTATGATATAAATCAACAAAACAACTAACATAATGTACTGAAAAGCCACAATTGTATGCTTAGGAAATACGACAATTCATTGCATCCTAAATACTTTGGGCATTATTCCAAAGCTGGTGCTAACTTAACCAGAGCTGTTGTAAACTTAACAACCCCATAGACTATGGGACATATTACATACTTGGTGCTAACTTAACCAGAGCAGTTGTAACCTTAACAACCCCATAGACTATAATGGCTCTGGTAATTGTAAAACAGCTCTGGTTAAGTTAGCACCAGCTTTGTAATAGGGCCCTTTGTTGGTAATCAATTCTCCCTGTCTCCACCTAAAGGGACATATTAGGGTTTTTATATGGCGGTGAGGTAGATGGAAGAATTAAATATTAACCCTTCCTGACCCCCCACCAACTGTTTTAGCCACCAAGTGTCTTAAATAATTACACTTTATTCCAGCAACAGCTTCCTTGGAGCTGATCTGAGCTGGCTGTTACTTCCCACACTGCAGAGGAGATAACGAGCATCTAGCCAATCCAATGGCACTCAATGTGAGTGTAATGAAAGCTGCTGGCTGTTCAGGAAAACACATTCCTGGCCTAAATACTACCTATACAGCTCAGAGAATCAGCCCTCTATGAAACCCATGGCGTGGGGTGGGGCAAATTACATTGAATGTTCATGTTGCTTTGAGAGTTCCTTTAACTGTCACGACTTTTCTTACTTTCTTAATTACAAGTATCCCATAAAATACTAAATGCTGTTTATGTCATCATATAAAAGTAAATTATACCATCTGAGATTATTCAGCGATAAACCCTCTAATTTCCAGATCTACTTTACGGGCTGTTCCATGAATCCTGCTCGATCCCTTGGACCTGCTGCCATCACTGGAATGTTTACTTATCACTGGGTAAGACATATAATTGAAAACATGCCTGGATTAATTGGAAGAATGTGACCTGACAGCAGGTGGCATGCGTAATTGCTGCTTCCGATATGGGCCATGGAGAACATTCATGACTATAAAGTAGCTAGCTCATATCCATTGCTCTTTACCTATGTCTGTGTGTCCTAAATAATATATTAATATGAATCAATTTACAAGTTAATGCGGCGAATTCTATTTTGGCTGGTCTATCAATCAAATTCTAATGCCAGTAACTTGTAAGTAACCTAATTATGACATAATATATAATTTGGAGATGTCTGGCCATACATTAAATTAATTTGTTATTAAAGAGTAAAGAAATATTTTTTTATCCCTGCTCCAAGGCAAGCTTGTTTTTTTCTTCTTATTGCGATAGCATGCAATAATAGATGTAATAAGTGTAGCAAGCAATAATATACCTATCGTTGTAAACAACATGTGATAAATAAGCGATTAGGGGCCATATTACATAGTTGGTGCTAACTTAACCAGAGCTGTTGTAAACTTCCCAGAGCCATTACAGCCTATGGAGGTTTTAAGTTTACAACTGCTCTGGTTAAGTTAGCACCAACATTGTAATACTGCCCTAGATCGGGTGCCGGGCAAAATCCCTACAGCCAGGTTCCCTAATGCCAACACCCCGACGGTCAACTTCCAGACAGAACAAGTGCCGGACATACCAAGTTCCCTACACGACCAACTTCCAGACATCCATAATCCCAGCGGCTAACCCTAATACTAACACCCTAACCCTAGGTTAAAGGGGGTTAGGTCTAGGTTTAGGGGGGTTAGGTTTAGGGAGGGTTAGGGCTAGATTTAGGGAGGGTTAGGGCTAGATTTAGGGGGTTAGGGTTAGTGCTAGGTTTAGGGGGTTAGTGCTAGGTTTAGGGGGTTAGGGCTAGGTTTAGGGTGGTTAGAGTTAGGTTTAGGGGTTAGGGCTAGGATTAGGGGGTTAGGGAGTAGTGTTAGTGTTATCCGCTGGGATTTTGGATGTCTGGAAGTTGGCCGTCAGGGAGTTGTCTGTGTAGGGAAGTTGGCCATGTAGGGAAGTTGGCCATGTAGGGAAGTTGGCCGTCAGAGAGTTGTCTGTGTAGGGAGGTTTGGTGCTGGGATTTTGGCATTAGGGAACCTGGTTGTAGGGATTTCAACCCAAACCCGATTAGATCATATACTAACTTCTCTAACTTAGTATAATTTTATACAACAATAAAGTAGAGTTTGTTACCTATGAATGACGCTGTATCTTCAGGGATGGATGATACCCCAGTATTATAACATCACCTTCTGTATATAACATTGGATAACATGTCTTCTTCTATCCTTTCAGGTATTTTGGATCGGACCATTAGCTGGAGGAATTCTGGCTTCAGTTATTTACAATTTAGTCCTTTTTCCTCACAATAAGAGTCTTTCTGACAGAATAGCCATCCTGAAAGGCACATACGAACCAGAAGAAGAGTCCTGGGAAAACAGACAAGAGAATAAGAGGCAGTCTGTTGAGTTATACTCAGCGCACACCCTGCCTAAAGTTGTTGAGAAATTTTAAGCAAGACGTTTATCAACAGAGATATTTTTTTAAGACTTTAAGATTACATTCATCTTGAATACAGTTCTTTTTCCTTAAATAATGTTGACAGTTTTCACCAAATTCATTAGGGAAAAGGAACCATAATCTTGTACCCATAATCCCCTCCACCCCACTAAACATTTTATAATTTATCAGAACTAAAAAAAGATATTTATATAAAAGTAAATTGTTAATTTGAACACAATGAAAATTTGCCATATTCAGTTTAAGACTAAAAACACTAAATAAAGATATATATATATAGGAAATTGTTAATTTGAACACAATAAAAATCAGTTTAAGACTCAAAATCAGTGAAAAAAAATATATATATATATATGTGTGTAAAGGAAATTGGTAATTTGAACATGATGAAAATCAGTTTAAGACTAAAAAGCAGTAAAAAAATATATATATATATTCGTTTATTATTGCAGAAGCCATCTGCACATCACAGCAAATCAAAGAACTGCATCCCAGAGCCCCTGTGCTGCATTCCCCATATGCAGCAAGAAACTCTGGGTAGGATATGCAAATGACAGAGGTCATTTGCATATCCTACCTAGAGTTCCTTGCTGCATATGGGGAATGCAGCACAGGGGCTCTGGGATGCAGTTCGTTGAATTGCTGTGATGTGCAGATGTCTTCTGCAATAATAAACGTATCCGTTATAGCGTGGAGGCTTTTTAAATATATATAAATATATATATAATACAAAACAGCAAATTGGTAATTTTAACTCATTGCAAATGTGTCACAATCAGTCTGGCTCATAGATCACAGGAAATGCATGGATTATTTATATTCTCCATCAACAATTGTTATATGTAGAAGACACGGGCAACATTGCTACAGTTTAAATAGTAGGATTTATGACTTTATTGTTTTTTTATTATAAGTCATAGGATTCATAAAACAATCAGCAGACACGAGGCCCAATGTTCCGCATGTCTAATAGACTTAAGTCTAAGGGGCATAAAAAATGTTCTGTTAATGCTTAATATACTAATTTATATGGATGTTTCCAGAGGTGGACCAGACCATCCTATATTGTTGTGACATATAGTGTACCCTTATCTATTATTTTAATACATGGAACAGCCTTCCAGTTGAAGTGGTAGAGGCCAAAACAGTAATTGAATTTAAGCAGGCATGGGATAGGCATAAGGCTATCCTAAACAAAAGATAAATGCAGGTAAAGTATCCATGTAATTGGGCAGACTAGATGGGCCGAAAGGTTCTTATCTGCCGACATTTTTCTATGTTTCTATGTTTCTAATACCAACTGGTGATGCACATCATGTCAGTGCAGGTAACACTGGAGAACTGCCAACAATAATCAAGCAATATCCTTATTTCTGAACAGCCAGTGCTGCGAAGTTCTAACTAGAGCTGCAAAACTGACTTCCATCCTTAAATGATGAAGAACAGTGTAGATGAAACAAATATAAAACTCTCAATGCAGATCCACCAAAACTAAAGAGGTCTCCAATATATATATATTCCATAAATGAAGTTTGCAATCACCAGCAGGAGTGATAACCTTGGTGCGTGGTGTCACCAGTCCAGGGTGTCGAAAACCCCAAGAATACAAAAGAACAACAAGAGCACGAGACACTCAGGCAGAGGTCTGTTCAGGAACTTTATTCAAGGCATCTACTACACAACGTTTTGGCCCCTAGACTGGAGACCTTTTTAAGTGTGAATAAGACTACAGTCTACGAGCCAAAACATGTAGTGAATGTCTTTATCAATGCTCCAAAACAGACGTCAGCCTGAGCACCCAGTCCTCTAAAAGAATATATAGACCTAATACATGCGCACAGCGTGAATCATGCCTTTATTTATTTTCCGGTTATGAAGTCAATATATTTGATATGTTTTGTACAGTATATATTATGTCTCTTTATTAATTATTGTCAATAATCTGGTATATTCCATGCTCAGACAATGGGGAAAAAAATAGGATCTGTTTGTATAATGTGATTATGCTTTATTATTGTGTATATTTATGCTATGTATAAAAGTGTCATTTTGAACATATTTCTTTTCCTCTAAAACATGATTGTTAAGTAACTCAATACGATAACAATAAACGTTTGTTCCCTGGTCAGAGACTGATGACAACTGGGCAAATTCTTTTGAAAGTCAAAAATCTAAGGGCCACATTACATTTCTAGCGTTAAAACGCGGGCGCTAGGGAGGAAAAACTGTGCCTGCAGTTTTCCACCTTGCGCACGCGTTTTAACGCTAGATTACAATGCAGGTGCAAAAATTGGAATGCAGGCGTTAACCCCCGGGATGCACGCGGTAGTGTTAAGCGCAGCCACGCGCATCCTCTCAATGGAGTCCATAGGACTCCATTGAAGCAGACGTTGGCGGTCACATGACCAGCCAGTCAGCGTAGTGATACGCAGGGGGAGACTGGGGGGACTTTTTCCCCCAGTCTTTCCCTGCTCCCGCCGGACGGAGGAGGCAGTTGGAGCCACGGTCCTCGCCGCGGGACAGGAAGTGAGTATCTGCTCACTTTTTTATTTTTTTGGCTGGTGTTAACGGATTCTGCGGAAGCGGAATCCGTTAGCACCAAGTCCTGGCTCTGGGTAACTTTCCGCTAACCAGAGCCGGACGTTAATCAGCGTTAGGACTTTGTAATCCTAACGCTGATTAACACTTTGCGCTCCCCATGTTAAGCATAGGGAGCACAAAGTACAGTAACCTCGCGCAGAGGAGCGCAAGGTACCAAACGCTAACGGGTTACTTAACCCGTTAGCGTTTGGATCGTAATTTGCGTTACATACGTTAGCACCAAGTATGTAATGTGGCCCTAATTGTCTCTGATGGTTTATTTATTTTTTAATTAATTACAGAAGCAGAGCAAATACAAAAAGATTAATAGACATTGTTTTGTTATGACCATTTGTAAAGGTGAAATCTTTTTATTAAACCATGGTCTCAATTTAATTCCATCTACTGTTTTTTTTTCCCTTTACCTTTCGGCGATTCAGTTGAAAGATTTGGCCACAGCTGAATTCCAAACAATTTGTACTTTAAAAAAAAAAATCTGGCCAGTAATAAATTTAAAAAGCATATTTCCTGTCCTGCATTTATTGAGTATGAAACAACAGTTTTAGTTTGGATTTACCAATTGCCCGCAATGCAGCCAGCGAGGGCAGTCATCAACATGTCTCGTCCCTTGGATTCAACTTTCTGTTTTGTGTTGTCTCTAATTCCTGGAAACCAGGGGCAAAAGCGGTAAAGCCACACTAATAATTTAAATAAGGGTATTTACAGGGTTATCCAAAGAGATCCGAATTGCTTGAGAAAGGTAACGGAACGCTGAAAATCAGCGTTCGGTTACCTTTCCTGGCCATTCGGCTATCCAGAGAGCAGGCAATTCGCCAAATCCTGGAGAATTGCCTGCACATACGGTGCCTGTTCGGTGCCTGTTCGAGGGCAGTGAAATCCGCATGAAAAGCACTGCTTCGGCTATTCAGAGAACTCAAACCAGCAGTGAAAGGTTCCCGAAATGCCCTGCCATTCGGTGGTTTAATTCGACAGGTTAATTCAGGAGAATCCCATAGGATTTAATGTTAAAAATATCCCCGTTTTAATTCAATATGTAATAAACCGTTCATTATAAAATTCTGCAGCAAAAAGTCTCTTTATTTATAGATTTTTTAGGATACTTTAAGCATTTTTCTGATTTTTTTTTTTTTTAAAAGTCCGATTTTTTTTTTATTTCAAGTTTACTTATTTTTTCTGTAACAGCCCTCTTTATTATCATTCCCTGGACCTCCTGTGTAAATTTCAGACATTTTCGCTCAGTAGTTTCTTTGCAAACAGCGTTTCAACTTGCAATACCACAATACAAAAAGAAAGTGGCTCGATCCTCATTTTCCTACCAAGCACCACAATTATGGAATAACCTCCCAGACACCATCAAATCTTCCCCCAGTCTAAAGTCACTTAAGAGCTCCTTACTAACATACTTCAATACAGAATGCACCTGTAAACATGTAACATAATGACTGTATTTCCTACATATTTATTTTCTGTTAATCTGTATATTTGTGTTGTTTTTTTTTTAATATCTTGCATTTATTACTTTGTATTTCTGTAACTGTAACACTTCAATGTTCTTGAACCCAGAACATACTTGAAAACGAGAGAAATCTCAATGTATCCTTCCTGGTAAAATCCTTTATAAATAAATAAATACATTTTCACACAATCATACAAATGGTTTTGCTAATTTATTCACCTCCCTCGTCTGCGGTCTTGGCTGCTTCGGCTGTGTGCGATCGGCTCCTGCTCGGGCTTTTTCCGTGGTTTTCGCAGGTTAATCCAGATGTTTTTGGGGGTTTTCGGTGTGCATTCGGTGGGTTTTGCGGTTAGTTTTCGTTGGGTTTGCGGCAGCTTTTCCCTGCAATTCGGGGACCCTGTGGTGTTTGCTGAATACACCGCAGGGTCACCGAAATGGGATCGGCAAAAGGAACCGAATTGAAGAGAACGAAAAGTCACTGAACGTGCAGTGACTTTTCGAATCTCTTTGGATAACCCTGATAGTGTGTTTTCTGTGTGATTTTCACAGTTTCCATATCCAAAGAGCCTTGTTACCATCGAAGTGCTCAATACTTTTTCAAATTTGACTTAATGATAAATTTGAATTGAATCACTAAAGTCAATATTCCTATTAAAAGTATAGCGGCGAGATCCGATAAATGAGCCGAATTTCTAAGGAGAATCAAAATGCTGGTATTTCCTTATTTAAACATGTTGAACTGAAAAATGGCCGAATTGTGGTTGAAACAAACAGTACATTTCTTCGATTGAGCAGAATTAATTTGAGCCCCATGTTCGGAAATAGATGCAAGTTGTAGCAAATTTACACTTTACCAAAGTATCACTGACACTTTATAGTGCAGTGTAGACCCCAAGATCTATTTACCATCTGTTGCTACAAATAACTGTATCTCCACCTTCCGCGCATTAAAAGCAGAATCATGCATTAAAATGGGTAATTCACTCACGGGATAAAAACATAATTTTGCCTCTTTATAAATTACATTGACACCTGTCTTAAAATAAGACATTATGGCGCTAGAAAAAGTGCAGAGACGGGCAACTAATTTAATAAGGAAAATGGAAGGTTTAAGTTATGAGGAAAGACTAACAAGCTTAAACCTGTTTAGTTCAGAAAAACGGCGCCTTAGAGGGGATCTGATAACCTTATAAATATATATACAGTATATATATACATTATAAACCATTGTCTGGAAACCTATTCATTAATAGGACTATACACAGAACACGAGGTCACCCATTTAGACTGGACGAAAGGAAATTCAGCCTAAAGCATAGGAAGGGTTATTTTACAGTGCGAACAATAAAATTGTGAAATTCTCTGCCTGTTGAGGTGGTTGGGTCAGAGACTGTACAGACTTTTAAGCGATGACTGGATGACTTCCTGCAAAAACAGAATGTTAAGGGATGTAAGATTTAATATCTGATAATGGCTGTTTGATCCAAGAAAAAGCAGACGCAATTCTGGGATCAAAACAGAATTTAATCCCAGTATGTTGCATATTCGGGGCACTTCAGACCGGGTTTTTTGCCTTCTTTTGGATCGACAGCAGTATGTAATGTGTGAAAGGCTGAACTCGATGGATGCACATCTTTTTTTCGGCCTTTGTAACTATGTAACCATTAACAGATGTCAGCATAGTATTAGCAAAACATCCCTATAGTCAATCATGTACAAATGTATCTATTACAACTATATTACTATAAACAGAAAATTCAGAGTATGTGTTTCAACCTGTGGGCATGACGTCTGTAAAGAAGCAAACAGTACCTTACAGGTGTCAAATCCCTATTGTTAACGCTTGGCAAGTAAATCAAAATATAATGTTACCAATGTCTAAAAGTGAGACAACAAAATCACAAGATGTGCCATGCAACAAAGAAGTCATATACTTGGACCAAGCTTTTGGACCCTCGTGTCAGAGTGGTGCCGAGCAGCCGGTTACCAATACAGAGGCAGTGCAGGCAAGCTTGTGGATCATTCTCACTAAAGAATGTGTTCCAACATTTCAGGTATGCTATTTAAGCCATCAAGTTAATATCACTCTAAAAAGAGGGCATTTAAGGGTTCCAAAACACTGCAACTATTATGCATCCAATCCTACGCCAATGAACACTTGGATAATGGATAACGTCGCTAGATCGCAAAACTATATTACTATGATTACAATGGTAGTTGAGCAGAGACAAATTAAGGTCCGAGAAAAATATGTATTATGCCATTCTTTTTCATTCATCTGTACTTCAACTTTTCATTCGAAACCCATCTGTCAATTGTCTCAATCTGATCTGCTCCACTTTTCCATTGTCCTATTCCACTTTAAGTAGGTTTTATTTGATGACAAAATAGCTAGCATTTCAATGGGTCTATTTTGGGGCACAAGCAAGGAGCTGCAACTGCAATAGTCCTTATGTTAGTCCGGACTCAAAAGCAAGGCTATTCCACCTAACATGATAATATCAATTGTTTAGAGTACGGATCTCCCTCTCTGGCTCTCCAGTTGTTCATGGCCTACAATTTCCAGACTTCTTTGAATGCAACAGACAGCAGGGAATTATGGATGTTGTAGTTCAGAAACATCTATTGGGCAGGGGTCACATCCTGGGGGAACAAAGTGAGGGAACTCACCGAAGAATTCCACTACCCCATGACCTGAATAAAAAAGATATATATATATATATATATATACACACACACACACACAAACTCTTATACACAGACCCCCAGAATTATGTATAACCAGGCACAGACCCCCCAAATTATGTATACCCAGTCACAGACCCCCAGATTTATACTTACCCAGCACAGACCTCAGGATCAAGTGACCTGTGTTTTCCTCCGAGTGCCAGCTTGCTCCTCCATGTGGCCACTGGCTTCTGCTCTGAAGGCTGTGGCACGCTCTCGTGAGATCTTGGCTGTAGGCCGTGTCACAGCCTTCACACTCACAGGGCTGAGGACAGCGGCCACGCGAGGGAGCATGCAGGCACTCAGAGGAACACACGGCCAGTCGAGGGGGCTTCTAGCGGAATACTGTTAATGCATTCCACCTAGCAGCCCCAGCAATAAACGTTTGTCGGCCCACAGTGGGAACCTGCATTCCCGCTACGTTTCTGCTGCGGGAGAAGTGTGAGAATGCCATTGCCACGCGTTCCCGCAGGACTCGAGCCCTGCTGTTGGACCAGAGTTTGACAGCCCTGCTCTAGAGCATTTACCAAAAACAACGATGGGGATACAGATGCTGTTTTCGACTTTGCTTCCTGAAATAGACCAGCAGGTTTAGAACACCCTGGGTTCTGGATATAGTATCTGGTATACTAAAGTGGGACCCACAATGCCAGAAACACACAGTTGCAACTACTGTATAAGAAAGAACAATCGAATGTGAATCTGAAATGGCTCTAAATAATACTATTTATTCTCTGAATTTACAAATTTCTCTATTTTTAGAGCCATGCTATCGCTATGCTTATATTTATATATAGCTTTGTGTACTGTGCTATTTTATTAATGAATGCAAATATGTGTGCACTAAATTACATGCAAGATCAAATTTTGTAGAAAGTTATAATTGCCTCCCATTTTAATGAGATTTGAAATGTGTGCAACCAGTAGCACTTCCACAGTGGAATAAATTAGATCAGCTTCTCGCTGAAGATGCTGTTTTGGCTCCGTTTATCGGTGTTGTTTAGAAACACCAGTGTGAACTTTCGACATTCACATTTTTTTCTAATACTCAGTAGCCTGAAAACCTGCACTTAAAGTTATTACATCGGAGAGATGAAAGTAAGAGGATGCAGCAAGACAGAATTTTATTTTTCAGAAAAGTGTTGATAATGCACACTTTTTTGCTACTAAGGCACGCACATATTTTCTCTGATGATGATTAGGGTCAATGCTGTAGCCCGGCAATGTCTCACGCAAGTCAAGGCACTGCATAGAAATTTGTCACAAAGTAAAACGCAGCGGACAGTCTATTAAGCAGAATCCAAGCTCCCTTGAAGTCCTTGAATATTACGACTGTCAAGGTCTAGGTCAAATGGAAGATAGTTATTTTTTCAGATCTTACAAGAACTGAATCTAGCCTCCCGAAGAGGTAGTTTACTGAATCCTTTGTGATGGACACTCAGGGCAAAAAGGGGCCACGGATATGGAACCAGGATTAATGAGGGAGAAATATCATCTGTAGAGAGAAGCAACGTTCGGAAATTAGAATTCATTAGTTTAAATATTGCTTTTCCTCGACGTGACAGCAACATTCCTCATATAAATAATGCTTCTAGAATGCTTCACGCCAGCATAATCATATGTGCATGTCACATTATACTATGGCGTATGTGGTATTACAGATACATACTGTTTTGGGGAGTTGAGATAATTTAGACAACAAAAAAGAGGACATTCAGAGCCCTATTACATAGTTAACGCTAATGTTAGGGTCAGCTGTGTGAGCGTTAACTTTAGCTTTGGTGGCCCTAGTGCAGGCCGACCATATTACATTCCAAACACTAATGGATTAAAAAATCCATTAGCAATTCGGATCTTGTGCTTTTCAGCACGAGGTTACTGTACTTTGCGCTCACTATGCTTAACATGGGGAGCACAAAGTTAATTAGCGTTAGGATTACAAAGTCCTAATGCTAATTATGTCCCGTTGCAGTTAACTCAAAAGTTAACCACAGCTTGGAGCTAGTGCTAACGGATTCCACTTCTGCAAAATAAGTCAGCACCAGCTGGAAAAAACACCAAAAATCACATACTCACCTCTCATCCCGCGGCAAGAACGGTGGCTTGATCAGCTTCTTCTGACCACCTGGAGCAGAGGGAGACCAGAGGGAAAATTCCCCCTCTCTTTGCGATCACTCCGCCGACCTGCCGGATCTCGCAAGAGGTAAAATCGTGCCGGTCATGTGACCGCCAGTGGAAGTCTCAATGGCGTCCTATGGACGCCATCGAGGGGATGAGACGCTGCCTCGAGCATCCCGAGGCTGAGCGCCGCTTTACGGGGCAGGGTGATGGATTAGTGCCTGCCCCGTAATATCACGCTAAAATGGGGATGCTAAGGAGAAACCTGCAGGCACAGGTTTTCCTCCTTAGCGTCCTCGTTTCAGCGTGATGATTGTAATAGGGCCCTCTGTGTCTTTGTTTAGAAAATGTACAAATACATTTCTCACAACCCAAAAATGTAGTGTGCGCAATGTTACCATACCTAAATTTCTACAAACTTCATAACAAAATGTGAAGTTATGTTCTATAAAATAAAGAGGACACATATAATTGCCTTCTGAGTTTAGTTACTCGTTACCTGGAAGGAAGTCAGATCCATACTGGTACACAGTTGGAAAAGGTTGAGATACTGCTTGCAACATTGCATCATACAGCCTGCAGCAACGCACTGAAATTATTCTTATGTTTACCAGACTGTTAATAATACAGTTCTAATGGTGAATGTATGTATCATCATTAGGCCGCTGGGTAAAGGAGAGAAGAATTATTGAAAACTAAAGAAGTTTGCTTAAAAACAGCTTCATTGTATTCTCTAGATTGTCAATAATATTTTGTGAAGAATTATTGAATATGAAAATGTGCCAATTTTTAAAGAGAAACAAAAACTTTAATCTCTTAATTGATGCAACATATCGTAAACACTTCCATTACCAAAGTAATTTTTAAAAGATTACTGTTGCAATGTCTTATAAACAGTAATTTCAACGCTTCGGTAAGTACCGTAGTGTAAATTTCACTGCAGGTGGCATTATGGCAGTTGCGTAACAAGAATGGATGAATCAATTATCAATAAAAGAATTATACAGTCGTGTTCAAAATTATTCAACCCCCGCTGAAATTAAGTGTTTTGGCCAGTTTGACATTGATTTTGATCATTCAGTCATCTTGCTTACAATTAAATCAAGGAGGCACGTGTAGGTCAGACAAATATAACATAACATTTATAATGAAATAAGCACAAATGTCTTTTCTGTGCTCACATCATTATCCGTTTTATTCAACCCCCAAGTGACGTTCAATCTTAGTACTTAGTACAACATCCTTTTACAGTTATAACAGCTTTTAAACGTGAAGCATAACTTGACACAAGTGTCTTGCAGCGATCTACGGGTATCTTCGCCCATTCGTCATGGGTAAAAGCCTCCAGTTCAGTCACATTCTTAGGCTTGTGCACTGCAACTGCTTTCTTTAAGTCCCACCAGAGGTTCTCAATCGGATTTAAGTCAGGTGACTGCGATGGCCACTCCAAAATGTTCCAGCCTTTAATCTGCAACCATGCTCTAGTGGACTTGGAGGTATGCTTGGGATCATTGTCCTGTTAAAAGGTCCAACGTCTCCCAAGCCTCAGGTTTGTGACGAACTGCATCACATTGTCATCCAATATCTCCTGGTACTGAAGAGAATTCATGGTACCTTGCACACGCTGAAGCTGCAGAAGCAAAACAGCCCCAAAGCATGATTGACCCCCCGCCATGCTTCACAGTAGGCAAGGTGTTCTTTTCTTCATAGGCCTTGTTCTTCCTCCTCCAAACATAGCGTTGATCCATGGGCCCAAACAGTTCTAATTTTAATTTTGTTTCATCAGTCCACAGAACACTATCCCAAAACCTCTGTGGTTTGTCCACATGACTTTTGGCATACTGCAGTCGACTCTTCTTATTCTTTGGAGACAGCAAGGGAGTGCGCCTGGGAGTTCTGGCATGGAGGCCTTCATTACGCAGTGTGCGCCGTATTGTCTGAGCTGAAACTTCAGTACCCGCATCTGACAAATCTTTTCTCAGTTCCTCAGCAGTCACACGGGGACTTTTCTCCACTCTACGCTTCAGGTAGCGCACAGCAGTCGAAGTCAGTATCTTCTTTCTGCCACAACCAGGTAGCGTTTCAACAGAGCCCTTTGCCTTGAATTTGCGAATGATGCTTCCTATGGTCTCTCTTGGTATGTTTAGCATCTTTGCAATCTTCTTATAGCCATTGCCCTTCCTGTGAAGAGTAATCACCTCTTCTCTTGTCTTCCTGGACCATTCTCTTGACTTCACCATGTTTGTAACCAGACCAGTAAATGTCTAGAAGGAGCTGAGTATTACAGTCATTTTAAAGCTGCCTAATTGGTGCTTATTATGCTTTATTGCTGCTCCGTGACATCCACAGGTGTTTTCAAAACCTGATTGAAAACACTTGAATGAACCTCTGTTCTTCAGAGTGGTAGTCTTTAAGGGGTTGAATAATTGTGTCAAGGAAGAATTCACAAAAGAAACATTTACTACTGTATTACAAAACCAATTGATGTCATTTTAGTTGCATATGGTTCTTTAAAAAGTCCTTGTAGGATTTCATTCTTAATACAATTACAAATGTACACTAAAATTCCCTAAAACCCTTTACAGCATTGGGGGTTGAATAATTTTGAACACAACTGTACATATTCTGATAGAAAAATAAATAGATTTTTGCAAGTAATTAAGATATTTGAAAGGTGAAATAAATAATTGAAACTACATTCAACAACAACAATTACATTATTTAATTCCTGACACTTATCCATTGTTTGCTTGCGATCCACCCTCTTCTGGGATAAAGGGAACAACATAAAGAAATTATTCATCAGTCTTATCTTTGTAACATATTTTCTGCCACAAGATTATTTTTATTTGGAAGCATTGGCTAGTCTTGGACATTCCACCCATTAAACAAATTAGTGGAGAAATCGTGGACCTCAGTGCTGGATTTCTCACACCTGAGCTATCCAGCACTATGTCATGTTCATTGTTTCCAGCCCTCTCTCCCTGTCCCCCTGTTTATGTATATAACTAGTTTAGGTCCTTTATTCAGTGTTGCTGTTCCTGGGTTGCAGCACTGGGGTTAATGGTTTTTCTGTCCTCTACTCACCTGTCTGCCTTTTGTTCTGATCCCCTGCCGATTTAGGAGCTATGCTCCCATGGTGCATTGTTTTGTCATTTTCACTTCCTGATTCATTCTGTGTTTCAGTCTGGTGTTTTGAGCTGCCTGCTATTTTGGTTCCTGCCTATGTTTGTATATTTTTTGGTTATTACTTTTAGTCCTGTTGTCTATCTGTTGCCTTTGTTATACTGATTTTGGTTTATTTCTGTTTCTCCTGTGTATTCAGTTCTTAGTTGTTTCCATTGCTGTATTTAGTTTTCTGTTTATGTTATATACTGATTCCCTGGTTATGATCTTCTTGCTTGTCTGACTTTCCTCCTGGTTATGATTCCCGGCATATGTATGACATTCTCGCTCTGTTTCTGACTTCTGGATTTTCTTGTGACTACGCTAATTCTTGATCCTTGTCTGTCCCATTTACATTTATCCCTGTAATCTGTATTTGTCTATGACTCTGCATGGCTGCAAGGTAACCTTTTCTATAGAGCAAATCCAGCTATCTCAAAGACCAGCCTATCAGATCAGGGCTTCTGTGGTAGTGCTGTGCAGCGGTCTCTAGTTAACCTCGTGGTGCTCTCACCTGTTATTGCTGGCTACAGTGTATATCTGCATCTAGGGACTTTACTCAAGAACCAGGAATTCACCTTGGTGTGTGTCAGGTGACGCCAGCCGGATGCCACCCCGTGGCACACTAATGCTGTTCAACCAGCGACTAGAGAGATAACGGCTTATATAGTAACTGCCAAAGCCATAATGAGAGAGAGGCACTGACCACTGATCAGTGGTAGCTTGAGAAAGGCTCAGTTGAGCCGAAATTTAGCTTGTCTTATCCAAATGAACCGTTTGAAAAAGTCTCGGAGTGGCCATTCATCCTGGCTTCAAATGTCATGATGTTGCGTACCGGTCCACCCTACTTTGTGTTGGCTCTTGTGGTGATAACCTCTATATTTGAATTAGTGAGTGCACCATCCTATTGCATCTTTTAATGGCCAGTAGCATCCTGTAATAGTGCAGTATTGATGACCTTGGTGAGACCCCACTGCACTAGTAACAGTGGCAGCAATAGCAGTGGTTCCCGTACATCACTTGTTGTTTCGGGACAACTCAGTGGTGATGTGTATGAATACCAATATAAATAAAAGCTTTGCAGTGTGTGTGCCAAATGGAAACCCTGTTCTTCCTGCAAGAATAGTGCTGGAACCCGATCAACCTGCCTCTGGACCTGCATTGTAATGTCTTACTCATACAACAGTCTTTTATTTTTTTAAAACAGGGAGCTTCTTTACAAGTGGCGTACCTCTCCGTGCTTGCAGCACCCAGGTCTATATTGTCCACTATGTATATAAACTTCTTATTGACAAAATACTGGAAGATACTATTCTAAGAAAAAAAAAATCTATCCCTATAATACCCACAAACGTTACATCCACTGGTTAAATCAAAATTTCCTAGGCAAATTTAAATATTATTATTAAATATTAATAATTCAAATCAATGCTAAACCCTTTAGGTGCAATGATATCCAACCCATAAGCCCACTTCATCTCTTCCCCCTCCGTGTTATTTTTAGAGCATTACCTCCTTTTTCAAATTTCAGTAACTCTGCTAATGCCGGCAAATGACAAACATGATGGAATGCAAATGTTGACACACAATGGCTTAGAATTGATAAGTATCAAAATTACAATGATGATTGAGCTGCAAGCAGTGTTAATTTTGTCGACTAAAAATTTGAGTCTAGTTTTAGGCTAGGGTCAGACGAACGCATTTTTCACGTGCATTTAGCCGCACGAAATCACGGCCGTGCTAGCAGCAAATGACATCCAATGCCGGGGAACATACGACGAACGGCCGCACGAAAGTTCGTCCGTGCAACGCAAGTGGCCAACGAACGCATTTTTTCGAGAACATCAAACCGCTACTACTGACGTACAGAGTGCGCTGCGGCCGCATAGCGGCGTGTGTGTGTGGTTAGGAGACATCAGACGCTGCTAATGAACGGCTAACATAACGTCCAGACACAAAAAGTGTTTTATTGATGATCCGTACAAAATCACGGACGAAAAAGCGCATCGTATGACCGCTATCGCGTATTCCGGGAAAAAATACGTACATTCGTTCGAACGCACTTTTTCACGGGCAACGTGAAAAATGCGTTCGTCTGACCCTAGCCTTAGTCGACTAAATATTTGAAAAAAAATTTGACTAAACTACGACTAAATTTAAAATAATCCAGATGACTAAAATGGTACTAAAATTAAATGGCATTTTAGTCAAAAGACTACGACTAAAACTAAATCAATTTGGTGTCAAAATGGAAACTGGATCTTATGTTATAAATAACATATTTAGCCTATCAGTTATATCTGGCCTGTATTGCATGTTCAGACCTTAATACCATAAATAATTACAGGTTAATAGATGTTTACTCCAGGAGTGTAGAATGACAAATGCTGAAATAATGCATTAATTACACTTTAGCTAAACCCATTAGATTTTAGTCAACTAAAACGTACAGTAGATTTTTGTCAACTAAAATCTAAGGATATTTTACTCGACTAAACCTACACTAAAATTAAAATAATTCAGATGACTAAAATTTGACTAAAATTAAATGCTATTTTAGTCAAAAGACTAAGACTAAACCTAAAATCAAAATTTGCTGTCAAAATTAACACTGGCTGCAAGTTCCTGGAAGAAAACTGCAACAGGAAAAACTCAAGTAATCTAACTAAAACTAACAGGGTTATCCAAAGAGATCCGAATTGCTTGAGAAAGGTAACCGAACGCTGAAAATCAGTGTTCGGTTACCTTTCTTGGCCATTCGGCTATCCAGAGAGCAGGCAATTCGCCAAATCCTGGCGAATTGCCTGCACATACGGTACCTGTTCGGTCCCTGTTCGAGGGCAGTGAAATCCCCATGAAAAAGCACTGCTTCGGCTATTCAGAGAACACAAACCAGCAGTGAAAGGTTCCCCTAATGCCCTGCCATTCGGTGGTTTAATTCGGCAAATTTATTCAGGAGAATCCCATAGGCTTCAATGTTAAAAATATTCCCGTTTTAGTTCAATATCTAATAAACCGTTCTTTATAAAATTCTGCAGTAAAGAGTCTCTTTATTTATAGATTTTTTAGGATACTTTAAGCATTTTTCTGATTTTTTTTTTTTTTAAAAGTCCGATTTTTTTTTTGATTTTTTTTTCAGTTTGCTTATTTTTTTTGTAACAGCCCTCTTTATTATCATTCCCTGGACCTCCTGTGAAAATTTCAGACATTTTCGCTCAGTAGTTTCTTTGCAAACAGCGTTTCATTTTCCCAGATTCATACAAATGGTTTTTCTAATTTATTCACTGCCTCCTCTACGTCACAGCTGCTTCGGCTCTGTGTGATTCGGCTCCTTCGAAGGTTAATCCAGATGTTTTTGCTTGTTTTCAGCGTGCATTCGGTTAGTTTTCGTCAGGTTTTCGGCAGCTTTTCCCTGCAATTCGAGGACCCTGTGCTGTTTGCTGAATACACCGCAGGGTAACCGAAATGCAATCGGCAAAAGGAACCGAATTGAAGAGAACGAAAAGACACCGAACGTGCGGTGACTTTTCGAATCTCTTTGGATAACCCTGTAATATTTATGACATCACATTAGAGCTGTCATCTCCTCAATATACAGTAGTGCACAAACGTTTACATACCCTTGGAGAAATGGTAATATATGTACCATTTTTAAAGAAACATAAGTGAGCAGACAACAAACATTTCATGAATTTCTTAGGTGATTCATCTTCAACAGTAGGTTGTAACAGAATGGCACAATCATAAAACAGAGCTCCTAATAAATAAATAAATGAAATGATCCCTGTTCAAAAGACTGCATACCCTTAGTTCTTAATACTGTGTATTGCCCCCTATTGCATCAATGACAGTGTGTAGTCTTTTGTAACAGTTGTCTATGATGCCCCGAATTCTTGCAGGTTGTATAGCTGCACATTTGTCTTGGCAAAATACCTCCAGGTCATGTAAAGTTTTTGGTCGTCTTGCATGAAATGCACATTTAAGATCTCCCCAGAGTGGCTCAGTTAAATTAAGGTCAGGAGACTGTGATGGCCACTCCAGAACCTTCATCTTTTTCTGCTGTATCTGCTGGAGGGTCATCTTGGCCTTGTGCTTAGGGCTATTGTCGTGCTGGAAAGTCCGAGAGCATCCCATGTGCAGCTTTCGTGAAGAAGATTGCAAATTATCTCCCAATAACACGCTGCATTCATCTTGTCAATTTTCACAAGATTCTCCATGCCTTTAAAGCGTATACACCACCAAAACATCAGTTAGTCACCACCATGCTTCACAGTGGGGATGGTATTCTTGTCGCTTTAGACCTTATTGACCCCTTTCTAAACATAACCCTTATGGTTATGGTTATGACCATAAAGCTCTATTTTAGTCTTGTGACTCCAAATTACAGTGTGCCAGAAGCTGTGAGGTGTGTCAAAGTGTAGTCAGGAATATTGTAACTGGGCTTTTTTGTGGCATTGATACATTAAAGGCCCCTTTCTGGCAACTCGACCATGCAGCTAATTTTTGTTCAAGTATTGTCATATTGTGCTCCTTCAATCAACAACACCGTCTTTTTCCAGAGCAGCCTGCATTTCTACTGAGGTTACCTGTGGGGTTTTCTTTATATCCTGAACATTTCTTATGGCAGTTATGGCTGCAATCTTTCTTGGGCTACCGGACCTTGGCTTGGAATCAAGAGGTACCTGAATTTTCTACTTCTTAAGTGATTGAACATTATTGACTGGCATTTTCAAGGCTTTGGATATCTTTATATATCCTTTTCCATCTTTATATAGTTCCATTACCTTGTAACACAGGGATTTTGACAGTTCTTTTCTGCTCCCCATTGTGCAGTATCTAGTCTGCTCAGTGAATCCACATGAGAGCTAACACATTCATTTACTATTTGACCTGTTTGTGTCTCTAACAAGGTCAAACATTCCAGGATATGTAAACTTTTGCTCGGGGCCATTTGAGTGATTTCTGCTATCATTATGACTTAAAAAAGGATACAAACAACTATGTGATAATAAAGCGCTTCATATGATCACTATCCTTAAACAAAAGACAGTTTTTTGGCATAATCAGCCATATTTTCAATATCAATGCCAAAATGTTATGATTTCTGCCAGGATATGCAAACGTTTGAACACGACTGTACATATAAATCCCTTATAGAGTTTCAAGAAGGTTAGCCCCCAGGTATACTGTATCATGCTTCATAAAATACATTTCTTGTTCTAATATATCATCATCCCCTTCTTAAGCGCTGTGGAATATACTGGCCCCATATAAAGTATACTAATAAACATTGAAAAGTGCAGAAAAACAAGCTTAAAAAAAAAAAAAAAAAAAAAAGCCATTGTCTTTACCTATTCCTTTCACACATAAAAACCAAAAAGGTTCGTTGGATAGTTCTTTTCCAAACTACATTAGATCCTTCCTTGAAAAACAACAAAAAATTTCTTTGTGCATTCAATTGGCATATTAACGGGCTCTTCGGAATGCGGTTGAGCAGTAGCTATAATACCCTGTTCTTTAGTACAATGATTCATTGGCATAAATTTTTAACCCCTTAAGGACAGGAGGGTGGCACCTGCTGGGAGGGGGTTAACACATGACGGGCGTATTAGTATGCCCCACTGCCAGGGGCTGCAGCCAGCCTCTACTTCAGCCCGACCATGCAGCTGACACATGATGCACAACGCAAATCATTGGCTGCAGGAGGACGGCCTGAGTTCAGGCCGTCTCACAGCAATGATGCGAGGCATGAGCCAGCTGAGGGGAGTGGCTGAGGCGGCCCATGCAAGTCAATAGGGTGTAGTAGTACGCCCCACATCTAAGCCAGGAAGAAACGAGGTGTGTACAACTGAAAAATTTGTTTCTTTTGAAAATAATTTCGTCCAAAATAGAATTCATTTGAATACTGATTCATTTTCATAATTTCGTTTCAAAATTTCGATATGTAATTTTAATTTGATTCGAATTTTAGGATCACTTAAAAAAAAAAAAAAAAAAACGACAATAAATCAAATCATGCTCAATTACTGTTAGTTTAGGATTAGACATGAGGGTTAAAATGCAAGCTAGGGTTAAATATTGAGCTGTCTATTGGCCTGTAGTGCTGAATACAACAGATTCAGCACAACAGCCAATTGACAGGGACGTTGTGCTTTGTTAAACAGTAAAACAAAACTGGTTTTCATTATTTTGTTTGTGTCACGAGGCGTGTGCGGTTCTGGTATGAGCCCAACAGGCGGCAACACAGAGGGGAGGCCAGACAGAAATCATGCAATGAAGATACTTTAATGAAACAAATAGTCCTTAACTGCAGGTACTTGAACGAACAAAGGAAATATATAAAGTCCTGGGAGAGTTCTAGACTGGAGGGTCTGAGGTTTGTGGGCTATGCAGTCCCAGACTGGAGACAGGACCCACCAAGGAGAAGTCTGGACAGCGGTACCTTGGTCAGAGACAGAGATTTAACTGATGATCCACAGGTAGAGATCACTGAGAGTCCCTTGCACAGACAGATGTATCCAGGAATAACAGGGCAGATGGATGGACACTGGATACACAGGATAAGCTGGAGCAGGAAAGCACATATCCAGATGACCTCAGTCAGGGAGAACAATAATGCAGACCCACTGCTAGTTGGGTCTCTCTGCTATTTAAGGAGGCTTGATAGCAGATGGGCCTCAGCTGTAAGTCCAGGGCTAGAAAGGAAAGACCCAGGCTGGATCTCCAGGAGCCTGGTCCAGGTGCAGAGCCTGGGTAAAACCTGGAACGGAATCCAAGAAAAGGAGGATACATGGCAAAGTTCTAAGATCCAGGTGTGCAAGACAGGTACACGGGGTGGACCGTGACAGTACCCCCCTGACGGGTGCCCACCGGGCACCGAGGCTGGAACAGGGGATGGAGCATAAATCACCATCCTCTAATTAGAGTCCTCAGAAGAGTTGTTGAAGTGTCTCCAGAGCTCGGAACAGCTCCTGAGCACTGCCAAGTGCTCCTCCCGGACTAGCACGCCAAAGGGCGTCCAGGTGTAGCCCGTAGGGGCACTTCCTCTTGGGCACCTCTTGCCAGTCCAACTAAACGGATTCTGGTAGTCCTCAAAGATAGCAAGGAGTACAGCCCTGTCAGACTCAGTGTCAGGAAAGGTGTCATGGGCACAGCTAGGCAGTGACACTTCAGCTGCTGGGCTCGGTGCAGCAGCACCCTTGGCACAGCTCGGTGGGGCAGCGCCCTCAGCGATGACCGGTGGGGCAGCTCCCTTGGCACGGCTCGGTGGGGCAGCGCCCTCGGCAATGACCGGTGGGGCAGCGCCCTTGGCACGGCTCGGTGGGGCAGCGCCCTCGGCAATGACCAGTGGGGCAGCGCCCTTGGCACGGCTCGGTGGGGCAGCGCCCTCGGCGATGACCGGTGGGGCAGCGCCCTTGGCAAGGTTCGATGGGGCAGCGCCCCTGGCAAGGCTCGATGTGGCAGCGCCCCTGGCAAGGCTCGATGGGGCAGCGCCCCTGGCAAGGCTCGATGGGGCAGCGCCCCTGGCAAGGCTCGATGGGGCAGCACCCCTGGCAAGGCTCGATGGGGCAGCGCCCCTGGCAAGGCTCGATGGGGCAGCGCCCCTGGCAAGGCTCGGTGGGGCAGCGCCCTTGACGAGGACCAGTGGGGCAGCGCCCTTGGCGAGGCCCTTGGTACAGCACGGCTCAACGGTGGCAACCTTGGTACTGCGCGGCTAAACGGCGGCGTCCTTGGCGAGGCACGGAGGGGCAGCGCCCTTGGCGAGGCCCTTGGTACTGCACGGCACTTGAGCGACCTGGGTACTGCACGGCACTTGAGCGACCTCGGTACTGCACGGCACTTGAGCGACCTAGGTGCAGCACGGCTCTACGGTGGTGACCTGGGTACAGCACAGCTCTACGGTGGCAACCTGGGTACAGCACGGCTCTTGATGGGCAGTGAGCGGCTTGGCCTTACGGCGGCGTCGACGACCCTGTGGCGGTGATAGCTCAGGATAACCTGTGGGATGCAGGGCAGCGACCTCCGAGGACCCTGCGGGATGCAGGGCAGCAAAAACTGGAGATCCTGCGGGTTGCAGGGCAGCGACCTCTGGAGATCCTGCGGGTTGCAGGGCAGCGACCTCTGGAGATCCTGCGGGTTGCAGGGCAGCGACCTCTGGAGATCCTGCGGGTTGCAGGGCAGCGACCTCTGGAGATCCTGCGGGTTGCAGGGCAGCGACCTCTGGAGATCCTGCGGGTTGCAGGGCAGCGACCTCTGGAGATCCTGCGGGTTGCAGGGCAGCGACCTCTGGAGATCCTGCGGGTTGCAGGGCAGCGACCTCTGGAGATCCTGCGGGTTGCAGGGCAGCGACCTCTGGAGATCCTGCGGGTTGCAGGGCAGCGACCTCTGGAGATCCTGCGGGGTGCAGGGCAGCAACCTCCGTAGTCAGTGTCAAAGCAACCTCCATGGGCATATAAGGCTCCAAATCTGTGAGCAAGGTAGGTTCCATGTCCATGGGTTCAACGCAGCAGGCTCAGATGGCGGGGTCTCCAAGTAAGCAGAGAGGGAGTCATCCTCTGTACTCGCCACATCAGAGAAGGTTTCCCTAAATTCAGGTCTCTTAGATCTGGGTACCGGAGTGTGGCGAGACTTGCCAACTGTGGTAGCCTGGTGAGGCCTAGCAGGAACAGAGACTGGGCGAGGTTTGGCTGTGGGCTGGCGAAGCTTGACAGCAGCTTGGCGAGACTTGGCAGGATTTGAGACTGGGCATGACTTGGCTGTGACCTGGCAAGGCTTGATAGTAGCTTGGCGAAGGCTGGCAGAGACAGGGTGCTGTCGAGCTTTGGCACTTGGAGTTCGCTTAGACTTTGATGGCAAGGACTCAGCAGGTAATGTCTCTTTGCTTTTAGCATGCACAGACACAGGAGGAGCAACCAGTTGAGAAGCAGGAGTAACAGTTTTGACTCTGGTCTGTGCAGGGGATGGCTTGGGTGGGTGCACAGGGCACGCAGATATGAAATGTGAGCCTGCATTACAATAGAAGCACAGTCCCAAAGACCTCCTCCTGGATCGTTCCTCCTCAGACAAGGGTCTCCTGCAGCCAGACATCGAAGTTGAAGAGTGCACCTTAGGTGAGGTGCCCCTTAATCCTTGCAGCACTTTAAGCAACATAGAATCCAGTTGCTGCAGGAAGATCTCCACAGCCATTTTTATGGATGCCACCACCGCCTGTATCACCGCAGACTCGTAATAAGATGGGGTCTGCATTCTGTCACGAGGCATGTGCGGTTCTGGTATGAGCCCACCAGGCGGCGACACAGAGGGGAGGCCAGACAGAAATCATGCAATGAAGATTTCTTAATGAAACATAAATAGTCCTTAACTGCAGGTACTTGAATGAACAAAGGAAATATATAAAGTCCTGGGAGAGTTCTAGACTGGAGGGTCTGAGGTTTGTGGGCTATGCAGTCCCAGACTGCAGACAGGGCCCACCAAGGAGAAGTCTGGACAGCGGTACCTTGGTCAGAGACAGAGATTTAACTGATGATACACAGGTAGAGATCGCTGAGAGTCCCTTGCACAGACAGATTATCCAGGAATAACAGGGCAGATGGATGGGCAGATGGATGGACACTGGATACACAGGATACACTGGAGCAGGTAGGCACACATCCAGATGACCTCAGTCAGGGAGAACAATAATGCAGACCCACTGCTAGTTGGGTCTCTCTGCTATTTAAGGAGGCTTGATAGCAGATGGGCCTCAGCTGTAAATCCAGGGCTAGAAAGGAAAGACCCAGGCTGGATCTCCAGGAGCCTGGTCCAGGTGCAGAGCCTGGGTAAAACCTGGAACAGAATCCAAGAAAAGGAGGATACATGGCAAAGTTCTAAGATCCAGGTGTGCAAGACAGGTACACGGGGTGGACGTGACAGTTTGTAATTTGGGATCGATTCAAAGTTTAGGATCAGCAAAAAAAAAAAAACATTAAATCCTGGTCAATTACTGTAAGATTAGTGTTAAACACGAGGGTTAAACAACAAGCTAGGGTTCAAATACCGTTTTGTTGCAGTGTGCATAGAGGAATCATTCAATCAATGGTTTTCTTGTGAAAAAGTATAATGATTCAGTTTCATTATATAATGTTTTGTTTCGTTTTTGTTTCAATTCGAATGAAACAAATTCATTATTTCGGAAGTATTTAAGAAATACGAATTAACAAATTTTCTGACAAATTGAGATTTGTTATGAAACGAATGCGCACCTCTAGAAGAAACTTTAACAAGTATTTATAACTTAACCCCTTCACTACCAAGTGATTTTCCATAACAACTACTGGCAGGAAACTGGTTTTATGGAAAATCACTTTCCATGGTCTCTCCTGTACATTTTCACTGAAGTATGTCCAATTGGACCGGCAGAGGGCCAAAAAATAGGGATGTGCGTTTCGGGTTTCGGAATTTCGGAATTTTCACGAAATTTCCCGATTCGTGTTTTCGGATGCGGACGATTTTCCGAAAATTTTTAGATCCGAAAACGGCAGATCCGAAAAGTTTTCCGAGCCGAAACAAAATATTTTCGGAATTTTCGAATGGACTTGAAATGTGTCAAATCGAAATTTATTGCTTTGAAACGAAGAGAACAGACGTCCCGAAAAAACAAAAATTTCCGAAATCACGAAAAGTCGATACAAAAAACGAGCAAAGTGACACGAAAATACGAAAAATGATCGATATTCCGAAAACATCTACAACTCCGAAAAACGAAAATTTCCAAAATCACGAAAAGTCGATACAAAAAACGAGCTAAGTGACACGAAAATACAAAAAATGGTCGATATTGTGAAAAAAAAATGTACACGAAAAACGAGTCGAGCCGAACCGAAACAGAAATCGGTCGAAACGAGCCGAATCGAAAAGTTTGAAAATCCGAAAAATCGAATCGAACCGAAAAAAAAATCAGTGCACAAGCCTACCAAAAAAGCGCTGCTACAAGTACATTACAGCTTAGGCTCTATGTTTTTTATCTAAGCTTTTCCGCAGTCACGTCTGATGTATTGAAACTTAAGGGGCACAACCATCTGAAAATTAATTTAATTTGCAAAAATTCCTTTGCAATGCTCCAGAACAAGACCAGATGAAGTATACTCAATATCGAGGCACCTGCTGGTGCTTTGGAAGATTGAGTATACTATTCTATATTTTATCGGGTGCTTAGACTGTGTGTAGGTGTTTGTGTATGTTGGTAGGTTTAAATGGGAATATGAAATGGTTTTACATAACATTAACATAACAATAACGTGACAGTGGTTTTCTGGAAAACCACTTGGTAGCGAAGTGGTTAACAATTGTTAAAACGTAATGAAGGGGAATTGTATACTGCCAAATACGAAATAGATTTTGCTTTCAAAGGGAACTGTCAGTATCCATCATTTAACTAATTCTACATGTGTATGTGCATAGTTTATACATTTAGCTCTTTGAAATGTAAAAGCATCTTATTATCATTATCTGTGACTGTATGCAATGGAAAACCCAAGGAAGCCTTTTATCATGGTCTACAGATTCTTCAGATTCTGAGCAAGGAATTTCTACTCTGTTGGTTGCGTGGCAAATTTATCAATTTGCAACATGCCAAGACTATAATTGTTTTACATTTGTTATCAATGTGTGCCATCTGCGACAAAATGAGGATGAAATGTCAAAATATATGCATTTTCTACAAAGACATTTAATATACCCCCAGAATTCCCTACAACCAGTACCAGGTCTGCAGTTTGGGCATAATATCATAAATTGTCGGGTTGATATGGTTCTTTAGTGCAATTAAAATCAAATTTACTCTACTGTCTTCTTTAATTCTACACACAATAACCTTCTATACTATTTCTTCACAGCTGACATTTAAAGACATGTCTTGCTATAGTATGAAAATCTCACTATAATCCTGCTAATAACCTTGTTTTATAAAAAAATCTAAATAGGATTTTCAAAAAACAAACACGGTCAAAATGTCAAGTCCCAAGCTACTAACCAGGAGTTACTCGTCACCAGATGCTCCACCTAACCCCTACCCAACCCTTAACTCTGCCCCTAAACACACCCCCTTAAATTATCTTATGAAATTACACTGTTAAAGGTTTTATTTAGAATAAAATTACAAAAATAACATTAATACCCAGATATCAGACCCCAGATACATGTGTACACAGTCATCAGATCCCAGTGTGAGCAGAGCGAAGAGGCAAGGAAGCTCCTCTCCAACCCCCTGCCAGTGACAGAGACGAGCTTGGTCAGGTTAGGCAGCTGATCCCTGCCAACGTGCAGCCTGGAGAAGGAAGGGTTGCCCGGTGGCACCACCAGAATACATGTAGGTATTATACATGTAGGGCTAAATTACACAGTTGGCGCTACAGTTAGCGTTAAGGTGTTTTTTAGTCGACTAAAATCTACTGTACATTTAGTCAAATAAAATCGAATGGGTTTAGTTAAAGTGTAATTAATGATTATTTCAGCATTTCTCATTCTATAATCCTGGAGTAAACATCTATTAACCTGCTATTTATGGTATTAAGGTCTGAACATGCAATACAGGCGCAGATATAACTTATGTTATAAATAACATTTATCTTAAAATCCAGTTTCCATTTTGACAGCAAATTGATTTAGTTTTAGTCGTAGTCGTTTGACTAAAATGCCATTTAATTTTAGCCACATTTTAGTCATCTGAATTATTTCAATTTTAGTCAAAAACATGTTATAAAATTTAGTCGACTAAACTAGACTAAAATTTTTAGTCAACGAAATTAAATATATATATATTCTTTGTACCACAATTCCTGCACTCAAAGGGTTACTCACTTCATTGGGCCCGGTGCTCTGGTGGGCATAAGATACAATGTAGCAAAATAGACCCTTATGGAAGAAGTCCCAGGAGTGGGGGTTTATTTTGCTATAATATATATATATCCAATATATATATATATATGCACACAGAATATCTTAAATTACAAAATTAATGGGAAAACGTATCTCTTGGTCTTCTCCACTAGGCTTGTGCACCGATTTTTTTTTCGCTTCGATTCGGTTCGATTTGTTCAGATGTTTAAACTTTTCGATTCGGCTCGTTTCGACCGATTTCTGTTTCGATTCGGTTGGGTTCGGATCGTTTTTCGTGTACATTTTTTTTTCGGAATATCGACCACTTTTCGTATTTTCGTGTCACTTTGCTCGTTTTTTGTATCGACTTTTCGGAAATTTCGGAAATTTTCGTTTTTTTGGAACGTCTGTTCTCCTCGTTTCAAAGTGTCTACGATAATTCTGGCGATTCTATCGTGGTTTTTTTATTAAATAAAGATCCTTTTTTTCTTATGAATAATTGAATATACATTTCACAACTTTATTTAATCATATTAAAATGTTATGAAAGCCAAGGAACAAAAAACGCTAAACTGACCCGAATGCCACAAGAAACAAGTGATACGCATTTACAAATACAAAATTTACAGAATCAGCGATATAACCGATAATAGTTAAATATACGATGTCCAGAATTACCAAAATGGAACCGAAATCACGAATGGAACCGAAATCATGAATAGAGCAAAAATAAATTTCGATTTGACACATTTCAAGTCCATTCGAAAATTCCGAAAAATTTTCGTTTCGGCTCAGAAAACTTTTCGGATCTGCCATTTTCGGATCTAAAAATTTTCGGAAAATCGGCCGCATCCGAAAACAATTCCGAAATCCGAAACGCACATCCCTATTCTCCACCTACTACGTAGGAATGAAGTTGTGTCTTTTTTCTTTCATTCATTTATTTATTTTACTGTTCACTTCACAATTACCACTACCAAACCAAGCTGAAACACCACTATATCATTCAATATCAATAATTCACCAATTTGAAGCCAATAGATCATCTTAAAATAACCCTAAAATATTGTGACACTTCTTGCAGTTGTCTGGCGCAACATAACATCCAGCTCTGTGTGAGCCCTGGATTTCGTTCCCTCATTTTATCAAGATTCCTAAATGAAAGGAAATGAAACAATATGGTTCTGATCAGCACATGAATTAAAATCAGTGTTTAAGTGGGTCTGGCTTAATTACCATGAAAAGCAAGAATTTTATATGGATGTCAGAGGTGCCATTATCATTTTTAATACTTTTAATAATGAAACATGGATGACAAGAAAGTAGTTTGACATTTTTATCTGCAACACAAGACAAGATGAATAATTTATTGCATTAATATTAACCCTTTCAAAAAGCTCACAAAACTCATCTATTTTAAGTTATGATACATAATTTTCTGCCTTTATGCCGGCTTTGATAAGTGAAGAACTGCTGGAGGCTACGGGAAGGGGAAAAGAATGATTTCAATATAAGCACAGATTCGGTGGGTATATGAGATATGCAATATGCCCGTTAAGCTCTCAGATCTATTCTTTAATTTCTAAAAACATAAAGAGAATAAGAAGAACGGCTGGCTTGTTTGAGCACTAGTCTTCACAAAGTCGCTTTATTCAGCAAAGAAATAATAAACAGTAAACAAAACTTGACATTTAAGACCACAACAGGTGTCCATGTGAAAGTACTATAACGGAATGAAATGTCTAACTTAAAGCCGGGGTCAGACAAGCGTTTCTGAGAGCGGAAGAAACGGCCTGAGAGTGGACGTTCCTTCCACTCTGACGCCTGTCTTACCACCCTGCTGAGCGCACTTAGTGCGCTCAGCGCTGCAAGGCTCGATCCTCCGACTGAAGATCGCGCTTTGTAGCCCTATTGAAAGAGCGTCATAGCGCTTCGGCAGGGAGGCTTGCAGCACAGCCGCTGTCACTCACACAATTCGTGCATGCACATCAACGTGTGGCCGTCCCAATGTTACACGCTTGTCTGACACCGGCCTTAATCAACATTTGTTACTTGTGTATTACTACTACTAAGAGACTCTATTGTGAAACCCAATGAGAGTGATCCTCATACTTCTACTCTGTATATATTTTGATCTATGAAACACCCTGACCAACCACGATTAACCATACATTTTTCAAGAGTAAAAGAGAGTATAGTTCATCATGAAATATACTGTATTTGCAGAATTGTGCAAGTCAGAGACTTGTTTATCTCACAGAGCTACTTCAATGCAGAGGATTGCTAGATATTCATGAACTTTAATGGGCACTCTAGACATTGTAACTACTCAAGGAGGAAGGGGGGCTCTAAGAAGGCTGCTTCAGCCCTCCGAGGGCCAGGAATTAGTCCCGCCCAGAAACTAAGATCAACGTGAGCTGATCTAATACTCTGAGATTTGGACCAGGAAGCAATTTGGCTCCCGCCTCCTGCAGTTCCTTCCAGTCATTGGATTGGCTGACAGCCACTCATGGCCATGTGACATGCTGCAGCATCCTGCAAACCAGCAGTATGTTGTATCCGGAGGATTAGAGTGGTAGTGCTGCACTGGATACAAGGTGAATATTAAATTAACTAAAGGGCTAAAATGGGAGGGTAAAGTGGTGGGGGTCAGGAGGGGCAAATGTTTAACCCCTCCAGTGTTAACCCTAGAGTGTCCGTTTTATAGAAAAAATGTTAGATATACAGGGCTATTCAGAGAGCGGTAAAAACCTTGAGAATTGCCAGGAGAATGAACAATCTAGACTAAATAGCCAATTTGGAAAGTGAGATAAATGGGAGAATTTTTCTGGTTTGGCTATGTTGTCCCTGAATTTTCAATTCTCCAGTCATTCTCAAGGTTTTTACCTCTTTCTGAATAGCCCTGATAGTTTGTGTCAGGATGGCTAACAGGGTTATCCAAAGAGATCCGAATTGCTTGAGAAAGGTAACCGAATGCTGAAAATCAGCGTTCGGTTACCTTTCCTGGCCATTCGGCTATCCAGAGAGCAGGCAATTCGCCAAATCCTGGCGAATTGCCTGCACATACGGTGCCTGTTCGGTTCCTGTTCGAGGGCAGTGAAATCCCCATGAAAATGCACTGCTTCGGCTATTCAGAGAACACAAACCAGCAGTGAAAGGTTCCCCTAATGCTCTGCCATTCGGTGGTTTCATTCGGCAAATTTATTCAGGAGAATATCTAATAAACCGTTCATTATAAAATTCTGCAGCAAAAAGTCTCTGTATTTATAGATTTTTTAGGATACTTTAAGCATTTTTCAGATTTTTTTTTTTTTTTTTAAAAAGTCCGATTTTTTTTTTTTGTTTTTTCAGTTAACTTATTTTTTTTGTAACAGCCCTCTTTATTATCATTCCCTGGACCTCCTGTGAAAATTTCAGACATTTTCGCTCAGTAGTTTCTTTGCAAACAGCGTTTCTTTTTCCCAGATTCATACAAATGGTTTTTCTAATTATTCACTGCCTCCTCTACGTCACAGCTGCTTCGGCTCTGTGTGATTCGGCTCATGTTCGGCTCCTGTTCGGCTCCTGTTCGGCTTTTTCGAAGGTTAATCCAGATGTTTTTGCTGTTTTTCAGCATGCATTCGGTTAGTGTTCGTCAGGTTTGCGGCAGCTTTTCCCTGCAATTCGGGGGCCCTGTGCTCTTTGCTGAATACACCGCAGGGTCACCGAAATGCAATCGGCAAAAGGAACCGAATTGAAGAGAACGAAAAGTCACCGAACGTGCAGTGACTTTTCGAATCTCTTTGGATAACCCTGATAGTATTTAGATCATAGACCCTAAAAAGATGTTTTGTCTTTTTTAGAAGTTATGCTTTATTCTGCGTCCCAGCCTTTCTGCAGACTTTATGACACAATAAATATATCAAAGGAACAATGCAAGCAAAATCCTACTCCTCTTTGGAGGCTCACTCACTATAAATCCCTAATTATCTTATTAATTATCTAAACTGTATTCAGTAGATCATATTAACATGGCAAAATAACATATTTCCAAATACCATTTTGGCTCACATCTTCACAGTTTCTCAGTGTTTGTCACACACCCTGTTCCTCATTGGAAGAAAGCGGATTACTACCTCTACATAAGGTGCTGTAATTTGCTACTCACAGCTCAATGAACCGAGATTTAACCCCTCACAACTGAGGGAGCACTGGTACAGCTAACAGCAAATGGTTACATTAAATATATATATATATTTCTACTAACATCAAATACTTTTTTGGCAGAAGCCTCGACACAGGTCTACCTAGCTTTGTGATTCGCTTATTATGTTAATATGTTGTGGTTCTGATCATCATAGATATCAGAGCCTTTTCAACATGTTTAGTTCTATGTTAAAGTGAAATCATTTGACTACAAACTTTTTGGAAAACCTAAGATAAAATGTTAACTTGGCTGAGTTTTATCATTAAAAAAAGAAACACAAATAAAACCAACCACAACACAGTGCACTGCATATGCAATAGTTAAAAGTAAATATCCACCTACGTGTCCTGGGAGAGTGGGCTTAACCTTCAATTTCCCAATAGGTAGAACCCTAACCTATAAATACAACAATATTTACAGCCATAGGGCTATATTACAATCCAAGCGTTAAAACGCGGGTGCAAGGGAGTAAAAACTGCACCTGCAGTTTTCCCCCTTGCGCCCGCGTTTTAACGCTGGATTAAAATGCAGGCACAAAAAATGCTGCCTGCATTGTTTGCAGGCGTTAACCCCCAGGATGCTCGCGGCAGCGCTGAGCGCAGCCGCGAGCATCCACTCAATTGAGTTTCCCCCTGCTGGTCACATGACCAAACTCGCGAGATCCGGCCGGTCGGTGTAGTGATACGCAGGGAGAGACTAGGGGGACTTTTCCCCCCAGTCTTTCCCTGCTCCCGCCGGAGGGAGGAGGCGGTTGGAGCTGCGGTCCTCGCCGCGGGACAGGAGGTGAGCATCTGAGTCTTTTTTTGTTTTTTAGGCTGGTTTTAACAGATTCTGCAGAAGCGGAATCCGTTAACACCAAGTCCTGGCTGTGGTTAAGTTTTTGCTAACCACAGCCTGACGTTAATCAGCGCTAGTAGATTGTAATACTAACGCTGATTAACACCTTGTGCTCCCCATGTTAAGTATAGGGAGCGCAAAGTACAGTAACCTCGTAATATGCGGTAGACACCGCAGCTAACGTTAATGCTCACGCAAGTGAGCGTTAACGTTAACGTCAGGAATGTAATGTGTAATGCAAACTGACATTAACGTGACAGAGGAATGCTATCATATTATCACTGATTAAGCTTATTGTTAAGGTTAATTTAAATAAATAAATTAAATAATTATTATAAATTAATTTATTAAATAATAAATTATATAGACTGTATAATCTACTAATCATACATTCCCAAATATATGGGATTGTAACAAGTGGTTTAATTAGCAGGAGCATTTCAGGTGATAAATCTGAGCAGCTGACAAATAGAAAACGAGGTGGACATTTGCAGAAAAACACAGGTTTGCAAATTAAATGGATTATAGGGATTTACCAATTAATAGATTTACCTCTGTAGACATTTTGATTCTGCAAGCCAAGTTTGACAATATTAACATTAGAAAGAGCAGAGATGGATATGAGTCAATCCAGTAGGTTTTAGGGAGCTTCATTGCTCTAACACCCTATGCACATTGCATGGGTTTTCTGTGCAATAACGTTCCCTAAAACCTACTGGATTGACTCATATCCATTTCTGTTCTTTCTAACTGCATCAAATTGACTACTTGGGTACCTAGAGCCCCCTGTCTATTATTGATATTTCTACGCATCAACAATTCATTGTTCTTGAACCCAGGAAATACTTGAAAACTAGAGAAATCTCAATGTATCCTTCCTGGTAAAATCCTTTATAAATAAATAAGTGAGTGCAAACCTTATTCTACGTCTTAAATTCAGGATAAGGACTGTATGTGTAGGAAACTTGACATGTCAATATTTATTAATAAATGTAACGCACAATATATCTGTCAATGCACAGAACATAAAAGAAAATTCTAAATGAATAGATACAAATAGAAACCTTAAAGTGAGTCCTGATGAAAGCTCAATCGAAATGAACCGAAACGATCGAGGACGTTTTTATTGATCCAAAAAAAGTTTTGATGGTTTATATGAAGACCCTGGAGTGCTGGCTTTGGATGAGAAATAGTAACCTTAAAAGATAACATTCCTTGTTAAATTTTACTATCTGCCAATGACAGCACTCCATCTATGGAGCTCTTCTCATTGGTTTTATGTAAAGTAGCCATATGAAACAAAATTATTTATTTTATTTATAAAGGATTTTACCAGGAAGGATACATTGAGATTTCTCTCGTTTTCAAGTATGTCCTATGTTCAAGAACATTGAATGGTTACAGAAATATAAAATAGTAAAATGCAAGATATTAACACAAAACCAAATATACGGATTAACAGAAAAATAATTATGTAGGAAATACAGTCATTATGTTACATGTTTACAGGTGCATTCCGTATTGAGGTATGTTAATAGGGAACTCTTAAGGGACTTTAGACTGGGGGAAGATTTTATGGCGTCTGGGAGGTTATTCCATATTTGCGGTGCTCTGTAGGAAAATGAGGATCGAGACAGTTTCTTTTTGTATTGCGGTATTGCAAGTAAGGTGCTGGTCCTTGATTGGAGGTTATAGGATGAGGGAACTGCTGAGGGAAGCAGCCTATTCAGGTAGGGTGGACGCTAAAGTGCGTCTAGATTCCAGCGATGGCCAGTTTAGCTCTTTTAACATGTCACAATGGTGGGTCATGTAGTTACATTGTAGCACAAAGCGGCAGAATGAGTTATACAATGTAGTAAGTTTCTGGAGGTGTGATTGAGGGGCAGCTGCATACACTACATCTCCGTATTCAATGGCTGGCATAAGCATTTGTTGCACAATCTGCTTTCTTACCGCGGGGCTCAGGCAGGATTTGTTTCTGTACAGGGCACCTAGTTTGGGGTAGAGTTTAGATGAGAGTTTTTCGATGTGGGGGCCAAAAGATAGATTTGGGTCTAACCACATACCTAGATATTTGAGAGAAGTGACTGTAGTCAGTGTGTCATTTGATCTTGTCCCCACACATAGAGCTGTTCTCTGATTGGTCAACTGTGTACACATGGCCACACTAATTCCAACCAATCAGAGAAAAAGTGAAGAAGGTCACAGTATACAAGGGATTAGTACCACCCAGAACCTGAGCACTGACTGCAAATTACTGGATTTCGGGACCTAACTCCTACAATAGGCAGCTGAGAGCCATTGGATTGGCTGGATGTTCATTCAAGGACCCAGCTTCCCTAAGGTCATACCGATGCTGTACCTTACGGGAAGGCGGCAGCATTTCATGTCCGGGCCAGCACCGAGGGAACCCAAAGCTGGATTTAAGGGGAGTTTAAAATAAACTAAAGGGTTACAACAGGAGGGAGTGCAGGTGGGATGAGGTGGGGTTAATGTTTAACCCTTCCATTTTTGACAACTCCTCGGTCTCCTGTTTAAATCTCTTTAACTTTTTACATTTAGCAAGCCAGTCATTACCTTGTTTGGCAGTAAAAGAAATGATATGGCCTCTCAGCTCAAAATAACATGGCGTCTTCCATTTGCGCAAGGTTATCGCCAACATAGTTTGCTCAATATTGTCAATCGATGTTTTATCGTTATGCAATTTGGCAAAACAATTGTAATCTTGTTTCTGACTTTCATGGTGCGTTCTTCAATATAGAGATAACCATATATCTTTAATGGGTTTTTTTGCATTCATTTCACATTAAACTGGACACAACTTGTTCAAAAAGTCATAGAAGGATCACAATGATTTTAACACTTTTGATCTGAAAACAGGTTTTCACTATGCTTGTGGGCAGTAAGGATGCCAGCTGCTACAGACATGAAATATTATATCTCTATTACTTGGTTACATGTTGTTATAATGTCTGACTGTATAGTGATAGTTATTGGACAACAATTCAATATAAATTAACCAGAGGAGATTCAGTAAATTATACTCAGGGTTATCCAAAGAGATTCGAATTGCTTGAGAAAGGTAACCGAACGCTGAAAATCAGCGTTCGGTTACCTTTCCTGGCCATTCGGCTATCCAGAGAGCAGGCAATTCGCCAAATCCTGTCGAATTGCCTGCACATACGGTGACTGTTCGGTCCCTGTTCGAGGGCAGTGAAATCCCCATGAAAAAGCACTGCTTCGGCTATTCAGAGAACACAAACCAGCAGTGAAAGGTTCCCCTAATGTCCTGCCATTCGGTGGTTTAATTCGGCAAGTTAATTCAGGAGAATCCCATAGGCTTCAATGTTAAAAATATTCCCGTTTTAATTCAATATCTAATAAACCGTTCATTATAAAATTCTGCAGCAAAAAGTCTCTTTATTTATAGATTTTTTAGGATACTTTAAGCATTTTTCTGAATTTTTAAAAAAAAAAATTAAAAGTCCGATTTTTTTTTTGATTTTTTTTCAATTTGCTTATTTTTTCTGTAACAGCCCTCTTTATTATCATTCCCTGGACCTCCTGTGAAAATTTCAGACATTTTCGCTCAGTAGTTTTTTTGCAAACAGCGTTTCTTTTTCCCAGATTCATACAAATGGTTTTTCTAATTTATTCACTGCCTCCTCTACGTCACAGCTGCTTCGGCTCTGTGTGATTCGGCTCCTGTTCGGCTCCTGTTCGGGTTTTTCAAAGGTTAATCCAGATGTTTTTGCTTGTTTTCAGCGTGCATTCGGTTAGTTTTCGTCAGGTTTGCGGCAGCTTTTCCCTGCAATTCGGGGACCCTGTGCTGTTTGCTGAATACACCGCAGGGTCACCGAAATGCAATCGGCAAAAGGAACCGAATTGAAGAGAACGAAAAGTCACCGAACGTGCGGTGACTTTTCGAATCTCTTTGGATAACCCTGATAGATTTGCCAGGGAGGGCAAAACTGAAAATGAATGACCATCTAGAGAAGTGAACCATCATTATGTTCACGCAGATTAATACTACAGCTTTGATGTTACATCGCATTTATTTAAGCTGCATTAGTCGAATGGTTACAAAAAGCAGCTGCACACATTATTATTTTTCTAATACATGCTAGTAACGGCATAACATGATATTAATGGGGAAAAGTCTTTATATCACCAGAACGTATAACAGTAATTTTACCTTGGGTTTATTTGCATTTCTAATAATGATGTGGTGAATGGCTTTGCCGAGAAACTAAGAAATGAAATATTTTTATATATAATTTAGTAGCATAGTGTACAATTTAGATTTTTGGTCTATATTTTACAAGTAATAAATAAAAATGGAAAACTATATGGAAACATTTTAAAGGTGAGCAATTAGCCTTATATTTCTATCCATCAATGCAGTGGTGTCACTAGGGTTGGTGTCACCCGGTGCGATAACTTATGTTGTCACCCCCCCCCCGAGTTTTACGGTGGTTTCTTTAACTACTTTTACTCATAAATCAGTACTCCCATATAACACTGAATGCTCATAATACACGGCGCACATTACTGTGAGGTTTATTGCTGTGGAGCTCTGTGATATGCTCATACACAACTTTTGGCAAACTGACAGCAAGTACGGTGCCTGTTCGAAGGCAGTGAAAGTCCCCATAGAGAAGTAATGGTTAATCTGTTCAGAGACACCGAACAGCAAAGAAATGTCCTGATGTCCAGTGTTTTCATTTGGCAGGTTTATTCAGGGCGAACGAACACCATAGGTTTCAATGTTAAAAATTTTCCTGTTTTTATCCAATATCTAATAAACCGTTTATTCCTTTAATCCATAGTAAAAAATCTCTTTATTTATTGATTTTATTTTTTAGTATCTGTTAGGCATTTTTAAAAAAAAATCCATTTTTTTTTCTAATTGGCAATTTTTCTTTTTTTACTGTAACATACCCTTTTATTATCAATCATAAGAATTTATATGTTAATTCCAGACATTTTCGTTCAGTAGTTCTTTTTAAAACAGCAGGCGACGGGCTTGCAACAGCATTTGGTGGCTGATTCCCTGCACTTCAGGGACCCTGTGGTGAATTCACTGGGGAAATTTGATTCCCCAAAGTGCGGGGAACAACAGAACACTGAAATGTCTGCGTCATTTCGGTGCTCTGTTAATATCCTCTTTGTGGTGTTATTTTTGCCACCCCCTGGAAAGTGCCAGCCCAGGCCTTGCCTACCCAGGACATACTTGAAAATTAGAGAATTCTCAATGTATCCTTCCTGGTAAAATATTTTTGTGTAAAAAAAAAATATATATTTTAGGGTGTCACCCTAGGGGGTGGTGTCACCCGGTGCGGGCCACACTCCCTGCCCCTGCATCTATGCAGTGATCGCTCTAACCTTTGAAAAAAATATTCTTAATAATTAATCTTAAATTTTAGGAAATTCTGTTGTATAGCTAGTTTAATCTCTGTTTGCCATTTGTTTCTGTTGATGGAAGTATATTTTTCTTCAGATTTTTTGAATTCCTGTATTAAGACATTTAGGGTCCTTTTCCACTATTGACACTAAAAGGGATCCATAAGGGGAAAAGTTGGCACGAGTTTATCTTCCTTACCAACTCCCTTTTTTTGCATTAACCCTTTCGCTGCGGAGGACGCGCTCAGCGCGTCCACCCGCAGGTAACGTTCCTTACGGTGGACACGCTGAGCGCGTCCTCCCTTTGGGGCCAGCGTTCGGCTGGGTTCCGGACGATCACTGGCCCCCCTGGTGCGGGCTGACATCCTCGATGTCAGCCCAGCACCCGGAACCGCCGCCGGGCTAATTAGGTGTCATCGCGGCGGCGCGATGACACCTAATTCAGGTGCCCCCCTGCATGTGCGGAGGAGGCGCCTGAAAGGGAGGGGGGGAGGTCCTTCGGACCTCTCTCCCTCCCAATTGCCGGCGTTGCGGGGGTTAATCCAGGCACCGTTTGGAAGGGCACAGCCTGCCCTTCCTAACGGTACCTGGAATTAACCCCATGGGGGCTGGATCACGAATCGGCGCCGAAAAGCGCCGGTTCGTGATCCTTTCCCGGAGCTGTCGGCCAAGCTTCCGGGAATGCCCCCTGAGGACTGGCGTCATCGTGCATAGCACGATGACGCGCCAGTCCTGGAGTTAACCCCTAACTGCCACCAATGGTGGAGATAGGGGGTTCCAATGAACCCCCTATCTCCCGATCCCCCTTCTACCTTTCTCCTTAAATGGAACTCCTGCCCCTCTACCACCAACCCCTACACTATCTGCATCTCTCCCTCCCTCCTCTCGTCCCACATGATGGCCTCGCATGAGCTCCTCTGTTTCCTCAGAACATGGTCTCCCTCTAACTCTCGTGCTGCCAATCACTCCCACTCCCACAAATCCCATTCCCACCTTCTCTTTCTCACCCTCCTGCTGTTACTCTATGCAGGTGACATATCCCCTAACCCTGGCCCCCAACACATCCAATACTTCCCTCTCATCCTATCTCCATCGCACATAAATCACCTCCCTGCAAACCCAGCAACCTCATTCCCATAATCCCTCAGCGCCTGTCCTCTTTCTCCTGCGCCCTCTGGAACGCTCGCTCTGTGTGCAACAAACTCACAGCAATCCATGACCTCTTCCTTTCAAACTCATTCAACCTCCTAGCTTTAACTGAAACCTGGCTAACTCCATCTGACACGGCCTCCGTTGCTGCTCTCTCACATGGAGGTCTACACTTGAGCCATATCCCCAGACCGGGTGAGAGAAATGGTGGCGGGGTCGGACTCCTGCTCTCTCCCACCTGCACCTACCAGCATCTCCCTCCACCCCATCCCTCTCCTTCTCCTCCTTCGAGACACACTGCATCTGCCTGTTCTCTCCTCTGGCTCTCAGGGTGGCAGTCATCTACCGCCCACCGGGACCAACCTCCCAGTTCTTTGACCACTTTGCTACCTGGCTTTCTCACTTCCTGTCTTCTAATCTTCCATGCCTAATTCTCGGGGACTTCAACATTCCCATTGACGATCCTTCCGCCCCTGCTGCCTCCAAACTTCTTTCACTCACGTCCTCCCTTGGACTCACACAATCCTCCCTCCTCCCTACCCACCGCGATGGTCACGCTATTGACCTTGTCTTTTCCAACCTCTGCTCCATTTCTGAGTTCAAATGTCGCCCTTTCCCCATCTCTGACCACCACCTTCTCTCTTTCAACCTATCTGGACTTCCTAAACACCCTGCTCCCCCACCCCGCACACACACTCGCAGAAATCTACATGCTGTGGACCCCCATCAATTTTCCAACCTACTTCACCACCTCCCTCATACCGCAATCCTTCACCTGCCCTGATGCTGCCACTAATCACTACAACACTACGCTTATCTCTGCTCTAGACACTCTTGCTCCTCTTCGACTCTGTAAGGCCCCACGCCGCCAGCTTCAGCCCTGGCACACCCTCCAGACTCGCTACCTGCAAAGATGCTCCCGCACCGCAGAGCGTGCCTGGAGGAAATCCCGCTCTGAAGCGGATTTTGTTCACTTCAAGTTTATTCTCCGGTCATACACCTCTGCCCTCCACTTGGCCAAACAATCCTTCTTCTCATCTCTTATATCTACGCTGTCCTCCAACCCTAAATGGCTCTGGTCCACCTTCAACACCCTCCTCTACCCACCTGCACCTCCCCCCACAGCTGCCTTCAGCGCTCAAGACCTGGCAGACTACTTCCTCAGTAAAACTCTAACTATCAGAAGTAACATCCCAACACAAGATAGTTATCTGCCACCTCCACTCCCACAGGTCCCCTCTGCCACCCTCTGCCGCTTCCTCCCAGCCACTGAGGAGGAAGTCAATTCCTTATTGTCCTCCTCACATCTCACCACGTGCCCGCTCGACCCCATTCCCTCACATCTAATTCCTCCCCTCTCCTCCTCCCTCACCCCTGCTCTCACACACATCTTCAACCTATCTCTCTCCACAGGCTCCTTTCCATCCACCTTAAAACACGCGCTAGTTACCCCTTTACTAAAGAAACCATCCCTCGATCCCAACTCTCCATCCAACTACCGCCCTGTATCCCTGCTTCCCTTCACATCAAAGCTCTTAGAAAAACTAGTCTTCAACCGCCTCTCCCTCTTCCTGTCCTCCAATTCCCTACTTGACCCCCTGCAATCTGGCTTCCATCCCCTACACTCAACTGAAACTGCCCTCACAGCAACAGATTCCATCTGTTGACAGCAACAGATTCCAAATGCAAATAGCACACTTGAAATGAACTCTGGGCCTTTTATCTGCACATTGTAATTTGGGTAATGAGGGAATATCACACACCTGGCCATGGAACAGCTGAGAAGCCAATTGTCCCATTACTTTTGGTCCCGTAACAAGTGGGAGGCACATCTGCAAACTGCTGTAAGTCCTACACCGTTCACCTGAGTTGGATGTACATACCCTCAAATTAAAGCTGACAGTCTGCAGTTAAAGCACATTGTGTTTGTTTCATTCCAACTCCATTGTGGTGGTGTATAGAGCCAAAGATGTAAGAATTGTGTCGATGTCCCAATATTTATGGACCTGACTGTATTTGTCCCTTGTTAAAGTCACTCAGATCTTTCCACTTGCCAATTTTTCCTGTTCCCAAAGCATGAAATTCAAGAACTGACTGTTCTCTTGCTGCCTAATATATCCCACCACTTGATAGGTGCTATTGTAATGATATAATCAATGTTATTCACTTGAGCGGTCAGTGATTTTATTGTTGTGGCTGATCAGCGTTTATACAAATACAGTAAGCTATTTTTTAATTGTATATACTAACTGCTTTATAGGAGTTAAACTCTAGAATTTTTTTTATAAACTTTCTTCTTTTCCAAAATCATTTAAAAGTGAATGAGTGAGTGCTATAGTAACTGAAAGAAAGGGTTAACTAGCACCGACTATTATTAACAATATACACTTTGCACACAATAACAACAGGGTCGGGGGCGTCATTTTATGTTTATTGCTTAATTGGTTTACTTGGAGAACCCCTGGTCATGTTATTTTATTTGAAGCTTATGATCAGTTAATCAGACGTTTTATTATTCTTTGTTTCTCTCCCCAGTGGCAATGCTTAGATTAATTGAGTAAAGGTTTCATTAGGTAGTACAGGTGCACTTACTATTCATTTGCAATTTTTTTTGATATATATTCTCCCTTTGTGGGATTTAATCAGTCTTTTCTTCCAGAATTATTTAAGTTTTTATTGCACTTTTAAGAACGAATTAAAAAACAAATGCTCAATAGTAACATTCAAATTTGATTATTATTTTTGTAATTATTCAGAAAACTCCCTTCTGACAAAAACGTTAATCACGTACTAGAAATGCATGGAGAGAGTAAACTCGAAATCTGTGTTTGAGTGTTTGCATGTCTATTTGTGCCTTGCTGTTTTGCATAGCGGCTAAATTTATCATATTTTAAAGCATGACTTTTAAGTCCCGCACACCAAATCTCTATATCGATCTTTTTCAGCTATTAGCAAAAAAGTTTGCTAGTTTTGACGTTTAATTAACTATGAAAAGCTATTATATCAAAATAGTAAGAAAATTTATATTTTTTTATAAAAGACTTAGAGAAATCGATAGAAGCCAGATCAGGTGCATAGGTTTGGTGAAGAAACAGAAATTATTCATTACATTAAAAAAAAAGAAAAGAATCCAACCACACATTAAGTTGCCCATGCATTCTCATAACTAACTAAAGCATAAATATCTTAATTAACCCCATTTGTACCTGTCATTTGCACAATGTGGTTGTTTAAACAAGAGACAGTAAGTTAATTCGTACTGATTTCTTCTGAATCTTGTAAACTCTAAACCATTTGTCCAAAACACTTCAATTTAGTGTGATGATAGAATATGATAACGTTTATGAACATACAAGCAACACACAATCCATTGAATACATTAGCAATATGTTACTCTCTAACACTTTACAGGCGGTGATCCTTTCCAAACTGAAGTCTAACGCTCTACAATGAGCTCAAAGGGATGAACAAAGGGATGAGGCATTGATTTCAAAGTGAGAGTAAGGGGGGGTGTGAGGGTCCTGAGAACGAGCAACAGCACTAGTGGCCTGCTCTATGGTGGATTTCCGCTCAGGTCTCACAAGATTTTAGCTTGCTTGTGCCATTACAGGGACGAATGCTCCATATGCAAATCAGTCGAGTCTTGCACCCAATGAGGGTGGCCAGTACTGACTGCCAAGGACATCATCCCTGCACGAGAGGTGCAGCAACCCCCGACGATCGTTTTGACCTTGTTAGGCCTCGTCAGGAGTGATGTTATCACTTAGATAACATCTGATGGAGAGGTGTCAGCAAGACCTGTGAAGCATGGCGGTGGCTCACTGATGTTTGGGGGGGTGAGCTCTAAGAACCATGTCAGATGATCGCACTATGTGTGCCCGTACTGAAGTGCCTCCTGGTGTCTGTCGCACCGTTGTGATACTTCGGGGCCAGCCAGATGGTGTAGCGCACGCACAAATTGCGTGCGCTACAGCAGCCGTGCTGCATCCGTTCAGAAAGCCTCCCCGTCGAAGCGGTATGACGCTCGTTCGACGGGGCTCCAAAGCGCGACCTTCCATAGGATGATCGGGCCTTGCAGCGCTGAGCGCACTAACTGCACTCAGTGAGGTGGCCAAAAGGGAGTGTCAGAGTGGAAGGAATGTCCACTCTCACAGACGTTCCTTTCGTTTTTAAAAAACGCTCACCTGACCCCAGCCTAAAGGCACAGGGAATCTTGTGAAAATTAATGGGAAGATGAATGCAGCATGTTATCAGAAAATACTGTCAGATAATTTGCATTCTTCTGTATGAAAGCTGCTCATGCGACGCTCTTGGACTTTCCAGAACGACAATAGCCCTAAGCATAAGGCCAAGATGACCCTCCAGTGGTTACAGGAGAAAAAAGTGAAGGTTCTGTAGTGGCCATCAGTCTCCTGACCTTAATATCACAGAGCCACTCTAGAGAGATCTCAAGCGTGTGATTCATGTAAGATGACTAAGGAACCTTTTCCAAGGTTGGAATCACAAATCCTAAAGGAATACACACAAATTTGGACACCATTTCTTTGTCTTTATTACTGTACCTCTCTGTGCTGGTTAGGTTGATGTCTGCTGTCTGTATTACAAAAAGAAATTGTTTTGGAACTTGCTACATTGTGCAATATACACTGTACATGTATTCTTCTATTCTTCTATGAAGAATTTGCCTATTAGGGCATATTCCTCTTGTGGCCAAAATTGTGGATACACCTTACATTTTTACAAACCTTTGCAGTTTAAAGTACTTGTTATATAAAAAATCTCTAAAATTGTCATAACACAAGTAAAATTTAATATAGTGAATTAATGCCTTAACAACAAAAAAATCTTTAAAGAAGTTAAATTGTGGCTGGAAATGTCCCATAATGCATCTTGGCTATTATATAGCATAAAAATGATAATTTCACGTTCACCTTCTAGGCATTGACTCTACAAGTATTTTGACATCCTCTTCTGTGATCAAATGATGCCATGAATTGATTATAGCCTCAATGAGTCCTCGCTTGTTGCTTGGAATCTTGCTCGAGACCATCAGGGTAATTCAAAGAGATTCGAAAAGTCACCGCACGTTCGGTGACTTTTCGTTCTCTTCAATTCAGTTCCTTTTGCCGATCCCATTTCGGTGACCCTGTGGTGTATTCAGCAAGCACCACAGGGTCCCCGAATTGCAGGGAAAAGCTGCCGCAAACCCGACGAAAACTAACCATAAAACCCAGCGAATGCACGCCGAAAACCCTCAAAAACATCTGGATTAACCTGCCGAAAACCACGGAAAAACCCGAGCAGGAGCCGATCACAAGCAGCGCAACCTCCGGAAAAAGCTGAGACCGCAGACAGAGTGAAGTGAATAAATTAGGAAAACAGTTTGCATGAATGATTGAAAAGTGAAACGCTGTTTGCAAAGAAACTACTGAGCGAAAATGTCTGAAATTTACACAGGAGGTCCAGGGAATGATAATAAAGAGGGCTGTTACAGAAAAAATAAGTAAACTTAAAAAAAAAAAACAAATCGGACTTTTAAAAAAAAAAAGATTCAGAAAAATGCTTAAAATATCCTAAAAAATCTATAAATAAAGAGACTCTTTATTGCAGAATATTATAATGAATGGTTTATTAGATATTGAATTAAAACGGGAATATTTTTAACATTGAGGCCTATGGGATTCGCCTGCATAAATCTGCCGCATGAAACCACCGAATGGCAGGACATTAGGGGAACCTTTCACTGCTGGTTTGTGTTCTCTGAATAGCCGAAGCATTGCTTCTCTATGGGGATTTCACTGCCCTCGAACAGGCACCGAACAGGCACCGTATGTGCAGGCAATTCGCCAGGATTTGGCGAATTGCCTGCTCTCTGGATAGCCGAATGGCCAAGAAAGGTAACCGAACGCTGATTTTCAGCGTTTGGTTACCTTTCTCAAGCAATTCGGATCTGTTTGAATAACCCTGCATGTGTTTCGATCTTGACCACAGATTTTCGATGGGATTCAAGTCAGGGCTATTTGCAGGACAGGGAAGCAGAGGAATTTTCTTGTCAACCAAAACTGACAAAATCAGAAGGTGTATCCACAATTTTGGCAACTAATGTAATTACAAAAATGTAGATGATCATTTAAATCTTCATTGTATCCAGTGATGCCCCAAAAGTTTACATTTTGTTTAAATGGCAACATGTCCAACTATATAAAAGGATTATCTCATGGGATTTTTTTTACCAAGAAACCTATAATTGATATACACGTATAATAATTACTATTAATTTGTTGTATGGTACTCTTTATGTCCCTTCTAAATACCAACATACAAAGCACCCGCCTGTAGGCTTGCATAACTTGTTCTAAATATAGCACATTGAGAAACCTGCCGTTAGGACCTAGACAGTAGAAAGACAATAAATCAAAAGCCCTAGCTTCTTGCGCTTCATCCCCATGAGAGCTATAAACTATAATAATGTACAGTCTTATACAACTGGGAAAAGTCTGAATACATGGCAAGAATACAGAGAAATGCTCGAAGTGAAGGACATTCTATGACAGCTGAAATCAGCACTTCTAGACTAAAACAAGACAATAACACAACAAAAAATAAATTAGCTGTATCACTTGAACACTTTTCCTACAGGGAACAATATTTCAAGTAAATCTCAAGGTCCAGAGACGCACCTGTATTACCAGAGATTAAATTGCGCATCTCCAAGAGTCATGGCAGGCTCCTACTTGATGTAAAACGTCACATTTTTTTGAGGGTGCATCCTCAAAATAAACTTCAGTAGAGCTGCCAGCCACATTATTCAGTGTGTCGATGAACAATGGCAACTCTTAGGCAAAGTGGTAGATATGCCCGGCGTCCCTCGTGACTCCTACTTTATTAGTTATTGTGGATCTTTGTATATCTTGTTGTGCTTCATTGTATATGTAAGTTCTAGTAGCTACAAATAGGAATGGGCCGAACACCCTCATGTTCGGTTCGCATTCGAACTCGAACATTTGAAAAAGTTCGAATTCAAACGCGAACACCATACGAACTCAATGCAAGTCAATGGTGCTCGAACGTTCGAAAATTAAGGTGCCCTCCAAGAGGGCATATATGCAAGATATTGGCCATAAAAGGTGTATGGGGGTCCGGGTAGTGTCCTGGGGGACAGGAAACAATGAAAAAAAAAGTTTTTAACCTTTCCCTGCTGAGTGCTGAACCATTTCACCGCTGTGCGCCGAGTTCCTTTTTACCACTTTTGCTCAAGTTTAAATGCGATTTGTAGCCATGGGATCAAATGTTTGAGCAACAACGAGTGGGAAAAAATTCTTGCGTGAGCATTAACGTTTGCTGCGGTGTTCACCGCATATTTGTAACGATTCCCCAGGACAGACCTGGTAGGATCCCTATTAACAGACCTCTAACCCTCCGATCCTTAGGATGGTCGAGACTCGGGACCACTAAACCTAACCTCTAGCAGCTACACAGGCCAGGGAGACAGCACCAACACTATACACCACAGACTGAGATCAATATAGGTTTGTACTGTGCTGTAGTGTATGGCAGGATGGAAGTGCACCAGCAGTAACAAGCAGCAGATTATACCAGACAGGGCACAGAGCGAGAGTAGTTGTTATAACAAAACCGGGTCAACAACATTTAGGCGCTACTGTATATGGTGAGAATCGGCGCACACCAGTAACAACAGGAGGCAAACAGAACAGGCAGGGAGTACACAGAGAGAATAGCCAAATGGCAGGCAAAGTCAAGTCAGCAACAGATCGGGTCCTCAGAACAAGCAGGGTCAGTAACAAGTATACAAACTGATTCGGTAAGCTAGCGATGTGGGAATGAAACTCCACGGCAAGGCAAGGTGTACAGCGCGCGCTCCTGATCTAAAGGTCCCGGTGGCTGCGCGTCATCACACCGCGCCGTGCCCCCTGATCACTCACAGCTGCGCCGGGTGCTGCCGGAGCTCCTGGCATTCGGCCAGCTAGCGGCACCATGCGTCCGGGGCCCCCCCCGATCACCACCTGGGGGCCCTGGATGTCACAATATTACAATCCAAATGCAAATGGGTTAAGTAACCAAATTTGTAAGAAGAAGAATTAATGCAGCATATGAATCCTAACACTGCTGAGCATTTTGCATCGCTCCCTCTACACTAATAGTGTATCTTCTCAGAAGCTGCACACAGCGCGCCGGTGTATGCAGCTTCTAACAGCGTGGGAGATGGGTGGCTGCGCTTGTTGGTGCATCCAGGAATTAGGTGAGTATTAGAAAGAAAAAAAAAGGGTTTATTTTATGTTCCCAGGGACATTTAAAAATGTCCTTGGATTGTTTTTTTTAAATGTGTCGCCTTAGCTTAGCCTGGTGGTCAGTGGGAGCTCCCTGGATCCTGCTTGTGGGGGGGGGGTCTGCCGTGGCCGCAGGTGCAGTGGCTCCCTCCCTGCGCTGCCTCTCTGCCACTTGCACCCGGGTGGCCAGCCCACACAGTCGCAGCTCTGTCATTCGGCGGCCGTATGATCCTCAAGGGTTCCTTGGGAGGCCCCGTCGGGCAGCCCTTTACAGTGCCTGATTAGAGGGCCGTGTCTGCCTGATGTTTTGGCAATAAGAATGTTTTATCCCATAGGCTTCAATGTTAAAAATATTTCTGTTTTAATTCAATATCTAATAAATCGTTGCTTATAATATTCTGCAGTAAAGAGTTTCTTTATTTTTAGATTTTTTTAGGATTTTTTAAGCATTTTTTTTCAAACTTTTGGCGAACAACGCCAAAAGTTTGACGTTTGCCAAACTGTCGAACGGCCGATCTTCGATTCGAACTTCGAACAGATTCGAACCGACAGCCCATCCCTACAAACCATAAACCGGAGTTTCACCACCTACTTTGTTAAACTGCATCTCCTTGAAATGGAAATATCAGCAGAAACCCATAGCAGGTTAGAAAATCCTAAGGGGTTATTCACTAACCTCCGAAATTGTTACCAAATTGCACTGAATGGTGAATCTCAACATTCAGTGCAATATCAGAGCATTTTGTCTATTCACAAAGCTATCAATTCACCAAATTCTGGCGAATTGACAGTGTAATATGCCACGATTTGGCAACGTTCGGTGGCTCTGAAATTGTCCCATTCAAAACTATCAATTTGTCTATTCGTACACTACTGAATTGCACTGAAATTTCAGTGAAATTAACTGATTTTCGATATTTCAATTCGACAGGTTTAAACAGGTGAGTCCCATAGGTTTCAATGTAATAAATAGAAGAACTTTTTTTTTTAAAAAAAATCCCAAGACCATTGATTTTTTTTACTTTTTGCAAAACCCTTTTTATTGTTTTATTTTTTAAAAGACCTTTTTGTTTTTTTTAAAAGACTTATTTTATTATTTTCTTAACAGACCTTTATATTATTTTTTAAAGGACTTTTTTTATTATTTGGGCACATTTTTACTACATTTTTGTTGATTTAAACACCTATAAGGAGAAGAGTCATTCTTTGCTTTTCCAGTTCCCTGAGGCCAATTTGGCGCAATCTGGTGGTTATTGGCGCAATTCGGCGGTTTTCGACGACATCCGATAACTGCTCCGGTGACTCCAATTTTGGCAAAATACTGTAACTGGTCGCCAAATAGTGAATTCACCGTAGTTTCACTAAAATGCCGAAGGGTGCTGAAAGGGGCCGAAATGCAAAGCACTGAGATTGCGTTAAATTTTCAGCTCTTTCTGAATAGACCCCATAGTTTTCAGAGCCGTCTGGATTTCAATGATTCAGATGAGGGTTGCTCCTTACAGTCACTGCCACACAGGAAGTCGGCTCTTGAGTGCTGTTGCCGAAATTGGCACACGCTAGGAGACTCTATGTGCAAAGCCTGCACAGCGCTAGTCACAGCATTGTGTACGCATTGGAAGCTACAGCTGGAAGACAATTACGGCTCTCTCACCACAAACTCCTTCCTCTGAAACATCAGATTCTCCTGGATTCTAAAATCCAGATGAATCCCATATCTAAAATTCTTGGGGTTCTGAGCTTTCCAGATAACAGGGGCTCAACCTGTATTTACTGAGACTTTGCATTGAACTGTGGTCAGCGTTCAGTAAAAAAAAAAGGGGGGTTCCAACCTTCCACCTTATTTTTTTCCAACTCCGTAGCTATGTATTTGGTAACCGCATAGCCTGAAGGCAGTAGACAGTATCAGGGTAATTCAGAGAGAGACAATCTGTCCCCGAAATGTCAACGAACAGGGAATTTCCCCATATGGTGCCATTTCAGGGCCATTCGGCTATTAAGAGAGCAGGCATTTTGCCAAATGTTGGTGAACTGCCAGCAAGTACGGCACCTGTTCGACGGCAGTGAAAACCCCCATAGAGAAGCAATGGTTAATCTATTCAGAGACACCGAACAGCAGTGAAAAGTTGCTGAAGTGCCCTGCTGTTCGGTGTTTTCATTCGGCAGGTATATTCAGGCGTATTCCATAGGCTTCAATGTTAAAAATATTCCCGTTTTTGTTCAATATCTAATAAACTTTATTATTTTAATCTGCAGTAAAAAAATATCTTTATTTATTGATTTTTTTAGGATCTTTTAGACATTTTTTTGGATTTTTTGGCAAAATTAGTTTTTCCGTTTGTTTAAAAAACTTTTTTTCTTTTTTCTGTAACAGACCTTTTTATTATCAATCATAGGACCTTATATGTATATTCCAGGCATTTTTGCTCGGTAGTTTTTTTTGCAAACAGCGTTTCAATTTTTACATTTTCCAAGCATGTTGTTTTGTTTTTTTTATTACCCCGTTTATCAGCTTGTCGGCTTTTCCGGTGACTGGTCTGTGCTGTGATCGGCAGCTTGTCTGCTTTTTCCACTGTGGTCGGCGTCTTTCTTGTGGTGGTTTCGGTAGGTTTCCGGCAGGGGTTCAGCGGGATTGCGGCAGGTTTACACTGGTTTTCCCTGCACACGGGGGACCCTGTGGTGAATGCTGAATTAACTGCAGGGTGGGGAACTTTGATTCCACGATGTGCAGGGAAGTGCAGGGAACGAGAGAGCACCGAAATGTCTACGACATTTTGGTGCTCTCTGAATAATCCCCTTAGAAAGATATTACACAATTTGGGTAACCTGGTGAGTTGCCAATAAATACCATTCCTATATGTTCGTTGTTTTTGATCAGATATGCAAACAGCTCAATGAGAGAACAAAGCTGGCCTTAGCGGTCATACCCTTTGGTGTCACTTTTAGTAATCAGTCTTTAAAACACAGAAACACAGATGTTATACATATATATACACTATATTGCCAAGAGTATTGGCTCACCCATCCAAATAATCAGAATCAGGTGTTCCAATCACTTCCGTGGCCACAGGTGTATAAAATCAAGCACCTAGGCATGCAGACTGTTTTTACAAACATTTGTGAAAGAATGGGTCGGTCTCGGGAGCTCAGTGAATTCCAGCGTGGAACTGTGATAGGATGCCACCTGTGCAACAAATCCAGTCGTGGAATTTCCTCGCTCCTTAATATTCCATAGTCAACTGTTAGCTGTATTATAAGAACGTGGAAGTGTTTGGGAACGACAGCAACAGCATACCAAGACATTTAGGACAATTCCATGCTCCCAACTTTGTGGGAACAGTTTGGAGCTGGCCCCTTCCTCTTCCAACATGACTGTGCACCAGTGCACAAAGCAAGTTCCATAAAGACATGGATGACAGAGTCTGGTGTGGATGAACTTGACTGGCCTGCACAGAGTCCTGACTTCAACCCGATAGAACACCTTTGGGATGAATTAGAGCGGAGACTGAGAGCCAGGCCTTCTTGTCCAACATCAGTGTGTGACCTCACAAATGCGCATCTGGAAGAATGGTAAAAAATTCCCATAAACACACTCCTAAACCTTGTGGAGAGTCTTCCCAGAAGAGTTGAAGCTGTTATCGCTGCAAAGGGTGGACCGATGTCATATTGAACCCTATGGATTAGGAATGGGATGTCACTTAAGTTCATATGCGAGTCAAGGCAGGTGAGAGAATACTTTTGACAATATGGTGTATATATATATACATAATTTCCTGAACAAACCTGTCCTTTAATATTCCTATGTTTTATAGAAAGAAAGAAAAAAAATACGTAGTTATGTGATGTCTGGCAGGATGCAATTACGTATTTTCTATCCATAATGCTTCTATCGAGAGAAAGTTATTTCATCTAGTCTATTTTTACTGATGTACCAGCTTTTCCATCATTATTATGTCTCTTTGATGTTATCTTGCCTTAGCTCCTTCAGAAAACAAGGCATCACATTGAAGCATCTATATCAAAATCACTAAGTGACTTAGTACTCCTTTTGAAACAGCTCTATTTAGTGCTTGTTTCACCTCAAACCCTTTTTCTTTCATGTGTCTGGCAAACAAACATCTTAGAAGAAGTTAGGACTGTCGAAAGCAATATCTCTGACGACATGACACACATCAGTAATGTGTATTTAAAAAATATCTTGATTTTTTTTCGAATTTTTTTAATAAATTACCTTAATTTTTTTTCAATACATCGAACAGTGCCATTTCTGGGCCATTCGGCTATTCAGAGAGCAGGCAATTCGTCAAATTGTGACGAATTGCCTGGACATACGGTGCCTGTTCGGTGCCTGTTCGAGGGCAGTGAAATCCCCATAGAGAAGCAATGCTTCGTCTATTCAGAGAACACAAAACAGCAGTGAAATGTTGCCGTAGTGCCCTGCCATTCGGTGGTTTCATTCGACAGGTTTATTCAGGCGAATCCCATAGGCTTCAATGTTAAAAATATTCCCGTTTCAATTCAATATCTAATAAACCGTTTATTATAATATTCTGCAGTAAAGAGTCTCTTATTTTTAGATTTTTTAGGAATTTTTCGGAATTTTTGGGCAAAATTTTTCCTTTTTTTTACAATAGTTTTTTCTTTTTTCTGTAACGGCCCTTTTTATTATCATTCATTGGATCTTATATGTAAATATCAGACATTTTCGTTCTGTAGTTTCTTTGCAAACAGCGTTTCATTTTTCAAACATTCAAGCGTACTGGGTTTTTTTCACTCCATTCGTCTGCAGTGTCGGGTTTTTCCGGCGGCTACTCTGCGCTATGATCGGCGGCTGCTCAGGTTTCTCCGGCATGTTCACCGCAGGATCACCGAAATGGGATCGCCAAATCGCACCGAATTGAAGAGAACGAAAAGTCACCGAACGTGCGGCGAGTTTTCGATTCTCTTTGAATAACCCTGCATGTTGTAATTAAAGTGATACTCTATTGAGAAATAGAGTTCCCATTTTTTTGCCCTTAATAGGGATATCTTCTGTCAAATTTTTTTTTTTTATTTTTTTTTCTATTTTTGGCTGATTTTACTCACCTTTTCTCCTTCGCCGCCCGCTGCTCCTTCTCTTCCGCTCAGGGACTCCCTAGCCCAGAAGTCCCTGAGGCTTTTATGGGCAATTTGCGCAGCGCTACAGGACTTGGGCGCTTTTCCTACACAAGTTCTGTCCACTTGTGCAGAACGATGGATCGGAGCTACACACAAACTCAGATTTGATCCATCGCTGCTTCTCGTTACAGCGACTATATTATTACCACTCAAAGATTTTATACAGGACCCACAATAATCTTCTAATTCTTTCAAAGGTTGCCATGGGATGTAGCGTTCATGGGAAATGGTGTTGCCAACTCTATTTTTAGCAGGACATACTTGAAAACTAGAGAAATCTCAATGTATCCTTCCTGGTAAAATCCTTTTTAAATAAATAAATAAAATAAAAAAAAATTTGTAGAGTGAAGACTTTCCAAAAATCTGAAGGCGCTAACATAATTCTAAATGCAGGGCAGCTTTAAACGACAGCGAATATTGTTAACTAGTGACTAGGGCAGGGATATTTTTTTTTATTATTTTATTTATTTATAAAGTATTTTACCAGGAAGGATACATTGAGATTTATCTCATTTTCAAGTATGTCTTGGGTTCAAGAACATTGAATTGTTACAGAAATACAAAGTAATAAAATGCAAGATATTAAAAAACATCACAAATAATATATAATAATATAAAGGTCTGTTAAGAAAATAATAAAATAAGTCTTTTGAAAAAAAAAAGGAGGTCTTTTAAATTTTTTTAAAAAGAGGGTTTTGCAAAAAATAAAAATATAAATGGTCTTGGAATTTTAAAAAAAAAAAAAAGATTTTTTTTTTTTTTTTGAGAAAGGATTTTACCAGGAAGGATACATTGAGATTTCTCTCGTTTTTCAAGTATGTCCTGGGTGGCGAGAATGTACTGTTAGGTGTCTTACCCAAGGACACTTACTGGAGAGGTTGCTCGCTGGGATCGAACCCATGACTCCACAGGCTATATTCTATTTATTACATTGAAACTTATGGAATTCATCGGTTTAAACCTGTCGAATTGATACACCGAAAATCAGGTCATTTCGCCTTTGAAGAGTAAAGGCTTTCCCAAAATTTGAAGGCACTAACATAATTCTAAATGCCGGGCAGCTTTAAACGACAGCGAATATTGTTATCTAGTGACTAGGACAGGCTTTTTTATCTTTTATTATTATTTTTTTGAGAAAGTATTTTACCAGGAAGGATACATTGAGATTTCTCTTGTTTTCAAGTATGTCCTGGGTGGCGATTATGTACCGTTAGGTGTCTTTCCCAAAGACACTTACTGGATGGCCTACGATTCCCAGAAATCTTAGAACGCAATAAATAGCCAAACGATCAGGATAGCTGTAGTTCGGCAACATCTGGGGGCCACAGTTTGTTGTCATGGCCACTCAGTGACCCAGAAAGAGGGGGGAGATCTTTATTGAGGGAAGATCATGCTTTATTACCATTGCTATCTACATCCAGTAAATCATGTTGTACTTGCAGATATTCAGTATTACTTAGGCTAGGGTCAGACTAACGCATTTTTCGCGTTGTCCGTGAAAAAGTGCGTTTGAACGAATGGACGTATTTTTTCACGGAATACGCGATAGCGGTCATACGATGCGCATTTTCGTCCGTGATTTTGTACGGATCATCAATAAAACACTTTTTGCGTCTGGACGTGATGTTGGCCGGACATTAGCAGCGTCTGACGTCTCCTAATCACGCACACACGCCGCTAGCGGACGCAGCGCACTCTGTACGTCAGTACAAGCGGTTTGACGTTCTCGAAAAAATGCGTTCGTTTGCCACTTGCGTTGCGCGGCCGCACTTTCGTGCGGCCGTTCTTCGTATGCTGCCCGGCATTGGACGTCATTTGCTGCTAGCACGGCCGCGATTAAGTGCGGCTAAATGCACGTTAATACTGCGCTCGTCTGACCCTAGCCTTAGGAGTCTTTCGTTGCATAGGCCAACTAGGCCTGGGCCAAAGGAGACAGATTGTAGTTGGGCAGCAGTTTTTAATGCATTCAATACTTTTTTATGAAATCTTTTGGTGTAAATATTATATTTTCCTATTGTTCTAAACAACATTTTTATGTATGTACATGGTCCTGATGTGGCATGAATATCTCTCTCAATTTCCTATTACCAAATCGATCTCTCACATCGTCGGGCTAGCAGAACTTGCAATACCTAGGGCAGCAACGAGCCTTAATATATTCATGCTATTAAATGCCGTGACCTATTATTTTTATTTTTTATTCAGCGGATGTTGTTGGATTTCTAATTGCTTGTCCTAATATAATACATTTAAAGAAACGAGAGACGGGGCTTGCCACGGCTAATGAATCTCTAAATTGAAAGGAGAGAGTCTGCATGCGTTCCCCTTGAAATGAGAATACGCTCGGATTTGAATAACTAGAATACTATTGTTATTTGAGCTTAAACTCTTCTGTTTTCAGAGTACGTAGACAATTTCAACTGAAGCAAAAGCAATATTTATTCATTTTACGATGTTGAACTTGAGACGCACAATTTAACAAGCATGTTCAATTAGTCGTTTCTTACTTTCTTTTATGCAAATGCGTTTCCCGCAGCTGGTAATTTTTCAAGTATAAGTAAAAGCATGCCTATTTGCACTTTGTCAACCATCTCCCACTGAGATCCATATATTCAAGCACTCTGTTTTCCTCCTGAACAGAAACATCGGGACGTCACCACTATCATGCTAATTTTGTATTTATTTTTTAATCTCTAATAGACGCATTAATTTAGACAAGTAAAATGGTGAGCATATTAAATGGGAATGTAATTCTAAGGGCATTTTATTAAACAAGAAAAAGAGAAATAAAGTCGTTACAGACTGACACAAACATTAAAAAAATAGATAGCAATTTTTAAATGGATTGAGGACTCAACAGATAGAAAAAAGTTTTTTTCTTATTTACAATCTTCAATTAGCCTTATTGCTGCTTATAGAACTTTTAGCACCTACATTAACCTGCCTGGCGTTCCGATTCTGACATATTTTATATGTCAGAATCGGTGCATTTATTTAACCTCCCTGGCGGTTTTCCCGAGTGCGACTCTGGGTTAAATTTCATTGCTGAAAGCGGTAACCCGGAGCCACACTCGGGCTGGATACATTACCCGTTCCTGCGCTCCCTCACTGTCCCCTGCAGTCACTTTCGTGCGATCGCGGTGTCCTGCTTCCTGGTTCCCTTCTCGCAAGAAGGGAACCAGGAAGTAGGATGCCGCAATCGCACTGAGGAGAATGCGATTGTGGGAGATCAGCGAGGGAGAGCAGGGACAGGTAAGCATCCAGCCCGAGTGTGGCTCGGGGTTACCACTTTCAGCAGTGAAATTTAACCCAGGGCCACACTCGGGAACACCGCCAGGGAGGTTAAATATTGGATTAAATAAAATACCATGCACAATGACCCTCGTCATAGCAAATGAGACCACCCTACATGATTCAAGACATGGGTTTCCCAAACCTGTCCTCAGGTTCCCCTAACAGGCCGAGTTTTCCAGATATTTGAAGCACAGCACAAGTGATATGATTTGCTGCTTAAAATATGACCGGTTAGTGGGTCGACGATCCACTGCACAGACCGCCGAGTGCCTCCGATCAGCCACTGAAAAAAGCTGACCAGCCGCCGAACAGGGAAAAAGAAAGAGAGAGAAAGGAAATTTTTTTTTTAGGGAGCTAGACTTGGACACAAGAGGTTGCTTTTTCACGGAGCTCCGCCACAGAGACTGATATTTAGCTCCTATTTTTTTGATTTTTGTTGCCAGCCTGGTGCATCAGGGCTTGCTGACCCACAGGAGACATGGGGGGACCTCGCGCTGAGTCGAGAGGTGATTTTGTGAGCTCGGGAGACGCCCGGGAACGGAGACGACAGCCTAGCAAGGGCGGCCATTTTGGGAGCCTGAGGAGATACCGTGATTTGTTGCTGCCACACCAGCTGCAAGGAGGCATACCCTGGTCCCGACTATCGTATGGATGGGTAAGAAGTATGTGAAGCGGGATGACTCAGTGCCGAACCCAGGCCAACGCGACATCCGCAACTCCTTAGGTGGTGGGCGACTGTTCGCCGCGGGTCTCCCTTCCCCCACCCTGCCTCCAGGATATGGTTCCTCTGACGAGGATGGCTTCACCTGGTCGAGAGGGAGCAGTGATGAGGCCGACCTGCCCTCCTCGGCGACTTCGTTCCAGGACCAGAAGGCCAGGAAGGCCTCTGCGAAAAGGGCAGCTAAGGCGGCCCGCCGACGGGCAGCACTCTCTGTTTCTCCCGATGCTGCAGCCGTCCAGACAGCCTCGTCTGCCTTTCTAACAACTCCACCAGGGGAAGACGTTCAGCTTGCGACTACAGGCAACATCAAAAGAATGATGAATGACATGCGGGCAATGTGGAGTGCTGACGTGGCGGGGGTTAAAGCTGAGGTGACCCTGGTACAGGAGCATATAGTAGACATTCAAGCACGAACAACGACTGTAGAGACCACGCAAACTCAGCTTGCCTGTAAGGTGGAATCTCTTCAGCTACAGGTGGAGAATTTGTCGCATACGGTGGAGTCGTTGGATGCCCGACACCGCCGGCGTAACATCCGTATTCGGGGGGTCCTGGAGTCAGTGCAGCCTGAGGCGACTTTGGCATATACCAACCGCTTGGCAGGCCACCTACTGAAACTCCCTCCTAATGCTCCAGAGACTTTTGGCATGGCTATACGTGTCTGGAAATCGGCAGCAGCTCCGGAGACGGCGCCGCGAGATATTATTGCGGTAGTGTGGGAGATACCCATGAAACTAAAGCTGATGTCGCTGCCTTCGGCGATGGGTCTTATTGCCTTTGAATCCTCCGTGGTGTCTCTGTATAATGATCTGTCCTTCCTGACGCTGGCGCGTGCCAGAGGTTCCGGGAGGTGGCAACTTGTCTTTGGGCTAAGGGGGTTCGATACAGATGGGGAGCAGCTGGCACCCTGCTCTGTACATACGACAATATGCCGTATATTTTTGGCACCCCGGATGAAGTGTGGCCGGTTTTTGCCTCCCTGGGAATTCCCAGAGGTCTGGAGACCGTAGTGGTTGGTTCTTCGGCTTCACCCTCTCTGGATCCAGGCTGAGTGCCTGCTGTCTTCCACCTTCGCCCCTGATGCTTGAGAGTCTGGCAGCTCATAATCGGTTTGATGAATCTCCCCCCCCCAACTGTTTGTTATCCCCTTATTCCCTTTCTCCGTTGGCAGAGATGCCCAGTTGGGCATTTGTGACTTTTATCTTACGTTTATGGAGGACTTTTGTCGTTCGTCACTATATTAATCCACCTTTTGCATTTATTCCCCCCCCCTCCTTAATTCAGAGCCGCTTTCGACACAACTCTTTCTTCTATCTTGCTGATATTCCTGGCTGGGGATAGATCTGAGACATTCCCTTCTTTTTTTTTTTTTTTTGATCTCGCCAAAATATTTTTGACGAACTTTGCTACAAACCCCTCTCTTCTTCCAACATTTTTGCTGACTCTTTATGCGGTCCCCCTCCTTTTTATGTTATCTATATTTCTTATGAGAGTATACTATCTGGCCCTGCGTGGCTGACTATGACGGTCAAGTTGTGACATTTATTTCTTTACAAAATAAAAAAATTTAATAAAAAAAAAAAAAATTTTTAATTAGTTTAAAACAAAACTAATGCATGTAAAACAGACCGCTGAAAAAAGCTGACCAGCTTCTGAATGCCGCCGATCGGCCACCAAACAGGGGTAAAATAAATAAAACTGTTTTTAAAAGGTGTTTTGAAGAAATCTAATGCATGAAAATGCATGGGAATAATATAAAAGGTCCTATGAATAAGTATAAAAAGATCTGTTACAGAAAAATAAAAAATTCCTAAAAATAAATTAATAAAAGAGACTTTTTGCTGCAAATAAAAAGAATAAACAGTTGAATAAAAAAATTCATAAAAACGGGGATTTTTTTTACATTGAAACCTGTTTAAACTCATCGAATGAAAGCAACGAAAATCTGGGCATTTTGACAACTTTTCGCTACTGTTCGGCGTTCTCGGGATAGATTAACCATTACTTCTCTATGGGAAATTTCACTGCCGCCTTCTCAATAGCTGAATTGCCATGAAAGTACACCGTATGGGGAACTTCACCATTCGGTGCAATTCAGTGGCAAGTTCAGCTCTCTTTGAATAACCCCTATATTGTAGACAAGAGGATATGAAGGGATATGGATTTATAAAAAGAGAATTTTTCGCAGACCTTAACAGCATTAGCTCTCAAGTTCTTATTACACTGACAGACAGGGTTATTCAAAGAGATTCGAAAAGTCACCGCACGTTCGGTGACTTTTCGTTCTCTTCAATTCGGTTCCTTTTGCCGATCCCATTTTGGTGACCCTGCGGTGTATTCAGCAAACACCACAGGGTCCCCGAATTGCAGGGAAAAGTCGCCGCAAACCCGACGAAAACGAACCGCAAAACCCACCGAATGCACACCGAAAACCCGCACAAACATCTGGATTAACCTGCCGAAAACCACGGAAAAACCCGAGCAGGAGCTGATCACACGCAGCGAAGCCGCCGGAAAAAGCAGAGAATGCTGAGACCGCAGACAGAGTGAAGTGAATAAATTAGGAAAACAGTTTGCATGCGAACATGTCTGAAATTTGCATATGAGGTCCAGGGAATGATAATAAAGAGGGCTGTTACAGAAAAAATAAGTAAACTTAAAAAAAAAAAACAAATCGGACTTTTAAAAAAAAAAGAAAATCTGGAAAATGCTTAAAATATCCTAAAAAAATCTATAAATAAAGAGACTCTTTACTGCAGAATTTTATAATGAACGGTTTATTAGATATTGAATTAAAACGGGAATATTTTTAACATTGAAGCCTATGGGATTCTCCTGAATAAACCTGTCGAATTAGGCTAGGGTCAGACGAAAGCATTTTTTCCCGCGAACGTGAAAAAGTGCGTCCGAACGCATTGACGTATTTTTTCACGGAATGCGCAAAAACGGGCAGACGACACGCATTTGCGGGCGTGATTTTGTACGGATCGTCAATAAAACACTCAGGGTTATTCAAAGAGATCCGAATTGCTTGAGAAAGGTAACCGAACGCTGAAAATCAGCGTTCGGTTACCTTTCCTGGCCATTCGGCTATCCAGAGAGCAGGCAATTCGCCAAATACTGGCGAATTGCCTGCACATACGGTGACTGTTCGGTGCCTGTTCGAGGGCAGTGAAATCCCCATGAAAAGCACTGCTTCGTCTATTCAGAGAACACAAACCAGCAGTGAAAGGTTCCCCTAATGCCCTGCCATTCGGGGGTTTAATTCGGCAAATTTATTCAGGAGAATCCCATAGACTTCAATGTTAAAAATATTCCCGTTTTAATTCAATATCTAATAAACCGTTCATTCTAAAATTCTGCAGCAAAAAGTCTCTTTATTTATAGATTTTTTAGGATATTTTAAGCATTTTTCTGATTTTTTTTTTTTATTATTAAAAGTCCGATTTTTTTTTTTTTTTTTTTTTTCAGTTTACTTATTTTTTTTTTAACAGCCCTCTTTATTATCATTCCCTGGACCTCCTGTGAAAATTTCAGACATTTTCGCTCAGTAGTTTCTTTGCAAACAGCGTTTCTTTTTCCCAGATTCATACAAATGGTTTTTCTAATTTATTCACTGCCTCCTCCACGTCACAGCTGCTTCGGCTCTGTGTGATTCGGCTCATGTTCGGCTCCTGTTCCTCTTTTTCAAAGGTTAATCCAGATGTTTTTGCTTGTTTTCAGCGTGCATTCGGTTAGTTTTCGTCAGGTTTTCGGCAGCTTTTCCCTGCAATTCGGGGACCCTGTGCTGTTTGCTGAATACACCGCAGGGTCACCGAAATGCAATCGGCAAAAGGAACCGAATTGAAGAGAACGAAAAGTCACCGAACGTGCGGTGACTTTTCGAATCTCTTTGGATAACCCTGACTTTTTGCGTCTGGACGTTATGTAGGCTGGACATTAGCAGTGTCTGACATCTCCTAATCTTGCACACACGCCGCTATGCCGCAGCTGCGCACTCAGTACGTCAGTACTAGCGGTTCAGCGTTCTCAGAAAAATGCGTTCAAATTCCACTTGCGTTGCACGGCCGGACTTTTGTGCAGCCGTACATCGTATATTGGCCGTCATTGCCCGTCATCTGCTGCTAGTGCGGCCGTAATTATGTGCGCCAGAACGCACTTTAAAAGTGCGCTGGTCTGACCCCAGCCTTAAACCACCGAATGGCAGGGCATTTCGGGATCCTTTCACTGCTGGTTTGTGTTCTCTGAATAGCCGAAGCAGTGCTTTTTTATGGGGATTTCACTGCCCTCGAACAGGCACCGAACAGGCACCGTATGTGAAGGCAATTCGCCAGGATTTGGCGAATTGCCTGCTCTCTGGATAGCCGAATGGCCAAGAAAGGTAACCGAACGCTGATTTTCAGCGTTCGGTTACCTTTCTCAAGCAATTCGGATCTCTTTGAATAACCCTGATACTGTTAACATGTACAGATGGAAGTATTTAGGCTTGCGTTCACCTATTAACCCCTTAGTGACCAGGGGTTTTTACGACTGTCAGTCCAAAAGTGCCCACTGCTGTTTATATGTTTCTGCGCTGTTTGTGCTTAGGTTTAATTTTCCTCTTACTCGTTTATGCAACCCACACATATTATATACCATTTTTCTCGCCACTAAATGGACTTTCTAGAGATACCATTATTTTCATCATATCGTATAATTTACTATAAAATAATTAAGATATATAATGAAAAAATTGAAAAAAACACACTCTTTTCGAAATTTAATCCCCAAAATCTACAACCGCCAAAAAAGACACCAGCTAAATAGTTTCGAAATTTTGTCCTGAGATTAGGAATGATCAATTTTTACATGTTTTTTGCTTTTTAACCCCTTCACTGCTGAGCCATTTCACCTCTGTGCGCTGAGCTCATTTTGACCGTTTTATGCTCATCATGTTCAACATCAATTGAAGTCCTATTTTATTGTACCTCCAAGACAATTTTTTTAAAAAAAAAAACACTTTTTTATTATTATATTTTTTATTCTGTTGTATTGTTTTTTAGTTGTTTTACATTTACACCAAACCTAGTCATATTTGATATCATTGGAAAGGCCATGATAAGGCCTTTCTAATGATACCAAACAGAACCCTCTAGCTGGGAGATACAAGGATCCAAATTCTTCCCCTAGCTCCACTTGGCAGCTAGGGGGGGTTAACTGGCCGACTGACATTATTGCACATACGACGACAACGTCAGTGGGTGGGGAATGACCTGAAGGCTTGGATGACATCCAAGATGTCAGCCACTTCTGGGTGCAAATCGCGATCCGGCATTGATTGGTGCCGAATCGCGATCCAACACCTAAGGGGTTAAAGAAAGGTACTGCTGAAAAGAGCAGACTCTTCCCTCTCTAGTGGTATCTTTCTTTTTTGTAGCTTCAGCTGTTTGAGAGGGAGAGGCGTCCAAAATACTCCAACCCTCCCCTTTCAGGTTCCCCGTGAAGGCGCAGGGGGCAACCGAAAGTGACGTCATTGCGCACGGCGATTACATCATCATGACGGCTGGGGCCTATAAAAATGCTGGGCAGACTTCAAAGAAGTCATTCCAGTGTTGGAGCCCAGACAGAGAGGTGAGTATAGGGAGGAAGGGGGGGGATAAAGGACCATGATGTACATAGTACGTCCTTGGACCTTAAGAGGAGTTTCCCCAGGATGTACTATGTATGTTTGTGGCCCTTAAGGGTTTAAATGAATGTAATTTAGGACAAAAGCAAAACATCTTTGTTATACCAAGTGATCTGTAAGAATAGGTATTATAATTTACAGACACTGCGGTGAGGGTTATTCTTTTACTGCACACCTCAAATATATTTGACCTCTAAAAGAAAAGCCCTTAGGAAAAATATGTTATACCTTATACTCACGCTACTATTAAATTATTATTATTATTATTATTATTCTTTATTTATAAAGCGCCAGCATATTCCGCAGCGCTGTACAATAAGCACAGTATAGACAGGGTTACAATACATTGAACAACATTTGACAAACAGTACAGGAGGAGATGAGGGCCCTATTCCCGTAGGAACTCACAATCTGGGAGGGTTGGGGTTGGAAACAGGAGGAGAGGACTGTAAGGTGAGAGTGATTGATGGTTGCGTCAGTGAGTTGGGTGGTAGGCCTCCCTAAATAGGAATGTTTTCAGGGAGCGTTTGAAGGAAGAGAAGTTAGGGGAAAGTCTGACAGCACGAGGGAGAGCGTTCCAGAGAGTGGGGGCTGCGAGTGAGAAATCCTGCAGTCTATCATGGGAAGAGGTGATGCGGGGAGAAGCTAGGCGCAGGTCACTGTTTGACCTTAGGGAGCGGGCTGGGGTGTATTTGGTGATTAGTGAGGACAGGTAGTGGGGAGCTGAGTTAGTGAGGCTTTTGTAGGTAAGGATAAGGATTTTGAACTTAATTCTGCAGTGGATGGGGAGCCAGTGAAGGGACTCGCAGAGGGGAGCGGCAGAGACAGAGCGGCGGGTGAGGTGAATTAGCCTGGCGGAGGCGTTCAGGATGGATTGTAGGGGGAGAGGTGGGACAGAGGGAGGCCAGATAAGAGATTATTGCAATAGTCGAGTCGGGAGATTACCAGGGCGTGTATGAGTTGTTTTGTGGCGACAGCGGTAAGAAATGGCCGAATTCTGTAAATATTACGCAGTTGGTATCGGCAGGAGGAGGAAAGAGACTTGATGTGGGGGATGAAGGAAAGAGCAGAGTCAAGTGTAACTCCAAGACAGCGAACTTGGTTTGATGGGGAGATGGTGATACCCTCCACCGTGATCGAGAAGTCAGGAGGTGGGGCGGCATTAGAGGGAGGAATAAGTAGGAGCTCAGTCTTTGACATGTTGATCTTTAGGTGGTGGGAGGCCATCCAGGAGGAGATGCCAGATAAACAGTCACTGACTTTGGAAAGGACAGGGGGAGAGAGATCAGGGGTAGAGAGGTAGATCTGAGTGTCATCAGCGTAGAGGTGGTAATTAAAGCCAAAGCTGTTGATGATTTTGCCCAGGGAGGAGGTGTAGATGGAAAAGAGCAGAGGACCAAGGACAGAGCCTTGAGGTACACCAACAGATAGAGGCAATGAGGAGGAGGAGTTACCAGCAAAGGACACACAGAAGGACCTGTTGGATAAATAGGAGTCAATCCAAGCAAGTGCAGTGTCACCGAGACCCAGAGAGTTGAGGGTCTGTAGAAGGAGGGGGTGGTCAACAGTGTCAAAAGCAGCCGAGAGGTCAAGCAGGATGAGAATAGAATAGTGGCCGTGTTTTTTAGCAGTTAGGAGGTCGTTGGTGACTTTGGTGAGGGCAGTTTCAGTTGAGTGTAGGGGACGGAAGCCAGATTGCAGGGGGTCAAGTAGGGAATTGGAGGACAGGAAGAGGGAGAGGCGGTTGAAGACTAGTTTTTCTAAGAGCTTAGAGGTAAAGGGAAGCAGGGATACAGGACGGTAGTTGGATGGAGAGTTGGGATCTAGGGATGGTTTCTTTAGTAAAGGGGTAACTAGCGCGTGTTTGAAGGCGGATGGAAAGGAGCCAGTGGAGAGAGATAGGTTGAAGATGTGTGTGAGAGCAGGGGTGAGGGAGGAGGAGAGGGGAGGAATTAGATGTGAGGGAATGGGGTCGAGCGGGCACGTGGTGAGATGTGAGGAGGACAATAAGGAATTGACTTCCTCCTCAGTGGTTGGGAGGAAGCGGCAGAGGGTGGCAGATGGGACCTGTGGGAGTGGAGGTGGCAGATAACTATCTTGTGTTGGGATGTTGCTTCTGATAGTTAAAGTTTTACTGAGGAAGTAGTCTGCCAGCTCTTGAGCGCTGAAGGCAGCTGAGGGGGGAGGTGCAGGTGGGTAGAGGAGGGTGTTGAAGGTGGACCAGAGCCGTTTAGGGTTGGAGGACAGCGTAGATATAAGAGATGAGAAGAAGGATTGTTTGGCCAAGTGGAGGGCAGAGGTGTATGACCGGAGAATAAACTTGAAGTGAACAAAATCAGCTTCAGAGCGGGATTTCCTCCAGGCACGCTCTGCGGTGCGGGAGCATCTTTGCAGGTAGCGAGTCTGGAGGGTGTGCCAGGGCTGAAGCTGGCGGCGTGGGGCCTTACAGAGTCGAAGAGGAGCAAGAGTGTCTAGAGCAGAGATAAGCGTAGTGTTGTAGTGATTAGTGGCAGCATCAGGGCAGGTGAAGGATGAGGTATGAGGGAGGTGGTGAAGTAGGTTGGAGAATTGATGGGGGTCCACAGCCTGTAGATTCCTGCGAGTGTGTGTGCGGGGTGGGGGAGCAGGGTGTTTAGGAAGTCCAGATAGGTTGAAAGAGAGAAGGTGGTGGTCAGAGATGGGGAAAGGGCGACAGTTGAACTCAGAAATGGAGCAGAGGTTGGAAAAGACAAGGTCAATAGCGTGACCATCGCGGTGGGTAGGGAGGAGGGAGGATTGTGTGAGTCCAAGGGAGGACGTGAGTGAAAGAAGTTTGGAGGCAGCAGGGGCGGAAGGATCGTCAATGGGAATGTTGAAGTCCCCGAGAACTAGGCATGGAAGATTAGAAGACAGAAAGTGAGAGAGCCAGGTAGCAAAGTGGTCAAAGAACTGGGAGGTTGGTCCCGGTGGGCGGTAGATGACTGCCACCCTGAGGGCCAGAGGAGAGAACAGGCGGATGCAGTGTGTCTCGAAGGAGGAGAAGGAGAGGGATGGGGGTGGAGGGAGATGCTGGTAGGTGCAGGTGGGAGAGAGCAGGATTCCGACCCCGCCACCATTTCTCTCACCCGGTCTGGGGGTATGACTGAAGTGTAGACCGCCATGTGAGAGAGCAGCAACGGAGGCCGTGTCAGAGGGAGTTATCCAGGTTTCAGTTAAAGCTAGGAGGTTGAAGGAGTTTGAAAGGAAGAGGTCATGGATTGCTGTGAGTTTGTTGCACACAGAGCGAGCGTTCCAGAGGGCGCAGGAGAAAGAGGACAGGCGCTGAGGGATTATGGGGATGAGGTTGCTGGGCTTGCAGGGAGGTGATTTATGTGCGATGGAGATAGGATGAGAGGGAAGTATTGGATGTGTTGTGGGGCCAGGGTTAGGGGATATGTCACCTGAAGAGAGTAGCAGCAGGAGGGTGAGAAAGAGAAGGTGGGAATGGGATTTGTGGAGTGGGAGTGATTGGCAGCGCGAGAGTTAGAGGGAGACCATGTTCTGAGGAAACAAAGGAGCTCATGCGAGGCCATCATGTGGGACGAGAGGAGGGAGGGAGAGATGCAGATAGTGTAGGGGTCGGTGGTAGAGGGGCAGGAGTTCCATTTAAGGAGAAAAGTAGAAGTAAAGAGTAGAAGCGTGAGAGAAAGCATGATATAGACGTGCGTTTACCCAGAGTAAAAGTGGGCCTTGCAGTTCCTTCCTCCAGTCCCGCAGCTCCAGGAAACAACTCTGGATGTCCACTTAAAAATGCCACTTGCAAATGACACTCAGAGCCTGGCTCAAAGAGCCTGCTATAGTAGTGATATAGGGCGGGCTGATTGCATTCAGGCAGTTAAAATGTAAACACCTGGGAAGGTCAACAGCTGAAGCTGAATGGGCTGTGTCAATAGGGTAGGAGATTCACATGCTAATTAGCAAAGCAAATGGTGGAGAAAAACAAAAATAAATATAAATAAAAAATAGAAAATACCAATATGCAGGCGATCAGATGATCAGATGAGATGTGGGTGTCTGAATAATGGGTGATAATGTCTTACCAGCAAAAGTATGCAGGCGATCAGATGAGATGTGGGTGACTGTGGATGATGGGTGATAATGTCCTACCAGCAAAAGTATGCAGGCGATCAGATGAGATGTGGGTGACTGTGGATGATGGGTGATAATGTCCTACCAGCAAAAGTATGCAGGCGATCAGATGAGATGTGGGTGACTGTGGATGATGGGTGATAATGTCCTACCTGTGGAGAGAGGAGACACAGGACTTAGGGATCGTGATGGCGTAGGGGATCTTGGATGAAGCTCCAGGAAACAACTCTGGATGTCCACTTAAAAATGCCACTTGCAAATGACACTCAGAGCCTGGCTCAAAGAGCCTGCTATAGTAGTGATATAGGGCGGGCTGATTGCATTCAGGCAGTTAAAATGTAAACACCTGGGAAGGTCAACAGCTGAAGCTGAATGGGCTGTGTCAATAGGGTAGGAGATTCACATGCTAATTAGCAAAGCAAATGGTGGAGAAAAACAAAAATAAATATAAATAAAAAATAGAAAATACCAATATGCAGGCGATCAGATGATCAGATGAGATGTGGGTGTCTGAATAATGGGTGATAATGTCTTACCAGCAAAAGTATGCAGGCGATCAGATGAGATGTGGGTGACTGTGGATGATGGGTGATAATGTCCTACCAGCAAAAGTATGCAGGCGATCAGATGAGATGTGGGTGACTGTGGATGATGGGTGATAATGTCCTACCAGCAAAAGTATGCAGGCGATCAGATGAGATGTGGTGACTGTGGATGATGGGTGATAATGTCCTACCAGCAAAAGTATGCAGGCGATCAGATGAGATGTGGGTGACTGTGGATGATGGGTGATAATGTCCTACCAACAAAAGTATGCAGGCGATCAGATGAGATGTGGGTGACTGTGGATGATGGGTGATAATGTCCTACCAGCAAAAGTATGCAGGCGATCAGATGATCAGATGAGATGTGGTGACTGTGGATGATGGGTGATAATGTCCTACCAGCAAAAGTATGCAGGCGATCAGATGAGATGTGGGTGACTGTGGATGATGGGTGATAATGTCCTACCAGCAAAAGTATGCAGGCGATCAGATGAGATGTGGGTGACTGTGGATGATGGGTGATAATGTCCTACCTGTGGAGAGAGGAGACACAGGACTTAGGGATCGTGATGGCGTAGGGGATCTTGGATGAAGCTCCAGGAAACAACTCTGGATGTCCACTTAAAAATGCCACTTGCAAATGACACTCAGAGCCTGGCTCAAAGAGCCTGCTATAAATAAATGTTAAACTGCACCTATTCTGCCAAGGTACACTTTATCTACTGTGTCCCATCACTTGATGATAACGCCATGGTGTTAAAAAGAGCAACAGACGCTACTTACCGTTTCCAACTCTAGGTGTTACCATCTTTACCCCTCCATGGGCATAGCTAGCTGGGGGCTATCATACCAATGTACGATTGGCTCTCAGCTGTGACATTTGTGCCCTGACTAGTCCGTCAACATGCTGAAAATCTATGGTACGCGCACTGAGCGGCGGGCTGTCCTGCTCAGAGCCGTCACTGCCCCCTGTGGCAGGCCAAACGTAAGTGAGGGCTAGTGAATCTTTGACAGGGAATTACTCCCTTTTTTCTTATATACAGTATGTTAGCAAAAAATGCTAAGACAGATACAAGGGGTGATTCCATGTCAAATGAGCCTAACATGTGTTGCAGAGACGCCAGGTTCACTTTAAACTCCTTTTATCTGCTTTTAAGATGAGCGCAGTATAGAACATTTATTTCCTGGGAAATAAATAAAGCAAAGTTAAAATGTAATGCGTGTTAGGCTAGGGTCAGACGAACGCATTTTTCACATTGTCCGTGAAAAAGTGCGTTCGAACGAATGGACGTATTTTTTCACGGAATACGCGATAGCGGTCATACGATGCGCATTTTCGTCCGTGATTTTGTACGGATCATCAATAAAACCCTTTTTGCGTCTGGACGTTATGTTGGCCGGACGTGTGCAGCGTCTGACGTCTCCCAATCACGCAAACACGCCACTATGCGGCCGCAGCGCACTCTGTACGTCAGTAGTAGCGGTTTGACGTTCTCGAAAAAATGCGTTCGTTTGCCACTTGCGTTGCGCGGACGAACTTTCGTGCGGCCGTTCGTCGTATGTTCCCCGGCATTGGACATCATTTGCTGCTAGCACGGCCGTGATTTCGTGCGGCTAAACGCACGTTAAAACTGCTTTCGTCTGACCTTAGCCTTAATCATACTCCATTCAAGCGCCTAACTTGACGATCTTTGAAGGTTATATTCAATATGCTTTTATTTTGTCTTTCTGTTTTACGTCTTTTTACTGCAACCTTTGCCAGCCTTGAACGTAACAATGTTCATTCATTAAATTCACTGTATTATTTGTACCCTGTTACATAGTTATACCGGCTGAAAAAAGACTTGCGCCCATCGGGTTCAGCCTCTCACACATCACCTACTGCTGTTATTGTTGTTAAAATACTGGAGAGTGAAAATCTGTAGGAAAATAGCAAACGTGGCTCAAAATGGGGAACATTTCCCTTTTTATGCTATAATTGAAGGCTGATAATTTTTTTGTGTTGGCATGAGCGAAATATAATAAAAATAGAAAGTCCGTAGCAGCAGCTCATTTACTATCCATCTTGTCAAACCAAGACTAGCTGTAGGGATGGCTGTACGACCTTGAGTTAATTACCAAGCCTCACGCAATCTACACTGCTCAAACTGTAAAGAAGGCACAGACTGACACAGAACAGATTCTGTCACATGATCATCATCATGCAGTCTAGCAGTGACACATTGCCGCAAGCATGTTGCTGTCAGCACTTCAGGGTGAGCTCTGGAGTTTTTATGCAAAGCACTGTTAGTAGTAATGATAAAGATCATCATGTAGGGCAGTGGTGGTGAACCTCGGCACCACAGATGTTTTAGAACATCATGTCCCATGATGATCGGCCAAGCCTTACGTGTGACTAAGCATCATGAGACATGTAGTTCTGAAACATATAGGGAGTCATGGCTCACCATTGCTGACTTAGGGTGTCCGTTCTATGTTTTACTAGACATGATTATATTATAACAGCATCTTCCAGTTCCAGCATAAGGATACCGGGGATTTTTTTCACCCTGGTGTCTTTACTGTAGAAGTAAGATGAGGTTGTAGAAACTGACCTGTACACCTCTTTATGGGTGAGATAAATATTTTAGGGATTTGTTTTCAAGTTTAAAAGGATTGATTAAACTAAGACTATAGGGGTTATTCAAAGAAAGCCGAAATGGCTCCAAAATTGCACCGAACGGTGAATTTCCCTGTACGGTGAAATTTCGTGGCCATTTGGCTTTTCAAAAAGCTGGCAGTTCCCCAAATATTGGTGAATTGTTAGCAAAATACGGTGATCTTCGACGACACTGAACTCTCCATAAGGGGTTATTCAAAGAGCACCGAATTGCCACAGACATTTCAGTGCTCTTTCGTTCCCCGCACTTCGGGGAATCAAATTCCCAGACCCTGCGGTGTTTTTTCAAATCGATTCTGTGGGTCTTCTGAGGTTTTTCAGATCGGTTCAGTGGTTTTTCAGATGCGTTCGGCGCTTTTGTGGCGGTTTTTACAATTGAGGCTAGGGACAGATGAGCGCATTTTCTGCGGCCACCGTCAAAATGTACGTCGATGCGTGCGCACGCATTTTTTCACGGAATACGCTTAAGTGGTCGGACGACCACAGTCGCACAGTCGCAGGTACTCACCAACGCAATTCTAGGGAAATCCGGCTGTTTGAACGTTATGTAGGCACAACTTAGCAGCGTCTGACGTCTCCTAATCACGCACACACGCTGCCATGCGGCCGCAGCGCACTCTGTACGTCTGTAGCAGCGGTTTCACGTTCTGAGAAAAATGCGTTCATTTGCCGGTTGCGTGGTGTCGGCGCACTTTTGTACGCACGTACTGCGTATATTGGCCGTCATTGGCCGTTATGTGCTGCTACTGCCGCCGTGATTTAGTGCGCCTGCACGCGCGTTCCGACTGCCCCACTCTGACCATAGCCTGATTCAGCAGTTTTGCGGTGGTTTTTCAGATACGTTTGGCAGCTTGTTCCCTGCTCTTTGGGGACCCTGTGGTGAATGCTGACTTCATTGCATCATTGGCAAATTTGACTCCCTGAAGTGTGGGGAACATAATAGCCCCAAATTGCCAGTGAAATTTTGGTGCTCTTTGAATAACTCTGTTAAGGTTTTGTATCACAGAATATCTTTAGAAAATATTACTATTAGCTGTAAGAGTTATACACTAGAGCAGATGCTTGTTTTTCTAGGGTTAGTGCCATAATTGTGCAATTTTGTTAAATTCAAATAGCATTTATGAATCCACAAAATAAAATAACAATATTCCTAAAATTCTAAAAATAAATATCATTGTCCATATATAGCTATAGATTACTCATGCATTACAAACATAAACACACTGAAAAACACATGCTGCTGGTTTTTACTTTGTTTTTAGTAACTGCACGCAAAAAAGAAAATAAAAGTTAGTTGTTTATCTCCTGTTTTCATTTTGTGAATTTTTTTCCCATGATGCAACATTTACCAAAATCTGAGCACAAGTTTACTTTACAGCTTAAACATTTGCAAGTGTAACCTAGAACTGTATAGCACACACAAAAAAAGCAGTATTCATAAAATAACAAAAATAACAAAGCAAGTGGCACGTTGAGTGGTAACAATTATATGAGGTTTAGGGGTAATAACTGAGCCTCATGTAAATATCTACTGGTCGAGTTGGACCAGTTGGTTACAAGTTACTTTCTACCAGTTTCATTGTATGAAAGCTTTAAATACAATATTTTGTTTGTTGAGTTGTCATTACAACAGCAGCTGGTATGCAGGTGTTTATGCATCGCTGAAATTATCCAAGAAGTCAGTGCCAATTCATTGCCTAAGTTCAGAAAGGTATACACACCCTGTAGTTAGGTGTATGTGGAGGCAGAAGCTTGATTATTGTTACTACCCAGTTCAAGATCTGTTTGCCAAGTCGCTGGAAAGAAACAGACAGATTATTTGCGTACATGGATAGTAGCAGAGCATAACATTGGTTAAAAACAAATCCAATCCTATGTATAGAAAAAATATATATATATATACATATAGGGCCACATTGCACACTTTAACCCAAACGTTAACACTCACTTGCGTGAGTATTAACGTTAGCTGCGGTGTTTACCGCATATTACAATCCAAATGCAAACAGGTTAAGTAACCCATTTGCGTTTGGTACCTTGTGCTTTTCAGCGCGAGGTTACTGTACTTTGCGCTTCCTATACTTAACATGGGGAGCGCAAAGTGATAATCAGTGTTAGTATTACAATCTACTAGCGCTGATTAACGTCTGGCTGTGGTTAACCACAGCCTGGACATGGTGTTAATGGATCCGCTTATTTATTTATTTATTTATTTATTTATTTATAAAGTATTTTACCAGGAAGGATACATTGAGATTTCTCTCGTTTTCAAGTATGTCCTGGGTTCAAGAACATTGAAGTGTTACAGTTACAGAAATACAAAGTAATACAATGCAAGATATAAAAAAAAACTGGAGAATCCGTTAACACCATCCAGAAAATTTTTAAAAAATGAATGGTATACTCACTTCCTGTCCCGCGGCGAGGACCGCGGCTCCAACCACCTCCTCCAGCTGGCGGGAGCAGAGAAAGACTGGGGGGCGAGAGACGAGATTCGGCTGGTCATGTGACCGGCAGGGGGAAACTCAATGGAGTCCTATGGACTCCATTGAGTGGATGCTCGCGGCTACGCTCAGCACTGCCGCGAGCAACGTGGGGGTTACCGCGCAGTAACAATGCAGTCAGCATTTCTTGCGCCTGCATTGTAATCCAGCATTAAAACGCGGGTGCAAGGGGGAAAACTGCGGGCGCAGTTTTTCCTCCCTTGCGCCTGCGTTTTAACGCGAAGAGCGTAATAGAGCCCAGTATCTATAGCTATATAAACGAAAGCTCTGCAAAATGCCCTGGCGCAGTGGTCTAAAAAATGGATGTATATGTTATGAAGTGTGACACACTCTTGGGCTTAAAAGATTTCACCTTTAATAAATCACTGTTATAATAAAAAAATAAAAAAATGATGCTTCACTCCATCTGAGCTTTTATCAATATGGAGCAGACACTTTTTGTTAAACAATGATTTAAAAAGGGTCAAATTTTATTTTAGCCCAACTACATACAGGGTAATTCAAAGAGATTCGTAAAGTCACCGCACGTTCGGTGACTTTTCGTACTCTTCAATTCGGTGCAAATCGGCTTTCCCATTTCAGCGACCCTGCGGTGTATTCAGCAAGCACCACAGGGCTGTTGAAGTGCAGGGAAAAGCTGCCGAAAACCCGCCGAATACCTGGCGAAAACCTGGCAAAAACCCGGCGAATGCATGCCGAAAACCCGCAAAAACATCTGGATTAACCCGAGCAGGAGCCGATCATACGCAGAGCAGCTGCCGGAAAAAGTCGACACCGCAGACGAAGGAGGTGAATAAATTAGCAAAACAGTTTGCTTGAATGTTTGAAAAGTGAAACGCTATTTGCAAAGAAACTACTGAGCGAAAATGTCTGAAATTTACATATGAGGTCCAATGAATGATAATAAAAAGGGCTGTTACAGAAAAAATAAGTAAAGTTAAAAAAGAAATCGGAATTTAATGAAAAAAGAACAATCCAGAAAAATGCTTAAAATATCCTACAAAATCTATAAATAAAGAGACTCTTTACTGCAGAATTTTATAATAAATGGTTTATTAGATATTGAATTAAAACGGGAATATTTTTAACATTAAATCCTATGGGATTCTCCAGAATAAACCTGTCGAATTAAACCACAGAATGGCAGGGCATTTCGGGAACCTTTCACTGCTGGTTTGTGTTCTCTGAATAGACGAATCATTGCTTCTCTATGAGGATTTCACTGCCCTCGAACAGGCACCAAACAGGCACCGTATGTGCAGGCAATTCGCCAGGATTTGACGAATTGCCTGCTCTCTGGATAGCCGAATGGCCAAGAAAGGTAACCGAACGCTGATTTTCGTTCGCAGATTTTCGCGTTCGGGTACTTTTCTCCAGCAATTCGGATCTCTTTGAATAACCCTGATAGTGTATATATATATATGTAGCATTTTACCTGGTTTTGAGCTCATTCACTGAAATGTGAATTTTAATTAATGATCGACTCGCAAAATTTATATTACTTATTATTTATAATACTGCCACCACCACTTTATGACATGCTACCTTGGCGAGCACAGGGGTTCAATTCCGTGTGTTGTACCACCCGAATGGAAGATATAATTGCATTCTGGAGTTTTTCTTGACAGGTTTTTTTTCCCTACTTATACCAATCTGCTGTGTTGATTGACTCCATTCAGCTGCGCTCATCGAGTGCAGTTCTTTTTTTTTCTCTGAAGTTTGGTCGGATTTTTTCTTTTCTCTTTTTTCCTTCTTTTTATTTTTTCTTTTTCCTTTTGTTCCCTGTTGAGTTGACCTATGTATGTATTGTATGTATTGTTTGTTTGTTTGGTAAGCACTATGTTATACGGTTCCAGGTGCTATTATGCGCAGGGGAGTCCCTCCATTCTCCCGAGGAAGTTGTCTTCACTGTCCGCTGTGAGATCTAGAGGGCTGGGCGTAACCACAAATGAGTAAACCTCAATTCCAGATTTATTCCTTAAATGTTAGGGGTTTGAACACTCCGTACAAATGCCATGCTTTATTTCGTGACCTGCATAAATCTCAACCGGCTATTGTTTGTTTGCAAGAGACTCATTTTTGTAAGAGGCGTCCTCCATTTTTGAAATCGCGTATGTACACTGAGGCCTACCATTCCACTGCTCCGACAAAGTCCAAAGGTGTCTCGATTATGTTTCATAGAGATTAGACTTTTGTGTGTTCGGCTCAGTATGTGGACCCATTGGGCCGCCTTTTGATTCTTGTGGGTACGCTGAACGAATTACCAGTCACTATTGCTAATTTATACCTCCCTAATGATAATCCGGTTTCTTATCTGCGGAAAGCTTTTTGTAGAGTGAAAAAAATGTCTAGTGGTACGATGTTCCTATGTGGGGATTTTAATTGCACTCCTGACCCCGAAGTTGACACTCAGACGAGCCAATCCCGCCCCCATTCTCGCACCCCCCCCCCCGTCCTCTAGTAAACAACTATGGGAATTCATGCATTCATTTGACCTATATGATGCCTGGAGGATATGTCACCGCAATACACGTGACTACACATATTTCTCTCATGTCCATTCCTCATATAGTAGAATTGACTTATGTTTGATACATAGCTCAGCTTTGTCTCGTCTCCTGGAGGCGACCATTGGCATCATTACGTGGTCTGATCATGCTCCGCTTACGCTCACTTTTGAGGCTGCTTTTCCACCGAGGGGGATGGGGAATTGGAGACTTAATGACTCACTCATTGTAGACAGAGAGGACGTGCAAACAACACTACAACTCCTTCAGGAGTATTTCATGACGAACATAACTGGGGACGTTGCAACAGCGTCGGTTTGGCTGGCCCACAAAGCTGTGATGCGAGGACATTTTATACAGAAAGGAGTGCAGCGAAAAAGACGTCTTAATGCTCAAATGACTGCTCTTACACGACGCATCACTGACCTAGAAACCCAGAATAAATACTCACCTACCCCTTATATTACCGCTCAAATGACTGCGCAGCGCGCCGCAAGTTGGAGCACCTGATGCTCCAAGTCACGGCACGCTCAATTAGACGGCTTAACTATGCTCATTATACCCAGGGGAATAAACCGGGGAAATTGCTGGCGTCTAAATTGAAAGGTAAAAGAATGCAAACCAACATACCGTACCTATTGGATGCTAATAATGTAAAAATTTATAACCCGGCCCTCATAACTGATGAATTTGCACGTTATTATGCCTCCCTGTATAACCTAGGATTGGACCACACTATACCGTCCCCTACCCAGGCCGACATAGATCTCTTTCTCCATGCGGCGCACCTTCCCTCCCTCTCTCCCTCTCAGGCTACAGATTTGCTTGCTGAGTTTACAGAGGAGGAGGTACTTAAGGCTATTAAGGCACTTCCAAAAAATAAAGCTCCTGGTCCCGACGGCTTTACGAATCTGTATTATCAGGTATTTGCATCCTCACTAGTTCCGACTCTTACCCTGCTTTTTAATGACATTAAGAACACTGATACCATCCCCCCGGAGATGTTGCAAGCAACAGTAGTAACCCTGCCTAAGCCTGGTAAAGCCCCGAAGCACTGTGCCAACTTCCGCCCTATATCCCTGTTGAACGTAGACGCCAAATTGTTTGCTAAACTACTAGCTACCAGGCTGGGCCCCCTACTCCCATCATTGATCGCGAATGAACAGACCGGCTTTGTCCCAGGCCGCCAGACATGTGACAATACCCGACGATTTTATGATATAATTGATTTGGCCCATAGGACTAATACCTCCGGACTCTTGCTGGCATTGGACGCCGAAAAGGCGTTCGATTGCCTACACTGGGGGTATATGCGGTTGGTGCTATTGAAGTTTGGTCTACCAGCACAATTTGTACACAGTATTATGGCCCTCTACTCCGCTCCGTCGGCGAAAGTTTTGGCATCGGGGTTTCTATCCTCCTCTTTCCACATAACCAATGGCACCCGACAGGGCTGTCCGTTATCCCGCTAATATTTATTCTGGCCCTAGAACTTTAGCGCTGCAGATTAAGTTCTCCCAGACGATCAAAGGTATGCCGACCCCGCATGGGGAGCACAAGCTGGCACTTTTCGCAGATGACATATTGCTCTTTTTGACCACCCCGGAGATATCGCTCCCTCCCCTGTTTTGCATCCTTGACAGCTTTGGCGCGTTATCTTACTATAAAAATAATGTGAGTAAAACACAAGCTCTCCCTATAAATGTTGCTGCTTCATCCCTTAGCTCTTTGCGTAGCAAGTACCCTTTCGATTGGCGCTCTACCTCTTTAAAATACCTTGGAATCTCCCTTACTAAATCGCGAGGCACCATCCTAAAGGAAAACTTCATGCCACTTTTGAACTCCATCGAGAAGCAGCTCTCTACATGGAGCACAAACGAATCCTCCTGGCTGGGACGTATGGCGGCCATAAAGATGTGTATCCTACCCCAAATTTTATATTATTTCAGAAACATTCCAGTTTTCGTACCGGCGCATTTATTGCTCCGGCTGCAAAAACTGCTGCATGCGCATATTTGGAAAGGGAAGCCCCCTCGAGTATCGGCCTCTACAGTCATTGCGCCGCGACGTGCCGGAGGTTGGGTTTTTTGGATTTACAATCGTATTATAAATCAGCCTTGCTAGCCCAACTGTTGTTGTCGATGCATCTCAAAGAATCACCTCTATGGTTACAGTTGGAGAATGCCATGATTTTCCCATACAAACTCCATGACCTGTTGTGGCTTCCACTCCTTCCTAGGAATAGCACCATGGGTCTACTACCCGCCTCGATGCTTTCCCTCACGTCCTGGCGTCAGTGGGGCCACCTGTTGGTACGGCCTTATGACTTATTATATCTCGCCCCGCTCAGAGTTCTGTGCCGCTATATTCCAGACTTAAATTTAGATTCTTGGCTTTTGTGCGGCCTGACGCATGTGTGGCAGCTCTTTACACCCCACTCCCTGAAACCCTTTCCAGACTTGGTACAGGAGTTTGCCATCCCACTGCGTGACTGTTTTTCCTACCTACGTGTGAAGCACGCTCTACACCAGAAAGGCCTGACCTCTTTTACACCTACGAACCTTTCAGCTTTTCACAAACTGTGTATGGGGAAGAAATGTCAAATGAAACCGCTATCTCTCTGTTACAATAGCCTCTTAACCCCGAACCCACCTAAAAAAATTACCCTATATGGTTAAATGGGAAAAAGATTTAGCTTTCACGCTCTCCGTAGATGACTGGTCATACACCATGGACACAATATACAAATATTCTAGAAGCACCAATATCTCCGTGAGGCCCATATTAAACTACTGTGTAGATGGTATTTAAACACAAACCCGTTTGGCCCATATCTCGGGGACTACTGGCTTCTGTTGGAGATGCCTTACCGGCCTCGGTTCCCTACTGCATACCTTTTGGTTATGTCCCGCATTGGGGGGTTATTGGGTTAAAATAAGTAGACTGATTCTCACTGCACTTCACTCACACTCCCACTATGCCCGAAATGTACCTCCTACATATTATACCCATTACTATACAGATCCGTCATAGGAGGTTTATCTCTATGGTACTGGGGACAGCAAAAACGGTTATTGCAAGACATTGGCGTTCCTCATTTTGCCCATCTATGAAGGAAGTTATGATGGCCCTTGAAAGTGTATTTAAATATGAAGAAATGTTCCACACCGCGAATAACTCAATGTGCCAGTTTGATGATTCATGGGAGGGGTGGAGGGTGTTTGTCGAGTCTGGAACCTTGATATAAGATATTTCATTATGTACGACTGTAGTGCTGCCGTGTTTTGTGTTTTATGTTAGTTTAGGATTATATCTGTTTGTGGAAAATGGAGACCGCACTAATGACCCTATATCAGATAACACTGATACTTCATTTGCATTGCCTATTGTCAATGATAGGAATTTATGTCTTTTACCTCTGAAGTTTCATCGTTTTTGCAATGTTGTACCATTTTATGTGTAAACTCCAATAAAACTTTTACATTTAAAAAAAAAAAGGAATATCTATACATCTCCACTACGGTCCTCTACATCGGCGGTGCTCATCCTTGCTGTCACAAATCCCTCTGGATACTACGACGCTGGTCCCTTTATACAGTTCCCTATCTATCCCTCCGATCCTTGAGTGGTCGGTAATCTGGCTCTCAGGGACACAAAAACAAATAAGGGTTAACAGACCCCGGGATGCATACAACAAGCAGGCCTTCACGGATATACTCCTCCTGCAGATACGTACAAACAGTACAGGGTTAACAGGAGCAGCCTGAGTAGTATACAGACAAGGGGAGACAGAACACAAACCATAATACATATATTACGCCAAATCGTATATATAGGTTAGAATAGTCAGAGATCGCTAAACTGGTACACAAGGGGTGGTTCTCATACAAAGTCAGGTCAGAATCAGCAATAGAAATGGATGAACGCAAACTAGTCAGTGAATCAAACAAGTCGAATCACTCAGCACTGGGGGAAGCAACTCCATGACAGGGCAATGAGCCGGATTGCGCTGTCTGGCTTTGAACCCGGTGGCTCTGCGTCATAATCCCACACTCTGCCCCCTGAGCAGCCATGCAATGTCCTGAAGCCGACGCATCGCCTGGTACCTAGCTAGTCGATGGTGCAGATGGCGCTGTCGGGTACACGGACCTCCCTGGAGCAGCCTGAAGCCCCCCATGTAGGGCCACCATCAGGACATTACGCCCCATGCTGCGGTAAGGGGCCCGGGGGGCGGCCCCTTCTGTGCTGATGGCGGCAGCGCTACAAATTTATCACAGATGACGAGTGGGCCAAGCAGCATGAGTGTGCCTCCAAATCACTCTGCTTTGACCGCCCACCTCCAGTCACGTGTGTGACGGCGCATGCGTGGCGAGTCACACCAAAGAGAAGCTGCGACAAGCGCGTTTGGAAGAAGACGTCAAAAGCAGAAGGCAGCAGACCGCGGAGCGGTGAGTATGCTACTGTACTGTACCAGGCAGAGCCCAGCCAGACCCCAGGCAGGGCACAGCCAGACCGAATGGCCTAGCCAGACCCCAGGCCCAGCCAGGGCCCAACCAGACCCAGCCAGACCCCATGCAAAGCCAGGGCCCAGCCAGAACCAAGACCCAGGCAGGTTCCAGCCAGGGCCCAGCCAGACCCCAGGTCCAGGCAGTGCCCAGCCAGACCCCAGGCTCAGCCAGGGTCCAGCCAGACCCCAGGGCCCAGGCAGGTCCAGCCAGACCCCAGGCAGGGTCCAGCCAGACCCCAGGGCCCAGGCAGGGTCCAGCCAGACCCCAGGCCAAGGCAGGGCCCAGCCAGACCCCATGGCCCAGACAGGACCAAGCCAGACCCCAGGACCAGGCAGGCCTGGCCAGTCCCAGGCAGGCACAGCCAGACCCCCGGTCCCAGCCAGGGCCCAGCCACACCCCAGGCACAGCCAGACCCCAGGCCCAGCCAGGTCCCAGTCAGACCCCATGCCCAGCCTGACCCTAGTCCCAGCCAGACCCCAGGGCCCAACCAGACCCCATGGCCTAGCCAGAGCCCAGGCCTAGCCAGACCCCAGGCCCAGCCAAGACCCAAAGGCCCAGCTAAGCCCATAGGCCCAGACCAGCTCCTGGTTAGGGCCCAGCCAAGCTATAAGGCCATCATACACACAGCACATTGCTGTGAGTATTATTGCTGTGGAGCTCTGTGATACGCTCATACACATTGCACATTACTGTGAGTTTAATTGCTGTGGAACTGTATTATGTCCTTTTTTTTGTGTTTGGATGGGGCGAAAAACTATTAAAGGATGAGGGAGTGCACAGGGAGCCCCATCGCAAGGTTCAGTAAGGGGCCCCATCATTTCTGATGGCTGCCCTGCCCCCATGAGACCCAGATGGGACTCTTGGCCCTCTAGGTGCTTTGAAACTACAACTCCCATGATACTCAGCCACACTCTACAGCTGTCAGGCATCCAGAATGCACCCAGTATCTGCATTGCCATTAAGAGCTTGCACTTGCTATGAGTTACAGAGCTTTAATGGATATATTCTTTTAATATAGCTGCTGGATAGTACTGGCTGGATGGAGTAGAGGTAAAATCACTGCTCTACAACCGTGGAGACACAGGTTCAAATTCCGGCCAGAGCACCTCTCCAGTAAGTGTCCTTGGGCAAGACTCCTAACAGTACATACTTGCCTACCACACAATAGCAGCTGCGGAGTCCAGTGGGCAAGACACTTAACGATATGGATGCTCGTACCTCACAAAAATACTTGTACATCTCATAGAGTGTAAGTTCTCCTTGGGAGCAGGGTCCCCCTGAATCAGGTCATCTCATCCCTTTGTGGTATTCTAATATTCGATTGCAATATATCATTATCAATCCAATGTACACTGACCTTGTAAAGCGCTGTGGAATTTGTGGTGCTATATAAGGATAATAATAATATCTCACTAAATGGTTATGGATATTCAAATTACTTTACTACTTACTCACTCTGAGCTTCTTGCTCAACCCATCTGAATAATAGGCCAACCATTAGTTTAAGCTACCCAAATAGTCTGTTTAGTATACAACCTTAATCCTATCTACACATGATAACTCCTTTTTTCCAGTGTTCCTAGAACATGACACTATAATAGTTTTAATTATGTACTGATATATAACCATATATATTTTAATGAGTAGTGGTTAATGGGTCATACCCAATAGCAAAGGTTTCCACAAATTTACCTTTTCAAAACTTGAAGATACTCATCCAATAACAGTTTTATGTTAACATTAAAGGCACTTTTCAGTTAAAATTCTTTTGTGCAAATTTCTAGAGGAAGAGAATTAATGTGAAATGTAAGAGGAGACATTAAATAGTAAAACATCTAAACAACCTGAAATATATATATTTTCTAGTTTCCATGTTAATGTTATCCCAAATGATTGCATTTAAAAATAGAATTCTTTCGATTTTTCTATGCTAGTGTTTCTTCCAAAATTCACCCCGTCAGACACCTTCTCTAGGGAGTAGTTCCCCTGCAGGTCTAAAAACAAGTTCAGCAAAGTGAAAACTCAGATTTCATTTAAAGAGTTGAATTTGCATCATTTTGTTTAGTACAGATACGTTTTTAATATATGTAAATGAAAAACCTTCTATAAGCGCTCTATATGAAAATTGATATCCTGTATAGGGAGATGCTGCCTATGTGGGAGATAAGAAAAGAAGTAGTGATCTGCGACTACTAAAATATTTCTAAAAGAGGGGGGTCTCCCGTGGCGCAACAATTAGGGTGGGTGTAGAAAATATAACTACTATCCCACTAGATGTTGGCACAAAATATGAGGATTATATCACCTCGATGTTAGTGAAAAATAAGATGTATGGTGTCGCTTTATCTGTATGTAAGATGACATAAGGGAGTATGCACGCTATACCTTTGAGCCTGAACATGTAAGGCTCAAAAAAACGTACGGTAAGTACCAACTTCTAACAGGGTTATTCAAAGACATCCGAATGGCTGGAGAAAGGTAACCGAACGCTCAAAATCAGCGTTCGGTTACCTTTCATGGCCATTCGGCTATCCTGAGAGCAGGCAATTCACCAAATCCTGGCGAATTGCCTGCACATACGGTGCCTGTTCGTTGGCTGTTCGAGGGCAGTGAAATCCCCATGAAAAAGCACTTCTTCGGCTATTCAGGGAACACAAACCAGCAGTGAAAGGTTCCCAAAATGCCCTGCCATGCGGTGGTTTCATTCGACAGGTTTATTCAGGAGAATCCCATAGGCTTCAATGTTAAAAATATTCCCGTTTTAATTCAATATCTAATAAACTGTTCATTATAAAATTCTGCAGTAAAGAGTCTCTTTATTTATAGATTTTTCTGGATATTTTAAGCATTTTTCTGGATTTTTATTTTTTTTCAAAAAAGTCAGATTTTTTTTAAAAAAAATTTATTTTACTTATTATTTCTGTAACAGCCCTTTTTATTATCATTCATTGGATCATATGTAAATTTCAGACATTTTCGCTCAGTAGTTTCTTTGCAAACAGCGTTTCACTTTTCAAACATTCAAGCGTACTGTTTTTTTAATTTATTCATTGCACTCGTCTGCGGTGTCGGCTTTTTCCAGCGGCTTCGCTGCATGTGATTGGCTCCTGCTCGGGTTTTTCCGGTAAACCAGATGTTTTTGCGGGTTTTCGGCATGCATTCGCCGGGTTTTCGGCAGCTTTTCCCTGCACTTCGACAGCCCTGTGGTGCTTGCTGAATACACCACAGGGTCCCCAAAATGGGAAAGCCGATTTGCACCGAATTGAAGAGAACGAAAAGTCACCGAACGTGCGGTGACTTTTCGAATCTCTTTGAATTACCCTGTATAATTGATAATATTTCCCTGTATCAAGAGTTACTTGCACCATCCATTGTCCATCTGTTCATTTTAAGATACACAACAGTGGAGAAACAAGGAGGACAACACAACTGCAAACCCAGGAAAGACTATGGGCCCTATTACATTCTTCGTGCACAATTTTGCGCGCGCGCAAAAACGCATTAACGAGAGGGGCAAAACCCTTTGCGCTGAACGTCGTACAAAAATCCGCGTTAACGTCTAACGCGAGTGACTCTGCGCGAACCCTTTGCGAGCGCAATTTAGTGCGCGCATCCCATACTTAACAGTGTGAGCGCAAATGCATTTTTTGCTGGTGCGCGCATGGTATTACAATCTTTGCGCAAAATTTAACGGACAACGTTTGCACGCATAATTTTAATGTCTTTGAAAAGCTGGTGGAACGACCGATTGTAACAACCTGACCGTACCAAACTGCGGATTCACAACGGAGAACATCGATGTGTACGTTTTTTTCTACTAGATCCGTCAAAAATGACGGCCACTACCTTGTCTTCCGTCAGAATGTACGTCTGTTGTGCGCAGTCCGTACAAAATGACGGACTCGCGTTACAAATTACATTGAGCTCACTGATTTCTGCGCGCATCGGTACTTTGTGCGCATTTTTGCTCGTCGGTTTTACGAGCGCAATTTCCCGACGGATGAAAAAATGCTCGAGGGTTGCAATTCCAGCGGTGATTTTCGTGCGTTAACGTTTAACGCTTCGCGCAAAAAAACACGCGTTTAGCATGCGTTTTTGCGTTAAGAATGTAATAGGGCCCTATTTGTTTTCAAGCACTGATCTTGTTTAGGAAGACTGTATGAAGTTATCCTGACTGTACGAACTGATCCTCTTTTAGGAACTTTTTAAATATACTTTGATGTACTCTAATAGAAAAAAAACAACAAAATAATTTCACATTAATTCTGCAACCTCTGAACTTCATAAATCATTACCACCACCAGCAATGAACGGCATATCAATAAATTTTCTGTGGGGTGAGGCTAGGGTTAAACGAACGCATTATTCGCAGTGACCGTAAAAAAGTGCGTCCGAACACATTGACGTATTTTTTCACGGAATGAGCGAAAACGGTCAGACGACACGCATTTCTGTGCGTGATTTTTTACGGATCATCAATAAAACACTTTTTGTGTCTGGACGTTATGTAGGCTGGACATTAGCAGCGTCTGACATCTCCTAATCACGCACACACGCCGCTATGCCGCCGCAGCGCACTCAGTACGTCAGTACTAGCGGTTCTGCGTTCTCGAAAAAATGCGTTCATTTTCCACTTGCGTTGCGCGGCCGGACTTTCGTGCGGCTGGACTACGTATATTGGCCGTCATTGCCTGTCATTCGCTGTTACCGTGGCCGTGATTAAGTGCGCCTAGACACACGTTAAAAATGCGCTAGTCTGACCCCAGCCTAATAGATCATGAGCTTTAACCAGGTCTCCCTTTCATCATAAAGAGACACTCCACACAGTGTGAGCACTCAACCTTATCTGTGTGGTCATACTGCTGTTAGCTCCCTGCTCCCTTCCCCCCCTGAGGGAGGGCTCTGTGGGCTAATTCAGCCATCTGTATCAAAGTAGATGAGCCGCCCACTGGAAAAATATATAAAATCCCGCACACTGAAACGCTGTATACAGAGGTTTCTCTAACATACCAAACAAACAAGACAATACAAATCACAGCGCAGCGCCAGACAGCCTCGGCTTACTGGTTGGCAGTATACTATACATAATACATATCCACGTCAGAAGTAGGAAAGTTCATTCTTTTGTAATTCACCTTATCCTTGGAAAATAAAACGAGAAGCATTTAATCTAAACATGAAAAAAGCACAACACGTAGGAAGAGTAAGGAGACTACTCCCACACACCGCTAACTGGCAGGGACACGGTGCCAAAAATAATCACAGAATCAGGTAAAACCCGCAGACCACAGTCTTTGTTGAAGGAAAATAATAAACAGAAATTTATCAAAAAACAACCACACACACAATCTTAAAAGAAAGGTACATATAGGTCAGAAATGAACCTTCCTAATAGGACACTTCCGCGGTGGCCTGACAGCACCTCTTTACACAGAGTGACAATTCACAGAGCCACAATACCCCATCATACCAAGCCACACACATAGAAGCCCATACATTAATGATGAAAGATGAGAAGCACAGATAGCACAGAAATTACTGTCACTGACCAATTTACTAAGCAGACTGAATTACATAGTGATGTATGAATGAAGCACAGCACCGCTGCATGCAGGACCGCAGCACTGAGTCCTATACAGGGCCAGTATAAATTAGTAGCTCTTGATAAAGACCGTTGAGGTTGAAACGCGTCGAGTGCCCTTTTTTATTTTAACAGTTTATTTCTACTAAGATAGCGACCAGTAATATGGACTGGCTGATCTGACTGGAATATGTTTCTAACTGATTAATGAAATCTGCATGGCGGCCTATAATGAGATATGGAACTGTTAGGCACCGGTGTAGTTTTTGCCTTTTCCCAATCTCTAGGCTGTATTTAGCTATATGGGATTGTCCTTATTTATATTGGCTCTGTATAGGACTCACACCGCTGTGGCCCGGGATGCATTGGTGCTGTGCTTCATTTATACATTACTATCAGGGTTATTCAGAGAGCGGTGAAAAGCAGGAGAATGACTGGAGAATGGAAAATTCTAGGTCAAAATAGCCAAACCAGAAAAATTCTCCCTTTCATCTCACTTTCCAAATCGGCTATTTTGACCTAGAATTTTCCATTCTCCAGTCATTCTCCTGATTTTCACCGCTCTCTGAATAACCGTGTATGTAATTCAGTCTGCTTAGTAAATTGGTCAGTGACAGTAATTTCTGTGCTATCTGTGCTTCTCAGCTTTCATCATTTATGTAGTGTACATATGGGCTTCTATGTGTGTGGCTTGGTATGATGGGGTATTGTGGCTCTGTGAATTTTCACTCTGTGTAAAGAGGTGCTTTCAGGCCACCATGGAAGTGTCCTATTAGGAAGGTTCATTTCTGACCTACAGTGGCAAGAAAAAGTATGTGAACCCTTTGGGATTACGTGGAGTTTTGCATGAATTGGTCATAAAATGTGCTCTGATCTTCATCTAAATCACAACAATTTGAAAAACACAGTCTGCTTAAAATAATACAACACAAACATACTCAGGGTAATTCAAAGAGATTCGAAAAGTCACCGCAGTTTCGGTGACTTTTCGTTCTCTTCAATTCGGTTCCTTTTGCCGATTGCATTTCGGTGACCCTGCGGTGTATTCAGCAAGCACCACAGGGTCCCCGAATTACAGGGAAAAGCTGCCGCAAACCTGACGAAAACTAACCGCAAAACCCGGCGAATGCACGCCAAAAACCCGGAAAAACATCTGGATTAACCTGCCGAAAACCACGGAAAAACCTGAGCAAGAGCAGTTCGCAGCCTCCGGAAAAAGGCGAGACCGCAGACGAGGCAGTGAGTAAATTAGCAAATCAGTTTGTATGAATGTTTGAAAAGTGAAACGCTGTTTGCAAAGAAACTACTGAGCGAAAATGTCTGAAATTTACATATGAGGTCCAGGGAATGATAATAAAGAGGGCTGTTACAGAAAAAATAAGTAAAGTTAAAAAATATAAAAAAATCGGAATTTAAAAAAAAAAAAAAAATCAAGAAAAATGCTTAAAATATCCTAAAAAATCTAGAGATAAAGAGACTCTTTACTGCAGAATTTTATAATGAACGGTTTATTAGATATTGAATTAAAATGGGAATATTTTTAACATTGAAGCCTATGGGATTCTCCTGAATAAACTTGCCGAATTAAAACACCGAATGGCAGGGCATTTCGGGAACCTTTCACTGCTGGTTTGTGTTCTCTGAATAGCCGAAGCAGTGCTTTTTCATGGGGATTTCACTGCCCTCGAACAGGCACCGAATGTGCAGGCAATTCGCCAGGATTTGGCGAATTGCCTGCTCTCTGGATAGCCGAATGGCCAAGAAAGGTAACCGAACGCTGATTCGTATGTCTTTGAATTACCCTGTACATGTTTTCATGTGTTTATTGAACATAACATGTAAACATTCACAGGGCAGGATGGGAAAAGTATGTGAACCCCTAGCCTAATGACTTCTCCAAGAGCTAATTGGAGTCAGGAGTGAGCCAACCTTGAGTCCAATCAGTGTGATATTATTGGATGTGTTGCTAAAAGCTGTCCTACCCTTTAAAAACACACACCAGTTTTGGGTTTACTGGTTCCAAAAAGCACTGCCTGATGTGAACCATGCCTCACAGAAAATAGCTCTCAGAAGACCTACGATCAAGAATTGTTGACTTGCATGAAGCTGGAAAGGGTTACAAAAGTATCTCCAAAAGCCTTGATGTTCATGTGTCCACGGTAAGACAGACTGTCTGCAAATGGAGAAAGTTCAGCACTGTTGCTACTCTCCCTAGGCGTGGTCGTCCTGTAAAGATGACTGCAAGAGCACAGCGCAGAATGCTTAATGAGGTAAAGAAGAATCCTAGAGTGTCAGCTAAAGACTTACAGAAATCTCTGGCACATGCTAACATTTTTGTTGACACATCTACAATAAGGAAAACATTAAACAAGAATGGAGAACATGGGAGGACACCACGGAGGAAGCCATTGCTGTCCAAAAAGAATATTGCAGCACGTTTGAAGTTTGCAAAAGAGCACCTGGATGTTACACAGCACTACTGGCAAAATATTCTGTGGACAGATGAAACCAAAATTTAGTTGTTTGGAAAAAACACACAACACTATGTGTGGAGAAAAAAAGGCACAGTACACCAACATCAAAACCTCATCCCCACTGTAAAACATGGTGGAGGGAGCATCATGGTTTGGGGCTGCTTTGCTGCCTCAGGGCCTGGATGGATTGTTGTCATTGATGGAAAAATGAATTCCAGAGTTTATCAAGACATTTTGCAGGAAAAAGTAAGACCATCTGTCCGCCAACTGAAGCTCCGCAGAGGATGGCTGATGCAACAGGACAATTACCCAAAGCATACAAGTAATTCAACAAAAGAATGGCTTTAACAAAACAAAATACGCCTTCTGGAGTGGTCCAGTCAGAGTCCTGACCTCAACCCGATTGAAATGATGTGGCATGACCTTAAGAGAGCGATTCACACCAGACATCCCAAGAATATTGCTACACTGAAACAGTTTTTTGAAGAGGAGTGGTGCAAAATTACTCCAGATCGTTGTGCAGGTCTGATCTGCAACTACAGGAAACGTTTGGTTGAGGTTATTGCTGCCAAAGGAGGGTCAACCAGTTATTAAGTCCAAAGGTTCACATACTTTTTCCACCCTGCACTGTGAATGTTTACACGTTCTGTTCAATAAAAGCATGAAAACATATGTTTGTGTCGTATTATTTTAAGCAGACTGTGTTTTTTAAATTGTTGTGATTTAGATGAAGATCAGAGCACATTTTATGACCAATTCATGCAAAACTCCACGGAATCCCAAAGGGTTCACATACTTTTTCTTGCCACTGTATATGTACCTTTCTTTTAAGATTGTGTGTGTGGTTGTTTTTTGATAAATTTCTGTTTATTATTTTCCTTCAACAAAGACTGTGGTCTGCGGGTTTTACCTGATTCTGTGATTATTTTTGGCACCGTGTCCCTGCCAGTTAGCGGTGTGTGGGAGTAGTCTCCTTACTCTTCCTACGTGTTGTGCTTTTTTCATGTTTAGATTAAATGCTTCTCGTTTTATTTTCCAAGGATAAGGTGAATTACAGAAAAACAAACTTTCCTACTTCTGTTGTGGATATGTATTATGTATAGCCCCTTTGTTACACCATGGTTTCCATGTTTCATCATCCTGTAGTATAAAACAAATATACACCGGGAGAACCCCTAGTGTAACTCTGTAAATCAGAATAGCAGTGTACCAAAAGCACGCCAATTGCCAACTTGCTCCTCAGCCTCATCTGGCTCCTTGTAAATCGCCTGTGGAATTTTAAAGGAATTCCAAAACCTTCTTTGACTGGACAAATAGTAGACAGCAGCGGATAAAATCAGCATTTAATTAAATCAATTTCAAATAAAAACATAACTACCAGAACGTGTTTGGCAGGGTGGCTTTTTCAGCTGGTGTCCTCCTGTCCTTGCCCCCACTGTCTTTCTTTATAGCCTGTCCATAAAGTCAATAATTTAAAAAATTCGTTCCACGTGTTTTGGCGCCATCTGCCATGTTGGTGCATGTGCGGTCATCCTGCGCTTCATCCTAGAACGCGGAAGTATGTTTTCGCCAGCCGCCATTTTGGACGTGCGCTCTAGGGCTGCGCGTCACTCCAAAACGCAGAACAGTTGCGATCAGTACATTAAAACAGAATGTTTCGTTATCCCACATCGCATCCATCTAATCATTGCATATAGCGCATACATGTGTATTGTGGATCTCTCCATTGTTGTTGTTACCCTGAAAGATTCTATATATACACACATTATTACTATACTTCTCCCAGGGGAATTACTTATATTAGTTACAAATATGCTATATATACTGTATATTCAAGTCTAATATTATATGTGCATTATAAAATTACTATAAAAGCCAAAACTTAATTTAATGAACTTATATACAGAGGATTTTATATAAATATGGTTAGATACTGATACCACGGTCCTCAAGTACCCCCAACAGGTCAGGTTTTGAGGATCACCTTGGGAAAATACAGACTGAATCCTGCAATCACTGAGCAGCCAATCATATCACCTGTGCTGTGCTTCACTTATCTGGCAAACCTGACCTGTTAGGGGGTACTTGAGGACCGCGGTTGGGAACCACTGAGTTAGATGAACCCTTTTTAGTCTGTATATCTATAAATTTGTATAAATTAGATTTACAGTTATGCTAGGGGTTCTCCCAGTGTATATTTGTTTTATACTACAGGATGATGAAACATGGAAACCATGGTGTAACAAAGGGTTGATGGGCACCTGAAAAAAAGATATAAAGACCCAAAAGGCAATTCCATCTAGAGCCGGATGTGGACTCATTACAGTTGTGTTCAAAATTATTCAACCCCAATTGAAATTGAGTGTTTTGGCCAGTTTGACATTGATTTTGATCATTCAGTCATCTTGCTTACAATTAAATCAAAAAGGCACGTGTTGGTCAGACAAATATAACATAACATTTATAATGAAATAACCACAAATGTCTTTTCTGTGCTCACATCATTATCAGTTTTATTCAACCCCCAAGTGACATTCAATCTTAGTACTTAGTACAACATCCTTTTACAGTTATAACAGCTTTTAAACGTGAAGCATAGCTTGACACAAGTGTCTTGCAGCGATCTACGGGTATCTTCGCCCATTCGTCATGGGCAAAAGCCTCCAGTTCAGTCACATTCTTAGGCTTGCGCACTGTAACTGCCCCAAAGCACGATTGACCCCCCGCCATGCTTCACAGTAGGCAAGGTGTTCTTTTCTTCATAGGCCTTGTTCTTCCTCCTCCAAACATAGCGTTGATCCATGGGCCCAAACAGTTCTAATTTTGTTTCATCAGTCCACAGAACACTATCCCAAAACTTCTGTGGTTTGTCCACATGACTTTTGGCATACTGCAGTCGACTCTTCTTATTCTTTGGAGACAGCAAGGGGTGCCTGGGAGTTCTGGCATGGAGGCCTTCATTACGCAGTGTGCGCCGTATTGTCTGAGCTGAAACTTCAGTACCCACATCTGACAAATCTTTTCTCAGTTCCTCAGCAGTCCACACGGGGACTTTTCTCCACTCTACGCTTCAGGTAGCGCACAGCAGTCGAAGTCAGCATCTTCTTTCTGCCACGACCAGGTAGCGTTTCAACAGTGCCCTTTGTCTTGAATTTGCCAATGATGCTTCCTATGGTCTCTCTTGGTATGTTTAACATCTTTGCAATCTTCTTATAGCCATTGCCCTTCCTGTGAAGAGTAATCACCTCTTCTCTTGTCTTCCTGGACCATTCTCTTGACTTCACCATGCTTGTAACCACACCAGTAAATGTCTAGAAGGAGCTGAGTATCACAGTCATTTTAAAGCTGCCTAATTGGTGCTTATTATGCTTTATTGCTGCTCCGTGACATCCACAGGTGTTTTCAATACCTGATTGAAAACACTTGAATGAACCTCTGTTCTTCAGAGTGATAGTCTTTAAGGGGTTGAATAATTGTGTCAATGGAGAATTCACAAAAGAAACATTTACTACTGTATTACAAAACCAATTGAAGTCATTTTAGTTGCATATGGTTCTTTAAAAAGTCCTTGTAGGATTTCATTCTGAATACAATTACAAATGTACACTAAATTCCCTAAAACCCTTTACAGCATTGGGGGTTGAATAATTTTGAACACAACTGTATATTGTGAGTTTGATTTAGATCATAACATCAAGATATATATCTGACATGCTGCGCAATTGTGGTTCTTTTCTCTTTCCACAGAGATATTTTCCAAGGATAAGGGGATTTTTTTATTATTATTATTAAGTATTTTACCAGGAAGGATACATTGAGATTTCTCTCGTTTTCAAGTATGTCCTGGGTGGCGAGTATGTACCGTTAGGTGTCTTGCCCAAGGACACTTACTGGAGAGTTTGCTCACTGGGATCAAACCCATGACTCCACAGGCTCTCTCCACGCAGAGCAGTGATGTTACCTCTACTCGACCCAGCCGGAATTACAGAAGAAGAAACTTTCCTACTTCTGTTGTGGATATGTATTATGTATAATATCCTGCCAACCAGTAAGTCGTGGCTGACTGGCGCTGCGCTGTGATTTGTATTGTCTAATTCAGCCATCTAAATGCAGTGTGTTAGTCCTGCCCAGAACCTCAGGGCTTAGGGACATTTGGGAATTAGTCTTATCCAATGGTATCAAAGCCTTCATGCATTGAGAGCCATTGGATTGGCTGCAGCACCCAGCCCCCTGCGATCTCTTGACATACTGAGCTGGAAGCATGTCATATCCTGCAGAGATCAGAGGGAAACCAGTGGTGGGTTTAGGGGAGTTTTAAAAGGAAACAAAAGGGTTAAAACAGGAAGGGGAAGGTGTATAAGAGGTTATGAGAGGTTACTGTTTATACAATCTATTTTCTACACTATAGTGTACCTTAAATAATAGCATCATGTTTAGATTAAATGCTTCTCATTCTAGGTAGAGCGGGGTGCTCAACTTTGGTTCTTCAAATGTTTCAGAACTACATCTCCCATGACACGCCATTCATTAAGTGGTCTGAGCCTTGTGGGAAATGTAGTTCCAAAACATTAGGAGGTCCAAGGCAGAGCACCCTGAGGTACAGCATACTGTAGTAGGAAGTGTTTGAAGAAACACAAGGCACCCAATTCCAGTAGAACAACTAATATTTGCAAGTCAGCCATCAATGGCTCCCCTGGGCTTTCCAATTCTACTTGTGCAGTATTGTACAGCATATTTATTTATTTTGGGAGCTCAGTGTTGGATAACAAGCAATGCCCTATCACTCGTTATTCACATATGCAGCCCCACCCCAAACAAACCTTACTCGCCCCTGTATGCTGGTGTACATTGATTTTGCAACTTTAAAATCACTTAAAGGGACACTCTAAGCAACATGACCACCTAAGCTATTTTAGGTGGTCATGATGCCCGGAGTATCCTGCCCTCTGTCCCCCCTCCCTCCGCTCAGCGGTTCAGCAGAAAATGCTGAAAACAGCTGAGAGAGGTGGAGGAGTTTACTCCGCCCTCCCAGCTGTCAGTCAGCAGAGCGGGAATCATATTTCCCGCTTCTGCCGACTTTTGCGGAGTAGGAGACGTCATCACGCTTTCAGCGCGATGACGTCTCCAGCTCGCCGCAGAAGCTGGCGGCTCCCTCTGAGGGTTAGTGTTGCGCGCATCCTCTTGCGCGCAACACTAATCCTCAGAGGGAGCCGGGAGGAAGCCTGCCGATTGGCTGGCTTATGTGAGAGGCGCGCATGCGCGCTTCTCACGTAAACCAGAAGCCAAGAAGCAAGAAGAAGGACGGGAGCGGAAGAGGAGGGAGGTGAATATGGGAAAAAAAAAAAAACGCCGCTGGAAACAAGAGGATTTTAGGGTAAGTATTACAGTTACAAGAAGAAAAAAAAAAACGAAAGATTTATTAAGGGAATAGGGATAGGTTAGGATAAAAAAACGGGGGGGGTGATTTTTTGAGTAGAGTGTTCCTTTAACACACACACACACACACGCACAATGAAGCTCCCCTCTGTTAGCCTGTTCTGTACATTATTCAAAGACACAATGAACAAAGAGTTGTTCTAAAGTAAAAAGTCATAAATCTATGGTATCCAGGACAGAATACTATTAGCGGCATGTGGTGACACTGACAGTATTCTTTTGCCGCTTGAAACATTTCCAAGTCCAGATGTTATTATAGTAGCTAATTAAAGCAGTGATAGGGAACCACAAAGGTATCAAGTCGAATTTATATTGTTGCAGTGGTTTGAGCTGGAATAGGGGCCAAAAAAATATATATTTGTATATCATTTCCATTTAATAGGTTTTATTATCTCTTTGCAATATCTACAGTGCTTTAAAAAATACACATTTGTGGAAATGTTAAGTTTTCGGTGAATAAAAAGAAAGGGAATTCTAAATTTAAACTGCTTTCCATTTGCCCAAGGTAACAAATTCTGTGATATCACAGACAGCTCAGATGGGGCCATTTGGAAGTTTTGAATTGCCAATTTTTTTGTATTATTAATGGTTAACCCCTTCACTACGAAATGATTTTGCATAAAACCACTGGCGCAACCCAGTGCTTTCATGGAAAGTCATTTTCCATTACCCACACAATAAAAGTATACAGAAATGTCTCTACTGCTTACTTTGACATACAGAATCTCACAGAAGTGAGTACACCCATTTTTGCAAATATTTTATTATATCTTTTAATTTGAAAACACAAGAAATGACACTTTGCTTCAATGTAAAGTAGTGAGTGTACAGCTTGTATAACAGTGTAAATTTGCTGTCCCCTCAAAATAACTCAACATACAGTCATTAGTGTCTAAACCGCTGGCAACAAAAGTGAGTACACCCCTAAGCGAAAATGTCCAAATTGGGCCCCAAGTGACAATATTTTGTGTGGCCACCATTATTTTCCAGCACTGCCTTAACCGTCTACACACACACAAGCAGAGATCAGTAACACGGAGCAAGGTTATGAGCCAATCCAGGGTCAAGGACAGGAGAAATCTGGATATGTCAACATACAAAGCTAGATGTCAAATACAAGGAGACTAATCACAAAATATATCGGACACATGCTGAGAAGTAACAAAATCCACAACAGGGCAAAAGCAAAGGGAAGTTTACATTTTTATAAACCCTAACTGGAACCCTATTGGCCAGGAAACCAGAGGAGCAGACTAGGAACATCACTGGCCAGGGGATGAGAGGGTGGAACCTCCTAGTCCTTTCCATACAAGACAGTATATCGAGAATGGACAACAAAGTGAACAGAGATGGGAGCAGTAGACAAGCATAAACTGTAATTATTCAACCGTCAAATTTTCCCAGGATGACATGCCTGTGAAGAACAACTTTTATCTTCCTTTATAGCGGTCTTTAACTCATTATGGGCCATATTCCATAGTTGGTGCTAACTTAACCAGAGCTGTTGTTAACGTAAAACCTCCATAGGTTATAATGGCTCTGGGAAGTTTACACCAGCTCTGGTTAAGTTAGCACCAACTATGGAATATGGCCCTACATGTGCTAACCTTCATTAAGCGCAAAAGGACTTCACTTATTGTTTTTATTTCTACAACATAGTAAATGGCAGAAAGTGTACCCTCAGCAATGCTCCACCAGAACAGATGCAAAACAGGAGCTTCCATAGTCACTGGAGCGATGAGGGACCTGAGAAGGTGCAGAGAGCTCTAAAAGGTTGTGACAGGTGCTATGGGAAATCATTTGGAAGTGCAGGGGATAATCCTATCCTATTTTATGAGACTGGGTTTGTGAATAAAATGCTTGTTATTTTACTTATAATATCTGTGTGGATTTTACAGAGCATTGTCTCCTGCCACCCCTGCAGTGCTAGGTGCAGCCTCAAGGTAGGCGACCCACGCTGGGCATGGTGCAGAGATGCAAAAAGACATGTAGACCGTTAACGAGTAGAGCACTGGGTAGAAGGGGATCTGATGATGTGCGTGTGGGACTGGGCAATGTCCCAGAGATGCTGCAACACCAAGGAGCCTGGCTGGATGCTGCTCCTGTCATTGCACAGTGCCAGAACAGGGGAGGAGGACCTTCTCTCCTGTCGGAAACACCAGTCCCCACCCCAAGGGGAGATTATTCTGTGTCTTGCATGTGCATGAAAGGGGCAACCAGTGTGCACGCTAATGAGAAAAAAAGTTAACATGTGGGCATGATTTAGTAGATCGTCCCCACAACGTAACACATCACATCGTGCCCATGTGTTGTTTTTCTTTTATTCCACCATGACACTGGGCTCCATAGGATTTTGATTATTATGAATGTGAAACATTAATGACTGTGTAGATGTAGAATCACAATTATGCTATTAGGTTTTGCTGGTTAAGCCCAATGCAACATTATTTAATATTTTTTGGATCCACACGAATTGATGTCGATACATGCTTTCCATGATAAGTAAATGGAGCGTGTTACTTGGTCTTTTCATTTTAGTGAGATTGATTTTGAAATTTGGGGTGGAGGACGGAGAGTGGATCGTACGACATAACAATTAGTAAAATGTGAAACAAGTTTAACTAAATATGTTATTTGATTATAATTATATAGTCTCTTCATTTATATAAACATCATCATTTAAGAAGATTGCATCAATAATAAGTATCCAATTACCTGAAATTACAGGTTCCCTTCATTACCTATGTTTAATTATTTAATTTACCTTAATTATCTCCATTCAGTTAGTTCCCTTAAGATTTTGCAAGGATGTATAGAACACTTATTATAGCTCTTAAGGTAACATAAGGCTTTTCAATCGTAAAGTGACCTGTAAACTCTATTGCAATCTGATCTTCTATAAGAGAGTTTACAAGATGTTAGAGCACCAGCTAATGTCAAAACGAGAAATGTTTGATCTCTTTTTGCGCATTTTGTTCTATTTGCAAACATGAAAATTTAATAAGAAATTAATTATAACAGGCACGAGAATGTTAGTAATAATGTGTAAAACAAAATTATTTTAGCTCCCCCTTATGTGTGAATCACAAACGTGCAGTGACGTTAGTCGTTAGTGAGGCACTGGCATATAAAAGACATGTGCTCTTCTACAGTATGTGAAACAGAACGCTTCCTGCAAAGTGTGCGTTATACAGAGAGCTGCCGAGTAAAATGCTTCCCACAAATTCTGTGTTATACAGAGAGCTGCTGGATATAATGCTTCCTACAAAGTGGATGTTATACAGACTGAAAGCTGCTGGGTAAAATGCTTCCTACAAATTGTGTGTTATACAGAGAGCTGCTGGATAATTGGTCTAATATTCTTAATAGTTGTAATGGGCAAATTAATTGTGTTTGCTTTGGGGCTCAGGAAGGTGGCCCCAAAGTTTTAGCCTTCTGAGCATAATTCCCAAGGTGCTAAAATGAATTCAAATCAGATAGATAATGTCCTTAACAGATGTTCCCCGTCTAATGTACGGAGTCTTGAACTGTAGTTCTATCTTCAGTAACTCCATTTGGCCAGTAGTTGCAAAATCTGCCTGCCAAATAGGTCATTATAGCAGGAAATACATTGGAATATTACCAAATATTTCTTACTGTGTAATTAATTAAAAATAATTTTCCAAAAAAAACCCTACTGTTTTTTGACAGTGGCTATATGGAAAATCACTTGATAGTGAAGGGTTTATAAAAAACATAGTGCATCCCATATTCCTAGTGTCAGCTAATTGCTAAAGGGCATAATAGCGTGAGCCAAGGTGGGGCCTTTGTACAGGATATTCTGCCCTTGAGGCAGGTTTGCTGCTGGCTGCATAGACAGACCACATCACACAGATATGACACAGATACTTGAATACAAGACAAGAGAAAGACAGAACTGGGACAATAGGAAATGACAGGAGAACAGAACTAAAGGGAACCCTAACTCTGGGATAAAGGTTCTTGCAATGGCCTCTATACTAGGGAGGGGAATCTCAACAAGAAAACATATGAACAGGAGAAAAGGAAGGGTGAGGGTTAAACAAGATACAGCAGCACAATAGCACACACGAGGAATCCCTAATCTGGGACAAGGTCCTTATACTGGTCTACTAATACTACACAGGATACAGGGCACAGAAATAACAACAGGGGTTAACACGAGAATAGTCCGAGGAAATGCAAGAGGGTCTAAACGTCAGGGTAGTGTGCCAGCCGTATGCCAGGGATCAAGATCCATGAGAGTAGTCAGAATACAAGCCAAGAATACGGCACACAGAATCAAGAAACAGCAATACATAGAGTACAGGGATAACCAAATAGAATTGTCAATACCAGAACAAGAGTCATAAACAGATATCCACGACAGGAATAGAGGAAGCTATACTCTGAAACATACTATAATCTGAAACAGGTGACACCGTGACACACAGTGGCAACACAAAGAAACCAAAAAGTACCAGCACTCGTGGGCCCTGCTGAAGTGTCTTTTTATTAAATGCTTTTACACACTAAGGTACCAACAATGTTTCAGCCAGATGGCTTTTATCAAGCTTGATAAGAGCCAGTAGGTTGAAATGTTGCTGGTACCATAGTGTGAAGCATCTAATCTAAAGACACATGAAAAGAGCTCACGAGTGCTGGTACTGTTTGGTGTCTTGGACTTCAAAAACACTATTGAACTACAAAGACTGTGGCAACTACCGATACTATTATATAAAATATGACCTATAAACTCGAAGAATTCAGAATCTAGAACAGGAGGACTATAATTAATCAAAATGTTGAGTGAAGTAAATGAGGAGAACAAGATGCATTGCCAGCTTTACAATCTATAGCCAGCTAAACATGTTTTATATCAACGATACACAGAAATTGGCAGCAGAAGCACAAAGAGGTTATAAATAACCAAGAGTAATTAAACTAATAGAAGCATGGAAATAATTATCAGCAAGACTTACATTGTAATCACTGCTAGTGCATAATTGAAGGAATATAGTTCCTAGCTATAATATGAATGAGGCCAGAGTGATTCACGGCAGTACTAAGTGCTGAATGTTATAGTTGACTTTGATGAGCAGCTCATGCTGTAACAGGTAATTCTTGCTTCACTAATAAATAAATCACTAAAATTATTTTAAAAAAAAACAAGCTCAGACTCATCAAAATGCTGCAAAGCAGGATTTTGTAGATTACTGACAAATTCAGCATTAAAGGTAAGAAAAGTGTTTTCTTTGAATAACAGGCATGAAAAGGTTTATGAGATAAAATTTAGATAAATTTGACAAAATTATTATTATTATAGTTTTTATTTTTACATATTCATGTTTATTGAAGAACAAGTACGTGAGCATAAAATATCAAGTATAATGAAAATCATAACAAAACTGGGAAGGAGGGAAAAGCAAATAAAATTAGACTTTCTATAGATAAAGGTAAAAAATTTGTATGTGAATTATATAAAGTATGCCGACATAGCAATACATCATTGTTCATGACAGTAATGTACGTATTGCATTGTCCATAAACAATGAGTGTCAGGTCAAAACAGTAGTAATTTTCATAGATCGGGAGGACAGCAGGGGGCACTCTCCAAGCCCCGATTCTCCAAGATCATTGGGTGTTACATTTGGAATGCAAGGGGTGTGAATTTGGAATTTGACAAAGCTGATGATTATACTTAACTGGAGAGCTGAATGTCGCAAGGAAGGGAGTTCCATAAATATGGGGTTGCGCTGGAAAACACCTGATGGTGAGATATGGGGGGGGTGAAGGTACGAGAAGATAATATTAACAGGCCATTGGTGGAGTGAAGCTTTCAGGTTAGACCATATATAACTGCTAATAAGAGAGGAGATGTAGGCAGTGGCAGGTTTATGGAAAGGAAAGCCTTGTACTGTATGTGAGGACCATTTAATTCTAAAAGCGACTGCAGAACAAGACTTCCATCACCAGGAGATATCACCATTCTTATTATCAATCTTTATCACATACATTTAGGGCTCTATCTCCTCCTTCAAGCTAACACTAGCATCAGCGCTAGCTTAAAGGAGGTCATAGCGCCGTGCCCACATTGTCTTCAAATCGCTAGCGGGTTAAAAAACCCATTAGCGTTCGTTAATTAGCGATACGTAGCGCAAGTTTACTGTACTTTGTGCTCCCTATACCTAACATTGGGAGCGCAAAGTGAAAGCACAGATTAACTAGCGTTAGGATCACTTGGTCTGAACGCTAGTTACTAAGAGATGGCACTAATGAAAAATTTACCATCAGCTCAGAGCTGTAGGTAATGGATTCCTCTGCTACAGAATCCGTTACCTGCAGCTCAAGACCCCCAAAAATCACATACTCACCTCTTATCCCGCAGCGGGAACGGTGGCCCAATCCACTGCTTCTGGCAGCCGGGAGCAGAGGGAGACTGGGGGGAAGAAAGTCCCCTGTCTCCCTCCACGATCCCTCCGCCGACCAGTAGGATCTCGCGAGAGGCAAGATCCTGCCTGTCGCCATGGAGGGGATGCTGGGGACGGCGCTGTAGCACTGCCCCCAGCATCTGCGAGCTTAGCGATCGCTAAAGGGCAGGCTGCTGGACTCGGCGCCTTAGCGTCTCAGTTTTAGCTCAGGGCACGCGATAGTGCCTTTACTGTATTTGACTCAAAGGCCATTTCTGCCTGTATGCTGATTATGAAGACCCCCATGCTAAATTCTGTAAGATAATGGACACGATCTGGAGTTTAGAACGTTTCACCTTAGCAAAGTATAAATGAATACATTAAAAATTAAAAAGTTACATTATTTTAATCTTTTCACTGTCTTGGAGTAACAATTTCAATTAAAAATTGCCATTTCATCCTATATTTAAGGGTTAACAATAAATACCCTGTTTTATATAAATGTTATGAGAATATTTTTTCAACAAAAAGTGTTTGGTAGTGAAGGGGTAAAAATCAAGCCCCTAATTTTGGAAATGGGAGAAACATTTTAATGTTTAAAGTCTAAACTAAAAAAAGCAACGTATGAAGTATTTAAAAGGCAACAGATGTTTGACAAATGAGAACAAAAGATCAGGTGCATGTTGATTTGCATAATTCAGTGATGATAAACTACTTTGAACACATTTTTAGAAAGTATATGCTTATGATAAAAAAAGAATTTTTTTATGTCAAATTAGAAAAGGGGGTCATAGCAGTTTAAATCAGTTTATCTTGAAGCCAAGTATATTTTATTTCCAGAGCCGTAGACCTCCCAGGAGCACTGTTTCTTCAAATGTGTCCGCGTGTTGAGAAAATAGAAACGTATCTATGAAATAATGGTATATAAATCACTGAGCCTGGGCGTGCTGCAATGAAAAATTAATATTTGAGCAAAATATTATTTACACCTATACCAATAAAAAGAGTTTAAGATGGCGCACGACCGTTCATGATACGCTCAGTATATGGGCATATCGAGCATTGTAAAACAAACTTACTCATAAATCACTTCAATAAGGTAACTAAATCAGCAATTATTAATATTTATTTATTTATTTATTAAGGATTTTACCAGGAAGGATACATTGAGATTTCTCTCGTTTTCAAGTATGTACTGGGTTCAGCAACATTAAATTGTTAAATACAAAGTAATAAAATGCAAAATATTAAAAAGAAATTGAACAAATATACAGATTAACAGAAAAATAAATATGTAGGAAATATAGTCACTATGTTACATGTTTACAGGTGCATTCTGTATTGAGGTTTGTTAATAGAGATCTCTTAAGTGACTTTAGACTGGGGGAAGATTTGATGGCGTCTGGGAGGTTATTCCATAATTGTGGTGCTCTGTAGGAAAATGAGGATCGAGCCACTTTCTTTTTGTATTGTGGTATTGCAAGTAAGTTGCAATATTAAGCCTGATATTCTTACATTTCCTAAGAACAAAAGACATAAACAATATACACTTAAGGAGTTATTCAATAACCTCTGAATTTGTCATTGAATTGCACCGAATGGTGAATTTCACGACAATTCATCTACCGTATTTTTCGCTCCATAAGACGCACTTTCTCCCCCAAAAAGTGGGGAAAAGTGGGTGTGTCTTATGGAGCGATGCCCATGATATGCCTCAGCTCACCTGTCGCCGCGCGTTAGGCTCCCTCTGAGCGTGCGTCCGGTGGCAGGAAGCTTGGGCACTCGCCTGGGGGAGCCACGTGACCGCGATCTCGCGAGATCGCGGTCACGTGGCTTCCCCAGGCGAGTGCCAAGCTTCCTGCCACCGGACGCACGCTCAGAGGGAGCCTAACCGGCGGCGACAGTGAGCGGAGGCATATCCATGAGCTGCTGGGGCACATCCATGAGCGAGCTGGGGCACATCATGAGCGAGCTGGGGCACATCCATGAGCGAGCTGGGGGACAGTATCCATGTGCTGGGGGACAGTATCCATGTGCTGGGGACAGTATATGTGCTGGGGGACAGTATCCATGTGCTGGGGGACAGTATCCATGAGCTGGGGGACAGTATCCATGTGCTGGGGGACAGTATCCATGAGCTGGGGGACAGTATCCATGAGCTGGGGGACAGTATCCATGTGCTGGGGCATATCCATAAGCTGGGGGGCAATCCATGAGCTGGGGGACAGTATCCATTGAGCTGGGGGACAGTATCCATGAGCTGGGGCAGTATATCCATTATTACACTATTTGATTTCAGAATATTTATTTTCCTGTTTTCCTCCTCTAAAAACTAGGTGCGTCTTATGGTCAGGTGCGTCTTATGGAGCGAAAAATACGGTATTTACTAAGTTGTCAATTTTCCAAATACTGGCGAAATGACAGCAAACTAGGTGTAAATCGCCTCAATTCGGTATCATTCACCGGCAATGAAATTGCCCTATAGAAGACTATCGTGCGTACTATTCACAGAACGCTAAACTGCACCAAAATTCCAGCGAAATGCCCTGATTTTCAGTGTTTCAATTCGACAGGTGAATCAAATAGGATGTAAAAAAATTATATCTTTTTTGAAAAAAAAATTTAAAGACCATTTATTCTTTTCCTTTTCAGCAAAAAACTTTTTTATTTTTTAGAAGAACTTTTTGTATCTTTTAGATAAAATTTTTGTTTCCCAATTTTTTAAAAAAGTCATTTTATATTTTTGCTAAAGGCCTTTTTTATTACTTAAACACATTATAATACATTTTTATTGTTTTGAACACCTATTAGGAAAATAGGAGACTTTAGTTTCTTTTTTACTTTTTTGCAGTTCGATGGAATTTGCCAGTGCCAGTTCGGCGCAGGTCTGTGGACGACATCCGATAAACTGGTTTGGTGACTCCAATTTCGGCAAATTCGGCAAAGGACCATTCTCTAAATAGCAAATTCACTGTATTTTCAGCAAAATGGAATAGGCAAATGCACCGAAGTACAGCGAAAATCAAAGCACAAAATTGCACACAATTTGAGTGCTTTGTGAATAGACCCTTTAGGAACAATATACCTAATGATTATTTTATGTTATATTAAGAGACTTTGCACTTTTTGCCTCTGGTCCATATGTTCAGAATGCTTTCTGATAAAGGATTGCACATTAAGTCATTCACTACCAAGTTGTTTACCATAAAAACACTACCAGGACCCAGTGGCTTTGTGGAAAACAAATTTACATCATACATGCATTGAAAATGTGCCTAAAAAAGCTAAAAAGCAATGTATGCACAATTTGACAGACAGATGGCACCCCGTGCTAGACAAATAGCCCTAGTACATCTCTATAAACAGCTTGGGGTCTAATTTTGTCTTGTGGAAAAAAAGGTTTCAAAGTTGTTTAACCCCTTCACTGCCACGATCTGCAAGGCAACTGCTGGTGCCACGATATCGAATATAGATGATGTGGTTTAATTCTGGAAAAACAAAAATAATTTATTGTATTGCAAACAATGGGCAATATCACAATGTTGACACTAACCTGTAAGATAAGCATAATGTGCACCTGCAGATTTCCCTTTACCGTCTACATGTTAAAGTCATATTCCGGGGAAGGTGCTATCTCTGCCCCTCACCCTGGAACGCAGTGCTAACCTCCCCGATACTCGCAGTAGCACTTCTGCGCCTCGACCCCGCTCTCATGAGATCACACGGAGGGAGACTAGGAACTATTTGTTCCCAGTCTCACTCTGCTCTGATCTGATCCAGAAGCAGTGGATCGGGCCTCCCTTTTCACCGCGGGATGAGAGGTGAGTATGGAATTTAATGGGGGGGGGGGTTTAGGGTGTGCTAAATAATTTAGCATTTGCAGAATCATTTAACACCAGGTTTTGGAAGGTGCTAAAATTTGGCTTGCGTGTCCTGACGGTAATTTGCACCCGCACTTTGTTATACCTAACTTGTCGAGAGCTAAAAATAGATTGTGCTCCCCATGTTAAGTATAGGAGATGCTTAAGTATAGTAAGCTCGCGCACGCTGCGAGGCGCAAAACTTTTTCACCCCAGTTTAGCGTTAGAAACATAGAAAAATGTCGGCAGATAAGAACCTTTCGGCCCATCTAGTCTGCCCAATTGCATGGATACTTTACCTGGATTTATCTTTTGTTTAGGATTGGATTATCGATGCCAGATGTTAAATTTACTGCTCCTAGTGCTAACAATTACATATTGAGACGCAACGTTAGCACCAACTTTGGAATAGAGTCCAAAATTTGTTTAAAGTTGGGCTCCTGAATGTGCCCAAAAGTTTTAGACCCTCGACCATGATTCCCGTGGTGCCAAAATCCATTACTACCAAGTGATTTTCCATAAAACCACTGTCTTGTACCAGTGGGTTTTTTTTGTCACATTTCATTACTCATATGTAAGAAATAATTTGGAGTATTCCCAATATATTTTTCATTGTAGTAGCCTTAGCTGATAGTTAGATATCACCATCTTCTAGCCAGAAAAGGCTATGGCAGATGGGGCTCTGCTCTGAATCTGCTGTGGATCCATGTTTTATGCACACCTGTTCAGACTGTTTTAGCACCTTGGCTGCTATGCCTGAGGTGCTCAAGCTTTTGGGGTACATTCCGCAGCACATTTGCAAACCTTGTCTGAAATAAATGAAATTCCTTAGAATTGCTTCAGAATTCGACCAAATTGAGTATACTCAATCTTGTTAGTGAAAGGGGTTTACATCTCTGTTCACGTGTCTACTATATGGACAATACTGAACTGGCATTGTGTCCGTGGCAGGACACCATGAAGAAAGGCAGAATAACTGGGAGCCACAACTAGATGCCATTGGTATCAACTCCATGGAGTGGAACCAAGCACAACTTGCATAAGCTCTACGAAGGGGTTACGTATACAGGGTTGCTCTGAGGCCATGGAAGGACACTGGAAACTATTTGGATTGCACTGTGGGATCAGAGACCAGTATGAATTTATTAGTGTAACTGTTAATGTGACGTAAGCCACTTTGGACTTGGGGCACAAGGACCTGGAGGCATATTTTTAGGGTGCAGGCCTGATGTTCTATATTATTTTCTTGGCCTCCCTTGTGTGTAGAGTGTTATGTAATCTGAGTTATACAAGAATAATGTTATTATCTGTCTCTATTGTATGGCTCATGTGTATCTGCTATCTGATGATAGGATTAGCCTTGCAGTTTACCCTGTCTCAGGAATATGTTAATATTTGAGTAGTTTTGTCAATCTGTTTTGTTAGGCAAACACTGCCCCATTATCTGCTGCCTTTAGACTGTAATCTTGTTTATCATCACAATTGCCGTTGTCTTGTCTGTCTAGGAATGTTGAGTGAATGTTTATTCCATTATAGGATCTGGTTTTGTGTATGTAAACGATGCATGTTTGATCGTATAAATATGTGTGCCTGTCCCCAAAATTAAAAAGTTCCATTCTGACCCTGAAAACCTCCAGATATACAGCCTCGTCTTATTTCTGGGGGATGCTAGCAGGCTCTCTACGTGTCCCAGTCCTTAAGCATTGTCTGAGGACTGGAGAAAGGCACAAGTCTGCCTGGGGAGAACACGGGGGGGGGAGAGGTCCTGCAAGGAAGCAACATTGACAGATGTGATCTGTTGGGATACTGAGATCTGTCACACTATTTTTAAGTGTTCAGTGATTTTGCAATACCAAAACCACTTAACACCAGGCTCTGAGAGATAGTATTCTTTGCACAATATCTGATTGGGATAAAAGCCATTAATGTACAGTAGCCAGCCACTAATGCCTACCTGTCTTTTGCTTAGGGCAAGGGTTGGGGCATTAACATTTATATGTGGAGCTGTACTTAAAGGCTCACTCACAATTCTTAACGGCAGGAGAATCGGCCTCAATATTTGGTGGGAAGAAAATTGGGGGGTGTTCTGCATTGGGTGCTCTGAATTATAAACTATAAAATGTGCATAAATATAAATTATGTGAGCATGTTTAAATATATACCTGCTTTTTATAGTTGGAAATCTCTTCAGGCACCAGGTATGTTTTTGTTGGCTTGTTTTCTTTTATGATACCTGTTGGTAAATTAAAGGCAATCTACACATTAGTTGTACCTGGAAAACAAGGATTCCAGGTACTACCAATTTAATTAAGGAACAACCTAAATGTTTTGTGCAATAAAGACTACAATTAGAATGTCTTCTTCAAAGGACCATTAATTTGGCAATGCAATATATAATTATTATTTTTACACAAGCTGGTTACTCACAGAAACTTGGTCTCTGTATTAGGATTCTGGGCATAAAGGAGTAGGGACGGACTGGCTTTAGTTCAGTTGCAGAAAAATCTCTAAAAACATCATTATATTAATCAGTAACACCGTGATGATATAAAAAGTCACTGATTCTAAATGAAAATGTGTTCTTGAAATACCATGAAGAAATATGGAGTAACCCTACTAAGGCCCCTATTACACGCTTCGCGCAAATGCATTTTTTTTGCGCACGCAAAAAAACGTTAGCGCGCGCAAATTAACGCGGTAGTACGCTCCAAGCGCAGTTTTTCAGCCTTCAACTTTTTACGTGCGCAAATCCGACGCGCAAAGCCGGGCGCAAATGACCGTTGCGTGCAGGAATGGGTGGGCAGACTGTTTTTTAACGGGATTCAGCCAATCAGAATTAAGAACCACCATTTTCTAAAGTTAGGTTGTTGCGGCTGTCAAAGTCAATCTGCGTATATGTGCTGCAACAAAAAAAATTGACAAATTATTATTTTTTTATGTCTGGGTATGTGTAGAATGTGTAACTGTACTGTGCTGTATTTTTTTTTTATTGCTGAGTTATTTCGTTTCGGCCACAACTATCATATTTGCAGTTAACACCAAGTTTTGAAAGACGTTACGAAAATTGGCGCAAACGTCGCTTGTACGACTTTGAGCGAAGATTGTAATACCATCCGCACTAACGCATTTGCGCTCACAATGTTAAGTATAGGATGCACGCACGAACTTGCGCTCGCGCTGGGTTTGCGCAGGGTCAATCGCGGTAGACGATAACGCGCATTGTTTGCGCAAACGTCGTACTACAACGTTCCGCGCAAATGGTTTTGGCCTCGCGCAAAGGCGCATTTGCACGAACGCAAATGCGCTGCGCGAAGAGTGTAATAGGAGCCTTAGAAAGAGCCAAAATAAAACTGGGTTCACCAATACGAAGTCCTAGCTCCAAAATTATAGCATCGACAAATGTGTCTGCAATTTTAATTTAAAATTATGTACATAATCCAATTTTGACTGAAAATAGTAAATTTTGAGCAAAAGTACCGTAAAATGGAATAAGTAAGCCAGTCATAATGTATTGTTTGCGACAGATCAGGATTCTAAATATATTTATAGGTAGATTATAAAGACAAAAGTATTGGGACACACCAATTAATTATTGAATTCAGGCATTTCATCAGAGCATTGCCACAGAGCTCAGTGAATTCACCGTCATACTGTGATAGGATTCCACTGCCGCATTGGCAGTCAGTTTGGGAAATTTCATCCCTGCTAGATATTCCACAGTCACCTGTAAGTGGTATTATTGGAAAGTGGAAGTGTTTAGGACCAGCAGCAGCTCAGCCACGAAGCGGAAGGCCACATAAATGCACAGAATGGGGTCACCATGTGCCGAGGCGCATGGTGCATAAAAGTCGTCAACGCTCTGTTGCATTTGGCACCTGAAGAGTTTCAAATTTCCCCCAACATTAAAATCAGCAGAAAAACTGTGTGGCGGGAGCTTGTTGGAATGGGTTTCCATGGCCGAGCAGCTGCATGTAAGCCTCACATCACCAAGTACAATGCCAAGCATCAGATGGAGTGGTGTAGAGCAGATCACTGATGGATTCTGGAGCAGTAGTAAGGTGTGCTGTAAAGTGACAAATCATGCTTCTCTTTGGCTGTCTGGTGGGCGAGCGTTTGGCGGATGCCAGAAGAACATTACCAGCCTCCCTCCATTGTGCCAACTGTAAGGGTTGTTGGAGGAAAGATAATGGTATGGGCTGTTTTTCAGGGGTTGGACTAGGCCCCTTCTTCCATTGAAAGGAAATCTTAATGCTACAGCAAACCAAGACATTTTGGACAATGCTATGCTTCCAACTTCAGTACGTTTTGGGGAAAGCCCTTTACTATTCATGCATGACTGGGCCCCAGTGCACAAACCCTGGGCCATAAAGACATGGGGCCATAATACAATGTTGGTGCTAACTTAACCAGAGCTGTTGTAAACGTAACACCTCCATAGGTTATAATGGCTCTGGGAAGATTACAACAGCTCTGGTTAAGTTAGCACCAACTATGTAATATGGCCCATGGTTGAATAAGTTTGGTGTGAAAGGACTTGACTGGCCCACACTGGCCCGATTGCATTCTCAACCAACATCTGCCTGACTTCACAAATGCTCTAGTGCATTGGTTCCCAACCGCGGTCCTTGAGTCCCCTTAACAGGCCAGATTTTGCAGATCACCTTGGGGAAATGCAGACTGAATCCTGCAATCACTGAACAGCAAATCATATCACCTGTGCTGTGCTTCACATATCTGGAAACCTAACCTGTTGGGGGTAGTTGCTCTAGTGGATGATGGAAAATTTTCCAAAGAAACACTGCAAAATCTTGTGGGGATAGCCTTCCAAGAAAAGTAGAAGCTGTTATAGCTGCAAAGGGGAGACCAATTCCATATTAATGTCTATGGGTCAGATTACAATCATCGCTCTTAAATGGGGACACTCCCCATGTTAAGTATAGGGTGCACACAGTACAGTAAGCTCGTGCAAGCTCGCACAATCACCTATGTTCTAATGTATTTTTAGTATGTTTAGCGTTAGGGAGGTAATATGGGGGCATGCATTAAAGTCGCGTATCCTGACATTAATGCTTACATATCTGAACGCTAAAGTTAGTGTTCGGTATATAATCTAGCCCTATGTATTTAGAATGAGAAGTCATAAAAGCCCCTGTTGGCGTAATGGTCAGGTGCCCCAATACTATTGCCCATACAGTGTAGTTTGTACCATATTGTACTGCTAGAATATTCATTCTCCAAGAAAGCTGTACTGCACTATTTTTTAGAGGTTGATGGCTAGCATATGCTTGTTTGGCACTTATTAACCCATTCACTACCATGATCAAGTATACTCAATCTTTAAAAGCACCTGCTGCTATATACTTGATCTGGGTTGATTCTGGAGTGACACAAAGGAATTTAATTTATTGAAACAGTGGACATGACAGCCAATATGTTGAAATTATTTGAAAAGCTTTGAGATCCGTATTTCTTGCACAGAACCAAGGAAATCAAGCTATAATGTACATGTACTAGCACTTTTTGGACAGCAGAGGCAGCCCTCTGTCTACCAAATAGGTTTTACCTACTGTGAACATATAGAGTGGGACACCTCTGTATATAAATTTACTGTGTGGGTAATGGAAAGTCATTTTCATAAGATCACTGGCTCATGTCATTGGTTTTATGGAAATTCAGTTGGTAGCGAAGAGGTTAGTTTCTGTATTTCTGTACCTACTGCAACAATTCAATGTTCTTGAACCCAGTACATGCTTGAAAACGAGAGAAATCTCAATGTATCCTCCCTAATGAAATCCTTTATAAATAAATACCGTAGGCATCAACAGCGGTAAATGGAATATGTAAAAAGTTGGACATAACTTTGACATGAGAATTTTATTCACATCTAAATTTCTTATGCAAATTGAAAAACTGATGAGATGTGAATTTATTGTGACACAAGATGCCTTTTTTTCCATAAATATCATATTAGATTATTTGTCACTCTAGAAATTGCTAATGTGTGCCTTCATTAAAAGTAGTTACCTAGTGAAAATGTTAAAAAAAAACAAGGTTATATGCTTGCTGATGCACCTAGAACTCGTCCCAATTAGTGGGCAGGTCACTCCTAATCATCGCGGGAGATTTATGGCGTATGCTTTTGGGAGTGCATGCCAGGCATAATAAATTTTCCACTGTGTCTGATTGGCAGCAGAGGCACACCTCTTTCTGTAATAATTTGGCATGCTTCCTGTCTCCAAAGTGATATAAACCTTCGTCTACGCTGTATATGTTAACATCCAAAACAGTAGCACTAGGCTTAGCGGTAGAACAATAGGACATTCTTGTTAGTTTGGTTGTTGGTTTTTTTTTTAGACTGTGATCGTCATGATAAGACAGCTATGTTCTGGGTTCAACATGAAGGCTTTCCTAGCGGAGCTCATTGGCACCCTAGTCTTTGTGTTCCTTGGCCTAGGGTCAACTCTCTCTTGGCCCTCAGCACCCCCAACTGTTCTACAGATATCATTCACATTTGGCTTGGGAATTGGCACACTAGTCCAGGCGATGGGGCACATTAGTGGGGCCCACCTCAACCCAGCAGTAACTATAGCCATGGTAGTAGGGGCTCACATACCCTTCGTGCAAGCCATATTTTATATCATGGCTCAGCTGATAGGAGGAGTGATGGGGGCAGCCCTACTTCACGAATTTGCACCATCTGATGTAAAAGGATCCTTTGGTCTCAACCAGGTAAGTTTTATGTGCGTATAACAGTTTTGTTTTCCTGTTTTTACCTTTCAGCTGTCCTTGAACATTCGTGTAGGTAATTAATTTCTATTTTTCAATGTACTTCTGACAATTATGTGATTTCAATGTTGCTAACACAACTGTGGAGGTGATGCAGGTTACATCCATCGTTCTAATAATGAAACTTTTAAGGTGATTGTGATGCTATCCTACGCAGTTTATATTATTTATCCTTTGAGCTGCCATTATGTTTTTAACAATACAGATTATAAATGCCTTACACGGAAAATAATTTGAAGTAGAGATGACACAAAACGTTACAAAAATATAGCCTTGGATTTTTTTCTATTTTTTTTTCTGGGAACAATTTTAAGCTATTACTTTACGTTGGGGTGGCTGACGTTTTATTTCACAAAAAAATGAATGTTTAATGCTTTTTTAATATATAGTTACATAATTGTGTGGAATGAAACTCATAGGATAATAAGGTCATTAAACTGTGAGTAATATTCCCCAGCCAGCTAATGAAACTACTCCTGGACAAGCTCTTTCCATCGAAGTTGTCCTCACGTTGCAGCTGGTTCTCTGCATCTTTGCATCAACTGACAGTCGCAGAAATGACAATGTGGGATCTCCAGCCATTTCCATTGGACTTTCAGTGGTTTTGGGACATCTTCTTGGGGTATGTAGCATGGAATATCGAATATATCAATGAAAGGGAGGGTTAAACATTGAGCTGTGATGTAGACATTTCTCTATTCTGACCATTATCTCACTCTAGAAGCAAAACATACCATGTCCTCACTTATAAAGCATATGCATGGAAAACGGCCACACCAGAATTATGAAAAAACAGGCGCATGTACATGTACTCATCATCATGATGGTGGACCTTTTCTTGGTCATTGAGTAGCTTATCAGTTTCCATTAGCGCACATACCAGCACATTGTTTTGGCTTCCATAATAATTGGTGGTTTTCTGTCTTAACTCCATCTATGATAAAATAGTATACCTTGAGCACCATGCTCATTCCTTATTAGTTGTTGCAATATACTGGAATAAAGCTACAGAATCAGTAATAAATGAAATAATGTAAGTAAATTACATAAGTTGTAGCCTCCCTCTCTAGCACTATTTCAAGAAGCGTGCTTCGCCATGCTATAATATTTTTCTAAAGTCAAACTTGCAAATAGTTCCTTATTAAAAGAATCATATTATATTATTGATTTAATTTCCCTTTTATTTAAATAATGAAATACCAGTTACACAACTTTCCAATACAGTTAAACCTCTCGCCACCTTATCCAGTTTGCATATATTTGACTTATAAGTGCATAATGGATTTTGCATTGATTCGTTTTGGACTATCAAATCCCATACATATTCTTACTTTGTGCCAGTTTAAGCTCAATCTGTTATAATTTTGCACATTGGCATACCTACTCCCATATGATTTAAAGGGCCGATACCACCAAAAACTGAAAATATTTATTGTGTTTATTTTATGTTGCTGATATCTTACATTTACTTTGTTTTTCTCATGTGCATTTAGTTAACCTCCCTGGCGGTGTTCCCGAGTGTGTCTCGGGGTTAAATTTCACCGCTGAGAGCAGTAACCCCGAGACACACTCGGGCTGTATACATTACCTCTCCGTGCGCTCCCTCGATGATCTCTGCAGTCTCCTCCGGCGTTCGCGACCTCATACTTCCTGGATTCCTTCTCATGAGGAGGAAACCAGGAAGTAATGAGGTCGCGATCGCCGGAGGAGACTGCGGGGGACATCGAGGGAGCGCAGGGATAGGTGATGTATCCAGCTGCATTCCGAGTGTTGTTCGGGGTTACCGCTTCCAACATAGGAATTTAACCCCGAGACACACTTGGGATGCCGCTAGGCGGGGGCAAAAAAAACAAAAAAATTAGACCATTTTCAGACAAGAATTTTCTAAATAAATAGACCGCCAGGGATGTTAAGAAAATATTTTACTCTATATGTGTCAGTGTGTGCATCCAATTTGTGATGTTTTGTGTTTTCCACAACATCTTTACAGCACTTGATCTTCACCATGTGGCTTTGGCCGTAGGATGGAGTGACTGTGTCTGTAGCCATGGAAACTAATTTACAGCATTGTATTGTGGGATTATTCAAAGGACATCACTAGGGGGAAGATTAGAAGTCTTTTAAATTTTTTATCTCGTTCAGCTGCCATCTTTTATCTCAGGTAGCATACACCACACAATAGCCCCCTGCAGCATTATCTAAACATTTCCTCCTCCGCCCCACTGACTGTTAAATACTGGAGAAGCTAAACCACAGCTTTAAAGTAAAACTCCCCATAGGTTTTTGGTAAATGTTTCATTATGGGGGAAAAAATTCACAAAATGGAAACAGGAGAAAAAATAAATAAATTTGTTTCCTCTTTACATGCAATTACTTCAAAGAAAAGACCCAGCATGTATATTTATATACAATTATTATAAGATCATTCTCTGTACTATGCCAAGGTCTGCCAGAAAGTAATTTACAAATAATATACAAATATACATTGATAGTCACACACTGCCCATAAAACTACCTTGCCAAAGAATCGTGCAGAATACAAACTTCTACACACATATACATCAAAGCATGCAATGTACTGGAATCAGCATGTCAATAGGATGACGGAATTAAATTGAAAATTGGACATTGCTTCGAGGCGTCAGTAGTTTTGGGGTGGTAAAATGAAGATAACCTGCCACGACACTGAAATACGAAATCCCAGACCCGCCCTGAAATGTTTGTGAGGTCAACTATAGGGATTTCTCCTCCATGCAACACTAAATATCATAAAACATGAGGTTGAACACTGGCAGTTTCAACATAAGACTCAGCCATAGAATGCAAAAGAATTACAAATAAAATAAAACTGGGTACCAAACTGATTTTGTAGTTTTTGGTCAGGTTACAGCTACCAGTAATCATGATGATTACTGTAAATCAGATGATACTGTAAAGTAAACAATAGTGCAAGGACAAAGGGGTTACATTTTTACCGCTCCTGTCCACACCCCTATTTTACCATCGAATATTACCTTTCATCTGTCACCACGGTCTCCCTGGCTGTTCTTCTGTTGTGACTGATGTACTTTTTCCTTGAAGCCTTTTTGGAAGTAGCCTGAATGCTCGCTCAAGCAAATACATTGAGAGAAATTGACTGGTTGGTAATGCACAGGCAGACACAGGAAGAGGAAATCCTTGGCTGTGGAAGGCCATCACAGCCCACCGGACACCTGAGGGGGGGGGGAGTGGGGATATGGTGGGGACAGTAAGGTCAGCATTACCATTTAAATTCAGTTACATGGTAATTTTGGCTAGTGTGTCCCTTTAAGTGTGCCCTATAGGTTTTAATTTGTTTTTGTGCTTTTTTTTCTTTATACATAGATCTATTACACTGGATGTTCAATGAACCCTGCACGATCATTTGCCCCTGCGCTAATAACTGGAAACTTTGTATATCACTGGGTAAGTGTTTATGTTTTCAGATAATTATAAAAGAAAATAAATCTGACACCAGCTGGCAAAAATAGAAATAACCAAAAACAGAAATTTCAAACCCATCTCTATAAAGCAACCCTGCCTCGCGTTTCACGTAAGGGGTTATTCAAAGAAAGCCAAATTGGCTCAGACATTGCACCGAACAGTGAATTTCCCCGTACAGTGCAATTTCGGAGCCATTCAAAAAGTAGGCAGTTTGCCAAATATTGGTGAAATGCCAGCAAAATACAGTGCTGTTCGAAGGCAGTGAAATCCCCATAGAGAAGCAAAGGTCAATCTATTCAGAGACACCGAACAGCAGAGAAATGTCAGTGAAATGCCTTGTTTTTCGGTGGTTTCATTCCACAGGTTTAATAGATTTCCGCAGGTCCCATAGATTTCAATGTAAAAAATATTCCCATTTTTATAGAATATTTAATAAAACCTTTATTCCTTTAACCTACAGCAAAAAGTCTCTTTTATTTTTTTAGGATCTTTTAAGCATCTTTCAGGGTTTTTTTGGTGGATTTTTTTTTCTAATGTTTTTAAATGGAGTTTTTTTCAGTTACAGACCTTTTTATGATTATTCATAGGACCTTATATGTAATTTTCAGGCATTTTCATCGAGTAGGTTTTTCTGCAAACAGTTTTTAAAAGTTGTGGGGGGAGGTTTCTTGTTTTTTTTACCCCATTCGTCGGCTTGTCGCTTTTTTACGGCATCTGGACGGCGCTCTGGCGGATCGCCGACTGTTTTCAGATGCTTCGGGGGTTATGTGATGGATCGTTGGGGTACATTCGGCATTTTCTGTTCGAATCAGCAGTTTTTCCCTGCCCTTCGGGGACCCTGCAGTTAATGCTGAATTCACCAAAGGATCAGGGAATTTGTTTCGCCGAAGGTGGAATTTCGGTGTTCTTTGAATAACCCTGATAGTTATTAAACCTGCCGATTGTAAATGGATTTAGAAATGCAATTTTCAATATGCAGGGGTATGTCGCTTAAGCCCCATTGTTATACGAATCCTTTAAGGTGCCACACGGTATAAATTAACGTCTCTTTAAAGCACAAACTGTGCCAAATTTTAATGAAAATAGGAAACGCGGTTAATGCTTGTGAATAAGTTACTTAGGTGCCAGGCTAACACACACTAGAAACAGAATGTACAGTTCCTTGGCATTTTTTCAACAGGAGGCACTGTACTGTACAGTGTCACAATTCAAACAATATTTGTCCTAGTAAAGGTACATGTTCCACCTGACCTGGTATTGATCCTGTTCTGAATTACAGATAGTGTTTCTGTTGGTCTGAAAACACTGTAACATAAATTAAAGGCAACTTCTAGGCCAGTGACTAACATTGGCACCCTCTGCTATACGTGAGTTATACTTCATGTACCCCGTTCAGCCGGTTTTAATACTTGCTTGACCTTTTGAGAAATATGATTCACAAGCATCGCTTAGTTATGCAATTCTTATTTCATGTAGAGATCTTAAGAAAAATAGTGAGATATTTTATATATAGTGGAGAAACTATTGGACCTTGGTGTCCTGATAGTGGACAGAGGAGGCAGAGTTTCACACTCTCCATAAAAGATTATCAGGTCTAACAAAGAAAGGTGAAACTCAGGAGAATTGGCAGAAGTGAAATATCTGGGTCAAAATAGTCAACCCATAAAAACTCTCCCCATTTATCTCACTTTCCAAATCAGCTATATGAACTAGATTGTTCTCTTCTCCTGCCAATTCTCCAGATTTTCACCTTTCTTTGAATAGACCTGTATGTGTGTTTCTTTCGAGGGTGGATTCTAGTTTTATGGGATTTCCCTATCACTACATTGCTTTGTTTCAAATTTCGAGCATGTGATTTTTTTCCCGATTTTTGTTTTTCTCGTGTTCCCCCCGACAGCTATGAGAATAACAAGCTACATGGAATGCTTAGTTATTCCACATGTCCTGGTACTTTCACATGTCCAATACTAAACATAGAACATGTAAAAGTACAGTAACTGCATGTAAAAGCTGGGTGGTAGTAGCAATGGAGCGTTAAAGGGACATGCAAGTCTAGCAGGGTTATTCAAAGAGAATCGAAAAGTCACTGCATGTTCGGTGACTTTTCGTTCTCTTCAATTCGGGCCCAATTCGGCAATCCCATTTCAGCGACCCTGCGGTGTATTCAGCAAGCACCACAGGGCCGTCGAAGCGCAGGGAAAAGCTGCTGCAAATCCAACGAAAAGTCACCGCAAAAACCCGGCGAATGCACGCCGAAAACCCGCAAAAACATCTGGATTAACCCGCCGAAGACGTCGGAAAAACCCGAGCAGGAGCCGATCACACGCAGCGCAGCCGCCGGAAAAAGCCGACACTGCAGACGAGTGAAGTGAATAAATTAGCAAAACAGTTGGCTTGAATGTTTGAAAAGTGAAACACTGTTTGCAAAGAAACTACTGAGCGAAAATGTCTGAAATTTACATATGAGGTCCAATGAATGATAATGACAAGGGCTGTTACAGAAAAAATAAGAAAACTTAAAAAAAAATCGGTCTTTTTAAAAAAAAATAATGCTTAAAATATCCCAAAAAATCTATAAATAAAGAGACTCTTTACTGCAGAATTTTATAATGAATGGTTTATTAGATATTGAATTAAAACGGGAATATTTTTAACACTGAAGCCTATGGGATTCTCCTGAATAAACCTGTCGAATTAAACCACCGAATGACAGGGCATTTCGGGAACCTTTCACTGCTGGTTTGTGTTCTCTGAATAGTCGAAGCAGTGCTTTTTTATGGGGATTTCACTGCCCTCGAACAGGCACCGAACAGGCACCGTATGTGCAGGCAATTCGCCAGGATTTGGCGTATTGCCTGCTCTCTGAATAGCCGAATGGCCAAGAAAGGTAACCGAACGCTGATTTTCAGCGGTCGGTTACATTTCTCCAGCCATTCGGATCTCTTTGAATAACCCTGTAGATATTTTATTTTAAATTCAGTTTAACACTTTTATACCAACAAACTAGAATAAATCAATAAAAGTTTTAAGGATATGTAAAGAATTTTCTTGCTTTAAACTCCCCTCAGTTAGGGGTGTTTCTTCAGCTCCCACTTCCTGTTTATTTCCCGCCTCCTCCCCACCCTCTAATCCACCCATCATAGCTTTACATGAACTAGCACAAGCTGTGCACGTGAAAACCTGTGCAGCTCAAGACCTCAGACTGGGGAAACCAAGGAACTGAATATTAGCATTTCTGTGACTGTGAAGCAAAACACACTCACCCGCTGACTCGCTCACACACTCACCTGTTGACTCGCTCATACACTCACCCGCTGACTCGCTCACACACTCACTCATCCTCTGACTCGGTCACTCGCTAACTCAACTGCTGATTTGCTCACACACCCATTGACACACTCACATGCACTCTTTAATGGTTTACATACTCACGGTCTCACTCAAACTCCCTCACAGGTCACATTGTCACACTCTTATGCTGTCTCTTGCCCTCACTCTCTCGCTGCTTCTCTTGTGCGTTTTCTGCACCTTTTCTTGCATTTCTCGCTTTTCTTGCTGTCCCACAGCTTTATTTTGCTGTGTCTCTCTGTACCTCTTCTTGCTGTCTTTGTGCTTTTAGATGTACCTCCCTCTGCTGTCTCTATTTCTCCTTGTGTGTATTTTTGCTTATCTCCAGAATAGGTGGCCTTTAGCAGAAGCTCAGCATGAACAAAAACTTGAATGTGAAATAACAAGAAATATATATATTATATAGAGATTTTCAGGAAAATGGGAGGGGGATACAGATAGGGAGGGAGAGAGCGAATGATACGTTTCCATAAAACTGCAAGAAACTGGTTTAACCCATTCAACACAGCAGCAATAAAGAGATACCACCAGAAAACAATGTTATAACCCTTCATTACTCATGCAAATCCTTAACAGCCAGAATGTCTCATTGTTTCACCTTTGACGCCATTCTCTAACAAAGATTTTTTTTCCATTGGGACCTTCCTTGGTTGCCTACAATTTGCATTTTGGTCGCCGATCAGTCCATGTTATCCGGAATAATACTGCATAATTGGTTGGATAACTCATTAAGAATTTATAAATACAACACACAAATGCCCTTAAAGTTGTCCCAAAAATTCAAATTTCTAATAGAAGATAAGTATCCACCTGTCTTACACACTGGTGGGTGTTAAAAACATTCCAATGGCAAAAATCATAAATGTGAATTCCAAGAAATCTATGTTGTGTTATTGCATTAATATATTATTATATAATACCACTATTTAGTTTTAGCTTCAGTAACTGTGAAAAATAAGTTGATAGCCAGCAACAAGTGTTGAAAAACACAAAGTTCAGTCATCCCTAGCATCATTGTAAGAATAAAGCAATAAAAAACCACAGTGTCATTAAAATTGATGCGGAGAAGAAGCAAAAAATGTAATTACACTATTCTGAATGAACACGAACTTAATTACATACAATTTTAATGACAGGTTCTGCCATAAAAGGACAAGGTGATAAATGGTTCGTAACAAAATATGACTTCATTGCAATTTATCAAAATTCTGTCCTCTTTTTCTTATCAACAGATATTCTGGGTTGGACCAATATCAGGTGCAATCCTTGCATGTCTACTGTATAACTACGTATTACGTCCTTACCGCCTGAGCGCAAGTGAAAGACTGGACATCCTGCAGGGGGAAATAGCAGAAGAAAATGAAAGGGAAGAGAACAGAAGGAAATCTATAGACCTTAACTCTCTCTACAGTCACCCAAATAACAAGGAGAAAAATTAAGAAGAAAACCTAATTTGCAGATCAAAGTCACTTACAAGTCATACAATGTTGGTAGATAAAGATAAAAGTCAGTGGTATTAGGAGTCAGATAAAAAAGTGAATGATTGTTTGAGAGCGTGAAAAGAACTTAATAGAAAGTAAATTGGATATTATTATCTACTTTATTTGTATAATGTGATATTTATTTTTGTGAATATTTAACTGTACAGTTTTTATTTTTATTTTGTCACCCAGAAAATATTCTCATAGACAGTAATTAAAAACACACTTAAATCATGCCACACCTTTAAGACCGAGTAACGAATATTGGTTCTTAGCCCTTTCACTATCAAGTGGTTTTCCTTAAAACCACTGGCAGGACCTGGTGGTTTTATGGAAAATGACTTTCCATTACCACACAGTAAATATATACAGAGGTGTCCCACTGTATATGGCCACTGTCAGAGTTTCTGGCAGGGAGAGGGCTCTCTCTGATGGCAAAAAGGGCTGCTTTATTTACAATACAGCTTGGGCTCCATGTTTCCATTAAGGAAAAACAGACCTGCATATTTTTCAAATAATTTCAACAGACTGACTGTCATGTCTGACGTGTTGAAATTTTAGGGGCATATTGTGAAGCCTATTTGCAATCGGGTATTATTGCAATACACAGAATCCCTTTGCATCGCTCCAGCATCAGACCAGGAAAAGTATATCCCATTTCGAGGCAAATACAGTCGCCTTTGAAGATCGAGTATACTCGATAATGTTACTGAAGTGGTTAATACTCAGTTCTCATGTTCATTCCCTTCTCAATCGGTCTCACTGATTAAAATTGATACACATATCACATAAAGTCATTGTCAGTCGTTTATTGCTACTGCGTATGACGACATGTTAATTTGCTGAAATGTGCGCAGCACACATAAGAAAACGTAGGTCTTAAAATCATTGTCAGAATTGGAGTTCACAAGTCGGCTGCTGGCAGGCTGACACAGGATAGCTCATGCTGTAGACAAATATACAAGAATAAAGAATTCTGACTTGGGTTTTGTAGCAGCTTTCTAAAATGATTCAAAGATAATGCAACGCACTACTACCCAACAACCATAGTGTATCTGCCACGGTGTTATGTTGATTACTGAAAATGTGGCAAAATATATACAGCTCTTTGTAGAATTTTTCATTAGTTGCTGTTAATTATTCACTTTACTTTGATCATTATGGTTTCTAAAGATGTGCCTTATTAATTTTTCAGTATCAGGACTGTTCACTGCAGCACAAAACACCTCAGCCTTCTTGTAGTAGTACTTCATCAATTCTATAAACCCAAGGGAGATTTTCGCAGATTTTCTATGTATTAGACCTGATTCCATATAGTAATAACTTTCTTTTATTAGGCGGTAAGTGTTAAGCGTAAGTACATATCCTGCTGTGTATTATTTTTATACTTCAGAAAATAATCGATAGAATTCTATATAATGTTGTTTTAAATGTTGTAACAGAATTATACTAAAATAAATGACCTAAACTCGATTGTATCCAAAGAGAGAATACGTGTGGTTGTTCATGCTGTTGTCTATGGCAGTTCATGGTCTCATAATAAACCTGGAATGTATATATTATGCGTTTATTTATCATTATTACACCCGGATTCATAATTATTTATCAGTTACACAAAGAATGTATCCCTCATTATTTGCACTGCTGTATAAACCTCTATTATAATTTAATTATGTTATAAACACACAGATTAAAAGGATTAAGGTGTTCATAATGATAAATTCCATTATAATAAAAAAAAGGTTTCCTTTTGAATTTTTTCAGTAAATCCCTTTAAAAGGCTCTTTCAACTTTATTAACGAGAATTGTAACATAATGCTGTTTTATTGCGATTGTAAATAAATAGAAGTTACATGAATTGAAGGCGCTTGCCTTGTCTTTTTGGATGTTCCATAAATTTAAATGTTTTAAATGGTTTCTAAACTTCACCTACATCACAATCAGGGGAATAAATGTCACCAGCATTTGCCATTATTAATATTTTGTTGTTACATTGTGGCTTATGGGATTTTGAAAGCCCAGGTTTAAAAAGAAAATTGCTTTCAAAGCTAGGTAATTCAAATAAACAAAATGAAAAACAGAATGTGGCATAGATTTCTGAGCACCAACAAGGTATTTCAAGGTCACTTGAAACGTGAATGCATCATCACTGTCCTTCCAGCACTTTGTACATCTCTGCTTCATGGAACCCTTAAGCTGGCGGGACATGAGCACATTTGGTGCTTGTGTGCGCCCACACTTCCCTGCGTCCGTGCCGTTTTGATAGGGAGGGCCAACCACCAGACGAGAAAAAGCCCTCCCCTTCAAAAAGCTAAACGGACGCTGACAGGGATACAATCCCGATCCTCCAAAGGAGGATCGCGCTTTGTACGCTGAGCGCACAGAGTGGAAGGAACGCCCACTCTCACGGACGTTCCTTCCTCTCTCTGTTAACGCTCGTGTGCCGCCAGCCTTAAGAGTATGTAAGTAAAGGGTAAGACAGCTTTTATAGGCCAAGTTTTAGTATAAAATGACTATAAATTCTACTATCTGTTATGTTTGGCCTCAGAAGAGCATAACAAAATGTTAAGAGATGTTTCACATATGTAAATATCAGATAGACCATTCGCCAGTAGGGTTACAAGCACAGACACAGTCCACCGATCAAGTGGCATCAAATCCTTTCAATATCTCAGCTATCCAACATCCTAGAGTCACTGACACCATGGGATCCAAGAGAAGAAAGGGATTACAATGTAGTACTCGTTTCGCCTTGCTGGGAGCCTCCTGACAAGATCAGCCAGTTACACTCCCCCCCCCCAGCTTTGTGACATACTATCTAGAATGGGAGACGTCTGATCTTTCAAGGACTTGAAGGTGTCCTCAGCTTATAAATTTACATCACTTTATGGATAAGTAGTTCCATCAGATTCAGTTTGATGGTTAACTGTGAGGTTTCCCTCTTTGTAGAGCACCTGGGGGGTTTCTCAGTGCAACACAGTGTGTTGGTGGGTGATAATCACAATGTTATGTGAGCTAATGGCTTTCATCTAACAGATTTCGGCTTGCATAACTTTCTGGATGGGCCAGACGAGAGGCATTGAACAAGTGCTGGCTGTGGTGTGTTGCAGAGGCAGCCTACGTAGGGAATCGTCAGTCCCTGGTACGGCAGAAATCCTGGCCAGCAGTGTAATAATAGGAATAAGCTGCCTACGCATTGGTGCTAGCGAGACACTCTTCACTTGCATTTGATTGTGAAAGGAAACTAGTTCTTGGAAAATTCATGGGAAAAACAGTCTTTCGCAAGGTCAATGCTTAGGCGTCAGTGATGTAAAGCAGGAATTTTATACTTACAAGTAGAGGGGCCAGGGTTAGGGCCCCATCAAAGAAAGAGAGGTAATTGGTACACTAGGCACCACAGAGCACCATTACCAAGTGGGGACCTAACCCCGAGTAGTACTCGTATATAAAAACAGAAGGAAGGTTAGATAGACCCTCTAACGAAAAGGGTAATGAGAAGTACCAGTTAAAACTTTACTCTTAATAGTTGTTATAAATTCAACCTGACACACATACATATATGATTGTAAAAAACATGTCTGGTAGGGTGCATTAAATTGTTATTAGCCCATGTATAGTCTCTCAATATGTATCAATGATTAATAGAGGGGGTGGCTACCATTGCCAATGATAATTTTTTTCCCCGCAGCGAAACATATATCTCCATGTGGGAATCTTAGGTGGTCCTCTGTAGAGTTCATACAGAAAACAGGAGAACTGTAACATCTAAATATCTAACAATTATTTACGTTTCTAGAGTCAATCCCCACATACACTATATTGCCAAAAGTATTCGCTCACCTGCCCAGCTCCTGATTTGGATGGGTGAGCGAATACTTTTGGCAATATAGTGTAGTACGGGGTGTAGATTCTTAGATCGCTTCACATCCTCTGTACACCAGTCACTATGACAACCAGTCGAGTATGATTGGCCCTCACATTATGTTTACAGGTCACTATGACAACCAACATGGACACCTTATAATGACGCGTAGATTGTTATGTGGCAATAACCCGCATTTATTTCCCTCATCAAAAGAACTGCAGCAAAAATCAAGTTCCCCACCAACACTATGTTTATACATTCCCCGCTTAGGTGGCGATCGTGACGGCATATTTATACTGTGATAACTGCCCCTATAACAATATAGCAGTTACCGACGCCTAGTGCTGACGTATCGCGAGGCTTAAGTCGAACGGCGGGAATCGACACACCAGGGAAAAATTCCGAATGGCGTCCTCTCCCACTTTCTTCAAAGGATCCTCAGTATATAAATACCTCTCAGGTACGGTACATCTCCACTCTTGAAAAAGCTGTGTCTGAACAGCGAAACGCGTCGAGCGTTATGTCTGGTTGCTTTTAACGGATTTTTCCTCCTTTGTATATGGTTTGTATGGGTGCTGCCCAACCTCTTTGAGCGTATGTCCGTCTTCTTAGCAATAGCTGAGTAACGTTGGCGGCAAGAACCGCCGAGGTTAGCATAGAGTGGTATGTGATATATGCATGAGGAATTATTCCTAAATTTTCAATCACCACCCTGGCTCTGTACCTCTTTTTGGAATTATTCCTTACCCTGTGTCTATATGGGACATCGCTTTTGTTCTATGTGTGTATATATGTATCATTAGTCTATATTTATCATTGGCAATGGTAGCCACCCCCTCTATTAATCATTGATACATATTGAGAGACTATACATGGGCTAATAACAATTTAATGCACCCTCCCCACATGTTTTTCACAATCGTATATGTATGTGTGTCAGGTTGAATTTGTAACAAATATTAAAAGTTAACTTTTAACTGGTACTTCCCATTACCATTTTCGTTAGATGGTCTATCTAACCTTCCTTCTGTCTTTAGGGCCCCATCAGTATGCTTTTGTGCCCCTGCAGTGCTGGGACGTGAATGGAGAGATATGGGGATTCCCTTAGGATGCTCCACGTAAGTCCTGTTGTGTCCCTGCTCGGTGCGTTATGGCTTCGAGCAAGGGTTGCAGCTACAGCGGGCTGCCATAAAAGATGTCAGCCCTCGCTGTAGGACTGCAGCCCTGGGCCGCAAGAGTCATCGCGCATGCTCATATAGTAATTTTTGAGTATTTTGCTGTGGAGCTCTGTGATACGCTCATACACACCGCACATTGCTGTGGATTTTATAGCTGTGGAGCTCTGTGATACGCTCATACACTCCGCACATTACCGTGAGTTTTATTGCTGTGGAGCTCTGTGATACACTCATACACACTGCACATTGGTGTGAGTTTTATTGCTGTGGAGCTCTCTGATACCCTCATACACACCGCACATTGCTGTAAGTTTTATTGCTCTGGAGCTCTGTGATACGCTCATATACACAGCACATTACTGTGATTTTAATTGCTGTGGAGCTCTGTGATACGCTCATATATAGCACACATTGCTGCGAGTTTTATTGCTATGGAGCTCTGTAATACAGTAAAGTGCACTGTGTATGAGCATATCACAGAGCTCCACAGCAATAAAATGCACAGTAATGTGCATTGCATATGAGCTTGAGTTTAATTGCTGTGAATCTCTGTGATAGGGCACATTACTGTGAGTTTTATTGCTGTGTTGCTCTGTAATGTGCAGTGACTACAAGTGTATCAGTAATGTACAGTATTTTATAAACCCAAAGAGTGATTGGCATCTTCCCACATGTGTGGTGAAGCCTTAGCTGAGATGAGTGGGTGATGGCTGCCACAGCAGAATGGTGGCCATCTGTAAGTCTGGAGGCAGCACAAAGGATTCCTCAATTTGCTGGTAGGCCTGAATGGATTTTCTTTTTTGGTAAATATTTGGTTTATTCAAAAACAATTTTGAGCAAATAGAAGCAAAACAATAGAACTCGCAGGTTCCCAGATGCAAGCAATAAAGGATGGTCACGCAGGACCTGGAACGAAAATAAGTCAAGTTATCACATCTGGCATTATGTTACACAGCAATAAAGTCACTAATCCTAATGGGAAGGGGAGAGGAAGGGAAGTGAACCGAACAAGGCTTTCCAGGGAGTCCCTGTAAGGGAGTGGATTCGTCAGAGGGCATATATAGACACTTAATCTAGATCTTGCCAGAGAGCTCAGATGTCACGGGAGGAAGATGTCAGAACCCAGAGGGACCAAATGGTGGAATATTGTGCTAGTCGATCGGATGCAATGAACATCATGCGTTCGACAGAATGAAGCTCCTCCATTCGGGTATACCATAGGGACAAAGGCGGGCAATCACATTGTTTCCAATATAGAGGAATTAAGGCCTTAGCGGTATTAAGTATGCGGATTGCGAGGGAGCGTTTGTAAAAGGAGACAGGGTACTCATTGTGGTGGAGCAACAAGGCCGCAGGTGAAAAAGCAGGGGGCGGCTCTACAAATCTCGAGAGGATCTCGTATATTTTAGCCCAAAACGGTCGGATGATTGAACAGTCTCACCAGATATGAAGCATAGTGCCAATCTCCTCCCACAGCGTCAGCACTGTGCAGGGATGTTTGCTCTGAAACGCGTCTGGTGGCGTGTTTGGATAGGTAGGCAAGGATGGCAGAGCGTTTGCTTTCTAGGTCCCGGGGACAGGCCTCGCCCCTCAGGTCATACAAGGAAGCGTAATAATCGTGGCCAATTTGTAACAATTTTGCAGGGAGGCATTGTAGCGTGCCACTAGTATCTCGTAACCTAGCAATATAAGTGGTGGAGCGTTTTTTGGCCAGCATGCGCGCCAGGAGTTTCCCACTTTTGTCCCAGTGGAGGTGAAAAAAGGCTTTGGATCTGAGATAAGCCCCGTGGTAAGAGGAGGATAGGAGTGTCGCCAGGGTTTTACGCAATTCAGTCAGGCAAGCCAAGCTAGATGGGTCATTGTCTCGTTTATGGTCAGAGGAGACCTGTGCTATTTGCAGGAGGAGATTGCGCATCTGGGAGGAACGCTGTTTAGCCCTTTCAGCCCCTTTGCGAATGAAGAAACCCCTGATTACGCATTTGTGTGCCTCCCAAACTATGAGAGAAGTAACTTCCCCTCCTGTATTTTCCTCAAAATAATTAGTGAGAACTTGCCGACCCTCCTCCTCCACCAGCGGATCAGAGAGGAGTGAGTCATTGAGACACCAGTTTGAGACCGTCGGGCAGTATAAGGGAGAGCTGATAGTGATAGAAGTCGGTGCATGGTCAGACCAGGTCACTGTGCCTATGGACGCATGGCGCAGCGTGGGAAGGTGATAATGAGAAATGAATATGTAGTCAATTCTGGAGTATGTCTGGGATGGGGGAGCGTAAAATGTGAAGTCCTTATCTGTTGGGTGCAAGGCGCTAGACGTGTGAAGCGAGCGTCGGCAGGAGCGCAAGATATGTGGTGGGACGGAGGAACGACCCGCGGAGGTATCCCAGGAAGGCTCCAGTGGTACGTTCAGGTCACCTCCCAATACCACCAGACCTTCCGAGAAGTTATCCAGGGCCCGTAAGATTGATGACAAAAACCTGTGTTGTGTCTTATTAGGCGCGTAGCATGTAGCTAAGGTGTAAACCTGGTCAAGGATATGGCCCTTCACAAAGACATAGCATCCTCCCTCGTCAGTTACTGAGTCAATTAATTGAAAAGGTACCCGTCTATGAATCAAGATGGCAGTCCCCTTAGACCGGGCTTCCACATTATGGCTAAAGAACCCTAGAGGAAAGTGTGAGTTTGTGAGGGTGGGAGCCATACCGGTCTGAAAATGGGATTCCTGAATGAAAACCACTGAAGCTTTCTGGGAGCAGAAGTCACGCATGGCCTGTGAGCGCTTCTCAGGGACGTTGAGCCCTGAATGGATTTTCTTAACTAAGCAAAATATTAAAAAAATTGTGACGAAAATAATTCTTGTAACACAACAATTTACATGTGAGGGTTGCGTTGTTTGGGTGGGGTTTTGTATGGGTGTAGCCTTATGTGGACATGGCACAAGGGGGCCCCATGATCTCCTATTGCCTGGGGACCCCATTAATAGCCAGTCCGCCCCTGATTCCACTTCTGCAGAATCAGTTAGCACCAGCTGAACCCCCCCAAAAAAATCAGATACTCGCCTCTTATCCCGCAGTGCGAATGGTGGGCTGATCTGCCACTTCTGGCCGACAGGAGCAGAGTGAGACAGGGGACAAATAGTCCCCAGTCTTCCTCTGCAAACCACTTCGCGGCCGTGCACGATCTTGCGATGCTGCAGCCCAGCAGCACAACCCTCCATGGAGTCCTTGAGTATCCAGGAGGGTAGAGCTGCATTACGGGGCAGGCCGCTGAATCAGTGCCTGCCCCGTAATATGGTGCTAAAACGGGGACGCTAAGGGGAAACCTGCAGGTGCAGATTTTCCAGTTAGCATCTCTGTCCTATCGGATACTTAAAAATGTAGATATTTGTGGCGACTCAATACATTTATACCTATTTTAAGAGTAAGTCTTTTTTCCAGGAATCTGATACATAGTGTTTTCTAAAGTAACTATGCTGTTCCATCGTCCAAATGTCAAAACCTTTCCAAAAGAAGGGTCAATCTTTTAATCAATACAAAAAAGATAAATATTGTTCAAGTCAAGAGTTCTCAGTGTCATAAGTTGCTTTCATGTCATATAATATTTATAATGTTGTGTTGCAGCTGAGGTATACCGGACAGAAGGTGTGCTGAATAAAAATGCATGGAAAATGTTAGTAGGGGTCCATCAAATATGTAGCTCTGCATCCACAGCAACAAGTCCATTCATCAGAAGTAATAATGACCAGCAATATTATTACATTTATATGTATAACATTTGGATGTTTTTCTATTGTATTGTATCCATATTTCCATTATTATGATCCGTTTCTATCTAAAGTAACTTTTATCATCATCTCAGCTGACATGTCACAGAATATCTTGAGGATGTTTACCCAAAACAAGCCAACCTGCACAATTAACCACTTATTGATTTTGGGATATCCAACACAAATGAAATTTTAGGGTTTGGGGCAACGCACGGTAATGATTGCGTTTTAATGGATAGTAATTTCAGTTTCAGAGAAGACATGAGGTCTCTGGGCGACATTGAGAAATTTGCTTGTACTTTAATACTATCTTTGTCAGCAATTACTTCTTCTAAAACAAATTTCTTTTAGAAAACACAGTTCAGTTGGTCTTCGTAGATCCATTCAGCTTCAGACTTGGCATCTTCTTGCAAGCTGCTGAGAGATTTAATGTGGTTCCCTATAAAATATATTGGGCCCTATTACATATTTAACGCTACTGTTAGTGCTCAGCTGTGTGAGCGTTATCGTTCGTTTAAGTGGCCCTAGCCAGGCCGACCATATTACATTCCGAACGCTAACGGGTTAAAAAACCCGTTAGCGATTTGGAGATTGTGTGAATTTACTGTACTTTGCGCTCTCTATGCTTAACATGTGGAGTGCAAAGAGTTAATTAGCATTAGGATTACAAAGTCCTATCGCTAATTACGTTCCTCTGAGGTTAAATCAAAAGTTAAACCACAGCTAGGAGCTGGAGCTAACTGATACCGCTTCTGCAGAATCAGTCAGCACCAGCTGAAAATCCCCCTACATACTTACCTCTCATTCCGTGGCAAGAACGGCGGCCCAATCCTCCTCTTCTGGCCGCCAGAAGCAGAGTGAGACTGGTGGAAAAATAGTCCCCAGTCTCGCTCCGCGATCACTCAGCCGACCTGCCGGATCTTGCGAGAGACAAGATCCTGCAGGTCATGTGACTAGCAGTCAAAGCCTCAATGGGGTCCTATGGACTCCATGGAGGGGAAGCTCGAGGCAGCGCTTAGTGCTGACTAGAGTATCCTGAGGCTTAGTGTTACATTATGGGGCAGGCTGCTGATTTAGCGCCTGCCCCGTAATATGGCGCTAAAACAGGGACACTAGAGAGAAAGCTGCAGGCGCAGGTTTTCCTCCTTAGCGTCCCCGTTTCAACGGGCAGTATCTAATACTGCCCATTATCTTTAAATATATAAGCTATATGTAGAAGCTATCTGTGAAGAAAACAAGCAGAAGTCATTCTATACCCAATGGGCTCTATTAACTTCTTCGTGCAAAAGCGCACGCACAGCGCTATTTTGTTTGCGCGCGGCGTTAAACGCGCGTAAATTAACGCTGGTATTACAATCCGAGCGCATTTTTCAATTCGTCAAAAAATATCGCGCGTATTAATCGGTGAGCGGACTGTTTTTTCACGCGATTCAGCCAATCTGAATTAAGAACCACAATTGTCTCACGTTAAGTTTTTGCGCCTGTCAAAGTCAATCTGAGTATATATGCTGTATTAATAATAAAAATACGCACAACTTATCAATTTTATTGTTTGGGTATGCGTAGAATGTGTAACTATACTTTGCTGTATTTTTTTTTGTTCTGGTGTATTTGGGTTCGGCCAGGATGTTCAGATTTGCCATTAACACCAGCTTTTCAAAGACGTTAAATTTCTGCGCGCAAACGTTGTCCGTTAAAATTTGTGCATAGATTGTAATACCATCCGCGTACCAGCGCACAAACGCATTTGCAATCACAATGTTAAGTATAGGACGCGCAATGTACATTACGCTTGCAAAAGGGTTCACGCAGGTTCACCAGTGGTAGACGTTAACGCGCATTTTTTTTGCGCGGACATTGTAATATGACGTTCTGCGCAAAGGGTTTACCCCTCGCGTTAATGCGTTTTTGCGCACGCGTTAACGTTTGCGCGAAGAAGATAATAGAGCCCAATATCCATCCAGTATGTATGGGCAGTCATTGTTATATTGTGAACATCAACTCCAATCTTCCTTGTACATTCTCAGTAGAAGTTTAAGAAGCATTTCCGAGGAACTGTCATCTTTCTCAGGAGAATGTTGTGGAGAAAGATGATGCAACACTGAGTCCAAAGGTAGTATTAAGTGACCACAACCTGCAAAGTATAATTGGTAATTAGTAATTACAAATAAGGCTTCTGTCATCCTCTAATTAGTATTCCTATAATTATCCTCCATCGTAAATAATTCACTTATACTGTCAATCAAAGCCAAAGTTCCACTTTTTATCATATGTTGTTGGTCATAAGGAGGATGAAACAAATTACAAGGGAAAGTGCAAAGAAAGAAAAAATAATAAGGCCAATCAATATAGCATTATGTAAAATGAAAACACTTAATTGCACACACAATTAGAAAACCATTAAACAAAGCATGGGCTTTATCAAATCAATTCCAATAAGGTGAGCAGCCTCTCAAAAATATTAGGTCTTCATGACCAGAACATTGGTCCAATATCTGCTTTTTTCCAATAGTGACAGTATTTAAAGCTCCTGCTAATCTCCTTCTGAAAAGTCTTAATTGTTTTAACCCCTTCACTACTAAGCGATTTTTGTTGAAATTTTTTTATCATAACATTTACAGTATTTAAAACACAGGGTGCAAAGTTAACAATTAAATATGGGGTAAAATATAAAATGTGCACATAGATTGTTGTTCTGAAATTGTTAAAAAATGTAAATAATGTAATTTGCTCATTTTAAATTTTTCATGTATTAGTTTATCCAGTACAGAAATATAGTTGGACTGAAAGATTCTGAACTCAAGATGGTCTCCCTTATCTTGCACAAGGACTTGTCAGATTGGGGTCTGTATTATCAGCATACAGGCAGAAGTGGCCTTTGTGTCAAATACTGTAACTGTGATAAAGATAAATAATACAAATAGTCAGATATCCTGCTTAAGGGATTTGTAGTGATCCTAATGAGATTATTAACAATGCAGCTTTCAAATAATATCTGCATAATATAATAATAGTGTCTGTATGTGGCATAATGCCTGTACAGTGGCAAGAAAAAGTATGTGAACCCTTTGGGATTACGTGGCGTTTTGCATGAAATGGTCATAAAATGTGCTCTGATATTCATCTAAGTCACAACAATTTGAAAAACACAGTCTGCTTAAAATAATACAACACAAACATTATATGTTTTCATGTGTTTATTGAACATAACATGTAAACATTCACAGTGCAGGGTGGAAAAAGTATGTGAACCCCTAGCCTAATGACTTCTCCAAGAGCTAATTGGAGCCAGGAGTGAGCCAACCTTGAGTCCAATCAGTGTGATATTATTGGATGTGTTGCTGAAAGCTGTCCTGCCCTTTAAAAACACACACCAGTTTTGGGTTTACTGGTTTCAAGAAGCACTGCCTGATGTGAACCATGCCTAGCAGAAAAGAGCTCTCAGAAGACCTATGATCAAGAATTGTTGACTTGCATGAAGCTGGAAAGGGTTACAAAAGTATCTCCAAAAGCCTTGATGTTCATGTGTCCACGGTAAGACAGACTGTCTACAAATGGAGAAAGTTCAGCACTGTTGCTACTCTCCCTAGGCGTGGTCGTCCTGTAAAGATGACTGCAAGAGCACAGCGCAGAATGCTTAATGAGGTAAAGAAGAATCCTAGAGTGTCAGCTAAAGACTTACAGAAATCTCTGGCACATGCTAACATTTTTATTGACACATCTACAATAAGGAAAACATTAAACAAGAATGGAGTACATGGGAGGACACCACGGAGGAAGCCATTGCTGTCCAAAAAGAATATTGCAGCACGTTTGAAGTTTGCAAAAGAGCACCTGGATGTTCCACAGCACTACTGGCAAAATATTCTGTGGACAGATGAAACCAGAATTGAGTTGTTTGGAAAAACACACAACACTATGTGTGGAGAAAAAAAGGCACGGCACACCAACATCAAAACCTCATCCCCACTGTAAAACATGGCGGAGGGAGCATCATGGTTTGGGGCTGCTTTGCTGCCTCAGGGCCTGGACGGATTGTTGTCATTGATGGAAAAATGAATTCCAGACTTTATCAAGACATTTTGCAGGAAAACGTAAGACCATCCGTCGGCCAACTGAAGCTCCGCAGAGGATGGGTGATGCAACAGGACAATGACCCAAAGCATACAAGTAATTCAACAAAAGAATGGCTTCAACAAAACAAAATACGCCTTTTGGAGTGGCCCAGTCAGAGTCCTGACCTCAACCCGATTGAAATGCTGTGGCATGACCTTAAGAGAGTGATTCACAACAGACATCCCAAGATAATTGCTACTTTTAAACAGTTTTGTGAAGAGGAGTGGTCCAAAATTACTCCAGATCGTTGTGCAGGTCTGATCTGCAACTACAGGAAACGTTTGATTGAGGTTATTGCTGCCAAAGGAGGGTCAACCATTTATCGAGTCCAAAGGTTCACATACTTTTTCCACCCTGCACTGTGAATGTTTACATGTTCTGGTCAATAAAAACATGAAAACATATAATGTTTGTGTTGTTTTATTTTAAGCAGACTGTGTTTTTCAAATTGTTGTGACTTAGATGAAGATCAGAGCACATTTTATGACCAATTCATGCAAAACTCCACGTAATCCCAAAGGGTTCACATACTTTTTCTTGCCACTGTATATGAAAATTACAGTAACACCTTGTATTTATACTGTACAGGGATATTATGTCATTATAACCCCCTAAATCTTATTCCTGCATAGCAGTGAGTGACCCCAGAGCTCTCCCTGTATTCTGCCCTCTCCCTGGCTGTTGTACCACTACAGTAATTTGTTGTTTGGTCCTTTTGTTACAGTGAGGATTGGGGCTGCTATATACAGTTTGTTTTAGCTCTCTGCAGGGTGCCTTTGAGAGAAATTAGAAAGTGAAATTTGTTTTGCCACAGGGGGCACACTAATTCTGTCTCTAAAAAGGTGGGAAAAGTGGATTTTGACATGCTGGTGAGTGCCTTTCAATGTATTACAATGCAAAATCGAGATAACTCGATTTTGGGTGTGAAGGGGTTAATTATATATATATACATATATATATATATATATATATATGCTGTACAGTAATATAGCGTGAAAAAGGTATGTCCAATGTTCCCTGCCCTAAATTTTCATATCCAGAGTAAGTCAAGAAATTATATTTGATGCCCAAATATGTTTTCCAACAACCCACTTACAATTTTTTTTTAAATTAAATATTTATTTATTTATAAAGTATTTTATCAGGAAAATATATTGAGATTTCTCTAGTTTTAAAGTATGTCCTGGGTTATTATTATTATTATCCTTTATTTATATAGCGCCACAAATTCCGCCGCGCTTTACAAGATTAGTTTTCACAAGGAGTTGATACATTAGAATACCACACATGGATGATATGGCCTGGTTCAGGGGGACCCTGTTCTGAAGGGAACTTACACTCTATGAGATGTACAAGTATATTGTGAGGTAGGTACATTCATATTGTTAGTTTTCCTGCCCAAGGACATTCGCTGGTGGCGTCTTCTGAGTGGGATCGAGTCACCTTTTCATGATTGTATAGCAGCATCCTGGAGGTTAGGTTGAACCTGCTTCTCGTAAAGTCGAGACTTGCTTCTCCAGAGTTGTATTGTTGTATTGGAGGGCTGTGTTGAAGGGGATTTGACTTGCTTCTCCACGGTCAAAGGGCAGAGACGTTGCCACTGGACTCCACAGCCTATATTGTGTGGTAGGCAAGTATGTACCGTTAGGTGCCTTGCCCAAGGACACTTACCGGAGAGGTGCTCTGGCCAGGATTCAAATCTGGGTCTCCAAGGTTATACAGCAGTGATGTTACCTCTACTCCACCCAACTGGTATAGTATTCAGATAGGAAGAATGGTGGATCTAGATTATTACATACTGGTGGATCTTACATATACTGGTAGGCCTAGATGAGTACATAACGGTAGAACTAGCATAAACATTAGAGTAATGTCTGTTCAAGTGTATGTTATTTCAGTGGTTATCCTATTAAACTAAAAATTTATTCCATCAATTGCTTCTTCCTAAACCTGTTCCTAAGAAATATCAATGAATATCTGGAGTATGTTCGTCTAGATTACTGCCGCCTTCAGTCTTTGCCATTTATTGATTTTGGGATGTGCAGCATAAATTAAATAGTTAATAGTGATGAGCCGAACACCCCCGTGCTCGGTTCGCATTCGAACAATTTCAAAAGTTCGAGTTCGAACTCGAACACAAACCGAACTCAATGCAAGTCAATGGGACTCGAAAGTTAGATTTTTAGAGTGCCCTCCAAGAGGGCATATATGCAAGATATTTGCCATAAAAGGTATATGGGGGTCCGGGTAGTGCCCTGAGGGACAGGAAACAAGGACAAAAAGTTTTAAAAAAAAGTTTTTAACCCTTTCACTGCGGAGGACGCGCTCAGCTCGTCCACCTGCAGTGTTGTTCCATGCGGAGGATGCACAGAGCGCGTCCTCCCTTTGCGGCCAGCGAACGGCCGGATTCCGGCCGATCGCTGTGCCCCCTGGTGCGGGCTGACATCCTCGATGTCAGCCCAGCACTCAGGGACCCCGGCGGGGCCATTAGATGTCATCGCAACATCTAATTCAGGCACCCCCCCCCGCGTGTGCGGAGGAGGCGCCTGAAAGGGAGGGGGAGGTCCTCCGGACCTCTCTCCCTTCCGATCGCCGGGGTGCACTGGGTTAAGCCAGGCACCGTTTGGAAGGGCACAGCCTGCCCTTCCAAATGGTGGCTGTCATTAACCCCTGGGGAGCCGGATCACGATTCGGAGCTGAAAAGCGCCGGATAGTGATCCTTTCCCGGAGCTGGCCGACTTTCCCGGAGCTGACTTTCCCCTGAGTACTAGCGTCATCGTGCATAGCACGATGACGCCAGTCCTGGAGTTAACCCCTAGCTGCCAGCATTGGTGGAGACAGGGGGTTCCTAGCTCCCGATCCGTGGCAGCTAGGGGTTAATGTTTGATATGGTTGGATCGGCCAGAGCATGGCCTTTCCAACGATACCAAACTTGAACATGTAAAAAGTTTTTAAAAAAATAAAAAAATTAAAAATAAAAATAAAAAAATATTTAAAAAAAAATTATAAAAAAAAAAAGAAACAATTTTTTTTTTGGTTTTGTTAATGCAGCAATATTGTTCCTATTTCAATTATAATGTGAACAATGATTCTGCACTAACGATTTTTGTATGCGGTGCGGTTGTTATAAATAGCGAAATTTTCCCCCCAAAAAAATGTAACGAGTCCCCATTTCTAATTTTTTTAACAAGCACACGCCATAGAAAATATAACCGCAAACGATCGCATGTTAAAATGTGAAAAAAAACACTTTACACATTGTAAATTATTGAAAATTCAAATTTTATTGCATTTTGTGTTATAATATACAGACAGGACATGACGTATACATATAATAATGACATATTATGAATCTTCCGAGTCTGCCGGAAAGAACGATATATAATATGTCTGGGTCATATATCAAAATATGGCTTCAAAACGTGGTTAAACATGATGAGCGAAAGCGGTAAAAATGACCTCAGCACAGAGGTGTGAAAAGCCTCAGCAGCGAAAGGGTTAAAGGTTAAGAATAAAAGTGAAAAATTCCTTCAAATATCATGCCTAGGAGGTCCCCATAACCTGCCCGTGAAGTGGCGGATTTGTAGGATGTATAGAAACAATTAAAAACAAAAAAATGACATTTCAGATGATGATAAATGTTTTTTCTTTAATCTAATCTATTCATAAACAACTGCTTGGGGCGGCAGCCTGTATGAAAAGAGGAGAGGTTTTAGGACACACAGAACAATTTTAGTGATTTTTTGGGCTAAATTATGGTGAAACTTATGCAGGCTTTGGATGAAAGTAACAATAGGTGCTTAAAATTGGGCCTTTAGTGTCGGCAACAGCATAACCCCTCTGTGGTATTGTGGAAGAGTGCAGGGTTGGACCCTGCGGTCAAATATTAAAATGATATGAATCTGGTGCAGGCGTCAGTGCACCCAAATATTATGCCTTTGGTGGCAGCAAGTGCCTTCACACTGTAACCCCTCTGTGGTATTGTGGAAGAGTGCAGCGGTGGACCCTGCGGTCCAATATTAAAATGATATGAATCTGGTATAGGCGTCAGTGGCAGTGCACCCAAATATTGTGCCTTTGGTGGCAGCAAGTGCCTTCACACCGTAACCTCCCTGTGGTATTGTGGAAGAGTGCAGTGGTGGAGGTTTTGGTAATGCAGAAGAGATCCCCGATCTATTCAGTTTCATCAGCAGCTATAACAAAACCGGGTCAGCAATGTTTAGGCACTTGTACTGCGCTACTGTATATGGTGAGAATCGGCGCACACCAGTAGCAGCAGGAAGCAAACAGAACAGGCAGGGAATACACAGAGAGAATAGTCAAATGGCAGGCAAAGTCGGCAACAGATCGGGTCCTCAGAACAAGCAGGGTCAGTAACAAGTATACAAACTGATTCGGTAAACTAGCGATGCGGAAATAAAGGCTGAGACACACTGAGCGTGTAGCGACGCACAGCATAGCGAAGCGAAGAGAAGCAAACATTTTGCAGGCTTGACTTCACTCCGCTCCGCCTCGCAACGTGTCTACACTGCATTACGTTTGCTTCTCACTGCACTGGACAGGAATCCGCTAACTAAATTAAAATGTACACACAAAACCGTTTTATTTTCACAAAGCACATGTTATATAGGCAAAAAAAGTTTCTACTGAATAAAATATATCAGAAATTACTGTTAATTTAATAGGAATAGTATAAAAATATAAAAGTAAGGTAACCCCTGATCATATATATTATAGGGACACGGAGCACTGTGTATAGAGTAGGGATGCATTGATACCACACACACAGACATATACGTATATATCAACAAGCAGACCTATATATACGTATATATCAACGCGCAGATATATATACATCCACCCACAGTCCTCAGACCATACATACAAATACGCACATGGGGGGGGGTGGCATGTGGACAATCTCAACTAAATGCGCCCCCCATTTGGCTGATCCCTCCAGAAGAAATGTTGAACCCGACAGAGCAGAGAATATATATATATATTATTCTCTGCTCTATCGGGTTCAACATTTCTTCTGGAGGGATCAGCCAAATGGGGGGGGGAATTAGTTGCCAAAATGTGTGTGTAATACAAGTCTGGATATATATATTTATAAGAATATAGATTATCTGCATCATTCCAGCGGAAGGGCTACAAGGAAAGGACAATCTCTGAAAAAATCTAATCGGCCCTGCAAACACCGCACAAACAGCTGTTGCGCTACAAAGAAAAGAAAAACACCACACGTATCCCTCTAGTTGTTTCCTACAACCCAACTCTAGAGGGAATTCGCAAAATCATCTGCAGCCACTGGTCACAGAGGACCCTGCGCTCAAAGAAATATTCCCACAGCCCCCCTTACTGGCATTCAAGCAACCCCCAAACCTGAGGCAAAAACTGTTCCGCAGCAAACTCGGTCAGGAATAGGATGACATACAGAATGGGACCAAACGCTGTAACAAACCCCGCTGCAAACTGTGCCAACATACAGATGTATTCAAAATTATTCAACCCCCAATGCTGTAAAGGGTTTTAGGGAATTTAGTGTAAATTTGTAATTGTATTCAGAATGAAATCCTACAAGGACTTTTAAAAGAACCATATGCAACTAAAATGACATCAATTGGTTTTGTAATACAGTAATAAATGTTTCTTTTGTGAATTCTTCATTGACACAATTATTCAACCCCTTAAAGACTACCACTCTGAAGAACAGAGGTTCATTCAAGTGTTTTCAATCAGGTATTGAAAACACCTGTGGATGTCACGGAGCAGCAATAAAGCATAATAAGCACCAATTAGGCAGCTTTAAAATGACTGTGATACTCAGCTCCTTCTAGACATTTACTGGTGTGGTTACAAACACGGTGAAGTCAAGAGAATGGTCCAGGAAGACAAGAGAAGAGGTGATTACTCTTCACAGGAAGGGCAATAGCTATAAGAAGATTGCAAAGATGTTAAACATACCAAGAGAGACCATAGGAAGCATCATTCGCAAATTCAAGGCAAAGGGCACTGTTGAAACGCTACCTGGTCGTGGCAGAAAGAAGATGCTGACTTCGACTGCTGTGCGCTACCTGAAGCGTAGAGTGGAGAAAAGTCCCCGTGTGACTGCTGAGGAACTGAGAAAAGATTTGTCAGATGTGGGTACTGAAGTTTCAGCTCAGACAATACGGCGCACACTGCGTAATGAAGGCCTCCATGCCAGAACTCCCAGGCGCACCCCCTTGCTGTCTCCAAAGAATAAGAAGAGTCGACTGCAGTATGCCAAAAGTCATGTGGACAAACCACAGAAGTTTTGGGATAGTGTTCTGTGGACTGATGAAACAAAATTAGAACTGTTTGGGCCCATGGATCAACGCTATGTTTGGAGGAGGAAGAACAAGGCCTATGAAGAAAAGAACACCTTGCCTACTGTGAAGCATGGCGGGGGTCAATCATGCTTTGGGGCTGTTTTGCTTCTGCAGGTACAGGGAAGCTTCAGCGTGTGCAAGGTACCATGAATTTTCTTCAGTAGCAGGAGATATTGGATGACAATGTGATGCAGTCCGTCACAAACCTGAGGCTTGGGAGACGTTGGACCTTTCAACAGGACAATGATCCCAAGCATACCTCCAAGTCCACTAGAGCATGGTTGCAGATTAAAGGCTTGAACATTTTGGAGTGGCCATCGCAGTCACCTGACTTAAATCCAATTGAGAACCTCTGGTGGGACTTAAAGAAAGCAGTTGCAGTGCGCAAGCCTAAGAATGTGACTGAACTGGAGGCTTTTGCCCATGACGAATGGGCGAAGATACCCATAGATCGCTGCAAGACACTTGTGTCAAGCTATGCTTCACGTTTAAAAGCTGTTATTACTGTAAAAGGATGTTGTACTAAGTACTAAGATTGAATGTCTCTTGGGGGTTGAATAAAACTGATAATGATGTGAGCACAGAAAAGACATTTGTGGTTATTTCATTATAAATGTTATGTTATATTTGTCTGACCTACACGTGCCTCTTTGATTTAATTGTAAGCAAGATGACTGAATGATCAAAATCAATGTCAAACTGGCCAAAACACTCAATTTCAGTGGGGGTTGAATAATTTTGAACACAACTGTATATGTGACAGCAGCACTGCGCGGCACAACAACGCCACTCACAACATCAAGGGCTCCTACCTTTGCACGTCGGCAAATGTGGTATATATGATCCAGTGCATGGCATGTGATAAGGGCTGCTATATTGTTGAAACCAGCCTTAAACTAAATCTCAGGATGAACCAGCACAGACACTCCATCAGGAACCACCAGGAAAATACATATTGTACCCCAGTGGGACATCACTTCAATCTAGCAGGCCACTCCACCAAATCCTCAGAATTAAAATCCTCAAAGGCCATTTTAAAGACCATCGGGAACGCAAATCATATGAAATGAAAATGATCACATATTTCAACAGTATAAAACAAGGACCAACAGGGTTATTGAGAGAGCGTGAAAAACAGGAGAATGACTGGAGAATGAAAAATTCTAGGTCAAAATAGCCAAACCAGAAAAATTCTCCCTTTCATCTCACTTTCCAAATCGGCTATTTTGACCTAGAATTTTTCATTCTCCGGTCATTCTCCTGCTTTTCACGTCTCTCTGAATAACCCTGCTAATGTAGATTCAGGTTTTTTAACCTACTATAATAACGTCACATAATATTCATAATTCTGGTTGGGGCTTGGTTTTCTCTGGTTTTTTTTCTTATTTTTCTGTGTCTTCCCCATACTCACTGTTTTGCGTTTTTTTTTTGCTGGTTTTGTCCTTTCACATTCCCTTTGAAGTGGACATGATTTCATCACTGTTGTCTTATGTGCCGGAGACAATTAAATGCTTTTTTTGATGTTTTTTTCCCCCCTCTGTCCATGCCATTTGGCGATGTACAACATCTAACACCCCCAACTGTGCGCCCTATGAATGTCCCAACGTTTAATTCTACCATTCTGATCAGTAAGCTTCAATAGACGAAGGGAGGATCACTCTCGAAAGCTTGTACTTTAAATGTAACGTTAGTCCAAGAAAAAAGGTATCACTACAGACTGCTATACCTGTGATTATAAGAATATAGATATATATCTTATCTATAGAAATATATATATATATATATATATATATCAGGCCTCAAAATTTCCACTCGCCTGCTCGCATTTGGCGAGTGGAAATTACAGGAGGGCGATTAGGAATGCAGAGGCATAGCTGGATAGGGGATAGGTGGGGCAACTAGTGGCGAGTAACTCTTAAGGCCTGGCTAGTAGCTTGGGACTTGAAATATTGAGGCCTGATATATCATACCTGCCCTTACCTTCCCCTATAAATTTGCTAAAAATATACACAAAATAAACAAACCACTGCCTGAGACCCTGCGCAGCCCACATGCCACCCCTCTACCTGGCTGAATGTATCTAATATATATAATTAAATACATTCAGCCAGGTAGAGAAAGAAAAAAAAAGTTTTATTTTATGTTCCCGGGGACATTTAAAAATGTCCTCGGATTTAATTTTTCTTAGAAATGTGTCGCCTTACCTTAGCCTGGTGGTCAGTGGTGGCTCCCTGGATCCTGGTTGTGGGGGGGGGGTCTGCCGTGGCCGCAGGTGCAGTGGCTCCCTCCCTGCGCCGCCTGTCTCTGCCACATGCACCCGGGCGGCTAGCCCGCACAGTCGCAGCTCTGTCGTCCGGCGGCCACATGCTCCTCAAGGGGATCCTTGGGAGGCCCCTGCAGGCTGCCCTCTACAGTGCTTGATTAGAGGGCCGTGTCTGCCTGATGTTTTAGTAACAAGAATGTTTTATCCCATAGGCTTCAATGTTAAAAATATTCCCGTTTTAATTCAATATCTAATAAACCGTTGCTTATAATATTCTGCAGTAAAGAGTCTCTTTATTTCTAGATTTTTTTTTTTTTAAGCATTTTTTATACTTTTTTCAAAAAAAAAAAAATCGAACTTTTGGCGAACGTCCCAAAAAGTTCGAGGTTCACGAACTTTCGAACGGCCAATGTTCGAATCGAACTCCGAACCGATTGAACCGAACAGCTCATTCCTAATAGTTAATAGCGTTAGAGGAGATGAAAGATCTCCAGGGGATAATAATAATAATAAGAATAATAAGAATAATAATAATAATAATAATAATGAGGCATTTGTTTATGCTTAAGTAATATCCTTGTCTGACACTCCTTCCTGTAAATTCATTAATATGAAGGAACATTTACTTCTACAATGAAAATTCCAGTCAAGACCATAAAGCTCAATGGATCTCCAAAGCCCAGTTAAATTTTAGACTCAGTGGGCTCTATTAGATTCTTTACGTAAAAACGCTCGCAACGTGAGTTAATTTATGCGAGAAGCGCTAAACGTTAAGGCGCTTAAATTAACGCTGGTATTAAAAATCGGAGCGCATTTTTTCATCCGACAAAAAATAATGCACGTAAAAAAGACACGCAAAAAAACGCGCATATTAACGTTGCGCGCAGAAATTGGTGTGCGGACTGTTTTTTCACGCTATTCAGCCAATCAGAATTAAGAACCACAATTATCTTCCGTTAAGTTTTTGCGCCTGTCAAAATCAATCTGAGTATATACGCTGCCGCAATAATATAAACACGCACAACTTCTCCATTTTATTGTTTGGGTATGAGTAGAATGTGTAACTATACTTTGCTGTATTTTTATTTTTGGGCTGGTGTATTTGGTTTTGGCCAGGACGTTCAGATTTGCCATTAACACCAGCTTTTCAAAGACGTTAAAATTATGCGCGCAAACGTTGTCCGTTAAAATTTGCGCATAGACTTTAAAACCATCCTCGTACCAGCGCACAAACGCATTTGCGCTCACAATGTTAATTATAGGATGCGCAAAGTACAGTACGCTCGCAAAGGGTTCGCGCAGGTCCACCCACATTAGACATTAACGCACATTTTTTGCGCGGACGTTGTAATACGACGTTCAGCGCAAAGGGTTTTGTCCCTCGCGTTAATGCGTTTTTGCGCACGCGTTAAAATTTGCTTTAAGAATGTAATCGAGCCCTGTGTCTTTTATAGGCTCTGTAAGTAGAAATAATGTGGTTAATATAAAAATTTTATATCTGTTCAACATATAACCTATGTAAGAAGAAAAAGGAGAAATCATTCTTTATAAGAATTCCTACGAGCTAAATGTTGGCAACCGCATTATTATCAACTCAAAGTCATCCTAACTCTCAGCTGGATTTTAATTATATAACAGCCATTTTCACACGAGCACAATGGAAATCATTCACATGAAAGCGTATTAGGAAAGACGATGCAATACCAAGCCCAGAGGTAACATTAGGTGACCAGATCCAACCTTTTTGAGAACCGGCACTGGATATCAGACAAATCTCTCAACTTTATTTTATAACTCATAAGAAATCCTTTATATAGGATTTTCGATGTTATATAAAGCTAAGGTGAACATATCCTTCATATAAGCCCCTTCGCTACCGTTATCCAGTATACTTACTATTAAAAGCACCTGCAGGTGCCCTGAGAGCAAGTAAACTCAATCTGGTCTGATTCTGGAGCAATTCAAAGAAATTCCATTTATACAAATGAAATTGACTTGCCAATAAGCTCTAGAACACCCCCCTAAAAATTCAACTTATCTGTCATGGTAGCCAGCAATGAGTTCCAAAGCTTGCAGGTCCATTTTTTTGTCCCTTCATTTCTCAACAATTATGCAGCGTCTGGCCTCCCAGCAACCTTACTGCATGTTTCTCCGCCGCCCCGATGTCATAGTTACATAGTTACATAGTTATATAGGCTGAAAAAAGACATGCGTCCATTGGGTTCAGCCTCTCCCACATAACCTACTGCTGTTGATCCAAAAGAAGGCAAAAAACCCAGTCTGAAATGCTCGCCAATATGCAACATACTGGGGAAAAATTCCTTCTTGACCCCAGAATGGCGTCAGATTTCTCCTTGGATCAAGAAGCTTTTACCCACATATTAAATATTATAACCCTTAATATTCTGTGTCTGCAGGAAGTCATACAGTCGTTTTTTAAAAGTCTGTACAGACTCTGACCCAACCACCTCAACAGGCAGAGAATTCCACCGCTTTATTGTTCTCACCGTAAAATAACCCTTCCTATGATTTAAGCTAAATTTTCTTTCTTCCAGTCTAAATGGATGACCCCTTGTCCTGTGTATAGTCCTGTTAATGAATAGATTATCAGACAAGATATGTGCACCCACCACTGACATACTGTGCCACCGGAAGATTAGAGCCAATCGGTGTGTTGGGCAGACGAGGCATGAATTCGGATGATGGCAAACTCGGCCTGGAAACCCGGAGTCAGACCACGACAGTGATGTGAGAAGGTGCCAGGGGGCCAGAGGTGGAACCGCCGGACACCAAAACGATCTTTATCGTACAGAGTTTAAGCTGCATAATTTAAAGGGACAGATCATTTTGTCCTATTTGTGAAATATAAACTAGAGGGTGAGAAATAAAAACATAATACCCCATCCAGTTGAATATTTTGTGCATAAATATATCATAATTGTGGATACAGGGGTGGATCCAGATAAAGGTTTCAGGAGAGGCACTCTGCCAATCTTGGCTATGACCTGCTGTTTAGTTGACAGTGACAGAGCAGTTGACTGATGGCAGGCTGTGCTTATCAACGTACTCTCTCCAGTACATTGCCACACAGGGTCTGTCCTTCTGCTGCTCAGGTGACATCTGGCAGACCCCACACAGCAATGTTCCGCAGTTCACATTCTCTGCTCTGGCTGTCCCGGAGAATCGGGTGCCACCTGCAATGACAGGCCTCAGGTCCAGACAACCACTGATGCCCATACATAGCCATATAACTCACACAAACTCATACATAACTACATACACACACACACACCACACACACACATACTATTTAGGCATGCTCAGAAACTAGACTTTTTCCAAACTTCTTGGTCAGCATCTCCAACTATCAGGCCAATTATATCAATAAAAACAAAACTCTCTCTTGGAAGCTTTCTTCTATTTGTTTTTTATGCATTTGTATTGTAAATGGTCATGTTTGGTGCCATTTGAAAGGCATTACTATGGCCTTTCCAATAACATCTCAGATGACCAGGTAGGGTATATAGAACTGGAGATACAGGGGTTCAAATATCTAAAGGTCCCCTGTATCACCTACATTGGGCTTACAGCTCGGGGGGGGGGAATGCCCCAGCTCTGGATCCACCAATGTGTGGATGTGGTCGATAAACATTAGTATACTATACATAGCTCTGCAAACGTCACAACAGTTGGATTCACAATCTACATTTTGACACGGACGGTGCTGAGAGTGTACATGAAGGACTTGTCTAATATAATATTCATGGAATAAGGGAACTGAATTATTGAATTTATTATTGATTTTAATTTGAAACAGTATTCAAACATAACTCGGCTTGAGTTCTTTGAACCTGTGAAATAGAATATTATTTCTACAGAACCTGCTGTGAGATCAAAAAAGTGAAATATCTGCCACAGTTCTTAGGTCTACCCTAATATTTCCGTAACGCATAATAAATACAATGAATAGCCTAACTGCTCCTCTCAACAGGTCATCAAACATAAACGATGGCAGAAAGTGCTGCTTTTAGGCATTACTGAAGAACATGATGCCTTTAAAGTTGACCCAGTAGTATCAGATTTAAGTGTAGCATTCTATGAGCATTCGAAGCACGTGGAATAGTACAATTAATATCTTAAAAGCACATTGAACAATACGTATAACAGAACTTCTACTGACTTCCACCATGCATTTTTTTTAATAATTAGTTTTTAAACTTACATTTAAAGGGTTATTCCAAGAGCACCAAAATTTCAGGGAAATTGCTTTTTCGTTTGGTGCACTTCGGTGCGATTCGGTGATTTCAGTTCACCGACCCTGCGTTGAATTCACTATTCACCGCAGGTCACTTCACTGCACCGAAGTAGAGCTGCCGAAGACCACCGATCAGCCCGCTGAACACCACTGCCGACCTCTGATCGAACACCGCGGAAGACAGACAATCAGCCTGCAGAGCGCCACCAAAGACTGGTGAACTGACCGCCGAACGCCACAAAAAAAACCCCCAAAAACAGAACTCTGCTCCTCTTTATATGGCGTTTAACACAATAAAAATGCATGAAAATGTGTGGAAATAATAAAAAAAAGTCCTAAAAAATACTAAGAAAAAGTTTGTTACAGAAAAAAAAAAAGAAAGGCCATTAAAAAAAAAGGGAATGAAAAATTTTGCCTAAAAAAAGCCAGAAAAATACCAAAAAATAAATAAATAAAAAGGCTTTTTGCTAAAACTGAAAAGAATAAAAAGATGAATAAAAAATGAATAAAAACAATACTATTTTTTACATTGAATCCTATGTGTTTTTCATTTTTAAACCTGTCAAACTGAACCAATGAGAATCAGTGCATTTCGGTGCTGTTCGGCAGGGCCAGATTAAGATCTCTATGGGCCTGGAGCTGAAGATTTTGGTGGGCTTTTTCTGGAATTTAGTGAAATGAAAACATATTTTAGGTTACTTAAGGCTAGGGTCAGACGAACGCATTTTTCACGTTGTCCGTGAAAAAGTGCGTTCGAACGAATGGATGTATTTTTTCACAGAATACGCGATAGCGGTCATACGATGCGCATTTTTGTCCGTGATTTTGTACGGATCATCAATAAAACCCTTTTGCGTCTGGACGTTATGTTGGCCGGACGTGTGCAGCGTCTGACGTCTCCCAATCACGCAAACACGTCGCTATGCGGACGCAGCGCACTCTGTACGTCAGTAGTAGCGGTTTGACGTTCTCGAAAAAATGCGTTCGTTGGCCACTTGCGTTGCGCGGACGAACTTTCGTGCGGCCGTTCGTCGTATGTTCCCCGGCATTGGACGTCATTTGCTGCTAGCACGGCTGTGATTTTGTGCGGCTAAACGCACGTGAAAAATGCGTTCGTCTGACCCTAGCCTAATAGTGCAGATACGGGTATATCTAACCAGGCAGTTACTGAGTGAGGAAATTTCCATTCAGATTTCAATGTGTGAAATAATTTTTTTCAGATTTTAGCATCCAAACCTTTGTGGTTATATATTTGTAAGAATATCAATTCTTACATATTCTATAGGGAATTCTTGTTAAAAAAATTGAAATCTGTTACTGCATTTTTCTGAGAAAATATAAAATTTTAACCCAAAAAATTAAATAAATGTAATATTTCATTTTTGTTTCGGAGGACGGTGTTTTATGAATAATATGACTGTGTATAAAACACTGAACTTGCTCCCAGCGTGGGAAATGAGAAGGTGAGAAATGGCAGTGGTATTGCTCATTTTATACGTGACAAATGGACAATGCCATCGATATGGAACTAAAAATCTATAAATAAAAAAAGTTTTTTGGGTTTTCTTGTCTTTTAGGTTTTACAGGGTCAAGTTTAGACTCTGACCTGTCCAATGACACCTCACTTGACCTTGTGAGGTGTAAAGACTAGTGACACAGGGTTCCAAAGCCCCCTGTGCTCTATGCTGCAGTGCGGCATTTAGAAACATAGAAACATAGAAAAATGTCGGCAGATAAGAACCTTTCGGCCCATCTAGTCTGCCCAATTACATGGATACTTAACCTGGATTTATCTTTTGTTTAGGATAGCCTTATGCCTATCCCATGCCTGCTTAAATTCAATTACTGTTTTGGCCTCTACCACTTCTACTGGAAGACTGTTCCATGTATCCACCACCCTCTCAGTAAAATAATGCTTCCTGATGTTACTTTTAAACCTTTGCCCCTCTAATCTAAGACTATGTCCTCTTGTTTTGCTACTTTGTTTCCTTTTAAATATACTCCCTTCCTCTACCTTGTGGATTCCTTTTACGTATTTAAATGTTTCTATCATATCTCCTCTGTCTCGTCTTTTTTCCAAGCTGTACATGTTAAGATCATTAAGCCTTTCCTGGTAACTTTTCTCCTTCAAGCCGTACACCATTTTAGTAGCCCTTCTCTGAACTCTCTCTAAGATGTCTATATCCTTCTGGAGATACGGTCTCCAGTACTGCACACAGTACTCCAAGTGAGGTCTCACCAGTGCTCTGTACAGTGGCATTTAGGTTTTTGATGTAACAATTTGTAATAGTGGATTGTGCCATCACCTCCACACTTGTTGGCGACATGAGAAATGAGATGGTGAGTTAGTACAGCATCATTGCTCACTTAATAATTGTAAAGTGAAAAATATTGCCGTTTTAGAAATAAAAAATAAAGAAATATTTATTATTTTATTTTTATCGTTACATAAAACCTGGTCATATTTGATATTATTGTAAAGGCCATGCTCTGGCCTTTCCAGTGATACCTCACCTGATCCTGTACCTGTTATGGAGTTGGAGATACATTAGTCCAAATGCCAATCAATGCAGACATACAGGGTTATCCAAAGAGAATCGAAAAGTCTGTGACAATTAAAAAAAAAACGGGAAAAAAAATTTCGCCAAACAAATCCCAAAAAATGCCTAGAAGATCCTAAAAAATCTATAAATAAAGAGACTTTTTACTGCAGAATAAAGATATTGAATTAAAACGGGAATATTTTTAACATTGAAGCCTATAGGATTCGCCTGATAAACCTGTCGAATGAAACCACCGAACATTTTGGCAACTTTTCACTGCTGGTTTTTGTTTTCTATGGGGATTTCACTGCCCTTGAACACGCACCGAACAGGCACCGTATGTGCAGGAAATTTGCCAAGATTTGGTGAACTGCCTGCTCTCGGAATAGCCGAATGGCCAGGATAGGGTAACCGTACGCAGAACTTCAGTGTTCGGTTACATTTTGGCCACAATTCAGATCTCTTTGAATAACCCTGATAGTTATCCTTTCTCTGGGCCTATTCTGGGGCATGGGCCTGGAGCTGCTGCTCCATCAGCCCCTATGTTAATCCGGCCCTGCTGTTCGCTGTTCTCTGACTAGATTAACCATTTCTTCTCTATGGGACAATTTCACTGCCGTCGAAGACAGCCGAATTGCGGCGTTCTGCAGGCAAACTGCACCATATTTTGCTGTCAATTCACCAGTATTTGTAACAAATTGACAGCTCTCTGAATAGCTGAACTGCCATGAAATTGCACCGTACAGGGAAATTCAATGTTCGGTGCAATTCGGTGGCAAGTTCGGCTCATACTGCGGTTTTTGCCTTCTCTGCTGGCACTAGGCACGCAATGACGAACCTGCTCTCTGCATTAACCCACCACAATTATAATTATTCATAAAGCGCCAACATATTCCAGAGTGCTGTACAATGGATAGGGCCAAGGAAACATAAAATTAACAAATATGTTTTACATGGAGAAGACAGTAGGAAGAGAGGAGCCTGCTCAAGAGCTTACATCTAACAGTGACTGGTATGGGAGTTGGGGGAGGGGGGTCATTGTCTTTGGTGCCCTGGCCAATGGTTTACATAAATTATAATGTCCAATAATTTTTTTTCGGATAGAAAAATCAATATAGAAAGCAAAGCGGGGGAAGTTATTCACTTCACCATATTTATTGCTTTTCAGGATAGATGGATGAATCACATATCAAAACCACTATTAAGCAGATCTGTACTCTTCTAGATTTACTCTTCTATGACCAAACCAACAAGCATGCAGAGTACACTTCAATTAGTACTCTAGGACTTTCACAGAGGGATCAGTCCTGTGTAAACACATGAAAGAAAGCTAATATTTTCTCAAATATGTACATAAACTAAAATAATTGTTTTGCACATTTAATGGATTCTCCCGCGTGCTCGTTTCATACACCTCTGTATCAATATCCTATTACTGTCTATCCTATTACCACTGGGATGGAAAGAGAAAGATAATTGGCAACAGTGTAACATGTTTTCCATGTCTAATTTATTAAAACAATAATAAAAAAAGGCAAAAAAGAATCAGAGAAGATAATATAATCCTGTATTATTGCAAAAAGCTTAAAGGGATGCTCAAGGCTAGACACATGGGTAAGAAAAGGGAATGTAAACTAACCTCCGTGGTGTATTTAGGTTTTGTGCTGCCCTAGGCTTGACTAAACTTGTGCACCCCCTAATTAAAATTTGACACGCCCCTTCCTGTCAAAGTCATACATCTTCCTGGTTAAACCCCGCCCTTCCTCTTTAGGCTCCACCTTTTCTTCTTTGAGCTCCGCCTCTTCCTCTCTGCATATTAAAAGTGGGTACCAAGTTCCTACTTGTATATTTTGTATACCATTTCAAATGTATCTATTGAAATAAATAAAATTATGAAATGTTTAAATTCAACCTTTTTTATAAAGATCAGACATGTACTGTATGTCAAGTATACTGGATCACAGTCACTCTAATTGGTTTAACAATAAAACCTACAGAAATGTGCACTTTGAGGGTATCACAGAGCTGCACAGCAATAAAACCCACAGAAATGTGCACTGTGTATGAGTGTATCACAGAGCTGCACAGCATTAAAACACACAGAAATGTGCACTGTGTATGAGCGTATCACAAAGCTGCACAGCAATAAAACCCACAGAATTGTGCACTGTGTATGAGGGTATTACAGAGCTGCACAGCAATAAAACCCACAGAAATGTGCACTGTGTATGAGCGTATCACGGAGCTGCACAGCAATAAACCCACAGCAATGTGCAGTGTATGAGCATATTACAGAGCTGCACAGCAATAAAACCCACAGAAATGTGCACTGTGTATGAGCGTATCATGGAGCTGCACAGCAATAAAACCCACAGCAATGTGCAGTGTATGAGCGTATCACAGAGCTGCACAGCAATAAAACCCACAGAAATGTGCACTGTGTATGAGCGTATCACAGAGCTGCACAGCATTAACTCATTTCATTCTAAACGCCCCCTCTTTTCTTTTCACCCCAAACCCCCCAACTCTCATTTCATTAAACCCCCCCTCTTCATTTCATTAAACACCCCCCACTCACCATCTCATTAACCCCCCCACTCATCATCTCATTAAACACCCCCATCTCATTAACCCCACTCTAAATTTAATTAAAGCCCCCCCCCGTTCGAACCTGGGGGCTGGGTTCTGCCTGCCACCTCTCTCATGCGCGGAATCTGCATCACATGGAGCGCTGGGAGGAAGTGACGTTATATGATCACTTCCTCCCAGCGCACAGTAGCAGGCTGCCGCTGCAGCAGTGAGGAAGTCTAAACGAGGCAGCGCTCGGTAGCCAGTGATTCAGTCACCGGCGGCCGCGGACAGCGCGTCCCGCGGGGTGCGGGTCAAAGTGACCTGCGGGTCCCACTGAGCGGCGGGGCGGCTGCCCCCTGGAATTTGCTACCCTAAGATACACCGCTGCTCTCATAACACCAATGTAAAAAAAATATATATATATAATAGACACAGGTGGTGCAGTAGACATTGCTTATTTAGATTTCAGTAAGGCTTTTGATACTCTTCCGCATAGAAGGCTTATCAATAAATTGCAATCTTTGAGTTTGGATTCCAATATTGTTGAATGGATTAAGCAGTGGCTGAGTGACAGGCAACAGAGGGTTGTGGTAAATGGAGTTTATTCGGCGCAAGGTCTTGTTACCAGTGGGGTACTTCAGGGGTCAGTACTTGGACCGATTCTCTTTAATATTTTTATTAGTGATATTGCAGAAGGTATTAATGGAAAAGTATGTCTTTTTGCTGATGACACAAAGATTTGCAACAGGGTTGACGTTCCTGGAGGGATCAGCCAAATGACAAATGATTTAGGTAAACTAAAAAAATGGTCGGAGCTGTGGCAATTGAGTTTTAATGTGGATAAGTGCAAGATAATGCACCTGGGGCGTAAAAACCCAAGGGCTGAATATAGAATATTTGATACAGTTCTAACCTCAACATCTGAGGGTTGGGATTTAGGGGTTTTTATTTCAGAGGATCTAAGGGTAAATAGTCAATGTAATAGAGCAGCAGGAAATGCTGGCAGAATGCTTGGTTGTGTAGGGAGAGGTATTAGCAGTAGGAAAAGGGAAGTGCTCATGCCACTGTACAGAGCACTGGTGAGACCTCACTTGGAGTACTGTGTGCAGTACTGGAGACCGTATCTCCAGAAGGATATAGACATCTTAGAGAGATGTAGCGCTCACTCCCGGAGGAGCCGCTGAATTTGAACCTCGGGTCAGTCTCCCCGCACTAGGGAATAAATATACTCCAGCACCGTCGTGGATTTTATAAATTATATAGTTTACTGAATAAACTGGCATATAATGAGTAACACGGTATGCGTATATATATTTACAGTACTTCGTAATGCGAGAAACGCGCAGCGGAAAAGGAATACAGTAGTTCGTAATGCGAGAAACGCGCAGCGGAAAAGGAATACAGTAGTTCGTAATGCGAGAAACGCGCAGCGGAAAAGGAATAAAATGTATTTTTAACCCCTTAGTGGTTGGAGTGTGAGTCCCGTACAGGTTATGTCCCAAGGAATGTATGTGTATGTGTGTATTGGTACCCGGGTACAATATTCAACTGGCCAGTGAATTATTTATGAGGTATCTTCGACTAGTCACGTTGGGGCCCTGCAGGTTTTGAACAAACTGCAGCGTGCTTTAGTATTTTACAGCGGCCTGGAAGGCCTCTCACCCATCTGCCAGATACTCTGTGCTCCGCTCGACCCAGGACGTCTCTCCGCTCGATTCTGACTGGGATTCTCTGTGTCACCGGATCCGCTGTCTTGCTTGTCTGTATCGGCCACAAGATGTCCAGCTCACCGCCTGCACTCCCTGTTAGATCGTCTGCTGTTCTCCTAACTCGGGGTCCTTCAGCTTACTCTGTATCAGCGTGGGTTACTAGCGGTGGATCACTGGGTCTTCGTTTAATAAGAAGGGAAAAACCTGATCTCCAGCTCTGCTAGGCCGCACCTGCGCTCTGGCCTGGTCGTGATCACTCTCTGCTACACTTGCGTCTTGCTCCTCTCACTCCTATGCGCGCTCTGCCGGCTCTGTCCACGAGGCTGCGGATGTCAGTGTCTCTCTCCCACCCACTTCCTGTTCCCGCCCGCAAAGCATGCTGGAAAATGTAGTCCCAATGTCCAGTGTCTTACATTGCGCTTGTCTCCCTCCGGTGGCCAAAAACAAGTACTACAACGACAGGGAATTAAAACCAGCGCTACAGAGAGTTCAGAGAAGGGCTACTAAAATGGTGTACAGCTTGAAGGAGAAAAGTTACCAGGAAAGGCTTAATGATCTTAACATGTACAGCTTGGAAAAAAGACGAGACAGAGGAGATATGAAAGAAACATTTAAATACGTAAAGGGAATCCACAAGGTAGAGGAAGGGAGTATATTTAAACGGAAACAAAGTAGCAAAACAAGAGGACATAGTCTTAGATTAGAGGGGCAAAGGTTTAAAAGTAACATCAGAAAGCATTATTTTACTGAGAGGGTGATGGATACATGGAACAGCCTTCCAGTAGAAGTGGTAGAGGCCAAAACATTAATTGAATTTAAGCAGGCATGGGATAGGCATAAGGCTATCCTAAACAAAAGATAAATCCAGGTAAAGTATCCATGTAACAAGGCAGACTAGATGGACTGAAAGGTTCTTATCTGCCGACATTTTCTATGTTAGTGCTCATCCAGTATTCAACCCTACTGGCTTATTCAGGTCAGCCAAGTCTATAATCTATACAAGATACCATGTTGACTCAGCATTCTTTGTGCTTTGTGACTTGGCAAGTTACAAAAAGAGGTAAGGTTACCATTCAAATTAGAATAAGTGGAATAGCAATAGTTAATGTGCCACACTCAGTTACTTAAAACCCATTCGGAATAAGAGCCCTGGAGTGGCATCCCAATCTGAGTTGCAATCAGTCAGTGTTAGCCCATGAAAACAGCAATGCCGCTCTCAGTAACCACAACTACAACCGCTTGCAGGTTAACCTGGTACATTAAGAGCTAGAAATTAAATACCTAAATTTACTGACTGTAAAAGTCTCCTAGATCAGTGGTTCCCAACCGCGATCCGCAAGTACCCTTAACAGGCCAGATTTTAAGGATCACCTTGGGGAAATGCAGACTGAATCCTGCAATCACTGAGCAGAAAATCCTATCACCTGTGCTGTGCTTCAGATATCTGGAAAAAAACTGCGGGATCTCGGAAGAGTGCTGTGGAGTGATCGTGGAGGGAGACTGGGGACCATTTGTCCCCAGTCTCACTCTGTTCCCAGTGGCAAGAAGCAGTGGATCAGGCCAGCATTCTCACCGTGATATGAGAGGTGTGTATTGAATTTATTGGGGGGTTTTGGCTGGTGCTAAATGATTCTGCAAAAGTGGAATCAGTTAGCATCAGCTTTTAGGACCCGCTAAAGAAATTTTATCCCATCATTGCGGTAAATAGCGCTAGGACTTTGGAAAGAATAATTTTTATTGAGAAGAAAACAATACATTCAGTGGACAGCGAGCCCGCTGTCCATTATGATAGTGATCTTACAGTGCACTTCAACAAATACAATTTCACATAGTGTATGTCAACTTCTACCTTTTTTCTTTAAAGAGGAAAAAACGATAGTAAGGGAGGAGGGTAAGGGTAGGGGAAAAAGGGAAAGTCAGGAAATTACATTATATCCGTGTCTTTACTATCTCCGTGGTGCTCTCTGCTTGTGTGAGTTATTGTCAGAGATTGGTTCAAGGAAAACCCTATTCTATGGATTGTTTATCAAAGACCGCAGGCCTTATAGATTTTGTGAATGTCCCATAACGTCCAGGGGTCTGTTCGTGGTGGTGTGCCTTCCCCTCTGAACACTGCTTTTGAGTCAAAAGATCTGTACTGGTTAAGTGTTGTCACTATCTGTTTTATTGTTGGAACGACATCTGATTTCCAGTGTCGCGCGATCAGGAGCATAGTTGACGAAACCAGTATAAAAAGCATTTTTAGGTGCTGCTTCGGAAGGCGTATCATGCCCAGCAACAGTACTTCTGGGGAGCAAGGGATATTGCAGCTTAGAACCTCCGTGGCTAGTTTGGAAAGACTGGACCACACGGGAGCAATCCCAGGACAGTGCCACCAGATGTGGCCCATGTCCCCCACCGCCGACGAGCATCTCCAGCAAACGTCCGAGGATTGGGGGTCCATTCCTTTTAGTCGATGTGGTGTGTAGTACCAGCAATACATTACTTTCCTTTGTGTTTCGATCAGTGTGGCACACCTGGTGGCACCAGCAGCAAACATATGTGCCATTGCCCATTGTGTAGGGGTAAAGGTCTTGGAGAGGTCCCTCTCCCATGTAGCTTGGTAAGACCATCTGTTCGGTTTGATGGGGGTCGTGAGTAATTGGTAAAACAGGGAAATGGGTTTAGTAGTTGAGACAGGGTCTAACCAGAATAGTTCGAACTCCGATAGGAGTGGGAGAGTGGCGCGCAGATTTCCCAGTATATTGCACTTGCGCATGTATGAATATAATTGCGAGTACGACAGAAACAAATCGGGTGATGCCTTGTATTTCATTTGCATGGATTGGAAGGGCAGGATGGCTGGCGGCGTGAAAAAATTATGAAGATGTGTGACTCCCAATCGGATCCATGGGGGGGCTCAAAAGTGTGGCAGGATGTATGTTAACGAGGGGAGTGGAGTGGCCAATGACAGCAGTTTATGTTGTGTAAAGAGAGAGGAGTGCTGATCCCAAATCCGAAGCAGCAAGGTTGCAAGTGGTAAAAGAAATGGGAGTCTCGGCCTGGACTTTTGTGGTATCCATATCAGATTGGAAAGGTCGTGGCCGTTTGTAAAGGTTGAGAGTATGACCCACCATTGAGGTGGAGGGTGAATATATACTATTTCTGATAAGGTTGCTAGACAAGATGCCCAATAATATCTGTGAATTTGGGCTACTTTGAGACCTCCGTCTCTGTGTCTATAATATAGTAGGTTTTCGTGGAATTCTCGGTTTCTTGTTTTGCCAGATATATGTCATGATAATGGACTGCAATTGGTCTAGGTAGGATTTTGACAGGGTTATTGGTAAGGATCTGAAAAAGTATAAGATTTTTGGTATTATCATCATCTTTACCGTCGCCATCCTGCCCAACCATGACACTTCTTTCAAACGCCATTGAAACAGTTGATTTTTCACATCCCGTAGCAGTTTGTCATAGTTGTGTTTATATAGGCCCTCCGTGGTTTTTGCTATGCGAAGACCGAGGTATGTGATGTATTCGGATCGCCAGTCAAGTTGTGTTGAGAGCGTAAAGTTGTCAATTGGGCTTTTGTGAGATTTAATGGTAAGGCTTGGGTTTTTGCGCATTAACCAGATGGTATGAAACCTTTCCATAGGATTCCAACTCTATGTTCAGTGCCGGTAATGAGGTGTCCGGGTCCGTCAGGGTCAGTAAAATATCGTCTGCGTATAAATTTAATTTGAAAGTCGTGGGACCAATCGAGACACCCCGGATCGAGTCATTCTGCCGAATGGCCTGTGCCAGGGGTTCTAGTATTAGGGCATATAGCAGAGGGGAGAGCGGGCAACCTTGCCTCGTGCCATTGGTTATACGAAACTCGTCTGAGAGAAAACCTGAGTTAAGCACTCTGGCCGACGGGGAATCATATAGGGCTTGAACAGCTCTTTGAAATGAATCCGGAAAACCAAATTTAAGTAGAACCCGTGAGAGGAATAACTAGCTGACCCTGTCAAACGCCTTTTCAGCGTCTAATGACAAAATCAAGCCTGGGGTCCCCCCACGGTTCATGGTGTCCATTAAGGTAATAGTTTTTTAGTGCTATCCGGGCCTTGACGTTTGGCGATGAATCCCACCTGATCCTGTCCTATTAGGGTTGGCAGAAGGTATTGTAGGCGTGTAGCCAGGATTTTACCATACAGTTTTACGTCGGCTTCCCCGGTTTGGGTAGAGTGATTATATGTGCCCTCAGCATGTCTACTGGGAAGGAGCCATCCTCTCTTGCCTCAGCAAACGCTTTTTGAAGGTGTGGGATCAAGTGAGAGGAAAATGTGGTGTAGTATAAACCGGAGAGGCCGTCTGGTCCCGGCGCCTTTCCTTTCGGTAGGGCCTTAATGGCTATAGTAATGTCTTCTACTGTGATTGGGGAAAAGAGGTTTGCTATTTGCGTTTGTGAGAGAGTGGGAAGGAGTACGTTTTTCAGGTAAGTGTCCACTGTGGCCTCAGACGGTTGAGAAATCTCATCGTCCGTGCCCAGGTTATACAGTTTTTCATAGTAGCGTGCAAATCCATTTGCTATATCTCGGGGGTTGTGGACTTCTCCATCTCTAGTGTGGAGGGCATTTATCTTCCGTGGCGCTCTGAGGGGCTGGAGCTTTCTAGCTAAGAACCGTCCTGGTTTATTGTGAAGAGAGTAATATGTTGCCTTTATGCGGGTCATAGCGTGGAAGTATCCGTCTGTGTCTAAGTCTCTGAGTGAGGCGAGTGTGGCATCTATAAGGTCTGCTGTGGTTTGAGACGGGGTCAGTTTGTTGCGAGTGTCTAAATCTTGTAAGGTGGTAAGTAATTGCAACCTGTTGGACGTGTATGATTTACGTTGCCGCGCGGACCATTGCATACCCACTCCTCTAATAACAGCCTTGTGGGCTTGCCAAACCGTAAGGGGGCTCATGTCCTGTGTCGCATTTTCATCAAAGTAGTGTGTCAGAGCGGATTGTATGGTTTGGATCGCCAGGTCTTGTTTCAGCAGTGTGTCACGTAATTTCCACGGCGGTCTGGTATAGTAAGGGTACGTATCTCCTAGTACTAGTAGGACCGGAGAGTGGTCCGACCAAGTGAACGGCAAAATTTGACAATCTATTATTCGAGGGAGAGTCAGCCCTGTCACCATGAAATGATCTATCCTAGTGTAGCTATTGTGTGCCCTTGAACGGAATGTGTAGTCTCGTTCTCGCGGGTGTTGTAGTCGCCATGTGTCATATAGATCATATTGTTGGAGCAGTGAATGAAGTTTGCGTATTGAGGTCTTGGATAGAGTAGGCGCTGTTTGGGTGGACCTGTCTGTTAGGGGGTCGAGACCTATGTTAAAATCCCCACATAGTATAAGGGTCCCCGTTTGAACATCCTTCGTCTTCCTCAATATTTGGGCAAGGAATTGAATTTGTGAGACGTTAGGGGTGTATATCGAAACCAATGTGTATGGGACTGAGTTAATGGTGCATACTAGAATGATATATCTACCTTTCGTATCCTTTAGAATCCTATGGGCTTGGAATGCTAGACGATTGTGAATTAAGAGGGATACTCCTCGGGATTTCGAGGCGAACGTAGAGTGGTATTGAGTCTGGTAGAATGGGACATGGAGCTTGGGATGATCTAATCGTCTGAAATGTGTCTCTTGGATACATACTATGTCTGCGTCATGAAATTTTAGGGTCTTATTTAGGGAGTGCCGTTTCATTGGCACATTCAGACCTTTGACGTTATAGGACAATAATTTCATTACAGCATGTGTAAAAGCGACATTGTCGAGTCATCACTAAAGCATTTGGAGTGAGCACCTCCCTTACACGAGGTCTTCTGTTGGAATAAAAAGATACAAGATTTTTTGGCAGTTCCTGACTTGGTTGGGTGAGGGAAAGGGTGAGGTACAAAACAGAAATAAAACTTAACCATAGTACCTCAGGATTGTAACGAGACTGAAACATATCTTGGTGTAGAATTGTACTATGTACAAAAAACGTCAAAAATTTCTCCAGAGGGGAGTCCCGCTTCCCCAGTAATGTGGGGATGGGAGATACCCCAAACTCTTCCGGCGAAGAGGGAGACAAGGGTATCGTGGTAGCCCACGTGCCAGCAGATAACGTGAAAGATCAGAACAGTCAGAAAGAATAAAAGTTAACCTGATAGAAGGTGTCTACGATGCCTGTCTTCTAAAAGGATCAGCGGTCTGGAAGCTGTCAGCGGGAGTGCCATTCCTGGGACACCCTGCCTGAGAAGGGTACGCTTTGATCTCGGCGTTCTTGAACCTTTAGGCCCCACCCCTCCAGAATGTGGCGACCTTCTTCCGGTGTCATGACGATCGTAGGTGTCCCATTCCGGATGATAATTAGTTTGGTCGGGTACCCCCATCGATACGGAATCTTTTCTGACCGCAGAACGTCAGTCACGGGGCGATATCGTCGACGCTGCTGCAGTGTGGCCTGGGATAGATCCGGAAATACAGAGAGATGTTGGTAGTCAAGGCTGAGTATCTCCTGGTCTCGCAGAGCTCGGAGTATAGCTTCTCGTGGCCTGAAGTAGTGGAGGCGCAGGATTACGTCTCTTGGGGCTTTAGCAGGAGCAGAAGGTGGTTTAGGGACTCTGTGGATCCGATCGAATAACAGGGAATCTTCCGTGGATTCCGGTAAGATGTGTTTAAAGAATTCCGTGGTGTATGTTTGTAAGTCCTTCGGGTGTATGGATTCCGGGATACCCCTTATTTTTAAGTTATGGCGTCTAGACCTATCCTCCAGGTCTGCTAATTTTCGGGCATATCTCTCTAAGGACTCTTCCAGCTCCTCCACTTTTGCTGCCATGCTGTTATGTGCCTCCGTCGTTTCGGACATTTTATCCTCTAGTTTGGAGGTCCGCTCACCTATGTCGCGGATGTCCCGGCGGATGTCTGCCGCCACCGTGTCCAGCCGAGAGGTTAGGGTTGTAGAGAGATCCTTCAGCAGCCCCTCCATCCGTGTAGAGAAGCGTTCCAGGTCTGTTGTGGTCGACGCTATAGGCGCTGGGGAGGAAGGGGAAAGCTGGTCGCCGCCATCTTGGCGGGCCGCGCCGTCTCTGCGCTTCCCCGGTTTTGGGGTAAAGAAGTCCAGCTTCTCTGAGGGCTTTCTCGCCCTGGCTGCCGCCATTATGTCTCCCGATCTTGGGGGTCTTGGAGGGTCTCCAACTGAATCCGTGCGCTGTTTTAATCCGCTTTTTCCGCCGGCGGTCGCAGGAGCAGGTCTAGCACACGTCCACCATGTGCGGCTGCTGGCTACGCCCCCAGCGCTAGGACTTTGTAATACCTTACTTATCCTGATGCTAATTACTGATTTTGCTCCCCATACTTAACATGGGGGAGCAAATTACAGTAAGCTTGTACAAGCTAGCGCAATCACCGAAGTGCTAACACATATTTAATGGGTTTAGCGTTAGGTATGTAATATAGGGGGCATGCGTTAAAATCACTTGTCCTAGCATTAACTCCAACTCATCCGAATGCTACCACTAGTGTTCCGTATATAATCTAGCCAAGGTTATTTCGACACTGTTAGCAAGCTATTTTGTGACCAAACCCCTTTTAATCCTAGTCCAGCAAACTGTGAGATTATTGTTTCTTGGTCTCAGAAGCACCCCCATAAAAGTTTGTAAAGGTTGAGTACTCCCATTCCTTGTGATATATATATACAGGGTTATTCAGAGAGATCCGAAAAACCATTGCACGGTCGGTGATCTTTCGTTCCCTGCACTTCGTGGTGATTCTGCGATTCTAGTTCGCCGACCCTGCGGTGTATTCAGCAAGCACTGCAGGGCCCCCTGCAGTGCAGGGAAAACTCGCCGCAAACCCGCAGAACACTCACCAAAACCCGCAGAAACTGCTGCAAAAACCCCACCGAACACACAGGAAATGCTCGACTAGTCGCCGATCACAGCACAGAGCAGTCACCGGAAAAAGCCGACATGCAGACGAACGTAGTGGGAAAAAAAATAAACAGTATGCTTGAAAGTTTGAAATTTGAAACGCTGTTTGCAAAATACTACACAACGAAAATGTCTGGAATTTTCATATAAGATCCAATGAATGATAATAAAAAGGGCTGTTAAGGATAATTGAAAAAACGATTTAAAAAAAATTGCTAAAAAAATCCAGACAAATGCCTAAGGCTAGGGTCAGACGAACGCATTTTGTACGGACTATGCGTCCGTGCAGTACGGACGTACTTTCTGACTGACAACAAGGTAGTGGCCACACAGTCTGTTTTTTTCACTGACGTATTTTTTGACGGATGTAACAGGAAAAATAAATTAAAATGAAAAAACATTTTGTCCGTCAAAAATGCTGGACGTATAAATGCAGTCCGTCTGACTACGTTCCATCACTCACACACAAAACTACACGGACGTTGCAGACGTGGCGCACTCCGCACGTCCGTTCTAGCAGTATTACGCTCTTCTTGCCTAACCTGCGTCCGTTTGCCATGTCCGTCATGCGTCCGCACTTCTGTGCGGACGCACTTCGTGTGTGGGGCTCCATTGATTGGAATGCTATGCTGCCACGGACGTACAAATGTGCGGCAACACGGACGTGATAACTGCGCTCGTCTGACCCTGGCCTAAAAGATCCTAAAAAATCTAGAAATAAGGAGACTTTACAGCAGAATAAAATAATAAATGGTTTATTAGATGTTGTATAAAAATGGGAATACTTTAACATTGAAGCCTATGGGATTCGCCTGAATTAAATGAAACCACTGAACAGCAGGGCATTTCGGCAACTTTTCCCTGCTGTTTTGTGTTCTCTGAATAGATTAACCATTGCTTCTCTATGGGGATTTCACTGCCCTCGAACAGGCACTGTATGTGCAGGCAATTCGCTAGAATTTGACGAACTGCCTGCTCTCTGAATAGCCGAATGGCCCCGAAATGTCCCCGTTCGCTGAAATTCAGTGTAAAGTTACATTTCGGCACGTTACGGATCTCTCTGTAACCCCCATAGTGATTTCTCAACTTCCTGACAATGGCTATCGTGATCCTTTATTTATTTCTTTGCGTTAAACCCTGGGATTATAAGGACCTGTCAACTACTTAACATTCTGATTTTGCATGTCAGGGTTTACAGAAATGAGACAAGAACATTTTTTTTCTGTTTAAATGAGTTATTATACTTATTAAATCACATTACCATAGATTTTAGTGTCATTTTTATTTAGAGCGGCTCATCATTCTACTGCTTATTGATACTTTTTGTAAATCTGTTGCAAAGAAAAAAACAACAAATACTTGCAAAGAACATTCGCAGACCTCTTGCCACTCAGCGTCTGATCACAACCTCCCTGTTTTTAATCCCTGTCGGAAAAATCAGGCCACTTTATCAAGCTTTATTCAGAAAATAAAGATTATATTCCATTGCATGGATGAGGTATTTTTCTGAAATTACATTGGTGTCATAGGTTGCTGGTTGAATTCCCGGCAAGTTTGGATTTCTACTCTTGTCTGTGGGTAACTTGCTCCTGTGGTTGTTTTGTAGTTGTTAATGATGTTTCAGTAGAGAAAAGCATGATTAAAGACTGCTTAATCAGCCCTCCCCAAGCATTATTCTGAACATAGAAACGAAACATGCCTTAATGGGATGAACGAACATATATACATAAATATATATTTATAGCTCTTGTCTATAATATTGGTGGCATAGTTAATGTTTATTGTTTGTTTTACAATGCATCATGTTGTAGAGGTATATAATAGAAAAGGTTAAATATGAGGTTGTGGGTAATTAGCAGCGATAAAGAGTTCATTTATTTGTGTTCACACTCTCTTTTTTTTTATTACCACATAGGAAATTGTCTCGGGAAAGACGTGCCATGGGTTAGATAGGCAACCGTGAGTTCTACATTGAAATTCATGGCAGGTACTTGAAAAGCAAGACTAATGAAAGCTTTATAGGTGCTTGCTGCTGTGAATATGCTTGCTGATAACTACACGGCATAAATTACTTTAATTGTTCAAAGCATTGCAAGATATTCAAAAATACAATAAGCTGGAAGCCTACAAAGCACAATTCCACTTTGATAGTGTATTTCTCTATTAATGTCTTTTGTTGACACATTAGATGCATTCTTTTTTAATCCAGTTGATTGTCAATTACGGTGACACGGGGTATAATTGCTTTGCTTACTCGTCACACTGTTTAACAGAATTCTGAATGTTTCTGCACAAGAGAAGTAGAAATCCTTAAGCAGAGACAGTAAAGTCAAGGTTTAACTGGATGATTTAACTGCATTTGTGCGACAAAAAGAGGTGCATCATTCTTATAACCTGTGAGCAACCGGAGAACATTTTAAAGGCAATCTCCCGACTTGACTATTGTAATAATCTTCTAGCTGGCCTCCCTCTCTCCCGCCTCGCCCCCCTACAATCCATTCTGAATGCCTCTGCAAGGCTCATCCACCTCACCCACCGCTTTGTCCATGCCCTAATGTTTACTTTACAGTATCATCTAAATTTACTCTACAATGATGCTCAAACCTCCTTTAAGCTTGGTCGACAATTTGAACTATTATATCTCCCTCTCTTCCGCCTTTCTCCCCTACAATTCATTCTGAATGCCTGTGCCACGCTCATCCACCTCACCTGCCACTCTGTCTCTGCCTCTCCACTCTGCGAGTCCCTTCACTGGCTCCCCATCACTGCAGAATTCAATTCAAAATCCTTACCCTAACCTACAAAACCCTCACTAACTCAGCTCCCCGCCACTACCTGTCCTCATTAATCACCAAATACACCCCAGCCCGCTCCCTAAGGTCAAACAGTGACCTGCGCCTAGCTTCTCCCCGCATTACCTCTTCCCATGATAGACTGCAGGATTTCTCACGCGCAGCCCCATCCTCTGGAACACTCTCCCTCGTACGGTCAGACTTTCTCTTCCTTCAAACACTCCCTTAAGACATTCCTATTTAGGGAAGCCGACCACCTGACTCACTAATACACCCCACTGCCCAACCAGTCCATCACGCTCACCTTGCAGTCCTCTCCTCCTGTTTCCACCCCCAACCCTTCTAGATGACAAATTCCCACGGGAATAGGGTCTTCATTTCCTCCTGTACTAGTTTGTCAAAATGTTGTTCAATGTATTGTGACCCTGTCTATATTGTGCCCATTGTACCGCGCTGCGGAACATGCTGGCACTTCATAAAATATAATAATAAGGCAAAAGAGACGTTCTTAGATCTCCCTGTTCTACATCAAGACTCATAAGGGCTTTCTTGTGATTATATCTCCAAACATTTTCAGGAGCAAAAAATTATTCCAGCATTGTTTGGAATGTAGCAGAAAACCGGCTCAGAGACTTTGTTAACCAGAGACCTCATGAATTTAATTTAAACTTGAATCTCAATATAAAAACAAAGGTCCCTTATCCAAGATTGATGATAGGATAACTTCTGAAGCATAGCGTGTCCCTGCTTTAAATTAACATGGTAATTTGTGCCTTAGATTAGAAGAACATGCTATTCCATGGTAGCTCCGTCTTCTATCCTGGAGCCAGTAATTTTCAAACATATATATTGATTCCTAAAAGTTGGTGTTAAGTGATATTACTTTTGTAAAATCATTTAACACAACAAACTGACCCCACCCCAAATCCCTTATGCACCTCTCATCACAGGGTGGAAAGGACAGCGTGATCCGTCACTTTGTCTCCGCGGTAGCAGAGTGAGACTGGGAAGAAATAGCTCCCGTCTCCCTCCGTGATTCATCCATGGCTCCTGCGTGATCCTATGGGCCCGAGCTCACACGGAGCTTGCGGCTGGGACGTGCTTGGGTCCATGGAGTACTATGGACTCCAGGAGCTGATACCCATGGAGGCACTGCAAATATCAGTTTGCGCTTCCTTCTGGGGTCAGGCGCTAAAAAGTGCCTACTCTGCAATAGGTATATTATAAGGAAGGGGCTAAATGCTGTCTCCTGTTTTTGCGAAAGAGATGGATTAGGATGGATTAGGTATTTTACACAAAATAAATGCTAATACCATTTGGTATACTTTAATGACTCACAGCTATCAGATCTTCTGCTCCGCAGCTCAGTCACACATCCAACTATCTGAAGCCTCTGATAAAAAACATGAAATAAATACTAGAGACTAACAGGGTTATTCAGAGAGCGTGAAAAGCAGGAGAATGACAGGAGAATGAAAAATTCTAGGTCAAAATATTGGCTATTTTGACCTAGATTTTTTCATTCTCCAGTCATTCTCTTGCTTTTCATGCACTCTGAATAACCCTGTTTGAGTTAAAAAATTGGGATGGTCAGCTTCAATAAAAGAAATGTGGGGCCCTATTACAAGCGAGCCTTTGTAACTACTGAGTGAGACCTTAAGTATAAGAGCCCCACTCACTAATCAAAACAGCTCCTGCCTTATTCTAGCTGAGCTGCAATTTTGACTGCATACCGTAAAAATAACACTTCCCATACCTTGCAGAAAGTGCAAATTTGTGGGAAGCCCGAGAAAAACGAATGATTACATGGCCATTCATCTTCGAAACTGGTGCATAGGAAGGCACATCCCACTTCATCCTATTGCCACTTATAGGACGAAACTAGGAGCTGTCATGTTTTCCCAGATGACGCAGCCTGTCCATAATATGCATCATTCTGGCAATGCTTCTGCTAACATGTATAATCCTGCCACACTTCTGCTACCATTCTCATAACAAATCCTTCCGAATGTTAACAATAGTGTAAAATAATTCAAAACTCAGTCTCCAAAAGACTTGGAGACTGATTTTTGGATTATTTTACACCATGATGGTAATAATATACTCATCTTCATCAGATCTCCTTGGCACACCAATGGTCTCCATCTTTGGCCCTTTACAAAAACAGTCCGCTAAAATATTACCATAAGCCCATACAAATCCTGGTACCTCAAATCATAGTGAACAGGTTTTTTTTGAGCTGTGATCTCCTAACGGGAAATACCAGCTTGCTAGTAGACACACTATCGATAAATATTGAATCCAGGCCAGTGTCCAAGTGACAAGTTATTTTAGAGAAATTGGAGATAATATCATCCAGCTCCAAGTCTTTCGCGCTCTCCATAGGTGCCAGAAGCAGAAATAGACAGAATTTCTGGATCAAGAATTAGAACAAAGTAATTTGATCAATACACCAAATGCTTTCTTTCTCAATGCTTTGGAGGTATAACCTCAAGCGATTTTTGTAATAAGCATGTCGTTATGGTCGATTTTGTAACTGTTTGAATAATTTCCTGGTCTCATACTCTACATTAAACTAATTTTCTGTTATAGAAAGAGTTTTTAACATTGATATTCCTTATTTATCTCATCATTTCCCTACTGGGCACACGTATCATATAGTGCCAACAGATTCCGTAGCGCTTTACAATGGGGAAGGACATACAGGTGAAATAATAAACATAAGGAACAGACGGCCCTGCCCGTAGGATAATTGTCCTGCTAATGCAGCACTTTATACAATTGCTCAGCCAGACATCCCGTGACTTTACAATCTAAGGGTCTAAGGCAAGTGAAACAAAAGGGAACAGGGGGAAGTGTGGAGATAATTACCTAAGAGAATATAGCAGACACTGCATAATGATAGACCAAAAGCTTAGGCATGATGAGGTTAAATTGAGAGAAGATTGAAGCAGCTGAGAAAAGGAGGCTATATAATTAGGATAGGAGCTGGGTGGCAGGGTGGATGGGGCGGGCGGGTGGGACAGCAGAGGGGAAAAATGGTGGTGCAGAGTGACTGTGGATGAAAAAAATACAGAGTTTAGAGGGGGGGTTGAAATTTGGTCATGCAAAGTATTTACAAGGAGTATCAGATCAGATCAGACTGCGTTCCATATATTCTTCATAGTATTTTGTTCTTTTATCAAATACTAGTTGTAAAGCCTGCCCAGAGGGCAGTCTATTGTGGATATACTGCCCCTGCTCATGGATATACTGCCCCAGCTCGTGGATACTGCCCCAGCACGTGGATACTGCCCCCACATGTGGATACTGCCCCAGCCTGCCCAGAGGGCAGTCTATTGTGGGTATACTGCCCCAGCTCGTGGATACTGCCCCAGCACGTGGATATTGCCCCAGCATGTGGATACTGCCCCAGCACATGGATATTTGCCCCCAGCACATGGATATTTGCCCCCAGCACATGGATATTTGCCCCCAGCACATGGATTTGCCCAGCTCATGGATTTGCCCCCAGCTCATGGATTTGCCCAGCACATGGATTTGCCCCCAGCTCATGGATTTGCCCCCAGCTCATGGATTTTCCCAGCTCATGGATTTGCCCCCAGCTCATGGAGTTGCCCAGCTCATGGATTTGCCCAGCTCATGGATTTGCCCCAGCTCATGGATTTGCCCAGCACATGGATTTGCCCCCAGCTCATGGATTTGCCCAGCACATGGATTTGCCCCCAGCTCGTGGAGTTGCCCAGCTCGTGGAGTTGCCCAGCACGTGGATTTGCCCCCAGCTCGTGGATTTGCCCAGCACGTGGATTTGCCCCCAGGTCGTGGATATGGACCCCCCCCACCCCCCACCAGCGCTCATACTTACCTGTCGAGCGGCGCCAGGGAAGTGAAGATTTCCCCGCTTCCGGTCTTTGAAGGACCCAAGCCGCGGTCACGTGACCGGGGCTTGGGTCCTTCAAAGCGGAAGCGAGGGAACTTTCCCTCCGCCGCTCGGGGGGTAGGATGCGCGCGGCAGCCGGATAGAGGCTGCGCCTCTACCCGGCTGCCGCGCGCATCCTACCCCTGAGCGGCGGAGGGAACTTTCCTTCGCCGCTCGGGGGACCCGTTAGATGCACACAGCAGCGGGTAGAGGCTGCGCTCGCAGCCTCTACCCGGCTGCCGCGCGCATCCAACCCCCGAGCGGCGGAGGGAACTTTCCCTTCGCCGCTCTGGGGTTGGATGCGCGCGGCAGCCGGTAGAGGCTGCGAGCGCAGCCTCTACCCGGCTGCTGTGTGCATGTGTAACCGCCGCGGCGAGCCGGCAGCCGGCTTGTGCCGCGGCGGTTGCATGCGCGCGCAACCAACCGCCGCTGGTTGCGCGCGCATGCGCAGTAAGGCTTTGGCGACGGACAGCCAAAGCCTTACTCTTTTATTATATAGATGTACTTTGGCACTTAAGCAGAAATTCCATGCATGTTTTATGGGCAATTTTCTACTCCTGCCTCTCATTAGTACAGTTCAAACGGCTCTTTTCTTACCTTTTAAGAGTTCTAAATAAACATTGCATCCCTCTTACATGAGAAGAGGCTTAATATTGCTGCTATCATTAATATACTTTCAGTAGAATTCTTAACAGGCACAAAAAGAGAGAAGGAACGGGCAATAATAGTTTCTCCACACGGGCATAACCCAAAATCGATCAAGGAAAACTAAACAGCACTAAAGTGCTAGGAGAAACCTGTACAATGTGTAGATTCTAATTACCGGCAAGTCCACTGAACACCTAAAGGTAAACATAACCTTTATTATAAAACAGGATATTAGACACTGACACACAAATAGGTGAAAAAATTATAATAATTGTCTGTCGAACCAATGAATAGGTCTGATACTAAGAAGCACTCACAACCATCGAAAACAACCACAATATAGGCATAATACCAGTTATAAACTGCAATAAAAAGGAAGAAAAAACAGCGAAGGAGACAGTACGATGAGACAGTTAAATCCACAAGCTGAACATATAAGTAATAGCCAGAGGGAAATACCGGTGGCAGTAAAGCTCACAAAGCTATTATCTCAGTAGTTCGAGCTGCTTACACACCTCCCTAACTGTCAGACTAGCCAATTGGCTTAGCGAGTAGAGATAGAAAAGGGGCCAGGCAGGACAAAACGAAAAGGTGACTGTTAAAACAAAAGGAGCAGCGCTCAACGCATTTCGCCCACAAGGGCTTAATCTAGAGCTGAATACCCCATAATGCCATTTGTCTTTTATACACATGTAAATAAACAAGGGGGGTGTTTGTGAGGGTCCCGAGAACGAGCAACAGCACAATGGCCTGCTCTACGGTGGGTGCCCGCTCAGGTCTCACAAACAAGGTTTTAGCTTGATTGTGCCATTACAGGGATGAATTTTCCATATGCAAATCAGCCTGCTCTCACCCAGAAAGGGTGGCCAGTGCTGATTGCCAAGGACGTCATCCCTGCACGAGAGGTGCAGCAACCCCCGACGATCGTTTCGGCCTTATTGGGCCTCATCAGGAGGGTATAGCTGACACCCCTCTAGGCACATCAAGCAAGGGGTCCACGTCTGGATGACCCTTTACAATTGCAGTGAGAAAACAAGGGGGGTGTTTGTGAGGGTCCCGAGAACGAGCAACAGCACAAATGGCCTGCTCTACGGTGGGTGCCCGCTCAGGTCTCACAAACAAGGTTTTAGCTTGATTGTGCCATTACAGGGATGAATTTTCCATATGCAAATCAGCCTGCTCTCACCCAGAAAGGGTGGCCAGTGCTGATTGCCAAGGACGTCATCCCTGCACGAGAGGTGCAGCAACCCCCGACGATTGTTTCGGCCTTATTCGGCCTCGTTTCGGCACTAGCAAGCTAAAACCTTGTTTGTGAGACCTGAGCGGGCACCCACCGTAGAGCAGGCCATTGTGCTGTTGCTCGTTCTCAGGACCCTCACAAACACCCCTGTTGTTTCTCACTATAATTGTAAAGGGTCATCCAGACGTGGACCCCTTGCTTGATGTGCCTAGAGGGGTGTCAGCTATACCCTCCTGACGAGGCCCAAGAAGGCCGAAACGATCGTCGGGGGTTGCTGCACCTCTCGTGCAGGGATGACGTCCTTGGCAATCAGCACTGGCCACCCTTTCTGGGTGAGTGCAGGCTGATTTGCATATGGAAAATTCATCCCTGTAATGGCACAAGCAAGCTAAAACCTTGTTTGTGAGACCTGAGCGGGCACCCACCGTACAGCATCCCTGTAATGGCACAAGCAAGCTAAAACCTTGTTTGTGAGACCTGAGCGGGCACCCACCGTAGAGCAGGCCATTGTGCTGTTGCTCGTTCTCAGGACCCTCACAAACACCCCTGCTGTTTCTCACTATAATTGTAAAGGGTCATCCAGACGTGGACCCCTTGCTTGATGCCTAGAGGGGTGTCAGCTATACCCTCCTGACGATCGTCAGGGGTTGCTGCACCTCTTGTGCAGGGATGACGTCCTTGGCAATCAGCACTGGCCACCCTTTCTGGGTGAGTGCAGGCTGATTTGCATATGGAAAATTCATCCCTGTAATGGCACAAGCAAGCTAAAACCTTGTTTGTGAGACCTGAGCGGGCACCCACCGTAGAGCAGGCCATTGTGCTGTTGCTCGTTCTCAGGACCCTCACAAACACCCAACAGAAACAACATGTAAATAAAGTGCACATGTATGAAGAGAGGAGGACGTTCGGTAATATCCACTGATTGCTGTATGATCGAGACGTTAATATCCACGAGCGTCAGGGAGGGATGTACCCAGAGGAAAAAATTACCAATCAGATTAGTAGGAAACTGATGGACTCACGTCCACCAATGGAATTAATGGTGGACATAAACGTCAAGATGCTTAACGTCTACAGGGAAAAAATAATCATTTGTTGAGAAATTTTAAGAGTAATAGTAGTGACAGGCTGTCATCACTATCACAAGACTCAGATCACTGTCATTGGCTGCAGGGGGCCTCCCTGAGGTACCAGGCAGACAGTAGGAAGGGAGGTGGGCCGGAGGAGGGCCAGAAAGATGTGTGGGCGTGCTATTCCCCATGAAATATTTACTGTTAATGGTGGCAGGCCACTGGATTGAGTGACAGCTGTGAGCTGAAAAGCCTTCCTACTTAATGGCCCAAAGCCAATTGAGTGATGAGGTGCTGATTGAAGTGGGTGCCAACTTCTTCACTGAGGGTTAGTCGTGCAGTGCTTTTTGATGACCCTCAGAAGGCGACGCACACAAAGAAGCATGATGGGGGCACACAATGCTGGAACCAGATTAATGCAGTCAGCGATTTCTAGTCATGGGATTAGTTATCGCATTGATCTGTATGATCAATGCATTATCCACCCTCTGATGGGACATCGCCCGCACAGATAACAGGTTCGTTTTAATGATGGGATGTCCACCAGGCCTTAGGTCCTTTAAAGTAACACACCCTGTCCAATGTGCCATCCTGGTATTTCTTGGGGTATATTGCATTTATGCTGCTGCTGAGTAAAAATTGCCATTTAGCAATGGCTGTTTATAACCTGTGTTGGGACCATTTTTACATATTTGTACTGCTTGTGGGTGATTGCAATGTCCATGGTTGTAGTCTACTTTAAAAATCCGATCTGTTCACTGAATTATTTTTTCAAAATTGTTATTTTCTGCTGCTTGACACATCATAGACCACCATGTATTACAGCAATCATCTAACGTGCCCTTGCTTGAGAAAACTTATTGACCTTTCTTCCTCATATGCCAGATAAATGCATGAATCATTTGACAATAGAGGAACTCAATGGCCATCACAAGAAGACGTTTTGTAACACTCGGCTGTCATCCTACAGTGCTGTAATCCTGGCATTCTGATGCAGATGTTCTGTGTTCCAATTCTACACCTCCCACTATAAATTAAATTGCCTATTATTGAACGTTACAAAACACCACTTACCAAATATAGGACAGGAAAATAACTACCACCTTTCAAGTTATGTTATAGCGTCTGCCTGGGTTTGTCCTAATTATATGAACATTCTCTGTAAGTACACCATAATAGCAATGATTTGGAAAAGTAGTTTTGTCTTCTTACCATAATTTAAAGATTGCCTTAATGTGATGTTGTTAACACAATCTCCATAAGCCAGTTACAAACCCAAACTGAGAAATGGGAGCACGAGCAAACAGAACTCATTGGTCTCTCATACAAGCACAGGATAAAACAATGTTTAGTCATTAATGGAAAGCAATCAAATGGTAGAATACATTTTTATAATGTTAAAAAATAACACCAAAGATATGCATCACTATGTTTCTATAACATGGAAATCCAATGCTATTCGCCGGTTATTTCACTGTGTAACTAGTAGGAGCAGTATGTGTCGGTGATAGATATATAGCTGTATTGAAAAAGACAGCAGATAAAGGCCCATTCGTAATTGATAATTAAACCCACTTACTGTCAGCCTGCTAAATTTAATACGCATCATAGTTTTTATGCATTTTTATATATATCACTTATATTTGGTAATATTGATGATTCATTGTGACATTTGCAAAAATAAGAAAACACGAAAAATGGCATTTAACATACTGTATTCATTTACCAATGCTTGCACAATGGCACAGTCACACAACAATGGGCCTGGCTCTGCTCGGAGCATTGATTTGGGATCAGTAGATTGCAAATTCACAGCTCCAGATAACTCTCTATTCTTCATGGTATAATGGCTGCTGTTGCAGGATGTTAATACCGGCAGTAATGATGCTCACTGCTCCTGGTGTTCCCTTTTGGAGTCATAGGACCCTGATGGTCTGCACTCTCTTAATCAGTCATTCCCAAAGTTGTTGGTACAACTTCCTTGGGGTGGTGGAAAGATCCAGAAGGACCTTAAGGAACAAGGAGGTGTCAGGTAGCCATAAGAACTAAGTAATACAGAGTACAGGCGCTCCAGGGAAAAGAACTGAGCGCCAAGGGGGTGGTAGCGCAAAACGTTTGGGAAACACTGGTCTAACTGAAAAGACACAACATATATGATCCCTGTGCCCCTCAAACTGTGGCAAGAGCAGGTGGCAGATCATATTCTTCTCTCCAAAAAGATGAGGCTTTGTACATCTATTTAATTATTAATATTATTATTATTTATTAAGCGCCAACACATTCTGCAGCGCTGTACAATGTGCAATGGGTAAAGACAGGGAGCGTATTCCATAGGGTCGGCGCCGCACGAGAAAAGTCCTGCAGTCTGGCATGTGAAGAGATAATGATGGAGGAAGCCAGGGGTAAGTCATTGTAGGATTGTAGGGGACGGGCTGGGGTGTATCTGGTGACTAGTGAGGACAGGTAGTGAGGAGCGGAGTTAGTGGGGGTTTTTTAGGTCAGGGTGAGTAGTTTGAATTTAATTCTGCTGTGGATGGGGAGCCAGTGTAGGGATTCACAGAGAGGAGCAGCAGAGACAGAGCGATGGGTGAGATGGATAAGCCGGTCTGTTGTGTTTAGGGTGGACTGCAGGGGGAGAGAAGCGGGAGATAGGATGGCCAATCAGGAGGTTGTTGCAGTAGTCCAGGCGGGAGATCACAAGAGAGTGGATAAGTTACTTGGTGGTGTTAGCAGTCAGAAATGGATGAATTTTGGCAATATCACGGAGGTGATTGCGGCAAGATGATGAGAGTGATTGGATGTAGGGGCTGAAGGAAAGACTGGAGTCAAGAGTCACTTTGAGGCAACGGACTTGGGCAGAAGGAAGGATAGTGATACCGTCAACAATTATAGAGAAGTGTCACGAGGCGTGTTCGGTTCTGGTATGAGCCCAGCAGGCGGCGACACAGAGGGGAGGCCAGACAGGAATCACGCAATGCAGATTCTTTAATAAAACATAAATGGTCCTTAACTGCAGGCAAAAGAACAAAGGGAATTGCAATAAAGTCCAGGGAGAGTTCTTGGAGAATCAGTGGATTGTGGGTAGTGCAGTCCTAGACTGCAGACAGGGCCCACCAAGAAGAAGTCTGGACAGAGGACAGTGGTACCTGGATCAAAAAGGTCAGAGGGTGATGAACAACTGTAATCCACGGGTAGACAGATGGGTAGGATAAGCTGGTAATGGAAGAGCAGGTTTGCACACAACCAAGTGACCTCAGTCAAGGAGAACAATGCAGACCCACTGCTGGCTGGGTCTCTCTGCCTTTTAAGGAGGCTTAAACACGGATAGGCCTCAGCTGGAAGTCCAGGGATAGAAAAGGAAGACCCAGGCTGGATCTCCAGGAGCCTGGTCCAGGTGCAGAGCCTGGGTAAAACCTGGAACGGAAGCCAAAAAAAGGAGGATACATGTCAAAGTTCTAAGATCCAGGTGTGCAAGACAGGTAAGTGGAGTAGAGTTAAGCATTTTTAAGCAGGGATTTTCTCTGGTTCCACCAGTTGGCACTTGAGCCATGGTCACTGTGGCATTTTCTTGGTTTGCCAATGGCCTGTTCAGTTCAGTTCAGGCCTGTGGAACACTTTATACTACAGGGGTTATTCAGAGATCAAGCAATAAAGCAATAGTTCTGTTTTGGTTTTAAGCAGCTTCCTCTAGAGTTTAGTACTAGAGTGATTAACTTAACTATTTTATAGTAGGAAATATAAGGGGTTATTCGGAGAGTCACCAACATTACGGTGCGCTCTCATTCCCCGCACTTCCTGCAATCAAATTCCCCGACCCTGCAGAGAATTCAGCATTCACTGCAGGGTCGTCAAAGTGCAGGGAAAAAAAGTCAAACAGATCCAAAACAAATCGCCGAAAAGCACCAAAAATCCGCCGAAAACCCCGCGATACAAAAAATCTGATTGATCTGAAACACAGAAAACCCACCGAAGGTACCTGACAATCCGCCACAATACGTCTGAAAAAAGCCAATGATCCGCCTAACAAAACGCCGACCAGCCACCGTATCAAGCCAACAACCCGACGAACAGGGTAAAAAAAAAACATTGAAACTCAATAAAATACAAACGCTGTTTGCAAAAAACTACTAGCCGAAAATGTCTGGAACTAACATATTAGGTCCTATGAATAATACTAAAAAGGTCTGTTACAAATAAAAAAAAATGCTATTTAAAAAAAAGAATTGCTGAAAAATGGCTAAAAAATCCTAAAAAAAAATTAAATAAAGAGACTTTTGCTGCAAATTAAATGGTTTAACAGATATTGGATTAAAACAGGAATATTTTTAACATTGAAACCTATGGGATTCGCCTGATTAAACCTGCTGAATGAAAACACTGAACATCAGGGCATTTCACTGCTGTTCTCTGAATAGATGAACCATTGCTTCTCTATGGGGATTTCACTGCTGCTGAAGATCATCGTATTTCGCTGCCAATTTGCCAATATTTGCCGAATTGCCAGCTTTTTGAATAGCCGAATGGGCCCGGAATTGCACCGTGTGGGGAAATTCACCATTCGGTGCAATTTCAGGGCCAGTTCGGCTCTTTCTGATTAACCCTGTAAATAAATATAGGCAGACCTTTTCCTTTAAAGGGAACACATTGCCATCCACTGTTAGATAATAAGGAGGGAATGTCTAAACAATATCTCAAGATTCCACCAAGAGATTACGACAACCAAGTGACATTACTCGCTGAAAATTCTTTACAATTGTTCACAACAGGGACGTCGCCTCTGCACTAAACGGAATTGGTATCTGATGGTCTGATTATTCCTCTTATAAAGTAAACACAATAACAGCAAGAATTATCCATGAAACTCGCCCACGTGTATGTGTCATCTATTTGTGAATGCGCAGCTCGAAAAAACTGTTGAATGCAACACTTAGATATAACTCTGACATAAAGACAATGAATGGGTTAAATAAATTTGTCACAAAATGAATTCTTTTCCCATACATGGAAACCAGTACATATAAAGACAAAATATTAGAATATTTGTAGGATTTTCCTGTAGTGGAAATTAAGCAAATGCGTTCCGTTGCTTAATGATAAATCTGCTTTTGCAGCGATTGGAAAGTCGTAATTAAAACACAAGCGTCTCAGAAATCAAAGAGAATTTTAGATTATTACTAAATTTAAAATGCAAAAAAACTCCTTCATCTGTTAATAAAAGCAACACAATTTTTGAAAGGTTTTGAAAGAATAGGGCTAATATGTGTGCATGTGTTACTGGAGATTGGTTCCAGTGGAGCACTGAATATTATTCAAAATAAGCAGCATCAATAGCCTCAAGTGGATTTACTCAATAACCCAGACGCTGCACACATTTCTCCTCAACTAGAAACAGTTTTCAACTTCACAACAATTTGGTCTATAATTTGGAATTTGTCACATTCTGCACAATTTCCAATTAAGGACTCGATTTAATAATTCCATCGCATGTTTTTCTAAAAAAAAAATCAGCTGCTTGCAGGCAATATTTCTTTTTTTTTTTTTAATACACTATATTGCCAAAAGTATTCACTCAACCATCCAAATAATCAGAATCAGGTGTTCCAATCACTTCCATGGCCACAGGTGTATAAAATCAAGCACCTAGGCATGCAGACTGTTTTTAAAAACATTTGTGAAAGAATGGGTCGGTCTCAGGAGCTCAGTGAATTCCAGCGTGGAACTGTGATAAGATGCCACCTGTGCAACAAATCCAGTCGTGAAATTTCCTCGCTATTAAATATTCCACAGTCAACTGTCAGCTGTATTATAAGAACGTGGAAGTGTTTTGGAACGACAGCAACTCAGCCACGAAGTGGTAGGCCACGTATACTGACGGAGCGGGGTCACCGGATGCTGAGGCGCATAGTGCGAAGAGGTCGCCAACTTTCTGCAGAGTCAATCGCTACAGACCTCCAAACTTCATGTGGCATTCAGATTAGCTCAAGAACAGTGCGCAGATTGCTTCATGGAATGGATTTCCTTGGCCGAGCAGCTGCATCCAAGCCATACATCACCAAGTGCAATGCAAAGCGTCGGATGCAGTGGTGTAAAGCATGCCGCCACTGGACTCTAGAGCAGTGGAGACGTGTTCTCTGGAGTGACGAATTGCGCTTCTCCATCTGGCATTCTGATGGACGAGTCTGGGTTTGGCGGTTACCAGGAGAACGGTACTTATCTGACTGTATTGTGCCAAGTGTAAAGTTTGGTGGAGGGGGGATTATGGTGTGGGGTTGTTTTTCGGGAGCTGGGCTTGGCCCCTTAGTTCCAGTGAAAGGAACTCTGAATGCTTCAGCATACCAAGACATTTTGGACAATTCCATGCCCCCAACTTTGTGGGAACAGTTTGGAGCTGGCCCCTTCCTCTTCCAACATGAATGTGCACCAGTGCACAATGCAAGGTCCATAAAGACATGGATGACAGAGTCTGGTGTGGATGAACTTGACTGGCCTGCACAGAGTCCTGACCTCAACCCGATAGAACACCTTTGGGATGAATTAGAACGGAGACTGAGAGCCAGGCCTTCTCGTCCAACATCAGTGTGTGACCTCACAAATGCGCTTCTTTAATTATTTATATTACAAATATTTGATATATATTAAAAATAAAATCAGTCTTATTCCCTCTATTTCCCTGCCTAAAAATCCATTTATCAACACCTTTTAGTATTTTAAACTTTTTCAGGAATCTGCTTTGGACCTCCGTATCTCCCGATCTGTGGCAGCTAGTGGGTAAACTTTAGTATCATTGGAAAGGACTGATCATCAACATTACTATGTATGGTGTAACAGTAAAAAAAAGGTGTTTTTTTTATAAAAAAAAAAATATATATATATATATATATAGTCTGGGGGTATAATAAAATAGGACTTCAAATCACGTTTAAAAACATGGGGCCCTATTACATTCTTCAAGAAAAAATGCACGCGCAACGTGTGAATTTCGCGCGGAGCGTTAACGCGCGTAAATCAACGCTGGTATTACAATCCTCGTGCATTTTTTCATCCGTCAAAAAATAACACGCAAAAACACACGCGCAGCAACGTTGCGAGCAGAAATTAGTGTGCGGACTGTTTTTTTCACGTGATTCAGCCAATCAGAATTAAGAACCACAATTATCTCATGTTAAGTTTTTGCGCCTCTCAAAGTCAATCTGCGCATATATGCTGCATCAATTTAAAAAAAACACTCACAACTTCTCCATTTTATTGGTTTGGTATGTGTAGAATGTGTAACTAAACTTTGCTGCGTTTTTCTTTTTGGCCTGGTGTATTTGGTTTCGGCCAGGTTGATAGAATTTGCCATTAACACCAGCTTTTAGGAGTTGCTAAAATTATGCGCGCAAAGGCTGTGCGTTACAAACTGCGCATAGATTGTAATACCATTCGCGTACCAGCGCACAAACGCATTTGGGCTCACAATGTTAAGTATAGGACGCGCGAAGTACAGCAAGCTCGTGCAGCGTTCGCGCAGGTTCAACCGCGGTAGATGTATACGCGCGTTTGTTGCGCTGACATTGTAATACGACGTTCTGGGTTTTGCCCCTCGCGTTAATGCGTTTTTGCGCACGCAAACGGTTGTGTGAAGATTGTAATAGGGCGCAGGATGAGGAAAAATGGTCAAAATGAGCACAGCACACAGAGGTGAAATGGTTCAGCAGTGAAAGGGTTAAAAAGCAAAAACATGTAAAAATATTTCTAATTTCAGGACAAAATTTAAAAGCTATTTAGTCTTTTTGGCGGTTGTAGATTTTCAGGGTTAAAGTTCGAAAAAGTGTTTTTTTCATAATTTTTTTTATAGTAAATTATAAGACATGATGGAAATAATGGTATCTTTAGAAAGTCCGTTTAATGGCGAGAAAAACGGTATATAATATGCATGGGTTCCATAAACAGTCAAGAGGAAAATTAGACCTAAACACAAACAGTGCAGAAACGTAAAAACAGTAATGGGCACTTTGGGACAGACAATGGCAAAACCACCCGATCCCTAACGTGTTAAAGATAAGATCTACAGTGTGTTGTTCTAGAACAGGGATGCTCAAACTTGGACCTTCAGATGTTTTGGAAATACATTTCCCACAGGGCTCTGTCGGTCTAATGAGTAGCTGAATTTATTGCAAAATGTGGATCCAAAACATCTGGAGGACCAAGGCTGAGCACAGCTGTTGTAGAGGATCCCTGATTAAGCATAACAAAAAAACATAAAATCCACCAAAACTAGGCAATTGTATTTTTTTTTTTGCTTTTAATATAACGAACCCCTACATCCAATATGTTCAATGTCCCATAGAGTACAAAATGTGTTGCTGTTTGAATTTATACATATGATTGTTGTTGTTGTTTGTTTAGGTGGGTTTCAATGTTCAATGTTCTTGAACCCAGGACATACTTGAAAATGAGAGAAATCTCAATGTATCCTTCCTGGTAAAATCCTTTATAAATAAAATAAATAAGATAAATAAAAAAAGGGTTAATGGAAATCCTAGTTACAGTAGCTCAGTTACTATGCTGAATGTGGGTGTGAGATTAGCTGTTACTGAAGGGGGTTGTTAAAAAAAAGTCCACAACCCACACAAGTAGACAAAGTATTTTTTTTTCTTCAAACCATTTAATCTTAAGCAATCAAAATATGTGATCGATAGCCAAGGGATAAACTATTCCATATCTAATGAATATATGTTTCTGTGAAAGAATAATCGCCAACACTTTCAGAACATAGTTTTCTTTCTTTCTTTATCAGAGCGCACACAGATTTTATACGCTTTTATGCGAATCAATATTTTTGTACCTTGTGCAATAACATGTATTATACAAGCACAAATGAAGAATGATTCACTTGAAAATCTACATCAGGGAAATATTACTCTTTGGAAAGCTTATGGATGCAAAATCGGGTGGGCGTTCTCAGCGCGGATTTTATTCAATAACTATGACTGATGATTGATGAGCAGATGGAGGAAACTACAAATGTCTAGTGTATGCTATATAATATGATTCTTTATGGAACCAATAGGAAAAGAATGCAACAGTTTCCAACACAACTGACCTTGCTGCACTTTTATTATCTACGGGTATTTGCATTGCAGTAAAGAAATAGTAGGTGAGTGGCAGCAACTGTTTGCAAGGGGGCTGCACATCTATTAGGGAGAGCTGTTGCTTTTTTGTCAATAACAATCATACACAGGTGAAACTCGAAAAATTAGAATATCATTCAAAAGTTAATTTATTTCAGTAATGCAACTTAGAAGGTGAAACTAATACATGAGATAGTTCAAGCCGTGATTTGTCATAATTGTGATGATTATGGCTTACAGCTCATGAAAACCCTAAATCCACAATCTCAGAAAATTAGAATATTGTGAAAAGGTGCAATATTCTACGCTCAAAGTGTCCCTCTCTAATCAGCGAATTCAGCCATAACACCTGCAAAGGGTTCCTGAGCCTTTAAATGGTCTCTCAGTCTGGTTCAGTAGGAATCACAATCATGGGAAAGACTGGTGACCTGACAGTTGTGCAAAATATTCTGCAGCATTGTACAATGGGTAGGATGCAATAAACATAATTAGTCCTATTACATAATTAACGTTAGTGCTCAGCTGTGTGAGCGTTAATGTTAGCTTTGGTTGCCCTAGCACGGGTCGACCACATTACAATCCAAACGCTAACAAGTTAAAGAACCCATTAGCGATTCTGAGCTTGCGCTTTTCAACGCGAGCTTACTGTACTTTGCACTCCCTATGCTTAACATGGCGAGTGCAAAGCGTTAATTAGTGTTAGGATTACAAAGTCATAATGCTAATTACTGTCCTGCTGCTTTTAACTGAAAAGTTAAGCACTGCTAGGAGCTGGTGCTAACTGATACTGCTTCTGCGGAATCAGTTAGCACCAGCTGAAATAAAAACCAAAAGTCACATACTTACCTCTCTTCCCACGGCGACAACGGTGGCTCCATCCACTGCTTCTGGCCGTTGGGAGCAGAGATAGACTGGGGGAAAAAAGTCCCCCAGTCTCCCTTCATAATCACTCTGCCAACCTGTAGGATCTCGCGAGAGGCGAGATCCTGCAGGTCATGTGACCGGCAGTCGAGACCTCAATGGAGTCCTATGGACTCCATGTAGGGATGCTTGTGGCGGCGCTTAGCGCTGCCTTGAGCATCCTGAGACTTAGCGCTGCAATACGGGGCAGGCTGCTGATTTAGCACCTGTCCCGTAATATAGAGCTAAAACAGGGACGCTAAAAAGGAGAAACCTGCAGGTGCAGGTTTTCCTCCTTAGCGTGTCCGTTTTAGCGGGCAGTATATAATACTGCCCAAAATTGTCAAACCGGTTTGATGAGCGGAAACGATGGGAATCGAGGACTTTGCTCAAGTGAGCTTACAATCTAAGAGGAGAGAGTAAATAGCAGAGTATGGGAAGTAATGGGATGTATGGGGACTGTGTGGGAGATAGATCAGGAAAGATGCAAAGGGAGGATAATGAAGTAGGCTTCTGTAAAATAGTGTATTTTAGGCAACGTTTTGAAAGACGAGGCATGCGGAGAATCGAGTGAGGTGAAGGAGGTAGTTCTATAAGTAGGTTGCCATTATTTTGCAATTAATTCTAAAAGAATTATTATTATTAACACAAATATATTTATTTTTATTTTCCCAATTCTACACAGTTCTATCAATTCTCCACTCAACTAATCCCATAAGTCAGGTGTCAACAACCTTGGCCCTCAAGTTGTTCTGGAGCTACATTAACCTAGAGATTCAATTAACCTAATGAGTGACAGACAGGGGCAGACTGACCCATCGGGCACTCGGGCGCTGCCCGAGGGCCCGCGGGTCAGTGGGGGCCCGGTTTCGTAAGGCACTACGGCGGCGGATCTCCAGCGTGCCTTCCTGGGCCCCAAGTGCACCCTGCATTGATGCCGCCCCCTCACATGAAGCGCGCACATTACGTGGGGGGTGGCATCAATGCAGGGTGAACAAGGGGCTCAGGAAGGCACGCTGGAACGCTGCCGCCGAGCTGCTGGGTCAGTATATATTAATGTGTGAGCTGGGCACTATACATCCATGTGTGAGCTGGGCACTATACATCCATGTGTGAGCTGGGCACTATACATCCATGTGTGAGCTGGGAACTATACATCCACATGTGAGCTGGGCACTATACATCCATGTGTGAGCTGGGCACAATACATCCATGTGTGAGCAGGGGTACTATACATCCATGTGTGAGCTTGGCACTATACATCCATGTGTGAGCTGGGCATTATATAAACATTTGTGAGAGCTGGACAATATACATCCATGCGTGAGCTGGGCATTATACATCCATGTGTGAGCTGGGCAATATACACCCATGTGTGAGCTGGGCACTATACATCCATGTGTGAGCTGGGCACTATACATCCATGTGTGAGCTGGGCAATATACATCCATGTGTGAGCTGGGGCAATATACATCCATGTGTGAGCTGGACACTATACATCCATATGTGAGCTGGGCATTATACATCCATATGTGAGCTGGGCATTATACATCCATGCGTGAGCTGGGCAATATACATCCATGCGTGAGCTTGGCAATATACATCCATGTGTGAGCTGGGCACTATACATCCATGTGTGAGCTGAGCACTATACATCCATATGTGAGCTGGGCAATATACATCCACGTGTGAGCTGGGCAATATACATCCATGTGTGAGCTGGGCACAATACATCCATGTGTGAGCAGGGGCACTATACATCCATGTGTGAGCTGGGCAATATACATCCATGTGTGAGCTGGGCAATATACATCCATGTGTGAGCTGGGCACTATACATCCATGTGTGAGCTGGGCACTATACATCCAAGTGTGAGCAGGGGCAATATACATCCATGTGTGAGCTGGGGCACTATATATCCATATGTGAGCTGGGGCAATATATATCAATGTGTGAGCTACTGGGGGCACTATATATCAATGTGTGAGCTACTGGGGGAAATATATATATCAATGTGTGAGCTACTGGGGCAAAATATATCCATGTTTGAGCTACTGGGGCAGTATATATCCATGTTTGAGCTGGTGGGGGCAATATATATCCATGTGTGAGCTGCTGGGGGCAATATATATCCATGTGTGAGCTGCACATTACTGTGGGTTTTATTGCTGTGGAGCTCTGTGATACGCTCATACACCGCTGCACATTACTGTGAGGTTTATTGCTGTGCAGCTCTGTATTATGCTCATGCGCTCTGCACATTACTGGGAGTTTTATTGCTGTGGTGCTCTGTAATGTGCAGTGTGTTAGGATTCTACAGTATCTTTTAAAGTGATCGGCAGTTTCCCACATTTTCCACAGGGACTTTCTGTGCCGGGGTGTAGCCTTAGCTGCAATGAGTGGGTGATGGCTGCTGCAGCAGTGCGGTGACCATCTGTAAGTATGGAGGGGGGGGCACAATTCGCTGCTGGGTCCAAGTGGATTTTCAAAAAGGTTATTTTTAGGAGTTCAGAAATGAATTCTTTAGCACAATAATGTACATGTGGGTGTTGCGTTGTAGAGGGTGGGGTTTTTTATGGGTGTGGCCTCCTGTGGGTGCAGAACTAGGGTGGCCCCATGACCTCCTATTGCCCTGGGGCCCCATTAGTTGTCAGTCCGTCCCTGGCCCTGGGTTATTATTGCAGAGGATCTAAGGGTAAGTAGTCAATGTAATAGAGCAGCAGGAAATGCTAGCAGAATGCTTGGTTGTGTAGGGAGAGGTATTAGCAGTAGGAAAAGGGAAGTGCTCATGCCACTGTACAGAGCACTGGTGAGACCTCACTTGGAGTACTGTGTGCAGTACTGGAGACCGTATCTCCAGAAGGATATAGACATCTTAGAGAGAGTTCAGAGAAGGGCTACTAAAATGGTGTACGGCTTGAAGGAGAAAAGTTACCAGGAAAGGCTTAATGATCTTAACATGTACAGCTTGGAAAAAAGACGAGACAGAGGAGATATGATAGAAACATTTAAATACGTAAAGGGAATCCACAAGGTAGAGGAAGGGAGTATATTTAAACGGAAACAAAGTAACAAAACAAGAGGACATAGTCTTAGATTAGAGGGGCAAAGGTTTAAAAGTAACATCAGGAAGCATTATTTTACTGAGAGGGTGGTGGATTCATGGAACAGTCTTTCAGTAGAAGTGGTAGAGGCCAAAACAGTAATTGAATGTAAGCAGGCATGGGATAGGCATAAGGCTATCCTAAACAAAAGATAAATCCAGGTAAAGTATCCATGTAATTGGGCAGACTAGATGGGCCGAAAGGTTCTTATCTGCCGACATTTTCTATGTTTCTATGGTGACAGAGCATCATGGGAAATGTAGTTTCATCATCTGGAGAGCCGAAGTTGCTGACCCTTGTCTTAAGTTATCATTTGGACTTCTTTAATAAAGTTTCCAATATGAAGATACAGTTAAAACAATACTGATTCTGTTGCTTATTCAGAGGAAATTGATGTATTTAAATTATTTAAATCATACAATACCATATTTTTGTGTATTCCACTGGTATATCATTAATACAGCTTTACATTTAAGCATGGAACCGCTTGGAATATAATGATCCACCAGGATGATAAAAATTTTAGGCTGATTCATTTCTGATATTACAGCATCGTTAAATGTTATTGGAATCCTGATTCTGAGAAAAAAAACATCATGTTTCATTGTATTAAAAAATCTTGACATTTCTGCTTTAAAAGCATAAATATTGCATCAATCATGCTGAAATATGTTCAGAACAGCTCTTTATCTGAGTGCAATACACAATACACTGTGCTATTTAAAGCTCAACAACAGCATAAGACCTTCACTGACGGACACGTCCCATAAATATATTCCGGAGCTTTGTTTCAAAAGTCAGTAAATCATAAAGACGGCAGCTAAGCTACATTACTCAGAATAAGTAGCAGTTGCTATTGTAGAACCCTTTTTTTTCCCTATGTTAGACTACTGGGGGTGATGCACAGTTTCCATTTAACTTTGGGGGTAGTGTTAGCAGGGAAGGGGTTAATATAATGTAGAACAGAGGAGCTGCTGAGGTCTTCAAGAACCTGGCAGTATTCATCAAAAGTGTATAGAGCTGTAATATAATATAATGTTCACATAGATTGAGTATCCCTTATCTGAAATGCTCGGGACCAGACGTGTTTTGGATTTTTCAGAACTACAAAACGTGCACTTAATAATGAGAAATCTTGGCGACGAGGTCTAAACATGAAAGTCATTTCTGTTTCAAACATAGTAAGATTGTCTGGTATATATAAATCTTTTTGGGCACTTCAGTTATACAGCGGTGGATATTTGGGGCAAGAACCTCATACCCGCTTATCCTGTGGTTTACCCCCGCTTTTCTTATTATTGTCCCCTGTATAGGGAACTCTGTGGGCAATTTAACCGACAGTCTGCTGGCTAAAGGCCGGTTAACCAAAACCACTTTAGCGTTGGTTACCCAGGGCAAAAAATCTTTGGTCCACCTACAATTTTGGGTGTGCTTTCCTCTCTCATATCATTGTGCTCCCCATAGGAGTCCTGTGCGAGCTAATCTACCGGCAGTTTGTCGGTTAAACATTCTAACCATACAGCAGTGGCTTGTGGGGTGAGAACCTCACACCTGCCTGTAGCTCAGCTAGCTATTGCAATGATATTTGTCTGCAGTTTGTGACTTCTTAAAGGGATACTCCAGGCAATATGACCACCTCAGCTTTTTAAGGTGGTCATATTGCCTGAAGTATCCCATTTTTTTCCCCAGCCTTCTATCTTTTCCCGATCGGCTGATATTGCTGAGAGAAGCGGTGGACTTTACTCCGCCCTCCCAGCTGTCAATCAGCCGATCGGGTTTCAAGGTCCCCGCGTTTTGGAACTCTCGGCAAAGCTGGGACGTCATCGCGCTAGAAGCGCGATAACGTCCCACCACTCCGGCAGAGTCGCAGGAACGCGCAGGAGAAGGAGCCGGAGCCGCTGCCTCCTCCTCCTTCTCCTCCGCCAAAGAGTTTTTAGACGAGCAGGCGGGGTGAACTTCAGCTCACCTCGCCGCTCGTGAACGTGCGCTGCTCCGCGCATGCGCGGTTGAATGAGCAGGATTCCGGGAGGAAGCCTGCTGATTTGCTGATTGGCTGGTTTACGTGATAGGCGCGCATGCGCGCTTTGCAGGTAAACCTGTAGCCAAGTTCCAAGTTTCCACGACGGGAGCGGAAGAGGAGGGAGGTGAGTAGAAAAAAAAAAACACCGTTGGAAAAGTGTCGTTTTTAGGGTAAGTATTACATTAAAAATATATATGTATATATACTGAATAACTAGTTAGGGCAATAGCTTTAATATAATGTAAAAAAGGGGGGGGGGTGATTTTCAGACTGGAGTGTTCCTTTAATACAAATTATTGGTCCAATAATTCAAATATTGGTGCATGCAATCGTGGCACCTTTTGATCTGTTTACCCTATTTTCGTATAGGAAACATTACAGCTAACTTTAGCTGACCAGTTACATTGTATTCTAGAGCAGGACTCAAAATTTCAAGTCCCAAGCTACTAACCAGGCCATAAGAGTTACTCGCCACCAGTTGCTCCACCTAACCCCTACCATGCCCTTAACTCTGCCCATAAGAAACCTGCTGGGTCAGGTTAGGCAGCTGATCCCTGCCACCCTGCAGCCTGGGGAAGGGGTGGGCTGCACGGTGGCACCGCTGGAATACGTAGGACAAAATTGTGCTGCCTGTGTGTGCATTTCCACTCGCCCTCACTTAATTTCCACTCGCCAAATGCGAGTAGACGAGTGGAAATTTTGAGCCCTGTTCTAGAGACCTATTTACTGGCAACATCTGAGATTTTGCTGGCATGTGATATACTGCATTTATCTTATGGAACTGAATATAAATATCTTATTGTGATAAATTCACCAATTACGTTCCGACCAACAGGACAAGAGTGGTTTACTTCCAATAAGTCTATTGGCAGTAATTTTAAAGTATCTTTTCTTTCTCTCTCTTTTTGCTGTATATATGTATTTTGTGTGTTAGGTTCTTTTTTGACCACTTTGCCGCGAATCGAGCATTGACCTTTTCTTTAACCGTCCTTATTAGGACGCAATAAAAAAAGATTTTTTTCTCCTGTTTTTTGCAATAATATTTTGCATTTTTACCCATTATTTTCTGCATTCTCATCCTGTAAACTACTCTCTAAATTTTACAATCTTAAGTATGGGTTTCCCCCAATTGTTTTGTTTACAGGATTTTTTCTCTTATATTAAATCCTTTCACATCTAACTTATTAATCCTTTTCCTCTGTTATATCCTTTTTGTATTATCAACTGTTTCAAACATACACTTGCAGGTCTATTCACTAAAGGTGAAACTCAGGAGAATTGACTGGAGAAGTGAAAAATCTAGGGGCTCTATTACATTCTTCAAGCAAAAACGCACGCAGAACGCGTGTTAACGCGCGTAAAACAATGCTGGTATTACAATCCTCGCGCATTTTTTCATCCTTCAAAAAATAACGCGTGTAAAACGGACACACAAAGTGCAGCAAAGTTGCGTGGAGAAATCAGTGTGCAGACTGTTTTTTCACGCGATTCAGCCAATCAGAATTAAGAGCCACAATTGTCTCACGTTAAGTTTTTGCGCCTGTCAAAGTCAATCTGCGCATATATGCTGCATTAATAAAAAAAACACGCACAACCTCTCAATTTTATTGGTTTGGGTATGTGTAGAATGTGTAACTATACTTTGCTGCATTTTGTTTTTTTGGGCTGGTGTATTTGGTTTCGCCCAGGTTGATAGAATTTGCCATTAACACCAGCTTTTAGAAGTTGCTAAAATTATGCGAGCAAAGGCTGTGCGTTACAAACTGCGCATAGATTGTAATACCATCCGCGTACCAGCGCACAAATGCATTTGCGCTCACAATGTTAAGTATAGGACACGCGCAGTACAGTACTCTCGCACAGCGTTTGCGCAGGTTCACCCGCGGTAGACGATTATGTGCGTTTGTTGCGCTGACATTGTAATACGACGTTCAGTGCAAAGGGTTTTGCCCCTCGCATCAATGCATTTTTCCGCGCGCGCGCTCACACACAAGCGTTTGCGTGAAGATTGTAATAGGGCCCTAGGTCAAAATAGCCAAACCAGAAAAATTCACCCATTTATCTCACTTTGCAAATCGGCAATTTGGTCTACATTGCGCTCTTCTCCTGGGAGTTCTGCTGACTTCACCCTTTAGTGAATAGACCGCATCCCATGGATAGACGCCGGGACCCATCATTTCCGCAGGCCTCGCGGCAGCCTCTGCTTGCCTGGTGGTCCAGTGGCTATGGGGTGCTGCATTGCGATCTGTGCTTTGTGCACAGACCGCAGAGCACGTCCCACAGTGAGTGACTGGACACAAGCACCGGCGATCGCTGATGACCTGTCACCTGACCGCCGGCGCTCACTGACTGTGTCAGAGCGGCGGCGGTCAGGTGACAGGTCACCTGCGATAGCCAGCGCTCAGCTCGTGTCCAGTCACTCACTGTGGGATGTGCTCTGCGGTCTGTGCACGAAGCACAGATCGCAATGCAGCACCCCACAGCCACCAGAGAAGCAGAGGCTGACGCCAGGCCTATGGGGGTGAAGTATCCCGGCGGCTATCCATGAAATGCGGCCAGCTGGGTTCCCCCAGTTTCTGGATCACCAATATTCAACCCCCTCCCTGCAAAAAGAAAGGTAAGCAGGAGAGGGGGCAACTTTTGTATATTTAAAATATTTATACACACAGCACTTTACTGGGGGTTTTATTGGTGTGGACTGTGATACGCTCATAAACAATGCACTTTACTGGGGGTTTTATCGCTGTGGACTTTGTGATACTCTCATATACAATGCTAATTACTGGGGTTTTATTGCTGTGGATTCTGTGATACGCTCATACACACTGCACCTTACGGGGGGTTTTATTGCTGTGGATTCTGTAATGTGCGGTGTGTATGAGCCTATCACAGAATCCACAGCAATAAAGCCCCAGTAAGGTGCAGTGTGTATGAGCCTATTACTGGGAGTTTTATTGCTGTGGATTCTGTGATAGGCTCATACACACCGCACATTACTGGGGGTTTTATTGCTGTGGATTCTGTGATACGCTCATACACACTGCACTGTATGGCTGTGTGTGTAAATGCATGTATTTGTCTTTAAACAGGCTACTGTGCGTAAAATTCGGCACCTGTGTCCTTGTCTCAGCCCGGCGTTGCCCCCTTGCCCGGCACCTAAAAGGCTGGTATTGCTCCAAGAATCGCTGCAATATCTTCTGCCTGCACTCCACAGGGTAAAAATAGTGAATAAAGCATTGTGTGATACAGGTAGGAGACTAATTATTGGTGCTTGGCAGCAAGAGGTTAACCTCCCTGGTGGTCCGATTTTGAAATTTCGGCGTTCTGTGAATGACCCCTATAGTAATGATATATTTTGGCTGAATGCGTGAGTGTGTGTCTGTGTATGTTTGCATAAGGGTGCGTGAATATGTGTGTATATATATATGTGTTTGAACGTTTGTGTGTACACCCTAATGCAATACGCTGCACACGCCTATGGGTAACATCACTGCTCTATAACCATGGAGAGAGACTTTGGAGACACAGGTTCAAACCCGGCAAATAGCACCTCTCCAGTAAGAGTCCTTGGGCAAGACACCTAACGGTACATACTCGCCACCCAGGACATACTTGAAAACAAGAGAAATCTCAATGTATCCTTCTTGGTAAAAATACTTTCTCAAAAAAAAAAAATTTTCTTGGGCTCCTGAAGGTGCTTTGGATGATCAAGTTAAATCGATTATTTTAGTGAAGGGGTTAATGATGGTCAATCAGGTCAATTTCTCATGTTAATTGGCATTTGAGTGATTCTGCAGTGTTGCTTCATCCATAAAAATACAGGATCAATACAGAGTGTAGCACAAGCAAAATGTTGTAAATAATATACGGTATATTCGTTATAAGGGTTATAGTATGCCGTTAGGGTAGCCATGGTACGGAAAGATTTTGGAGCAATTATCAGCTATGGTTAATATAGGTTAAGGAAGACTTACAGAAGAGGTACCCAAGAGATATAATTCAGGTTTAAAATGTGCCCCAATAAAGGCATATTATATACAGTATCTCTGAATATTGTTGCATGATAAAATGGAAGGGTTGAGAAGTAATCTAGGGTTATTTATATTTTGGCCTGAAATTATTTTTTATCATAATTTTACTATTTTCATTGTTTAACTCATGTGTATTAGTAATTCTGGGCATTCACAAAATGGGATTATAGACACATTAGCCAAAAGCTTGCAATCTGTTCAGTTAATATTGTCCAAAAAAGCAGATCCTCCACATAAGATTGGAAATCAGCTGCAAATGAAGCTTTGTTTTTACTCAACAAATCTGCTCTAATTAAATTAAGCATAAGCAGGGCTGCAATGACAAACGATAACTCACTTTTGGGCACAATAATAGAGATATATTAAAGAAATGGTTACGTGTAATAGCAAGCGCGTCGTCCTTCATTTGAAATGTGCTGATACTCATCATTCTAGACATATTGTGTGTGCTTTAAGAAAGTAAGGTTTGATAGATTGTGTTAAATTAACAGAGTCAGAGCACCTCTCCAGTAAGTGTCCTTGGGCAAGACACCTAACGGTACATACTCGCCACCCAGGACATACTTGAGAACGAAAGAAATCTCAATCAGGGTTATTCAAAGAGAATCGAAAAGTCACTGCACGTTCGGTGACTTTTCGTTCTCTTCAATTCGGAGCGATTTGGCGATCCCATTTCAGCGACCATGCGGTGCATTCAGCAAGCACCACAGGGCCGTCGTAGTGCAGGGAAAAGCCGCCGCATCCCCGCAGAAAAACACAAAAACGCAAAACCCGGCGAATGCACACCGAAACCCGCAAAAACATCTGCATTAGCCCCGCCAAACACGCTGGAGAAACCCGAGCAGCCGCCGATCACTGCGTAGAGCAGCTTCCGAAAAAAGCCGACACCGCAGACGAATGGAGTGAAAAAAAAAAGTACGCTTGAATGTTTGAAAAGTGAAACGCTGTTTGCAAAGAAACTACAGAACGAAAATGTCTGGAATTTACATATAAGATCCAATGAATGATAATAAAAAGGGCTGTTACAGAAAAAAGAAAAAAGAAAAAACGATTTTAAAAAAACCGAACAAAAATTTTGGCAAAAAAACCCCGAAAAATGCCTAAAAGATAGAACAAAATCTATACATAAAGAGACTTTTACTGCAGAGTATTATAATCAACGGTTTATTAGATATTAAATTAAAACGGGAATATTTTTAACGTTGAAGCCTATGGGATTTGCCTGAATAAACCTGTCGAATGAAACCACTGAACAGCAGGGCAATTCGTCAACTCTTCACTGCTGGTTTTTGGTCTCTGAATAGACGAAGCTATGGGGATTTCACTGCCCTCGAACAGGCAAAGAACAGGCACCGTATGTGCAGGCAATTCGCCAGGATATGGTGAACTGCCTGCTCTCTGAATAGCCAAATGGCTAGGAAAGGTAACCGCACGCTGAATTTCACTGTTCAGTTACCTTTCGGCCACAATTCTGATCTCTTTGAATAACCCTGAATGTATCCTTCCTGGTAAAATACTTTCTAAAAAAAAACAGGACATTGGAATGTCAATTTTGAGAAAACTGCATTTATTCAAGGCTGAGCCATTTCACTCTTGTGTGCCGAGTTTTTGATCATATTTTAGGGACAGCTCTGAGCAGTGAGCCATCCAGCAGTATGACCTTCCACTTCATGTGAATGATTGGCTGCTTGCTTCAAATTTTTACATGTTTTGGTTTATCCTTTACAGAAATATTGCTTGGATGAAAGGTTCTAAACCATAGATGGTGTCCCTTATTTTCTACAATATCACACAGGCCTGCATTATTAACACGCATGCAGAAATGTGTTTTGTGTCAAATCCAGTAAATTTGATGCAGATAGATAATAAAATAGTCAGATCTCCAGTTTATGGGGATTTATTGTGATCATAATGAGATTATTAGCAATGCAGCTTCCAAAAAATACCAAGTGAATATAAAAATACTATCTGTATGAGCCATAATGCCTGGATAAGGAAATTACAGTAACACCTTGTATCTGTACAGTACAGGCATTTTAAGTCTTTATAACTCTCTGAATAGTATCCCTGTACAGTAGTGATTGACCACCACAAATCTCCCTGTATTCCGCCCTCTCCTTGGCTGCTGTAATGCAGCAGTAACATTTGTTGACCTTTTTGTTACAGTGAGAGTGAGGGCTGCTCCTTGCAGCTTCCTTACAATTGTACAGGGTGACAGAAGTGAGATCTCACAAAGAATGTAGGTTTTCCCTACAAGTACAAGCGGCATTATAATCTCACATTAAAATGGCATTCCAAAAGAGTCAAGTATTACAAGTAATATTAGTTTTTCATTGGATCACAATGCAATATGGAGTCTACACCTTTTAGTAGTGGAAGAAGAGTTAACGTGGTTTTTAACTGTAATATTTTTAGAATTCTTTTTTTCTAAGATTTGTTTCCAAGTTTCTTTGCATGAGAAACCTATTTCTTTTTTTAAATGTACTTTCAGTTTTAAAGCATGGTCGTAGGTCAAGAGAAAACAAACCTAAACTCACACTTTCCTGAGATTTCTTATAATAAAAATAAGATTGCAACTTTTAATTTAAGGTCATGTTTTTCTAGCCATCATCTCCTCATGAGAACTTACAGCATGATACTAGATCCATCAGAAATGAACCTTTTACCTGGGCCACTGGCTATTAGTACTGCTGGAGGGACATACAACTAATGATACATGAGAAGAGTTGAGAATTTACATAAGGGACACAGTTTAAAAATAAAGCAACTACCTATAAGGTGAAGCACATCCAGTGCCTGTGTAGAGTTGAGAATTTACATAAGGGACACAGTTTAAAAATAACGCAACCACCTATAAGGTGAAGCACATCCAGTGCCTGTGTAGAGTTGAGAATTTACATAAGGGACACAGTTTAAAAATAACGCAACCACCTATAAGGTGAAGCACATCCAGTGCCTGGCACTGGATGTGCTTCACCTTATAGGTAGTTGCGTTATTTTTAAACTGTGTCCCTTATGTAAATTCTCAACTCTTCTCATGTATGAGAGGTTTATTACATTTCACAATGACAAAAACGGAGTATAAAAGAGAGATTAAAGTGTACATACTTCAAATTGAAATAAATTACAAATAATAAATATACAGGGTGTCCATAAAGTCTCTTTACAATTTCAAAAATTTATCACAAAGGTAAATGACAAGCCAGGTAAGTGAAAATTATTACAAAATGAGACGTATATATTTAAGTTTTTTTTGCCTCATTTAATACACATCTACATGGGCACTATTAGTTGCACGAAGCACATCAAGACAGTACTCGATTTCTTGCCATGTTGGCTGTAGCATACCCTCATCAATGGTGGCAATGGCATCCGTGATCCTCTGCTTTAGATTAGTGATGTCCCGTAACTTTGTTTGATACACGATATCTTTAACATAACCCCATAGAAAGGAGTTGGTTTTTTTCGGCGAGACATCAATTACTGCAAATGTTTACCTTGACCTTTTGACTGAATACGTGGCACCACAACTACATGACCTTCAACCAACCATAATTTTCCAGCAAGATGGTGCACCGCCACATTGAGGACTGCATGTTCGTGGGTTCCTAAATGAAACATTTCCAGACCGGTGGATTGGAAGGGGTGGCCTAATTCCCTGGCCACCTCGTTCACAGATATCACTCCCCTCAACTCCTTTCTATGGGGTTATGTTAAAGATATCGTGTATGGAACAAAGGTACGGGACATCACTAATCTAAAGCAGAGGATCACTGATGCCATTGCCACCATTGATGAGGGTATGCTACATCGAACATGGCAAGAAATCGAGTACCATCTTGATGTGCTTCGTGCAACTAATGGTGCCCATATAGAGGTGTATTAAATGAGGCAAAAAAAACTTAAATATTGTAGCGCTAACCCCCGGAGGAGCCGCTGAATAAGCCCAGGATAGTCTCACCGCACTAGGAATTATTATACACCAGCACACTGTTATTTTCTAAGTTATATACTTTACTGTAGCAATAAAGTGGCATTGAATACACATATACTTTGGAGCACGAGGTGATTAACTTTGAATAACTGACAGGATGCGCAACGCGGGAAAAACACGCGGTGGAAAAGAAACGGTTAATACCCCTCAGTTCGTGAGTTTAAGTCCCGCTCAAAAAGGCTCATAAATTGTTGTCCTAGGGTACCCGGGTACTAGATTCAACTGGCCAGTGAATGAACAAAAATATCTTTGACTAGTCAACGTTGGGGCCCTGTAAATTGAAGCAATCAAGCAAGTGCGCACTTTCTCGGAATCGTAGGCCTTGAGGTCTCTCACTCATCCGGCGAACAATGTGTCCGAAACGATGACTCGACCAAAGGATCTCTCTCTGTCGACTGGAACCTGGTGCCAACAAATCCGCTCTCCCGATGCCGAATCTCCACAACCGGAACCGATCCGCCGCCTGCACTCCCGTTCGATCCGCGGCCTCCTTACTCGAAGTCCTTCTGGAACATGCTTGTCATCCGAACTGCTCAGCGGAATGTGGTACGCGATGATGCACCCGCCGTCCCCGATCTCCAGCACTGGATACGCCACTGTCCACGCTCCGGCCTGGTTGTGATCCCAGACAGTCTCCTCCATACGTCTCACTAGTTTCGCTGCTCTGCTCGCTCTCCCCATGCCGTGCACGAGGCTCCTGCTGTCTTTCCTGGCGCCAGCACGCCCACTTCCTGTCCTCTCCCCAGAGGTTTCTGGGAGTCCTTAAGTCTCTCATAGTCTTTCACATACGTAACGCTCTGGCTCCCCCTAAAGGCCTAATGCTGCAATTCTCAAAGTCCAATTCAGCACAGCACTACGATATATACGTCTCATTTTGTAATAATTTTCACTTATCTGTCTTTTCATTTGCCTTTGTAATAAATTTTTGAAATTGTAAAGAGACTTTATGGACATCCTGTATAATACAATACAGCAGAGCGCACAGATGTAAGACTAGCACCTATTTTATTCTTCTATTAAAGGGACACTGTATTGAAAAAACGGTCCCCGCCTACTTTTTTTGTCCTCACATTTATTTTTTATATATATTTATATATAGCTTATAGATTAGCTGAAAATACTCACCTTTTCTCCATTGTCGCACACTGATCTTCCCCTTCAGCTCAGGACTTCCAAAATACAAAAGTCACAGCAGCTATCTAACGCATCTCGGACATGTACACAACTTGCATTGTGTAAGCTTCTGTTGTGTACACTGTTCGTTTGTATGCAAGTTCTGTAGTGCCTATGCAGAACAATGGATCGGGTTTGCGAGTGCACACTGGCTCCCAGAATGCCTGCTGCGAGCGTTCAGAGACACAATGATGTCAACATGCAGAGCGTGATGACATCATTGGTGACCGATTTGGTGACCAGCAGGCAGGATATTCAAAGCCCGTCTGCCTAGTGACTCTTGTGTGGGTGATGAAAATTCCTCCGCTTCACACAAGAATATGAGGCAAATGGGGCAGGAGGGGAGAACTCCACGTAGCCTGACCTCATTAGAAAAAGCTAACGTGGTTAGGGTGTGTAAAGTATCCCTTTAAAATCCTGATTAATATTATGCTCTTTAGCACTATTGTCCCTGCATATGTGAAAACAAAATACATTGTAAGCAATTTGCTGGCAGAATACGTTGAGAATTATTATGGTTTCATGTTATTATACAGAAACAAAAACTCATATTCTTCATTAATATATTCTGACATTTTCTTCTTTCACGGAAGCCAAGCACATCTGGTTCACTCCTGCATTCAGCGTATCAATTGCTTTGACCTTCAGCTTCCACACAAAGAAAGAACACAGATTGTGGAATATTACATAAAAAAAGAACTCATAGAAATACAGATGCAGCTATGAAGAGGCGGTACGACGACATGCAAAGATTGAGTGTTGGGAAACGAAGCCAACGAGCAAGTTTTGCTTCGCAGAGATAACATCGCTGGAAACCTATATTTACTGACATAGTTCTATGTTTGTAAAGCTGAACTGCAAATGGAAAAAAAACCTGCTAAATCTATAATTAAATATTGCACAGCTGTGTCGAACATGCAGTGTTTGAAAATATTGCATTAAGTATTATTTCTCATTGGGTAAATCTAATCGTATGAATCAGTGTTTTTCTCTATCATTGTTCCTGGCGATGCAGGAGGTAACTAATTAAGTTATAGTGTTATAAATAAGCATTATTAACTGCTGGCCACATGGGATTTTAATAATACTGGAGGTTACTTACCAAGCAGTGAATAGACTAACAAATTTCAAAATATACATCGAAACGAACCCCGTAGAAATCTTTTACTAAAATATATGTATTAATTAGCATCTGAAATGCAAAAGCAACAAATATAAATTGTTGAGGGTGACCTGGAATTTATACAGATTTCCTAACATGTTGCAAAAATGATTAAGGGGTTTTTAACTAACCACCATTGCGTCATTGGTGGATTTAGTTTGGTGAACTTTGGGGAAGTATGGTGGATCAAGTACATTGAAACTACAATGAATTCACTATTACTTCTCTGTACATTTCACAGTTGTTTGCGACTCAGTTTCTGCCAAAGTTACTCATTGTAACTTTTGATGTGAATGGACAAACTTAATGGCCAATCTTAATGGTCTCAAGGCCACTTACAAATATTGGAAATAATATGATATATCCTTGACAAACATACAAAAAAATAACATAAGTCTGTTCAAGTGAACCAGTAGTAAGAGGATTGAATACACCACAACAAAAGGTGAAGAGGAAAAATAATAATAATTAGTTTTTTAGAAACCAATCTAAGTGTAACGTCGCCTGACCCCAATACACAGTACAAATCATAACCTGACCTACCAATCCTACCAGTCTTTGTCATGGTCAGGTAAAGCTAGCTAAAAGACATAGAAGCACAAGAAGCTAAGTCAGGTGATAAGCTGGGGTCAGAGCCAGAGCGGGTAGTCATAGAGGTCTAAGTCAATATCACAGAGGGAAGTAATACAATCCAGGTAGCAATGATACCAGAGATCAAAATATTCAAAAGGAATAGCCAAGGCCAATACAAAAATGATACAAGGTTAATAACGTAACACAAAAATGATACAAGGTTAATGTTAATGCAACACAAAAATGATACAAAGTTAATGTTAAAGTAACACAGGGGTATAAAGAAAAAAATGACAGGGCTCCGTAGAGAGAATGAATAGCAATTAAATAGTATTTGATGCCCTCCTATTGGTTGGCATCGAATCCAAGCACCTGAACATCCATGAACCGCGTAGATGTAATGACACCACATAGTCAGTCATGGGAAAAAGACTCACGGTGTCGGGAGCATAAGATAGCAATGAAGCCAAGAATCTGGTGTGAAAATAACTGTCCTTTTGACCAGCAAGCAATTATAAGAGAGTGAGAGAGCAGGCTCAGACAACAATACAGAATGAGTAACATGACCCTAATAAAAATACCAAAGTATATATAAGTGGACGATTTGGGGATACAGTAATTGTATAGGTTGAGCAAAAGCAATTTAAACTAGAAATAAACCTCACATGTGCTCTTTGGTCATTGGTCAATACATAAACATGTTTTCAGTTGGGTTTCCACTTGTCTCGTTTGCCCAATTACATGCCTGCTTTCCTTCAACTCCTGATATTCTGCTTGATCATTGCTGCTTGCTCGCAGGACTGATGCTTGTTCAGGACATTGTATCTTCCAAACGGACAAAGCCCCATATCAATCTAATAATATTGACGGAGAGCACACTCAGTGTACATTTGTATATAAAACTCAGCCCAAGTATCGCCGTACTGAGGCTATTTGGTAACAATGACGATTCGCCTCTGCCATTCAATGCACACATGTTCTGGTGTACACAAATGATACCAGCCAATGAGATGTCAATTTCACAAATATAAACCTAAAGACTTCCCTCAAACCGCGCTCTTTCATGGATTTTTCTTGATCCTTTGGCACACTCTTCCTCTGTGTTGACATTCTGGTATATTTACATGTTTTTCGACTACTCTTGACCTCTGGTATCCCTGATTCGGCTTTGTCTTCTCAGTTATGTGCTCCTCTGTTTTCCCTTGACCATGGTTTGCCTACTGTGTTTTACCTGTATGTCTATCCTGGAAATTTCAAGAACCAGTACCTATCCCTATGTTTATTTGTACTAGTTTTCCCTGTCTGTTTGGTTTCCTTATTGTTTTACAAATAGTTCCCAGTCTTCTTCTGTGGCACTTTCCATTGCTACAGTGTGACCTTGCTCAAGTGAACTCGTACAGACCACGGGCAGAGTTGTGCTAGGTTCCATGGAGTCCTACAGACTCTGTGAGCCAATAACAATGGTGACAGGCAGTACTGCTGCCAACATCGGTCAGAGGCTGGAAAATATGCCGATTTGTAAAGCTTTTCCCCATTTGTGGCTCTCCATTGACAACTAGGTTGTGAACTACAAAAAGAAAATATATTGTGGAGGCGCTCTCTAGTTAGTTAACAGTGTGAACAATCTACAGACATCCAATAAAAAGAGTCCTTATGCTGCCTTTCAAGTATATAAAATACACAATAAAACTATACAAAAATTGTGCGTAAAACAGTATAAAATCGTGAAAGCAATTATCCTTATGGCACAGTATATATTTACCAATTCTTATACCATTATCTCTGTGAATAAAGTGACAAGTGCTGTATTGCACACATCAATATTGCCAAATACTTACAAAACTCCCCGATAATCGTTTACATGTGACATAAAGAAAATATATATATATAAATGTAAAATTTATAACAGATTAACATATAAATCTGAAAAAAACATGCTTTCACTTATTAAAGCATGGTATTTCCATATATACGTATCCCAGTAAGGTCTGTGTTGTGTTCGTGAGATGGTATACGCAAATAGCTTCACAACGTGCACATCTTTTATGCCGAAAAGATGCTTAGAGTGAGTCATAAAGAATGTGAACACAACGGAGAGAGATACTTATAGTTGAGAAAAAGGGGGGTCAGTCTCTTCCTCCGCTCCTCTGTTGCCCTCTTGAAAAAGAAAAACAGAAGGTACAATTGTGCAGATCTCATAAAAAAAATCTAGATATCAACACTATTCAAGCGAGGGTCCACTCACATAGCAAAGAGCATTAATGGTCCCGGCTCTAGGGAATCTCACTCCCAGCCAATAAGAAGTGTGGCTCGCCCCTTCTTTTATGATGTATTTCACCTCAATAAAAGAAAATAAGGGAGAGGCGGCACTCTCATAGCGTAAAGAATAATTTCAAACTGCCTTAGACACCTTACAAGAGTACACTCACCATTGGTGGAGCCTATTAGGTTCCCAGGCTCAATGCTTTGTGCCTCTGCCACTTTTTCACAGTTAGAGCCCGACTTAATGTTCCAGAAGTGACAGGCGTTTCTTGCTTCAGGTATCCCAGTATGCGTCCTCAGAATAAGGGAATGGGAAAACAATAATCCAGCCAAAATTGTATTAAAAATATATCTCTTACCAATAATAAAATGTATCAATTATAAAATACAGATAAAAGTACTGAGACACGTTTCGGCATAGAAAAAGATTGCCTTCATCAGTCAGTATAATGTGTAGAAAAAAGTCCCATGGCGCCTGGCCTGTACTTTATACTCAGACCTCAAATCAGCAAGCATGTCCATATGGTTTTGGCGTGCGTTCACAATATGTCCCGGTAATTTTTGCACTTACTTCCGGATTTTGGGCTTGTTCCGGTGATGTGAGCGCCTCCCGTGTCATCGCGCCATCGTCATCTTGATTACACATTTGGCTTGCTTTCCACCTCCGACATCTTGGATATGCATTTCGTCAAGTTCCAGCTCCCGTTCTTGGTTATAACTACTGATCGTATCCCTCCTGTGACACAGCGATATCGATCTTCAATACCTGTATATACATATATACTCTTTACAGACTGGCATATACGCCTTAAATAAATATCCAGGTGTTCAAAGCATATAATCCCCAAGCTACATCGACATATACAGGATTATTCAAAGAAAGATGAAAATCAGGAGAATTGGCAGGAGAAGAGAACAATCTCATCCAGCTGGACTTTCCACAATGGGGCATCTTGGTTAGAGGCTACATTCACTGAAGCACACACCCCATACTCAGTCAGTGTTTCCAGCAGGCCCTTGCAGAGACAAGCTCATTACCCTCATCCAGCTGGACTTTCCACAATGGGGCATCTTGGTTAGAGGCTACATTCACTGAAGGTGATCTTACATTTCTACGTCTCACATAGCCTAATGCATTTTCTTTTGATGTATATTTGTTAACTCTGTAATATCACTGTATATGTGTTTGTGTGTGATACATATATATATATGTGTGTGTGTGTATATATATATATATATATATATGTATATATGTACGTGTGTGTATGGCACACAAGTGTATCTTTAGATATATTTGAATTGTTGCAATGCTATCTGAATTCTGCATTCCACTCCCTTCTACATTTTCTACCCATTTGCTCTAAATCTGCAATTCTGCCCAAATGTCCTGTTCAACGAACCTTAACTTTTATTGCCCCCTACAAACTCCCCCCTAAGTTCCTGGACAATTTCAACCCAATGTGATGCTATTTGCAATCTTGATTTCTCTTCCAGCACACACCCCATACTCAGTCAGTGTTTCCAGCAGGCCCTTGCAGAGACAAGCTCATTACCCTCATCCAGCTGGACCTTTGAAGGTCCTATGTGCACCTGACATAAAGTCCCAGCCTACTCTATCCCCAAGAGCCGGTTGTAGGCTCCTCAAAATGTGAGTTAAAAAATAACATAAATTACTCTCATCTTGGGTGCTGTCATACTGCGCAATTTTTGGTCCTTTTTGTGTTTTTTCCCTACAGTGCACACTTCATCTACATTTTTAAGAAGATCTATCACTAAAGACAAAGATTACTGTTTATGGACATATTGTGTGTCTACCCCACTATATTTTTTGGACTCGGGTCTCTTTAAACGCTGTGTTGTTTCTCTTTCTATATTTAAGGATTTGTCTGGAGTTAAGTACATTGGGAAGGCATGGAAGTGACAATTTTTCAGCGTTTGCCAGAGGATTAGCATTTTCATGCATAAAGGAGCGCTGCAGTTGCTTTGGGTCCCAGTAATCTTTAATACCGGAATGGACAGAAATGTTGGTGAGTTCCCACACTTGGGACACTATTACACCAGCACGAAAAAAAAAAATACAGCAAAGTATAGTTACACATTCTACACATACCCAAACAATAAAATAGAGAGGTTGTGCGTGTTTTTATTATTGCTGCAGCATATATACTCAGATTGATTTTGGCAGGCACAAAAACGGAGCAGGAGACAATTGTGGTTCATAATTCTGATTGGCTGAATCGCGTGAAAAAAACAGTCTGCCCACTGATTTCTGTGCGCAAAGTTAATGCGCGCATGTTTTTGCGCGTCTTTTTTACGCACAATATTTTTTGACGGATGAAAAAATGCGCTTGGATCATAATACCAGCGTTAATTTACGAATGTTAACGTTTAACGTTGCACACAAAAAAAAGTGCGTTGCAGGTCCGAATTTGCGCGGAGAATGTAATAGAGCCCTTATTTTTTAAGGACTTGACCCCTGCTTAAAAATGTATGCAAAATGGAGTTTTATGCAAATTTTTGTTTTATTGTATTTCGCTGTAAAATCAGGTATATGCATTTTTGGTAGTGAAAGGGTTACTTGTTGCGTTTATTCTCTACGCAATATAGTAATTTATTTGGTCTCATTTAAATGTATCTGTCATCTATCGATATTTGTCTGTCAATCTAATCTTTTTCATGTTAAATATTCTGCCTACTAGTAACACCTATTTAGATTAAAAGTAGCCGGTGAAATGCAAGTGGCGTAAAGAAAAACTCTTGCTCAGCCAACGTAATACTTAAATAATTCATTTTCCCCCATAAATTGACACATTAAGATTTATTTGTGCCCCAAGTTCACGTATGTCGGAGCACCAATGAAGCGTTTCTGATTTTTTTCATCTAACTTTAATGAAGCCAGGGATTTTTAAAGACGGATGAATGTCAGGCAGCTAGATAAATGGCAGTTCTGCTAAGAGCCTGTGATGGTTATATGGGATAGTCTTTTACAATGGTATCATGCAGCGTAAATGACTAGGACTTGTGCTGCGGTTAACATTTTGTGATTACAACCAAGGTAACATTCAAATCCAGCAACATACATAAATGTGGTGTGTAAATCCGGAAATATACACATTCCATTCCAATACTGCTCTGATACATAGTTTCAAGTGAATAGAGTAATAATTTATAGCCTTGGAAAAGGATTGTATAATAGATTGCAGGAACAGTTTAAAAATATATTTTGGTCTTTCCACAAATGGTCTATCAACATGCAATTATTTGTAATAATCCTTTTTGCCCTATCATTATAGGACATCAATCAACCTTCAATTACTGAGTATTTCTCTCGTATGTGGACTGTTGCAGCTCACAGGTTACACAAAGTAAGACAAATCTCTGTGCCTCGGTGGGGAATTGTTTGACTGGGTCTCGCATCAACATCAGAGAATAAGAAGAAAAGAAAAACAATCTTATTTTGTAGCCATTAAACATTTTATTCGTAATATTAACATTTGAATGCCTTACCGTGACATGAAGGTGATAACACAGTAATTAATTAATAAAGCTCACTAGACATGTGCATTCGTTTTAGTACTAAAACGATTAAGGCTAGGGTCAGACGAACGCATTTTTCGCGTTGTCCGTGAAAAAGTGCGTTCGAACGAATGGACGTATTTTTTCACGGAATACGCGATAGCGGTCATACGATGCGCATTTTCGTCCGTGATTTTGTACGGATCATCAATAAAACACTTTTTGTGTCTGGACGTTATGTTAGCCGTACACTAGCAGCGTCTGACGTCTCCCAATCACGCAAACACGCCGCTATGCGGACGCAGCACACTCTGTACGTCAGTACTAGCGGTTTGACGTTCTCGAAAAAATGCGTTCGTTTGCCACTTGCGTTGCGCGGCCGCACTTTTGTGCGGCCATTCTTCATATGCAGCCCGGCATTGGACATAATTTGCTGCTAGCACGGCCGTGATTTAGTGCGGTTAAACGCACGTTAAAACTACTTTCGTCTGACCTTAGCCTTAGTCCGAATTTTGGGATAATTTAGTTTTCGTATGACTCAAGAGATACGAAACTGCTCAGTACAAAAAACGAAAGAAACTAAAATGCACTACATTTTAGTTTCAGTGCTTTTTGTGATATTACATTGAGTGAAGGAGACCAGCAATGAAGAGTGCAACATCTGAAGCTCTGCACCCTCCACATGCCAATGCAGTAGGATGTTCTATACAGAGAGGGGCATTAATTAATGCAGGAGGATGTTCTATACATTATACAGAGAGGGGTATTAATTAATGCAGGTGGATGTTGTATACATTATACAGAGAGGGGTATTAATTAATGCAGGAGGATGTTCTAAACATTATACAGAGAGGAGCCTTTTTTTTTAGCCCTTTAAATCCAGTGGCTGTGAACGCTGAGATTGGCTGCTTGTTATATTATCTCTCAGTACAATGTATCAATCTCAGCTGTTACAGTAACTGACTGTTACAGCGCTCAGAGTTTCAGTTAAACAAGGAAATAATATTGTTATAACCTCTTACACATAAAAATATTATTTACCAGTTTTACTGAAACTCTGAGCGCTGTGATGAGGAGCAGTCAGTTACTGTAACAGCTTTGCCTGACACGGGGCAGTATTACAATGTTGGTGCTAACTTAACCAGAGCTGTTGTAAACTGAAAACCTCCATAGGTTATAATGGCTCTGGGAAGTTTACAACAGCTCTGGTTAAGTTAGCACCAACTATGTAATATGGCCCACATTGTGCTGAGAGTGAGAGATACTGTAACAAGCAGCAATCTCAGCCCTCTGAGGAGCCACTACAATAGTAATTGTATCCACTGGTTTTCGGATGAATGAAATTAGTTTTCATACTAAAGAACTGAAAACGTATTTCTTTAGCAACTAAATAAATTGCATTTTAGGACTAATCCATTAGTTCAAAACAAAATTTTGTGCTGTGCACATGTCTAAAGCTCACCATATGAAAACTATAAACTCATATTTTTTGAGAATTTTAAATATTACAATAAATTTATGTTAAAGACTTACGGACAGATATTTAAAAAAAATCATTATTGCCATATATAAAGTATGCATGTATGTATCAGAGATATATATGTTTTTCCAAAATTAAACGTACCATAAAACCAACAATCTATGGGCACTCTTCCTTAGTTAGCGCTAAAATGGGGGAAATCTGTGCTGCAGGTTTTTTTTTTCTCTTCAATTTCAAGAGAGTAGGATTCATCCAGCAGGCATTCCCCTTTGCCACAAATCGGTGGAGGTGAAGCGTCAAGTTGTTGGATGAGACCATATAACGTGGAAACACTCCTGGGCAGGGTTAAGGCTAGTTCACAGTACGATTCAAACAAAGTGAGTGGCCGGCGCAGGCGGAAACCCTTAAGGAGAGATCCAGCAAAATGTTTCAACTGTAAGAAATTAAACAGTTTTCGAAAGGGTAGGCAGGTCGTCAAAATAGAGGACCTGGGCAGTAGAACCTCAACGATCTGCAGAACTTGGTGGAGAAAAAGTCTATCTTCCTACGGAAATATAACATGCAACTCAGGGGAAAGCCCCAATGGAAATGCTGGGTTGTGTTAGAGGAGCGAAAGGGAAGGCGATAAGAAGTAAGAACCCCATATAGTCCATCAAACCAATATGGTAGCTCGATAAGGACAACCAGGCGGTAGCGTAGGTCGAAGCAAGTGAGTAACCACCCGCCTGCAGGTTTTCCCCATAGCGATCCCCATTTTGACGTGAAATTCCGGGGCAGGCACTACCTCGGCATCTTGCGCTGGAATGCAGCGCTACCCACCTGGATACGCGTGGTAGTGCTTCTGCGCCACCACACATATCACCTCCTGGAGTCTAACGGACTTCATAAAGGTTTGCACCTCATAGCTGTGAGCGAACGCAGAGTGATTATGGAGAGAGACTGGGGACTATTTGTTCCCAGTTTCACTCTGCTCCTAGCTACAGGAAACGGTGAATCAAGCCACCGTTCTCACCACAGGATGAGATGTAAGTATCAGATCTATTGGGGGGATTTAGGAGGTGGTAAATGATTTTGCAACTGAGGAATCATTTGGCACCAACTTTTAGGTGCAGCTAAAATTTTGGTTTAGGCATCCCGACTGTAATTAGTGCTGGCACTTTGTAATACCTTACTTACTGAAACGCAAATTAATGATAGCGCTCCCCATGTTACGTATAGCATAGATGTGCAAAGTACAGGAAGGTCGAGCAAGCTAGAGCAATCACCAATTGCCACGCCGCCCAGCGATGCGGCACCGACCAGGGGGCTCACCTCTCGCAGGGGCTGGCTCTGGCGGTCCGTTCCGCCGGCTGTCACGCCGCCCGGCGATGCGGCAACAGCCGGGGGGCTCGCCCCTCGCGGGGGCTGGCTCTGGCGGTCCATCTCGCCGGCGTCCCCAGCGGGTAGCTCGGGGGCTGGGGACACTCCAGGGCCCTGCCCGGTCCATAGCGGCCCTCTCCATGCCCGCACTGACGGAGTCAGCGCCGTGGTCCCGCTGTCTCCACGTGGGGCATGGCGGCTCCCGGCGTCTGACGTCACAGGGGCGGATACAGAGGCCCGGATTGGTGGAACAGACCCAAGGGGAGGTACCTCAAACCTGGGTGGACCTGATGGGGAACAGCACCAAGACACACTCAGGCTCTGATTGGCTCTCCCATCAGGATGAGCTAATTGGTGAACAGATATCCCTAGGAGGGGCTAGGCAAAACCCTACCACGTATATAAGCCCTCCTGTCACACTCAGTCCTCGCTTCAGCGTTGTATCACTCCCAGTGGTTACTAATTGAGAAGCTTATTCATGTTCTACCTGTGTACCAGTTCTTGGCTTATCCTTCGACCTTCCCTGTTTCGCCGCCTGTCCCTGACCACCCTTCTGACCACGACAACGATATTTGGAAAATCCTTTTGTACCGCGATCCTGAGATTGTTTTCCCACCTCTGCACCTGGGCTCCAGACCCCCCGCTGCAAACCGTGACATACGCTGAAGCCTCCATGGAACCCGCAGAGGTCACGGACGCCCTCACGGCTCTATCACACCAGGTTTCAAATTTGGCCCGGTCAGTCCAAGACCTACAGACTGAACACCGCCAACTCCAGATTCAAATACAAGCCGCAACGTTGCCGCCTCCGTACACCCCTCCTTCGGCACCTACTTCAGTACAGCCTATCCCGGAGAATGCTACACCAGAACCCCAAGCCAAATTGCCAGAGTCTTTCAACGGAGATCGTACCCAGTTTGAAGCATTTATGCTTGATTGCTGCATCCTCTTTTCCCTTAAACCACGCACGTATAACAGTGACTTTATAAAAGTACGCATGGTGATGTCACTACTCAGTGGTGAACCCAAGAAATGGGCACATGCCCTCCTCAGAGAACAGGACCCCGTTCTGGAGACCTGGCCCTCCTTCGCAGCTGCCTTGGAGTCAATGTACCAAGACCCTCACAAGAGGGAATCCGCCCAGAATGTTCTCAGAGCACTCAGACAGGGCCGTCGCCCTGTGGAGGAATACGTCACAGGAATACGTCACTCAGTTTCGTCATTACGCCCATGAAACGGCTTGGAATGAATCCGCCCTCCTTGACCAATTTCGTCGTGGCTTAGCGGACCACCTAAAAGACGAACTTGCACGAGTTGGGTTACCCCGGTCTCTTGATACGTTGACCGACTTCTGTATACAGTTTGACCGGAGATGGAGGGAACGCAGAGATGAAAGACTACCCCTCGTTCCTCGACAAGTTCCAGAGCTTTCCCATACCTCCTCCCCCTCTAATGCTCTGGTCCCAGCTTCTATCCCTAGGAGGAGAGAAGAACCCATGCAGATAGGGCTGGTGGATCGACGCCTGTCTCCAGCCGAACGAGAAAGACGCAGACGCCTCCAATTGTGTCTCTACTGTGGGGCAGCCAATCACCAGGCTCGTTTCTGCCCTGTGAAACCTTCGGTTGTAGGAGGTAAGACTGGATTCATTTCCATACTCTCTAGTCCCTCTCGCTTCACCCACACGCTTCACCTGCTTCTACCCGTTTCCCTACAGTGGCAACAGAAGACCTACCCGACCCAAGCGATGGTGGATTCAGGGGCTAGTGGATGTTTCGTGGATTCAGCCCTAGTAAAACGTATCAAGTTACCTTTAGTCAATAAAGATTATCCTGTCAAAATCAGACTGGTGGATGGTTCCTCATTAAGTTCCGGTCCCATAACAAAAGAGAGTATACTTATCCAAATGACCATAGGTATGGGACATTCTGAAAAAATAAATTTTGATGTGGTTGATTCACCCATCTTCCCAGTCATCCTTGGTATACCCTGGTTACGTCTCCACGACCCTGTTATCCAATGGTCGACTGGTGTGGTGTCTTTCTCTTCCCCATACTGCCAAAGTAATTGTAACCACATACCGACCATGGGTGTTATGAAAAAAGATGAAACCCCAGTCTCAACCACTTCATTACCTAAACAATACCATGATTTCTTAGATGTATTTGACAAAAAGAAAGCCGAATCCCTACCACCTAGAAGACATTATGATTGTCCCATCGACCTCCTACCTGGGGCTCCCATCCCTTATGGGCGTATTTTTCCCCTGTCTGAACCTGAGCTGAAAGTCCTCAAAGAATATATCCAGGAAAACCTACAAAAAACCTTTATTCAACCATCTACCTCCCCTGCTGGTGCAGGAATATTTTTTGTTGACAAAAAGGATGGTGGCCTAAGACCATGTGTGGACTACCGCGAATTAAATAGAGTTACAATCAAAAATAGATACCCTCTACCACTCATCCCTGAACTCCTCGAACGTCTTCAAAAAGCATGTATCTATTCCAAATTGGACTTGCGAGGAGCATATAACCTTGTACGTGTCGGGAAGGAGATGAGTGGAAGACCGCCTTCCGAACTCGGTACGGCCATTTTGAATATACTGTAATGCCGTACGGACTCTGTAATGCCCCCGCTACTTTCCAACATTTTGTTAATGACATTTTTCGGGACCTTCTGGATCAATTCGTCGTGATTTATCTTGACGACATCTTAATATTCTCCTCTTCCCTCCAAGAACACAGGCGACACGTTACCACTGTGCTTCAACGGCTCCGGGAAAATGACCTATATGCTAAGTTGGAGAAGTGCAGCTTCGAGACAACTAAAGTGGAATTCCTGGGTTTCATCATCTCCCCTGGAAGCATAGAGATGGACCCCCGCAAAGTGGAGGCTATTACTGCTTGGCCAGTCCCCAACAATCCTAAAGAGGTACAGAGATTCATCGGTTTCGCAAATTTTTATAGGCGTTTTATTCGAGACTTTTCCAAGGTTACGCAACCATTGACTGCCCTTACTAGCCCTAGTACGAAGTTTCGGTGGACTGAAGAAGCCCAAAGGGCATTCGACAAACTTCGTAATCTCTTCATTTCTGCTCCTGTCCTAAACCTCCCTAACCCACAATTACCCTTCATTCTCGAGGTAGATGCTTCAGAGTCAGCCGTCGGGGCCATCCTCTCCCAGAGATCCCCATTGGGACAACTACACCCAGTAGCCTACTATTCCAAAAGGCTTTGCCCCGCAGAACGCAATTACGATATAGGAGATCGGGAGCTCCTAGCCATCAAACGAGCCTTTGAAGAGTGGCGCCACCTACTCGAGGGCACGCTCAACCCCATTACTGTGTATACCGACCACAAAAATTTGGAGTATTTGAAATCAGCCAAACGTCTAAAACCCCGACAAGCTCGCTGGGCCCTTTTCTTTGCTAGGTTCAACTTTCATGTCACATACCGGCCGGGTTCAAAGAATGGTAAAGCAGATGCGCTCTCGAGAGTACAAGAATTCCCACTTCTACCACCCACCCCTTCCCCTACAGTGTTACCAACACAATGCTTCTTGGGCATGACATCATGCCTTCATGATAAAATTAGGCAACTGACTGCATGCACTTCCTTGCCGATCTCTTCAGAGGGTTTCCACATCCACGATCACCATATTTACGTCCCTGAGGGGGCCAGAAAGGAAGTTCTGCAAATGTGTCACGACTCGTTGGTAGCTGGACATCCAGGACGTAGGAAAACCACGGACTTACTCAAACGACACTTCTGGTGGCCCTCCATGTTCTCCGATGTCAATAAGTATGTTGCTGGTTGCCCTACGTGCCTACGATCCAAGCACGCCACTACCAAAGTGGCAGGGTTGTTACATCCATTGCCAATCCCAACCCGTCCCTGGTCACAGATCTCCACAGACTTCATTGTAGACTTACCTCCTTCTCATAGAAACACTGTTATAATGGTGGTAGTCGACCGCTTAACTAAAATGGCACACTTTATTCCCTACCCGAAGTTACCCACAGCCGCTGAAACAGCTTCCCTATTCCTCCATAATGTGTTCAAGATCCATGGCATTCCCGATTCCATCGTCTCCGACAGGGGAACCCAGTTTACCTCCCGGTTTTGGAAAGCTTTCTGCTCCCTTCTCCGAATCCAGGTCTCGCTTTCCACTGCTTTCCATCCCCAGTCTAATGGTCAAACTGAACGGGTTAATCAGACTCTTGAACAGTATTTGCGTTGTTTTTCCACTTATAGACAAGATGACTGGGCCGAGTTGTTACCCCTCGCTGAATTTGCCTACAATTCTCACGATCATGAGTCTACTGGTTCTACCCCTTTTTTTCTTAATGTGGGATTTCACCCTACCATGATTCCAGGTCTGGCCCCCCATTCTTCGGTTCCTGACGTCAACTCACGCCTTGCCCTACTTCAGGAAGCCTGTCAGCTAGCACAATCTACCCTCCGTACTGCCCAGCAGAGATACAAATCGATGACTGATCGTCACCGTTCCGTTCCCCCGGTCTTTCAAGTAGGTGACAAGGTCATGCTGTCTACCAAAAACCTTCGCCTGCACTGTCCCTCAAAAAAACTAGGACCCTGCTTTATTGGGCCTTTTCCTATCTCCCATCAGGTTAACCCTGTCGCTTTCCGCCTTACTCTCCCTCCCACGTATCGTATTCACCCTGTTTTCCATGTCTCCCTCCTCAAATCTGTTCCCCCTGAATCACTGACTGGCAGGGATGTACCCCCTGGCCCGCCCGTGCTCGTTGGTGACGACCTCGAGTATGAGGTTGACCGCATCCTCGACTCCAGGCTCCTTCGCGGGGCTCTTCAGTACCTTGTCCAATGGAAAGGGTATGGTCCTGAGGAACGATCTTGGGAGCCCGCCTCATATGTACACGCCCCCTCGTGCCTTCGGGCCTTTCACCGTGCTCATCCGGATAGACCGGGTCCTTTTCGCGTCCGGGGGCCGCTCCTTCGAGGGGGGGTTCTGTCACGCCGCCCAGCGATGCGGCACCGACCAGGGGGCTCACCTCTCGCAGGGGCTGGCTCTGGCGGTCCGTTCCGCCGGCTGTCACGCCGCCCGGCGATGCGGCAACAGCCGGGGGGCTCGCCCCTCGCGGGGGCTGGCTCTGGCGGTCCATCTCGCCGGCGTCCCCAGCGGGTAGCTCGGGGGCTGGGGACACTCCAGGGCCCTGCCCGGTCCATAGCGGCCCTCTCCATGCCCGCACTGACGGAGTCAGCGCCGTGATCCCGCTGTCTCCACGTGGGGCATGGCGGCTCCCGGCGTCTGACGTCACAGGGGCGGATACAGAGGCCCGGATTGGTGGAACAGACCCAAGGGGAGGTACCTCAAACCTGGGTGGACCTGATGGGGAACAGCACCAAGACACACTCAGGCTCTGATTGGCTCTCCCATCAGGATGAGCTAATTGGTGAACAGATATCCCTAGGAGGGGCTAGGCAAAACCCTACCACGTATATAAGCCCTCCTGTCACACTCAGTCCTCGCTTCAGCGTTGTATCACTCCCAGTGGTTACTAATTGAGAAGCTTATTCATGTTCTACCTGTGTACCAGTTCTTGGCTTATCCTTCGACCTTCCCTGTTTCGCCGCCTGTCCCTGACCACCCTTCTGACCACGACAACGATATTTGGAAAATCCTTTTGTACCGCGATCCTGAGATTGTTTTCCCGCCTCTGCACCTGGGCTCCAGACCCCCCGCTGCAAACCGTGACACTGATATGCTAAGTGATTAGCATGTGTTAAAGTCACTTATCCTAGCGCTAACGTTTACATATCCGAACGCTATCACTTATCCTAGCGCCAACTAGTGAATAGTGCCCTATATGTTTTAAAACACTGTGCTTGAAATTAAATACATTAAATACAATTAACATAAGATATAAAATTGAAAACATAAAATAAATTATAAATATAACATGAGTGGGGGTAGAAATTGCAACTCTGAGCCTACCCATAAACATGGGAGCACATTTAACCCTTTACTCGAGTTGACACAAATTCAAATTGTAATACATGGAAAAGCAGTCATTAACATATCAAATTCCATTTGCATACCTTTTAAAAGCAAGTAGAGTGTGCCTCATGTGGAGACACAAAATTCTTTGGGCAAGATTCCAAACTTGGTGCTAACTTAACCAGAGCTGTTGTAAACTTAGCAAATCCATAGACTGTAATGACTCTGGGACGTTTACAACAGCTCTGGTTAAATTAGCACCAACCTTGGAATAGGGCCCGTTAGTTTATCTCTTTATAGTCACTCTGTATTACAGTAGAAGAGCTGTAAATAGCAGCCACAAACCTCACTCTAACAATAAGTTCAAAACCTTTAACGCTGTATACAACAGCATTGCAGATTGCAGAATACAGGGAGAGCTGTGGGGTTACTCACTCCTGTACAGGGATAAGATTCAGGGGGTTATAATTGCTAACATCTCTGTAGAGTACAGATACAAGGGGCAGTATTACATACAGCCCACTAAAACTGAGACTCTAAGGTGGAAAACCTGTGCCTGCAGGTTTCTCCTTAAACTACTCATTTTAGCTCCATATTATGGGGCAGGTGCTGATTCAGCAGCCTGCCCCATAATGCATCGATAAGCCAGAGGATGCGGAGCATCCCCTCCTGTGGTCTATAGGACTCCATGGAAGCTTTGACTGCCATGTCACATGACCTGCATGATAGGTGATATCCTGCAGGTCTGTGGAGTGATTCGCAGGACTATTTTTCCCCAGTCTCACTCTGATCCTGGCAGCCAGAAGCAGCGGATCGGGCCGCTGTTCTTTCCGCGGGATGAGAGGTGAGTATGTGATTTTTAGGGGGGTTCAGCTGGTGCTGGCTGATTCTGCAGAAGTAGTATCAGTATGCACCAGCTTCTAGCTGTGGTTAACATTTTGGTTAACTGCAGCGGGGCGTAATTAACATTAGGACTTTGTAATCCTAACGCTAATTACTCTTTGTGCTCCACGTGTGTCACATCCTCGGCCCCCCCCCAGTGCCTGGGGGGGGTCTGGGTGCCCGGTGGCATTGCCGTTGGCCAGGAGCTTGAGCTGGCAGATCGGCATCTCAGGGGGCGGGGCTTGGTGTGGTGACGCAGAGCTGCCGGCCTTAAATGCAGGGCGCAAGATTCTGCTTGTCGCCCTGACGTGGAGTCATTCCCGTATCGCCAGCTGATCTCGTTATTGTCTCAGTCTGCTCTTGCTTAGTTGCCAAATTCTGCTTGTACGAGGACCCTGATTGTGTATCGAACCTGGACTGCCTGTTGACTATTCTTACGCTCTTGCCCTTTATTGTTGCATATTATACTCTCCTTTTGCTAAGTGTATGTGCTGTTCATACCGCATGGTCTCCGGTTGTGGGTCTGCCCTGCAGTTTGCAGAATCTATCAGTCTTTCATGTCAACCATCTGGTAGTAAGCCTATGCACAAATCATACTGCATGGTCTCTGACTGTGGGTCTGCCCTGCAGGTTGCTGAATCTATCAACCCCTCATGTCAGCCGCCTGGTACTGAGCATATGTACAAAGTATATTGCATGGTCTCTGATTGTGGGTTTGCCCTGCAGGTTGCTGAATCTATCAACCCCTCATGTCAACTGTTTGGTACTAAGCATATATATATACTGCATTCTGTATAATCTCGCATTGCGGGCCTGCCATGCAACTTGCTGAATTCATTGTGCGTGCTTTAGACATCGATGAGCACAAATATATGGGAGTCCTCTCTGTTGCCAATCATGTTTGTACGACTATCCTCTCTGGTGCCAACGCGGAACGTACTATTGACTATGCTTTTTCTGAACCAAGTTCTATTTCTGTCTTACTATACTATCTTTATCTGTGTATAGTTAACTTGCCTTCACTCAGCAGACATTTAGTCACAAAATCACTTGCTGCTGAGTGGTATCTAGCTTTAGACATCACCTTTCTGGCTGGGAGTGCTAGGTGTGGCAGTAGTAACTGCTATCAAGTCAAGTATCAGGTTAATCTGTCCATAAGGATCCAGACAACGCTGATCCTAGGTGAGCGCCATCGCGAACGTGACACCGTGTTAAGCATAGGGAGCGCAAAGTACAGTAAATTCGCTCTGGAAAGTGCAAACTCCGATCCGCTAACGGGTTTTTTAACCAGTTGGCATTCAGATTGCTGCCGCGTGCATCCCGAGGCTTAGCTCATCTATAATTGTTTTTTAACAATTAACAGTTATTTCATGTCTATGATTTTTCTGTTTTGGACTATTTCTTATGTTTCCACACATTTTATAAATCAAATATTAATGTTTATTGAACAGTGAAAACGAGAACATAATGTTTGAAAAAATGGAAATGAAGAAAACAAATAGCAAAGTGATACCATTGTTTTATGTCAAATGTATTCATCTTCACTGTCTGAATTAGCCCCAACCAATTTGTGCTTTTTACAGTTTATTTACGCAGCTGTTTAGTAAGAATTCTATCTCCTAAAAGCAGAGGATGGACAGCCACTGCTAATGCTATTCCAGATGTCATTATGTTTACAGCGCTGTGCGCATACTTGGTATAATGGTTATGATACCCATAGCATCTGGAGTGAAAATATTTGTTTGTTTCAGCAATACACTGCGTATGTAATAGCTACGCTTTATTTTAACGATATCATGAAGGTTGCAATTAAAAAAATTCTGTTAACTATGTTCATCTAGGAATTTATATAAAGCACTTTCGGATATATGTACACAAAAACTTTCCAGCCGAGACACTTAATTTAGTGTAAGTATATCCGGTGGTCCACAAATAGAGATGAAAATTGAGTTTTAATGTCATTTTAGAACATTAGAATCCATTAGAGACGGTAGTTGCAAAACAATCACCATTTCAGATTTGCAGCAATGATGCATATACAGAAAGACAGACAAGGAACCCCTTTAGCAATTGACCACAAGACGGCTTTAAAATTATACAACAATTTAAACCATATTCTGTCATTGATAGGATAATTTACACTATACAGCTAACACGGTCATGACATCTCCAACATTAGAGACAATGCGACGTTCCAAAAAGGTACCAGCATTCACGGCTTAAGTCAGTGTAATACTTAACTGGTATCACAAACTTGAGTGTCATCTTAAGGGAATAGTTAAAGACCAGCCTGGCCATAAAATAATGTTTTCAAACACTGTACTGTAGTAAATTGTGTTACTTAATAACTATGACATGGTGAAAATTTCACAAATAGTATGCCAAAATGGGGAAGCTGGAAAAAAGTCAAATTTTTCCAAATCTTTGCCTAAAGTTTGAAATTGTCTTGTAAATTGTCTCCAGTGGATAGGGGTGAAACTACCAGGGGTGCAGTGGGTGCCATAGCACTTGGGCTCTTGAGCCTGGGGGGGCACAATCGGCTGTTTCCTCCACTGGAGGAAGAGGAATTCAGCCCCCTCCCTGCAAAAAATGTTAGGAATGGTAAAAAGTATATGATTTTTAATAATATAAATTATTTTAATATACAATTTTTTTATATTTATCTTAATTGTATTTAAATAAATTAAATATTATTTTAACATATTATTTTTATTTTTTATTTTTTTTGCAATAAAGTTTTTATTGGTTTTCTCTGCTTTTGTACATAATAAAGCAATGACATTACTGTACATAAGGATCCAAAATATCTGCATGTATATAAGATAAGAATGTACATAACGTCAGAAACTGTCAATAATAGGAACATTCAACTGGGGAAGGGTTACAGTATTATTTTCACATTGCAAACCTTTTAACTAAATTACTATATCAGCTGATTCTCAGGTATCGATACGTGAGGTGCACTAGTGTAGGAATGTCGGAAACCATGAAGCATTTGCATATAGACCTTCATATTGATGGCACAGATCTGTCAGCTACTTGTGCGGCGTATGAGGCCTTTTCTCCTCCTATATTTATTCTACCACTGGGACTAGTTGTGGTGCATAATCTCGCGATCTCTGGGTCCGGAAATCTAACCACCAGTACCATATGACATGATATTTATCGTATCTACTGCTCCTGGAGAAGAACATATTATTTATTTTAATAATATTTTATTTCAAACTGGTTTGTGAGTTCTACTTTGGAGCTCTGTGATATGCTCATTCACACCGCATATTACTGTGGAGCTCTTTGAGATATACTGTACATTACACATTACATTAAAAATGGGATGGACTGACATGGTAATGGTGGACCTGGAAAAAAATGGGACACCGATTGACTGGAGTCGACATTGTGGATCTGGAGGGGTCCAGTGCATGGTGATGGGGGGGGGGAATATGTTTTTGCCTAGGGTGGGTCATCATGGATTCCTGCACCAGGGTCCTGTGGTTTCTAGTTACACCTCTGCCAGTGGCTATTGTTATATTTAAGCATCATAATGAATGATTGAGGGGAGAAATAGGAGCCACCAATATTGAGGCCAGCCCTGTTACTCCCTACTTATAGCTTGCAACCCCACCTCTGTCTCGTGCAAGTAATCATACCAAGCAAAGCAGTTTAGTGATCTTATAGTAAAAAGTAAAATTGAATAAATGTACTCCTGGCATTACAACATACAATTTCTGGGTTCAGTCAAGTAGTTGACCCCAGAGTAAATAGGTCAAGACCACAGCTGTGTCGTAATGATTATGCAATGTTCAAAGGCCTTCTGGATCTTATGCTGGACCATAACTTGGTGGATAGCTTGGGGGTGTCTCACTCTAATGAACACAACTACTCTTTTTTTCTCACAAGTGAATACAATATATACTAAAACGGATTTCATTTTTGGTTATGCAACGCCTTCTACAGTCTCTCTTTCAAGGGAAGGGCAAGTTCCACCCACAGGTGTGGTTAGACCATGCAGTAATATTCAATTAGCGGACCTAGGCTCCAGAGGAAATTGCACCATGTAGAAATTCAACTTCTTCCTGATAAGTCACATTATTCACCTCTGATGATCTGGGCAGGCCACAAATTTTTGATTCAAGACAAAGTTATTCAGAAGAGTGCCAGAACAAAGAAAGACCATACTCGGATGGTTAACGGTCTACTTTCTGAAATTAAGAAGAGGCACACTCAAACGCTTTCAGGGACCTCTGACCCTTCACAAGCTCCAAGTGCACAGATCTTCGTTTAAAGAACCTAAACTTGTGCAATTTGTTTCAAATCTATACACATATAGATGAACATTGGCAATTTCAGCGATTCCAAAGCATCCAAAAATCTCCGAACCAAATTCTTCTGAAATGAATCAACCAAAACGATTTAAAGACTGATTCAGACTAATTCTGATTATTGTAAAAAATTGTACTTTACTCTGCACTGCAAATTCCTAACCCTAACAATAAAACATGCAGAAATAGTAACCTAAAAGTAACCCTAATCCTAAAACAAGCAAACATAGTAGTCTAATCCTAAAAATAACCCGGACCCGAATTGTAAAAGAAGCAGAAATAGTAACCCTAACTCTAAGAGAAAATCTAACTCTAATCATAAAAGCAGAAATAGTAGGTTTAACCCTAAAAGGAATCCTAACCCTAAACGTAAAAGCAGAAATAGTGGCCTTAACCCTAAACATAACCCTATTCAGAGAGCACCGTAATGTTGCTGACATTTCAGTGCTCTCTCGTCCCCCGCACTTCGGGGAATCAAATTTCCCCACCCTGCTGTGAATTCAGCATTCACTGCAGGGTCCCCGGAGTGTAGGGAAAACCTGCCGCAAAACCACCGAACACCTACCAAAGACCCACCAAAAACCAGCCGCAAAAAACTCGCCGGACACGCCAGAAAAAGCCGACGATCACAGCGCAGACCAGCCCCCGGAAAAAGCCGACAAGCTGATGAACAGGGTAAAAAAAAACAACAATACAATTGAAAGTGTCGAAATTGAAAAGCTGTTTGCAAAAGAACAACTGAACGAAAATATCTGGAATTAACATATAAGATCCAATGAATGATAAAAAAAGGTCTGTTACAGAAAAAAGAAAAAAACACTGTAAAAAAAAAAATCTGAAAAATGCCTAAAAGATCCTAAAAAAAAAAATATATATCTTTTTACTGCCGAATAAAATAATAAACGGTTTATTAGATATTGGATAAAAACGAGAATATGTTTAACATTAAAACCTATGGGGTTCGCCTGAATAAACCTGCTGAATGAAAACACCAAACAGCAGGGCATTTTGGCAACTTTTCAGTGCTGTTTGGTGTTCTCTGAATAGATTAACCATTGCTTCTCTATAGAGGAGTTCACTGCCTTCGAACAGGCACTATACTGTCTGGCAGTTCACCAAAATTTGGCAAACTGCCTGCTCTCTGAATAGACAAATGGCCTCGAAATGTATGGGGAAATTCCCTGTTCGGTGACATTTCGGGGCCAGATCGTCTCTCTCTGAATAACCACTTAAATGTAACCCTAAGGGTTCACACCTGAGCGTATCTCAGATGCGCATTTAACGTGCGTTTTTGACAATTAGAAACGCGTGTCGTACGCGGGTTTTTTTGATTGACTATGGAGATGTCCAATGAAAAATACTTCCTGTCTTACGGAGGCGTCCAATGAACAATACTTCCTGTCTTATGGAGGCATCCAATGAAAAATACTTTCTGAGATGCCCCATTTCCGTTTCCTGTGTCTTTGTTTAACAGAGGAGAGTGTGTTGTTTGCAGTCTGTTAACATGGATATCTACAGACGACGAACAGTTTGCAGACATGTACACATGTAATGTATATAATGAACCAGCAAATAACCTTACGTATGGTAATGAACACTGCACACATGTACCTTTTGCTTCTTTCGCTTGCTTGTTCATACGCGCGTTTTTGATGACGAAAATGCGCAAACGCCCATTTCAGCCCGTTCACGTTGAAGTCTATGGCCACAAACGTGCTGTACTACGCCCAAAGAAGCTCCTGTACTGCTTTGGGCGTAAGGCGTTTTACAGCGCGTTCCTACGCGCTGTAATATGCCCGGGTGGGATCCATGCCCATAGGAAATAATGGGATTTCAGTGTTTGGATACATAGGAACACGCTGTAAAACGCCCAGGTGTGAACCAGGCCTGAGCCTAACTAAGTACTGGTATAGGGGTATAGGGGTAGTGTAGAGGGTGGTAGAAGAGCAATTAAAGAGTGGGGTATAGCAGAAGATGAGGATAAAGAGGGAAGTATAGTATGGTATGGGGGAAAATATGCACAACTCAGAATTATCCAGTATTTTCAGATTGGGCCAAATAGGAAATTTCCAAATCTGCAACATTTTACAAATCTAAAATATTTGGATTCCGAAATCTCCAAATCTGAACAAAACTGAATTTTTTGGCCGAGCACATTAGTAATAGTAACACTTATCTTTTTCTAAATATTTTCTGAACTCATTTAAATTTTCTTTCATCCTTTCTCTCTGGAACTACGTAAAGCAAATAACCTAATTGTTAGAACAATATATCCTACAAGAGATCGATTTTTTTATTACATTAATAATACTTTATTTCTTTTTATTATGTTCTCTCATTTTTTCCATATGTAGAAAAATGAGCATTTATTTCTCCTTATATATTTTATGTGATTGTTCTTTTTGTTGTGTGTATGCAAATCTTGTCTAACACTGAATGTCAAAAAACAATATTAAAGAACACAGCTTGCTCATGTAAAATATGTCAACAAGAATACAAATTAATTCACAGGAACACCAAAGTGAAATTCTGGAAGGTGTCATCTTTGGAGTTTAATGTTGCAGAATTCTCTATGATCACTTAAAAAAAAAATCTGAAAATAATGAAAAGAGGGAGGATGGGGGAAAAAAAACAAGACTTCATATTAGAACATGGCCAAGGACACCATGAGTCATTTCATAGCAACATTGTTTACACATTTTAAACATAGAAACCTATAATGGAACTAACTGTATAATAACCCTGCATTAACAAAGAGCTTCTTTTCTTCAAAATGCTCACAGGTTGAGTGTATGTCTGGATGGTGCCATGTCTAGGCGATAGTGGCGCAGCAGAATCAAATCTGAAAACTTATATTTTTGCCTACAGCTTTACAGAACAGACATTATTTTCAATTTACAAATATAAACAGGGTGATGTTTGTTCTAGACATGTTATGTTTCATTAAGGAGGACAATGTCTTTCTCAAATAAAGTATAAATACTGAAATAAATAAATATCTAGGGCAGTATTACAATGTTGGTGCTAACTTAACCAGAGCTGTTGTAAACTGAAAACCTCCATAGGCTATAATGGCTCTGGGAAGTTACAACAGCTCTGGTTAAGTTAGCACCAACTATGTAATATGGCCCCTAGATTGTAAGTTCCCATGGGAATAGGGCCCTCATGTCCTCCTGTATCTGCAGGCAGGAATACTGACCTGCCTCTTGAATGTAATGTGGAATTGTCCTGTCTTTACCCATTGCACCTTGTACAGCGCTGCAGAATGTGTTGGAGCTTAATAAACAATAATAATAATAAAGTATTATTGCCCTGAGCTATATTTTGGATTGGACAGGTATCATCCATTCAGTAATTGACATTTTCTCAAGTATCGAAGATGTTGGTTTTGTAACACTGGGAAACCAACCTCTTTTCTATCCTGGATCGCCATCTTATCTTCTCACATTGTGGTCCTCCTTTAGAAGACAAAGAACAAATGAATCAGACACACCGGTAGAGGAGAGCATGGAATCTATTACTGTGGACACATCTCGCACAATGTGTGTAACGGGCGCACTATGGCGCTCACCCTGGATCAGCGTTGTCTGGATCTTTATGGACAGATTTCTTTGAAATCAGAAAAGACTGTAATACCTAGAATCCCCAGCCAGGGAGGTAATACAAAACTCTAGATACCACTCAGCCTCAAATGGTTTTGTGACCAAGAGACTGCTGAGCGAAAACACGTTAACTATATTCAACTGGATACAGTGATTCAAGACTTGTACAGTTCAGATCGGTACCAGTAATGATTGTGGTACGTGCAGGATTGTTAACAGAGGTAATACTCATATACTTGATCTCAACCATATAGAGTAAATACTCACTGCATTCAGCAACCTGCAGGGCAGTCCTACAAGTAAGGTTACTGGCTTGCGACTTGGTTTGGACCAGATCACTTAACAGTTATATTCTGCAAGCCGCAGGGCAGGCTACTATCATAGATCTTGCGATTAGCTTTGCACTTAGACCAGACGTTACACAAACACTTGGGACTTAGGTTTGATCTAGTACATTGAAAGACAGACCCCCATATAGAGACCCCATATGATATAGGCACAGTATTTGTTAGGCAGACCGGGAGGTTCATGAAGCGAGCAACCTAAAGGGCAGATCTCCTAAGTGAAAACAAGCGGTGAAGCATAAGCATGAAAACACAAACAAACAATACAGGGGTTAAGCATGAGAATTGTCAATGGGTAATCCAGGTCATTCAATAAAGCAAGGTCCTCGTACAGGCATGCGATCAGCAACAATAATTTATTTTATTTATTTATTTATTTGAAAAGGATTTTACCAGGAAGGATACATTGAGATTTCTCTCGTTTTCAAGTATGTCCTGGGTTCGAGAACATTGAGTGGTTACAGTTGTTACAGAAATACAAAGTAATAAAATGCAAACTATTAAAAACAAAACACAAATATACAGATTAACATATCATGGGAAGGGTTACAATAATCAAAGTAGGCAGAGGCAGACTCAAAGTCAGCTGGCGATGCGGGAAAATACTCCACGTCAGGGCGACGAGCAGAGACTCGCGCCCTGTACTTAAGGACGGCGGCTCCGCGTCATCACGCCAAGCCCCGCCCCTTCAGACGCCGATCTGTCAGCTCTTGCTCCTGGCACCCGGCAAGCCAGCAATGCCGCCAAGCGCCCAGACCCCCCAGGCAGCGCCGCGGGGCAGAGAACATCACAATGTGCCTTGAAAAAGGTTCTGTATTGAGCAAAACATTGTGTGAGACATGTCCGATATACAGGCTCCCAAGATCTCCTCCACCTGAACGCCTGGCTGATTTGTTCTTCTTCTGTGTTCTAATGGAAGATCACCAATATCAAATGAACCAGGCACTAAGGTAGTCCAAAGCAAATGCTCCCAAGATCTACCTGAGTGGCCAGTCATTTCTTCTTCCTCTATGCTGTTTGGTATCTGGGCTGCCCTATTTCGTGTGGCACCTAGTTGAGAGATAGTTGAGTGGAGGCCTATGTCCTGGCTGTCTTGGGTACAGATCTATCCTCTGTTAGAACTCATCTCCAAGAAATAAGTACGACTTGCTGGACTCAGTCAATGGAGACTCTTCATGTTGTCTTCTGTTACATTTTTTAGAATAGACGCTCTGCCATCAGCATAGATCTCTAATCCGACCCAAATAAACGATGAGAATGGACTAGGAATTTTTTGTTAAAACGATATACATTAGCCAGAGTGTGGCAAACAAAATACACATAGATAAATTAAAGTTATGTTCTTAGTGAGTGTTATCATTGTATTTTATGATGTATTATATTATTAATACTGCTTTAAGGGCAATACTAAGTGCTCTACTCTACGCTACTCTGACCTTCCGTATTTATTTGTATTTAAGGGTATGTAAGTGTTGTTATGAAAGCTGCGTTCTAATGTTCTAATAAATGTTCTAATGGCATGCTCGATTAACATTCCAGGTCGAAGTCTTCATGCCAACAATTATGACAGGCTTTATATGGTGATTTGCATTATTTTGCATAAATACATGGAAGAGGTCATCTGTAATAATAATAAAAAGAATCATTATCCATGCCTAATAGATGAACTCAAATGACAAGGCGTGAGTAAAGGAAAACAGACAAGATTACAAAACAAAAAGGATTTGCCATCAAATGATTAGCTCTTTTCAGTAACAATCATTTTTGGTAGCAAAAAAAGATAATTGTAACATGGGGTTCTGAGCCATACTAGATTCACATAGTAGGTGTAAAGTTGTCATTTTAAAAGATATTCTTAAATTATTAATATTAAAATATTGGTAAAAGTCCTGTAATAATAAAAGCAACAGCTGCTCAACAAAATGTTATTCCCTGGGGATTACCTGGGGATTGCAAAAGTCACCAGATAAGACTGTGTAGGAAGTGAATAATTAAACCCCTACAGAAAACATTCTGTTTATTAACTTATTATGATCTACCACAGTTATTATTTTCATTATTTAGTCAGCTCCGACACATTCCGCAGTGCTGTACGAAGGGTAAGGACAGGACAATTCTACAATACATACAGGAGGCCGGTCAGTATTCCTGCCAGCAGATACAGGAGGATATGAGGGCCCTATTTCTGTGGGAATTTACAATCTCGATGGGTGAAGGTTTGAGAAACAGGAGGGGGGGCTGCAGTGATGAGTTAGTGCAGGGAGAGGTGAGGACCGTTTTTGGGTCGTCGGATGTCTTGTTACAGAGTCAGGTGTTAGGCTTCCCTAAACAGAAGGGTCTTCATGGAGTGTTTAAATTAAGCCAGATTTGGGGACGGTCTGATAATGCGAGGGAGCGCGTTCCATAGAGTCGGCGCCGCACGAGAGGAGTCCTCCAGTCTGGCATGTGAAGAGGTAATGGTGGAAGAAGCCAGGCGCAGATCATTGTTGGATCGTAGGGGACGGGCTGGGGTGCATTTGGTGATTAGTGAGGACAAGTAGTGAGGGGCGGCGTTAGTGAGGGTTTTGTAGGCCACGGTGAGTAGTTTGAATTTGTTTCTGCTGTGGATGGGGAGCCAGTGTACGGATTCACAGAGAGGAGTGGCAGAGACAGAGCGACGGCTGAGATGGATAAGCCGAGTTGATGTGTTTAGGATGGACTGCAGGGGGAAAAGGCGGAAGATAGGAAGGCCAGTCAGGAGGTTGTTGCAGTAGTCCAGATGGGAGATAACAAAAGAGTGGATAAATTGCTTAGTGGTGTTGGCAGTCAGAAATGGACGGATTTTGACAATATTGTGGAGGTGATTGCGGCAAGATGAGGAGAGTGATTGGATGTAGGGGCAATCAAGGGATGAAGGGGAAGGAAAGACTGGCGTCGAGAGTCACTCCGAGGCAACGGACTTGGGCTGAGGGAAGGATGGTGATACCGTCCACAATTATGGAGAAGTCAGAAATCGAACTAGAGTTAGAGGGGGGAATTAGAAGGAGCTCGGTTTTGAACATATTGATCTTCAGGTAGTGAGAGGCTATCCAGGCAGAGATCCCAGACAGACAGTCACTGAAATGAGAGAGAACAGAGGAAGAGACATCATCAATCATCATTTCTATAGCACCAACAGTTCCTTTTGAATGTATGTTAATGAGTGTGTGTCTGTTTACAGCTGTGTATAAGTGTGTATCAGGGTGCATATGTCCTAAATGTCCCTGTTTTTGAGGGGCAGTCCCTACTTTGGGCCCAAATCCCCCTTTCCCTCTTTTTTCTAATGTTCCTCCTTTCAGGAAATCCCCAATATAGGCCCATATTACATACAGTTGTGTTCAAAATTATTCAACCCCCACTGAAATTGAGTGTTTTGGCCAGTTTGACATTGATTTTGATCATTCAGTCATCTTGCTTACAATTAAATCAAAGAGGAACGTGTAGGTCAGACAAATATAACATAACATTTATAATGAAATAACCACAAATGTCTTTTCTGTGCTCACATCATTATCAGTTTTATTCAACCCCCAAGTGACATTCAATCTTAGTACTTAGTACAACATCCTTTTACAGTTATAAAAGCTTTTAAACGTGAAGCATAGCTTGACACAAGTGTCTTGCAGTGATCTACGGGTATCTTCGCCCATTCGTCATGGGCAAAAGCCTCCAGTTCAGTCACATTCTTAGGCTTGCGCACTGCAACTGCTTTCTTTAAGTCCCACCAGAGGTTCTCAATCGGATTTAAGTCAGGTGACTGCGATGGCCACTCCAAAATGTTCCAGCCTTTAATCTGCAACCATGCTCTAGTGGACTTGGAGGTATGCTTGGGATCATTGTCCTGTTGAAAGGTCCAACGTCTCCCAAGCCTCAGGTTTGTGACGAACTGCATCACATTGTCATCCAATATCTCCTGGTACTGAAGAGAATTCATGGTACCTTGCACACGCTGAAGCTGCAGAAGCAAAACAGCCCCAAAGCATGATTGACCCCCCGCCATGCTTCACAGTAGGCAAGGTGTTCTTTTCTTCATAGGCCTTGTTCTTCCTCCTCCAAACATAGCGTTGATCCATGGGCCCAAACAGTTCTAATTTTGTTTCATCAGTCCACAGAACACTATCCCAAAACTTCTGTGGTTTGTCCACATGACTTTTGTCATACTGCAGTCGACTCTTCTTATTCTTTGGAGACAGCAAGGGGGTGCGCCTGGGAGTTCTGGCATGGAGGCCTTCATTACGCAGTGTGCGCCGTATTGTCTGAGCTGAAACTTCAGTACCCACATCTGACAAATCTTTTCTCAGTTCCTCAGCACTCACACGGGGACTTTTCTCCACTCTACGCTTCAGGTAGCGCACAGCAGTCGAAGTCAGCATCTTCTTTCTGCCACGACCAGGTAGCGTTTCAACAGTGCCCTTTGCCTTGAATTTGCGAATGATGCTTCCTATGGTCTCTCTGGTATGTTTAACATCTTTGCAATCTTCTTATAGCCATTGCCCTTCCTGTGAAGAGTAATCACATCTTCTCTTGTCTTCCTGGACCATTCTCTTGACTTCACCATGTTTGTAACCACACCAGTAAATGTCTAGAAGGAGCTGAGTATCACAGTCATTTTAAAGCTGCCTAATTGGTGCTTATTATGCTTTATTGCTGCTCCGTGACATCCACAGGTGTTTTCAATACCTGATTGAAAACACTTGAATGAACCTCTGTTCTTCAGAGTGGTAGTCTTTAAGGGGTTGAATAAATGTGTCAATGAAGAATTCACAAAAAAACATTTACTACTGTATTACAAAACCAATTGATGTCATTTTAGTTGCATATGGTTCTTTAACCACTTCAATGCTAAGGACGCGCTCAGCGCGTCCTCAGCATTGCCCCTGGTATGCGGAGGACGCGCTGAGCGCGTCCTCGCATTGGGGTCAGCGTTCGGCCGGGTTCCGGCCGATCGCTGGCCCCTCCGGTGCGGGCTGACATCCTGGATGTCAGCCCGGCATCCGGAGCAGTGGCCGCCATTGTTATGTGTCATCGCGCCCCCGCGATGACACATAATTCAGGCGCCCCCCCGCATGTGCGGAGGAGGCGCCTGAAAGGGAGGGGGGGAGGTCCTTCGGACCTCTCTCCCTCCCGATCGGCGGCTCACAGGGGCTTAACCCAGGCATCATTTGGAAGGGCACAGCCTGCCCTTCCAAATGATGCCTGGCATTAACCCCTGGGGAGCTGGATCGCAAATCGGCGCTGAAAAGCGCCGATTTGCGATCCTTCCCGGGAGCTGGCCGACATCTTGGATGTCGGCCAAGCTTCCGGGAACTCCCCAGAGGACTGGCGTCATCGTGCGCAGCACGATGACGCCAGTCCTAGCATTAACCCCTAACTGCCACGAAGTGTGGAGATAGGGAGTTCCAATGAACTCCCTATCTCTCGATCCGTGGCAGTTAGGGGTTAAATTTTGATATCGTTGGATCGGCCAGAGCATGGCCGTTCCAACGATACCAAACATGAAAGTAAAAAAAAATTGTAAAAAAAAAATAAAAATAAAAATAAAAATAAAAAAAAATTAAAAAAAAATTAAAAAAAAAAAAAATAAACACTTTTTTTTTTGTTTTTTGTTTTGTTAATGCAGCAATATTGTTCCCATTTCAATTATAATGTGAACAATAATGCTGCATTAACGATTTTTGTATGCGGTGCGTTTGTTAAAAATGGTGTCATTTTCCCCAAAAAAAAATGTAACGAGACCCCATCTCTAATTTTTTTAACAAGCGCACCCCATACAAAATATAACCGCAATTGCTCGCATGTTAAAATGTGGAAAAAAACACTTTACACGCTGTAAATTATTGAAAATACATATTTTATTGCATTTTTTGTTATAATATACAAACATGACATAACGTATACATATAATAATGACATATTATGAATCTACCGAGTCTGACGGAAAGAACGATATATAATATGTCGATGTCATATACTAAAATAAGCCTTCAAAACAGGTTTAAACATGATGCACAAAACAGGTAAAAAATGACCTCAGCACAGGGGCGGGAAAAGCCTCAGCAGCGAAAGGGTTAAAAAGTCCTTGTAGGATTTCATTCTGAATACAATTACAAATGTACACTAAATTCCCTAAAACCCTTTAAAGCATTGGGGGTTGAATAATTTTGAACACAACTGTACCTAACGCAAACGATAGCGCTCACCTGCGTGAGCACTACCGTTAGCTGTGGTATTAGCTGCCTATTACAATCCAAACGCAAACGGGTTAAAAAACCCGTTTGCGTTTGGTACCTTGCGCTCCTCTGTGCGAGGTTAGTGCACTTTGCGCTCCCTATACTTAACATGGGGAGCGCAAAGCGTTAATCAGCGCTGAATTACAATGTCCCAGCGCTGATTAACGCCTGGCTCTGGTCAACGAAAAGTTAACCAGAGCCAGGACCTGGTGTTAACGGATTCTGCTTCTGCAGAATCTGTTAATACCAGCTATAAAAATAAAAAAAACAAGCCACATACTTACCCTCTGTCCCGCGGCGCGGACCGCGGCTCCGGTCGCATCCTCCGGCCGGCGGGAGCAGGGAAAGACAGGGGGGGAAAGTCCCCCTGTCTTTCCCTGCGTATCACTACGCCGACTGGCCGGATCCGCGATGCGAGATCCGGCCGGTCACGTGACCGGCAGAGAGGAACTCAATGGAGTCCTATGGACTCCATTGAGAGGATGCGTGCGGCTGTGCTCAGCGCTGCCGCGCGCATCCCTAACTTTATTGCTCGATAACAATGCAGGCAGCATTTTTTGCGCCTGCAATGTAATCTGGCGTTAAAACGCGGGCGCAAGGGGGTAATCTGCGGGCACAGTTTTTCCTCCCCTGCCCCTGCGTTTTAACGCCAAGAGCGTAATAGGGGCCATAATCAGGGAGCGCAGGCATATAACAGAGCTACAAAGCAATACAACTCCCAGCAATAAGTCTGTAAACCACAATAAATGTTGTCAGAAATCACAATGTGTAAATAAGATACTTTGCTTTGATTTTAGTTAACATTTTTACTGACACAAATGACATAGATTTACTGACATAGATCCGTGACTACAAATACCCATACAGGTCGGGAACCTGTTATCCGGAATGTTGGAAGCGCTATGCAGCATTTCTTCATGTCCGGGGTCTACAAGACTGCGTGCAGCATGACAGATGCTGGGGCTGCCCAGAGGCTTCAGCGTGGCAATGCTGAGGAGTCGAGTTCCTGAGCTGCAGCAAAACTTACACATCGACCCTAGTCCAGAGTCACTAAAAATCCAGGTGGCTCCAAAAAATCCGGTTTTATGAGTCTTCTGGCTGTTTGAATTCCGGATAAGGGGGCCCCAACCTGTGTAGCCACAAAGGTTTGGATGATAAAACTTAGGAAAATAGATTAATCCTCTGCAAAATGTAAACTGAAAACAAATGTACACTTTTTTGACATTTTTTTGATACAGCATTCTGATGACACAAGATGTGTACAAAAGTCAGTTGAAAAAAAGAAAAGATATACAATTTGTCTGGGTCCTACAATTAAACAGGATTTTAAATCTCATTTAACCCCTGTGTGCTGAGCCATTTCACCCCCATGTGCTGAGCTATTTTTAACCGTTTTGTGCTCAACTTGTTTAAACCCGATTTGAAGTCTTGTTTTATTATAGGACCAACAAATTATATATTCTTATTTTCGGCAGACTCAGCATATTCAAAATAAATCTTTATTATGTGTATACGTCATATTCCGTTAGAATGCTATAACAAAAAATTGTCAATTTCAATTCAGATGTCAATCATTTACAGCGTGCAAAAATATTTTCTCATATTTAATCATCCACACATTTGTGGCTATATATTCTATAGTGATCTCTTGGTTAAAAAAAATTTAATGGAAATGTTACTGCATTTTTCAGAGAAAATACGCAATTTTAACAAAACTGGAAAAAAAACGTAAATTTTTCATATGTGTTTTGGGGGATTGCGTTTTATGAATAATATGATTATGTATAAAACAATGAATTTGGTCCCAGCGTGGGAAATGGCAGTGGTATTGCTCATTGTATATGTAACAAATGGACAATGTTGCTGCTGTGGAACAAAAAAAAGTAAAAAACATATTTTGTTTGTTGTTTTTTTTTTTCCTTTTACATTTTACGTACAGGGTTATTCAAAGAGCTCCCAATTGGGGCCGAAAAGGTAACCGAACGCTGAAATTCAGCGTACGGTTACCCTTCCTGGCCATTCGGCTATTCAGAGAGCAGGCAGTTCGCCAAATGTTAGCGAATTGCCTGCACATATAAATAACCTCCCAGACGCCATCAAATCTTCCCCCAGTCTAAAGTCACTCAAGAGCTCCTTACTAACTTACCTCAATACAGAATGCACCTGTAAACATGTAACATAGTGACTATTTCCTACATATTTATTTTGTGTTAATCTGTATATTTGTGGTTTTTTAATATCTTGCATTTATTACTTTGTATTTCTGTAACAACTGTAACATTTCAATGTTCTTGAACCCAGGACATACTTGAAAACGAGAGATATCTCAATGTATCCTTCCTCTTAAAATCCTTTATAAATAAATAAATAAATAACATACGGTGCCTGTTCGGTGCCTGTTCGTTGCCTGTTCGAGGGCAGTGAAATCCCCATAGTGAAGCAAGTCTATTCAGAGAACAAAAACCAGCAGTGAAAAGTTGCCGAAATGCCCTGCTGTTCAGTGGTTTAACCCTTTCACTGCTGAGGCTTTTCACACCTCTGTGCTGAGGTCATTTTTACCGGTTTTGCTCATCATGTTTAAACGTGTTTTGAAGGCTTATTATAGTATATGACCCAGACATATTATATATCGTTCTTTCCGTCAGACTCGGTAGATTCATAATATGTCATTATTATATGTATACGTTATGTCATGTCTGTATATTATAACAAAAAATGCAATAAAATATGTATTTTCAATAATTTACAACGTGTAAAGTGTTTTTTTTCACATTTTAAGATGCGAGCAATTGCGGTTATATTTTGTATGGGGTGCGCTTGTTAAAAAAATTAGAGATGGGGTCTCGTTCCATTTTTTTTGGGGAAAATTACACGATTTTTAACAAACGCACCGCATACAAAAATCGTTAGTGCAGCATCATTGTTCACATTATAATTGAAATGGGAACAATATTGCTGCATTAACGAACCAAAAAAAAGAAAATTTTTTTTTTTTTTTTTTTTTATAATTTTTTTTAAATATATTTTTATTTTTAATTTTTTTTTTTTTTTAAAAAAAATTTCACTTTCGTGTTTGGTATCGTTGGAACGGCCATGCTCTGGCCGATCCAACCATACCAAACTTTAACCCCTAGCTGCCACGGATCGGGAGATAGGGAGTTCATTGGAACTCCCTATCTCCACCGTTGGTGGCAGTTAGGGGTTAACTCTAGGACTGGCGTCATCCTGCTATGCACGATGACGCCAGTCCTCAGGGGGAGTTCCCGGAGGCTTGGCCGACATCCAAGATGTCGGCCAGCTCCGGGAAAGGATCACGAACCGGCGCTTTTCAGCGCCGATTCGCGATCCAGCTACCCAGGGGTTAATGCCAGGCACCATTTGGAAGGGCAGGCTGTGCCCTTCCAAATGGTGCCTGGGTTAACCCCCGCAACGCCGCCGATCGGGAGGGAGAGAGGTCCGAAGGACCTCCCCCCTCCCTTTCAGGCGCCTCCTCCGCACATGGGGGGGCGCCTGAATTAGGTGTCATCGCGCTGCCGCGATGACACCTAATTTCATCGGCGGCGGTTCCGGATGCTGGGCTGACATCGAGGATGTCAGCCCGCACCGGGGGGGGCAGCGATCGGCCGGAACCCGGCCGAACGCTGACCCCAAAGGGAGAACGCGCTCAGCGCGTCCTCCGCACAGCGGGAGCCATGTGGAGGACGCGCTCAGCGCGTCCTCCGCATGGAAGTGGTTAATTCAACAGGTTTATTCAGGCGAATCCCATAGTCTTCAATGTTAAAAATATTCCCGTTTTAATTCAATATCTATTAAACCGTTGATTATAATATTCTGCAGTAAAAAGTCTCTTTTTTTATAGATTTTTTTAGGATCTTTTAGGCATTTTTCGGGATTTTTTTGCGAAATTTTTTTTTTCCGTTTCTTTTTTTTTAAATAGTTTTTTCTTGTTTTCCGTAACGGCCCTTTTTATTATCATTCATTGGATTTTATATGTAAATTTCAGACATTTTCGTTCTGTAGTTTCTTTGCAAACAGCATTTCACTTTTCAAACATTCGAGCGTACTGTTTTTTGTTTGTTTTCACTCCATTCGTCTGCGGTGTCGGGTTTTTCCAGCGGCTGCTTTGCGCTCTGATCGGCTCCTGCTCGGGTTTCTCCGGCGTGTTTAGCGGGGTTAATGCAGATGTTTTTGCGGGTTTTGGTGTGCATTCGCCGGGTTTTGCGGTGAGTGTTCGTCAGGTTTGTGGCGGTTTTTCCCTGCATTATGGCGGCCCTGTGGTGCTTGTTGAATACACCGCAGGGTCGCCGAAATGGGATCGCCAAATCGCACCGAATTGAAGAGAACAAAAAGTCCCTGAACGTGCAGTGACTTTTCGATTCTCTTTGAATAGCCAGGATGGTCATTTTGGTGACTCTGACCAGTCCAATAACTCCTAACTTGACTTTGTTGGTTGTAAAGAATGGAGATACAAGTGGCCAAAAGGACTCCCTCTCTCCTTGCAGCAGTGCGTCTGGTTTTGTTTAAGGCTAGGGTCAGACGAGCGTGATTTCTACGGACTGTACGTCCGTGCAGTACGGACATCGTCAGTACGGATGACGCAGTAGTGGTCACACAGTCCGTTTTTTCACTGAAGTTATTTTATGACTGATGTAGGAGGGAAAAATAAATTACAATGAAAAAACATTCTGTCCGTCAAAAATGCTGGACGTATAAATGCAGTCCATCTGACCATGCTCCATCACTCACACACAAAGCTATGCGGACGTTGTGGACGTGGCGCACTCCGCACGTCCGTTCTAGCAGTATTACGTTCTTGCCTAACCTGCGTCCGTTTGCAGCGTCCGTCATGCGTCCGCAGTTCAGTGCGGACGTACTTCGTGTGTCAGGCTCCAATGGACTTTCTTTCATGCTATCACGGACGTACTTTTAGGCGCAATCACGGACGTGAACACTACGCTCGTCTGACAGCAGCCTTAGATGAACCAATGTGCAATAACGCATTGTGCCATCACCTCCACATTTGCTCCCATTGTTGGAAATGAGAAGGTAAATTAGTGCAATGGCATTGATTGCTTTATAAATAAAAGCACAGAATGCCACTGAAGGAGATAAAAATTGTATTGTACCACAAAATGCTTACAAGAAGCTTTTTGTACAAAAATGCACCTACATAACAGAACAGGAAACTTATTGTTATAGAAACTTTGAATTTAGAATGGGGTATGAAGGATGGGATGTGTGTCCTCCCATGTCAGCATAAAACATCTCTTATCCAAAACTGATGTGGGCCCTCCTGAAATAAGATATTTGTCCTTCAAGTGCAAATTGTTTTGCTAATTGCTAATTATTTTTGAAACATTGTATTCGGTATATTCCAGGAAATATTTGTAATGTAAAACATTTTTGTTTAGTTCACATTGTCTACATCTTCTTAATTCATGAAAGGCATATAACCGAAAATAAACCCACAGCTCATTTGAAGCTGCTTGAGTACTGTAGCAGAGTACCCTGTGTAGCCCCTGCGCCCAAGGTGTTAAAACCAGGTATGCTAATTGGGGAACTACAAAATCGTTCTGATGACGGAGATTAGTCTCTCACCTGTGAGGGGTGTGCTAAGGAGAGACACTGGAAGCCTGCCAGGGAAGCAGCAAGATCTGAACTGTGAGTTTTCTTGCATAATATGATTAGTGTCCTGCTGCACAGCAGTAGCCTGTAATAGAGCTTTTAGAACACCCTCTATTGTTGCAAATAAAAAAAATAAAAAAACAACTTTTTTTTCCTATTTGCAACAATGGAGGACGTTCTAAAAGCTCTATTACAGGCTACTGTAAGGAGACGTAAGAGGTTATTCCCTAACCTCCAAAATGGCCCCAAATGTCACCGAACAGTGAAGGGGTTATTCTCAAAGCACTGAAATTTTGGCAAAATTTCAACGCTTTGCACTTGGTGAGCTTCGGCGATTCCATTTCGTCAACCCTTCTGTGAATTTGATATTCACTGCAGGGTCACCGTAGTGCAAAAAAGATGAAGTTGCTGGAGACTGCCGAACACCGCCAAACTGCAGGGAGAAAAAACTCTCCTATTCTCCTAACAGGTGTTTAAATCAAAACAAATCTCCTAAAATGTGTCTGAATAATATAAAAGGTCCATTAAAAAAAGAATAAAAAGGTCTGGTACAGAATAAAAACAAAACACCTTTTAAAAAAATTGGGAATCAAAAATGTCATCTAAAAATACCAAAAATGTGTTCTAAAACAAAATAAATGTAAAGACTTTTTGCTGAAAATGAAAAGAATGTTTATTTTTTTTAAAAAAAAAAAATTTTACATTGAATTCTATTATTATTATTATTATTGTCATCATTTATATAGCGCCAACAGTTTCTGCAGCGCTACAATAACCAATGGGAATGAAATAAATGGACGTATGATGGAAATAAGAGCTGTAGAGGACCCTGCTCATAGGAGGTTACAATCTAGTGGATGTGATTTTCCAGTTTAAACCTGTCGAATTTAAATACCGAAAATCAGGGCATTTCCCCGACACTTCAGTGCAGTTCAGAGTTCTGTGAAAAGAGTAACCATTACTTCTCGGTGGGGCAATTTCGCTGCCCCTAAAAACTAGCGTTCTGCAAGAACCGCAACGGCAGAGGCGGCAGCAAAATTGTGCCTTAGAGTTTTAATGGAGCATCTATTCACAGAACGCCGAACTGCACTGAAGTGTCAGGGAAATAGTGAAAAGACGAACTTCCCCAAAATTGCACCGTACGATTAGGAATTAGGGTTAGGAATTCAGGCTAGAAGGAAGATAGGGTTAGAAATTAGTGTTAGATTATGGTTAGGGATGAGCCGAACACCCCCGTGTTCGGTTCGCATTCGAACAATTTCAAAAGTTCGAGTTCGAACACGAACCGAACTCAATGCAAGTCAATGGGACTCGAAAGTTCAAATTTTAGAGTGCCCTCCAAGAGGGCATATATGCAAGATATTTGCCATAAAAGGTGTATGGGGGTCCGGGTACTGCCCTGGGGCACAGGAAACAAGGAAAAAAAGTTTTTAAAGGAACAGTGAGTTTTGCACGAAATAAAGGTTAAGAATAAAAATGAAAAATTCCTTCACATATCGTGCCTAGGAGGTCCCCATAACCTGCCCGTGAAGTGGCGGATTTGTAGGATGTATAGAAACATTTAAAAACAAAAAAAATTACATTTCAAATTAAGGTAAATGGTTTTCCTTTAATCTATTCATAAACAACTGCTTGGGGCGGCAGTCTGTATGAAAAGAGGAGACATTTTAGGACACACAGAACAAGTTTAGTGATTTTTTGGCTAAATTATGGTGAAACCTATGCAGGCTTTGGATGAAAGTTACAATAGGTGCTTTAAAATTGGACCTTTAGTGTCAGCAACAGTGCCGTCACACCGTAACCCCTCTGTGGTATTGTGCAAGAGTGCAGGGTTGGACCCTGCGGTCCAATATTAAAATATGAATGTGGTATAGGCGTCAGTGGTAGTGCACCCAAATATTGTGCCTTTGGTGGCAGCAAGTGCCTTCACACCGTAACCCCTCTGAGGTATTGTGGAAGAGTGCAGTGGTGGAGGTTTTGGTAATGCAGAAGAGATCCCCGATCTATTCAGTTACATCAGCAGCTGTAACAAAACCGGGTCTGCAATGTTTAGGCACTTGTACTGCGCTACTGTATATGGCGAGAATCGGTGCACACCAGTAGCAACAGGAAGCAAACAGAACAGGCAGGGAATACACAGAGAGAATAGTTAAATGGCAGGCAAAGTCGGCAACAGATCGGGTCCTCAGAACAAGCAGGGTCAGTAACAAGTATACAAACTGATTCTGTAAGCTAGCGATGCGGGAATAAAGGCTGAGACACACTGAGCTTGTAGCGATGCACAGCGTAGTGAAGCGAAGCAAACATTTTGCAGGCTTGACTTCACTCTGCTCCGCCTCGCAGCGTGTCTACACTACATTGCGTTTGCTTCTCCCCGCACTGGACAGGAATCCACTAACTAAATTAAAATGTACACACAAAACCGTTTTATTTTCACAAAGCACATGTTATATAGGCAAAAAAAAGTTTCTACTGAATAAAATACATCAAAAATTACTGTTAATTTAATAAGAATAGTATAAAAATATAAAAAAAGGTAACCCCTGCTCATATATATTATAGGGACACGGAGCGCCGTGTATAGAGTAGGGATGCATTGATACCACACACAGACATATACGTATATATCAACACGTAGACCTATATATACGTATATATCAACACGCAGAAATATATATACATATATATATACACCCACCCACAGACCTCAGACATATATACACATACGCACATGGGGGGGCTGGCATGTGGACAATCTCAACTAAATGTGCCCCCCCCCCCATTTGGCTGATCCCTGCATAAGAAATGTTGAACCTGACAGAGCAGAGAATATATATATTATTCCTGCTCTATCGGGTTCAACATTTCTTCTGGAGGGATCAACCAAATGGGGGGGGGCAATTAGTTGCCAAAATGTGTGTGTAATATTTATATATATATAAAATCATACCTGCCCTTACCTTCCCCTATAAATTTGCTAAAAATATACACACAAAAAAACCAAACCACTGCCTGAGATCCCGCGCAGCCCACATGCCACCCCCCTCTACCTGGCTGAATGTATCTAATATATATATAATTAAATACATTCAGCCAGGTAGAGAAAGAAAAAAAAAGTTTATTTTATGTTCCCGGGGACATTTAAAAATGTCCTCGGATTTTATTTTTTTTAGAAATGTGTCGCCTTACCTTAGCCTGGTGGTCAGTGGGGGCTCCCTTGATCCTGGTTGTGGGGGGGGTCTGCCGTGGCCGCAGGTGCAGTGGCTCCCTCCCTGCGCTGCCTGTCTCTGCCACATGCACCCGGGCGGCTAGCCCGCAGTGTCACAGCTCTGTCATCCGGCGGCCGCATGCTCCTCAATGCTCCTCAAGGGGATCCTTGGGAGGCCCCTGCAGGCTGCCCTCTACAGTGCCTGATTAGAGGGCCGTGTCTGCCTGATGTTTTAGTAACAAGAATGTTTTATCCCATAGGCTTCAATGTTAAAAATATTCCTGTTTTAATTCAATATCTAATAAACTGTTGCTTATAATATTCTGCAGTAAAGAGTCTCTTTATTTCTAGATTTTTTATTTTTTAAGCATTTTTTATACTTTTTCTAAATTTATTTATTTTTGAACTTTTGGCGAACGTCACAAAAGTTCGAAGTTTGCGAACGGCCGATGTTCGATGCAAACTCCGAACAGATCGAGCCGAACAGCTCATCCCTAATTATGGTTACAAGTTAGGCTTAGATGATTAGGCTTAGAGATGCTAGGGTTAGAAACTAGGGTTAAAAGCTATGGCTAGAAATTAGGGTTAGATTAGGGTTAATACCACCACTCCAAAGGATCCCTCTCACTGAAACTTCTATGCTCTGTTCACCATATCCTTCCGAATGCAGGATCGAAGACAGCCACCTCCAGACAGGAATCACAAACTCCAGAGTGAATATAAAAATACTTTAATTATAAAAAACTGGTAAAAGCTCAACGCATTTCGCCAATAGCATAGACGTCTTCGAGAGCAAAAAAGAAGCAGTACAAGCATTCGCAAAGTAAACAATAAATGTCACATTTATGATCAATGGAATATCTAACTCTTGTTGATGGGGGTTTCTTTTGAAAAACCAAACAAATTCAGCTGGAATACTTTAATTAGCATAGGAGAAGAGCCTCCCAACTGCAATAGACAGTTCACACAGGTATCTTTTGGCAATAAAGTTGAAACACACCTGTCTTGCCTCACAGACATTAGCATCATTTGAAATAGAATTCAATTCATATATTGTGCGATCAAATGGATTTATTTGTAATATTTCTAATACAATTTGCTGCTCTCCACGCTTATCACTCATTCCGAGAAGACCTCTATGATGGCTTGCAGCGGTTTTTGACTGCAAGAGTGCAGCACTGCAAATAGGTCACCCTGTCATTAAATATTCTCATGGACTTTGGGTACAGTGACTAATAAGTCAATACACACCATGAAAAGCCCACCACAAAGCACTTGTGCAATTGCTCTTTGCAATACAATGTCTACTGACCCTTGCAATGGCGACACCTGGCACTGCACCATGGTAAGTTCCAGTCTGTCATGTCTCACCAAACCAAGGGATTTGTTTTCATCTTTATGATTTGTATAATAAATGCAATGTCTTGTGCTTGATGGGATATCACACAGAAAATAAATTGCCCATGCCAGGTTCACATAAGACTTTGAACATCTAAGGGACATCTACTGCCTACATACATCAGTGCTCCTCCGTCCAAAGAAACCTGGGTAATCAAAGCAGTTGGACCCAGAGTAGGCTTGACCCAGCATTCTCAAAGCTGCTCTAGATCAGGGATAACACCATAATTAGTTTGAAATTGTGAACTACTGGGTGGAGCCCTCCCAGCGTAAGTAATATTTAAAACTATTAATGTGACTTAGGTAGCACAGAGGACAATTACATTAGCATATAAAAAACATGAATACAAAATTACAAATACTGAAATATATAACAGCAATTAGACTAATAGATACCTCAATTAACTGTTCTTATGAGTCAGGTGTGGCACAAATGACTCAAGAAGCTATTTGTAATAAATTATAAAGTTAAGAGTTCACTGTCCCAGGTCAATAATCTGACCTATGTAAAATAAACACATTCTAACCTCCTATGTGCTGTAATTTCCAAACAGCTCTTAACCCTTTCACTACCAAGCACTTTTTGTTGAGAAATTGTTCATGATGACACTTATTTGAAACATGGGATTCAAAGTTAACAATTAAATATAGGGTAAAATAGAAATTTTGCAAACAAATTGTTGTTCTGAGATAGTTGAAAAGATTTAAATAATGTAAATCTGCTAATTTTTAATATTTTATTATTCACAGAAATATTTCTGGGATGAAAGGTTCTAAACTCTAGGTGGTGTCCCTTGTCTTACACAATTCACATGGGGACGGTATAATGAGCAAACAGACAGAAAAGGCCTTCTTGTCAAATACAGTACATTATAGAGATTAAAGATTATAAGAATGGTCAGATCTACTGCTTATGGAGATTTTTAATAATCATGATGAGATTATTAGCAATGGGGCAATTCCATGAAAACATGGACATGGGGTCTAAAATATAAAAATTAACACAAATACCATGTTTTGGCTTTGTTTGTCAGTTGAAGTGCAATATAATTTGAATAGTGCAAAATAATTATGATTTCTTTATAGTTCCTCACATAAAAAAATGAGAAATGAGCAGGTTTTGACTTACAGTTGTGTTCAAAATTATTCAACCCCACTGAAATTGAGTGTTTTGGCCAGTTTGACATTGATTTTGATCATTCAGTCATCTTGCTTACAATTAAATCAAAGAGGCACGTGTAGGTCAGACAAATATAACATAACATTTATAATGAAATAACCACAAATGTCTTTTCTGTGCTCACATCATTATCAGTTTTATTCAACCCCCAAGTGACATTCAATCTTAGTACTTAGTACAACATCCTTTTACAGTTATAACAGCTTTTAAACGTGAAGCATAGCTTGACACAAGTGTCTTGCAGCGATCTACGGGTATCTTCGCCCATTCGTCATGGGCAAAAGCCTCCAGTTCAGTCACATTCTTAGGCTTGCGCACTGCAACTGCTTTCTTTAAGTCCCACCAGAGGTTCTCAATCGGATTTAAGTCAGGTGACTGCGATGGCCACTCCAAAATGTTCCAGCCTTTAATCTGCAACCATGCTCTAGTGGACTTGAAGGTATGCTTGGGATCATTGTCCTGTTGAAAGGTCCAACGTCTCCCAAGCCTCAGGTTTGTGACGGACTGCATCACATTGTCATCCAATATCTCCTGGTACTGAAGAGAATTCATGGCACCTTGCACACGCTGAAGCTTCCCTGTACCTGCAGAAGCAAAACAGCCCCAAAGCACGATTGACCCCCCGCCATGCTTCACAGTAGGCAAGGTGTTCTTTTCTTCATAGGCCTTGTTCTTCCTCCTCCAAACATAGCGTTGATCCATGGGCCCAAACAGTTCTAATTTTGTTTCATCAGTCCACAGAACACTATTCCAAAACTTCTGTGGTTTGTCCACATGACCTTTGGCATACTGCAGTCGACTCTTCTTATTCTTTGGAGACAGCAAGGGGGTGCGCCTGGGAGTTCTGGCATGGAGGCCTTCATTACGCAGTGTGCGCCGTATTGTCTGAGCTGAAACTTCAGTACCCACATCTGACAAATCTTTTCTCAGTTCTTCAGCAGTCACACAGGGACTTTCTCCACTCTACGCTTCAGGTAGCGCACAGCAGTCGAAGTCAGCATCTTCTTTCTGCCACGACCAGGTAGCGTTTCAACAGTGCCCTTTACCTTGAATTTGCAAATGATGCTTCCTATGGTCTCTCTTGGTATGTTTAACATCTTTGCAATCTTCTTATAGCCACTGCCCTTCCTGTGAAGAGTAATCACCTCTTCTCTTGTCTTCCTGGACCATTCTCTTGACTTCACCATGTTTGTAACCACACCAGTAAATGTCTAGAAGGAGCTGAGTATCACAGTCATTTTAAAGCTGCCTAATTGGTGCTTATTATGCTTTATTGCTGCTCCGTGACATCCACAGGTGTTTTCAATTGAAAACACTTGAATGAACATCTGTTTTTCAGAGTGGTAGTCTTTAAGGGGTTGAATAATTGTGTCAATGAAGAATTCACAAAAGAAACATTTACTACTGTATTACAAAACCAATTGATGTCATTTTAGTTGCATATGGGTCTTTAAAAAGTCCTTTTAGGATTTCATTCTGAATACAATTACAAATGTACACTAAATTCCCTAAAACCCTTTACAGCATTGGGGGTTGAATAATTTTGAACACAACTGTATTTGCATATAATGCAATGAAAGATCTATCTTTGACAAAATTAATACTTGATACTCCCAAAAAAGGGTTAGCATAATAATATGGTGAAATTACACACATAAGTTATTTTCTTAGATTATTGCAGCTAAATAAAAACATACAATAATGAAGGTGATTCCGTTACCAAAAAAAGATACAAAAGTTTTATTACTCCTTCAAAATTTTAATTCTGTACCATGACATTCAGGTTTATATTAAGGTTCTTCAATGCGAGCTCAATACCAAAAGGAGGGGAGTCTACGATATTTCTCCACCTCATAATTTGTGGTAACGGAATCACCATTTGCCTGTAACGGAACAACATTCTGTTCAGTTGCCTCTCCTCACCACTATTCCTGCCCACTTGATAAAAGAAAATTTAGACCTCAAAGAGATTGTATGTTTCAATGATGGTACAGCATCACAGTATAAACAGAGGTTCTAATTTTATAATCTTACATGCCTACAAGAAGAGATTGTATCAAAGTTTCTTGGCATTTCTTTGCTACAAGTCACGGAAAGGATGTGGTTGAAGGAATTGGTGTCACAGTCAAAAGAAATGTATGGAGAGCTTGTCTTGGAGGAACTGTAATGAATAACGCCAAAGAGTTTTATCAAGTTACCACCACAAATGTACGTAATATTAAAATCATGTTTGTCAGGAAAGAGCAGATTAACGAAAACCATGACATGTTAAATAAAAGATGGAAAGGGGTATCTTCTTTGCCACAAACACATTATGTTAAGCCGGTAAGAAGAAGTATTTGTGGTGATCCCAGAGTACCCTGGCTGGGTACTCGGTGTCAGGCCCCGATAGTAGCACTTACAAGTACTGGGCAGAGTGTCTATTATAGCTGTAGTATTCCCCCGAGAACGAGCCAAGACACATTTTAGGTTGAACTGCAAACAGGAACTCTTTATTGCACAAAACACAGGCGCTCTGGAGGATGATGGGTGGACACAGGGGTCCAGACAAGGGGGAAGGATACCAGGGGACAGTCCACACATCAGGGCATGTGAAAACAGGGTGTAAAACAAGGCGCAAATGGGGTGAAAAAGGTGTAGAGGAAAACAAAGGTGAGAAGTTTTTAAATCTGGTGGGACGCTGCAGCCCGTACCGTCACAGTATCGTAGAAGCCATATTCCTCATCACTGGATATGGAAAAAACACTAATTTATGGACCTGCACATGAACCCTTGGAGTTACAACAACAGAAAGAAAGAAAAACTAATAAGAATCCTGGTGACTCTATTTTGACTATGTAGAGAAACATTTTCTAAAGACGTTTGTAGCGCAGGTACTTACAGTCAATCATTTAGAACTAAAAGTTGCGTTCCTTAGGAAGCAAGATGCTGCACGAAGTACATTTATTTTACCAGCAAGAGAAGAGATATGTTGGGTAGATGAAGTTTTGATTTGTTTTGTTTGTTGTTTTGATAGTATTTTATATGAGCTTGTTTGTGAGCTATTGGTTTAAAATGATTTATTTACATTAGTGTTTGAATTAGTATAATTAACCCTTTCGCTGCTGAGGCATTTCCCGCCTCTGTGCTGAGCTCATTTTTACCGGTTTTGCTCATCATGTTTAAACGTGTTTTGAAGGCTTATTTTAGTATATGGCCCAGACATATTATATATCGTTCTTTCCGTCAGACTCGGCAGATTCATAATATGTCATTATTATATGTATACGTCATGACCTGTCTGTATATTATAACAAAAAATGCAATAAAATATGAATTTTCAATAATTTACAACGTGTAAAGTGTTTTTTTTTCACATTTTAACATGCAAGCAATTGCGGTTATATTTTCTATGGGCTTTTCGGCACCGATTCGTGATCCAGCCCCCATGGGGTTAATTCCAGGTACCGTTAGGAAGGGCAGGCTGTGCCCTTCCAAACGGTGCCTGGATTAACCCCCGCAACGCCGGCGATCGGGAGGGAGAGAGGTCTGAAGGACCTCCCCCCCCCCTTTCAGGCGCCTCCTCCGCACATGCGGGGGGGCGCTTGAATTAGGTGTCATCGCGCCGCCGCGATGACACCTAATTAGGCCGGCGGCGGTTCCGGGTGCTGGGCTGACATCGAGGATGTCAGCCCGCACCGGGGGGCCCAGCGATCGGCTGGAACCCGGCCGAACGCTGGCCCCAAAGGGAGGACGCGCTCAGCGCGTCCACTGCAATGAACGTTACCTGCGGGTGGACGCGCTGAGCGCGTCCATAGCATCGAAGGGGTTAATGTAGTTTTTAACTGTAAAAAGGTGATTCCGTTACTCGTGGAATTGCCCAATGCATCTTCCACAAAATACCAGTAGAATATAAGAATAATATCTGAATGTGGCAAAATGACTGCATATGAAAATTAGACCAACAACTTATATCTGTACTGTACAGGGAATTTCAGCAACTATAACCACATGGATCTTACCCCTACACTCCCTGTACAGTATTGAGTGACCCTAGAGCTCTCCCTGTATTCTGCCTTCTCCATTGCTGTTCTAACGTAGCAGTAAAGTTTCTGGACTTTTTGTTACAATCATGTGAAAGCTGCTCCTTGTAGCTTGTTTACAGTAAAATGGGGTGAAAATGAGAGAGAAAAAATGGTGGATTGTGTTTCTCAACATTAATCGCTCTTTAAAAAGATTGCAGATGAGCTTTTGATATGCTTAGGATTGCTCTTCAATGTATTACAATGCAGAATCGAATTAACTGGATTTTGTGAATGAAGGGGTTAAGAGTAACCTAAGGTCACTAAATAGTGGTGTAGATGACTGGTGAAGGGGGTGAAAGATTTTGAATAAACTCACCTTGATTACTAAATAAAGAGAGGTGGTTATCATTTTAAAATAAATGGAGATAAGGCGAGGAGGGTTAGTTAGGAAATGGAGAGGGACTGCAGTTAGGAAATACAAAGATATGTGCTGCATTTAAAGAAGGATCTGATTTCCATGGAAACCAGCCTAAAAAATAAAATTAACAGTAAATGAATCATCTGTTACCTAGTGGTGATTTAAAGTATACACACATATCATTACGGATGACACAGCTCTGGGAAAATTTCCATATGTTCTGAGCTGCTCGATCAGGACCACGCCTTGTCCTAGAATGATTTCTCCGCCCTAATGAGATATATACCTGCATCCTGAAGTCTGATTTCTACCATAGTCAGAACAGCAGACACCAAATCAAAAAGAATATTCACAAGAGTTTGTGGCCAATAGACAACCGTCATCATGTTGAGAGATCTATGCTCTGCATCCTTTTCAAGGGCAGTTTTTGCAGAATGTCTAGGTACCCTTTTATTTGTATTTTTTGGTCTTGGGAGTGCATTAGCTTGGCCGGCAGCACTTCCAAGTGTTCTGCAGATCTCCCTCACATTTGGGCTAGCTATAGGTACACTCGTGCAAATAATAGGACATATTAGTGGTGCTCACCTCAATCCTGCAGTCACCCTAGCATTCCTGGTGGGGTCACAGATCTCAGTTCTCAAAGCAGTTATATACATCCTGGCTCAGCTGCTGGGAGCTGTTGCTGGAGCTGGGTTGCTTTACGAATTCACGCCGGCAAGTGTTCGAGGAAGCCTTGGCATCAATTCGGTAAGTGCAAAATGGGTGTGGATGGGCTGTGCAATTTAATGTAGCTGCATTATGCATATAAATTATTTAAAACAAAATCAGCATTACTGGATATGTGAGTATGATAAAGGTAGAATATTAGAGTATACACTTTTAAAAGCCACATTGTAGCTATGCTATCTAAGCTCAAGTATTTTATTGGCTTCCATTACATTTGTAGGGCTAGAGTCCAATCCTGGTGCAAACATAATCAGAGTTACGGAAAACGTACCAGAGCCATTAAAGTCTCTGGAGTTGCTAAGTTTAAAACAACTCTGGTTAAGTTTACACCTGATTTGGAATCTAGCCAGTTGATTTTTGTACGAGAAATGTTCCATTATTGTGTTTGCTAATACAATGTATTGCAAAAACTCTTGCTATCAATAGGTAATCAAAATCTCTTTGAACGTAGTAGTATGTTATCAAAGCGGCACTCTACACAGTGTAACCACTCATTGTTAGTCTAGTGGCCACATTGCCCTGGGCTCCCTCGTCCTTTTCTCCCCTCCATGTCTCGGACACCTGATTCAGTCTATGAGTGCAGGGGCTTAGTCCAGCCCAGAACCTCAGCGCAGAGCTCAGGTTCCAGGGCTTCAAATCCTTTGGGACCTAGGTCCTGACAAAAAAACTCAATCAACCTGCTCTGATATTGAGAGCCATTGGATTGGCTGGACACTAACTCATGCGTCCAGTCCTCCCCTGCATTATTACGGGATATGCTGCAGCTTATAGATGCTGCTCTGTCCCCCCTCCCGTTTTCACCCTATGGCATTCCTTTAATCAAGTGGTAAGTAAATATCATATTTACAAATGTTGTCATTCTAGCTGATATCATGCATTTTAAATACAGTGTGATATTTTCTTTCCAATTTTCATTATTTTTAAAACCTAATGTACTGAGAATCCCTTGACACAATAGAGTGGACCCTTATTATGCCAGAAAGTGGGCAACCAGGTGGTGGTACACATCAAGACTCAATGCATCTCTTGCATGGTTGTTTGGGATAACACGCATGGCACAACAATTGGGAAACACCATATACTGGGCATATCCTGAAACAGCTTATCTGAAAGAAGTTGATTAATATTAAAAGGGACACTCTACTCGTTCATTCTGTTTTATAGTTTTAAAGTGGCCAGGATGTGTAGAGTCCCCCTCCTCCTGCTCGCGAGCTCCAATCTGCTAAAAATGCTAGGTGAAATGGAGGAGTTTCCACCACCCATGCCAGCATCACCCGCAGCCTGGATTTTGAATCTCCAAGCTGCCAGTTACCAGACTGGTTACTGGTGATGCAAGTATGCTGTGTGTTGGTATCACTCTCTCTCAGACTGCTGGCAAAAGACAGCCCCCTGAGAGAGGCAGCCAATGGACTGGTTTTGAGCATACACATCCAATACGTTATACTGTGCAGGCGCTACGGAACTTGCGTACATAAAGTGCGAAAGTCCCGAGCGATGCACAATTTGCGGTTCATACTATATGCAATTTCTTCCCAGAAGCCCCTGAGCTGAAAAGGAGAAGATGCCTGCGGCAAGGTAGAGAAGGGGAGTAAATTCACCAAAAATAAAAATAATTGGGCAGAGGCTGTCAGCAACATCCAAGCTGCTGTTTACAGCTGGAGCTTCTACAGAAATTACATACAATTCCAGACTACACATTTGAGTCATTAGGGATGCACCGAAATTATCGTCCAAAAGGTGGGGGGGGGACAGCCGAAAAAAATCAGCCAAAAACCTGTCATCCGAACCTGGGCCTCGCCTGAGCCTGGAGGCTGGCCTCCAGGCTAAGGCGAGCCCCCAGCTCGGTCGGCCTCCAGGCCCAGGTTCAGATGACTGATTTTTACTGCCGATTTCTCCTTTCGGCTGAAAGCCAAAAGCAAGATTTTTGGTCGTAATTTCAGTTGCCAAAATTTCGGGGCATACTCATATGTGTAGTCTGGATTTGTATGTAATGTCTGTAGAAGCTCCAGCTGTAAAAAAAGCTTCATAGAAGGCTGTAAGCCAATGCAGTAGACAGGGGCTTTGGAACATCCCCCTCACCCTTTAACATATCCCTTCAGCCCTTAAATTACCATCTTTCCTCATCTGTGGTAGATCAGTAGGAATCAAAGTTCTCATACTGCTTTGTATATTACTAATGCGTTTTATTTTCTTTTTTTTAAGCTGAATGAGAATATCAGTCCTGGCCAGGGGGTTGCAGTGGAGATCTTCCTCACCATGCAACTGGTTCTTTGTATCTTCGGAACAACTGACAGGCGCCGATTAGACAACACAGGGTCTCCATCCATATCAATCGGCCTCTCAGTTACTCTCGGCCATCTGCTTGGGGTATGAATTCAAATTTACTGTATAAGTGTACCATGAAAATATCTGTAGTTTTCATTTTAGAGGTCTAAAATACATAATAATATAAATTTTTTGTTTATGTACAAATTCAATGAAAGTCTCAAATTCATAGGAGCAATTCGGGAACCTACAATATAGCAACCAACAGCGGCAGTGTGGTACATTATCCATACTGTTTGATCAGTATCTTTTTACAGATATTAGAGCAGCTACATCAGTCTAGTATTTTCTGTAATAAGTGATTTTTTTTATATAAATATATCTTCCATAGGCTTGTAAATGTTTTCATTTAAATTGTTCATATCCCTAATGGTATATATTTCCGATCATTTAGTCATTATACATATTATTCTGTGATTGCAGACAGCTGTACATTATATCATTTATGCATTGCTCTGGCTTTTATTCACCATAGGGCAGTGGATGTAATTTATTGCTTTAGATTGAGATTAACAAGGTTAATATCAATTGATTGAACAACTGAAGATGCCTTAAAGAAATAAACCCTTCAGTGCAGTGGTCAAGGTTATCCTCGATCCATTAAGTTATAATGTATCAGGGCACAAAGAAGACTCACAATTCTTCTGGTTGCAACTTTTAAGAGAAGGTGAGATCAAAGAAGGCATCTGCGCAATACGCTTTGTTTTATTAACCCCCGCACTACCATTACCAGGTTTACATGATCTTCAAAAGCTGCTGCAGTGCCCCAAAATCGAGTATATGCGATCTGGTCCGATTTTGGAGCAATGCAAAGAAATTTTGTTTATTGTAAAAAAAATCTGTTTGCAAAAGGGCTTTAGAACATGCCCCTAAAACTTCAATACATTGGACATGACAGCTGATGTGTTGAAAATATTTGATAAGTTTGCAGGTGTGTTTTTTCCTTCAAGGAAACGCAGAGCTCAAACTATAATGTTAATGTAGTAGCGCTTTTTGGCCGGTAGAGGGAGCCCTATGTCTGTCAAACAGGGCTTACCTTATATATAAGTGTCCCGCTGCAAACTAGATTTACAGTGTAGGTAATATAAAGTCATTTACCATTAAACCACTGGCTCTCGCCAGTGGTTTAATGGAAAATAGCTTGGAATTGAATGGGGTTAATGCCTCATCCAATGCACGAATTGAGTGACAAAATCAGACATTTTACAGTTCATCCATCTGCATACAAGATACTCCTGATAATCCAAAATTAACTGTTGTGTTCCCACCACCTTTAGGCAAGCAAATCCATCTCTCCTAAGCTAATATGAGTCTCGGTGTCTCCAAAGCTGTTAATCTTTTCACATTGATTTAATGTTTTCTAAAGACGTATTTATTGTTCTCTGTGGCTTTAACTATTATTTGACACCCATTATAATTGATGTTGTTATTTTATCACCCATGTGGGGGTCTTATGTTATAGAAATCTAATAAGCTGTGAACCAGAAAGTTTCAGGCATTTTCTAATTTATCGCTCATAAAATTTTTATTGCATGATCCTGACCTTTGCTGAACATATTTTTTACATACAGCACTTCACGTGGCTTTGTCATTACGTACAGTTTGATTACATTTGCTCTCTGTATTTAGATCTACTTCACAGGGTGCTCGATGAATCCTGCAAGGTCATTTGGCCCAGCAGTTATCACAGGGAGTTTTACCTACCACTGGGTAAGATATCATCATTAGCTTTTAAATTGCATTAATATGCCTCGCATCCAGCATCCAAGAGTATCGCCTTTAGCTAGTTTCATGTCATAAGAAAACGACAGTAGAAGGCGAAAATGAGAATTATGTTCATGAAGCACCTCAGAATGATGAGTAACATGTCTTATTTTTCTTGTGATATTATGATTAATCGTTACCATATTGACAGAAACAGCTGCTTAATTTTAAAAATAATTAAATTTGCTAAAGTTAGACCTAGAACCCTCTCATGATGGAAATTCTTGCATTGGCATCTGCATAAAATGATCTCCAGCATCTCGATGCAAGGAAAATGTAGTAAAACCTGTTCCCGTGCATATTTCTGAAATGATTAAAATTCTATAGCAGTTCTATGTTTTCCATCAAAGATTTTGGCCAAATTTTATTTAACTGTAGATTCAAGTACCAAATTATATTGCACATTTTACATAAAAAAATCCAAAAAAGTCATGTTGTGCGATATTACCACTCTCAATCAAATGGTTTTAATCAGAATACATTGGATAATTAACTAAACACATTGCTACTAACGCTACCTCCCTGGGTGAATCCCTTGTATCAGCCTCTCATTGGAGCCAATGCAGATATCTGGTGTCCTATCCATGGTTGTCTTAAAGACAGAGCCGTACAACATAATTATTATTATTACTAGTTATTAAGCCTGCCCGGAGGGCAGTCTATTGTTGTTGCTAGCTCAGAATCTGTTTCCACATATTTGCTTTTCAAGGTCCTATCCAAGAGTATCTCTCTATATAAATGCGTTTGTAACACGTCTGTCACCGTCCCGTCCACGACGGGAGGGCCGAGTGAGCAGCCATGTTGGGTGCGTGCACAGCTGACGGCACATTACAATGGCATTTATATATTATATTATTATTATTGTCATCATTTATATAGTGCCAACAGTTTCCGCAGCGCTTTACAATAACCAAAGGGAACGAAATACATATAAACGGACATAGGATGGAAACAAGAGGTGTAGAGGGCCCTGCTCATAGGAGCTTACAGTCTACAGGGATTGGGGTTGAGGAAGACAAGAGGAATTTTACTAGATAGCAGGATCATTAGTGCCAGTGGTTTGGGAATGGTGGGGCCATAGAAGCGGCCTCAATCAAGTGTGAGTAGGTGAGCAGAGGGATGAGTTGCATCAGTGATGTGGTACGCTAATCTGAAGAGATGGGTTTTGAGGGATTTCTTGAAGGCCTGAAGGTCAGGGAAGAGTTTGATAGGGCGAGGCAAGTCATTCCACAGGACCGGTGCTGCCCTTGAGAAGTCTTGGAAGCGAGAGTTGGCTGTGCGTGTGTAGACCGATGACAGGTGGGGATCACCTGCTGAACGGAGTTGTCTAGATGGGACGTGCTTGCAGAGTAACTAAGACATGTAGGGAGGAGTTGAGTTATTGAGCGATTTGAACGTGAGCATGAGTATTTTAAACTGTATCCTGAAACGTACAGGAAGCCAATGGAGGGACTGGCAGAGTGGTGAAGTATGTGAGGTGCATTTAGTAAGAAAAATAATGGCTTAGCTTAATTTTTTCATGTCCTATATGGGAGACATTGAAGAAGAGCCTGCAGATGAAGAACAAGCTATGCCAACCTAGCTCGACCTTTATCTGCAATTGTTCAACACTGAATAACGTCTTGTAAAGGTTGGTGTTAAGTGATTGCTCTTCTGCAAATTCACTTAATGCATTAATTTAAAGGCAACGAAAATGCCTTGTTGAAGAGAGTGGCGCGATCCACTGCTTCTTTTCTTGGTGAGCAGCTGAACAATGAAGACAAATAGTTCCCACTATTCCACCACAAATCCTTCCGCCATACCGGCCGGACCCTGCTCGCTCAAGCAAGATCGCATCTGACACTCATGCACTCTTTTTTTAGCACTGGAACATAGCATCCTATTATTGTCAGTTTTCATGTTTCTTTTAGGGTTAAGGTTAGTTATGGTTAATATTAGTGCTCATTTTAGGGTTAGGGTTAATAGTTGGGTTAGTATTAGTGCTTGGTTTAGGGTTAGTATTTGTGCTACTTTTAGGGTTAGGGTCAATCCTAATCCCTAAACAACTGATTCCACTCAATTATTATTATTTTTTTACACAATCTTCACTACAGTTCGGTCAGGATCACTTCATTTTAAGAAACAGATTCTGCTCCTTCTTTTATAGGGATTTCTATTAATTATATGTCATAAAGTGTTCTGTATCAGATATTATGTATAAAACAAACATTTTAACATTTTTTTTTAACATACAGGTATTCTGGGTGGGCCCCATGGCAGGAGCAATCTTTGCCTCCCTAATCTATAACTATCTACTTTTCCCTGGAGAAGCTAGCCCACTAGACAGACTATCCATCCTCAAGGGTAACTTCGATCCAGAGCATGAACGAGAGAGAGAAGAACACCGCAAGCAATCTGTAGAGTTAAATTCACTCCACAGCTACCAAAAGAATATGGATAAAGCATAATAGACTCACGATATGTATAGAGAGGGGATCAATAATGGACTGCAGTTAAATGGCCAATCTAAATCTATTCCAGAACCAAACATATCATGTATTAAAAACTTCCTAGTCGTAGTGGCTGAATACATTGCTAATGTTGGGTGAATGTTGTTTTCTTGAAAGATGCCCCAAAGACCCTCTATCACTAGCTGCTACCAATATCTTCACATCAGAATTGGTGATGGGGGTATTTATTTAAACCGTTTCTGTAAATATGAATATAATAGTTTATTTTTTTAGGCAGTTATTCAGAATGTTATACAATACCATTTTCTATCAATTTGAAAACAGATTACGTGTATATACAAGGTTAAAGGGAAACTCTATTGAAAAATGTAGTTCCTTTTTTGACCTTAAATAAAGGGGCGCCTGTTGCGCCTCCTCTTTGGCTCAGGGACTCCTGAATCCGGAAGTCCCTGAAGTTTCTAATGCAATTTGCTCTCCTACGCAAATTGCTCACCGGTACGGGACTTGCGCATTCTACGTATGCAAGTTCCGTAGTGCCTGCTCAGAACGATGGATTAGAGCTGTGTGTGCATGTGCAGATCCCATCCATTAGCTGCCTCTCTGCGACCGTGCGATATGGGAGATTGGTCTCAGAGAGGGTGACGTCAGCAAGCTCTCCGCGTGCTGATGTCACTAGTGATCAATCTGGTGAGCGGCAGCTGAGAAATTAAAAAATCTGGATGGGGTGGAGGAAACTCCACTTTACCCCATGATTTCACCAGATCAGTGGGAGGGGAGAGAAGGGTAACACACCTCACATCCTGACCACTTTCAGTGGTCAGAATGAGTAGAGGTTCCCTTTAATGTAGATTAGGAGCAACATGGAGTTGATTGACAACATTTAATAAACTGTGACAGTCAGAAAGAGGGTTTTTGTTGCCAGGTCTTCCTTTCAATTTATACGTAGTGATCAGCATGATCTGAAAATGTTACTATCCAAAATTCACAATTAAAAATACTAGTCAGAGAGCAGAGAATTAAAGTATGAATGAGAGATCCAGTGTATTCACTTAATCCCACTGTCTTCCGGCATCAACTGAGTTCCCATTTTCCCAAATCATATGGATTCCATGTACTACAAGAAAGATCCTTCCTTTCTGCAGATCATGACCATGAAGAAGTTACATGTTTTCATGAAAACATGGTGGGTTAGGTTGCCCTTTCCATGTCTCTTCTGTACATATCTCATATGGGATGACAGGAATAAAAATTACTCCTGGAATAAAAATTGTTATAGATGAAGAAAAATTAATTCAAAGGGGTGGGATTCAAGGTCACTTTTTTCTATCTAAACAATAGTTATCGGTAGCTATAAAAATACTAAAAAAATTGCAGCTATTCATTAAAAATAGCTTTATAGACTCCTCATATGAAGTATTTTTATTTGCGAGTTGATGTATTATAATAAATGCTTTTTCAAAGCTATCTCTACATTATACAGGCATAAGACATAGCGTCCGCTTATATCTTTAATAGTCTGCAACGCTGCACTGAAGCTATAGCAGGCAGGCCCTCTGGTATGGCTACCCTAACTGTAGAGCCTTCCAGCTTGACAAAGCCTCCTGAGCTGGCCAAACATGAGCTTTCTTAGTAGTTTAGAATCAGTTTAAGCTGGTAGTGACTCCGGGCACTTGACTTTTCCGTCATCTGGTGTAGTACGACGGTTTGGTCAATTTCTAAATGTCTGCCTCTCGCCTTAAGCACTATTAAGATACATTAATGGTAGTATGGCCCAAGATACTTGAGCATAAATACAGAGGAGAGAAATTTGGGAACCGGTCAATCCAGCTGCATATACGCTGGGTGGTGGAGGCTAGAAGAAGGAAAGGGGACATTTCCGACCCTCCATTTTTCTTCCTTGATGCCGTTATTTGTAGATGAAGCCCTTTAACAACATTTTATTTTTTGTAAGGACGAAATAGTGTTCTGGGGAATATTCTGTGGGATCTTCTAAAAAAAGCATCTCACATATGTACATGGCGATAAATAACCATTTCTTGTGTATCACTGATGCACTGATTGCATGAGAAGAATTATTTTCGGGTGTCCCTTTAAGGCTGGGGTCAGACCAGCGCACTTTTAACGTGCGTTCTGGCGCACATAATTACGGCCGCACTAGCAGCAGATGACGGGCAATGATGGCCAATATACGATGTACGGCCGCACAAAAGTCCAGCCGTGCAACGCAAGTGGAATTTGAACGCATTTTTCTGAGAACGCTGAAACGCTAGTACTGACGTACTGAGTGCGCAGCTGCGGCATAGCGGCGTGTTTGCGAGATTAGGAGATGTCAGACACTGCTAACGTCCAGCCTACATAACCTCCAGACGCAAAAAGAGTTTTATTGACGATCCGTACAAAATCACGCCCGAAAATGCGCGTCGTCTGACCGTTATTGTGCATTCCGTGAAAAAATACGTCAATGCGTTCGGACGCACTTTTTCACGTTCGCGGGGAAAAATGCTTTCGTCTGACCCTAGCCTAAATGCCAGAGACAATATCACAAAGACACCAATAATCCTTCCAAATGTGATGTCAGCCCAGAGCCAGCAGTTCCCCCACTGTGAGATGTTTTTGCCTTGTTTTACTTTCTTCTAATGCGCACACATGTTTACGCACTTCTCTTTGCTATGGAGGTATTTTCGTACATTATATTTATCGCTTTGTTTTTGAGTTTATTGCTTCCTTTATTGACTTTTTTAAATGTATGATCGATGTAATAAAAAACAAACTATGAAATATTTAACATTTAAATATTCACAATGTTCATGTAAATTATTCCAAGTCTTTCAAAATAAATAAAAATTCTAGAAATAGTCAAATTATTTGTAATAACTCCTGGAAAGTGCAGGAGCGTTGTTCATTCTATATTCTGCTCTCAAGATACAGGAGAAGGTCAGTAGTTTCAGATGCCCTCACCGCTGGCTGGATTAATGAACTGGTGTTAAAGCCGGCTTATCATGACAGTGATCAGTAGAGGTTCATGCACCGGGGCATCACCAGTAATTGTTGCAAACAACATGATGAAAAAAAATATTTGGCATTGGAAAAGACAAAAAACGAAACAAATGGTCAACATCCACACAAGATAACAGTGTATGAGAAAAACACAGTAGTCAGGGTAATTCAAAGAGAATCGAAAAGTCACTGCACCGGACAAAATGTCGGGGTCAAAGCCCAAAAAATGGCTTTGAAATTAGCTTGAAGCAGCTCAAAACAAATAAAATATGGGAAAAATATTCTATATGTCTCCAACATGTTTGCAAAAGCATAGAAGTACAGAGAAATAGGCAAGAAAAAAAAGGGAAAAATTGCGAAGTCCAAAGTGCTGAGCTTCAGCCATGAGGTCGACCCCATAGAATGAAAAATGCAGTGAATGTTGTGAGTGACCCAAATAACACTGAGAAAACAGAGGAATGCCCAAGGAATGTTGTGTCCTCTGTTGAAGGACATTGATCACATCTCTGCAATTGCAAGCTAGGTCTCAGAGCAAGAAAAATGGATGCAATCAAAACGGACATACGATCCCAAACAAGCTACATCCGCTCACATGTCACTTTTTGACCCACAAGTCAAAGTCACAAAATAAAATATCTGTAAGAACATACAAATGAGTTTAGTACATAATCATCGAGTGTGGCGCACCCAGTGTTTCCAATTATATATAAGAGAAAAGGAATGGTACATTACTGTGTCCTAATCTCTCAGATCCTTCTTTTAATGTTCCCACATATGAAAAACATAAATAAAATGTACATATCATAGTATATTCCGTATATACATGAACTTATATGTTACTCGAATTTCATCTCACTCACATGTGGAGGAGCCCTAACCGGCTCAAGTATTTTCTCTTGTGGGTTATTAATTTGGCTACCCAGTAGGGATAGACAGATATATCGGTTTAGCCGATTATTGGCGCCGATATTCAGAAAATTACTGATATCGGTATCAGCATTTTATTTGCCGATATTTGGACAAGTTTGCTCACTGCAGCTGCGACACGCAAGATCCCACAGAACTGTGCAAATCTGGGGCTTCTCCCACATCAGGCTGTAAGCCCTCACTGCAGAATGACCCCTGCTCACTGACCGTATTGTGCATGAGCGTGATGGCAACAGAAATGGGGCTTCCATCCCATCTGGCAGGGAATTCCCTATACAGGAGATGCAGGGTCTATTTCCTACAGCAGGGTCCAGCAACCTTGGACCTCCAGATGTTTTGGAACTGGATTTCCCATGATGCGCCAAGAACCTAATGAGAAGATGAGCATCATAGCAGATGTAATTCCAAAACGTGGGGCAATATTACAAAGTGACTGCTTAACCAGAGCTGTAATATAACTTTGTAATATAACCCTTGGAGGGCCAAGGTTGCTGAACCCCTTACATACAGGATCATATGAGGGATCTTTAAGAAAGCCAAAGACACAGTCTGATTGTTTTATTTAATCTTTTACTTTTTACAAATAAAAATTATTATTAAATTTAATAAATGAAGTGGACGTGGTGCAATGTTTACATGTTAAACACACTGGGCTATATTACAATCTTTGCGCAAAAACGCTCGTGCAAAGCGTGAAGTTTTGCAGCAAGCGTTAAACGTTTGCGTGCGCAAATCAACGCTGGAATTACAATCCTCGCGCGTTTTTGATCCAATCAATAACGCGTGTAAACCGGACGCGCCCAAATGCTCGCGCAGTACCGTTGCGCGCAGAAATCAGTGTGCTTACTGTCATTTTTTTCACGCAATTCAGCCAATCAGAATTAAGAACCACAAGTCAATCCAACCATATATACTGCAGCAATAATACATGCACGCACAACTTCTCCATTTTATTGGTTTGGGTATGTGTAGAATGTGTAACTATACTTTGCTGGTGTATTTGGTTTCGGCCAGGACGTTCAGATTTGCCGTTACCACTAGGGATGAGCTGTTCGGTTCGGACGGTTCGGAGTTCGACCCGAACTGAGCCTGTTCGATTAGATCGCGAACACCGAACATTTCCGGGTGTTCGCCGCATGTTCGACCACAATGGACCACAATGCATTTTCCCACTGGCCTGAAGCTCGTAATTGGCTACAGCCTTGCACCTGACCACAGGTCTGGTGCAAGACAGGTTCAACACTATGCCAATCACGGCTCAGAGTCCTGATTGGGCAAATTTTGCCCAATCATGGGCTCACAGAGCTAAGTCCCGCAGCACACTATATAACGTTTCCACGCGCCGATTCTGCACGCATTTCAGAGGAGATTTCACAGGAGATAGTTGTGTGTTGTTACTGCCGGTCTGCCACACTACTGGGGGGGTCTGGGGGGTCTCATTTCTACCAAATATCAGGGAATTTAGGTGATGTGTGTCTTGTCACTGTGCCAGCAAGTTTTTTGGGGGTTTACAACTTTCTTTAAAACATTTGTGAATTGAGGTGATCTTCTGTGTCTTGTCACTGTGCCAGCAAATCTTTTGGGGCTCACTAATTTCTTTAATTCATTTGTGAATTGAGGTGATCTGTGTCTTGTCACACAACCAGTACCACGCATTATTTTGGTGCTCACTAATTTCTTTAAAACATTTGTGAATTGAGGTGATCTGTGTCTTGTCACACAACCAGTATCACGTATTATTTTGGGGCTCACTAATTTCTTTAAAACATTTGTGAATTGAGGTGATCTGTGTCTTGTCACACAACCAGTACCATGCATTATTTTGGGGCTCACTAATTTCTTTAAAACATTTGTGAATTGAGGTGATCTGTGTCTTGTCACACAACCAGTACCACGCATTATTTTGGGGCTCACTAATTTCTTTAAAACTTTTGTGAATTGAGGTGATCTGTCTCTTGTCAATGGCTGCCAGCTATCAGTGTGTCTCACTGAGTTATACCAGAGTTCTTTAAATCTTTATACCAGAGTTGAATCAGAGTTCTGTATATATTAATCTATATATCACTCACCATGTCTGAAAGAACAAAAAGGACAGGCAGACGCTCCCAGACACAGATAAGAGGGCAAGCAGCCCCTGTGTCGGGAGGCTGTGCCTCTGGTCGTGGTGGACGTGGTGCATCCTCTGCAGGGGCACGCTTGTCCTTTCTAACTGGTGCTGGCCGTCTTAAGCAGCAGCAACATACAGAGGACTTGGTGGATTGGCTAACCAGGCCATCCTCATCCTCCGAGTCCTCTGCCAGCCAGGCTTCTAGTGCTTTATAGTCCACCTCAGCTGCCAAAGCATCTAATGCAGCCTCCATGTCCACAGCTACTCCTGCCGTAGCCTCTCTATCACACACGGAGGAGTCAGCTGAATTGTTTGACTACAATGAGAGTGACATGCTGCTTGAGGATGCGCAGCAAGTACAGTGCTCTGATTCAATCTCTGAGGTTGAGCAAGGGAGTATAATCAACCTAGAGGAAGGGGGTGCCAGTGATGACACACAAATAACTGGCACTCATGTTGCCCCAGCAGCTGCAGCATACTGCCAAGTTGGCTCCAGTGACGAGGAGATAGGGGGTGAAGATGACAATGATGATGAGGTCACTGACTGCACCTGGATGCCAGATCGAACAGAGGAATCAAGTGAGGAGGAGGGGGAGGAGGAGGCACAGCAAACACGAGGCACAACATCCTCTGTGACCAACCGTAGCACTAGCCAGTCCAAGGCATCACATGTCAGAGATGCTCCGGTGCAGAGCGCTGTTGTCTCAAAGAACACATGCAGGAAGTCTGTTGTCTGGGAGTTCTTTAAGAAATGTGCAGTAGAGCACAGCGTTGCTATTTGTAATCTATGTCAGATGAGGCTTAAGCGTGGGAAAGATACCGGACACTTGGGTACCACGTGCTTGAGGCGACATATGAACAAGTGCCACACATCCCGTTGGCACAAAACTTTGCATAGGTCCTCCTCCTCCTCATCTGTCTCTACCCCCACTGTATGTCCTGCCATGTCATTGCCTACTACCTCCACCGACAGGGATGATGCTACAGTAATGGATGTACCAGGTCCTTCCTCACAATGTGACATCATCCCAGTAGCTGAAGATTTACGCAGTCAGATTACGTTGCCGCAGCTGCTGCAGCGAAAGAAAAAATATAGTCCCAACCATCCCCAAGCACAGCGTCTAAATGCCAGCTTAGCAAAATTACTCGCATTGCAGCTGCTGCCTTTCCAGCTGGTGGACTCTGCTCCCTTCCGTGAATTTGCTGAATGTGCTGTACCACAGTGGCAGGTTCCAAAACGCCATTACTTTTCACGCAAGGCCATTCCAGCACTATACCAGCACGTGGAAGACAATGTTATCCAGTCATTGGGAAAGGCAGTCAGCAACAAGGTGCATGTGACTTTAGACACGTGGTCCAGCAAGCATGGACAGGGTCATTACATTTCCTTCACGGCACACTGGGTAACTCTGATCGCAGCTCGGAGGGATCCAAGATGGGGCTCTGTGCTGGAGCTTGTTCATCCACCATGCCTCCAGAAAGCTGCTTGTATGAGGTCTTTCTGCTCCACCACCTCTCCCTCTTCCTCCTCCTTCTCTGTCTCTGGCGAAGTGGCAGTTAAACCGACGCCTGACAGGGTCTACGCAATGGCTCAAGCAAAAAGATGCCATACTGTGCTTGAGCTGGTTTGTTTAGGGGACAGGAGCCACACCGGGCCAGAAATTCTGTCAGCTCTGCAGGGGCAGGTGCAGAGATGGTTAACACCACGCCAGCTTGAGCTGGGAATGATCGTCTGCGATAATGGCAGCAACCTTCTCTCTGCCCTACACAAGGGTAAATTGACGCATGTACCATGCCTAGCACACGTCCTAAATCTGGTGATACAGCGTTTCCTAACCAAGTACCCAGGGCTGCCAGAGCTTCTCATCCAGGCCAGAAAAGTCTGCAGCCACTTCAGACGGTCATTCCCAGCAAGCGTTCGCCTGGCAGAAATTCAAAGAGAATTCCACCTTCCCACAAACCGTCTGATCTTTGACATGCCCACCAGGTGGAACTCGACATTAGCAATGCTGCAGCGTCTGCACAAGCAGCAGAGGGCCATCAACGAGTACCTGTGTGAGTATGGCACAAGGACAGGTTCAGGTCAACTTGTTTCCCCCCCCCCCGCAGTGGCTGATGATCAAGGATGCATGCACTGTACTGTCACCATTTGAGGAGGCAACGAGGATGGTGAGCAGGGACAGTGCATGCATCAGTGACACAATTCCTTTAGTGTTCCTGCTGGAGCACACTCTGCAGGGAATTATAGATGTGGCTCTAGAGGCAGAGCAGTGGGAGGAAGAGGAGGCCTTCCCTAGCTCTCAAGGCCCCAGTCTTTCCGCAGACAGCATTCCAGCAGGTCCTACTCAGATCAGACAGGAGGAGGATGAGGAGGAGGAGGAGGCAGAATATTTAAGTAGTGGGGGCATTGTAGGTGGGAATTCCTCAAGGGAGGGTTTCGTGTGCCCAGAAACACAAGGGCTAGTGCGTGGCTGGGAGGAGGAAGTGCACGATACGGTCATCCTCAGTGACCAGGAAGACTCGAAAGCTAATGCCACCTCCAACCTACGCTGCATGGGCTTCCTAATGATGCAAAGCCTGCTAAAGGACCCCAGGATTCGTGCTATCAAGGAGAGGGATCATTACTGGTTGGCAACCCTTCTTGATCCACGATACAAGGGGAAAGTTGCAGAGCTCATCCTGCCCGCACAGAGGGAGCACAGGATGAATAAACTTGAGGACGCTCTAAAGCGACACTTGTGTAACACCTTTCCAGGCACTGGTAGATTACCAAGTGCTGACACACGTGCTTCTGAGGCTGCGGGTGATCAGAGGAATAGTGGTGAAGGCCAGGGCCGCTTGACTGATGCATTTTTAAATTTTTTTAGTCCTCGACGCCCAGGGACGTCAAATGTAGGCACCCATTGCCAGCGTCTTCACCGTATGGTGCAGGACTTACTAGGGGCAAGGGCAGACCTGGATACCTTTCCAGCAGATGATCCATTGGCTTACTGGGTGTTGAGATTGGATCACTGGCCAGAACTCAGCCAATATGCTATGCAGCTACTAGGTTGCCCTTCATCTAGCGTGCTTTCCGAAAGGACGTTCAGTGCCGCTGGAGGTTTTGTCACAGACAAAAGAGTGATTATAAAAATGAATCAGTCCTGGATCAGCAGTTATCAATCCCCTGATGCTGACGTAACGGAATAGATCGGGGATGTCTTCTGCATGCACAAAACCTCCAGCACTGAACTCTTCCACAATACGACAAAAGGGTTACGGTGTGAATGCACTTGCTGCCATGAAAGGCACAATATTTGGCTGCACTGAAGCCTGTGCCAGATTTATATCATTTTAATTTTTTGAACAGCAGGGTCCAACCCTGCACTCTTCCACAATACCACAGAGGGGTTACTGTATGATGATACGTGCTGGCCTGGCACCAAAGGCACACTATCTGGGTGCACTGACGCCCATTACCAGATAAAAAACTTTTCAATATAGGACATGGTCCACCCCTGCACTCTTCCAGAATACCACAGAGGGGTTACTGTATGATGATACTTGCTGGCCTGGCACCAAAGGCACAATATCTGGGTGCACTGATGCCCATTACCAGATAAAAAACTTTTCAATATAGGACCACATGGTCCACCCCTGCACTCTTCCACAATACCACAGAGGGGTTACTGTATGATGATACTTGCTGGCCCGGCACCAAAGTCACACTATCTGGGTGCACTGACGCCCATTACCAGATAAAAAACTTTTCAATATAGGACTGCAAGGTTTACCCCTGAATTCTTCCACAATACCACAGAGGGGTTACTGTATGATGATACTTGCTGGCCTGGCACCAAAGGCACAATATCTGGGTGCACTGACACCCATTACCAGATAAAAAACTTTTCAATATAGGACCACAAGGTTCACCCCTGCATTCTTCCACAATACCACAGAGGGGTTACTGTATGATGATACTTGCTGGCCTGGCACCAAAGGCACACTATCTGGGTGCACTGACGCCCATTACCAGATAAAAAACTTTTCAATATAGGACCACATGGTCCACCCCTGCACTCTTCCACAATACCACAGAGGGGTTACTGTATGATGATACTTGCTGGCCTGGCACCAAAGGCACAATATCTGGGTGCACTGACGCCCATTACCAGATAAAAAACTTTTCAATATAGGACCACATGGTCCACCCCTGCACTCTTCCACAATACCACAGAGGGGTTACTGTATGATGATACTTGCTGGCCTGGCACCAAATGCACAATATCTGGGTGCACTGACGCCCATTACCAGATAAAAAACTTTTCAATATAGGACCACATGGTCCACCCCTGCACTCTTCCACAATACCACAGAGGGGTTACTGTATGATGATACTTGCTGGCCTGGCACCAAAGGCACAATATCTGGGTGCACTGACGCCTTGACCAGAATCATATCTTTTCAATATAGGACCACATGGTCCACCCCTGCACTCTTCCACAATACCACAGAGGGGTTACTGTATGATGATACTTGCTGGCCTGGCACCAAAGGCACACTATCTGGGTGCACTGACGCCTTAACCAGATGCATATCTTTTTAATATAGGACCGCTAGGTTCACCCCTGCATTCTTCCACAATACCACAGAGGGGTTACTGTATGATAGTACTTGCAGGCCTGGCACCAAAAGCACAATATTTGGGTGCACTGCCACTGACGCCTGTATCAGATTCATATCCTCAGAGGGGTTATGGTGTGACGGCACTGTTGGGGATGCTAAAGGACCAATTTTGAAGCACCTATTGTTACTTTCATCCAAAGCCTGCATAAGTTTCACAATAATTTAGCCAAAAAAAATCAGTAAACTTTTTCTGCGTGTACGAAAATGTCTCCTCTTTTCATACAGACTGCCGCCCCAAGCAGTTGTTTATGGATAGATTAAAGGAAAAGCATTTACCGTCATTTGAAACGTCATTTTTTTGTTTGTAAGTGTTTCTATACATCCTAGAAATCCACCACTTCACGGGCAGGTTATGGGGACCTCCTAGGCACGATATTTGAAGGAATTTTTCGTTTTTATTTTTAACCCTTATTTCATGGAAAACTCACTGTCCCTTTAAAAACGTATTTTTTTTTACTTTTTGACCTTGTTTCCTGTTCCCCAGGGCACTACCTGGACCCCCATACACCTTTTATGGCAAATATCTAGCATATATGCCATCTTGGAGGGCACTCTAAAAACCGAATTTTCAGCCCCATTGACTTGCATTGAGTTCAAGTTCGGGTTCGGGTTCGGAACCGAACATTTGGGAAGTTCGGGTTCGGGCCCGAACCGAACTCGGGGGGTGTTCGGCTCATCCCTAGTTACCACCAGCTTTTAGGAGTTGCTAAAATTATACGCGCAAACGCTGTGCGTTACAAACTGCGCATAGATTGTAATACCATCCGCATACCAGCGCACAAACGCATTTGCGCTCACAATGTTAAGTATAGATCACGTGACGTACAGTAAGCTCTCGCAGGGTTCGCAGGTTCACCCGCAGTAGACGATTACGTGCGTTTGTTGCCCTGACTATGTAATATGGCATTCGGCGTCAAGGGTTTTGCCTCTCGCGTTAAATGTTTTTTTGCACCGGTGGAAACGTTTGCACGAAGATTGTTGTTTTAGCCATTGAGTTCATGGCATAGTCAGATTTGTGCTGGTTTTTTTCAGAACTTTAAATTTACAGAATAATCGGCACCAAATATCGGCTATCGGCCAGAAAAGCTGCCGATAATCTGTATCGGTATCGGCCATGAAAAAATTATATCGGTCTATCCCTACTACCCAGCGGCCCTTCTGCACTGAAGTCTTCCAATCTTTAACTCCTAGTAATGCAAAAAGGACAGCAGGGTGCAGACCCACATGAAGAGTGAATAAATTTCCAAGATTGGAGGTACTCACATGCTTTGGGACCTAAACTCAGGTCCTAAGGGTCACTCGCTCAGAGGTTGTTTTTGCTGTGGGTACAACCTTCCAGGAAAACCCCATTAAATCTCAGGACGACAGCGTGTAAAAAATACATTTATTTAAAACAATGAAACACACAGAAGTAAAAATATCGCCAAACGCGTTTCACCTTGGGGTTTTGGTTACCCGTGGCTTCATCAGTGGCTAATAATAACATTCTAGTCTCCTCTGCTTTTATAACCAGTTTTTAGTGCTGTCATCCAATAAAAATCTCCGGATGTGGATGGACAGGGGCTTTCAGCCAATAATGGTCCAAAGCCACTGCACGTGGTCTTCCCACCTCTTGCATCAAATGTAGCACTATAGTGTTAAGTGCGGCCACTCCATGGCCAGGTTTTCGTTCTGAAAGTTACGCCATTATTGATTAGATCGCACATTAGTGATATGGGATGCAAAGCAAATTTGAAGAATCTCTTCGTAACATTAACAATTCTCTTTGTGCCCACAACGACCTATAGAGGATCTCAGCCCTTGAGACATAAAGATGGAAAGAAGCTTCTTTTCTACGGATATGAATTGTACAGTAATTTAAAATAGAAACATTAAATGTGTATTTTATTTTCAATTTTTAAAGTGAGTCTACAGATACAGTGTAACTAATGAACCAGGGACTATCGACCCACCTCTGTCACTCACACTAATCAAAAGCATTCAACATTAAGGCCACTTAAGCTCACATCTCTATGTATTAATTGGAAGAAGTCTGTTTCTGTAGTCAAAGTAGATTCCTTTTAAGAATATGGATCATCTAAGAGGCTTTTCTTTCTTGACTTTGTCAGTGCATTAAATTGCAGTTTGTTAATATAGAAAACACTTGAGGGTCTGTTCACAAAGAACCATAGTTTACTCTTGTTGCAACGAAACGTTTGGCATTTCCCAACAGATTCATCAATTAATTTTCTCCTACTGCTGTTTGAGTTTCAATACCAGGAACGCTAATGTTTATTATCGTTGCAACAAAGATGATATTCCGCATTTTTTGCAATAATAGTAAGTTAAGGCACTGCAGCATTCGAGCAGTAAGTAAATCTTAGTTGGAATAGTGGTTCAAGTCATCACTATTCCATGACTCACAATGTGGGATGAAAGTCTGCGTTTGGCTGACTGAGGGAGGAGTATGTTGCCGGATGAGTCAGATGGGTTTATGTGGTTGAATGAGCGAGAATGGAGAGAGTGCAATTGTCTAAGTGAGGTAGGAGTGAGTATGTAGTTGACTGAGTGAGATAGGAATGAGAGTGTTGGCCAAGTGACGTAGGATAGAGTGTTTGGCTGAGATACAAAGTCAGAGCACTGGTGTTGGAAGAGAATGAAACCGGCACATAGGAGACACTGTTTAGCTCCATGCAGCCAGACAGCTGCTCGGGGTGCATACTATGTGGTTTGCAAGCTAAATGGAGGCGTTGATGGGAAGCTGTCCCCATGCAGTAGTGTTTAGATTGAAGCGATGGTGCTGGGATCTGAGAGCTGACCAAGAAAGGTTGGCTGACCAAGAAGGGAAAAATAGTTTACACATCACTCCGATAAAATGTTGACACTTTTTTATTTTTAATTATAGTCTCGTGATGTGACACAACATATACACATAGTAAAGAATAATTTGGAATAAATAAAAAACACAATCAGTGACATGTGTGACATGTGTGGGTTCTGCACATGTGAACATCACAAGCAAAAAATGCCTAAAATGAGCTCAGCACAAAAGGTGCAAAATAGCTCAGCTTTGAAGGGGTGAACCGGATACCATCTCTAGGATACAGTTTGGACAATAGCTTATTTATACAAAGTCTAAACCGCTGATCTGGGTCTAGCCAAATTACTGGAAATATTGAGGAACGGGCGGGGAGACAGCAACAATTTATTATTATTCAAATGTATAATTTTGGATTATTTAATTTTTACTATTTGTGCTTTGTTCCAAAACCATGAAGAAAGTTCTGCCAGTGTTAAAGGACAGTGCATTCGACATCCATCTCTGAATCTTCAAAAAAATCTTCCAGCAAAACAGCCCCAAGCCAGAATATGTTTCTTTGGGTATATTATGTTATCATCTGTCTATATGTTAAGGTTTTGTAAGTAATGAAAATATCATTTATAATTATGGAGAATAAGTGCAGCCCAAGGATGGAGCCTTGAGAATGCTGAATAAAACTTAGAGACAGCCGTAACATATTAGCAAAAAACACATATTGGTACCGGTCTGACGTGTTTAAAGCAGAACCACTTTAGTGCTATGTCACTTACACCTGAGGCTTTGAGCGGACTCATTAGGATGTGATGATTACCAGCGTCCAAGGCCTTTGCAAAAATAAATTTTAAAAAATGACCTTATTCACAGGAAGGCACAGGTTGGGCAGGTTTTCAAGGGAGCATAAATAGCATCACATTTTATTTTACCTATTACATTGCTGTTGGCAAAAAAAAAAAATACATACAAATAGAGGAGGAAAAAGAAGGAGGAAAAAAAACCAACAAAAATCAGCATAGGAGATAAAACCTATAATTAAGGATATTTCATTAATTGCCGTGTGGTTTTAAAAATCATTAACATAACATACAGAAAGCGTTTATGCTTTAGTGCAGTCATGTTCCAAACTCGGCAATGTAGATGCTCCTGAACGGCATTTCTCATGCAAATAAAGTACAGTTTAATGTTATAGGCTACCATGACTATATTAAGGAACGGATGATATGGTGATCTGAAACTCACCTCGGCTGCTCATGGTTCTTTTACATTTTTTAAATAGTACAAGGTAGACAATTGTCTATTTGATGATTGTTGTCCTTGGTAATTATCCTTATGGAACCATGTAAGAATGGTAATGTGGTCCTCATCATTCTGTCGCAGAGCCAAATTAATATCGGGGAGATTTTGAAACAAGGTTTTCCTACATAATTTTTATTTCAGTCCATTTTGTTAACTGTCATTTCAGGATTTGTATAAAGTGCATTTATTATCTCGATCGATGACAGATTGGTGTAACAGGATTCAGTTTACTCATACAAATATTTCAGGACAGATACTGCCACTTCAGTAAGGTGGTCCAAACAACCTCCATAGCTTACTTGTCACTTCCCCAGAGCAGAAACTACCATTGCATGGCCTCCAATGGAAGTCTTCCTGCCACCCTGGACTTCTTGGTCGAAGCATCTTTCTTGCCCATGCATTACCGCGTCCCCTGTCTCCTGTAGGCATCACTGTTCCTCTCCTATAGATGTTGCACTCCTGAATAAAAAGCGCAGGTGCACCGAGGGTTGTTCCCCTTTAGACACAACGGCGCCGGGCACATCCGGAGGATGTCACAAAGATTCCCAGTCAACGTACAGTGGTGAAGGGATAAAAGGACCATACGGCGCATAAAACAGTACATAAAACAGTGAACAGCTGATTAATAGACAACTGGTTAATATAGAATAAAATATGAATAGGATATATGAATGAGGATGTCCTTAAAATGTCAATTATAGAATCGTTAAAAGTGCATAGGAAAAGGGCAAAAAGTGCAAAAAATATAGTCAATAAAGTCTATTTGTGCAAATAGGTGCTCAAAAAGTGCAGCAGTTCAATACTCAGGGAAGTGTTGTTGATTGAAGACAAGTGTATCAATCTTTCTCTGTGATGTGGGTATCAGATCTTCTCTTTGAAGATATCCTCAGAGAGAAGTAAAACATAAAAGGCGATAATAGTGCAGATGGTCGTACTGGAGTGGAACAATTCAGTAAAGCCAATGTATGTACCACTCACATTTGTAGGAGCCTAAGGAAAATCCAGGCTCAAGGAAATAGCTTGCGGCCAAATATAGAGTGGCACGTCCCTCCTTTCGTCTGTGATGGTTACTAGGTAAAGCAGAGAGAATCGGGAGACGGCACTCCCATAGCGTAACTCTGTGCGTATATGTGAGGAAATGATTTAAAAGTTGATCACACTCACCGATTGTAGAGCCTCTCAATGCCAGGCTCAAGGATATCACCTTGGGCTCTCTTAAGGTGGAGACCCAGACCCCTCTTGGTGTAGCAGCAGTTGGTCCAGATATCCAAGAATATGGACACTAAAACACACCGACCGATGGAGGAAGGTTTTTTAGCCGAAACGCGTCTCTGGTTATAACTTGTCCAGGGATTTTATTATTATTCCAATAAATTTATTATTTTATATCTTGCATTCGCCACTTTTTCTCCTTTTCCCTATTCTTGGATATCTGGACCAACTGCTGCTACACCAAAGGGGTCTGGGTCTCCACCTTAAGAGAGCCCAAGGTGATATCCCTTGAGCCTGGCATTGAGAGGCTCTACAATCGGTGAGTGTGATCAACTTTAAATCATTTCCTCACATATACGCACAGAGTTACGCTATGGGAGTGCCGTCTCCCGATTCTCTCTGCTTTACCTAGTAACCATCACAGACGAAAGGAGGGACGTGCCACTCTATATTTGGCCGCAAGCTATTTTCCTTGAGCCTGGATTTTCCTTAGGCTCCTACAAAAGTGTATATACATTGGCTTTACTGAATTGTTCCACTCCAGTACGACCATCTGCACTATTATCGCCTTTTATGTTTTACTTCTCTCTGAGGGATATCTTCAAAGAGAAGATCTGATACCCACATCACAGAGAAGATTGATACACTTGTCTTCAATCAACAACACTTCCCTGAGTATTGAACTGCTGCACTTTTTGAGCACCTATTTGCACAAATAGACTTTATTGACTATATTTTTTGCACTTTTTGCCCTTTTCCTATGCACTTTTAACGATTCTATAATTGACATTTTAAGGACATCCTCATTCATATATCCTATTCATATTTTATTCTATATTAACCAGTTGTCTATTAATCAGCTGTTCACTGTTTTATGTACTGTTTTATGCGCCGTATGGTCCTTTTATCCCTTTATCTTAGTCTTGACACATATTTTGGTTGTTTTTTATGTGTTTTTACCATACTATTGGCTGCAATTGATTATTTAATAGTAATCCACTTAGCACTTTAATTAATTCATTTAAATAAGCTAGCGCCCACACTGTATAGTGTATATTCGTATACACATTTCCCAATCAACGTACAGTGGTGGCCTACAAAAGAATACTGGGGACATTGAATCTTTGCCCATTTATTTTGTTATAGTGAGCCAGTGTTCCTATTTATCCTATCTACATATATGCTTATTGGATTTTGACCTTCCGTTTGTCTGCTGCCCACCCACGCTATAACCATTGGATTGTTCACCAGATTATGTTTTTGACTGCTGCCGTTCTCTGACCTCACTGCTCTGTTCACCATTTAGAGTGCCTGCTTCCTACCTACCTTCAGTAGCACAAATACTCTTTTGATCATCCCTCTGTACCACAAATGGATACACCTGTCACTCTGGCCACTAGTTAGGCAGACTGTGCTACACATCATACAGTCCGCCTCTAGTGTCTGCCTAGCACAGAGGTCCTACTCTACACAGTGGTAGACCATAACCACTTTAATCCCTTCACTGCTGAGCAATTTCACGTCTGTGTGCTGAGCTCATTTTTACCGCCTTTGCTCATCATGTTTAAACGCGATTAGAAGTCACGTTTTATTATATGACCCAGAAATATATATGGTTTTTTTTCGGCAGACTGAGCAGATTCATAATATATCATTATTATGTGTATAAGTCATGTCCTGCTTGTATATTATAAAAAAAATGCAATAAAATTTGAATTTTTAATCATCCATAGCGTGTAAAGTGTTTTTCTTCACATTTTATCACATGAGCGTTTGCAGTTATATTTTCTATGGGGTGCGCTTGTACAAAAATTAGAAATGGGGACTCGTTATATTTTATCGCATGGCGCGATGATGTCATTGATGTCAGGAGGGGTTTAAATTCAGCATCTGACTTTGCTGAAGTCAGAACGCCACGGGATCCCGGACCGAGAGGTGAGTATCTGTGTGGGGGCTCTCGCTTGCGGAGGACGTGTGGGGAACGTCCCCCGCATATAACGGGAGTCAATGAGGACGTTCCCTACACGTCCTCCGCAGTGAAAGGGTTAATAAACGAGTTACGGTGCTCAGATTGTCCATTCATTCCATTCATTTAGTTTAAACTTTTTATAACTTAAAATTCTGAGTAATATATGTTATTAGGAAAAAAAATGCATTTATGCAACCTAAGAATGCTAAAAATGCTTATGCATTGCATTTTATTATTTCCCTTGCACAATAGGGACTTTCTCTCATTCTCCTTTTTAAACAGCAATAATTATCGTTTTTTTTAACTAAAAATTAAACCAGTGGTTTGCTGAAGGCGCTTTCATTAATTTCTCACTGGTATCCGAGCCTGCATGGGTCCTTCCACAGCTAAGAAAGCTGCTAGGAAGACAAGCGATGTGCAATGCAAATTTAGAGAATTAAGTCAGACTTGTTCTATTTACAGGCCGCTAAATAGGATTATAAAACAGTTTGAGGAAGATGTAACGGAGAATGAAATCAGGGGCAAGTGCCTTGCTTGTTGACATGATGAATTTGGATTTATGTTAAATGTGGGTAAGTAATTTAGCTAGCTGCTGCCGAGTACTATGGCAGGAAAGGAATGGAAATCATCTCTCTTCTGGTTTTGGATTTCTAAGTGTCAATTAGAGGATCCCTGCTGCTTGATCTCAGAGGAATATAAAAAAATACATATTAAAGTATCTTCAGTCCGGTCAAATAGTTCTCAGCATCCTACAAACAAAAGCAAACTTCAAGCAGTAGAGAGCTTCCCAGAAATAAAGTCATTATTATTACAGTTAATAGACGAAGAGAATCGGAATAATTCAGCTATAGATCTCATGCATTATTCTCTCAAGACAGCTGGGAATTGGCTTTGTGTTACACAATGTTTAAGAAGACACAGAAGTACATCTCAGAGAGGCAAAGTTAGGACCCAACTGAGCTCTATTCACTGAACAGTGATTACATTATTCTTATTATCATTCCTCTAGTTCCTGCAATACTCTGCGGTGCTTCTTTGGAATCTAAAAAGCCTCCGAGACTTCTGTTCCGTTTTGCTGCTAAATAAAAGGACAGTCTAGACTTTTAGACATTTTTTTCCAACAAGTAGAAAATGGATGAAGCGCCTGCTGGAAAATTATACAAAATCCGCTCACTGAAACATTGTAGATGGAGGTTCCTCTAATAAACCATATGCACAAAACAATACAAATCACAGCGCAGCGCCAGATAGCCTCAGCTTACTATTTAGCAGGAATTCATACACAGTACATGTCCATAGCAGAGGCTTGACTGTTCCTTCTTCTATAGGTCACCCTATATTTGTAATATATCCCAGAAGGGCTGTGGAACTCACATTTTATTGAGCCCATATCCAGCTCTAGGTGGAATTGCTCTACGGGTCTTAGTATCTTTTCAGGTGCCCGTCAACCACTTCGCCACACCATAGGTCTCCTACTGCATCATCCTGTGGTATAAACAAATATATACCGAGGATACCCCTAGCGTAATACTGTAATCAGAAAGGCAGAGGGAAAATAGTTTGGCAACTTATACACTCTTTAGCCGCATATGGTTCCTTGTAAAACACCTGTGGAATTTTAAAAGAAATACCAAAACCTTTTTGGACTGGATAGATGTGAACAGCGGTGGATAAAATAAACATTAAAATAAAATCATAAAAAAACATAGCTACCAGAACGCATTTCGAAGGATGGCTTCTTCAGCTGGTGTCCTCCTTGCCTCACTCCTGCTGTCACCTTTTATGTTCTGTCCATAAAGTCCATAAATGGGTAGATCATCAAAACAATTGGTTCCACATGTTTTCGGAAGGCCGTCCGCCATCTTGGCATTCTTACTAGGATTACAAAGTCCTAACGCCAATTACCGCATCACTACGGTTAACCACAGCTAGAAGCTGGTGCTAGCGGATTACATTTCTGCGGAATCAGTCAGCACCGGCTGAAACCCCCCAAAAAATCAGATACTCACCTCTCATCACGTGTTGCGAAAGGTGGTTTTACTTGATTATTCTGGCATCCCTGGACTGAGACGAGAAACAGAACATTCACCAGTTTTTCCGCTAAAGTTTCTACCAAAGTCATCTACCGTAATTCTCAGCCTATTTTTCCAATGGATTTCTATCATAGTTTCTGCTAAAGTTATTTAGTATAGATTTTGCAGTAGTCTCCGACTACTAGATTGAAACTTTAAAATAGCTGGAGTGGTTCACTGAAGTCACAAACAACACTGAATGGAGACTAGCCATAGATTCCCATTTTACAGAAGAGTAACACTAATACCACGGTTCACTATTGGTTTTATCCAATTCGCCTGCTACTGTCGCTATTACCTTCTCCGAATTGCCGAGGTTCTCTGTAGTTGCAACAACTGTGCATTTCAGATTTCAACATTGTTTGCGACAACTGTGGAAATCGGTGGTTAAATAAGGTTAAATAACCCTTTAAGTGCTTTTTCCACTAGTATTCCTTTATATGTTTCTGCAAATAAGGATGAATGGATGGATAAACTGATACAACGCACAGATTGATGGTGCTGGGGAGAGGTCTGACTCCTTCAGAGTCCTTTTTTCCATGTTCCATGAAGTTCATAAACTGGATAAATCAAGTTTGTTGCCTTTTTATTGTTGCCTCCTCTTCATGGATACTACAACATTTACATGTTTTAAGGATAACTGTTATAATGTCTTCTAACGAGAGTCATACAATAAATTGCAAACTCCCCATCTATGTGTCAGGACAAAATTAAATGACACGCTGACCTCAGTCACTTCTCTCAAATATCTAGGTATGTGGTTAGACCCAAATTTATCCTTTGGCCCCCACATCAAAAACTTTCACCTAAACTCTACCCCAAACTAGGTGCCCTGTACAGAAACAAATCCTGCCTGAGCCCCATGGTAAGAAAGCAGATTGTACAACAAATGCTTATGCCGGCTATTGAATACGGAGATGTAGTGCAGCCCGCAAAATTTCCGCTCGCAAATGGCAAGTGGAAATTGACTGCGGGCTAGTGGGGTGCATTGACCTGTCGGGCCCGTGGGTTGCTGTGACCTGGATCAGTGGGCCGCCGCCGCCTTGCTTCTCAGCTCCGGTATCGGACTCTTGGAGTCCGAATCCGGAGCTGACCGATCGTAGCTGCCCAGTCCCGTACGGCGTCGGCCCACTCCCGTGCAGGACTGCGGGGTCACCTGCCCACCCACGTGATGCGTCGCACACACTGCTGCGAGTTGACAACGCATCACGTGGGTGGGTCAGGTGATGCACGGGAGGGGCGGCACCAACACAGCGGCCGTGCTGCAGCACCTCTGAATTGGTAGGTGACTGCTGAAGGGAGGGGAAGGGGTTAAAAGGGAGAGGAAGATGAAGAGGGGGGAGAGAACAAGGGGGGAAAGAATGATAAGGGGTAAAAAGAAAGGGGGGAAGAATGAGGGGGAAAAAGAAGGGAGTAAAAAGAATGATGGGGAAAAAGAAAGAGAATGAGGGGGGAAAAGAATGAGAAGGTAAAAAGAATGAGAAGGTGAAAAGAATGAGAAGGGGAAAAGAGAGGGGGAAAGAATGATAAGGGTTAAAAAGAAAGGGGAAAAGAATGAGAATGAGGGGGAAAAAAACTGAGAATGAGGGGGGAAAGAAAGGGGTAAAAAGAATGAGAAAGGGGGTGAAAAAAAGGCAGTGGAGCTCCTACACACTGCACATTATTGTGAGCTATGGCTGTAATGCTCTGATACACTCATACACACTGCACCTTTCTGTATCAGAGCACCACAGCAATAAAACTCGCAGTAATGTGCGGTGTGTATGAACGTGAGTTTTATTACTGTGGAGCTCTTTGATACAGTAATGTGCCGTGTGTATGAGAGTATCACAGAGCTACACAGCAATAAAACTCACGCTCACACACACCGCACATTACTGTGAGTTTTATTACTGTGGAGCTCTTTGATACAGTAATGTGCGGTGTGTATGAGCATATCACAGAGCTCCACATCAAAAAAACTCACAGTAATGTGCGGTGTGTATGAGCGTATCACAGAGCTACACAGCAATAAAACTCACAGTAATGTGCACTGTATGAGTGTGAGTTTTATCGCTGGTGAGCTCTCATACACGCCACACATTATTTTTCTTTGTTTTAACTGCTTTATGTTAATGATAATTAAATAATTTAAGAGAGTGTGTTTAAGGGCAGATTTAGAGGCAAGGGTTGGGTTGGGTGGGGCAAATGGTGGCGAGTAACTCTTAAGGCCTGGCTAGTAGCTCAGGACCTGAAATTTTGTGCCCTGATGTAGTGTATGCAGCTGCCCCGCAAACGCACCTTCAGAAACTTACTACATTGTATAACTCATTATGCCGCTTTGTGCTACAATGTAACTACATGACCCACCATTGTGACATGTTAAAAGAGCTAAATTGTCCGTAGCTGGAATATGGATGCACCCGTCACCTTTCCAAACTGGTGTTTAAGAGCTTTTCTGGGAAACTACCACCCTACCTGAATAGACTGTTTCCCCCAGCAGCTCCCTCATCCTGTAACCTCCGATCCAGGACCTGCACCTTACTTGCAATACCACACTACAAAAAGAAAGTGGGTCGATCTCCCTATTCCTACAGAGCACTGCAGTTATGGAATAACCTCCCAGACGCCATCAAATCTTCCCCCAATTTTAAAGTCACTTAAGAGATCTCTATTAACATACCTCGATACAGAATGCACCTGTAAACATGTAACATAGTGAATATATTTCCTACATATTTATTTTCTGTGTTAATCTGTATATTTGTGTTTTGTTTTTAATATCTTGCATTTATTACTTTGTATTTCTGTAACAACTGTAACAATTCAATGTTCTTGAACCCAGGACATACATGAAAAGGAGAGAAATCTCAATGTATCCTTCCTGGTAAAAAACTTTATAAATAAATAAGCTTTTATTTTTAGACTTATCTGTACTATTAGAGATATTGGAATTACACTAAAATTATATTGAAATTTTAAAAAGTACTATTGGATGTTGCATTCTTTGTGTTACTAGCAATTCATATAAGAATACCTTTTATTCTAAAATGATAGAGGAGAAAGAAGGAAAAAATAACCTTGAATCGTTTACATTTTTTCATACACAAAGTCTATATACAAAATGTTCACCCACGCATATATAATTGGATTTAGATGTATTGTTGTTCATTTTACTTCAAATGTGGGCTTTAGTTACAACATCGCTTTAATGCATTCAGTGTAAAATTTCAGTCAATAAACATAAACACCACTTTAGGATGTATATAAAATAAAACCTTAATTTAAATGCAATAACAACACACAGTGGGATTTTTTCCTATTTTAGATTGTGTAGTTTTCATGTGCATTTTCATTAGTGTGTGAAAACAGTTATGAAGTTCTCAAAAGATTTATTTCCAATTCAGAATGTGCTAAACTGAACATAAATGTGTCTCTCCATTGTTACACAGAGTTATAATTGGCAAATAAAACACAAAATAGTACCAAATGTCTAAAAATGATGGCAATTGTTTACTCAGTTTGACAGATTTTCATTAATAGTTCGCATTAACAGTAATATTAATGTTAAATAACACAGTAAAGATGTTGGGTACAGCAGCACAGTATGTCAGTGTCAGTAGGACTCACAAAACCAATGTTTGGTGAGAAGACAGAAAATCAGCTTAGAGGTTTTAACCATTATAATTATTCTCATCATCAAAATTTAAATAGCAGCGACAGATTCTACAGCGCTCTGCAATAAGGATTGGAGAATTAATTAACCAATTACAAAAAAAAAGGCTCAATTGAATTCTAACAATTTTTTTTTGGAAAACAAATTTTCGGTTGCTTGTGGCTGATATTTTTCCCGCTCCGAAATATTGGCTTATTCAGTTGGAAAAAAATTCGGCCAGAGTCAATATTCAAATAAATTAAATACTGCTGGTGTGAAATAAATGGGCCCCAAAAAGCTTATTTTTGGCCAGCATCATACAGATTTGTGCCTTTAAATCATGTCTATTAGAAATATCTGATGTTTAAAATAAGATATTGCCTGAAAACCCATTTATCAACATTTTATCAAGTCGTGATATAATAAGCCTATAAATGAGAATCTTTGCCTTATCTTGTGGCAGAAGGAGACGGATAACACCAATGATTTTAGATGTGACTTTATGACTGGATGGATGTAGAGAGTCAGAAGTGACACCAAGGCAACAATCTTGAGGTGTGTGGCCGATTAGCCTCACATTAAAATGCAGAAGGATTGAAGCAGGGAGTTCTATTTTGGAATTTAAAAATTTCAGGCTTTGGCTGGATTTAATTTCAGGAAGCAAGAAGACATCCAATTACAGACAATGGAGCGATAAAGAGTGACTCGATCCACGACAGAGATCGGGGATAAAATATATATTTGGGTGCCATTGGCATATAGGTAATATTGGAATCCAAATGGATTTATAAGTGTCCCTAGAGATACAGTATAGATAGAAAAGAGAACAGGGCCGAATACTGATTCTTTGGGCACCCAACAGAGACAGGCTGCAGAGACTATCAACAAAGGAGACACTGACTGATTAGTGGGACAGATAGGAAGAGAACCAGGAAAGAGTCGCACCATGAAAACCTAGGCCACAAAGTGTTTGCAGAGTTGATGTAGTTGGTCAATTGGATGTACACAAGCTTTTCATAAAGTTTCAAGGTGAAAGGAACTAGGGCAGTGTTTCCCAAACCTGTCATCAGGACCCGCAACCAGGTCAGATTTTGCAGATCACCTTGGGTAAATGCAGACTGAATCCTGCAATCACTGAGAAGCAAATCATATCGCCTGTGCTGTGCTTCAGATATCTGGCAAACCTGGCATGTCAGCGGGTCCTGAGGACAGGTTTGGGATACACCGGACTAGGGATATAAAAAAGTAGTTAGATGGGAAGATCAGAACCAGAAATGGCTTTTGTAGGATTGGGGCTACAGTGGCATGTTTGAAGGGAGAGAGATTAGGGGTATGGGTTTAGGATCATACAAAAAGTGGGGAAAGTTTCAGTAAGGTGTGAGGAAATAGGAATGAGGGGGTAGGTGGCGGGTGGGAAGATTGGCATGTTGGGTGAGTGTGGATATCTCCTCAGTCACTGGGATTACTTAAATGCAGGTGAGAAAACTTGATTGAGGTTGAGTTGTGGGGGTGACATTTACATTTCAAGCACTTCCTTTTGTCTGCAAAGAAGCTTGCAAAGTTATTGGTTTTCAAGCTGGTGTGGAGAGCCACTTCAGCAGGATGAAAAAGTGAGTGGAAGGTGTTGAATGGGTACTTGAGTACACTTCCAGTCAATCCAATGGCTCTCAATGCCAAACACATAATATATCCTCAGGAAACGGAGATCGGCACTTACTGAAACTCCTCGGTAAGAGGGAGAGGAATAAGGGCACTCTATGCACTGTGACCATTCAATGTAATCTAAGTGATCTCTGACTTGAGTGTCCTTTTAATTCGGTTTAATATAAATTAAAAAAATAACCGAACAGAAGCATCTCTCCTATAGGAGTGTGTTGGTGCACAGCATAGCATGTTTCTAATAGAATCAGCAGGATAATGATCCTATGACGTTCTGGCCCTTAACCCAAGCATGCTCGTAGCCAAGGCAACAACTGCCCTCCTTGCCAGCCCTCTCCTGAATACACAACTATATTCACACACAAGACGTAACACGGTCATGAAACTATCACACTAAGTGCTATCAGTCCAGCACTAGTTCCAAATGAAGATCTAGAACAAACAGCTTCAGTAATTTCAGCTCCGAGCAGAGAACCAATGATCCATAATGGCAGCAATCATCCTGCACTGTCATTTTTTGTCACTGTATTTTGTTCATAGACAGCATATAATGGCATTATTTTCAAAAATCCTCTTTTTACAGCAGGTGTACCTGTAATTTGAGCATTGATAATTTTGCCTTTTGAAATTCCATTTAGTCCCCCCCCTCGTGTCATTTTGACAAACTCGCCTTTCAAAATGAAGATCCTCATTATAGCTGACACAAACAGCGAATTGAAAATCAACCTAATATGACACACCTGGTTATTGTAATTTTAGATAAACGACAAGTCAACATCTCAATTTTCTTATATTATACATCTGTTAATTGTTAATAACAATCTCCCCTTAGTTCTTATTGCTTGTCGGTGTGGATTACATCTTTCTCCCTACTCAGAGATGTTGCAAGGAGTGTCTAGTTGCCATGGCAACCCAATAGATGCTTCATTAGACTTGCCACGTGGCCCTAACAGGAAGCATGAAATCTACATCGAAACTCTTCACACTCCCTGTTGGAATTAAAAGCTTTAAAAATGTAAATAAAAAGTATTAGGGTATTATAATATTAGTTACATTCCCCTGGGCACTTATCACCATTCGATAAGTGGCGTGTACACAGCGCAAAATGTGTTCTGTTTAAAAAAAAAACAAGGGCATCCAATGTATTGGCTTCCATCAGCTAACGTAAAGTGCCAAATTGAGTGCTTGTTGATCAGCTCTTCACTAGCGTCAACAATACCCGATAAAGGGCCCGATTACATTCTTCACGCCAAAACGCACGCAGAACGTGTGAATTTTTGCGTGAAGCGTTAAACGTTAACGTGCGTTAAACAATGCTGGTATTACAATCCTCGTGCATTTTTTCATCTGTCAAAAAATAACGCGCATAAAACGGACGTGCAAAAACGCGTGCGCAGCAATGTTGCGCGCCGAAATCGGTGTGCGGACTGTTTTTTCACGCGACTCAGCCAATCAGAATTAAGAACCACAATTGTCTCACGTTAAGTTTTTGCGCCTGTCAAAGTCAATCTGCACATATATGCTGCATCAATAAAAAAACACACACAACTTCTCAAATTTATTGGTTTGATATGTGTAGAATGTGTAACTATACTTTGCTGCGTATTGGTTGATAGAATTTGCCATTAACACCAGCTTTTAGGAGTTGTTAAATTATGCGCACAAAGGCTGTGCGTTACAAACTGCGCATAGATTGTAATACCATCCGCGTACCAGCGCACAAACGCATTTGCGCTCACAATGTTAAGTATAGGACGAGCGACGTACAGTACGCTTGCGCAGTGTTCGCGAGGTTCACTCGTGGTAGACGTATACGTGCATTTGTTGCGCTGAGATTGTATTACGACGTTCTGCGCAAAGGGTTTTGCCCCTCGCGTTAACGGGTATTTGAGCGGAGGAAACGCAAACGTATGTGGAGGAATGTAATAGGGCCCTAAATATTTAGGAAAAGTAGATGTTGGTCTGTTATGCCCACTTGAGAAAAAAAATATCAGTTGGGGATCTCTTTGCTAAGTAAACCAGACAAATAAGAATACTAACGTTATTGTCTGTATAAACAATCATAAAAATAATAAAGTGTCTATATAACACTATCGTGGTCCAAGCTGTTGCCCAGTGACAGAACATTAAATCAGCAATAATGTCAATAGGGTCACTTTCTTCACATTACATCAGTATCATATTGAAAAACAAAGCCAATTACTCCATGCAGACGTTTATCTTGATGGGCAGTAAACATAATTATTGGTGGCCAATGAACATGACCAATAACCTAAAGAAGGCTATTATCCTAAAGAGTCCAGCCAGGTGCTGCAAACGTCAAAACTACACCTGTTTATTATGATTAACTAACTTATTTACAGAGTGCAATAAAGCAAAAGCCGCAGGGGCGCATAGCAAAACCAAAACTTAGTGAGTAATGAAAAATACTCTTGTGTTTATCCTTTTAACATGATAAATAGTGCATCTATTTCAAACAAATTATATTCTTACAATGTATTATTTTCCAAAACTCCAGCCCAATAAAAACATGTTGGTGGGGTTTTCCTATAATGAGGGGTGTGAAAGTAAACCGTTCAAAGGGAGCCAAGCTTATCCAAAAGCCCTTTCTTAGGAGTCCAGTTCTCCTGGCTGGGATGTACTTGTTCTATTACTGTAAAGCAGCGGTTCCCAACCCTGTTCCTCAGGTCAATATACTGTATATTAAAGTATCTTCAGTCCGGTCAAATAGTTCTCAGCATCCTACCAATAAAAGCAAACTTCCTGCAGTAGAGAGCTTCCCAGAAAGAAAAAGAAAGTCATTATTATTACAGTTAATAGACGAAGAGAATCGGAATAATTCAGCTATAGATCTCATGCATTATTCTCTCAAGACAGCTGGGAATTGGCTTTGTGTTACACAATGTTTAAGAAGACACAGAAGTACATCTCAGAGAGGCAAAGTTAGGACCCAACTGAGCTCTATTCACTGAACAGTGATTACATTATTCTCATTACCATTCCTCTAGTTCCTGCAATACTCTGCAGTGCTTCTTTGGAATCTAAAAAGCCTCTGGGACTTCTGTTCAGTTTTGCTGCTAAATAAAAGGAGACTTTTATAATAGCGCCAAGTCGATTTGTTTTGCTGTTTAAGAATTTTATGCTGCAAGAGGGGCTTTATTTAGGAACACGGTTTGATGAGATTGATAAACCAACATTTACCTCAAAGTTAAGATTTTATTTCGATCCCTTTCAGGGTTATCCAAAGAGATTCGAATTGCTTGAGAAAGGTAACCGAACGCTGAAAATCAGGGTTCGGTTACCTTTCCTGGCCATTCGGCTATCCAGAGAGCAGGCAATTCGCCAAATCCTGTCGAATTGCCTGCACATACGGTGCCTGTTCGGTCCCTGTTCGAGGGCAGTGAAATCCGCATGAAAAGCACTGCTTCGGCTATTCAGAGAACACAAACCAGCAGTGAAAGGTTCCCCTAATGCCCTGCCATTCGGTGGTTTAATTCGGCAAATTTATTCAGGAGAATCCCATAGGCTTCAATGTTAAAAATATTCCCGTTTTAATTCAATATCTAATAACCGTTCATTATAAAATTCTGCAGCAAAAAGTCTCTTTATTTATAGATTTTTAGGATACTTTAAGCATTTTTCTGAATTTTTTAAAAAAAAAATTAAAAGTCCGATTTTTTTTTTTTTTTTTTTTCAGTTTACTTATTTTTTTTGTAACAGCCCTCTTTATTATCATTCCTGGACCTCCTGTGAAAATTTCAGACATTTTCGCTCAGTAGTTTCTTTGCAAACAGCGTTTCTTTTTCCCAGATTCATACAAATGGTTTTTCTAATTTATTCACTGCCTCCTCTACGTCACAGCTGCTTCGGCTCTGTGTGATTCGGCTCCTTTTCGGCTCATGTTCGGCTCCTCTTCGAAGGTTAATCCAGATGTTTTTGCTTGTTTTCATAGTGCATTCGGTTACTTTTCGTCAGGTCTTCGGCAGCTTTTCCCTGCAATTCGGGGACCCTGTGGTGTTTGCTGAATACACCGCAGGGTCACCGAAATGCAATCGGCAAAAGGAGAGAACGAAAAGTCACCGAACGTGCGGTGACTTTTCGAATCTCTTTGGATAACCCTGTTTGTGTGATATGGGCCATGGAGTCACCCGAGAGGAGCCAAACACAACGAAAGTCTGCTAGGGCAGTGGTTTTCAACCCTGTCCTCAGGTAACCCTAACAGGTCAGATTTTAAGGATTTCCTTGGGGAAATGCAGCCTGAATCCTGCAATCAATGAGCAGCAAATCAGATCACCTGTGCTGCGCTTCAGACATCTGGAAAACCTGACCTGTTGAGAGTACCTGAGGATTGGGAACCACTGCTGTAAAGCGGAGGACCTGATTTAGGCTAGAGTCAGATGAACGCAGTCTGAGCGCACTCTGTGTGTGTGCATAACAGACAGACATACTGGCAGAAGATACTGTAGACACCACACAATCCGTTTTTCTTGACGGACGTAGAAAAAAAAGGGAACTATGCGAAATAAAATATGCAAAATGCAAAAAATTTGAAAAGGATATGAAAAGCCATTGTGTACATCAAGGTGCTGGACGTTGCAAATGCGCTCCGTCTGACTTCTCCTTATCACTCACACAGAACGTTACGCGGATGTGGCGTACTCTGCGCGTTCGTAGTAGTGGTTTTACGTTCTTGCCTAACTTGTGGCCGTTTGCCACGTGCGTGCGCAGTTCGGGGCGCACGTACTTCATGTGTGGGTCTCTACTGCTCATGATTCTATGCTACGACGGACGATAAACTGTAGATGTCTGGGGATGGAGGTGTCTTTATTATAATGAACCAACCTCATTTCTTCCCATCCTATGTTTAACCACAAGAACAAGTGAAGGGGTAACCAAACCTGATGACCTTCAGATAAAGAAGAAAAAAAAAACTTTCACAAGAATTGACACGGATCCATAAATCAATATTGTTTTGGAACCTTTAGAGAGATTATTGCATGTGTTACATCTACACCAGGGCTATGTGCATCGGAGGGTACGGCTCAGTCAGGCAGATGGTGATTTAGGCAGGAAAGGCTCCTCATAAGTCTGTCTCCAATTCTAGGTGTCTGTCTTTATGTAGTTCATGAGTCAGCAACCTTTGCACTCCAGATGTTTCAGAACTGCATGTCCCATGATCCTCAGCCAACATAATGAGAAGCTGAACGTCGAGAGAGATGCAATTCCAAAACATCTGGAGGGCCAAGGTCCCTAACTTAGTTGATGCTCAAGTGGGTAATGCCCATTGGAGATCCAGATCCTGTATGACGAGAGGTCAGAAACGATCACAAAAATCCCTCACTCTATGCCAGCCCCTGTTATAGCTGTCAATTAGGCATTGTCATGGAGCTGATGTAACGCTCCATGCTTCAAACCCCAAGAGACTTTATGTTCAATTGTATCGTGTGATTTTAGATATATTTTACATCGTTTGGTTTTAGTTTAATTTAGTTTAGTGTAAAATGGCATAGCTTTGGTTTTAAAAATACAATGTGTCTTTATTACAAACTACACTACACTCCACACTCACCCTCAGAAGGCAGAGAGCGGCCTTCTGGAGAATCCTAACGGCTCCAGGGCAGAGGACCAGAAGCAGGCAGGTCAAGCTGCTCGAGGCGCTGAGGACAGCGCTCCCAGTAGCCGGGCTGACCGCAACGAAGGGGTGTCTGGAGAGCCAGGACAGACGGAAGAGAACGATTCCTTCACAGGCATGTTTTGCAATCAGTCTTTATTGGAAGGTCAGTTCGCAAATTATCAACAACAAAAAAGTCCTCTCATAAGCTTTCTTGCTGGTGTGGTTCAGGTAGCCTTTTCTCTCATGTGTCAGAGTTCGAATGGCATGATTTAAAATTCAGTTAATGAACTGCAAATCCTCCTCAGTCTTAAATACTGATGAGTGGCGTTCCCTTACTAGAGTCTAGGATGGACGCTCCGCCATAACAGTAAGCCGTTCATTACGATGAGCTTACATAAGAATGTTGTGGTTAAAGACCCATTTCTACTGAGTATTTATAGCATGATTTTTCTTGATTTCAGAAGTCACAGTGGATTCAGGAGAAAAGAGACGGATGACTTAGCCCAATTTGCTTTCATATTTCGAAAGTGCAGCACGTGAAAAGTGCTCCCCTGTTAAAAAAATACATAACAAGGAAGTATTTTCTAGTCACCCAATTATGTTATTAAAGTTTATGTAATAAATTAATAGAGAAAAAAAAATCTTTATGCAACCTGACAATATTAGCTTCATTTTATTTTTACCCGACATACGAGATGGAAGGCCTGATCTCTTGCTCTGCTTTGGGAATCCTGAATAAGGTGTACAGCCTGCCCCAAACCTACATATGAGCCATGACCAACGAGAACAGACACATGTACATACAGTATCTCACAGAAGTGAGTACACCCCTCACATTTTTATAAATATTTTATTATATCTTTTCATGTGTCAACTCTGAAGAAATGACACTTTGCTACTATGTAAAGTAGTGAGTGTACAGCTTGTATAACAGTGTAAATTTGCTGTCCCCTCAAAATAACTCAACACACACAGCCATTAATGTCTAAACCGCTGGCAACAAAAGTGAGTCCACCCCTAAGTGAACATGTCCAAACTGGGCCCCCTTGATGAGATTGGTCCTCAGTAGGATGCTGTGTGTTGACTTGGCAAACAGTGGTCTGCATGGACTGACTGGAGGACTGTCCTGTATAGCTATATACAGCTTCTGAATACATTTTGATATTCCACAGACGTCAGAGAATCCTCTGGACGCTTGTATTTATAAACATACATATTTGAAGCGATATTTGAACCAAAATGGCCATTTAAAAATAATAATAAAACCAATAACTTCACGCAAGAAGGCCTTAAAGCCACACTATTCTGGTTGGAAGCACATGAAAAGTGAAGCCCCGTAGTAACAGTAAAATCCGCACCCTACAGTTAGTAAAATTAATTACACTTTTTTTTATAAAGCACCAACATACTCCAGAGCCCTGGCCTGCAATAGGAAAGACAACACAAACAAGCCACACACACTGAGAACAATGGGAGAAGAGGACCTTGCTCAGGAACTGACAAGCTAAAAGCAGTGGGGTGACAGAGGGGAGGGTAAATAGCTGTATGAGAAGTAATGGGATGAATGGGGGCTGTTTGGGAGATAAGTTATAAATAATTTGCAATGACAGGTCTCACACATTTTTCATTTAATTCCTCCTGCATGGAGATCCCAGAACAACAATCCTCACAATCAGCTTCAATAAGAGTTTTGCCTTCAAGTATGTATGGACTGGACTTCTCACTGAACCTGCTCCCAATAACCATAAACCACGCTGACTTCGGATTGGCTGGTTAAGGCTTGGTTGCTGATTGGTTGGCTAGCTTGCCGCCATGCTTCTACACCTGGTGTACGGGCTAACACTGACTCTCGGGATACAATGGGTTCTCTGGGCCGTGGCGGCGTTTTACCGGACAGAGAAATTCTACGATTTAGCAGGTAAACAGAAACGAACACGTTCATCTTTACGTGAAGCACGTTTTCACTTGATCTTCATGTTCACTACGCAAGCCATCACGGCGGCCATGTCGACTGAGGGCGGAACCATGTTAGAATTCGATCTGTGCTATAAGGAACCGGCAATCCCCCAGGCGAGACGATTTCACCGAAGGCGAGATGGATGTAGAGATGGCGGCCATAACGGGCCGTCTCACCTCGGCACCGAAATCAATTGATTTAGCCCGGACTGAAGATGGCGACTTCGACTGTCGTCATGTGATACACGCTGTTTCATAACCTGTGGGGCTATAGGAGTTACATAAACCGAAGTGCGCATGTACGGTGTTTGCTATAGTTGTAGCTTGTGATCTTGGTACACTGACCCTAATGTTATATTTCCAAGGGGTTAAATAAAGGACAGGATCAGTGTTTTCTCAGGTTTTGCATCCAATGCACTCTTTTTTTAAAAAAAGTTTTATTTCAGTGTCTTCTATACAACTTGTCTCTAAAGAATAAGTTTGTAGTCATATCTTTAATTTCTCATGCTTTATAGTAAATGCTGCAGAAACTCTTTGCACAGTATAACGCACTCTGGTCTTAATGTCCTGTAGCAGAGCTCCAAGATTCTTGGGGATGGCAAGAAATTTTAGGCCAAAATATCTGGAACTGAAATTTGTTTTTGTACTCCCAAGTTGTTTTTTTCTTCTTTTTTGAGCAAGTATTTTACCAGGAAGGATACATTGAGATTTCTCTCGTTTTCACGCCACGCAGAGCAGTGATGTTACCTCTGCTCCACCCAGCCGGTACTGACTATCGAAAAAGAAAAAAAAAGTGTTCTGAAAACCGATGCAAAAATATCCTGGTCTAGATTTCAAGGCTGATATAAATGTAACCAGAGCTCTGGTTACATTTGACCGCTCTATAGACTTTGGTGTTTCTCATTGTGTGCAGGAACGATTGCATGCGGCTCTATGTTTATTGCGGAGCATCACACAGTTTTTACCACATTGCTTGCTATTCTAAGTCATGCGGCAACGTGTGTTCGTGCTCAGCTGTTGCATGGCACTACCGCTGGTTTGCGTGTCCTATACTTTGTATATGACGTGCAAAACAGCACTTGCGCTGGCATGACAAGAGATTCCATGTTGCTTGTCATTTGTGTTGCAAACACAGCAAATTATCTGTCTGAAAGCCAGATATAAAGTGATTTTTAATGAGGAAAATTACTTTTATAACAGGTTTAAAATTATTATCCCTACATCTATACTTGTTTCAGGCTCCATCGAAGTTCTCACCCCGATCTGCCATCTTGTTTCTTTTAAAATGGAAGGTGGCCAAGGAAAAAACGTTCCTCTGTGTCTTTGCCTCAGAATTAGCTTGGCGCAAGCTCTTGTTTACAAGATCTTGTGCAGCTCTCGCGGAAACCCTCAATGAAGTCCTTTTGGAATGCAGAGCGCATCCTGCCAGCACAGACTGTCACTGCTTGATTTAGGGCCATGTCAGACGAGCGCACTATTTGCATTTGTACTGACGTGCCTCCTGGGGTCCGTCGCAGCGTTGTGATGCTTCGGCGGGGCCAACCACACGCTGTAGGGCTTGCACGAATTGCGAGTGCTACAGCGGGCATGCTGCGGACGTGTAGAAAGCCTCCCCGTCGAAGCGCTACGACGTGCATTCGACGAGGCTGCAAAGTACAGTCCGATTATAGGAGGATCGAGCCTTGCAGCGCTGAGCGCACTAACTGCGCTAGGCGAGGTGGCCAGACGGTCGTCAGAGTGGAAGGCACACTCGTCTGACACCAGCCTAAGTAGTGCTTGTCATAAAATACCTTGAGCTACTACTGGGATTGCCACGGTAATTTACTCGCACAAGCTGGTTACAGGGAACGGTAATTCTGATCTTGTGCTTTATTGGCTATGTCGGTTTTCTATGGGCTCTGGGGAAGTTTACAAAAGGCTTGGACTCTAGCTCCTTATGGGTGTACACACCCAATTCTATATAAATGCTTCCAAAATCAAAAAATGTTTTATAACATAACATGTGCAACAATGTGTGACCGTTAAAGGGATACTCTATTAAAAAGCAGAGTTGCTTTTTTTTTCTCCTCAGATAATTGGGCAGAGGTTGCTAACAGCCTCTGCCCATTTATTATTTTTTTACACTTGATGATTTTGCTCACATTTTCCCTCGCCGTGCGCTGCTCCTCCTCTTCAGCTTCAGGGACTCTTGAGTCTGGTTGCTGGTGACACTGGTTGAGGTAGCGGAAACTCCTCCACTTCACTCCACGATTTCATGGAAACCGGGTGTCTGACAAGGTTTGTCAAGTGATCAGGAGGACTAAGGGAATACTAACAGGTCTATTCACTAAAGGTGAAACACAGGAGAAGAGAACAAGCTTGCCCAAATGTCCGATTTGGAAGGTGAGATAAAAGGGAGAAATTTGGCTATTTTGATCTAGAATTTAAACTTCTCCTGCCAATTCTGAGTTTCACCCTTTTAGACTGGCGTCAGACGAGCGCACAATGTGCGCCCTTACTGATGTGCTTACCGGCGTCCGTTGCAGCGTTGTGACGCTGCAACAGGGCCAGTCACAAGCTTGTGGACGCGCACGGAATCTGCATGCAACAAGCGTCCGTTATCAAAGCCTCCCCGTCGATGCGTTAGGACGCGCGTTGACGAGGCTGCAAAGCGCGATCCTCCATAGGAGGATCGTGCTTTGCAGCACTGAGTGCACTGAGTGTGCTCAGCGAGGTGGCCAGATGGGCGTAGAGTAGAAGGAACGTCCACTCTCACGGACGTTCCTTCCGCTCTCCAAAGACGCTTGTCTGACACTAGCCTTAATGAATAGACCTGCAAGTGTCACATGTTCAAACTGTCTGACTTGGCAGGTCTTTAGCACCTTCACTTCTGAGCCATGTGTGCTGAGCTAATTTTTACCACTTTTGCTCATCATGTTTAAACGCAAATTGAAGTCACGTTTAATTATACGACCCAGACAAATTATATATCCTTTTTTTGGCAGATTCATAATATATCATTATTATATGTATACGTCATGCCCTGCCTGAATATTGTAACAAAAAATGCAATAAAATTAGAATTTCCAAAAATCTACAGTGTGTAAAATTATTGTTTTCACATTTTATCATCTGAGCCTTTGCGGTTATATATTCTATGGGGTATGCTTTATTAAAAAATTTAGAGATTGGAACTTGATACTTTTTTTTTTTTTGAGAAATCACGTGACTTAGCTAAAACAAGAAAAAATAAAAATCACTAGTGCAGCATAATTGTTCCCATTATAATTTTAAATGGGAGCAATAGTGCTGCATTAATAATAATAATAAAAAAAAACGTTTTGTTTTTTTTTTAATTTTATTTTTTACCTCGAACATAGTCATGTTTGGTGTCATTGGAGAGGCCATGCTCTGGCCTTTCCTGTGATACCAACCATTAACCTCTCGCTGCCAAGGGATCGAGAGGTAGGGGGAACCTTTTGGATCCCCTTATCTCCACCATAGGGTTTTCATAGGGAAACCCCTTGGCAGCTAGGAGTTAATTCTAACACTGAAAGAATCACTACACAATGGTAGTGTAGTACTAGTTGGTAGACAATGCGAATGGCATGATAGCTATTACAGGAGAAAGGAAGGGGTTAACCCTAAATGTTCAGACAAATGAGTTCACCTGAGGAGCAGGTGAGCCAAAATTCTACCTGTTTGCAATTGAAGTTAAAACATGACTTTAAAACATAACTTTTAAAGTCATGTTTTAACTTAAATTGCAAACAGGTAGAATTTTGGCTCACCTGCTCCTCAGGTGAACTCATTTGTCTAATTCTAACACTGACATCATTGCTGCATGCATGATGACATCAGTGGGCGGAGAGAGGCCCCGGAGGCTTGGCTGACATCCAAGAAAAACAAAATATGGAGCATGCAGTGAAAAACACCAAAAAATGAAGCACTCACATAAAACATAGGTGTAGCAGAGAAGCTTCCTGGTGTGGGCTACAATCATAAGACATACAAACGCATCATAGCGTAAAATTGTAGCATTTTAATACAAACAAGTTAAAAAATGAAACCACTCACAAGGTTTGCTGGTAACTCCTCTTCATTGCCTCTATCTGTGGGTGTACCTCAAGGCTCTGTCCTTGGTCCTCTGCTCTTTTCCATCTACACCTCCTCCCTGGGCAAAATCATTAATAGCTTTGGCTTCAATTATCACCTCTATGCTGATGACACTCAGATCTACCTCTCTACCCCTGATCTCTCTCCACCTGTCCTTTCCAAAGTCAATGACTGTTTCTCCGGCATCTCCTCCTGGATGGCCTCTCACCACCTAAAGATCAACATGTCTAAGACTGAGCTCCTAAGTCCTCCTTCTAATGCCTCTCCACCGGCTGACTTTTCTATCACGGTGGAGGGTATCACTATCTCCCCATCAAACCAGGTTCGCTGTCTTGGAGTTACACTTGACTGTGCTCTTTCCTTCATCCCCCACATCCAGTCTCTTTCCTCCTCCTGCCGATACCATCTACAATTCGGCCATTTCTTACCGCTTTCACCACAAAATAACTAATCCATGCCCTGGTAATCTCCCGACTTGACTATTGCAATAATCTCTTATCCGGCCTCCCTCTCTCTCGCCTCTCCCCCCCCTACAATCCATCCTGAATGCCTCCGCCAGGCTAATCCACCTCACCCGCCGCTCCTTCTCTGCCGCTCCACTCTGCGAGTCCCTTTACTGGCTCCCCATCCACTGCAGAATTAAATTCAAAACCCTCACTAACTCAGCTCCCCACTACCTGTCCTCACTAATCACCAAATACACCCCAGCCCACTCCCTAAGATCAAACAGTGACCTACGCCTAGCTTCTCCCCACATCATCTCTTCCCATGATAGACTGCAGGACTTCTCACACGCAGCCCCCAGGGCCGGCCCGACCATGGAGCAGTGTGGAGCACTTGCTCCAGACGGGCAAAATTTGTGAGCGGCAAATTTTTGCGTCGCTGATGCCGCAGCACTATTTTGTTTTTGTGAGTGCTGGCACCACCACCGCGGCAGCATCTAATTTGGCCGCCTGCGCATTGATGCAGTGAGTGATGCTGCCGCCCCCCACATGTGACCGCGCCCACCTCACACACTTGCGTCCACACGGGCCAGCGCGTGTCAAGAAGTGTGTCGTGTGGGCAGATCCTCGGGCACGGCAGTCAGCAACTTGTTTCTCCTCCGACTCCCGCCAGACCCTGGTCCAACAAGCTACCCACCAGGTATGTGCGAGCCTACTGCCTGTCCAGGGGCGGACTGAACCGTTGGGCTCTCAGGCACTGCCCGCGGGGGAAGGGGGCCCGGAACCTGAGGGGCAGGAGAATTTACTTCCTCCTCACTCCTTCTTGCCACTGAGGTGCAGGTAATGCAGAGCGCAGGCTGCCCCTCCGTGATCACAGGCTACCACAGAGAGGAATTGAGGAAGAGATGTTTGGCTCCTCCCCTTCTCAACATGCAGTTCCCCCCGCTCGGAGAAGGCAGGAAGCAGGCTGTGCTCTCTGTCTCAGACAGGGAAGGCAGAGCAGAGAGACTACAGCAGGATGCAGTAAGTAGCAGTGCCTGCTTGTAGGACCCCCTGCCCCCCCTCCATTTTCCTGCAGCTGCTCTGTCACATTTCCATTTGTGAGTAACTGTAAATATAAGATGTGGAAATGTGTGTATAATGTGTAATATATGATGTGCAATGTGTGTATATAGTGTGGTAATGTGCGTATATAGTGTATATATGATGTGGTAATGTGTGTGTGTGTATATAGAGTATATATGGGGTGGTGATGTGTATATATATATATATATAGTGTAATATTTTTTTTTAAATTTTACATAGGTGTTATTCAGAGAGAGGTGAAAAGCAGGAGAATGGCTGGAGAATGGAAAATACTAGGTCAAAATAGCCAAAGCAGAAAAATTCTCCCTTTCATCTCACTTTCCAAATCGGCTATTTTGACCTAGAATTTTCACTTCTCCGGTCATTCTCCTGGTTTTCAACGCTCTCTGAATAACCCTGTTAGTCTCCATGTGCATCTGAAACTTGGTGGATATAGTTATAGTGTATATATGGTGTGGTAATGTGTGTGTGTGTTTAAATGACAGAGAGGGTGCGCCGGACGTCTGCCTGCATCGTGATTCTCATCTGTTCGCCAGCATTATCCCCACCACCTCACTCTGCTGACACTGGGGTCTGATGTCTGGGTAGGTATACATGTATCTGGGGGTCTGTGTCTGGGTATTAGGGCTGTGCAATTAATTGCAATCGCGATCGAATCGCGATTTCCGACCATGCAATTTCTAAATCGCATAAGGCTGCAATTTTCGGCTCCCTGTTAACTTCCGGCGGCATGGTGCTTTGGGCGCTCGCAGGGGGAACCACGTGACGAGCCACGTTCTCGCGGCTCGTCACATGGTTCCCCAGGCGAGCGCCCAAGCTCCATGCCGCCAGAAGTTAACAGGGAGCCGAACACGTGGCGCACATAGGTGAGCTGGGGCAGTATATCCATGTGCTGGGGCAGTATTTCCATGAGCTGGGGCAGTATTTCCATGAGCTGGGGCAGTATATCCATGAGCTGGGGCAGTATATCCATGAGCTGGGGCAGTATTTCCATGAGCTGGGGCAGTATATCCATGAGCTGGGGCAGTATATCCATGAGCTGGGGCAGTATATCCATGAGCTGGGGCAGTATTTCCATGAGCTGGGGCAGTATTTCCATGAGCTGGGGCAGTATTTCCATGAGCTGGGGCAGTATTTCCATGAGCTGGGGCAGTATTTCCATGAGCTGGGGCAGTATTTCCATGAGCTGGGGCAGTATTTCCATGAGCTGGGGCAGTATTTCCATGTGCTGGGGCAGTATTTCCATGAGCTGGGGCAGTATCCATGTGCTGAATACTGAATACATTTAGAATGTATGTAGCATGTTTGAAAAAGCAAAAACAATTGGCTAAATCGCAAATAAAATCACAATCACAATATTCATTCAAGAAATCGCAATATGATTATTTTGTCAATATTGCACAGCCCTACTGGGTATCATGTGTCGGGGGGTCTGTGTATACATGTATCTGGGGCAGGAGCAGACTGGGCCGGGTGGCACCGGTGCAAATGCCCCCCGGGCGATCTTCAGCCCAATAAAACGACTGCTGCACTTTTTAATGACATCGGCCAGTACAGTTTTATTGCTGTGGAGCTCTGCGATACACTCGTACACAGCGCACATTACTGTGAGTTTTATTGCTACATACCCCAGGTGTAGGGTTTGTTCTGGTTATGTTTGTGAATGTGTGGCTGTGTGTGTAAATGCATGTATTTGTTTTTAAACAGACTCCTGTGCATAAACATCTGCGCCTGTGTCCTTGTCGCAACCAGACGTTGCCCCTAGCCTTGCACCCAAAAGGATGATATTGCTCCTAGAATCGCCACAATATCTGCTGCCTGCACTCCAAAACCTTAAGTATGACAGCATCGTGAGGTACAGGTAGGAAACTAAATATTGGTTCGGGGGAACAATAGGCTAAATGGGCGCTACTCAAATTTTACCCCTTTTAACCTCTTTGCTGCTTACAACATGCTGGGCGCATCCTCTGATTTCATGTTTGTGTTCAGAGGATGTACTCAGCACATCATTGACGTCCTGCAGCTCAGTGCCATTTCTTTCTTGGCGTAGTTTGGGCCGGCCGCCCGTGCAGTGATGTCAGCCGCTGCTGTGGTGCAGGAAGGAGGAGGCGAGCCACAAGGCAGTCCAGACCCCAGGGCATATCCTGCTCCGCAGACAGCTCGTCCCCCTGAGCCACACGTACCGCTTTCTGGTGACCAGATTCTGGTCACGCTTTACAGACATGCACTGCACATCAGTGAGATTCATTCCTGTTGAGCTCTGTGATACGTTCAAACACACTGTACATCACTGAGTTTTATTGCTGTGGAGCTCTGTGATACACTCATACACACTGCACGTTACTATGAGTTTTTTTATTGCTGTGACACACTCATACATGGCACGTGTTTTTTTTCAAGGGGGGGGGGAGCAGCATTTCATCCATCGCTCCAGGCAACACCGCGGCTTGGGCCGGCCCTGGCAGCCCCCATTCTCTGGAACGTTCTCCCTCGTACGGTCAGACTTTTCCCTAATTTCTCTTCCTTCAAACGCTCCCTTAAAACGATCCTATTTAGAGAAGCCTACCACCCAATTCACTGACGCATCAATCATTCTCACCTTGCAGTCCTCTCCTCCTGTTTCCAACCCTTCTAGATTGTGAGTTCCTACGGGAATCGGGCCCTCATCTCCTCCTGTACTGTTGGTCAAATGTTGTTCAATGTATTGTAACCCTGACTATACTGTTCCTATTCTACAGCGCTGCGGAATATGCTGGCGCTTTATAAATAAAGAATAATAATGGCACACAAAATATGAAATCTGTGTGCAAAACAGCATATAAAGATAAACATCCAATCGTCACCCCATGAACAGGAGATGCAGCCGATAGCCGCCTGGGAAAAACCTCCGTTGATGTAATGGAGCATTGGTCATCCGACCATCAGATGGTATAATCCCAAGGCAGCATCTCCAGCAGGACCGATGGATGCAAAGAATAGGGTCAGCCAGTAGCGGAGCCAGTCAGCTCGACGCGTTTCCTCATGAGCTGACTACGACTCCTCGCTCCTCTTAAAAAGCCCCTCATCTTTGTTAAGGATCAACCGATTACACCGGATTCATCTCTGTCGCTCCGGAAGTGACCAGTCACTAGCGGTAGCCTCCATAGAGCGCACCGGAAGTGACGTCACAACCTCGCGTTCTCCATATAACTTAAGGGCAAGAATGACGAGAGAGGTCTGCCATATGGTGCCGGATTGCAGACCGGCACCTCATGGGTTAAAAACAGGCATCATTGAAAGGGCAGACTCTGCCGTTTCCAGCAGTGCATGTCATTGCCTTTTTCCTCATCCCGATCAGGAAGGAGAGGGGTCCGATGGACCACCCACCCCCTCCTTTCAGGCGATCTTCTAGCTTTACCGGGGGGGGGGGCCTGAAAATGATGTCATTGTGCCGGGAGGGGTCTTAAAAGCAGTGCCTGACTTCCATGAAGTCAGATCGCCGTGGGACCCCGAAGGAGAGAGGTGAGTATGCGGAGGAAAGCACGCATAGCGGAAGATGTGTGGTGAACGTCCTCCGCATATAGCGGGAGACTCCCATGACGTTCCCCACATGTCTTCCGCAGTGAAGGGGTTAAAGCCCTTTTTACTTTTATTTAAGTAAATATATTAAAACTCTTAAAACCAAGTGGGTAAATATGATCTCACCCACAGAAAGCAACTTTCAGTAGTGCACTTTCCGTGTCTGGTAGTGATGCACCGAAATGGAAATCCAGGTCCAAAAATTCAAGAAGAATTTGGCCTAAAAACCGAAAATGATCCTCCACATTTATGTTAAAGTATTATGGGATTGCCACGATTATATAAAATAAAAATGTTATTACACTATATACTAATGGGGCCCTGCATGAGAGACTGGGAAACACTGTTACCTTGCTATGTGTGACCTTCGGTTTAACTCAAACTCTGGTAATCCTGCTACTCAGTTCCCTTACAAGACTTTTATACATTTCTCAGTATATAGCATAGAATTGAATTAACACCTGCGATATAATCAATATTCCATGAAGGGATTACTTGAAACAAATGGGTTAATAATGTTTACTATGGAATCAGCAGGTCTTTACACACTAAATAGTAATGGGCTAATTAGGTATGTATAGCAATGTGAGAGTCTCTATAGGAATGGGTTAATAAGGTCTGTGTAGTAAGGGGATAATAAGTGAAGGTCTCTTTATAGTATTGGTATAATAAGCTCTGTATAAGAATGGGTTAAGACACTCACATGCAGAAACAAATGAGCTTCCTCAATTCAGACCATATTATTGCTGTAGAGAGTCTCTTGACCTCTTTCTTGTCCTATTTGTCCCGCTCTCTTTTCTCTGTCTCTCTGTAGCAGCTGGAGGTGAAGTGGATAAATGGTTCTGACACTCAGCCCCTCCATCACCTCGTCTGTGACCGAGTGCTCTTATCTCTGGAGGGGGGGGGAGCACAGAGCCAACACACTTTTCCCTGGTATTGTCTCGGGTAGGGGATGCACCGATACCACTTTCTTAGGGTCGAGTACAAGTACCGATACTTTTTTAAAATACTCACAGATGCTGAGTACCGATACTTTTATTCAGAGTCATGTGACACTTTCCAATAAAAAATTAGTATGTTGCTGAAAGCCTGTAAGATTTATGTTAATACTGAAATGTATTGGCAGATACACACACCACACCTAATGTATACCCACTCAGATACATACAGTATATACAGACCAGACATATACATATATATAGGCGCCTGGTCTGGCGTATGTATATATCTACCCAGTGTGACGTTTGGGGGCCCACAGAGCACGTGCACAATGTCTTTCACAAACAAAACAGTTTTATTCACCCTTTCAGGGCAGTCAAAAAGGCAACATAATAAGTACACGCTTGGGTTCAGCGAAATTAAAGCAAAGTCCTGATCTTCAGCACAAATAAACAGAGAAATAATAGTGGCTCACCAACGCTTTAAACCGTCCCAAACCTAGGGAATCCTTTCCCCAGTATGTAGAAGCCTCTCCAGCAAGGCACAGCACGTCTCCTGCTTTTGGAACACAAAAACACAGCTTCCACTGATTACTTTCCTTTTCCTGAAATCCCACCATCCTCTCTGGGAGCTGCTGGCTTTAAAACTCTTCCTGGACAGGAAGATTAACCCTGTGGTTGCCCTTAAAGGGTCCACAACCCAAATAGGGGTGAAACATATTGTCCATCCAGGACCCAGCCCTGCCGACCTCTACATATTTCCCCCCTCTGTTTCAACGCGGAGGTGTTTGAGGCAACAGTAGACAGCCCACAATGCATCCGGGACAGGGCATCAGCATTTTGGTGCTGTTTCCCAGGCCTGTGTTCCACCACAAAGTTAAACTCCTGGAGAGACAGGAACCACCTGGTAACCCTGGCATTAGCGTGGCAGTGCTGCCTCATCCAGGTCAATGGGGCATGGTCAGACACTAAACGGAACTTCCTGCCCAACAGGAAGTATCTCAAAGAATCCAAGGCCCACTTTATGGCCAAGCCCTCTCTTTCCACCACAGCATAGTTTTTCTCCGCTGCCGTCAGTTTCCTACTAAGAAAAACCACGGGGTGCTCTCCCCATTGACTTCTTGGGATAGCACAGCCCCCAAACCCTCACTTGAGGCATCCGTCTGTACAATGAACTCCCTCATGAAATCAGGGACTACCAGCACTGGGTGCTGACACAACGCATTTTTAAGCTTCTCGAAGGCATCTTCAGCATTGGCATTCCATGGAATCATCACTGACTTCCTACCTTTCGTCAGGTCAGTCAATGGTGCAGCAATAGAGGCAAAATTGGGGACAAACCGCCGGTAATACCCCACTATACCCAGAAAAGCACGAACCTGCTTTTTTCGTGAGGGGCGTGGCCAGTTCTGGATAGCCTCTACTTTGTTAAATTGTGGCTTTACCAGACCCCTGCCTACGACATATCCCAGGTACTTAGCTTCTTCCATCCCTACCGCACTTTTCTCAGGGTTAACAGTAAAGCCCGCTTTTCTCAAACAGTCCAAAACTGTCTGAACCCGGGGAAGATGGGACTCCCAATCTGGACTGAAGATGACAATGTCATCCAGGTAGACCGAGGTATATCTCAGGTAGGGGCGGAGCACCCTATCCATCGCTCGTTGGAAGGTGGCCGGGGCTGAGTGTAACCCAAAAGGCATCCGCTTATAATGAAAATGACCCTCTGGAGTGGAAAAAGCAGTCTTTTCCCTGGCTTCCTTAGTCAGGGGTATCTGCCAGTATCCCTTAGTAAGGTCCAGGGTGGTGATATAACGGGCCGGACCCAATTTCTCTATTAATTCATCCACCCTTGGCATGGGATACACGTCAAATTTTGACACCTCGTTAAGTTTCCTGAAGTCATTGCAGAATCGCAGAGTGCCGTTGGGCTTCGGTACCAACACGATGGGGCTCGACCATTCACTCTGTGACTCCTCAATGACATCAAACTGAAGCATTTTTTTAACCTCTTCAGAAACAGCCTTTCTATGGGCTTCTGGGATGCGGTACGGCTTTACCCGAACCTTTACATGGGGTTCCGTCACAATATCATGTTTAATCCCGGACGCGTGTCCCGGTAGTCCTGAAAACATGCCTTTGTTTCTTTGCAGAAACTCCTTAACTTCTTGGGTTTGGGGTTTGGACAGGGTGGCAGCAATGTGTACTGCGTCAACACCATCAGACTCTATACCCCCCAACCATGGCGGACACCTCCTCTCGGTCTCTCCAGGGTTTTAACAAATTTATGTGGTAGATCTGGTATGGTTTTCTTTTCCCAGGCTGATGCACTCGGTAGTTTACTTCCCCTACTTTTTCAACCACCTCATATGGTCCCTGCCACTTGGCTAGGAACCGACTTTCCACCGTGGGTATAAGTACTGCTACCCGGTCCCCCACCTGAAATTGCCGCAGCTTGGCTGACCGTTGTACACCCTTTTCTGGGCCTCCTGAGCTTTCTGCAAATGTTCCTGTACCAAAGGCATCACTTTAGAAATTCTCTCTCTCATCTGAGAGATATGTTCAATGAGCGATTTGTGTGCAGAGGACTCACTTTCCCATGTCTCCTTTACCAAATCTAGCAATCCCCGGGGTCTGCGACCATACACCAGCTCAAAAGGTGAAAACCCCGTGGAGGCCTGAGGAACCTCTCGAATAGCAAACAGCAGTGCGGGAAGCAAATGATCCCAGTCTCTTCCATCTCTCTGCACAACCCTTTTAAGCATCATTTTCAGAGTTTTGTTGAATCTTTCTACCAGACCATCCGTCTGAGGGTGATAAACAGATGTTCGCAACTGCTTGATTTGGAACAACTTGCACACATCTGCCATCACCCGGGACATAAATGGGGTCCCCTGGTCTGTCAAAATTTCCCTTGGCAGGCCAGTTCTCGAAAACATAAAAAACAACTCCCGCGCAATGGCCTTTGATGTAGGGTTTCTTAAAGGAACCGCCTCTGGATACCTTGTGGCATAATCAAGAACCACCAGGATATAGCGGTGTCCCCGAGCAGACTTCTCTAAGGGACCCACTATATCCATAGCGATGCGCTCAAAGGGCACCTCAATTATTGGCAGAGGCACCAAGGGGTTCCTATAATGGGGTGCTGGGGCAGTTAACTGGCAAACAGGGCAGGAGGAACAGTACCTCTTAACTGCGGCACCAATCCCTGGCCAGTAAAACCGGTCTGTTATCCGGGCCTCGGTTTTCTCAGCTCCCAGGTGACCACCTAGAGCATCATTGTGAGCCAGATCCAGCACCATTCTCTGGTAGGGCTGGGGTACTAGTAATTGTTCCACAATTTCTCCCCGAATTTCTGATACCCGGTAGAACAGATCATTATTGACCGCAAAGTGAGGAAATCTTTTCTCTGCATCTGGTGCTTGAGGTACCCCACTGACAACAGTTACCTGTTCGCGAGCATTTATCAACATCGGTCACCCATTTGAGCCCTGCCAAATGCACCTCTGGACACATCTAAGTCAGGGTGTACTGGATAAGAAGAACCCTCCCCCTCATCCACCCCAAGTGTAATATCTACAGGGGATAATTCCTCTTCATCCTCTCCTACCATAACCGGCACGGGAGAGGATTCCCCCTCATTGGGTGTCAACTCAGGTTGGGAGCTAGGACACTCACATCAGTTACAACATTCTTATTTGAACACATTTGAGCAACTCCTCATCAACAGTGTCCACAGTCATGTTTGGTGGGGGTGACCCTGAATTGTTCCCCAGTTCGATGGGCAGTTCAGTTTGTGCCAAGCACCACAGTTCAGCAAACAAGGGGCAGTCCCGTCCCACAATCACATCATGTATCAGAGTACTCACCACCCCGACCTCTTGGGTGACCGAAGTGTTCCTGGCGGAAATGGTGACAGGGATCAGCGGATACTCCCGAGTATCCCATGGATACAGACAACCCGGAGGGTTCTTTGTACTGGACCGAGCCTTCCGACTACCCGGGCATGCACCAGGGTGACCATACTCCCAGAGTCCAGGAGAGCTTTGGCTGGGCGGTGATTCACCCACACAGTACATTCAAACTGACCCCCCTCTAGGTCAAGGTGGGTAGTGCACGTTGTGAGGGTGTAGAAAGACACTCTCCGAGCGGATCACACTCCATGGGCTCCTCCTGTAGCGGACACTGTGCCCGGGTATGGCCCCAGGCGCGACACCTCCAACACTGTATATCGCCAGCAGTTCGGGTAGCGACAGGCCTCTGCAGAACCGAGGAAGAGGATTTTGGGGTGCTGGTTCCCGGATCCAGTGACGCTTCCCTCCGAGGAACTGAAGCAGGCCTCACAGGCGGTGGCAAGACTGGTCCTCGACGACTGGTTGGTCTGAGCAGGTCCTCCACCACGGTGTATCTCTCCACCATCTCGACTACCAGTGCTGCAGTCTTGGGGTCCCCATGGCTGACCCAGCGCTGTAGATCCTTTGGTAGAGACCTCAGGTAGTGGTCCATCACAACCCTTTCGACCATTTGCTCTCTAGTCAGGGTCTCTGGCTGCAACCACTTTTTAACCAGCTGTCCTAAGTCATGCATCTGGGACCGGGGTGGCTGGTCAGGGCAGTACTTCCAGCAGTGAACACGTTGAGCCCGGACAGCAACAGTTACCCCAAGGCGGGCCAGAACCTCAGCTTTCAGCCGGTCATAATTCTTTGCATCTTCTAGTGGCAGGTCAAAATATGCCTTTTGAGGGTCTCCTGTCAGAAACGGGGCAATGAGACCGGCCCATTGGTCTTGGGGCCACCCCTCTCTCTCAGCAGTCCTTTCAAACGTGGTAAGAAATGCTTCCACATCATCACTGGCAGACAGTTTTTGGAGGAAATGACTGGCCCTTATGGAGACATGGTTACCAGTAGTGACCACTGCTTGATCACGTCCAGGTGCAAGTTGCAGCATGGTTCCCGCAGGGCATTGATCTGCGTCTGTGTGGCTACCTGCTGTGCTGCAAGTTGTGCAGCCAGCAAATGGGTGCTTTCTTGTTGGGCAGCAACAGCCTGTGCCAGGGCTTGTTGCTGCTGAGCCATCGCCTCTTCATGGCGAGTCTGGGCCTGCACATTGACAAAGACCATCTGCTTAACGAGCTCCTCCATAGCTGTGGACTTCAGTGCAGCCTTAGCCCAGGACATGCAATCAGAACACTGTCCTTTAAAAATGTCAGTTTTTTTTTCACAAAAATTCCTCTTGCTTGGCGTGTGAGGGGTAGCAAATTGCCCGCATTCGAAACACCAGTTGTGACGTTTGGGGGCCCACAGAGCACGTGCACAATGTCTTTCACAAACAAAACAGTTTTATTCACCCTTTCAGGGCAGTCAAAAAGGCAACATAATAAGTACACGCTTGGGTTCAGCGAAATTAAAGCAAAGTCCTGATCTTCAGCACAAATAAACAGAGAAATAATAGTGGCTCACCAACGCTTTAAACCGTCCCAAACCTAGGGAATCCTTTCCCCAGTATGTAGAAGCCTCTCCAGCAAGGCACAGCACGTCTCCTGCTTTTGGAACACAAAAACACAGCTTCCACTGATTACTTTCCTTTTCCTGAAATCCCACCATCCTCTCTGGGAGCTGCTGGCTTTAAAACTCTTCCTGGACAGGAAGATTAACCCTGTGGTTGCCCTTAAAGGGTCCACAACCCAAATAGGGGTGAAACATATTGTCCATCCAGGACCCAGCCCTGCCGACCTCTACACCAGATATACACTATATTGCCAAAAGTATTCGCTCACCTGCCTTGACTTGCATATGAACTTAAGTGACATCCCATTCCTAATCCATAGGGTTCAATATGACATCGGTCCACCCTTTGCAGCTATAACAGCTTCAACTCTTCTGGGAAGGCTGTCCACAAGGTTTAGGAGTGTGTTTATGGGAATTTTTGACCATTCTTCCAGAAGCGCATTTGTGAGGTCACACACTGATGTTGGACGAGAAGGCCTGGTTCTCAGTCTCCGTTCTAATTCATCCCAAAGGTGTTCTATCGGGTTGAGGTCAGGACTCTGTGCAGGCCAGTCAAGTTCATCCACACCAGACTCTGTCATCCATGTCTTTATGGACCTTGCTTTGTGCACTGGTGCACAGTCATGTTGGAAGAGGAAGGGGCCAGCTCCAAACTGCTCCCAAAAAAATTGGGAGCATGGAATTGTCAAATGTCTTTGTATACTGAAGCGGTCAGAGTTCCGTTCACTGGAACTAAGGGACCAAGCCCAGATCCTGAAAAGCAACCCCACACCATAATCCCCCCTCCGCCAAACTTTACACTTGGCACAATGCAGTCAGACAACTACAGTTCTCCTGGCAACCGAAAAACCCAGACTCGTCCATCAGATTGCCAGATGGAGAAGCATGATTCATCACTCCACAGAATGCGTCTCCACTGCTCTAGAGTCCAGTGGCAGCGTGCTTTACACCACTGCATCTGATGCTTTGCATTGCACTTGGTGATGTATGGCTTGGATGCAGCTGCTCGGCGATGGAAACTCATTCCATGAAGCTCTCTGCGCACTGTTCTTGAGCTAATCTGAAGGCCACATGAAGTTTGGAGGTCTGTAGCGATTGACTCTGCAGAAAGTTGGTGGCCTCTTTGCACTATGCGCCTCAGCATCCACTGACCCCGTTCCGTCAGTTTACGTGGCCTACCACTTTGTGGCTGAGTTGCTGTTGTTCCCAAACACTTCCACGATTTTATAATACAGCTGACAGTTGACTGTGGAATATTTTTAGGAGCAAGGAAATTTCACGACTGGATTTGTTGCACAGGTGGCATCCTATCACAGTTCCATGCTGGAATTCACTGAGCTCATGAGAGCGACCCATTCTTTCACAAATGTTTGTAAAAATGGAAGTGATTGGAACACCTGATTCTGATTATTTGGATGGGTGAGCGAATACGTTTGGCAATATAGTGTGTGTGTAGATAGAGATTAGGGCTGTGCAATTAATTGCAATCGCAATCGAATCGCGATTTCCGACCCTGCAATTTCTAAATCGCATAAGGCTGCAATTTCGGCTCCCTGTTACCTTCCGGCGGCATGGTGCTTTGGGCGCTCGCAGGGGGAACCACGTGACGAGCCGCGTTCTCGCGGCTCGTCACATGGTTCCCCAGGCGAGCGCCCAAGCTCCATGCCGCCGGAAGTTAACAGGGAGCCGAACACGTGGCGCACAGAGGTGAGCTGGGGCAGTAATTCCATGTGCTGGGGCAGTATATCCATGTGCTGGGGCAGTATATCCATGTGCTGGGGCAGTATATCCATGTGCTGGGGCAGTATATCCATGTGCTGAATACATTTAGAATGTATGTAGCATGTTTGAAAAAGCAAAAACAATTGGCTAAATCGCAAATAAAATCGCAATATTCATTCAAGAAATCGCAATATGATTATTTTGTCAATATTGCACAGCCATAACAGAGATAGAGATATATATATCAGACCAGGCACCACTATACACAGACCTCAGACCAGACAACTGTATATACAGACCCCCAGTCACCTCTATACACATACCGCAGACCAGACACCTCTATACACAGACCTCAGACCAGATATCTCTATACACAGACCCCCAGACACACCTATACACAGACCTCAGACCAGACACATGCGCCGGCAGACGCTGGGGAAGCTGGCCACATGCATTAAAAGCATTTGGCCAGCGTTCCCTTCCGGCTGGCCGCGTTATACAGCGGCCGCCGGGCTGTCACGCGCTGTGATGTGCTCCCGCGAGCTCCGCGAGCTCTCGCAACTCCCGCGTGATCTCGGCAGGAGGCAGCGGCACAGCCCAGCGGCCGCTCGGTAACACGGCCAGCTGGAAGGGAACGCTGGCCAAATGGTTTTAATGCATGTGGCCAGCTTCCCCTGCCCCGTGGATGCCGGCCCAGCGCTGGCTTCCGGTATCGGGGCATTTGCACGAGTACAAAGTACTCATGCAAATGATGGTATCGGCACCGATACTAGTATCAGTGCATCCCTAGTCTCGGGAGTGGAGATGTAATTTCTACAATGACAGGAACCCCCCCCCGTAGTAGTTTACTTTCTCTCCTCCCGTGCAGAGGTAGCGCCAGGCTTAAGTTCCGTCACAATGCCAACTGGAGGCTCCAGCAATTATTGCATGCTTCTTTTTTCATTCAGCCCAAAACCCGAAAATACCATTTTCGGCTGATTTATGTTTCGGCGCATCCCTAGGGTCTGGCATTCTGGAGAGTAGAGTACCACTCATCCTTCCTACTCATGTCTGTGTTTGCATTCTGACACATGGAGGTACCATTACATCTGTGTCTGCGCTCTGAAGTATCTGTGATGTGATACGCCCCACCACCATTGTGTCTTCCAGGCATTAGTGTTTTAGGTTTCTGTGGGTGGGGTCAATGCAGTGATTGGAGTAGGTATTAGTGGGTGGAGTCAGTGGATTGCAAAAAAAAGTTAGAATATTTTTTTAGGAGGAATACATTTTTTTTTTTCCAGGGATGCACCGGAATTTCGGCCACAGATAGATATCTGCCGATAATGGGGTTATCGGTTTCTGCCTGAAAGCAAAACACCAGCTGACAAGGTCGTCCGAAAATTGATGATCCCAGCTGACACTGAGCGATCACTCTTTCAATGCTGCCAACCTGGAGATAATTATAATTGGAGAGAGGCAGTAGCTGCTACACATTTATTTCTGCACACAAAGGGTTACCTGCATGATCCACACTATCAGGACAAGCAGTAACCTCTGGCCTCTTAGTGACAAGGAACAAGTGATTTATCACTGATCTCCTGCCAGCGGTGTCTGCTCGGAGCACAAGGGGGGGGGGGTTAATGTGGGGCTGTGTCACATCACGGCCAGGCTGTCTTCAAAGACATTCTTATTATCACATTTATATAGCACCAACAGTTTCTGCAGCGCTTTACAATAACCATAGGGAACAAGATACAGATAAATGGACACAGGCTGGAAACCAGAGGTGTAGAGGGCCCTGCTCATAGGAGCTTACAGCCATGCCTCCAAAAAGTTAATGGAACGTATACACATTCATTTTGAAATGGTTTGGCTTTTCCTTTGCATCTTAAAGGCCACTTTTATAATGCTTTGTTTTTCTGCACTTTAAAAAAAATAACAGATTACTAAGAGAGAAAAAAAACACACAAAACATCACAGGCACAATAGCTGTAGGAGTCTGAGTGCAGCATCCAAAAACATACAACAGAGACATAGGATTTAAATTATCTTTTATTTAGTCAACTTATAAACAGACTGATGGTTAGGCTCCATCTGAGCCATTATAGATTGTAGATATATATCTACTCATTTAATTTGTGGTGGAGGGCAAAAAAATTTGATTAAAAGCCTCCACACAACAAACAATAAACTTTATAGTTGCAGAAGACATTTGCACATCCCAGCAATTCAGAGTTCTCTTCTTCTGCAATTATAAAATGTGTGTGTCCAAAATTTTTACACATGAATGTATGCACTAGATGCAAAATAACTCCACCAAAATAGGTGTGTATATATATATATATATATATATATATATGACGTGTTAGTCCAGATGCCAAAATCACGAGTATAGCAGTCTGTAGTGATACCTTTTTTTTTTTTTTATTGGACTGTTACATTTAAAGTACAAGCTTTCGAGAGTGATACTCCCTTCGTCAGGTATAGAAGCTTACTGATCAGAATAGTAGAATTAAACATTGAGACATTCATAGGGCGCACAGTTGGGGGTGTTAGATGTTGTACATCGCCAAATGGCATGGTCAGAGGGGAGAAAAAAAAAAAGGAACCACATTTAATTGTCTCAGGCAAGACGCAATCATGTCCACTTCAAAGGGAATGTGAAAGGACAGAACGAAAGAAAAAAAAAAACACAAAACAGTGAGTATGGGGAAGACCCAGAAAAATAGGAATTATGAATATTATGTGACGTTATTATAGTGGGTTAGAAAACCCGAATCTACATTAAGTCCTTGTTTTATACTGTTGAAAAATGTGATCATTTTCATTTCATATGTTTTGCGTTCCCGGTGATCTTTAAAATGGCCTTTGAGGATTTTAATTCTGAGGTTTTGGATGGATGGCCAGATAGATTGAAGTGATGTCCCACTGTTGCGCTACAAAGAAAAGAAAAACACCACACGGATCCCTCTAGTTGTTTCCTACAACCCTACTCTAGAGGGAATTCGCAAAATCATCAAAGATCTGCAGCCACTGGTCAGAGGACCCTGCGCTCAAAGAAATATTCCCACAGCCCCCCTTACTGGCATTCAAGCAACCCCCAAACCTGAGGCAAAAACTGGTCCGCAGCAAACTCGCTCAGGAACAGGATGACCTACAGAATGGGACCAAACGCTGTAACAAACCCCGCTGCAAACTGTGCCAACATATATGTGACAGCAGCACTGCACGGCACAACAACGCCACACAACATCAAGGGATCATACCTGTGCACGTCAGCAAATGTGGTATATATGATCCAGTGCATGGCGTGTGATCAGGGCTGCTATATTGGTGAAACCAGCCTTAAACTAAGTCTCAGGATGAACCAGCACAGACACTCCATCAGGAACCACCAGGAAAACACATATTGTACCCCAGTGGGACATCACTTCAATCTATCTGGCCATCCATCCAAAACCTCAGAATTAAAATCCTCAAAGGCCATTTTAAAGATCACCGGGAACGCAAAACATATGAAATGAAAATGATCAAATTTTTCAACAGTATAAAACAAGGACTTAATGTAGATTCGGGTTTTCTAACCCACTATAATAACGTCACATAATATTCATAATTCCTATTTTTCTGGGTCTTCCCCATACTCACTGTTTTGTGTTTTTTTTTTTTCTTTCGTTCTGTCCTTTCACATTCCCTTTGAAGTGGACATGATTGCGTCTTGCCTGAGACAATTAAATGTGGTTCCTTTTTTTTTTCTCCCCTCTGACCATGCCATTTGGCGATGTACAACATCTAACACCCCCAACTGTGCGCCCTATGAATGTCTCAATGTTTAATTCTACTATTCTGATCAGTAAGCTTCTATACCTGACGAAGGGAGTATCACTCTCGAAAGCTTGTATTTTAAATGTAACGTTAGTCCAATAAAAAAGGTATCACTACAGACTGCTATACTCGTGATTTATATATATATTACACACACCAGACACATGTATACACAGTATGTGTGTATATAGAACGTCATTTTCTGTTTTGGTTTTCGGCCAAGCTCATCATGCATTTTCGGTATCGGTTTCGGTCCCAAATTATCATTTCGGTGTAGCACTATTTTTTTTGCATTTTTTGTTTCTGAACCTGCAGGTTATCACCCTGTACTAATGTTAGTTACATGTGTATATGGCTCAGTAACCCATTTTGTGTTGCCTACCATCTGTTGAAAGAACATTCACTTCAGTCTCAAAGTTTTTGGCTTGGTAAGTTTCTGTTTTTTTTTTTTCTGGCTTTTCAGGTCCAGATCTTTCTGTCCAGTAACAAGTTGCTGCGTCTTCTCCTCTGGCTTCATTACGTTCCATCTCAGAGCACATTAAGCGTAAATCTATATTCATCTGAGCTTGAAATTACTTTTCAGCAGCTTGATGGGAAAACATGCAATTTAAAATAACTTAATTTTTGGCCATGCACGAAAACACAAAAAATTCATGAATTTTACTATGTTGCCTTGAATTTTAGCTGCAGATTTATTTTTAAATAGCATCTTTTTTAGTGGTTTTTTTCTTTTACACAAAGGACACCTGGCTTAAAGGGACACTCTAGGAGCTGTGACCACTCAATGTAGGTTGAATGGTCATTTTCACCTGAGTGTCCTCGCCCCTCTGGGCGGGGAGTTTCTGAGGGCTGATTAGTTCTTCGAGTGCAGGGGGTTTAAGGAGTACTGATCTTGGCATCCTTTAATATCGGGAACTATTTCTGTGGATGCAGAAACCTTCTACTCGCTTCCAGCCAGTGGCTCTCAATGTGCTTGGCATTGGCTTGTTAAGGGTCTCTTACAGGAAGCTGGCAGTATGTCACGTCCATCTGGCGCCGAGTGAGCCAGTCACGGGAATAAATATGGGCTTTTTTGTTTACTATAGGCTTAAAACAGGAGGGCAGGTGCAAGGGTGTTAGGCGGGCTTAATGTATAACCAAGGCTTTTTTTCAGGGGGTACTCGTCGGTACTCAGTACCGGCACCTCACCACTAGGCATGGGCTGGCGGTTCGATTCGAACATTGGCCGTTCGTCGAACATCGAACATTTCCGCGTATTCGCCCACAATGCACTTTTCCACTGGCCTGAAGCTTGTAATTGGCTACAGCCTTGCACCTGACCACTCATGGGCTCACAGAGCGAAGTCCCGCAGCACACTATATAAGACTTCCCCGCAGTCCCAGCGTGTGTTTGTTGCAGGAGCGGAGAGGAGATTGTTTGTTGCGTATCAGGGTGTATCCCTGACTTATACCAGAGTTCTGGGAATTTGAATCTGTGTCTTGGCACTGCCAGCTATCAGGGACAGGGTGTATCACTGAGTTATAGCATAGTTCTGAATATCTTTAATCTAGATAACACAGTTGAATCAGAGTTCTGCATGTCAGAAAGACCAAAAAGGACAGGCAGACGTGCCCAGACACAGAGTGCAAGCAGCCTCCGTGTCGGAAGGCTGTGCCCCTGGACGTGGTGCATCCTCTGCAGGGGCACGCTTGTCCTTTCTAACTGGTGCTGGCCGTCTTAAGCAGCAGCAACATACAGAGGATTTGCAGGATTGGCTAACCAGGCCATCCTCATCCTCCGAGTCCTCTGCCAGCCAGGCTTGTAGTGGTTTACAGTCCACCTCAGCTGCCAAAACATCTAATTCAGCCTCCATGTCCACAGCTACTCCTGCCGTAGCCTCACCATCATACATGGAGGAGTCAGCTGAATTGTTTGACTACAATGACCGTGACATGCTGCTTGAGGATGCGCAGCAACTCCAGTGCTCTGATTCAAACTCTGAGGTTGAGGAAGGGAGTAAAATCAGCCTAGAGGGAGGGGGTGCCAGTGACACACAAAGAACTGGCACTCATGTTCCCCCAGCAGCTGCAGCATGTTGCCAGGTTGGCTCCATTGACGACGAGATAGGGGGTAATGACAATGATGATGAAGTCACTGACTCCACCTGGGTGCTTGATCGAACAGAGGAGTCAAGTGAGGAGGAGGAGGCACAACAAAAACGAGGCACAACGTCCTCTATGACCAACCGTGGCCAGTCCAAGGCATCAGAAGTCAGAGCTGCTCAGGTGCAGAGCGCTGTTGTCTCAAAGCACACATGTAGGAATTCTGCTGTCTGGGAGTTCTTAACAAAATGTGCAGCCGACTGCAGCGTTGCTATTTGTAATCTATGTCTGAAGAGGATCAAGCGTGGGAAAAACATCACACACTTGGGTACCACTTGCTTGATAAGACATGACCACCTGCCACGCATCCCGTTGGCACAACACTTTGCGTAGGTCCTCCTCATCTGTCTCTACCCCCACTATATGTCCTGCCATGTCATTGCCTAAAACCTCCACTGACAGGGATGATGCTACAGTAACGGGTGTACCAGTCCTTCCTCAGAATATGACAGCATCCCTTCAGCTGCAGATTTACGCAGTCAGATTTCATTGCCTGAGCTGCTGCAGCGTAAGAAAAAATATAGTCCCAACCATCCCCAAGCACAGCGTCTAAATGCCAGCTTGGCAAAATTACTCGCATTACAGCTGCTGCCTTTCCAGCGGGTGGACTCTGCCTCCTTCCGTGAATTTGCCGAATGTGCTGTACCACAGTGGCAGGTTCCAAAACGCCAGTTCTTTTCACGGAAGGCCATTCGAGCACTATACCAGCACGTGGAAGACAATGTTATGGAGTCATTGGGAAAGGCAGTCAGCAGCAAGGTGCACATTACTTTAGACATGTGGTCCAGCAAGCATGGACAGGGCCATTACATTTCCTTCACGACGCACACTGGGTAACTCTGCTTGCAGCTGGGAGGGATCCAGGACGGGGCTCTGTGCTGGAGCTTGTTCATCCACCACGCCTCCAGAAAGCTGCTTTATATGAGGTCTGCTCCACCACCTCTTCCTCCTCCTCCTTTCTCTGTCTCTGGCGAAGTGGCAGGGGCTACGCAGTGGCTCAAGCAAAAAGATGCCATATTGTGCTTGAGCTGGTTTGTTTAGGGGACAGGAGCCACACCGGGCCATAAATTCTGTCAGCTCTGCAGGGGCAGGTGCAGAGATGGTTAACACCACGCCAGCTTGAGCTGGGAATGGTCGTCAGTGATAATGGCAGCAACCTTCTCTCCGCCCTACGCCTGGGTAAGTTGACGCATGTACCATGCCTAGCACACGTCCTAAATCTGGTGGTACAGCGTTTCCTAACCAGGTACCCAGGGTTGGCAGAGCTTCTCAGCCAGACCAGAAAAGTCTGCAGCCACTTCAGACGGTCATTCCCAGCAAGAGTTCGCCTGGCAGAAATTCAAAGAGAATTCCACCTTCCCACAAACCGCCTGATCTGTGACATGCCCACCAGGTGGAACTCGACATTGGCAATGCTGCAGCGTCTGCACAAGCAGCAGAGGGCCATCAATAAGTACCTGTGTGAGTATGGCACAAGGACAGGTTCAGGGCAACTTGGTTCCCCCCCCGCAGTGGCTGATGATCAAGGATGCATGCACTGTACTGTCACCATTTGAGGAGGCAACAAGGATGGTGAGCAGGGACAGTGCATGCATCAGTGACACAATTCCTTTTAGTGTTCCTGCTGGAACGCACTCTGCGGGGAATTATAGATATGGCACTAGAGGCAGTGCAGCGGGAGGAAGAGGAGGACTTCCCTAGCTCTCAAGGCCCCAGTCTTTACGCAGACAGCATTCCTGCGGGTCCTCAGATCAGACAGGAGGAGGAGGAATATTTAAGTTGTGGGGGCATTGAAGGTGGGGATTCCTCAAGGGAGGGTTTTGTGTCCCCAGAAACCCAAGGACTAGTACGTGGCTGGGAGGAGGTAGTGCACGATACGGTCATCCTCAGCGACCAGGAAGACTCGGAAGCTAATGCCACCTCCAACCTACGCTGCATGGGCTCCCTTATCCTGCAAAGCCTGCTAAAGGACCCCAGGATTCGTGCTATCAAGGAGAGGGATCATTACTGGTTGGCAACCCTTCTTGATCCACGATACAAGGGTAAGATTGCAAAGCTCATCCTGCCCTCACAGAGGGAGGACAGGATGAAACAACTTGCGGATGCTCTAAAGCGACACTTGTCTAACACCTTTCCAGGCACTGGTAGGTTACCAAGTGATGACACAGGTGCTTCTGAGGCTGCGGTTGATCAGAGGAAGAGCGGTGAAGGGGGCCTTTTCCAAATATTTTAGTCCACGATGCCCAGGGACGTCAAATGTAGGCACCCATTGCCAGCGTCTTCACCATATGGTGCAGGACTACCTAGGGGCAAGGGCAGACCTGGATACCTTTCCAGCAGATGATCCACTGGCTTACTGGGTGTTGAGATTGGATCACTTGCCAGAACTTAGCGAATATGCTATGCAGCTACTAGGTTGCCCTTCATCTAGCGTGCTTTCTGAAAGGACGTTCAGTGCCGCTGGAGGTTTTGTCACAGACAAAAGAGTGCATCTGTCCACCGACTCTGTAGACCAGCTGACATTTATAAAAATGAATCAGTCCTGGATCAGCAGCTATCACTCCCCTGATGCTGATGTAACTGAATAGATCGCGGATCTCTTCTGCATTCCCAAAACCTCCACCACTGCACTCTTCCACAATACCTCAGAGGGGTTACGGTGTGAAGGCACTAACTGGCCCCAAAGGTCCAATTTGAATGCACCTGTTATGCAGGCTTTGGATAAAAGCAACAAGTTTCACCATAATGTAGCCAAAGAATCACTAAACTTGTTCTGCGTCTCCTAAAACGTCTCCTCTTTTCATACAGGCTGCCGCCCTAAGCAGTTGTTTATTAATAGATTAAAGGAAAACCATTTACCGTCATTTGAAATATCATTTTTTTCTTTTTAAATGTTTCTATACATCCTACAAATCCGCCACTTCACGGGCAGGTTATGGGGACCTCCTAGGCACGATATTTGAAGGAATGTTTCGTTTTTATTCTTAACCTTTATTGCATGGAAAAATCACTGTTCCTTTAAAAACATTTTTATTTTAAACTTTTTTGTCCTTGTTTCCTGTCCCCCAGGGCACTACCCGGACCCCCATACACCTTTTATGGCAAATATCTTGCATATATGCCCTCTTGCAGGGCACTCTAAAAATCAAACGTTCGAGTCCCATTGACTTGCATTGAGTTTGAATCGTGTTCGCGTTTGAATCCGAACTTTTTCAAATGTTCGTGTTCGCATGCGAACCGAACACTGGGGTGTTCGGTCCATCATTACTCACCACCAGCCCGAACTAACAGGAGAGAGCATGGTGTTCCTCCCTCCTCCTGCAGTGGCCGGCTGCGAATTGGAAGCGCTCGGCAGCTATTGCTCCTGAACGCTTCCAATTGTCAGGAATGTATGTAGGGAGTGTTTGGTAACACCATGTGGGGTGTTCTCAAGGTCCAACACCCTCTCATTGGAGTCCCCCAATATTATTCAAACAGTACTTGCCGGATAGTGGAGTTTTATTGCTGTGGAGCTCATACACACTGCACATTACTGTGAGTTTCATTGCTGTGGTGCTCACAAATGCTAGGGGATTATCCACTCGGTGCCAGCGTTGCAAAAATCCCCCCAAAAAAACAGCTAACTGCAATACAGACTTTTCTTGTAACAGAGGTAGTTAGTGGATAACCCCCATAAGGTTACAACAAGAGTTGTAGTTCATGTAAAGGAACACAGCATTAAAAAAGATGGTTCCCTTTTATAGTGTCTTCCTTTAAGTGAACTACAACTATTGTTTATTAGGACACGCAAAGTCAGATTAATCAGTTTTTCCCCGGACGTGCAAGTACCCCACCTATTTTTCCAGAAAAAAGCACTGTGTATAACCATTATTTTACCCTCTCCCATTTTAATCCTTGAGTGTCCCTTTTAATTAGGTGGTCAATGTGAGTGAGATAGATCTACAATTATCCTCCCCTTTCCCTTCCATCATCTGCTATAACACAAGCCTTTTCTTGTCCTTGACAACTATTAATCAATGGCTCCAGTTTGTATTTACCGCATTTAGTCCAGTACTGACGTCTGCATGCTTTGGCTTACATCTTCACAGTCCTCACAGGAGTGATCATGTGCAATGCCTTTTGAAAAACGAATCAATTGAATTATTTCCTTAGCCAGTTGCATGTGACGCTGCATGCGCCATTCCCACATAACATACTCCTCTTTCTGGAAGCCTGGAGCAATGGCCCACAGACGGGAGGGTACACTTAACATATTGGTGTAGGTAAAAATAAGTATAAGTTTAAGAAGAGAAATAGGTGGTTATTTTTTAAACACTTTCTCTACCGAAATGATAACTATTAACATATCAAAACCCCATTTGCATACATTTTTAAAGCAAGATTAGTGTGTTCCCCTGTGGAGAAACTACATTCTTTTATCGCTCTCCAGCCACCCTGTATTACTGTAAAGAAGCTGCAAATAGTCACCCCAAATCTTACTCTAACAAAAAGTTTACAAACTTTGCTGCTGCATTACAACAACAGTGGGTGAGCAGAATACAGGGAGAGCTCTGGGGTTACTTACTGCCGTACAGGGACACGATTCAGGGGTTATAATGACTGAAAATCCCTTTACAGTACAGATACATGCATTATGCCGATGCAGATATATTACTTTTATATTCTATTGGGATATATGGCCAATTTTATTAACTATCTTTTTCAAGTTTACTGTATTTGACACGAAGGCTATCTCTGCCTGGATGCTAATAATACAGAGTCTGTGTGATGCTGTGCAATATAAGGGACACCGTCTACAGTTCAGAATATTTCAAAGGATATATCAATACATGAAACATTCTAAATTAGTAAATTTTATATTTATTTTAATTTTTAAACTAAATCAAAAAACTCTTTCTGTGCAAATTTCCTATGTTAGCATTTTTTTTTTTTTTTAACTGTTAACATTGCATCCCGTGTTTAAAATTAATGTTATGGTAAAATTTATTTTCAACAAAATGTGCTTGGTAGTGAAAGGGTTAAAAAAAATCCCCTTTTAAATACAGGCAAAGGTAGTAATAGCTGTGAGCTAGTTAATACAAAATGCACCGGGTAGTAATACATAGGTTTGTACAAGAAACAATTATATTCGTTTTCCAATGGTCTGACGGAGCCACATCAGAGATCCAAGTCTCCAGGGTCATGTTCCAGTGTTTCTCCTAATGCAGCCGCTGATGCATGCAGTTTCCTGGCAGTATCTATCTCCCAGTTCTGAAAACCTTCGGCCATAAGATTAAAAGATTGTCCGGGAGGAAAAGAAGTTATTTGTCTGTCATTTTAGATGTATTGTCCCAGTTTAGACTGTTTACCCTTTGGTTGCGCCACTGTTGCTTTTATTCCCCCCCCTCAATGATTAATTTGTGAGACGAGAAAAGTTAAGAGGAACGTCTTTAACATTTCCTCATGAAATCTGACATTTCTTATTTATCGGAGCAGCCTCGTGAATAAAAATCACTATGCTTTGATGCGCTAAGCCACCTTTAAGCTCCCTGCCAAACTAAATGTAAATTTCAAGCTTGCCAATCTAGTGTTCTTGCACGTGCTTTATATTGTTAGGGTGAGAGATTTATGCAAATCAATTTTTTTTTGCATATTTTTATAGAATATTTGCGTACTATTTTGTCAGTTAAGTGCTTTTTATTCAGGAAACGGCAAAAATAACACTTTCTGGATGAAAGAACCCCCAATCTGAGCAATTATCAAAATCAAATAGGGCCTGGCACTTAGCCCCTTTATGTCAAAGTGATTTTTCCAGAAGAACATTGGCAGGACCCAGTGGTTTTATGAAAAATGACTTTCCATTACCCACACAGTTCATTTATACAGAGGCGTATCACTGTATGTGTTTCCCTTTTTGAAAGCCAGAGCACTCCCTCTGCTGGCCAAAAAATGCTACTACATCTACATTACATCTTGGACTTCATGTTTCCGTGCAGGGAAAACGGATCTCAAAGCTTTTCAAATAATATCAACATATCTGCTGTCATGTCTGATGTGAAGTTTCAGTGAGATGTTCTAGAGCCCATTTAGTGGACAAAATTCCTTTGCATTTTTCCTGCATTAAATCCGATCAATTAAACTCTGTCAGACACCAGCAGGTGGTGTTGAAGATCAAGTATACTCAATCTTGGTACTAAAAAGGTTAAAGTAAAATTCTCAGTAAGCTACAGAGGTAAGAGCCTTTATGTTGTGGTAATAATTATTTAAGTACAGTTTTTCAACCTAGTTCTTATGGAAAATAAGGTTTCTCATTAAATATTATATAGTGGTTATTCACAGACAGCCATAGTTTCAGACACCGATGAATATCACTGTTGTTGCAACAGCAACAAATTTATTTATAAAGGATTTTACCAGGAAGGATACATTGAGATTTCTCTCGTTTTCAAGTATGTCCTGGGTTCAAGAATATTGAATTGTTACACGATTTCACGAAATAAAATTGCAGGAGAAGCTTCAGGCTGGCCGTCCACTGGGTCCATAGTCAGACGACCGATTTGGTCTTCTGACAATGCTGTCGCAAGACCAGGATTGACAACTGGAAGCGTCTGTGGAAGACCCAGGTCGAAAGACGAACAGGCTGCTGAATAAAGAAAAGAAAAACACTGCCGAGGCAAAAAAAAACCTGTCCCTGGTGCTGAAACGGAGTTTCAGAACCAAGGACCGCACCGCCAAATGCAGCCGAACACAAGAATAAAAAAAAACCTCTCAAGGCTGCAAGGGAACCCCCCGTCCCGCAATAGTTTTCAGCACTGTCGAACGCAGACGGACTGAAGAGAAGAAAAAAAAAAAACCATGTTCGGCAACAAAACCCTTGACTTTTTTTTTTAGAAATGGAAATCAAAAATTTTGCTTAAAAAATATTCAAAAAATTCCCAAAAGTCAATAAACAGGCTTTTTGCTGAAAAGAATAAACGGTTAAATAAAAACGAAAATATTTTTATACATTGAATCCTATGGGATTCGCCTGTCAAACTAAATAACTTCTCTACGGGACAATTTCCCTGCCGCAGAACAGCATTTTAACTATACAATTTTTTTTTTCATGTAACTTGTACCAGATCGTCCCGGCAAATCCCACTCAAATGGGAAAGATTGCTAGTCTGTTGTAGTTTCAAAAAAGTCAATCTGAAGTCATCTGATGGAAGTCATAGGCAATAGACAAGGGCTGAATCTCCTACATGTTGTGGGATTGGTCAGCCGACGAACAATCGCACAAAAACCAACCCAGTGAACGGCTAGCCTCGCTGTAAAGTGCCGCGGTTTGTGTTTCCCTTTTATGAAACACTGGCATTTGTTGCTGTTGTGATATTGATTTCTGAAGGTGTTTTTTTTAGAAAGTATTTTACCAGGAAGGATACATTGTGATTTCTCGTTTTTCAAGTATGTCCTGGGTGGCGAGTATGTACCGTTAGGTGTCTTGCCCAAGGAACACTTACTGGAGTGGAGAGGTGCTCTTGCCAGGATTTGAACCTGTGTCTCCACAGTCATCGAGCAGTGATGTTACCTCTACTTCACCCAGCAATTTAAGCACTCTTTGAATAGCCCCCTATGTCTCGAAGGACAACATATACATAGTTTGTAAAGCACAATGTGGTACAAAGTCTCTAGTGCTGGCATTAATAGAAAAACTCACCTGTTCCAGATAATCTTACCGGAAGTGAAATGGTGGATCTTGAGGGATTTTTGGAAGCCCTCATCTGTAAGAACAGGATTTGTTATTGCTTCTTTACTTCTAAACTGGTAGTTAGGGATGTCCCGATTGGACTTGGTGGCTTGAAGAAAAAAAACGCAATCTGACAATTTGGAATTGGCCAATACCAAGTCCCGATCCAATACCTCATTACCAGCAGCTTTGTCACTAAAGTGAGTCCCAGGGCATCACCATTCACTTGTGGCGTCTTCCATGCCTGCTTGAGGGTCACGGAGCAAGCAAAGACGCTGCAAGTGAGCACAGTCGCGTTCGGGCTCCAACAGGAAGACTTGTAGGATCCTTCTTCCTGCATAACTTCTGAGCAGTCAGGGAAGATGCCGTGAGTCACTGTCAATGCTGCGGGACTCAGGCTAGGAGACTTGGTGCCCGACAGGTCAAAGACACTGGGATTGAAAAAGCTGATACCCGATCTCCAAAGATTGCCACGATCTGTTACTGATGTATTTTATGAAGGATACGTTCCTTTTAACACTGTCTGCAGTGGAATGTTGTATTCCACAAATGGGATGGGTCCTGACACTGGTTTTAGGGAAAACAACTTGGAAGTGAAGGGGTTAACGAATGATTTTCAGAAGAGTTCATACTATCAGACGTATGACTCACCAGACACATGACAAGAGCATTTAAGACACAAATTGGACGTAAACGATAATTCAGCGAACAGCCAGTGAGTAGATTTGCATTGTCAAAACAAAAACCATTGAGCACTCTGAAAATAATCTTATTTTGCTGCAATTTTTAGGCAGAAATGTTTTCTTTTTCCTAAATGTGACTTGAAGAAGGCATGAGATACTAACTTACTTTGTATTACATAGGCAGTGGAACCTTTGTGCTCCTTGCACACGTCAGTCTCCGATGGATAGGAACAAAATATTTGCGCCAGCAGATTCAGACCGGATTGATTACATTATGGGGCATACGGTAAGTGACCAATCAGATGAATTTATGACCAAGGCCGGCGTCAAATGAACGCAGTGATCACGTCCGTGTCGCCGCACAGTTTAACGTCCATCGTAGCATAGAATCCTGAGCAATAGAGACCAACACACAAAGTGCGTGCGCACCGAACTGCTCACGGACAATGCACATGGCAAATGGACGCAAGTTAGGCAAAAACGTAAAACTGCGCGACGGACGCGCAGAGTGCGTTGCGTTCTGTGTGAGTGATGAGATGTCAGACGCAGCGCATTTGCAACGTCCAGCACCTTGACGCACACAATGGCTTTTTCATAAGCTTTTCAAATTTTGATCATTTTTCATATTAATTTTGTTTCCCATAATTCCCTTTTTTTTTTTTTTTTTCTACGCCTGTCAATAAAAACGGACCGTGCGGTGTCTACAGTATTGTCTGTCCGTTATGCACGCACGCAGAGTGCGCTCAGACTGCGTTCATCTGACATTAGCCTAAAAGATTTGATTGTGTTTCAGGCTTGGTTTGTTCTTGTTCCTTCGGATCCTCAGAGATGGCAGAGACAAGCGATTTAATGGAGTCAGAGATGACCCTGGAACCTTTTTTATCTACTGGACAGTGCAAGGTGAGAATTAAATTGCTCTGGTTAAGTTAGCACCGACTTTGTAATATAGCCCTTTGTATTTCTGTTCCAGATTATGGAAAGAAACTCATCAATGTATTTTTACCGTATTATCACGTTGTGTCGGAGATCATAACTATTTTACAAGTTGCTAACATATTTTTCTTTTTAACCACCTTTATTGGGTTTTCTCAGGTCTTTGGATCTTCATAGCTCTCCTGCCATCTTTGATTTTAAACTTCGAGAAGCGCAACAAGCCATTGGGTTTGCTTGACTATATTGGATGGGCTCTGTGGACCATTGGCTTCCTTACACAAGTTGTTGCAGACCAACAGAAATGGCATTTTAAAAGTGATCCAGACAATGCTGTGAGTCTAAATATGTGTTTATTTTCTTCTGTTTCCTTATTCCTATGTATGTGTATTTAGATTTGTTTAGAGCAGTGGTGCTCAGCGTTGGCCCTCCAGATGTTTCGGAACTATATCTCACATGATTCTCAGCCTTTCATTAGGTTAACAGAGCCGTGTGCGAAATGTAGTTCCAAAACACCTGGAGGGCCAGGGGTGAGCACCCTTGGTTTAGAGTCAGTAGTGCTATATGCTTTAATATTAGATGAATAGTATACAGTGACACTAGACACCATGACAAATCAAGTGGTCATGTTCTACTAGTTGTCCCACTTCTCTTCGTCCCCCCCCCCCCTCCCAATCTGGCACACTTTGGTGCTCCTGCAGGTTGTGATAGCTTATGAGCTGGGCTATCTTACTTCAACTTGCTGCTGGTTTTGGATATGAGAAGGCAAGTTATGGGAGTTGATGCTAAGCAAAAAGCCGTCTACGCCATGGCAGTTTTTTTTTTTTCTTTTAAATAATAGAAACATTTGACCTTTCCAATGACACCTCACTTTGTAGGACTTACAGAAATGCAGACATAATGGTGGGCCTTTATATACTGCATATCTTTGAGTAATGATTCACGTAATAATGACATACTACATGTAAAGTTGTTTTGTTTTTTGTTTATTACAGATCATTTTAACCCCTTAGTGACCGCGGTCGTACTATGCACGTCACAGGCAAAACTCTCCTTTAGACCCACTGACGTACATAGTACGTCCCGGTGTCCTAACCTCCCTCCCTCCTTTATACTCTCCTCTCTGTCCAGGCTCCCTCGGCATTCTAGCAGTCCTGGACTCTGCCCCACCTTTTGAGGGGGCCCGGTAGTAGGGGTGACATTATCACGTTGTGTGATGACGTCATCGCCAGGCGCCCCCGGTGCCTGTAGTGAAAAAGGTGGAACCTTCAACCGTTCCACCTAGAAACTAACAAATAGTACCACTCGAAAGGGGAGAGTCTCCCCTTTTCAGCGGTGTCCATCATTAACCCCTTTCGTTGCCAGATCGCAATTCGGTGCCGAATCGCGATTCAAGCCCGGACGTGGCTGACATATGGATGTCAGCCAAGCCTCCGGGTCACCCCCCACCCACTGACATCGTCACAGTATGTGAGGAAGTCAGTGGGCCAGTTAACCCCCTAGCTGCCAAGTGGATATAAGGGGATCCTTTGGATCCCCTTATCTCCTGATCCGTGGCAGCTAGAGGGTCATGTTTAATACATGAAGGCCTTTCCAATGATAACAAACATGATTAGGTTTGTTGTAAAAAAAAAAAATTGCCTGGGGGGTTTAATAAAGTTGGACTTAGAATGAGCTCATCGTTTTTAGATTTATTTATTTATTTGAAAAGGATTTTACCAGGAAGGATACATTGAGATTTCTCTCATTTTCAAGTATGTCCTGGGTTCGAGAACATTGAGTGGTTACAGTTGTTACAGAAATACAAAGTAATAAAATGCAAACTATTAAAAACAAAACACAAATATACAGATTAACATATCATGGGAAGGGCTAGAACCTTGGGTTAATTAGGGTGATTTGCAAAGTGGAAGCAGCTGGAAAGTAAGCTACAAATTTCAGACCAGCGGTCGGTGGGTGGGACAGCTGAGTCCAGGAGCAAGCGCGGTGGCAGTGGGTGATGTGAGTGTGTGGCCGGGCTGTGGAAGAAATCGTGTGGGCTGTATAGAGTAAATTTGTTGACGACCTGGGAGGGGGTAAGGGGGAGGAGCAGCTATATGGCAGCATGGCTTTAACAAAGCAGGAAATACATTTAGCAAGAAAAAACAAACAGCCAAAATATTAATAGATGCAAACATAAAATATTAACAGTACGATTAAAGTCAAAATTGTGGCGTAGAATTGCAGAAGACATGTTGAATCGCCGGTACCTTCAGATTCCAGCTTGACAGTTTTATGCTCAACGCACAGAGGTGAAATGGCACAGCAGTGAAGGTGTTAATAGGCAAAAACATGCAAAAATTGGGTATTTCTAATCTCAGGACAAAATTTCAAAACTATTTAGCTGGGGTCTTTTTTTGGCGGTTGTAGATTTTGGAGATTAAACTTGGGGGGACCACTTTTTCATAGTAAATTATATGGTATGATGGAAATAATGGTATCTTTTAGAAAGTCCATTTTGTGCGGGGGGAAAAACAGTATATGATATGTGTGGGTTGCATAAACGAGTAAGGCTGGGGTCAGACCAGCGCACTTTTAACGTGCGTTCTGGCGCACATAATTACGGCCGCACTAGCAGCAGATGACGGCCAATATACGATGTATGGCCGCACAAAAGTCCGGCCGTGCAACGCAAGTGGAATTTGAACGCATTTTTCTGAGAACGCTGAACCGCTAGTACTGACGTACTGAGTGCGCAGCTGCGGCATAGCGGCGTGTGTGCGTGATTAGGAGATGTCCAGCCAACATAACGTCCAGACGCAAAAAGCGTTTTGACGATCCGTACAAAATCACGTCCGAAAATGCACGTCGTCTGACCGTTTTTGCGCATTTCGTGAAAAAATACGTCAATGCGTTCGGACGCACTTTTTCATGTTCGCGGGGAAAAATGCTTTCGTCTGACCCTAGCCTAAGAGGAAAATTTGACCTAAACAAACAGCGCAGAACATAAAACCAGCAGTGGGCACTTTCGGACAGACTTTTGTAAAACTGTCTGGTCCCTAACGGGTTAAACACCGCAAACATGCATGACACCTCTAAAACACAACTAGTATTCATTAATATTTTAACAGAATAAAGTAGGTGTATTTATTATTGTTAAGATATTGATTTTTCTCAATCTTCTCTCTGCAGGGGAGGTTTATTCAGAGTGGCCTTTGGGCTTACAGTCGTCACCCAAACTACCTTGGAGAGATCTTGCAGTGGAGCGGACTCTTCATTAGCGCTGTGTCTGTGCTGCGTGGCTTCCAGTACATTAGCATCATTTCCCCTCTTTTTGTTTGGTTCCTGCTTAATTATGTCAGTGGAATTCCTATTCTGGAGAAACAGGCCATTAAGAGATGGGGCAATGAGCCTGGATTCCAGAGCTATGTTAAACAGACACCTGTTCTATGGCCCTTTTAAATTGTAGAGTCTTGTTCCCCAGAAAATAGTTTAACCCTTTCGCTGCTGAGCCATTTCACACCTCTGTGCTGAGGTCATTTTTACCGGTTTCGCTCATCATGTTTAACCGCGTTTTGAAGCCTTATTTTAATATATGACCCAGACATATTCTTATAGATCATTCTTTCTGGCAGACTCGGCAGATTCATAATATGACTGTCATTATTATATGTAAACGTCATATCCTGTCTGTATATTATAACAAAAAATGCCATAAAATTAGAATTTTCAATAATTTACAATGTGTAAAGTCTTTTTTTTTTCACATTTTAACATGCGATCATTTGCGGTTATATTTTCTATGGGGGTGCGCTTGTTAAAAAAATTAGAAATGGGGTCTCGTTACATTTTTTTTTTTTTTGGGGAAAATTTTGCTATTTTTAACAAACGCACCGCATACAAAAATCGTTAATCCAGCATCATTGTTCACATTATAATTGAAGGGAACAATATTACTGCATTAACAAAACCAAAAAAAAAAAAACTTGTTCATTTTTTTTTTTTATAATTTTTTTTTTTTAAATAAATTTTTATTTTTAATTTTTAAAAAAAACTTTTTACATGGTCAAGATTGATATCGTTGGAAAGGCCATGCTCTGACCGATCCAACAATATCAAACATTAACCCCTAGCTGCCACGGATCAGGAGATAGGGGGTTCCAATGAACCCCCTATCTCCACCATTGCTGGCAGCTAGGGGTTAACTCCAGGACTGGCGTCATCGTGCTATGCACGATGACGCCAGTCCTCAGGGGGAGTTCATGGAGGCTTGGCCGACATCCAAGATGTCGGCCAGCTCCAGGAGAGGATCACGATTTGGCGCTTTTCAGCGCCGAATCGTGATCCGGCTCCCCAGGGGTTAATTAAAGCCACCGTTTGGAAGGGCAGGCTGTGCCCTTCCAAACGGTGTCTGAATTAACCCTCTGCCCCCTGGCGATCGGGAGGGAGAGAGGTCCGAAGGACCTCACCCCTCCCTTTCAGGCGCTTCCTCCGCACATCGCGCCGCCGCGATGACATCTAATTGCTCCGCCGCGGTCCCGAGTGCTGGGCTGACATCCAAGATGTCAGCCCGCACCGGGGGGCGCAGCAATCCGCCGGAATCCGGCGGATTGCTGCCTTCTGTGCATGGACGTGCTCAGCGCGTCCATAGCACAGAACAACCACTTGGCTGGACGTGCTCAGCGCGTCCTTAGCAGCCAAGTGATTAAAATGATTTTTATGTACAGAGCCTGTGTTTATATGTAAATTTTATATATTTTTTCTGATGGGATATAAACTGAATTTGAGGTGCCAAACAATTTTCACTCTGGACCATTCAGAAATTAATACCGACTCTCAGAGCCTGGTTTTTAAGTGATTTTTACATAATCAGAAGCAAAATCACTTTACTTTGAAAAATAACCCCACCAAAACCCCCCATACTTACCTGTGCTCTTACAGTGCAGAACATGGCAAAATCCACCTTGTCCTCTGGCCACAAGAGGCGTAAAACTGAGAATAAATAGTTACCCGTGTTCTTCCATAAGTCCCGTCCAACCCCATGGCAGGGTCTCGCATAGACTCCCATGGATTCCATGAGTGGATACTAGTAGCAACACTGTCCATATGTTTGCAGTTCCCAAAAATTCCAACTTGAGCCACTAATACAGCGGCATGGTTGGCATAAGCATGATGATGAGCAGGAATGGAACACCGGCATTGGAATTACCCCCCCCCCCCCCCTTACCGGAAACAGTGGAATATGGCCCTAATGTAAACCTAAAAGAATTCTGGTCATTTTTCCAACTCCATAGACTTTCATGGCTGTGGGAAATTTACCTGAGCAAGGCGTACACCAGGCTTGGAAACTAGCTCTAGATGCACTGTTCTTCTGATGTGAAGTAAAACTCAGTTTGGATAGTTATTACACGTCACGTATCCCTTATCTGAAAATGCCGCTGAATCCTAACAGTTTTTGAGCACAGACATGACTCTACAAATAGAGATGCTACACCTATCCTTTGTGATAGAGGACAAACTGATTAGAAGTACTGTATACAATTATTAAAGGTTTTTAATTACATGATGGAAAGTTAAAATTTTAATGAAGACTCTGAGGTGAGTATTTGCACTTCCTTCTTGCATTTATTTAACAGCAGCACAGAACAAAATGAGCAAACCAGTATCTCAAAAAATCAGCATAAAAGGTCCATCCCCCACAGTCCTCCAATCCCAGGACTCCTCTCTTGAATAAATCCAACTGGTCTAGGAAATAATTCCTCTTGCTTGATAAAAAATATCCAACAATTCAACTTAAAGAAAAAATGGACAGTTAATTTCAATGACACTGGTAAAAACTGGAACTAAGGAGGTGGTGGGGAGAGCACAGCATGAGAATGGAATTCGAACGCAATCGAAAAATCTGAATCTCTGTATATAACTTAGACAGGTAAGAAGATTGACCTTCTAAAGATACACATAAAAAATTGCTGATTAAAGCAGAGGCAGGACATAATCAAACTTTCTAAAAGGTAACCAACGTTAAGCATAACAGTATGTCACATTCCCTACCAGAGCTCAGAATCTGATCCTTGTACGCAGCACGTCTATCCTTTCCCTGCAATCCTTAGAATGGGTCGGTATGTGACTATTCCCTATGCTAGTATACAGTATAGAATACACAGATACCAATAGAATGTCAAACGAAGCCAGGGTTCAATATGCCAGAGCGTAACAGTAAGCCATTTGCCAGGGGTCAATATGCCAGAGAGCAACAGTAAGCCATTTGCCAGGGGTCAATATGCCAGAGTATCGAATATACAGCACAGAGAGGAATGCGAAACCACGTCAGGGCAATGAGTGTATGCATTGGCTGTGGTTTTAAATCCAGCGGTGCCGCGTCAGTGCGCCTGGCTCTGTCCCACGTGACAGCCGCGGTTCCTTTCTTCATTCAGCGCCCGAGCAGCGAAGACGATACTGCCGGGCGCCGAGGGACACCAGTGCGGTACGTGACACATCTATCCAATAAAAATCCCCAGGGTTATTAAAATGGTGCAATACTTAAAATACAAGAGATAATAACAAAAATTACAAACGAAAACCATGGGCAGCGGCAGGAAATACTCACTTCCAAGTCTTTATTAAAGTTTGAACTTTCCATCATGTATTTTTAGGAAAATTTAACGACTCTGATGCTCCGATTTATTTATTTGCAAAGTATTTTACCAGGAAGGATACATTGAGATTTCTCTTGTTTTCAAGTATGTCCTGTTTAAAGACCATCCAGGACACTAGAAGACCAGTGGCAAATTGTTTTTTTTAAGTAAACCGTAGGAAGTGGAGTTTCCCTCGATCAGTCAGCCACCATTATAGCTTCTTATTTACAACCGAATAACACCGCCTAGGAGATAATGGCACTCCTGGTAGAATGAGCCCGCAAACCAGAGACGTCAGTATCTGCCAAATTCATCAACTACCTAAACCATCTAACTAGCAACATAAAAGACACCAGTTTGTGAGGAGGGGAGTATGACAGAAACAGCGGTGAAACACAACCACAGGACAAAATGACATGGTACGATTATTGCAAGCCTGCAAAACAACAAACTGGACAGAGCTGAGGATAAAAAACAGGAAATTTACGTTTTAGGCTAGGGTAAGCCTGCAAAACAACAAACTGGACAGAGCTGAGGATAAAAAACAGGAAATTTACGTTTTAGGCTAGGGTCAGACGAACGCATTTTTCACGTTTACCGTCAAAAAGTGCGTTGATGCGTCCGAATGCATTTTTTCACGGAAGACCCGACAGCAGTCATACGATGTGCAATTTCGGCCGTATTTTTTACAGATCCAAACCAGGAAACTTTGGGTGTCTGGACGTTATGTTGGCCGGACATGAGCAGCGTCTGAGGTCTCCTGATCACGCACACACGACAATATGCGGACGCAGCGCACTCTGTACGTCAGTACTAGCGGTCCGATGTTCTTGCAAAAATGCGTTTGTTTGCCGCTTGCGTTGCGCGGCCGAACGTTCGTGCGGCCGTACTTCGTATATTGGCCGTCATTTGCTGCTACTACGGCCGTGATTGAGTGCGCCTAAACGCACGTTAAAAATGCGTTAGTCTGACCCCAGCCTAAGGCTGGGGTCAGACGAGCGCATTTTTAACGTGCGTTCTGGCACACTTAATCACGGCCGCACTAGCAGCAAATGACGGGCAATGACAGCCAATATACGAAGTACGGTCGCACGAAAGTCCGGCCGCGCAACGCAAGTGGAAAATGAACGCATTTTTTCGAGAACGCAGAACCCCTAGTACAGACGTACAGAGTGCGCTGCGCCCACTAGCGGTGTGTGTGTGTGATTTGGAGACGTCAGACCCTGCTCGTGTCCGGCCAACATAACATCCAGACGCAAAAAGTTTCCTGGTTTGGATTCGTAAAACATCACGCACGAAAATGCGCATCGTATGACCGTTTTCGTATATTCCGTGAAAAAATACATCAATGCGTTCGGACGCACTTTTTTACGTTCGCGTGTAAAAATGCTTTCATTTGACCCTAGCCTTAATCGGCTGGAACACATCAAGGAGAACACCTTCAGGCACATAGGCATGCGGAGGGGGTGTGCCCAGGTAAATACTAATGCTGGGTAAAGAGGACCTCTTTTACCTCTTACATTGACATTTTAGATATAAAAACTGACCATCTCTGATTACAGACGTGTTATTTCTCATGAAAAAATTGCATTTTGTGCAAATTTTTCAATTAATAAATGCAAGCGTTTCCGGCATGATAGGGTGAATCTGAAATCCAAATCCCGCACATCAATAACTCTTCTAAGTAATTTAGCAGAGAGTTGACGTATGGGTAACGAATCGTTATCTGGCCAACCAGACAAAAATCACAACATGACGATACATCTCATGTAGAGGAATACCGAGGTAATGGGGTCACGCAAAACTATTAACGCACAACAATCTGCAGACTAACAGATATCAGGCCAAAGGGACACCCTGAAAGCCAACATGCCTGGTGGATATAGCTGAAGGAAAGGCATTTAATTGTCTGGTAAGTTCTACCTGCATCAAAAAAGAAGAAAATCCAAGACCCCACTCATAGGAGCTAAAAGGGGCTCCTTGACCCAGCCCAGATACCAGCAAACCCATTGGTTCCAAACAACGGTTTGGTACCTGGAGACCAGGCTTACTAGAGCAAATCACAATTTCTTTACGAAACACCTGCATCAAAGCCAGGACCTGACACCAACACAGAGGATATGAGAGGATGTGGGTTGACTTCCGGACCCATCACCAAATTCGGGAGGGACGGAAGCAACTGAGGGAAATTCACTAACAGGTCTAAGTCAACTGGGAAACACAGCTGACCCCTCCACAGGAAATTACAGGAAGGGTAGTCCGAACAAAGCTCCGCAATGTCACAGAGAAATGCATTGTGTCTGACTCCCTATCCTGGAGGAATGCTTCTGTCGCCAAGGTGTCCAGATTGGGACAGCTGAAGAACATAGGCAATTAGGCGTTGAGGTGGGAGGCAAACAGGTCTATCTCTAGGGGGCTCCATAGAGTAAGTAACGTTGAAAAGATTGAATATATTTTTGCTAACCAATCTTGGAGGATATCCCTTCAGAAAGATTTAGAATGCCTTATATTTAGAAATTATGATAAACGGTATAGCTCTGGAGTTCCTTTAGGTTGATGAATAGGCACATGCCACCCCTTTTGTGGTCACTAGACAGATATTGTTGAGGGACCCCCAGAGGTACGGAGAGCCAATTCTGCTCCTTTTGAATAATGGAGAAGGGCTGCACTGAGGTACACACTTACAGGGTTATTCAGAGAGCGTGAAAAGCAGGAGAATGACTGGAGAATGAAAAATTCTAGGTCAAAATAGCCAAACCAGAAAAATTCTCTTTCATCTCACTTTCCAAATCGGCTATTTTGACCTAGAATTTTTCATTCTCCTGCTTTTCACGCTCTCTGAATAACCCTGAAAGTCTATTTGAAAACTCTGCACCCTGTTCAGCACCTATAAATCAGATCCCAATTGTGGGAGAAGCACCTGATGCCACCTCCCCACCCACCTTTAGATGTATAGCTGAGAAAATGAAAACAGGACCTACCTGCAGGTCATCTGCCTTGAGAAGAGCCTCTGGCGCCTCAGCTACATCATGTGCGGGTTCAAGACAAGAGAAAAATTACTGAGTAGGATGTCACCAGCTTGGGACCATGAGCACTGGGATCCTGGGCGGGTGGTAGTTTGCCCCTGACCTGGCCAAAAACATGGTTTATGGGAAGTTGACACATTATCCAAAGATGTGAATGTATTTGCATATGCGCCCATGTCCTAGACATAAGCAACACTAAACAAATGCCCTGAGTCGCACACATCAGAATCCGCAATCTCAGTGAGTTGGGAATCCACCTTCATCAAAATGGTTCTGGGACACTCAGAAGAGTAGTGTGTTCGCATTTCTAATGAAGCTCAGGGAGTGCTGTAGCCATGCACGTTCCATCACCGGGTCTAAGGTTGTGCCTTTGAGTTTGCGTCCTCTGATATCAATTTAACCAGTGGCCCCAGGGAGTCAAGCTCATCTTGACGCGATTCAAAAGGCACGGTCAATACCTGATTTTGCAGACCTGCCATGTTTAGAATTGTGTTGACTTGACGTGTAAGGCATGTTTTGCCCGAGTTAGTACAGCAGGGGCACTCACCAGTTTATTACGTGTGGCCTTGCCTAGAAGTTGCTCGAGTCTGGCGTCAACCCACTATACACGGTGTGGCTTAGGGGTCCAAGCTGAGGATATGGGGTGGGTAAAATATTCAAGACAGAAGAGCAGATTACCCGAGGGTTGCATATATCCTCTGACACCCTCAGGGGAGGGGTAATAGTTACTCCATATCAAAGAAATCATTTGCCGTGCTTGGAGCACAACTGCACCCTCTCGGTCATTATACAGTGGTATTATCCTCATTTTGCTACTTCCACTTAAAAAACATTGCACACATCCGTCCCTTTCTTAATCCAGACTCTACTAACATGCTCGTCCAAGCTCTTATCTCCCGCCTTGTCTATTGCAACATCCTTCTCTCTGGCCTTAAGAGATCCCAGATTCTTCCTCTGCAGTGTTATGAATGCCTGTGGTAGGCTCATCCACCTCACTTCCCATGCCTCTCACACCTCACCCCTCTGTCCGATTGCTATACTGGCTCCGTTTCCTTTTAGAATTCATTTCAAAATACTGGTGCTCATGTACAAAGCTCTCCATAACCGCGCCCCTCCCTACATCCCCCTTATTAGCAGGTACAGCCCATCCCGACCAAGTCACTCTACCAATGATCTGATGCTATCAATTCCTCGTACCTGTATCCCTAACTCTCACCTTCAGGAATTATCCCAAGCTGCCCCCTTTCTATGGAACTCCCTCCCCCACAACATCAGACACTCCCAGTCTTTCCAGTCCTTCAAGAAGTCTCTGAAAACATTACTTTAGTGAAGCCCGTTGGCTCGCTCCATGATCACCCCACTGTTATCTCCTGCTCCTCTTCCCATTCAGCCCTCCTGCAACCAACCACTCCACCTACCCTATTCACCCTCACCTAATGGGTCACCCCTCTCCTCTTTGATTGTTAGCTCTTGAGTAGGTCCTTCCTCCTTCTGTTCCACGTGTGTTATTCTGTCTCTCCCATTGTACAGCACTAAGGCGTTTGTCATTTTAGAAATACCTGTAACTAATATCCACCTGTATTTCCTCAACCATTTTTAGCCTCTTCAGGGTTACTGCCACATTTACCTAGTGATCAGGGGCTTTTTTCAGGAGCGGCATTGCCGTGTGAGTGGTGCAGGGATGCCAGCCACTCCAATCATGTGCTTGGATTTGTGCACAGACGTTTCTGCACACTATATTGGGGGGGACAGACAAGGCCCCACTAAGGACCGAGGATTCAGGTCTGCGAAGAGCAGTGCCACCAGAAAATCCTGCAGGGATTTATTAAATGTGGAGAACATAAGTTGCCACTTGGAGTGCACAGCTGAGGCCTGTACTTGTGTCTCCAAGGGCAGTGGTTAATGCCCATCACGCAGACATAAACCGCAGCTAAATGAAGAGAGCTATCCCCGGAATCTGAACCCCGAGGGGGTAGAGGATCGCTGTTTAGGTTAGGAGGAGAGGGACAAACTCACACTCTGAGCCGACCAAATCACTGAGATGCAGTAAAATTTGCAGGTTAAAGACAGGTTTGCATTTATCACTCTGGAGGCCAAATGAGGTCCAGACGCAGGGGGGGGGGGGGGGGAGAGGTAAAACAATCTGTTTCTTGCGAGTACCCAACAATGGAGCGCTTGCCGTCAAATGAAACTGGTACTGCAGAGCAGAAAGAAAAACAGAAGTATTTCCAAGAGCAGTTGGAATTAGTCGAGGGGAGTCCTGAATAGGGGGGGGATTGCAGTAAAATACCTTCAGGCAGTGTGTGTAAAACGCATGAATTTCATATTTAGACTTGGGTCCCATCCACGATCTCATACACAAATATTTTGCAATCTGAAACCCTTCTGGTCCGAAGCATATAAGGAATATCACCCTTTAATATGGCTAGTAAAAAAGGCTTGGTGCTGTGGGTGAAACTTGTTCATCCAATTTCCAGCAATGACAAGGAGGCCTTTCTGTATCCTCCAATTACAAAAGGTGTATGGTTGAATTTTGTAAATACAGTAAGAAGGTATAACTTTATATGCCTTTTGATTGGAGCAATGTGATTTTAATTGTGCACATCCAATTACTGCATTTATACAATTGTTTAAACAATTCATGTGTGTGTTGCATTTGTAAAATGGAGGAAAATAAATAAATAATTCCTATATTTTAAAAAAGGCACCGTAACAACAGCCTATGCATGTGCAAAAATCACAGCACACTAACCCAGAAAAAGTGTAGATAACAGCACGCTTTACAGCAGCGTTTTTCAACTCCACTTCCTCGGGAACTACTACAGGCCAGATTTAAGGCTAGGGTCAGACTAATGCGGTGCAAACGCGCGTGCAGCGGCACTTTTATTACGACCGTAGTAGCAGCAAATGACGGGCAATATACAGAGTGCGGCCGCGCAACGCAAGCGATAAGCGCATTTTTTCGAGAACGTGATACCGCTAGTACTGACATACAGAGTGTGCTGCGTCCGCTAGCGGCGTGTGATTAGGAGATGTCAGACGCTGCTAATGTCCGGCCAACATAACGTCCAGACGCAAAAAGTGTTTTATTGATGATCCGTACAAAATCAGACGACAATGCGCATCGTATGACAGCTATCGCGTATTCCGTGAAAAAAAAAAAAATACGTCCATTCGTTCGAACGCACTTTTTCACAGACAATGCGAAAAATGCGTTCGTCTGACTCTAGCCTTAAAGATCACATTGGGGAAATGTAGGCTGAGTCCTGCAATCACTGAGCAGCAAATCATCACCTGTGCTTCAGATATCCCACAAAACTGGCCTTTTACTGGGTCCTGAGTTGAGAAACCCTGCTAGTACACCACTCAGGTTGATGTGAGGCTTGCATGCTGCTCATCCATGGAAACCCATGTCAAAGCTATCGCAAACAAATCTTGTGTGGATTTTCCTTCCAGATTCATTTGGAATTCTGTAGGAAGTTCTGCATGCATATACAATCTCAAAAATCTGTCACAAGGTACAGGTGTTTGTTACTGCTGCTACATCTGTGACAAATTTCAGCATTTCCCGAAAAGTAAATTCAAACAGTTGTAGAAGCTTCTCCTACAGCTTTAACGTCTCTTTGAAACTCCAAAGTTTGTAGCACTTGCAACAGGGGTTTTCACCATTGTTTGTGAATAAACCCCCAGGATTTAATCTATGATGACTGCGCTCTTATTGCTCCAAGACTTCCTCTTCAGAATAGCAATTTTTTTGAAGAGAAAGGATTTTTACCAGGAAGGATACCTTGAGATTTCTCGTTTTCAAGTATGTCCAGGTCAATTACAGTTGACCTGGAGCTACCTTATATCAGTTCCCAACCCTGGTCCTCGGGTACCCCTAACAGGCTAGATTTTAAGGATTACCTTGGAAATGCAGACTGGATACTGAGCAGCAAAAACCATAAATCACCTGCGCTTTAGCTATCTGGCAAACCCGACCTGTCAGCAGGTCCAAGGACAAGATTGGTAAACGCTGATGTATATTTAACGACTTTGGTTATTGTGCTGTACATAGATGGAGTGGGAAACCTCCATATGTCAATATAGACCCGTGTCATATTTGATAGTCTTTCAAGAAAAAAAAAAAATTAAATCAGACTACAGGTTCCTTTATATAAACAGACCTGATCATTAATACAATATTTTAAAGCTTGCTGTATCTGCTACATCCCTTTCAACTATTCTTTTCAGAATTAAAATCTAAAAATAAACTGTATGAACCTTGAAATATGGGAAGCGCATCCAGTAACAAAAAATTAGGATGCGTGCATAATTTGATCATCGCTGGAAGTAGTTAAATAAGCCATATTCAAATATATTCTTTCTAAAAAGGCAAAAAAAGTTTTAACCACTTTTAGTTTGGGATTCGGTTTTCAGCCTGGCAAACAGGTGTAATCTGAGAGATTAGTCATAGCCATTAATTCAACAATGGCATGTGGGTTAATATTTCTTCCAGCTGGTGCATCCTAATTGTTAAAACTGACTTTTCCAGCACTTCTGGCTGTTACCTTTAGCAGTGACCTGGTTTGTATTAAGGAAATGGCAAAAGAAGGCCAGGACTTAGGCCCGAAGCGTCCAATATATGTGATTTAAATCTTAACTGCAATGAATGGCCTAGCTGTATAATAAGTTGGTTTATTATTGAAATAGAAGGTTCTATCAACCATTACTGTGCACCCCCCCCCCCCCTCAAAAAAAACACAGAGCACCAAAACACACCCTTACGGATTTAGTAGTAAAGCAGGTGATAATTTATCATAGATGTATTTACAGAGATTCATACAATATAAAATGTACTCAAAGTCCTACTATAAACGAGTGAGTATGGATTAATTCCCTTTCTAAGAAAAACATGGTTTTTGGCAAGTATAAAAACAACCGGCAGCCTAAAGCTGCAAGGATTAAGAAGTAGTAGTAGTTGTGTGTAGTAAAATAAAAAGCACTAGAGTGATCCAGGTCAGAGGTCTTAAACAACTGCAGTAAAATATATCTTACAGGAAAAAAAACACAAAAAGATAAAAAAAACACAGGATAGAGGGTATATCCGTGCTGCCTTGGTATAACTGTACTGCTAAAAAGGTTGCCTTCATGTACACTAAAAGTTGGCATAAAGCAGCACATTTCAGATTAACATTTTCTAAAATGAAAAATTAAGATACACATGTAGTACTATTGTTCTAACAAATGCAAATCTTTAAGAGCATAAAAATCCTCATAGTGTTCAGATAACATTTTCCACTATATTGGTATTTTTTCAGTACATCGCACAAATAAAGCATGGAGTATACATTTAAACAGGCACTGGGTGCTGTTGAGATTTCTATAAAACCGTCCTCAGTTGCTCATTTTAACAGAGGAGAAGCGAAAAAGTTGCCTTGTCGTCCAATGCTGGTTACGGATTTACTCTTGCTTCCAAATCTGTGAAAAGCGAAAACAAAAGAAAAATTTAGTTTTCCGTCCAAGGGAATGAAACTACACAGCAGTAGCTACTTCATACTTACTTAGGAGTGTTTTTGCCTATGGTCGTCTTCATTCTTTGTGTGAGAGAGCTTGAAGAAGGCGTTTTTGCAAGCTGCTGTTCAGGGGTAGTCAATGGTCCCAACAAGCTTACTGGAAGAGAATTATGGACGTTAGGTCTAGCCCTTTGATTTTAATGGGGTACAACAGGTTAAGGATGCACTGGGTGGAATGGTGGATTGACCCTCCTGGCACCCACTGATTTGATAATTTGAATGCTTCAAAAACTCCTTGTAGCCGGTGCAGGGTAGCCTGTCCAATCCACCCAGGAAGACAAAAAGCAGGTCATAAGGCCACGGGGAGGGGGGAAGAGACCTGATGACACCACAGGCACTGTCCACAATTCGTAATGTCCCTATATTGCTATAATGTGAGGAGAGTCTTTTGTGCCAAACATGCTTTGGGAATGTTTTGTTGGAAATGGTATACAGTGCTGCCGAATACATTGGCACCAAGGAGAATTGTCACAAAATGCCAACGTTCACCATTGGTGCAAATGTTGGCCATCCACAGAAGGAAATGTTAAATGGCCTGTGAAATTGAGGCAAGTAACCCTGAACAAATGGTACCTCTAATATTCTTTAAAAAAAAATAAAAAAAAAATTGGGGCCATTTCACTCTTTGCAGCATCGGTCTAGAACAGTGGAAAGTATGGAGAATTATGGTGGCAGTTCCCTAAACCATGAATTCACTGTCGTTTCACCATACTTCATGATAGATCAAAGTTCCATTGCAATGTTTTCATAGAATGGCAATTAGTCTGAACACCGATATAAACGAGAAGGCTGTAACAAGATTTATGACATGGATAGGAGCTATATTAGCTCAAAAAACGTCATTTGTTAAGGGAGAAAGAAGCAAAGGAGTCTCAGATTCTGAGTTTGGTTGTGGCTGAGCTAAGAGTTGAAGCAACAATATAGCTAAAGTCATTCCAGTGTTACTAACCTTTAAGCCACTGTCACCTGGTCATTAACTCTGAGCTCAGCCACAACGATTGCACCAGGTGACAGTGGCTTAAAGGTTAGTAACACTGGAATGAATCTAGCTATATTGTTGCATCAACTCTTTTAGCTCAGCCACAACCAAACTCAGAATCTGAGACTCCTTGGCTTCTTACTACCTTAAATGGAGTTTTTTGATCAATATAGCTCAAACATTAAAAATCTTGTTACATCCTTTTCTTTGTAAAATGTATATATCTATCTCTATTAGTTCTATATAAAAACTTTTAAATGCATGAAAAGTTCTATTTTAGTACACTTCTTCGAGTCCATAAACCTTGCTGGTTTCTGGGTGCACCAAACATAAGCCGATGTGCCTAGGGTTACCCCCATAATGGACTGTTGGTGACAAGTATCCCTTATCCCAGGAAACCCAAGTGTGGGTTTCTGGGATTTACACAACTGGCAATTAGTATTTAACTGTTCATAAAAATCTTAACAGATGTATGCCCATTTGTTTTTTTCAATGTATACTGAAAGAAAATATATGCATCTCCTGTAAAGGCCACAACCTGCAATCAATAACAGTTCAGTTGTAAGAATATCACTCAGTGTTAATTTCATCAACTAATGATTTTCAAAGACTTGTACCTAAAAGCAGACTAAAACTACCGTATTTTTCGCTCCATAAGACGCACCTAGTTTTTAGAGGAGGAAAACCGGAAAATAAATATTCTGAATGAAATAGTGTAAAAATGGATATTGCCCCAGCTCGTGGATATGCCTTAGCTCACACATGGATTTGCCCCAGCCAGCTCACACATGGATTTGCCCCAGCCAGCTCTCACATGGATTTGCCCCAGCCAGCTCACACATGGATTTGCCCCAGCCAGCTCACACATGGATTTGCCCCAGCCAGCTCTCACATGGATTTGCCCCAGCCAGCTCACACATGGATTTGCCCCAGCCAGCTCACACATGGATTTGCCCCAGCCAGCTCACACATGGATTTGCCCCAGCCAGCTCACACATGGATTTGCCCCAGCCAGCTCACACATGGATTTGCCCCAGCCAGCTCTCACATGGATTTGCCCCATCAGCTCTCACATGGATTTGCCCCATCAGCTCTCACATGGATTTGCCCCATCAGCTCTCACATGGATTTGCCCCAGCCAGCTCACACATGGATTTGCCCCATCAGCTCTCACATGGATTTGCCCCATCAGCTCTCACATGGATTTGCCCCAGCCAGCTCACACATGGATTTGCCCCATCAGCTCTCACATGGATTTGCCCCATCAGCTCTCACACATGGATTTGCCCCAGCCAGCTCACACATGGATTTGCCCCAGCCAGCTCTCACATGGATTTGCCCCAGCCAGCTCACACATGGATTTGCCCCATCAGCTCTCACATGGATTTGCCCCATCAGCTCTCACATGGATTTGCCCCAGCCAGCTCACACATGGATTTGCCCCAGCCAGCTCACACATGGATTTGCCCCAGCCAGCTCACACATGGATTTGCCCCAGCCAGCTCACACATGGATTTGCCCCATCAGCTCTCACATGGATTTGCCCCATCAGCTCTCACATGGATTTGCCCCAGCCAGCTCACACATGGATTTGTCCCATCAGCTCTCACATGGATTTGCCCCATCAGCTCTCACATGGATTTGCCCCAGCCAGCTCACACATGGATTTGCCCCAGCCAGCTCTCACATGGATTTGCCCCAGCCAGCTCACACATGGATTTGCCCCATCAGCTCTCACATGGATTTGCCCCATCAGCTCTCACATGGATTTGCCCCAGCCAGCTCACACATGGATTTGCCCCAGCCAGCTCTCACATGGATTTGCCCCAGCCAGCTCTCACATGGATTTGCCCCAGCCAGCTCACACATGGATTTGCCCCATCAGCTCTCACATGGATTTGCCCCATCAGCTCTCACATGGATTTGCCCCAGCCAGCTCACACATGGATTTGTCCCATCAGCTCTCACATGGATTTGCCCCATCAGCTCTCACATGGATTTGCCCCAGCCAGCTCACACATGGATTTGCCCCAGCCAGCTCTCACATGGATTTGCCCCAGCCAGCTCACACATGGATTTGCCCCATCAGCTCTCACATGGATTTGCCCCATCAGCTCTCACATGGATTTGCCCCAGCCAGCTCACACATGGATTTGCCCCAGCCAGCTCACACATTGATAATGCCCCAGCTCACATATGGATATGGCCCAGCAGCTCGTGGATGTGCCTCCGCTCACCTGCCGCCGCCGCGTTCGTCTCCCTCTGAGCATGCGTCTGGCGGCAGGAAGCTTGGGCACTCGCCTGGGGGAGCCACGTGACCGCGATCTCGGGAGATCGCGGTCACGTGGCTCCCCCAGGCGAGTGCCCAAGCTTCCTGCCGCCGGACGCATGCTCAGAGGGAGACGAACGCGGCGGCGGCAGGTGAGCGGAGGCACATCCACGAGCTGCTGGGCCATATTCGCTCCATAAGACGCACCCACTTTTCCCCCCACTTTTTTGGGGGAAAAAAGTGCGTCTTATGGAGCGAAAAATACGGTAAGTTATGACAACTTCATTAAGAAAATCCTTTGTCATTTTTGCTGACTAATAAACTAGCTTAAAATGTTAGGTAGGGACTAAGATATCCAATCAGAACAGATAAATTTTCTATGGTTCAGATAACATGTGCGATGAGGTTAGAGCTACTACAGGTATTTTTTGTTTTAGAGTTGCACTTTCACTTGAAAGAATGAAGAATGTCATAGAATTAAAAGGAAGATCTAATAACTGGGTTTCTATAAAAGAAAAAAAAGAGACAGACTACTGTTGATAAAGACATGCTGTATGGCATATGTTCAAACATTAATAACATACAATAAAAGGTTAATACTACTGTAAATTTAGTCGACCAAGACCATTCATATGACCAAATCTAAATGGCATTTTAGGCAGATAATTTGTATCCGATCATGAAAGTTTGATGTGAATTTGAACAGATTAACCAATTTCAAAATACCAGTAGTTTAAGGCTAATGTCAGACGAACGCAGTCTGAGCGCACTCTGCTAGCGTACATAACGGACAGATGTACTGATGGAAGATACTGCAAACACCACACGATCTGTTTTTGACTGACGTAGAAGAAAAAAAGCGAACTATGGGAAATAAAATAAAAAAAAAAAAAAAAAATGATAAATTGGAAAAGTATATGAAAAGCCATTTTGTGCGTCAAAGTGCTGGACGTTGCAAATGAGCTGCGTCTGACATCTCACAGAACGCTACGCGGCACACTGTGCGTCCGTGGTAGCGGTTTTACACGTTCTAGCCTAACTTGCATCCGTTTGCCACGTGCGTTGTGCGTGTGTGGGTCTCTATTGATCATGATTCTAGGCTACGACAGAGGTTAAACTGTGCAGCAACATGGACGTGATCACTGCGTTCGTCTGACATTGGCCTAAAACCACAAGTAATCCACGGGGTGGCTAAACATACCTTTTACATCGGGAGTCTGAGGAGTGTTAAAAACATTTGCATTTTCAATAATATGTGAAGGGTCAACATTTTCCATCATCAAGAACTGATTCCAAAAGTCAGTTGGTAAGGACATCAGCCGCTCCAAAACCTGTTTAAAAGGAGGTAAAGTGTTATTTTACAAGCCATGCAGATTTTTGCAATAAACATAATGAGGGGGTAAATATAGATTTTACACATCACATACCCTTGGTTGACGTTTGGTATCGTGTAAAATGGTCATGGGGTCAGGTTCAGCTACAGCGTGTCCTACAAGGGTTGGGCCGAATACCTTTGACAGATTGATAATGTCCATTTTACAGATCGGACTCTGCGATACTCTAAAGGAAGAAGAGATCGGAATTATTATAGGTAAATAATAGTGGTACTATAAAGGAATCCTAGATTACAAGCATTTACCTTTGAAGGTGGATCATCAGGAAAGCCAAAGTGTCTCTATTCGCTGACGGTAGTTCATCTACAGCTTGATATATGGCAGCAACACTATTCCCATCATCAGGAATTTCTTAAGGGAAAAAGAAAAAGTATTTTGTAAGAGACAATATTCTCTGGTCGACGGAAAATAATCTATAGACTATGAAACAAATGGCACCATGTTGGGCTTTTGAATGACAGTTTAGTGGTGTTTAAAAACACATTCTACTAAAGAATGTCAAAGAAACCCACAAAGCAAATTGACAATTTATATGACTTGTTAAGCATGGGGGAAGATATCTACCAATAAAGCTTGCTTTCCTTGGCAACTAAATATTTCTCTACATTTCCAATGAAGACTCGTTATTATGTCAGAACGGTTAGGTTTCAGTGTACAGGGAAGAAAACAGTGTCTGTAGAAAAGAACTCAAGGGACCTTACTTTCAATGCAGAGAAGACAGTCTGAACCCCAATCTTACTCTATTGGCTATAGAGAAACGATACAGAGGGTGATCACTGTTTGACAACTGTGTCAATGTGCATGTGTCCACAGAAAGGAAAGGGAGGGGGTGGAATCTTTGGAGCATGTACAGCATAATACAGAGACATGTGAAGACCAGCATCATTGGTGTTGTGCTCCCCAATTGTTAGATTTTTTTTAATTAACAGGACACTACCAGAAATGAAAGGTCCTTATGTTTATGTGGCCGATATCTTACATGTGCCTTGTTTTTCGCTTGAAGGTTTAGTTAAACGGATATTCTACACACTCGAGCCACTTTAAAGTGGCCAGGGTGTGTAGAGTATCCACCCCAGGTCTCCAGAGCTCTTTAAATAGAGGGTGAAGTGGACAGATTCCTCCACCACACCCACGCAGAACCAGGCAGCTGGGCGGTTTGAACTTCTCAGCTGTCACTCAAGTGTGCTGACCTCTCCTCCCTCAGGGAGAAAGCCTGATCCATTGTGCGTAAGCGCTACAGGACTTTCGTACGCCAAGTGTGTAGGGTCTGTTAGGTTACGCAATTTGCCTAAGAGTTGTGAATTGCATAGAAAAGCTCAGACTTGGGTCTTGAAGCCTGAGCTGGAGAGGAGGTGTCATCTCTGCCAAATTCTTTAAGGGATAAAGGAATACTAACAGCGTTCTTTCTTAAGAATATATTTCACTATGCGTCACTGCGTGGATCCATTTTTGTGTTGCAACCTGCTGCTGCCACCCCCTCCCCCTGTATCTTAACCTCACTTGGTCCTCACCGTGGCATTGGCCATAAAAATGGAGTCTATAGATCAATCACTGACTCAAATCATTGTATTGTGTGGGATGTATTCAAAGGACATAAAATAGGATGCACTCCAACAGCAAAAAAAAAAATACAACAGAATAAAATATGACATAAGTATATAGCCAAACATCAAATAACAAATGAAAAGATCAATGATCCAAACATAAGGCTAGGGTCAGACGAACACATTTTCACGTTGTCCGTGAAAAAGTGCGTTCGAACGAATGGACGTATTTTTTCACGGAGTACGCGATACCGGTCATACGATGCGCATTTTTCGTCCGTGATTTTGTACGGATCATCAATAAAACACTTTGTGCATCTGGACGTTATGTTGGCTGGACATTAGTAGCGTCTGACATCTCCAATTCACGCACACACGCCGCTAGCGGACGCAGCGCACTCTGTACGTCTGTACTAGCAGTTTTACGTTCTCGAAAAAATGCGTTCATTTTCCACTTGCGTTGCGCAGCCGGACTTTCGTGCGACCGTACATCGTATATTGGCCGTCATTGCCCGTCATTTGCTGCTAGTGCGGCCGTGATTAAGTGCGCCTGCACGCGCGTTCGCACTGCCTCAGTCTGACCCTAGCCTAAGACCAATATGTAAAATATAATTGAGTTACCCGGCACTTCAGAAAAAAGTAGCGAGCAGCGCTAAGGATACCAACGTTTCGACCTCAGTCTTTGTCAAGGGAGTGCATCCTATTTTGATTATTTTCTAATGTTTTAGAGGTCTTTTGGGAAGTCTCTTATCAGGGAGTGCACCCTTGCTTTTTTAGTGTGCAGGACAGCTAATTTCTTTATTTGATGTATTCAAAGGACACCAGGGGGGGGGGGGGGGTAGATTAGAAGTCTTAAACTCCCTGTTCTATTTTATTTAGCTGTCCTCTCTTATCTCAGTTTGCCTGAAGAAAACCCTTGTGCTGCCTTAGCTAAACATTCCCTCTTCCACCTCATTAACTGCTAACAGATTAAATAAACAGCCACAAAAGCAAAAACGTTTGATAAATGTTGCATCATGGCAAAAATACACAAATTGGAAACAAGAAAAATTTTGATCTCTTAATTGCATGTAAAAGAAAACCAACAGCATGTGTTTTATAATGAGGTTTTATTTGCAATGCACAAGTAATCTAATGACAACTTCTGTAAGTGGTAGTGTCCCTTTCATTATTTTGTAACAGGTGCACAAGAATGTTAGATCTAAAATCTAAACCACTTTCAAAAATGGTGCAACGGCAGAACCTTTTGGTTTCCTTCTGAATATGGCAAACTCAGCAACAATGTGCAATATCAAACCGCAGCCGCGAAGGCCAGCAAGTATTAGCATTAAAGGGGGAATTCACTCTCGGGATGAAATCCTAAATTTTGCCTCTTTATAAAATCATTTTTAAGACACACCTTGAATATGCTGAGCAATAGTGGGCACACGTTTTCAAATAGGAGATTATGTTGCTAGAAAAGTGAACAGACGGGCAACTAAATTAAGGGAAAATGGAAGATTTATGAGGAAAGGCTAACAAGCTTAAACCTGTTTAAAGAAACTGTGCTAGAAATGATCTGATAACCTTCTATAAATATATACAAGGCCATTATAAACCATTGTCTGATAACCTATTCTTTAACAGGACTATACGCAGAACATGAGGTCACCCATTTAGACTGGACGAAAGGAAATTCAGCCTAAAGCATAGGAAGGGTTATTTTACAGTGAAGACAATAAAGCTGTGGAATTCTCTGCCTGTTGAGGTGGTTGTGTCAGAGACTGTACAGACTTTTAAACAACAACTGGATGACTTCCTGCAAAAAACAGAATATTAAGCTTTAATATGTGGGTAAAAGCTGCTTGATCCAAGGCGAAACTTGACACCATTCTGGGGTCAAGAGGGATTTTTTCCTCCCCAGGTGTTGCATTTTGACGAGTGCTTCAGACTGGGTTTTTTGCCTTTTGGATCAAAAGCAACGGATGTGAGAAAGGCTGAACTTGATGGATGCATGTCTTTTTCGTCAGCCTATGTAACCATGTACCCTTCAGAGGTATAGAGGCGTATCCGGGATTGTCGCCAGGATAGGATTCAATGATACCCTGTGCTTGGATTAAGATCAGGCATGTAGTGTGTGGGTCAATGAAAATCTCAAGCCATTACCTTTGAATCATGGCAATTGAACGATTTGAATGGTTAAATAATTACTATAGTATAAAAATAAAACCAAGCAAGGCTTTATGGTTTGACAGATTATTTCGAAGTGTTGCATGGACAAGATCAACTTTTATTTCTTCAGTTTTAATATACAAACCATTTTTCTGATCATGCTTCTCGGAAAGGTTTCCAGTTAGTGAAATGAGTAATTGTTAATGAAAGCAATTAAAACAGGTCGAGTAAGTGGAAACCTTTCTGGTTCTGTTTTGTTTTCGTTGCTATACCGACATACAGATAAACGTGATTAAATTAGGGGACTGGCCAGGTAAGTGGTAAATTATTTGGAGAAGGAAAAAAAAAGAAAAAGAACCAAAAAAAAAAAAAACACACACACAAACACTTGTTTCTTAATTCAAGATTGGATGCAGCGATTCTCCTTTTACCTTTTTTATAAAACAATGTTAAGATTAAAATATAAATTATAGCATACAATTTGGCATTTTATGCTTATTTGGCAAGACCTGGCCTGAATGCATTGCTATGCTTGCACTCTAAGGCTGGGGTCAGACGAGCGTCATTGGAGAGCAAAAGGAACGTCCATGAGAGTAGACATTCCTTCCACTCGACGCTGGTCTGGCCAACTCCCTGAGCGCAGTTAGCGTGCTCAGCGCTACAAGGCTCGATACTATGGAGGATTGCGCTTTGCAGCCCTTTCAACACGCTTAGCACTTTGATGGAGGCCTGCACCTGCTGTTGTGCACGCAACAGCGTGCGGCCGGCCCTGTCGCAACGCTGCGACGGACGCAGCATCCGTACAGGCGCACCTAGTGCACTCATCTGACACTGTAATCATAAAGAACACTTTTTAGGCCAAATTCATTTTAAACCACACACCCCTCAGCAACAATATAATTAATTACCCTGCAGAGTTTGTTTTAATACATAAATACAGTCTGCAATCTTCATATTCAATAGACGGTACAGCATAAAGCCATTTCTATTCACATCTTGCTAAAAGTAGTAATGCACATTAAAACCATAGAATAAAGCAAATCATACATATATGAAGTAAACAATTTCTAGTATCTGAGTTAAGAAAGCTGAAGATTTTTAGTTCAATACTTAGTAAAAACCATCTTAACCGTATTTTATACAGTAGTTGCACATAAAAAGCACACCTACCAGCTGCGTCCATGAAGGTTTTATTCAAACGGAAAGTAAGTAGCGGCTCTTTAAGATTCCTCAGAAAATCCTTCAGGAGTCCACAGACCGCATGTATGTCATCCACCTTACTAAGCAAAGGAACACTTTTTCCCCTTAAGAACTTCTCCTTTAGATCTTTTACTGTACGATCACAGCCAGAAATTCGATATAAACCAGTCTAAGAAGGAGAAAAAGAACATTCTGAAGCTTTCAAGAGGAAAACAACTTAGCAAGCATAAAGGCAAATGCGAATGTTACTTTTGCGACGACCTACCTCTTGGAGTCCTCTTTGTTCAATTTCACTAACACAGTGAACCACAATGGATGGGATCATTGGCGAGGATTGTGGAACGAAGTCAGATAGTGTGCCCTGATAGAAACAATATGTACAACAACCATTAATGGTTTAAAACTAACCCAACAACAGCACACTCTTCCCAACTTAAAAAGGTGAAAGTTTTTTCTGCTATATCTAACCTTTCACTACCATGACAGAACTGACTCATTCCTCAAAGCACCTGCAGGTACTCGAGAGCGTTAATGCGATCTAGTCTTCTTCTGAAACGATTATAGGATTGCAAATGGGTTCCAAAACACGGCCCTAAATTTACAGTACATCTGACATGACAGTCAATGTACTGGATCCTTTGAAATCGGGAAGTCGCAGCTGTTGTCCTTTAGAGGAATCAAGGAGTCCACTCTGAATTACAACTGCAGTAATGCACTGACCAGCAGAGGAAGGCCTCTCTATATTAAATAGAGCTTACAGACAGAAAATGCACTTTAAAGGACACTATAGTGCATTTTACTGTGTGGGTAATGTAGAGTGGTTTAATTGAAACCACTTTGTAGTGAAGGGGTTAAAATCTCCATGCCACTCCCATGTGAAAAGGTCATCCACTCATTTTTTTTAAATGCTTAATTAAGGAAAGCGAGTGTACAACCACTTCCTCATAGTTTTATTATTAGAACAATAAGGGACAGTAGGCAAGGACCAATGTAATTTCAGTGGTCACAGTGATCTTACAGTCGTCCCTCCTCAGGAGGGATCCTCTGGTGTCGATTCAGCTCATTGGTGGATTCGGAAGGAAGGGTTAACCCCTCTGGTCTCCCCATCCTTTTTAACACTACAGCATGCCATTATGAACTTAAAGTGGAAACAACTTTTAAGCCATTAGAGTTATTTAAATCGTAGTGTTAATGACCAGATCACAAAATATTGCCCATCTGTTGGATAGAAAGGAAACAAAAAGCACCTCTCCATTTCGCATAGGTGTGTTCCCTGAAGTAGGAATACAAGGAAGGGGGCATCGTTCACGACACTCTGGGTGGGACACTACTCGACAGTCACGGCACTTTAAGGAAATCTTCCCAAATTTTATCTTCTTGCCACATGGGACACAGGACTCTGGTTTGATCACCTGAAGGGAAAAAAAATAAATGAATACAAGTAGTAACGAACAGAGAAGAAGTTTAGAAAACAGAAGATACGTACCGTTTTAGAGACAAATTCATGCAGCCGCATCCCTGAACCTTGTGGTGTTCTGCAACTGTCATTCTCGCTATCAAACTGTCTGCTCATTAAGCTGGAGTCACTCCCCCATGGCTGTAACTGGGCTGAAAATAATGCAGAGAAAGAAAAAAAGACTCAGTTGCCAAAAGGGTCCAAATTTGTTACATCACATCATGTAGTGTATAATTGATGAATTTTCCTATTCCATAACGGAAAGTTCTAATTTTAATAAGGACTCGGAGACTATTTTGCCATCTCTTTTACTTTCTTCATAGCAGCAAAGAGTTAAGAAAAAACGCTCTTCCCCCACAACAGGGGATAATCATGCCCCATAACCCTCTCCCAGCCAATCAACATAGTCCCGCCCAGAGATAGCCAACTTTTCTTTGTAGAATTTATTTTTTTGCACTGTAAATTTTTTGCCTAAACCTTTCCTAAATTAAACCAGGGCGAGCTCATGTAACTAGAATTGTGGCAAAGCAAAGGTTTTGTTTACAAGTGTATCATGTTACAGAGCTGTAAATAAAACTCACCCGTCTTACGACTGCGTGTATAGTATGGTACAGTCTCGATGGTGGACACAGCTTCAATAGGACCTCCGTTATTAGGAACTGTAACCGTTGTCTTTGCTACAATGGAGTCATTGGCCTGTTATATACAAAAATTACATTAGCAGTTTACTAGGAGTTGAAAGAGACAAAATACACAAAAAAAAGGACACCATCTTAAAATAATATGTAAATGTAGAGTTAATGTTAACTATGCAGTGCAGGTTTCAAATGCTAGGATAATATTTTAAGTATGCTTTGTAGTGAAAAGGTTAAACTATATATTGTGAGAGATCTGGTCTAGTGCTCACAGGGGTAATTAACTGAACGAAAAGCATTCCCAGTAAGGTATGAACACCTACAGATTTTTTTAATAATATACAGGGATAGCAATGTGAATAGATGTGGTAGCCACTTGTTGATAAACCGCAAAGAAAAAAAAAATCTGGATTCCCATTTTGCACTGAAGTATTGTCCTCTACAATATTCCATGAGAAGAAGAAAGTAGGGATGCACAGATACCACTTTTTTTAAGACCGAGTAATGATACTTTTATTTTATGTCATGTGAAAGCTTTTCAATAAGAACAGACCTCATAAAAATGCCCCCCCCAGCTCACATGTATATACCCCCCCCCCGAGATAGAGAGGATAATGTCGATTGCCCCCAGCTCTCATGGATATTGCCCCCAGCTCTCACAGACCGAACGCTGGGGAAGCTGGCCGCGTGCATGAAAAGCACTTGGCCAGTGTTCCCCTCCGGCGGGCCGCGATACTCACCCTTCGGAAGGTCCTGTCGCACGGCTGTGATGCGATCACACGGCCGCCTCTGTGATGCCTCCAGCCGAGAGGCAGTGTCAGAGGCGCCCGGCAGCCGCGTGAACGCATCACAGCCGAGCGACCGGACCTTCCGAAGGGTATCGCGGCCGCCGGAGGGGAACGCTGGCTGAGTGCTTTTCCTGCACGCAGCCATCTTCCCCAGCCCCGTGGAAACCGGCAAGCCGGCCCAGCGCTGGCTTCCGGTAAGGGGGGGGGGGGGGGGTGTGTGTGTGTGTGTGTGTGTGTTGTGTGTGTGTGTGTGTGTGTGTGTGTGTGTGGTGTGTGTGTGTGTGTGTGTGTTGTGTGTGTGTGTGTTGTGTGTGTGTGTGTGTGTGTGTGTGTGTGTGTGTGTGTGTGTGTGTGTGTGTGTGTGTGTGTGTGTGTGTGTATCGTGCAAACGGCAGTGTGGGCACCGATACAAATATCGGTGCATCCCTAGAAGAAAGTCTCCGAATTCCGTTCACAAAAAAGTAATTTGCAGTAAACATTAAAGACTTACTGGATCTATTGCTAGTCCAAATGATCGTGTTCTTTTTGAAGGAACAGGCGGCCCTTCTACATGATGTCTAGAAGATCTCTAAAGGGAAAAAAGAAGAGAAAAAAATTTATGATATATATTAGGGGTCGACCCATTATCGGTACTACCCATAATCCGGCCCGATATTCAGGTTTTTAGCCCTTAACAGGGATTTTCCTGCCGGTACTCAGTACTAGCAGGGAAGATGGTCCTCCACTAAGTTTCTAGTGTGTGATGTTTATACGGGGGGGGGGGGGGGTGGGTGTTTGGCATTTTTCTGTGTTCTGCTTTTTAGGTTATTTTTTCAGCACTTTTTTTTTTCTCAGTTGTTGTAATGTTTAGATTTTTATTGAACATCTTCAGGTGAATGTGTAGAAATTGTGAATTTTCAAAAATTTGAATGCACAGAACATCGGCACCTGGCTGCCGATAAAGTGATGATGGTCATATACAGACACATTGATTTACATTACCAATACATACCCTTTTCTCCCTCTTTTTCAACCTCACATTTCGAACAAGGGAAGAATCCCAGTCCTGTAGGAAATCAGAACAGTTGAAAGTTTAAGAAAAAAAATATATTACATCTACATTGTCCTTTTAATGTAAGGCTGTATTCAGTTTTGCAGAAGTGAATGTGATGCATTTATTTCAGCGGTGCTTGCAGGCCTAATTCTCTCAGCTTGATACCGCAGTACTGTGCATTTAATGGGAAAAGTGTCTAGTCTTTAATCATGACATTACGTTTTTACACGCCGTGCTCCTCCGTAAACTCATAGATTTTCATTTAAATCCGTTTTTTAATCCCATCAATCTCAAGGTTTGACTGAGAGTGTGGAAGATCTGTGATCTGAACCATGACTGGAAACCCAACATGTAACAAGTAGGGATGTGCTGGACCTCTGCAGGCTACAACTGACACTGAAGATGCAGGCAGAGACCGTTACAATCCTTCAAAGCATGGGGACAAATTAATACATCATCTCCTACTTATATAGTGCCTACATATTCTGCAGCGCTTTACTATAGGGAAAATGCAGAGAACACCTACTGATACAGAAGGGACAAGGAGCCCTCCCCATGAGATTAACTAGCAATTACAGCCCTTTAAGTGTTTTGCCAGATGACCCGTGAGTTTACAATCTAAAAGGAATACAAGGGGCAAGAGAGTAAGGAAGCAGGGTCATTGTGAAGCCGGAGGTCAGGATATAGTCATGGCTTAATGACATACTGCAGTGAAAGTGTCCATTAGGACAGGTGAGGTTTCTGAACTTTGTATGAAGCAGGTTCTGTGACCGTTAGGTTAACTCTTATTTCAAATTTACATCCTTTTACATTATGTCCGTGCACTGCGGGTTTTACCTATGCTAGCATTTTTTTATCCGTGTGTTCCGGTTTTACAATTATTTCTCCTTTTAACCTCCCTGGCAGTCTAATTTTTTCAAAATTGTGTGTCTAAAAAAGCATTTAAATTTTTTTGGAAAGGAAATGTGTTGTTTTATATAGTAAGCCTGTATTCTGTAGGAATAACTCACTGAAATCTGTGCAAGCAAGAGTCTAGTAAACATACGCAGTCAGAAGGTTTGAAACCCGAAATAATAATTTATTACCCCACAAATAATTATCCAAAATAAGGGAAATAAATTATATTCAATAATCTAATCAAACCAAAAACCTGCCTGCCTCTTTCCTCTGGGCCCTGGGATTCCTGTCCGGATGTACACTCCTTTACGCCAATGAAAAAATACAGGACACAGGGTAAAAAAAAAAAAAAAGTTGATTTATTTCTGTAAAGCTGCTTTGAGAATAAAAGTAGGGATGCACCGATACCACTTTTTTAAGACCGAGTATGAGTACTGATACTTTTGTTCAAGTACTCACCGATACGAGTCTTTTATTTTATGTCATGTGACCGCTTTCCAATAAGAACAGACCTCATATAATGCCCCCCCTCTGCTCATGGATAATGCCCCCCAGCTCAGCTGAGATTCTCCGCTCATACTTACCTTCCTTTAGCGACGCCGGGAAAGTCTTCGCGCGCGCTCGCTCGCTCCTTGGAAGGACCCCAGCCGCGACCACGTGGGACCATGTGATCGCGGCTGGGGTCCTTCCAACGAGCGCACGCGCGGAAACTTTCCCGGCATCGCTCAGGAAGGTAAGTAAGTATGAGCGCAGAGCAGCTGCAGGGCCTGTCTGAATGCTCTATCGGCATTCGGACAGGCCCTACAGCTGCTCTCCTCACTTTGTTTATACTTACCTTCCTTTAGCGACGCCGGGAAAGTTCCCGCCCCAGCCCCTAGGATGCCGGCAAGCCGGCTCAATGCCGGCTTCCGGTATCGGAAAGAAAATATCGGGGGTACTGCATGAGTACCAAGTACTCCTGCAGTACCCAGATCGGGTATCGGTGCAACCCTAAATAAAAAAGGCAAATAAAAATAATTTCTAAAATGTAATAAGGAAAAAAAAAAAAAAAAAAAAAAACCAAGAAAGAGAAAGAACAGCGCTCCTCCATCTGCTTGCCCAGATCCACCAGCGAAACTTGTATTGCAAAGCCTTATTACATTTTAGAAATTATTTTTATTTGTCTTTTATTCTCAAAGCAGCTTTACAGAAATAAATCAACTTTGACAAAAGGAGTGTACATCTGGACAGGATTCCCAGCACAGCAAACTTTATTGAAAAAAAGTTTACTGTAATTTTTTTTTTTTTTTTTACAGTTTTGAATTTGCCGCCTGGTCCCACCCCCCTGCGTCGTGTGACTCGCAGGGAGCAAAACCAGGAAGCAGAGTCGCCGGCTGCTGCGATAACACGGAGGTGACTGCGGAGATGGAGCGTAGGATGCAGTGAGTATGTATACAGCCCAAGTGTGGCTTGGGGTTACCGATCGCAAAATTTAACCCCGAGTCACACTCGGGAATACCACCAGGGAGGTTAAAGTGCTACTACTATAATAAAAGTATACTAAACAAGAAACAACGCATGAATCGTATTACCAAAGAGTCCTCTGTCTTGTCAAAGCTGATGTCTGAGAGGATTGAAGCAGACTCATCAATTGTAGACAACCTGAATAAAACGGAATTCCGTTAATTGGCAGAGATTAGCATTAAATAATGAAAACAAAAATCACTGCCATCTACATCAAAATAACAAACATGTATCAGTGGGATTAGCAGCTCTAGTTTGTCCTTTAATGATGGGGGGGGGGGGGGGGGAGAGAGAGAACAGGACTGTGTTTTTCACAAAAAATAAAATTCTATATATTGCCTGGGGTAAAAAAATAACCTAAACTACAGCCTAAATAACTGACACACCATTTTCTTCCATAATGTTAAAACCTTATCCACTAGATGCACGGCAAATCTGTCAGGAAGCACCTACCATCACCATACAGTGTGTCTGAAAGCGGAGCAGTTTCAGGGATCATTCACTTTAATTTGTAGAACTGGACTTGTGAAGATACTGAAGTTATAGAGCAGCAAATTGAGAAATTACCAGAGCCCCCTACAATCCCAGTGTTCATTCAGTGAACCTAGGTTGGTTTAACATCTGTAATTACCTTGTAATTTCCCACCAGATCAGATTTTGTTCATCATGACAGGGATTTTTAACAGATACTTCTCAAAGAACAGTTGAATGAACAATCTACAGAGCGTAAGCACTCGGAGTGGACACTGCTTCCACTCTAAGGGAGGGCTTATTCAGCCATGCAGAAGCAAGGGCTGATCCCAAATACTGCATGACACAGGTTAGTGGCTCTAAAACTGCAATTGGGACATACCTTCTTGTGCCATTGCCATCGTTGGATGTACGCGTCTTGTTGTTGAGGAAGGCCAAAGCACTTCTCTGCTGTTCACTGAGCTGAATGCTACATGATGGATCTGACATCAGCAACTCCCGAATGAGTTGAATCTGCCTTTCCTAAAGGGAGTTGAAAGGGAGGGGGTGAATAAAAAAATAAAATTAAAAAAAGGCAGTTTTTGGCAATTCGATTGTCGGAAGCATTCTGAATTGCTGAAAATGAATGGCTTCATAACAATCCTATTTGTTTTGTTACCAAGTAGGGCTGAAACAACTAATCTAGAATGAAAATACTTGACAACTATTTTCATTATCGATTAAATTGGTCTTGGTACAGTACTGTTTAGAGTCAGACTTAAACGTTAATAACCTCAGATGCGACTTCGGAGCTGATTGTAGGATTTAATTCTAGGGTTAAGTCAGACCTAACAAGTTTCTTTTTGGTTTACAATAGAACAGACCCTAGGGTACTGCCACTGGGTGAAGGTGCTGTACTGCCTCCTTGGAATTTTTTTTTTTTAAAAATCTACTTGTCCAATGGACTAAAGTGGTAGCCCGATCTACTTGTCCCTCATGACAGTCTACTAGTCTGGATAAGAAATATAAATTTCTACTAAATAGCATTAACTACATAGAGAACACATTAATGCGATCAACAAACACAGGTATTTAGTTTAAGTACAACACTTACTGCATTGCAGTTTTCTCACTCCTACAACCCACACATTACAGATCACAGTAATGTGCAGTGTGAATGAGCGTATCACACAGCAATAACTCTCCCAGCAATGTGCGGTGTGTATGAGCGTATCACACAGCTCCACGACAATAAAACTCAACAATAATGCTGTTTGAGTTAAATTAAATTCAGTGTATTATTCAAATTAGAATATAAATAATTTAGAACAAAAAAAAAATAAGAGCTATTATATATCTCTATATCTATCTCTATCTCATTTTTTATATTTTCGAACCATCTGGTAATGTAGTATACCATTGGAAAGGCCAGACTCTGCCCTTTCCAACGGTATCTCAACTGCCCTTGTAGGTCATACGAAACCAGAGGTAGAGGTCCAAAGGACTCCAGCATCTCCTGTGGGATTCCCCTGCCAGTCAGGAGGGGAATCCCAGTTTGTGAAGTCATCGCGCACATGCGCAATGACGCCCGCGGGGCAGTCCTACAGAGCGGGCTGGGCTGACGTCCCTGCTCGTAGCCAGTTCTGCATCGAGCAGGGACACAGCAGGATGGACGTGGAGCGTCCTCTGTGGTGGTAAGGGAATCCCCAGAACGTTCCACGCACATCTACAGTGTGCACGGCACTACAGGATACCGGAAGCACTTTGTGCTCAGCGCACATGCGTGCCGAGCAGCCAAAACTCTGGTATCCACACAGACCCTGCTCTGCTTGCCCGAAGCAGGGCTAAGGCTGGGGTCAGACCAGCGCACTGTTAACGTGCGTTCTGGCGCACATAATTACGGCCGCACTAGCAGCAGATGACGGGCAATGACGGCCAATATACGATGTACGGCCGCACAAAAGTCCGGCAGTGCAACGCAAGTGGAATTTGAACGCATTTTTTTTGAGAACGCAGAACCGCTAGTACTGACGTACTGAGTGCGCAGCTGCGGCATAGCGGCGTGTGTGCGTGATTAGGAGATGTCAGACGCTGCTAATGTCCAGCCTACATAACGTCCAGACGCAAAAAGAGTTTTATTGACGATCCGTACAAAATCACGACCGACAATGCGCGTCGTCTGACCGTTTTTGCGCATTCCGTGAAAAAATACGTCAATGCGTTCGGACGTACTTTTTCACGTTCGCGGAAAAAAATGCTTTCGTCTGACCCTAGCCTAAATGGGGGAAATAAACCTCCTGCCCAGCCCCCATAACTGCCAGTCCCGGGAGTCAGGCCATAGGATTTGCCCATCTCTGTGCCTGCATTTTACTTGGAGCTGGAGTTCTGTGCCACCACCCCACCCTTCCTCTGGTCCAGAGCTGCCATCCCCCCTTTTGGTTTAGTCTGATCCATTTACTAAAACTCACTCTCAAGTCTGGTCCCTTTTTCAAACTCACTCGTGTCCAGTCACCTTCCCAAATTCACTCCCAACCGTCAACGCCCCCGTTTATGAAATTCATTTTAAAAAAGGTACTCTGCACACCCTGAGCACATTAGCTTATTAAAGTTGTCAAGCTGCGAGGAATAAGAATGAGCCCGCCCCCCCCCCTCACCCCACTTTGACAGACCCGATGAGAGCACACAGAGCGTTCAAGCAGCATTCGTTCAGGGACAAAACAGACATGGGCTTGAGCATGCAGCATCACTGACAAGGCGCTTTTGTACCTGGTGTTACGCAATTTGCACATGTATGAATGTTACGGTCACTATGGAAATTGCATAAGAAGAAAAAAAAATAAAATTGGACTTTACCTGATGAACTGACCGAGAAAAAAATTTATCTGCCAACTAATGGATTCTGAAAATAAATTAGTTGCAGCCCTAATACCAAGTTGGCCTATATTTCGAGTTAGTATTTGTGCAACTTTTGGGGCTCAGGTTAGCACCAACATAGCCTGTTTAAAGCCCTGCTGCAGCATAAATGAACATTTTAAGTAGATTAAAACTGATGCATAACAAATTAAAAGGTACACACTACCCATCCTGAGCATGGTTTAAAGTGGTCAGGTTGTAAGGAGTACACACACTTCTCTCCCCCTTCTACACCGTTCTGTTTTAATCACTGGGTGAAGAGGCATTTCCTCCAAGCCACCCAGCGTCACTAGCAACCAGGATTTTGAATTTCCTGGTGACTAGTGACTTCAGCATGTAGAGTGCATGCCAACATAATCCTCCCTGAGACCGCCTACTGTAGAGAGTGGTCTCCGACAGGAAAATAACGGATCTCCGCATGCATTTCTGCATAAAGAGCGGAATCGGTAGCAGTGCAGTGTTTGCAGTACCTAAGCACGTTCCGTAGTAGCGAACATTACGTTACACAGCTACAGGGACTTCCAGGTTCAGGAGCCCCTGAGCTGAAGAGGAGGAGCTGTGTGTGCTGAGGGACAAATGGGCAAGTAAAAAAAAAAAAAAAAAAAAAAATTATTAATAAATTAATTGGCTAGAGGCTGCCAACAGCATCTGCCCAATTATTTAAGGGCAAAAAAGGCAACTTTTCCAACAGAATGTTCCTTTAAGGAAATGAAATGCGTTCAAACTGATCAGTGAACGAGATTTGTTTCGGAATACGTTATTTTGATTAAAACGTTAATTTTAAACTTTTTGTCGTGCTGAAGCCTGGTTTAAGCAGGAACCAGGTTCTGGGTGACTTACCAGTTTTTCGCACTCTGCTTCTGCACGCTGCCTTCTCTTAATCTCCACATCCACCTGATTACGTGCATGCTTCAGCTTGACTTCCAATGCGCTGCGTTCTGTCTCCGTCTTCATCAGTATCTCCTTGCCTTTTGACAGTTCTTGATCGCTTTTTTGCCATTTTCGACGGAATTCTTCAAAGTTCTTTGCGAGCTGGATGAATTCTGCATGTCGAAGAAGCATGGAATTGACTAAACACATTTAACAACCAAGAGGATCAAGACCGTTCGATTAACTAAACAAATCCCCAGGTGAGCTGTTCCTAGTGGCTGCGCCGTTAAAAGTGTTTTGACTCAAACAAAAATCGATTGTGCTTCAGGGAGAAAGCTGAATTTAACGCTCCGACCTTTCTAATTAAGTTTACTTTCATGGTAATGTCCAGATCACAGCATCAAAATATTGACTTTAAAATACAAATAAATTCACCTTCCGATAATTTTTTTTTTTTATAAAATTACCTGGAGTAAGCACTCACAGAATGTTTTTTTCCCCCAATTTTCAACATTATATTAGATTTAGAAGACCAGGGTGGAGTGGATTTAAATCATGAATGAAATTGTGATTTACACAGTCACCAGAATAGGCTAGTTCTTTATATATTGTTCAAAACAGTCCACTAGAGTTCGAGCTAACAGTATTTTTACTGTGGAAAAGTGCACAGCTTGGATAACTTTGCTTAATTTGCTTATCAAAAATGTAAATATTCCATGAACGTACAGCCTCATGCTGCATAACTAAGCTCTATTTGACAAATCTTAACCATTTAGCGAAATATCGGTCTTTAGAAAAAGGTACCGATTCTAACATTATGGGAGATAATATTGGCATTATTTGTACATTTATTTATTTTATTTATAAAAAAAAGGATTTTACCAGGAAGGATACATTGAGATTTCTCGTTATCAAGTATGTCCTGGGTTCAAGAAACATTGAATGGTTAGTGTTACAGAAATACAAAATATTAAAAAGAAAATGCAAATATACAGATTAACAGAAAATAAATATAGTCACTATGTTACAGGTTTACAGGTGCATTCTGTATTGAGGTATGTTAATAGGGAGCTCTTAAGTGACTTTAGACTGGGTGAAGATTTGATGGCGTCTGGGAGGTTATTCCACAATTGTGGTGCTTGGTAGGAAAATGAGGATCGAGCCATTGTCTTTTTGTATTGCGGTATTGCAAGTAAGTTGCAGGTGCTGGATCTGAGGTTATAGGATGAGGGAACTGCTGGGGGAAGCAGCCTATTCAAGTAGGGTTGTAGCTTCCCAGAAAAGCTCTTAAACACCAGGTTGGAAAGGTGAAGAGTGCGTCTAGATTCCAGCGATGGCCAGTTTAGCTCTTTTAACATGTCACAGTGGTGGTGAAGTGGAATCAGGCTGGAAGATGGACGCCATTATAAGCCAGGCAGCCATCTTGTTCAGAATATTGGTTCACTTGAAAATAACTAGGTAGGTTTTAGCTGAAACTAGATTGAAGCATACGTAGAAATTTAGGAATGTGTTAGATTAGCAGAAAAGCAATTAAAACCTGAGAAAGATCTAGGCTGTTCCTGGCACGAAGGGACAGAATGAGAAGTGGATACACCAAGGTCACAGAGGCCCGCAGAGAGACAAAGGGAAGTATAGAATACAGACCAGGTGTTGTCCGCAACAAATAAACACAGGCGCTAGGGAGGCGAGCACAGCCCGGACTGAATGTAGTAGCTAATCACCATCTGTCGAAACTAACATGAAGTTTGCCAATTTAATGGAATGTCTTTGTATTAGACCAAGGGAGGTATTAACCCACGTGGGGTGGGATAGTGTCACCGGGAGGTGGGCTAATTGGGATGCATCTAATTATGTATTCAGGGTATAAGACCCCTTGTCGGGGCGAGTTCGGGGCTCAGTCTTTGCGATTCAATCTTGTCTGAGCATCTGTGACGTCACAATAAAGTTTGCCTTTCCTGAAGAGACTCGTGTCCAGACAATCCTTGCTCGTGTCCGGTCCGGCCCCGTCCCGAGTGAACCAAGTGGATTCCGGTAACAGTGGGTCATGTAATTACACTGTAGCACAAAGCGGCAGAATGAGTTATACAATGTAGTAAGTTTATGAAGGTGTGTTTGCGGGGCGGCTGCATACACTACATCTCCATATTCAAAAGCTGGCATAAGCATTTGTTGCACAATCTGCTTTCTTACCGTGGGGCTCAGACAAGATTTGTTTCTGTACAGGGCACCTAGTTTGGGGTAAAGTTTAGATGAGAGTTTTTCGATGTGGGGGCCAAAGGATAGATTTTTGTCTAACCACATACCTAGATATTTGAGAGAAGTGACTGTGGTCAGCGTGCCATTTGATTTTGTCCTGACACCTAGATGGGGTGTTTGTAATTTATGTAGTTTAGGTGCTTTACCAAAGAGCATCGTAACAGTTTTGTCAGTATTTAGAAAAAGTTTGCTATCTTTGATCCACTTTTCTACCTCTGTGAATTGGTCTTGCAGCACAGCCTCCAGCTGCAGGAGATTTGGTTTGCTGGTACCTTGGGGTACACCGCATGTGACTGGGAGGGAGGGGGTGCCAGAAATGGACATCTATTGCGACAGATCAGATACATATGATTGAACCCAGGTTAGCGTGCGATCACCAATAGAGTTTTTTAAGTTTTTGTAATAGGTTGCCATGGTCTACTGTATCAAAGGCCTTGGCAAAAATCAAGGAAGATTTAAGACCGATACTTCATTAAATTGATAATATCGTCTGACTGTCTATCTTTAATAGGTGTCTTGGTCCTCCGGCACCCCATGATTCTAAAACAAAAGTTTCATTTGATGACATTTCCCCCAACCCACTTCTCTGAAAAACAGCTGAATGCACGTTTCCTCTATTCTTCAAATTGACAATTATGTGGCGTGTACAGAATCAGACTTACGTGGCTCGATCCCCTCATTCAAAACGTCTGACTGACGCATCAATTGCTCAAGAAGGTTACGCAGATTCATCATTGTGGCTGCCATGTTCCTAAGAAGAAATGTACACATTGTGAATTCCTACCAATTAGACATCATGCAGAACATTCTCAACTTTCAGAGATGGGCTATAGGTCACTACTGGCTGCTACTTTCCAAAAGGGTGGAATATCCAATTACGCTTTAAAAAGACTGTTTTTTGAATATCATAAAAGATAAAGTTTCCATCTTTTGTCATTAGAGCTGAAACTAATCAATAGGGATACACCGGTACCAGTATTTGCACGAATACTTGGTACTTGTGCAAATGCCCCGATACCGGAAACCAGCGCTGGGCTGGTGTGCTGGTATCCGAGGGGCTGCTAGCGGAATGCATTAAGAGCACTGCACTAGCATTCCCCTCCGTCTGACCGCATTCTTCCATGCGTCGGCGTTAGACTGATGTGGCACGTGGTCCTCTGAGCAGACACCAGGCTGCAACACGCCGTCCAGCTGTGATCTCGCAGGATCGTGTTACAAGCCGGCGTCCGCTCAGAGGACCACGTGACACGATCAGCCAGACACCAGCACGTTGAAGAACACATGGCTGGCCAAAGGCAGAATGCTCTTAATTAGGGCTGCAACTAACGATTATTCTCATAAAAATCAATTAAAATCGATTCATCGGATAAAAAAATAAAATAAAAAAAATATAGAAAGGTGTTTACTTAAAAGGAATAACCACAACCTCTCCAAGTAATTTGCATAGAGTATGTAACTTTCATACATACTTATGCAAATTGCATATCTTGCGTACTTTTCACACAAGGTATGCAAGTGCTTGGTCAGAGGGATGGGTTGGTGCTGCATGTGCAAAGGGAAGTGTTCATGCCACTGTACAGAGCACTGGTGAGACCTCACTTGGAGTACTGTGTGCAGTACTGGAGACCGTATCTCCAGAAGGATATAGACACCTTAGAGAGAGTTCAGAGAAGGGCTACTAAAATGGTGTACGGCTTGAAGGAGAAAAGTTACCAGGAAAGGCTTAATGATCTTAACAAGTACAGCTTGGAAAAAAGACGAGACAGAGGAGATATGATAGAAACATTTAAATACGTAAAGGGAATCCACAAGGTAGAGGAAGGGAGTATATTTAAAGGGAAACAAAGTAGCAAAACAAGAGGACATAGATTAGAGGGGCAAAGGTTTAAAAGTAACATCAGGAAGCATTATTTTACTGAGAGGGTGGTGGATACATGGAACAGCCTTCCAGTAGAAGTGGTAGAGGCCAAAACAGTGATTGAATTTAAGCAGGCATGGGATAGGCATAAGGCTATCCTAAATAAAAGATAAATCCAGGTAAAGTATCCATGTAATTGGGCAGACTAGATGGGTCGAAAGTAGGGTTGCACCGATACCGGTACTAGTATCGATATCGGTGCCGATACCGGGTACTACAGGAGTACTTGGTACTCGTGCGGTACCGATATTTTTTTCCGATACCGGAAGCCGGCATTGAGCCGGCTTGCCGGTATCAGAGGGGCTGCGGCGGCTGTCCGAATGCTCTATCTGCATTCGGACAGGCCCTGCAGCTGCTCTCCGCCCTTTGTTTATACTTACCTTCCTTCAGCGACGCCGGGAAAGTCTTCGCGCGTGCGCACTCTCCTTGGAAGGTCCCCAGCCGCGACCACGTGGGACCATGTGATCACGGCTGGGGTCCTTCCAACGAGCGCACGCGCGGAAACTTTCCCGGCGTCGCTGAAGGAAGGTAAGTATGAGCGGAGAGTGCGGGGGGCATTATCCATGAGCTGGCGGGGCGCAATTATCCATGAGCTGGGGGGGGGGCGGGGCGCAATTATCCATGAGCTGGGGGGGGGGGCGGGGCGCAATTATCCATGAGCTGGGGGGGGGGCGGGGCGCAATTATCCATGAGCTGGGGGGGCGGGGCGCAATTATCCATGAGCTGGGGGGGGCGGGGCGCAATTATCCATGAGCTGGGGGGCAGGATATCCATGAGCTGGGGGGCAGGATATCCATGAGCTGGGGGGCACGATATCCATGAGCTGGGGGGCACGATATCCATGAGCTGGGGGGCACGATATCCATGAGCTGGGGGGCACGATATCCATGAGCTGGGGGCACGATATCCATGAGCTGGGGGGCACGATATCCATGAGCTGGGGGGCACGAGATCCATGAGCTGGGGGGCACGAGATCCATGAGCTGGGGGGCACGAGATCCATGAGCTGGGGGGCACGAGATCCATGAGCTGGGGGCACGAGATCCATGAGCTGGGGGGCACGAGATCCATGAGCTGGGGGGCACGAGATCCATGAGCTGGGGGCACGAGATCCATGAGCTGGGGGGCACGAGATCCATGAGCTGGGGGGCACGAGATCCATGAGCTGGGGGGCACGAGATCCATGAGCTGGGGGGCACGAGATCCATGAGCTGGGGGGCACGATATCCATGAGCTGGGGGGCACGATATCCATGAGCTGGGGGGCACGATATCCATGAGCTGGGGGGCACGATATCCATGAGCTGGGGGCACGATATCCATGAGCTGGGGGGCACGATATCCATGAGCTGGGGGGCACGATATCCATGAGCTGGGGGGCACGATATCCATGAGCTGGGGGCAGGATATCCATGAGCTGGGGGGCAGGATATCCATGAGCTGGGGGGCAGGATATCCATGAGCTGGGGGGCAGGATATCCATGAGCTGGGGGGCAGGATATCCATGAGCTGGGGGGCAGGATATCCATGAGCTGGGGGGCAGGATATCCATGAGCTGGGGGGCAGGATATCCATGAGCTGGGGGCAGGATATCCATGAGCTGGGGGGCAGGATATCCATGAGCTGGGGGGCAGGATATCCATGAGCTGGGGGGCAGGATATCCATGAGCTGGGGGGCAGGATATCCATGAGCTGGGGGGCAGGATATCCATGAGCTGGGGCGCAGGATATCCATGAGCTGGGGCAATATCCATGAGCTGGGGCAATATCCATGAGCTGGGGCAATATCCATGAGACCTGGGGCAATATCCATGAGACCTGGGGGCTTTATAGGAGGTCTGTTCTTATTGGAAAGCGTCACATGACATAAAATAAAAGTATCGGTACTTGGTATCGGTGAGTACTTGAACAAAAGTATCGGTACTCGTATTCGGTCTTAAAAAAGTGGTATCGGTGCATCCCTAGTCGAAAGAAAATGTCGGCAGATAAGAACCTATGTTTGCTTTCTCAAATGAACGCAGCTACAAACACTAGGTCATAGATGTCAGCATGAAATAGGGGTTAATAAGCTAAAGTGGTTAGGGTGCGTGTCCCTTTTAAATAATTTTGTTAACAAACCGAGTAGGGGGAGGGACTGGAGGTGGAAGGGAGTGACATTGCTCAAGGGACTTGACCCGAGTGTGAGAGGGAATGGACAAAAAGACCAGATCTGAGTGTGGGAGTGAGTTTTGGGAAAGGGACCAGACCAAAGGGAGGGAATGGTAGCTCCTGACCAAAGAGGGTGTGTCAGGAAGGGTGGGGTGGTGGCACAGGACTCCAGCTTCAAGCAAGGATAAAACACAGGCGTACAGCTCCTTCACCCAGTGGCAGTATCCTATTGTTTGTGTTATAGTTCTGCTACTGTTGTAAATGGAATAAAAACAAACTGGTTGTGTCGGACATAACCCTAGAACTAAATCACACCTAGTAAAGCAGCGGCGCGTCTTCTCCAATCAGCTCCGAAGCGGAGGTTATTTACGTCTACCTCAGTCTGACTCTAAACCGTGTGTGCTGTACACAGGACGATTAAAAATTGACACTGATTAAAGCGATGATTAAAATAGTTGTCAACGATTTCTATTATCGATGAGTTGTTTCAGTCCTACTCTTAATGCAATCTGCTAGCAGGGAGCTCTGGGTATATATATACAGTGAGATCTGGTGTCTGTGGGGAGATTAAGAGATAAATAGATCTTAGTCTGTGTGGTCAGGGTATGTGCAGTGGGTAAATTGGGTGTCAATATTAACATAAACTGGACAGCCTTTCAGCAAAATCCTAAATTATTCATTGGAAACCAGTCACATGACATTAAAAGTAACGTACCATTGAGTACCTGAAAGAAGGATCGTAACTCCGTCTTAAAAAATTGGTATTTGTGCAACCCTACTAATCAATGAATAGTTGACAACTATTTTCATTGTCGATTAATTGGTCTAACCAGTGTGTCCTTTAAAAAAAGAGTCAGATCAAGTTAAACCGTAACAAAGCTACTTTAAAGCGGAGAGCGTGCCAGTTGCTTTAGTCAGTAGGATTTAGTTCTAGGGTAATGTCAGATTCAAGCAGATCATTTTTAGTTTACGACCGTAGAAGTACTAGACCTTGGGGTACAGCCATTGGGTGGATGAGCTGTGCTGCTGTTTTTTTTTTACTTTGAGCTAGAGTCCTGTGCTGCCACCCTCTCTCTCATACATTCCTTTTGATCAGATGAAGCGAGAAAATTATTGGTCAACTGGTTGAGTATGAAAATAATCGTTAGTTACAGCTCTATAGGTCATGAGTTGAATACTCATCCCATTAGCTTGGAGTAAGGATGCTCTAGAGATAGGAGGGTCGAGTTTTGTAGCACCAAGCGTACTAACAGCGCTCAGCGAGGGGGCCACATGGGCATCAGAGAGTGGAAGGAACGTCCACTCCCACGGACGTCCCTTCCGCCCTTAAGTGCACTCGTGTGACACCGGCCTTAGCTATAAATACCAAGGGATCAGGGAGAGACCTTTAATGTGTGATGCACTAGGCATGACATTTATTATTTTCAGTTATGACTTGCCAGGCATATCAATAATCTAAAACAGGGGTTTTCCCATACATTTTCCTGGTCATTGAAGGAGACCTTAAAAAAGTTGTCTGTTCTGAGGGCATATACACACTTCTCTCTAGAGCAGAACTGGTCCACACAACGTCTTCCTGGCCCATAGTGATAAGCAACAACGACAATGTAAGACCAACCATAACAGGCACCCAGGACACTCAAGAGCTGGGACTGTAGGCCCTCCTGGGAACAGCTCAATAAGGTCTCCAGTAATTCATATAGATGGGATTTTCCACCATAATTAGCAGCCAAGTTAGTTAAGAGCTCATAGACCATCTGCCCCCTACCAACACGTTACACGAACAATGGGCAAATACAATGAACCCCTTGCTGTCTACCAGGAGAGATAGTTTTAACCTACTTAGTACGGATAGACCGGTATATCGGTTTTTCCGATTATCGGCTGCCGATCTTCAGAAAATTACTGATATCGGTATTTTATTTGCCGATAATTGGACAAGTTGGCTCACTGCAGCTGCGACACGCAAGATCCCACAGGACTGTGCAAATCCGGGGCTTCTCCCACATCAGGCTGTAAGCCCTCACTGCAGAACGACCCCTGCCCACTGACAGAACTGCGCATGAGCGTGATGGCAACTGAAATGGGGCTTCCATCCCATCTGGCAGGGATTTCCCTATACAGGAGATGCAGGGGTCAGCAACCTGGACCCTCCAGAGGTTTTGGAACTGCATTTCCCATGAGGCTCCAAGAACCTAATGGAGAAGCTGAGCATCATGGCAGATGTAATTCCAAAACAAAGTCACTGCTAACTTAACCAGTGCTGTTGTAAATTTACCAGAGCCATTATAGTCTATGGCAGGGGTCAGCAAACTTTGCTCTCCAGATGTTTTGGAACTACATTTCCCATGACTGTCAACCTAATGCATAAGAGCATCATGGGAAATTGAGTTCCAAAACATCTGGAGAGCCAAGTTTGCTGACCCCCTGGTCTATGGGGTTAAGTTTACAACAGCTCTGGTTAAGTTAGCACCAACTTTGTAATATAACCCTTGGAGAGCCAAGGTTGCTGAACCCCTTACATACAGGGTCATATGAGGGGTCTTTAACAAAGCCAAAGACACGGTCTTATTGTTTGTAAAAATAAAAGCTTAAAAATCTTGAATAAATTAAGTGGACGTGGTGCAATGTTTAAATGTTAAACACATTGAGTTCATGGAATGTCAGACTTGTGCTGTTTTTTTCACAACTTTAAATTTACAGAATATCGGCACCAAATATCAGCTATCGATCAGAAAAGCTGCCGATAATCTGTATCGGCCCTGAAAAAAAAATGATAAATCAGTCTAGCCCTACTGCTTAGAGAGACGAGGACAAGAAGACAGGTCAAACATCCCAAGTATGTAGTTTTCCCACACCAAGAAAAGCCACCTCAACTCCAGGTTAAATTTCCCACCCTGCTGGAGGAAACCCTGAAAAACAGCACGCATAGGAAAGGTCACATCAGATGGACCTCAGTCCTTGTATAGATGTAGATGTACCGGCTGGGTGGAGTAGAGGTAACATCACTGCTCTGCGTGGCGAGAGCCTGTGGAGTCATGGGTTCGATCCCAGCGAGCAACCTCTCCAGCAAGTGTCCTTGGGCAAGACACCTAACGGTACATACTCGAAAAACGAGAGAAATCTCAATGTATCCTTCCTGGTAAAATCCTTTCTAAAAAAAAAATAAAAAAAAAATGGATGTGTAAAAACAGGAGCCTTGAGGACAACTTAAAGTTTCTGTAATGAAACTCTGCTTGCTCTGCAGACTGACGGCATAAAAAGGAAGACTATACTACCATAGATACTCGAGTATAGCACGACCCGAATAGAACGCAATGGATAGAGATTTATTATGGAAATGAGAGAATACTCAAGGCTCGAATATAACGCAAGGAGCAAAATTATACTACACCAGTAAACAATTAAATTCCTTCCAGGTTCTCTCAACAGTCAGGCTACCCCTCAGGCCAGGGTGCTCTGCTCTAGGATGTTTGCAGTTGATACTAAGGCTAGGGTCAGACGAACGCATTTTTCGAGTCATCCGTGAAAAAGTGTGTTCGAACGAATGGACGCATTTTTTCACGGAATACGCGAAAGCAGTCATACGATGTGCATTTTCGTCCGTGATTTTGTACGGATCATCAATAAAACCCTTTTTGCGTCTGGACATTGTTTGCCGGACATTAGCAGCGTCTGACGTCTCCTAATCACGCACACATGCCGCTGGCGGACGCAGCGCACTCTAAGTCAGTACTAGCGGTATCACGTTCTTGAAAAAATGCGTTTGTTTGCCGCTTGCTTTGCACGGCCGCACTCTGTATATTGCCCGTCATTGGCTGCTACTACGGCCGTAATAAAGTGCAGCTACACACGCGTTCGCACTGCGTTAGTCTGACCCTAGCCTAAGTAGGAAGCCGCCGGCCATCCGTCTTTACTAGAAATTAGATGGCCGGTGGAGGCGATTGATTGGCTTAAACCGAGCTTGCCCTCTGGCCATGACGGATCCCCCCCCCCTCTCCCAAATCCAGGAGTTCCTGAAGTGTTTTCAGAGACTACCAAAACCTCCGGGAGACTTGGGATCCAGAGAAAGGCAAGAATTTTTTTTTAACATGCGATGCAATTGTCTCGAATATAACGTGACCCCTCAAATTTTAACCCTTTCCATGCGAAGGACGCGCTTAGTGCATCCTGCCGCATGTACACTTCGCTGTGGAGGACGAGCTGTGCACGTCCTCCCGTTGCAGCAGCGATCGACCGGGATTGCGGCAGCTCCACGGTGCGGGCTGACATCAATATCACCAGTGCGGGGAAGGTGCCTGAAGGGGAGGGTCCTTTGGACCTCTCTCCCTCCCCATCTGTGCGATCCACAAGCTAAAAAGGCAGGCACCGTTTGAAAGGGCACAGCCTGCCCTTCCAAGCGGCGGCTGTCTTTAACCCCTAGGGGGCTGGATCGCGATATGGCACCAACAGGTGCAGTATTGAGGTCCCCTCCCGGAGCTGGCCGACATCTTGGATGTCGGCCAAGCTTACAGGATATCCCCCTGACGACTGGTGTCATCGCGCGATGACATCAGTTTATTTATAAAGGATTTTACCAGGAAGGATACATTGAGATTTCTCTCGTTTTCAAGTATGTCCTGGGTTATTCAATTAACCCCTAGCTGCCACCAATGGTGGCGATAAAGGCGGGTTCCAATGAACCCCCTATCTGTGGCAGCTAAGTGTTAATATTTGGTATTGTTGGAACGGCCAGAGCACGGCCTTTCCAATGATACCAAAGATGACCATGTAAACAAAAACATTTTAAAAAAAGATTAAAACTTTTTTTTGTTTTATTAATGCAGCAATATTGTTCTCATTTCAATTATAAGGTGAACAATGATGCTGCACTAAAGATTTTTACTATAGGGGCGTTTGCACAAAAACACGTAATTTCCCCCCCCCAAAAATGTAGTGAGTCCTCATTTCTAAATTTTTTAACAAGCGCACCCCATAGAAAATATATCCACAAAGGCTCTCATAAGAAAATGTGGAAGAAAAAAAAGAAAACACTTTTCACAATGTAGATGATTGAAAATTCAATTTTTATTGCATTTTTTGTTATATTCAGGCAGGACATGATGAATACATATAATAATAAGGATATATTATGAATCTGCCGGAAAGAACGATATATAATATGTCTGGGTTGTATAAAAAAAAGTGACTTCAAATAGTGTTTAAGCATGAGCAAAACCGGTACAAATAAGTTCAGCACAGAGATGTGAAATGGCTCAGCAGCGAAAGGGTTAAGGTAAATTTTTGTCACCAAACTCTAGCGGTATACGCTAGTATCTACAGTAGTAGGTTTTTGCAAGTTCAAGAGTTCGTGTCAGCAGTAATCTTTTTAGAGAGATGGGGAGAGTCTAATGTTGCGGGGGAGGTAGTTCCATTAGAAAGAGGGCAGCTCGGGAGAATTCCTGAAGGCAAGAGTTGGGGAGGTGGATACAAGGAGACGATAACGTCAGATCATTTACCCAGCAAAGCAGTTAGGACAGGATATACCTGCTAATAAGGGAGGAGATGTAGGCAGGGGCGCGGTTATGGAGAGCTTTGTATGCTAGGACCAGTATTTTGAAATGGATTCTAAAAGGAAACAGGGATTGACAGAGGGGTGAGGTGCGCGGGGTGTGAGGTGCCCGGGGTGTGAGGTGAAGAAGTCTGGCACAGGTGTTCATTACAGACTGCAGAAGGGGGGGGGGAAAAATCAGGGATTTTTTGAGACCAGATTAAAGTGGTCAAGGCAGGAGATAAGAGCTTGGATGAGCATTTTAGTAGAGTCCTGATTAAGAAAGGGACGGATGCATGCAATGTTTTTTAGGTGTTAGTAGCAAGATTTGGTTAGTGACTGAATGTGGAGGAGTAAAGGACAGATCAGAGTCCAATATGACCTGTAGACAACGAGCCTGAGAGGAAGTAGAAACATAGAAACATAGAAAAATGTCGGCAGATAAGAACCTTTCGGCCCATCTAGTCTGCCCAATTACATGGATACTTTACCTGGATTTATCTTTTGTTTAGGATAGCCTTATGCCTATCCCATGCTTGCTTAAATTCAATTACTGTTTTGGCCTCTACCACTTCTACTGGAAGACTGTTCCATGTATCCACCACCCTCTCAGTAAAATAATGCTTCCTGATGTTACTTTTAAACCTTTGCCCCTCTAATCTAAGACTATGTCCTCTTGTTTTGCTATTTTGTTTCCTTTTAAATATACTCCCTTCCTCTACCTTGTGGATTCCCTTTACGTATTTAAATGTTTCTATCATATCTCCTCTGTCTCGTCTTTTTTCCAAGCTGTACATGTTAAGATCATTAAGCCTTTCCTGGTAACTTTTCTCCTTCAACCCGTACACCATTTTAGTAGCCCTTCTCTGAACTCTCTCTAAGAGGTCTATATCCTTCTGGAGATACGGTCTCCAGTACTGCACACAGTACTCCAAGTGAGGTCTCACCAGTGCTCTGTACAGTGGCATGAGCACTTCCCTTTTCCTACTGCTAATACCTCTCCCTACACAACCAAGCATTCTGCTAGCATTTCCTGCTGCTCTATTACATTGACTACTTACCCTTAGATCCTCTGAAATAATGACCCCTAAATCCCTTTCCTCAGATGTTGAGGTTAGGACTGTATCAAATATTCTATATTCAGCCCTTGGGTTTTTACGTCCCAGGTGCATTATCTTGCACTTATCCACATTAGTTCACCTGAAGGGAAATCGGCGCAACAAAGTGTGATCCTCCATAGAAGAATTGAGCCTTGCAGCCACTGAGCGCACTAACTGCGTTCAGTGAGGCAGCCAGACGGGCGTCAAGTGGAAGGAATGTCCACTCTCTTGGACGTTTCTTCAGCTCTTACCATCGCCCGTCTGACCCCAGCCTTAGAGAGAAGATAAAAAGTTCAGTTTTGGAGAGGTTGAGCTTTAGGAAACAGGAGGTCATCCAGTCGGAAGCAGCCGACAGGCAGGCTGTAACACGGTCCAACAAAGGAGGAGAGAGGGGAAAGATAGATTTGGATGTTATGGGCTCCAATATCGCCTCTATGCTGATCAGAAATATAGAAAATCAAAAGAATCGTTTGTCAGGAGCCCAATTCCTGGCACTCACACCCTTTCACACTGCAGTCAGTTCGGATGTCTGTAAGTTCAGGACACCGTTCCCCCCCCCCAAAAATATGTAGGCTGCCATAAATGTAAGAGCCCAGAGTAACCTTGTATCTGAGATTTATTTAAAAAGGAGGCAGGCCAGGAAACAATGTCAACAATGCAACAACCATATGTACCTTAACCCCTGCCACCACTTCAAAAAAGGAGTAAGAGGGGGAGGGGAGCAGCAAGTGTCAAAATAGCAGGAAGTGACACCTAGCACTAGACCTGGAGGGATCACCAAAATCAATTGGGCTGGCAGGATAATTGATCCGTGATCTGCAATCCTGAGAAAGTACCACACCAAAGAGGGGATGCAGGTAACGTAAAAAAAGGGACACTCGGCCCACCCTGACCACTTTAAATTTATATACATGTAGAAATTGCTGGGTTTAGTGGAGTGGTTTCCTCCACGCCACCCAGTGTTATTGTCAGCCCCATGATTTTTGACTTTCCCAGCTGTCAGATCAGTTGCTAGTGACGTCAGCATGCAGAGAGTGCGCCGTCATAACGCTCCGAGATCATACTCTGTAGCAAGCGCTCTCAGGTAGCGAAGGATCGGCAAATGCACGTGCGGCTTTGAACCATTCTGCACAGTCGCTACGGAACAAAGTACACAAGTCCCGTTACAGAAGCGTCAGGAACTTCAGGGTTCGTGAGTCCCTGAGCTGAAGAGGAGCAGCGGTGAGGGAGAAAAGAGAAATCAAGGGATTTATAGATCTGGGGTACTGTCCAGTAAGGCTGCGGTCACACAGTCTGTGTGACTGCACTTCCGTGTCAGTTGCAGCTTTGTGACAGGCTGGATGGTGAGGGTCACACAGGGTAGCGTGCGCACAAATAGCACATGCAGCCTCCCAGTCAAAGCTACGATGGATGCTCACAGCTACAGAGCGTGATCCTCCATAGGAGGAACGAGCCTTGCAGCGCTGAGTGCACTAATTACGCTCAGTGAGGTGGCCAGACGGTATTGCTAGGAACGTCCACTCTCATGGATGTTCCTTCTGCTCAAAGAACGCGCTTGTGACCACAGCCTAACCCTGTACATGCCTAAAGTCAGACAGAGCACCATGATCCAGTGAAACAAATGGAAAGGAAAACATTTCCTCATGTCAACATCCCAATGGGAGTCACTGGGGCTCACACAAAGGAAACATTAAAGTAACCGCTCTAACACAAACCACCTGTTTTAAAGAAATCTGTAGGAGCCCCGGCCACCCACATCACCTGTAACAGGCAGGGAGAGGGTTGTGTACCACATGGACTGTACCATTACACAAAGAGAGGACAGCTATACATACAGGGTTAAGAGAGAGGTGAAACCTAGGAGAATGACTGAACTGATAATTCTAGCAGGGTTATTCAAAAAGAGGGGAAACTCAGGAGACTTGGCAGGAGAATGAACAATCTAGACCAAAAAGCTGATTTGGAAAGAGATATAGGGGAGAAGATTTCTGGTTTGGCTATTTTGACCTAGAATTTTCATTTTTCCAGTCATTCTCCTAAGGTTCACCGCTCTATGAATAACCCTGATAAACTGCAATAACAGCCAAGCTCCGCTATGAGGTATAGAGCAGACCAGTCACTGTTGGATTCCCACGCCCAGCACTCTGAGCCCAGGAGGGTTATTTAAGCTTTATAATACCGGTAACCCATACTGTATGGTCAATGCGGGTTTAGACCCCCATCACCGCAGTCCTCACCGCATCCCAGACACACTTGCGTGTGCTGGGAGTTACAGAAAGACACCGGACAGGCCTGGAGAGCAGCACAGGACCCGGATCTCCATTACACACTGCCCCCTCCTCCCCGCACCCTCCAATAATCCCGCCGGTCACTACCTTTACACAGCACCTATTGTGGGCCGTGTGTGTGGGTGCGGAGGGATCCCAGGCGAGGGCATGCAGGAAAAAGGGGCCTCTGTGTCACGCCGCTCCCGGTGCTGCTTCTCTCGCACTCCCCCCTGAACAACCGTTTCCTTCCAAACGCCTCGCGCCTGAGTTTGAAATTTCTGGCTCCGCCCACCGGACGTGTTTCCTTGACAACGCGAGACGACGTACGGCTAGTGGATTGTACGTGGGCGGAGTGAGCATCTCGCTGGAGGGAGGGAAGGGGCGGGGCAGGGTGAGTGAGATCATGGAGACTCAGCATCCGTGTGACAAACAGTCACCAGGGTTCTTCCGTTCCGGGTTGGGTTTGCGCACGGAGTGTATGTGGCGGGGAGGGGGGACAGCCAGACTATCTCAAGCACCGAATAAAGGAGGGTTTGCTCTTTTTCTGCGTTAGTGACTGGCGCAAATAGTAAATTCGCTGTGTGCTGCTTTGACTGTAGCTATCTGAACCTGTGTTACAGGGACACTAACATAAACTGTAGCCAGTGCACTACAAAAAAAATGACTGTTACTTGTGAATTGCAAACAAAATCGCATTATAAAACATGCTGCTGTGTTTTTCCTTTGAAATAATTACATGTAAAACGGAAAACCAAAAGTGTTCTCCCCTTTCCATTTTGTGGATTTTTCTTGTGTTGCAGCATTTATTGTTTTTTTTTAGAAATTATTTTACCAGGAAGGATACATTGAGATTTCAATTGTTTTAAAAATTTACGTACAAGTTTCACTTTACGTTGTGGTATAGGATTCACAGTAGTGAACTGACATTGGGTGGAGTGACTGTTGCACAGGGTCTGTTGTTTTGTGTAGACTACCCTAGATAAGGGACAGCAGCTGAATGAAATCCAATATAAGGCTAACAACACTGAAAGGTACCTCCATGGTGACGTTATTTACGTACATGCCATACAATGCAAGTCAATACGTCAGTTATATGGACCTCTGACCCACAGACTCCATTCTATGGCCAATACCATTGTTAGGAACAGGTGAGATAAAGATGGGGGGGCAGTTTGCAACACAAAATATCACAGAATGGATGCACCCAGTGACATACAAGAAAATATTTTCTTAACAAAACATACAGCATACAGTATTTGGTGAAGTGACAGCTTTCTGAGTACCCAAACTGCCTCAAAATTGCACCGTACCGGGAAATTCACTGTTTGGTGGCAAGTTCGGCACTCTGAATAACCCTTTTAATCTGAGTGTATCACAATAGCCACTTCTGTAAAACGTAAAGTAATGTGAGCTTTATATGAGTATATCACAGAGCTCCACAGCAACAAAACTCACAATAATGTGCGGTGTGTACGAGCGTATCCATGGATCTCCATAGCAACAAAACTCACAGTAATATGTGGCATGTATGAGCGTATGGCAGGGGAGTAACTACCAGGGGTGCAGAGGGTGCCACCGCACCTGGGCCCTTGAGTCCAGGGGGGCCCACACTCACCTGCCTGGGCCTGGGGGCTTGCCTATATTTTATATATATAATTAATAAGCTCCACAGCAATAAAACTTGCAGTAATGTGTGGTGTGTATGAGGCTGTCACACAGCTCCAAAGTAACATGTGGTGTGCAAAAAAGTATAGAGCTCCACATCTTTTGAAACAGATAGTAATGTATTTCTATAGAAATACACTTCGATAATCCGTCTGGTGTGTGTGATATGTGTGCGACATGACTCTGTGACTGCTGTGCGTTCTGTGCATTGGTTATTAATTCATATATTTTATCTTATATTGTAAAAGGTTATGTGAAGTTATTGTGTGTTTGCTTGTAAACCTTTAAATGTAAATGAGTAGATAAATAACTCTTTGCAGTGCGGCTCATTTTCCAGGCATTTAGTGATCAGCGCCGGGCCTTCAGAATATGGTCTCAATAACTGGATTTCCATGTGAAACCTGTACATTCAGCAATGAGCTCTCCTCTTCTATTATGATATTGATGTTTTGAAACAGAAAAATTGCGTTGTAATGTTAATTGAATAGACTTTATGAAGTAAAGATCTATTTAACATTTAAATTATTTAAGAAGAAAAAAAATTTGAATTGTTAAATGAATAGATGTAAACAGAAAAGTGATAGAGGTGTATACAAGGCGCTTCTACAAAAAAAAAAGAAGGGAGCAGCTGCAAGGTACTTGTGTATGTATACCCTCGTAATGCACAAAATGTTGATAGAAAGCAGAAAATAGTCCTCGCGCTTGCAGAAATAAGCAGAACATCTTCAATCCTGGGATATCCTATTATTATTATTATACTTTATTGATATAGCGCCAGCATATTTCGCAGCGCTGAGGACATACATTGCACAGTATGTAATTCCTTTTTAAAAGTCTATGTAGCCGATAAAAATTCACTCCCTCATTTAGGAGCTTTAATGAAGCCTAGTCTGAGCAATAATAGCAATAGGATATTTGGTTAGAAGACCTCACCGAGGTCGATATACACAGATGACGTGACTTCCGGTTCAGCAAGGTGCTCAATATCCTTGACAGCCTCAAGTCGTCTTTTGCCCATACTATCCTCCAAACGCCATTTTGGAAGTGGGCAACACATACTCAAAGCAGTAATACACATTCGATATGCTATACCCTCAACATTGGCCATATATCCTAATAATAAGTCCTAAAAAAGATTAAAACAAAAAATAATATACAAAATAGACACCATTAAAAATAAAGACAGCATTCTGTAACAAACTATTAATGTCAAAATCAATAGTTAAACCCTCCGGTGTCAAACAGCCTAAATCAAAAATCCACTAATTTTCTAATCTATTCAAAATCTAAGTGGTTACCACCCCTCCAGTGTTTAGAAATTTGTTCTATAGCCATAAATTTTAGGAGACTTTGATCTTCTCCATGACAGGAGGAAAAAGTAGATACACTATGTTTGTCATAACGTCTTGATATTATAAATATGCTCAGAGATCCTTGTTTTAAGCATTCTAGTGGTTCACCCAACGTACTGGAGACCACACGGACACCACAAAAGATAAACTAAATTGCTAGAATTACAGGTGATAGAAGTGTTAACTATATATTTGATTGTTGGAGTGGAATTTGAAATTAGATATTTATCTATCCGTGGATCTCACTGTTCTACAACACGAACAGCCCCACACTTAAAGATACTTTCTTATCAGAATTAAAGAAAAATAAGAAAGGTATCTTTAACCTCTACATATAAAAAACTTTTAGTTAAGGTTAATTTAAGATTTTTAACCCCCCTATCACTCTTGGTTTGTCACCTATGTTGCCACGGCAGGCTTTTGGTAAAAGCTTTTGTCAAGCTTCACACAATTTTTTTTGCCAAAATGTAGCTGTTTAGTGATTGTGTTATTTAATAAACTGAATAAAGAGGTTTAGTGCCTGGAGCCAATTTCACCGAATTCACCATTCAGTGCAATTTTGGGGCCAATTCGGAGGTTAGTGAACAACTCCCTTTGTGTGCATCTGTTGTGAACCAGTGGCTGCTAATAACATGAAATGGGGAATCAAAGCAACTAGTGGGGCATATTGTGGAAGGCCTTCCCTTCTAGCTGTAAATACACATATCTATTTATATATAAATAATTTTATTTTCATTTCATGGGATTCTAAAATATAGGCCCACTAAAATCTTCAGCTTTATGCCCATAAAGATATTAATCCTGCCCTGCTCAGGGGATGTATTACCATTATGTCATATTGCGTGTACAGTGAACCCATCCTACTTTTTTGCTTTATGTTGAGGAGGATTACATAAATTGCAAGCTGAGAGCTGTTTCATTGCAATTGCATTTTTTGGGGGTTTTTTTGAGAAAGGATTTTACCAGGAAGGTTACATTGAGATTTCTCTCGTTTTCAAGTATGTCCTGGGTGGCGAGTATGTACCGTTAGGTGTCTTGCCCAAGGACACTTACTGGAGAGGTGCTCTTGCCGTGTATGTGCAGAGTGTTTAAAATATGTGGTCACTGTTTATTGAAGGCAGCCGTCAAAGTTAGCATTACACTAAACACATTTAATTGATTAATTAGTTTGTATCCTTGCTGCAATTGTTCTTCCCCTGCTGTGAGTTGGAAATGGAACGTCAAAATATGGAATTGCAGACACACACACACATAAAACTAAGCGGCTGCACTCTGGATCTTCAATACAAAAAGTATAAAGTACATACTTTTATTATTCCAACTTTAAAAACCTTTTTTAATCTGAACTAATAATGTATGTAATTTAATGGAAGACTGCAAGTGCAGCAAAAGTTAGTTATATTCTGAATGGTTTTATGCACCGAAGCTTTACAATCTTAGTAACTGATTTCCAGAGTGTGCTGGTGCAGATTTTATATATGTGTGTGTGTCTATATATATATAGATACATATCATTCCATTATTATGTGTGTTTATATTTATAAAAGTGTTTTATAAATAAATATAATGGAGCACCTTTGCTTAATGTACTTAATCTATTTTGTAAACGGAACTCTTCAATCATGACTCAAAGCATTCTTGCACAAATGCAAGCAAAACTAATTATTAAAATAACTTGAAAGGTATTATATTTATATATATACTGTATATATAGGCCTATGATCTGTCCTCTCTGTTTATCTTACTTGACCATACGATTTCCCTACTGGTATTTATGACACTCCCCACTTCCTGTGTCATTTCCAAATGATGCTCATATATTCCTGAGAAGAAACTCACATAATATTCTTGAGAGATCCCAGAATGCAGGGTAGCAAGCAAAAGACAAAAAACACCCAGTCCAGGTTCAGGAATACATCTGTATATCTGTAGCACACCAGAAAACAGGCACGGGTTCAGCGCGCAATCAGTAATCCAAATGGTGTAGTCAGGTAACAGGCAGAGGCAGAAATCCTGGTAACAAACACTCCAGGTGAAGAGCCAAGCATCATACAACGGAGACCAGGCAAATCAGGATATGTTGAGAGGTCGGGTTCACACTGAAAGAAGTTCGAGGATTGGGAGACTCGGGGCGTGACTGCCGAGCAGTGGCGACTCTAGGAACAATAGGGGGGGGGTCACATATGATACCACAGTCAAAACTGGGGGGCACTAATAATTTTCGCCACTAAATCATACCACTGAAAAACCTAAATAAGTAAATATAACTAAGATTCCATAATCCCGAAGTAATGTGGTGCAATGATACCTTTCTGGTGTACTAACCTGGTACAGAATTTCATTATTTTATTCGCCGCAATTCGGCAGTTTTTGCTGATGTCCGATAACTGCTTCAGCAACTCCAATTTTCTCAAATTACGGTGACCATTCGCTAAATAGGGAATTCACCATATTTTCGGCGAAATTGATTCCCCGAAATATGACAAAATCAAAGGATCTAAAGATGAATAGACGACACCGTAATCTATACCAGCAAACCGAATCTCCCGCAGCTGGAGGCAGTGCTGCAAGAACAATTCACAGAGGTAGAAAAGTGGATCGAAGATAACAAACGCTTTCTAAATACTGACAAAACTGTCACAATGCTCTTTGGTAAAGCACCTAAATTACATAAATTACAAACTCCCCATCTATGTTTCAGGATAAAATCAAATGACACGCTGACCATAGTCAGTTGTCTCAAATATCTAGTATGTGGTTAGACCCAAATCTATCCTTTGGCTCCCCACATCGAAAAACTCTCATCTAACCTTTACCCCAAACTAAGTGCCCTGTACAGAAACAAATCCTGCCTGAGCCCTGCGGTAAGAAAGCAGATTGTACAGCAAATTCTTATGCCGGCTGTTGAATACGGAGATGTAGTGTATGCAGCTGCACCGCAAACACACCTTCATAAACTTACTACATTCCGCTTTGTGCTACAATGTAAATACATGACCCACCACTGTGACATGTTAAAAGAGCTAAACTGCCCGTCACTGGAATCCAAACGCACCCTTCGCCTTTTCAACCTGGTGTTTAAGAGGTTTTCTGGGAAGCTACCGCCCTACCTGAATAGACTGCTTCCTCTAGCAGTTCCCTCATCCTATAACCTCAGATCCAGGACCAGCACCTTACTTGCAATACCACAATACAAAAAGAAAGTGGCTCGATCCTCATTTTACTACAGAGCACCACAATTATGGAATACTCTCCCAGACACAATCAAATCTTGCCCCAGTCTTAAATCCCTCAAGAGCTCCCTATTAAAATACCTGGATACAGAATGCACCTGTAAACATGTAACACAATGACTTTATCACAGAAATAAATATGTAGGAAATAATATGTATATATATTTTTTTTTTTACTATCTTGCATTTTATTAATTTGTATTTCTGTAACAACTAAAAATTTCAATGCTCTTGAACCCAGGACATACTTGAAAATGGGAGAAATCTCAATGTATCCTTCCTGATAAAATACTTTGAAAATAAATAAATAAATAGACCCTTTAGTTTCTAACTTCCATAATAACCCCTAAAATGGCAGAAAACCAGAGAAATAAAATAAAAATATAAACAGTGTGGCATGTAGCTTACCCATTAACCCCTAAAATGCCATTATTCAAGGGAAAACATGAAATGAATGGACTGTGGGGCATGTAGCCTTCCCATTAACTCCTAAAATGCCAGTTATCAAGAAAAAAAATGAAATATATACATTGTGAGGCATGTAGCCTACCCAATAACCCCTAAAATGCCATTAATCAAAGGAAAACATGAAATTAATAGACCGTGAGGCATGAAGCCTACTCATTAACCCCATAAATGGCAGTAATCAAGTGAAAACATCAAATGCATACACTGAGACATGTTGCCTATCCATTAACTCCAAAAATGGCATTAATAAATGAAAAAATAAAATGTATACTGCGGGAAATGAAGTCTGCCCATTAACCCTTAATATACAACTAAACCAAGGCAAAAATGAAAGTAATACACAATGTAATATATAGTCTGACCGTTAACACTCTTACTGCTTAGCCATTTCCACCCTGTGAAAGAAAAATCTTTACGTTTTATTTTATTATTTATGATTTTGTCTTTACACTGTAAAGACCATGTACGAAGCACGGGGCTGGAGATCCGTCGGTCCGAACATGTGGGGGAAGCTGGATGCTGAATTCTGGTGAGGGGGGCACATGGGGGGGCAAGGAATAACCAACGGGGGACAATTGCCCCTCCTGGCCCCCCCTAGAGACACCTATGCCGCTGAGGGTGTGTGGCTGTGATGGGATTCGATGTGTGTGTGGCAGGATAGCCAACTGCCCTGCCAAGTAGCCATTCAGGACTGGTTATGCAGAAGCACAGCTGAAGACACCATTTAAGCATTACAAGTACTATTAAAGAGGCACTCACATTGCATTTTCCCTTAGGCCTTCTGAAAACTGGGTGACAGACAAGGGCTGCCTGGTGATCGGAAGATAGTTACATAGTTACATAGTTATATAGGCTGAAAAAAGACATGCGTCCATCGGGTTCAGCCTCTCCCACATAACCTACTGCTGTTGATCCAAAAGAAGGCAAAAAACCCAGTCTGAATGCTTGCCAATATGCAACATACTGGGAAAAAATTCCTTCTTGACCCCAGAATGGCAGTCAGATTTCTCCTTGGATAAAGAAGCTTTTACCCACATATTAAATATTATAACCCTTAATATTCTGTGTCTGCAGGAAGTCATCCAGTCGTTTTTTAAAAGTCTGTACAGACTCTGACCCAACCTCCTCAACAGGCAGAGAATTCCACAGCTTTATTGTTCTCACCGTAAAATAACCCTTCCTATGCTTTAAGCTAAATTTTCTTTCTTCCAGTCTAAATGGATGACCCCTTGTCCTATGTATAGTCCTGTTAATGAATAGGTTATCAGACAATGGTTGATAATGGCCCCGTATATATTTATATAAGGTTATCAGATCCCCTCTAAGGCGCCTTTTCTCTAAACTAAACAGGTTTAAGCTTGTTAGTCTTTCCTCATAACTTAACCCTTCCATCCCCCTTATTAATTTAGTTGCCCGTCTCTGCACTTTTTCTAGCGATATAATATCTTTTTTTAAGACAGGTGCCCAAAATTGCACGGCATATTCAAGGTGCGGCCTGACCATTGATTTATACAGAGGCAAAATTATGTTTTCATCCCGTGAGTGAACTCCCCTTTTAATGCATGCCAGTACTTTGCTGGCCTTGTCGGCTGCTGTTTGACATTGCACATTGTTACTTAGTTTGAAGTCTATGATTATTCCCAAATCCTTCTCCTGCTTGGATTTCCCTAACTCCGTACCATTTAGGGTATACATTGCTTGTGTGTTCTTCACTCCAAAGTGCATAACTTTACATTTATCTAGATTAAATTCATCTGCCATTTAAGTGCCTAGTCCCCCAATCTATCTAAATCCCTCTGCAGCGAAGTAACATCCTGCTCACATTGTATTACTTTTCCTAGCTTTGTGTCATCTGCAAACACTGATACATGACTTTCAATGCCTATCTCAAGGTCATTATAAATAAATTGAATAGTATTGGTCCTATAACAGACCCCTGAGGGACACCACTTACCACTGGTGTCCATCTTGAAAATGTACCATTTATGACCACTCTCTGTACCCTATCTTTTAGCCAGTTTTCTATCCAAGAACAAGTATTTTCATCTAGACCATTTTTTCTTAATTTAAATAGTAACCTTTTGTGTGGAACTGTGTCGAAAGCTTTGGCAAAATCTAAGTAAATCACATCCACTGCGACCCCCTGATCTATACTTCTACTTACTTCCTCATAGAACGTAATTAGGTTAGTCTGACATGATCTGTGTTTCATGAAACCATGCTGATTTTTGCCAATTACATTATACCTCCCAATAAATTCCTGAATACTATCCCTTAGTAACCCCTCAAATACTTTCCCAGCCACAGATGTTAAGCTCACAGGTCTATAATTCCCAGGCACAAATTTTAAACCTTTCTTAAATATAGGGACCACGTCAGCTTTTCTCCAATCCTCTGGTACTATTCCTGAAAGAAAAGAATCTTGAAAGATTAAGAACAAAGGTTTACATATTTCAACACATAGCTCTCTTAGTACTCGCGGGTGAATTCCATCTGGCCCTGGGGCTTTATTAACATTCACATTGTTTAATTTGTGTAAAAGCTTGTCCTGAGTCAACCAGTCACTTTGTATTAGTAAGTTTTTATTAATGAATTTCATGTCTCCTGTTATAGGTTTCTCTTTGATAAATACTGAAGAAAAATAATCATTTAAAATTTCTGCCTTATCCTGATCTTCAGTTAACAATAACCCTGACTCAGATTTTAGTGAACCTACATTTTCACTCTTAGTTTTTTGGAATTTATGTACCTAAAGAATCTTTTAGGGTTGGTCTTGCTCTCTTTGGCTATTTCTTTTTCATTTTCTAGTTTAGCCCATCTAATCGCATTTTTACATGCTTTATTGGCTGCCCTATATGCTTTATAGGATGCCTCAGATTTATCAAATTTAAAAGCTTTAAATGCCTTCTTTTTATTTTTCATTTCCTTAGTTACCTTCCTACTAAGCCACATTGGTTTCAGTCTGTTTCTTTTATATTTATTAACCAGTGGAATATATTGTGACGTGTACTTTTCTAGTGTTAGTTTAAAGATATTCCACTTATCCTCAGTGTTTTTCCCGTGAAAGAGTTTCTGCCAGTCAATGACATTGAGAGCTTCCTTTATTTTAATAAAGTTGGCCTTTTTAAAATTATATATTTTAGCATGCCCCTTATGAATGTGTTTTTTTGAGTTTATTTCAAAAGTCACCATGTTATGGTCGCTGTTTCCCAATTGTTCTTTTACATTAATATTTGAGAAAAGATCCACATTATTTGTTATAACCAGGTCCAGACAGTTATCCTCTCTAGTTGGTGTTTCTACCAGTTGTGACATGAAGGTATCATTTAAAATGTTCAGGAACCGGATTCCCTTTGCTGAATTACTAGTCCCACTATCCCAATTAATGTCCGGGTAATTAAAATCTCCAATAATTAAAGTGCTACCATGATGTGCAGCCTTCCTAATTTGCTCTAACAGTTGTTCTTCCTCATCTATATCTATATTAGGTGGTTTATAGCATCTGAGGGAAAATCTTGTGTCACATGTCCAGACCATGCAAGTTTGCAGATCTGTAACTGAGCACTGTGCTGAGGGTGTCAGTGGTTTACATATAGTGCACCTCAGAGAGAACACTCTTTCTCTTTGTTGCGGTCATCAGTAAGAAGCAAGCTGATTGAATTTGCTACAGCATCTAGCTTCGATAAGACCTTCGGTACAGACTGGCTGCTTCTTGGATGCAATGCCATGTTGGTTATTGTGCATGAACAAGTTCTTCTCCACATCATCACTGCACCTGTTGGCCCAGCGTATCAGGGAAGAGTAGAGAGGACCACCACTGATACCTGAAACCAACATCAGTCCTGCACTTGCTGTGATAAGCTGATGGATGGTATCACAGTACTTCTGGGCATACAACGCCAGTGAGCTTCAGCAGGGGCAGGTAGTGTATGGCATTACAGAAGTAGTGGGGTTATGACTGCAGTAAATGTTCTAAATCGCTGCTGTTAAAATGCAATACACAGGGGGCTCTAGTCCAAGGTTGGTGTCAACTTAACCAGAGCTGTCATAAACTTACCAGAGCGATTAAAGTCTATGGAGGTGTTAAGTTTACAACAGCTCTGGTTAAGTTTACAACAACCTTGGAATAGAGCCCAGGGACGTTAAGGCACTCAAATATTATTGTTATACCTTTAATACTGGTTTTAACCAGCTATGGCATTCAGCTGAGATCCATGGCAGTATACCATACATGTGAGGTGAAGGTCATGCTAACTTTAAACATTAATCAAGTGGTTCTTTGACTACTAATTGTTTCAGAATGTGGACACAATGGTTTGGGAGAGCAGTAGGTTGACGTGGCTGACATGACTCTTGAACTGTATTTACTAAGCCCAGACATGGGGTGCATTTAACCCCAGGCCATCAAAAACAGGTGATAATGGGGAGGAATTTGCACTTGGCAAGATTTCCTGCCTAAAATCTTCTCTTTTTACTAGCTTGGGGTTGGCTGGGAAATGCTTTCCGTGAATACATCATGGTAATTCTTCAAAAAGCATTAACTGAAAGCTCGTTTCTTAGAGAATGCACCAAATGAAACTCCATTGGCCCATATATTATGGAACTATGTTACCCACAATGCTCATTTGGCCTAAAAAATCATTTATTTTTGCAATAAAGGAATTTGATATTTTACCCTGATTCCATATAGCATTGTCGTGAAATACCTAAGGTAAATACTTGTTTGACACACTTTCTAAGGGACTAGTTTTCAAATCCATAATTCCACCAACATCCAATCTGCCAGAACCACAAAGGTACACCCTGGAAATTTAAGTTGTATTTTTTCCCAATAAAGGGCCCCTGAGATATCGGGTCTATTATGCCCTATTCCAAACATGATGCTACAATGGAGAAGTTAAGCAGGATATTGCAAACCTGCAGATTTTCCCTTCCCGTCTCCACATTAACATGATATTCTGGGGTAGGTGCTAGCTTAGCACCTCGCCCTGGAATTTAGCGCAAAGCTGCCGAATAACAGCAGAGCTGTGGAGTGATTGCGGATGCGGAGGGAGACTAGGAACTATTTGTTCCCAGTCTCACTCTGCTCCCAGTGAAAAGAAGTGGAGGATCAGGCCACCGTTTTCACCGCAGGATGAGAGGTGTGTATGAATTTTTTAGGGGGGTTTAGAGCATGTTAAATGATTTTGAATTTGCAGGATCACTTAACACCAGCTTTAAGGAGTTATTGAAATTTGTCAATTTGCTTCCCGACGTTAACTTGCGACTGCACCTTGTAATACCTCTCGTTTTGAGACGTTATAAAACAGTTGCGCCCCCCGTGTTAAGGGTTGGAGCCGCAAAGTACAGTAAGCTCGCCCAAGCTGCGAAGCAAAAACTGATTTCACCCAGTGTAGCGTCAACCATGGAATATCGATGCCAGACGTTAAACTTGCTAATCCTTACGTTACCGCTTACATATGGAGATGCTACCATAGCAACAGCTATGGAATAGAGCCCAAAGTGTATGTGTGTGTCATTAATGCTCTAATGATGTTGATCAGAAGACATCGGCAATTTTCAAATGTTACATTTTCACTTTGTGTTGTAAAGTTACACATCCCAATGTAATATCGCTCAGACCCGTATTGCATTTGATGTTTCCATAGCAATGTTAATTATTCATCAATTAAGATTCTCAAAGTGGAAGAACAATAGAATATAAATAGCTTTCCATTTATTTTAGTTATGGAGAAAAAAGGCTGGATTATTTTAAGATTCATATTGCCAACACTAGAGTAGACATGTTGAAAATGTTTTATTTATTTTTTTCTAACGAGAAAAACATAATTTTAACACAGATGTAATTTAACTATAATAATTGGAAATTATTATTAGCTCTCGTTTTCCCCATAGATAGTTTCTTCCTCTAAATGCTCTTACACACATGGTACTCTTTCCATGATGAAGATGAGCCAATGTTGACTACATGCAACATCTGGTGGTGGGCACTCCTAACAGTATGAGATTCGTTAGGTTCAATTAGTGGTAATGTTTCTCGGACTCACTGGCGTGACCTACTAATTGCTTATTATTCTGTAGACCAAAGGATTTTTGTGCCATCCTAATAATGCGAGCCTTATAACAGGCCAGTGGATGCTAGATTAGTAGGATGCTCAATGCCGCAATAGGACCTCTGAGACACAATGCTATAACAGGAGCCATTTACCTTCCTTTGGTAAAAATGTATATACAATTGGTTTTTAATGCGTATAGAGACACTAAACACATTCTAAAATGTATATTCTAAATATTTGACTTGCCTTCCACATTAAATACATTTTTCAATGTTTATAATGCATTTTAAGCTAAGTTCTAAAATACAATCGGAAAAAAATTCACATGCAATAGATATTATACAATGATCACTACAGCACTGTCTTTCTAAATTTTGCCAGACTTTTAGGATTATTTTGGGAATGCAGACTGAATCCTGCAATCACTAAGCACTAAATCATATCACCTGTGCTGTGCTTCAGGTATCCTGCAAACCTGACCTGTTAGTGCTCCCTGAGGACAGAGTTGGGAATTTGTCCTAGTTGAAACCTGCCTTCATTATTACATACTCTTTAGCAAACCACATGCCTGGAAAAGTCAACAAATCTGAGCAAGAAGTCGACTTGTATGTTGAAGTTTAAATTAATGGTTTGTGCCGGGAGAACTGCAAAGGTGTGTGGGCTGGGGTGTTATTTGAAAAGGTGCTATACCTTGACTCTTTTCAACTATTTTTCTTACTTCCGCTGTCCCAGAAACGCAAATACAGACAAGAGTTTATGCGGTGCACCTCAGCTACTTCCTGGTTAGTGTTCAGGAAATACAGACAAGAGTTTATGCGGTGCACCTCAGCTACTTCCTGGTTAGTGTTCAGGAAATACAGACAAGAGTTTATGCGGTGCACCTCAGCTACTTCCTGGTTAGTGTTCAGGAAATACAGACAAGAGTTTATGCGGTGCACCTCAGCTACTTCCTGGTTAGTGCTCAGGAAATACAGACAAGAGTTTATGCGGTGCACCTCAGCTACTTCCTGGTTAGTGTTCAGGAAATACAGACAAGAGTTTATGCGGTGCACCTCAGCTACTTCCTGGTTAGTGTTCAGGAAATACAGACAAGAGTTTATGCGGTGCACCTCAGCTACTTCCTGGTTAGTGTTCAGGAAATACAGACAAGAGTTTATGCGGTGCACCTCAGCTGCTTCCTGGTTAGTGTTCAGGAAATACAGACAAGAGTTTATGCGGTGCACCTCAGCTACTTCCTGGTTAGTGTTCAGGGAGTGGGGAATAGTTGTTACAATATATTTAATTATATTTACTTATATACATATCTTTATAATACATATAAAAGCAACGTTAGTCCAATAAAAAAGATAGCAATATGTGCTGCTATACTCTGGTGCTATATATATATGTTACGGGTAAAGCCTGAAGCGCGGTTAATCCTAGGATTACCCGGGTAATCCTGACATTTCCCAAAACCGCTGGGTAAAGCTGCAAAAAAATGAAAATTTCGGACTTTACCCGGGTAATTTTAGGACTAACCAACTGACCTTGGGTAACAGTCTGGAAGATTATAGATGGTCAACAGAGCGCCAGCAAACTGGATGTACGGTTAGTCACTATGCATGTCCAATAGACTGTCTTCTAGACACAGACAGACTGACAGAGAAAGAAAGCTGTTGTATGGATAGTCTGTGTGCTGGCTGAAGTGTGGAGAGGAACTCCTGACCTTTATGTTCAAAAAGGGGAAAGTGTTTGAAGAATCCTATTCCGGGTATATGGGCACCTGAACATCCTTGAAGACCCATAACTACCATCCGCCCTAGAGCCGAGGTCAGGCTCAACAGCATGTGAGTAGGACCACGATCGCTTTACTTTCCTCGTATGGTGGACCGACATACTGCGCTATTATATCCCTTCTCTTCCGCAGAGATTTTCTTTCATTCGGAAGAGTGGTTCTCTTGGGATGGTCTAGAAGACAGTCTATTGGACATGCATAGTGACTAACCATACATCCAGTTTGCTGGCGCTCCGTTGACCATCTATAATACATGTTTTCAGGTTTTTAGGAGAACCCCCATATTCAATGTGTAGCGTGTACGTTTAGCCACTTTTTCTGAAGGCGCTTCACTGTTTTCTTTTATTTAAACAGTCTGGAAGAGCAGAAAAATTCACCCTTTACCCAGATAATGTGCAAGCCTGACGCTTCACCCGTGTAATCTGAGGACTATCCACAGCTTCACCTGGGTAATCTGCAGAGCTTCCAACCCCGCTTGGGTAAAAGTGAATTTTGCTATTATCTATGGATATTATCCATGACAATGGCAAAAGACAAACATTAAAATGTTTTGCAGATATAATGAATATACAGAGTAACAGGACATGTTTCTTATATGAATGTTAAAGAGTTACATGATCTTTATTATGTGTCATATGTGCTTATATATCATTTATAAAACAATAACCATTAGGTTACTCTTTATATAATATCTTTATCTTCATCAATTTTCCAACAATTAATGCACAGAGTAACATGACGTTTGTTTAGTGTGGTATGTGACTGGATACAATTTCGTTGAAAATAACTAAAAACACTATTTTGTTATCGGTCAGATAACAGTTTGCAGCTTTATCCGGGTAATCCTCCGAATTCAGTTGTAACCTGCTGAAAACCCAAGAAAGCCGAGTACCCAGAGGCGTTTGGATATTTTGCACATTACCCGGATAAAGTCCGATGTTTCGTTGCACATCATACTTTATCCAGCAACACTAGGGGAAAGTGCAAATTACCCGGTTAAAACAGTGCAGAAAACCGGAGTACCCAGAGGCCTCTGGATACTTTGCAGATTACCCGGGTAAAGTCCGAAATTTCATTTCACTTCGGATTTTTGATAATGATGCCTGGGTAATGTCAGGATTACCCGGGTAATCCTAGGATTAACCTCACTTCGGGCTTTAACCGTAACATATATACACCAGGAAAAGGGCACTCCAGTCAACACACTCAAAAGACATCAACAGCAGCTTTATGCATTTAAACATTTAAAAGATTTTGGCAGATTTTAACCCTTCAAAGCATCCAATAATTCTTACCCCCTTCAGGATTACAACAGTTCTTAACCCATTCAAGACTTTTTAAAAGGTTTTTAACCCTAAGCACTGTTTAAATGTATAAAGGTGCTTTTGTCTTTTGAATGTGTTGACTTGGTTGCTCCCTTCCTGGTTTATTGTATTACATTGTCTTGAGATGCACCCACACTCTATGCTTATTAAAGGCTGAGTGCTATCCTCCCCTTGTAATAGATAGATATATATATATTTATACGCTGATAAGGGCCCATTCTCAGGACCCTCACAAACATTGCTCACTCATAGTGTAAAGAGGAATCCAGACGTGGACCCCTTGTCCTGGCATTTCAGGTCTATCCATCCTTTCTGTTTAATAGCAGTCTGATCTGCATATGGTTCAGGCTCCTCTGGAATGGCTTCATCAAGCGAATTACTGGTGAGACCTGAGCGGGGACCCACCATAGCGCAGGACACTTATCCTGTTGCCCCTTCTCAGTACCCTCCAAATGTTTTGTGATGTTGCCCTTCACAGAGCCCTCACGAGCTTTGCTTACTCACTGTGGTAAACCTAACAACTCCATAGACTTTAATGGCTTGTGCAAGTTTACCAGAGCTCTGGTTAACTTTTCACCAAGGCTGGAATCTAGCCCCCGATATGGAAACCCAAGATAGAGACTGCCCCTCTTAAACAGAGACACTTGATAGCTATGTATCTCTCAATCCTCTAACAACTTCTTTTCTACTTGCCTGTCATTTACAATTTCCGATAAGACCGGGATGCAGGTTGAACGATTTCTCAATCCAGAGGTCTGCTGTTCTCGAAAAGATAACTTCCACTGGCTTAAATCTCTGAAAATAATTGTCTCTCTTAATCTGCAAATCAAACCATACCTGTAATGACTGCTAATGTCCTGTTTTCTATGTCTGGTCTTTAAATATGGAACCTTCTATCTTTTTTTATATTTTGTTTGTTTTATTTGCGCAGGAAATACTCAAAATCTAGAGAAAATGTATTATTTGTGGTAACATGCCCCATGAATAAATAATCAGCATCAGTTATCACTGTTAGTAATATTCATTATGTTTTATTTTTCTAATTTTCAAGTGTTTATCTATGAGTGGTGGAACGTAGTGACCTGCATAACAATTGTTCGATTATATAATGAATCAAACCTTCTCACTGAATCACTTACATATAAATAATATTGACGTGTCACATAATTAGTTTACCCCACAGCATCAGTAAATCAATTGTCCCAAAAACAAACTTTATATTTTAAATTAAAGAAATACTCAGACAATCCATGTTCTTGTGGTTATCAAAACGTTGCTTGGATTACAACAATTGTTTTTTATTAACCTCTTCACTACCATGATTGAATGTTGTCCATCTTCAGACGCTCCTGCAGGAGCCCAGTATCGAATAAACTCAATCCAGTCATAATATTGAGCAATTCAAAGGAATTTTGTTGAATGTAAATGAAATTTTGTTTGCAAATGAGATTCAGTAAGTGCCCCCAAATTGTCAGCACCTTGGTTATGTCTGCTGAGGTGTTAAAGCTATTCAAATAAACAATAAACATGTCTTTTCTGGCATGCTCCCAAGCAGCACTATTTTTTGCTCCTGAGGATGCCCTAGTGGCGAAACGCATCGAGCATTTTTTTGACTATGGGATAAATTTGTGTTTATTTAAATTTTTGGTTACCAGCAGCAGAAGCTATTATCACTATTTTTTATTTGCCAGATGTATTTTGCCTATGAGACCATTCTAAGGATCTCCGTATTAGCTTTCCTTTTGTGATTTGTTGATTCATTTAGGCCAATCCTTCCTGTTTGTTGGCTTGCAAAATTACTAATTGGCTTTCAGATGCTCCCGCTGTATAGGGAATAGACTTCACTCTGCTGCACTGGTCACCACAGTGCATCCCATCACTCCCAGCCAGCAAGAACCTCCGGCGTCCTCCTGGCGCAGTCTTCCCTATGATCCTAGGTCTGAAGACTGGGACACCTTAGACTCTGATGGCGAACCTTAGCTGCAGACTGCGCATCGCTCCAAGGGACCCACAGGTTAACGCACGGGGTATGTAGGGGCTACTACCACTCTTCCCCATAGGAGACCCTGGCAAGACTTCACACCGCTCAGTGACACTTCCTGTGATGAAGGACCTGGAGAAGAGGTTCCTGCCGTGGTGTCTCCTCACTATATGGGCACTGCCAGTCCTGCTGTTCCCGTCACCCCAGAAGGCAAGCTGTGTAAAGAATCTAAAGCCAGAGCACGAAGACGCCAGCGGAAGTGAAACACTCAGCCCGGTAATGCTGGACCCCTCGCTACAGATTCTCTGAACATGGTGCAGTCTACCCCGCTGTCCTCTGCATATGTGGGCACCATGTATTCCAGTACCTCTGACTTCTATCGGTGCCCATCAGTTGCTAGGAGTCTACGTGGTCATGGCACTTCCAGGAGTCCAGATTCCTCACCTGAAGAACCGGATCCCTATACCGTACAGGGCACCATCGTTATATCCACCTGGTACCAGGTATCAGGAACATGGACTTTTCCCCCTTGCCCGCAGGTGCCCAGCTATCAACCAAATCTGGGTCATCCAGGGTCCTCCCCTTGAAGGGGGTACTGTCAGGAACCATGCCTGCTGATGCCTCAGATCCATGAAAGGTGCTGCCCTCATGGTCAGCACTGACTTCCAGCACTGATATGGGTTAATAAGTCAAGCACCAAAACACACACACAACCACACCCCCTGTCTGTCCATAAAGGACCCTCCCTCCTATGTACCTCACCTCAGTATTGGTCTATATCCTGATCTGTTCAGACATTCATTCTGCATGTTCATTGATTCACCGTGTACCAGACCCCTCTGCTTTGCCCACCGACCACCGCTTTGTGCCAATCCTCTGACCTCGGACCTCCTATTGACTACTCTCTGTCTAATCCATTGTACTGCGCTCTGATATCACCCAGTATCCGCTTCCACCTAGGTACTGAGGTGTGGGTTTCCCTGCATACTGGGCTCAGACTCCCCTGAACTTTGGGTCCCACCATGGCCCGCGCCAGGTGCCACCCTGACAATACCTCCTCCCGGGGACCAACTTGGGGTTGATGATGCAGGCACTTGTTGCATGCTGACATCATCCTGTCGCCGTACCCTCGGAGCAATGAGCTTTCTTGGGTTGGGGCAGCCAAAGACTTGTGTTAGTTGAGTGCACTCAGCACCATCGTTCTATGCCAGAGATTGCTGAACTTGCGTGGGAAAGTATGCAAGTTCTGTGAGACATTTAATTTGCATACATATATATATATATACACAAGGATATATGCTCAGAAAGCTTAATGGAAAGAGAAAACCTGGCCGCTAAAGAATATGATGGTTGGACGCCATCAAAGCTGATACCAAGCAGAACATTAACCAATTGAAAGAAACGGCACAGGACCAAAAAGCGTGACAACAGTTGACTCATAGAATAACCGAGAGTTGGAAACGACTGAAAAGATAGAAGGGAATTATTCAGTGATAGGAGGAAATAATCGATTTTCGCACTCTTCAATACTATCTCAGTAAAAATAGGATAGTAGGATATTGTATTGTCAAAGTGTCTAAGGAAACTTGTAGGAACCTGGGATGTCTGCTGCACGCATTCTCCACCATTTCTCATATTTTCTTACATTCTTCGCCTGTCTTTTCTACTGAACCTGATAACTGCTTGTACCTACTTACAGCATAGAGATTTTTTTTAATTGAATGAAGGTATTCAGCTCATACCGTCATATTTCAGCTTGAAACTGAATTAAATCTCATACAATGAGTTTATAACATAACCACAATTCTTGCTCTGAACACAAGCAGCAATTGGAAATTGCAAGAATTGTGGATATTCAAAGATTGTTTTTTACATGATTTCAAAGACTGCTGTGTCAGACTAGTCCTTTTATATTCATAAGGATTCCATTCATTGTTTTGTAGCCTTAACATAACAAGACTGACATGATATTCATCATATAATGGCATGTATTTGTAAAAGTTTAAAAGCTTTGAAGCTCCTATCATGAAATGTATGTTTTAAAAATGTCAAATTACATAGAAGTCAAATCAAACGTTTTCCTCTGCAAATCTTTCTTTGTGAAAATGCAAATGGCCAATAGAGGCAATGAGAATAAACTATGATATATAGTGCAAAAATAGCACATTGAGAGTCTATTGGGGTTATTCAAGCACTTTCGTTCGGCACACTTTCCAGTTTGCCGACCCTGCTTTGAATTCACTATTCACCTTGGGTCCACAAAGTGCGGCGAATGTGGAGCCGCCTAAGACCGTCGCCGAATAGACTGCCAAATGCTGCCGAACAGCCCACAAAATGCTGCCGCCGACCTCCAATAAGCCCGCCAAACACTGCCGAAGACTGCCGAACGCAGCTGAAGACTGCCAAACTGACCACCAAACGCCGCCAAACTGCAGGGGAAGAAAATGTACTCTGCTATTTTTTATAAACTGTTTAAAACAATTAAAATGCATGAAAATGTGTGGAAATAATAAAACGGTCCTATTAAAAAATAGTAAAAAGATCTGTTACTGAATAAAATATAAAGCCATTACAGAAAAATGGGAATCAAAAAATTTTGCCTAAAATATCCAGAAAAATACCTAAAATGTTTTAAAAAATAAGTAAATAAAAAAGGCTTTTTGCTGAAACTGAAAAGAGTAAACGGTTGAATAAAAAAATAATGAAAACTAACCTTTTTTTTTACAATTAATTCTATGAGATTCACCTGTTTTAACCTGTCGAACTGAACCACTGAAAATCAGGGCATTTCACTGACACTTCGGTGCAGTTCGGCGTTCTCTGAATAGATTAACCATTACTTCTCTATGGGACAATTTCACTGCCGCCAAAGATCGCCGGATTGCCTAAAGCGAACTGCATCATATGTTACTGTTCATTCGTTAATATTTGGCTACTTGCCAGCTTTCTGAATAGCCGAAATGCCACAAAATTGCACCGTGTGGTGAAATTCACCGTTTGCGTTTGGTGCAATTCAGTGACAAGTTCAGCTCTTATTGAAAAACCCTTTATAAACACTAGGCAAGCCAACCACAGATTATATGTACACAGTAAAACAGCTCTAATATTTATATATTTATAAAGTATTTTACCAGGAAGGATACATTGAGATTTCCCTCGTTTACAAGTATGTCCTGGGTAGATTACCAGAGATTGAGCAAGGGATTGGTATATTTTGTAATCATTGCCGTTTTTTGTGTGATATGTATTTTTATCGTGGTTTGGTCAAATAAATGTCTTTTATACTACCCAATAGGTTTCCGTGTTTCCTCTTAAATCAATGATACAGTTTTCAGCTGCTCTTTATACATGGTGATTCACACAGACCCCAACCCAAAGTTTCTCTTATAGACCTTAGCAGAATAAATGGAAATTAATGAGAGTTTCAGGAAATATACCTCCTTTTAAGTTGAACACATGCCATAACAGCAAGTGCTGAAAGTGGCCACCGTTTTCTGTTAGGCACATCTCGATGCAGTGTTGCATTTTGTTGCTAACGTGTCTCATTTGCATCCAAAATGTTTTGCATCTCATTCCTAACGTTACAGAACACTCTTTCCTTCAGATAGGCCCACAAAAAGAAATTCATGCGGATAAGATCAGTCAACCAGGGTGGCCCCAGATTCTTGGAAATGGCACAATCCTCAAAAAAACTCAGGAATATCGCCATTGACTCACATGATGTATGGCATGTTGCATGATCTTGCTGAAAGTAACCCTGTGTCACCATGGAGTAAACCATTTTGTTTCATGGGAGGGCTATTCTGGAGATGTGGTGCCACTTAGCAGTCACTTCCAGCATGTGCTGTGTAGGAATGTGCTGAACGTAAGAGGAGGTAGTTTTCTTGAAACTTTGGTTCGGTTCGATTTGAATCATCCCATAGCATTACAGTTTATAAGGAAAACACTACATTGTATACTTATTAAAAGGACGCTACCACCAAAAGATGAAATGTTCTTATTTTGTTCATTTTATGCTGCTGATATCTTACATGTACTTTGCTTTTCTCATGTTTGTTTATTTAACCCCTTCACGATGGGCGGGCATTGGCCTTTGGGCAGGGGTTAACGATGACAACACATACAGGTACTCCTCGCCTCTAGGTGTCGCCACGGGCCTCTAATTTGGCCCACTCACGCAGCCGATGTGTGACGCGTGCCATTGGCTACAGGGGGACGGCCTGAGTCTAGGCCATCTCTCTGCAGCCAATGATGCGCGGCGTACGACGGCTGCAGGGAGAGGTTGAGGCGGCCTATTGAAGACAGCGGGGCATAGCTCTATGCCCTGCATCTTTAAGGCCCACCCACCGCAAGGACGGCATAGGACGTCCTTTGGCGGGAAGGGGTTAAGAAAATGTTTTACTCTGTGCGACACTGTGTACATACATTTGTGATATTTTGTATTGTAAACTGCCCCCATAGTATCACTACTTGCTCCTCATTGTGTGGCATTGGCAATAGAATGGTGTCTATGGGTCTGTAGTCATGGAAACCGACTCACAGTATGGTATTGTGTGGGATGTATGCAAAGGACATCACTAGGGGATAGAATATTTCATGCAGCTGCCATCTCTTATCACAGGTAGCATACACCACACAATAGCCTCCTGTAGCTGTATGTAGACATCCACTCCTCCGTCCCATCGACTGTTAAATACAGTAGAAACTAAACCACACCTGTAAAGTAAAACTCAAGATTTTGGTAACTGCTGCATCATAGGAAAAATCCACAAAAGGGAAAAAGGAGAGAAACACCTAACTTTATTTTTACATGCAATTACTTCAGACAAAGAAAAAAACAGCAGCATGTGTTTTATAAGGTTGTTTTGTTTGTAATGCACAAGTAATCTAGTTACAGATTATGCAAGTGGTAGTTTTCCATTAACCTTTTCACTGCTGAGCCATTTCAACTCTGTGTGTGCTGAGCTCATTTTTACTGGTTTTGCTCATCCTGTTTAAGACCCAGACAAATTATGTATCTTTTTTTAAGGCTGATTCATAATATATCATTATTATAAGTGTACGTCATGACCTGCCAGAATGCTAGAACAAGAAATTTGAAAAAAAATGTGAATTTCTATTAAAATTTCAATCATCTCCAGCGTGCAAGATTATTTTTTCACTTTTTTTTTTTATCATCAAAGCCTCTTCAGTTATATATTCTATGGGGCAGTCTAAAAAAAATAGAAATGGGAACCTGTTACTGCATTTTTCTAAGAAAATATGCGATTTCAGCTAAATCTGAAATATATACGTAGTGCAGCATCATTGTTCACATTATAATTGAAAAGGGAACAATAAATTAAAAAATACATTTTTATTTATTAATTATTTTTATTTTTGTACACTTAACCTGGTCATGTTTGATATCATTGGAAAGGCCATGCTCTATTACGGTGCATAATCGAGTTAGGTTGATTTTGGTAGTGAAAGTGTTAAAAAATGCAAAGATGATTATGGATGACATTGTTTTCGTTTTATAAGACAGAGAAGATGCATCAATTCTATTGAAAGAACACAAACCTGTACATCTCACACGGGAATTGGATCTAAAATATGTCTTCCGAGATAAGATTACTTACAGTTTCTACAACATTGTTCTGCTTAAACACGTTCTCTTCTTTTTCATTTTTGGCTTTCACTACACTACAAAAGTCTGAATTTAATTTATTTTTAGTGCAGGAAATAACAATTGAGAAGCAATCGTTTTGCAATTCTTCCCGGGTCACATTGCATATAACAATGAAGCATGGGTCAGCTTCTCCAGACTGTTTGCATCGCATCTTTCCCCTGTGTAGCGTATGTCATCGGAATCTCCGTCAAACTAATAATCTTAGGGTATCACAGGACAGACAAGACCAGCAACAGTTTCCTCCAGAGCGGGAAATTCACCGTGTGTAATGGCCTGCCAACTGAGTCAGTATAAGTTTGATTTCCTCTCCTCAAAATGCTGCTCCAGAGTATTGTTTTGTGCATATGTCAAATTGTCTTCAAATCATTGAGTACAGTAAAAGAAACACTAAGTTCCATTTACAGAATATATTGAGGTTGCACAGAAGATGGTCAATCATCCGAAGAATAAAATTTTTATTGTTTGTCTAATAACTGAAAGAACTTATCTGCACTGTTTAACTCGAAGTAATATCCTTGGTATTTTCGCAAGCCACCGATCTGATCCTCTTAGTCTCTTTGCTCATTAATTTGTCTGCATCCTGCTCTTTCACACAATTGGATGCTGACCCATGAAAAAGTAAACACACACAGCCAGAAGTGGCTTCCAGGAACTGAGCCACGCAGAAGAAAAATTGATGTTCTCAAGGAAATAAAGATACACCTAAGGTAGATCTGTTCAAAGCAAATCTTTTTATTAATTCTGTATTCAGGATGTGCGGAATTTTAATTTCTTTTTTTCTAAAACAAGTTTTAATGATTATTTATTTCAAATTGAAGTCAATCTAGACTATTTTTATTGTGGTTCTTCCTCAATGTAATAGAGATCCTGCAACAGTGAATAGTGTAATCTAGTACCTCCTCTTGACGCAGCATGTAGGATGCTAAGAAAAGCAAGTCCTGGGCAGATTTTATAGCATATGCTCAGAAGCGGTTAGCAAAATCCTTTTTAATATCCAGGACAATTAAATTATTTATGAATGTTAGAAAGACAGGGGGCCTAATTCCATAGCTGGGGCCAAAGCAAGATGATAAGTAAAAATATCTGCATACCTATTCCAAGGAAGGCTTTTTATTAGTGCCTAGCCCCGGAAAGAAGCACAGCGCAAAGTGATATTTTGGTATCAGCTCCTGGAGTTTGTAGGACTCCATGGAGCCATGCTTGTTCCAACAGAGCTCTGCGCAAATTTGTACCAGCGAGCTCATGCGCGACCTACGGATGGATCACAGAGAGAGACTGGGAACTATTTGTTCTCCCTCTCTCTCTGCTCCTAGTGAGAAGAAGCGGTGGATTGCTCCCCCTTCTACACCATGCAATGAGAGGTGAGAATGGGATATTTTTTTGGAGGGGTGTCTTCCTGTGTTAAGTGCTTTTGCAAAAAATTTATTTGCACTTGGGCTCCAGATCATGCCTCTAAAGTTTTAGCACAATTTTGGGTACTCAAGCTATATTGTAAGACAGATAGGGTGTGACAGAACGGCCACAGCAATGTACGTTTGATTTTCTTATATTTCGATTTTCTGGCGTCTGTGTAATATTCTTGTATTTAGGTGCTGTGTATATCTGTGTGTAACCGTTGCAGTTCCAGGTTTTTATAAAGCGCTAACAAGTTATGTGGTGCTGTACAATGGGTAAGCCAGCATAGCCGTGTGCATGCAAGTTAGACACGCAAAACAGTAGGAGAGGACCCTGCTTAAGAGCTTACAATCTAACCATTTGTCTGCTTCCACCCCCCCCCTCCACCAGAAACTGGTTTGGACTGGAAATCAGAGCCTCTCCATTGTCTGGGGTCCAGGGCATTGTATGTGGGTGGGGGGGGTTATGAAATAGGGAACGCAAAGACGTGTCATACTTTTGAAATGGTTGTAACTGTTGAGCCAGAATAAAGCATTCTGAGTTTGGTGTTCAAGCAGCAAGGATCTCGCAGTCTCGTGTCGTCTATTCTGTGGGGGTATGATCACCTCCTGGTTCAGCAGAAAGGGGGGTGCCTTGGGTACCAGGATCCGTAACATAGGGGAAAACTGCTGTAGTAATACGTCTGGGTAAAGGTGGATTTGATACCATTTACTGGTAAGCATGGAGCTCCTAATACATCTTTTATGTATCAGTTTTATATAGTCATGTCTCCATCATAGATTGTTTCAGAAATATGAAGTATGCTTTCTAAATACCCAGGACATACTTGAAAATGAGAGAAATCTCAATGTATCCTTCCTGGTAAAATACATTAGAAATAAATAAATAAAAAGAAAGGCGTACAGATACAACTTATCGAAAAATAGAAACCATGGAAAAAAAAACAACTACTATCCTGCAATGCAAGGTTAATTCAACTTTAAATATTTGTTCGCTTATTCCGTTTGTCCTTCAACCTTAAGTTCACTGACCCATCACAGGTAATAGACAGTAATTCTGCATGAAGATTTCCGATCTAGAAGTTATCCATCAGGATTTTGAGCATTTTTTATTTAACTGAATTTTATTTCAAGTGCCTTCATCTGTCAAATGCTTGATCTGCAAAGTAAATAATCCCTTGAAATAAGATGATGTTGACTGTCAGACAGCATTTCTAGCTTAGGGATCTGTGATTGCCCTTCTGTCTCTCAAACACCTTTGATATTTTATTGCAAGCATTCTTGCTTCTTGGCAGGATCCCGTGAAATGGGAAGCAGTAGGATGCAAGAAGATTTCATTTCCCTGCCTGGAAGTGAGGGGGCTCGATGGCAGAATTGATCAATGTTGCTGTGAGTCAGCAATTTATAACATGCATTTGTTATGTATTATTGCTCTTACCTAACCCTGCTTAAAAGCAGGTTAAAGTTTTGTCCAAGACTTATTTTGTTCATAGAACAAGGATCCTTTTTTTCATGGGAGCAAGGATTTTTCTCGTGAAATGTAACACATCTATCAAGCGTAGATTTCTTCAGTCTATCAATGAATAGTTCACTCGTTCAGGTTTGGTGCATGAGTTACAATGTAAGGTTTCAGGTACAGGCAGGTATCAGTTCCACCAGTACTTGTTTTGCACAAATCCACATTCCATCAAAGCATCTAAAATTGCCGTTCGCTGGTGGAAGTAATAAAAGTAAATTCCTCTTCCAATAAATGTGAGGCGTTAGAGATGGAGGTTGCAAAGTTAAAATTTAAATATCTGGGTTATTTTTTTCCCAACTCTGCTCTTTCTTCAACTTGACTATTTTGAAATTTGCAAATCCCCATCAAGTTTCCAAAATTCACCACTTTAGCGGTTATTCAGAGAGCACCGAAATTTCAGCGAAAATGCAATTATTTCTGAATTTAAAAAAGACAGGGGGCCCAGTTCCATAGCTGGGGCCAAAGCAAAGTGATAAGTAAAAATATCTGCGTACCTATTCCAAGGAAGGTGCTTTATTCGTGCCTAGCTCTCTCCTTTGGCGCACTTCGGCACCCTTAATTCGCCGACCCTGCTGTGAATTCAGCATTGAACGCAGATTCCTCAAAGTGCGCCGAATCGATGCACCGAACACCACAAATAAACCCAGCGAACGCAGCCGCAAACTGCCAAAATACCATCGATAGAATTCAAAAACCTCTGAAAAATCACCGAATCAATCCGAAAAACGCATCCTCAAACTGAAGAATTAATCTGATAACCCATCAAACAATATCTGGCAAATCCGAATGGCCATGGAATTGCACCGTATGGGGAAATTCACTGTTCGGTGCAATTCGGTGCACTCTTAATAAGTAACCCCTTTAGTGGGCAACCCCTCAGTTTTCAATGACAAAAAAAAAAATCTAATGACACCAGACTTTTACCACTTTCATTACCAAAAACATACATAAAATTTTTGCATTTAAATACAATGAAAAATATCAAACTAATTTGCATGTCTAATTAACCTCTTCTCTTCAATGTATGTGTCAAGCAGATTTGTTTTTTCATAAATCCACTGGGTCCTGTAGTAGCAGTTTTGTGGAAACAACTTGGTAGTGAAAGTGATCACAACAATAATGTTATCGCTGGGGAGAAACAATACTTTCAGTGAGATATCACTCCTGAAATTTAGTGTTATTGTAAAGCAGCAACAAGGAACAGCTCCCATCCTCACTGTAACAAAAGGTTCAACAAAATTTACTGATACATCACAACAGCCAGGGAGAGGGCAGACTACAGGGAGAACTCTAGGTCACTCACTACTGCACAGGGATAAGATTCAGTTGGTTATAATTACTGAATACCTCTGTACAGTACAGATAAATGGTGTTAATGCAATTTGTATATGCAGATGTTATGCCCTCATACATGTATGATTTTTATGTTCTGATGGAAGCTGAACTACTAATAATCTCATTATGTGCATACACAGAATATCTGACTATTTTATTATCTACAGTATATGCCTCACATTTATTCTATTTGACACAAAGGCCAATTACAGTTACAGGCATTACAGCGCTAGCATATTCCGTAGCACTTTACAAAGGGGGAGCACAAACAGGAGACGTACATGATACATGAGGAAAAGACAACCCTGCCCATAGGATAATTGTCCAGGTAATACAGCACTGTCACCAACAGGGTTATCCAAAGAGATTCGAAAAGTCACCGCACGTTCGGTGACTTTTCGTTCTCTTCAATTCGGTTCCTTTTGCCGATTGCATTTCGGTGACCCTGCGGTGTATTCAGCAAAGAGCACAGGGTCCCGAATTGCAGGGAAAAGCTGCCGCAAACCTGACGAAAACTAACCGAATGCACGCTGAAAACAAGCAAAAACATCTGGATCAACCTTCGAAGAGGAGCCGAACAGGAGCCGAAAAGGAGCCGAATCACACAGAGCCGAAGCAGCTGTGACGTAGAGGAGGCAGTGAATAAATTAGAAAAACCATTTGTATGAATCTGGGAAACGCTGTTTGCAAAGAAACTACTGAGCGAAAATGTCTGAAATTTTCACAGGAGGTCCAGGGAATGATAATAAAGAGGGCTGTTACAAAAAAAATAAGCAAACTGAAAAAAAAAAAAAAAAAATCGGACTTTTAATTTTTTTTAAAAAAATTCAGAAAAATGCTTAAAGAGACTTTTTGCTGCAGAATTTTATAATGAACGGTTTATTAGATATTGAATTAAAACAGGAATATTTTTAACATTGAAGTCTATGGGATTCTCCTGAATAAATTTGCCGAATTAAACCACCGAATGGCAGGGCATTAGGGGAACCTTTCACTGCTGGTTTGTGTTCTCTGAATAGCCGAAGCAGTGCTTTTTCATGGGGATTTCACTGCCCTCGAACAGGGACCGAACAGGCACCGTATGTGCAGGCAATTCGACAGGATTTGGCGAATTGCCTGCTCTCTGGATAGCCGAATGGTCAGGAAAGGTAACCGAACCCTGATTTTCAGCGTTCGGTTACCTTTCTCAAGCAATTCGGAGCTCTTTGGATAACCCTGTAAGTGCTCAGCCAGACATCCTGTGAGCTTACAATCTAAGGGACAGGGGTAAGAACAGATGGAAGGTCAGAAAGAATATAGTAGTGCTTGCATGGGAAAGACCAGAAGCTTGGGCTTAAGAGTAATTAGAGAGAGAAGTGGAAACAGCTGGAAAAGAGAGCTGAATTTAGGGACCGGGCCTGAGAGGGTGGGTTCTTCCAGCAGAGGGAAGAGATGCAGGTCAGTCTGTATGTGTATGCTGTAAAGAAAGAATGAGGTTTGGTGAAAGTGCTCAGATTGATAAAGATTTACGACATAAGGGGAGGAGGGAGAAGCAGAGGGGTTTTCTAAGAGAAAGGGAGGGCGATTGAAAAATTCTACCTATTTGTAATGTAATCACCATTTAAAATTGTGGAAGATAAGTAATAGCATCTAGAATTTAGAACATTTCATCCCAGCAATATCTCTGTAAGGTTATAAACTGTGATCAGGTGAGGGGAATGGTGTGCGACTGTGTGTACACTCCCCCTATGTTTGTAGGAGAGGACCTGGCTGTTTAAACCCCGGAGGAAAATACGTGTTTTAAATTGTTCCCCTGCGCTGCAGGACTCCACACCTGCTAATTTAGGCTGGGGTCAGACCAGCGCATTTTTAACGTGCGTTCTGGCGCACTTAATCACGGCCGCACTAGCAGCAAATGACGGGCAATGACAGCCAATATACGAAGTACGGTCGCACAAAAGTCCGGCCGCGCAACGCAAGTGGAAAATGAACACATTTTTTCGAGAACGCAGAACCGCTAGTACGGACGTACAGAGTGCGCTGCGCCCGCTAGCGGTGTGTGTGTGTGATTTGGAGACGTCAGACCCTGCTCATGTCCGGCCAACATAACGTCCAGACGCAAAAAGTTTCCTGGTTTGGATTCGTAAAACATCACGCACGTAAATGCGCATCGTATGACCGTTTTCGCATATTCCGTGAAAAAATACATCAATGCGTTCGGACGCACTTTTTTACGTTTGCGTGTAAAAATGCTTTCGTTTGACCCTAGCCTAAAAGCCCTTAAATGTTTCCCGGGTGTGAGGAACCTGTGAGAGGTTGAGGAGATTGATTTGATTTGAGAGAGAGAGACAGACAAGCAGCAGAGCTGGTGAAGTGTTGGGGTTTGCAGTTTCCCAAAAGAAAAGGTTATTTTATTTACCTGCGTTAGTAAGGGACATATATTTTGTTAGTAAGAACTCAGACGAGTTAGGCTTTGTTTTCTGTTTTATTTTGTTATTCTGTGAAGGGCAACAAATAAACGTTAAACCGTGGAAAGAGACTGTGTGCCTAATCTATTGCCCTAGAGGACCGCGCTATAGCGCCCCATGTGACAAAACAAATACATGAAAATTTACAAATTTACTTTATTTTAATCTTTTAGCTAACTCAGAACAAACGTTATGCAAAATTGATAATTATCCGACATTTAAGTATTAACTATGCATCCCTTGTTTCAAATAAATGTTTGAAAATCGATGATAATATTTTTATCAAGAAAAGTGCTTGTAGGGAAAGGATAAATCATAGATCATGCTATGACAGCCAACAAGAAAAAGTCAATACCAGGATACCATAGAAGTGTTTGTTTTTCCTTTCTCCTCGTTTGCATATAACAGGAGTTTCCTTCAAACCAGTGCAGAGTAATGCTCTGCATTCAAATCAGATCCTTCAATTTTTTTCAAACATTTCTTACCGGTTATCAGTAATGAAGGGTTTTTACTGCTTATCTTATGTTATTGAAGTATAATGCTATAATAAAAATATTATTTATTTTTCACATTCCATTGAAGAGACAAGGTCGTTGATAAACAGTTATAAAATGTCAATGATTCAAATATTTCACCCACGTGGTACATTAATCATGACATCAGGGTATTCTGCAGTAATATTTATATTAATTTATCCACTAAATGTTGAGTTGTGGGGGTGCTGCAAAATTATTAGTGAAAGCCTGGCTGACTGTATGACAAACTTTGAAGGAACACTGTACACCAGGGATCAGTAACCTTAGCCCTTCAGATGTTTTAAAGCTACATTTCCCTTGATTCTACAATCAATAGATGGGCATCATGGGAGATGTAATTCCAAAAGATCCAAGGTTGCTGATCCCTTCGTTACATAGTTTGACCACTTAAGGGGTTATTCAAAGAGCACCAAAATTTCACCGAAATACAGCGTGCTTCTGTGTGATTCAGTGACTTCAATTTGCTGACCCTGTGGTGAATTCAGCATTCACCACAGGGTCCCCAAAGTGCGCCGCCAATAAACTGCCAAACGCCTCCGATTAGCCGCCACCACCGAAAAAAGCTGATTAGCTACCGAACAGAAGTAAAAAAAAAACCTGCAATTTTTAAAAGGCGTTTAAAACAAAATAAATGTCTGAAAATGCATCTGTTACATGTCTTTACAGAATTAGAGAAAAACGCCATTTAAAAAAAATTGGAATCAAAAATTTCACTGAACAAATCCAGAAAAATGGCTAAAAAAAATTAAAAAATAAATTAATAAACAGACTACTTGCTGCAAATAAAATGAATAAACGTTTGGCTAAAAATTTATAAAAATGGAAAATTATTTTTACATTGAACCCTATGGGATTCGTCTGTTTAAACCTGTCGAACAGAAGCACCGATATGATGTACGTCCTGCCCACGGGTCTCCCTTAGACCCGCAGACGTACATAGTACATCAGCGGCTCCTAACCTCCCTCCCTTCCGATACTCACCTTCCTTGCTGGCTCCCATGACGTCTATGGCAAGCTTTAAGCTTGCTTCGCCGTTTTCTGGGGGCCGGCGTGATAACGTCATCGGCAGGCGCCAGTGGTGAAAATACAGGAAGGGGAGGTGGGAACAGTGATGCTTTTTGCACCGCTGGGAAGGGGAGAGTCTCCCCTTTTCAGTGGTGTATAGCATTAACATTTTCGCTGCCAGCGCCAAAAGCGATTCGAACCTGGGGGGGGCTGACATCTTGGATGTCAGCCAAGCCTCCAGCCCCCCCCCACTCACTGACAACCTCACCATATGTGTGAGGATGTCAGTGGGCCAGTTAACCCTCTAGCTGCCATGTTGAGAGAAGGGAATCCAAAGGATCCCCCTATCTCCCGATCCGTGGCAGCTAGATGGTCATATTTGACAACATTGGAAAGGCCCAGTCATGGCCTTTGCAATGACACCAAACATGACCAGGTTTGGTTTAAAAATAAAATGAAAATAAATAAATAAAATAAAAAAATGATTTTTTTTTTTAAAAAAAAAATTGTCTTAGGGGGGTTTAGTTAAATAGGACCTAGGCTGTCATCTAAAAATAATTAGCAAAAAACGGTCAGAATGAGCGCAGCGCACATAGGTTAACTGGCTCAGCAGTGAAGGGGTTAAAAAGCAAAGTCATGTAAAAATTAGGTATTGCTATTCTCGGGACAAAATTTTTAAACTATTTAGCCAGGGTCTTTTTTGGTGGTTGTAGATTTTGGGGATTAAATTATGAAAAGGTGTGTTTTTACCATTTTTTTTCATCATATTTCATATATTTTTTATAGTAAATTATTCGATATGATGAAAATAATGGTGTTTTTTAGAAAGTCCATTTAATGGCGGAAAAAACGGTGTATAATATGTGTGGATTGAATAAACGAGTAAGAGGAAAATTTGACCTAAACACTAAGAGTGCAGAAACATAAAACCAGCAGCGTTCACTAAAGGACGGATTTGTGTAAAACCACCCGGTCACTAAGGGGTTAATAATACTCTTTATAGTAAAGATAAAATATTTACCTCTTGTCCAGCAGCGCAGGGCTCCTCCTTTTCCATTCTAGGGTTTCAAAATGTGGAAGTCCCTGGAGCTTTTAGCGCGAACATCGCATGTGCCACTTGGATAATATAGACCAATTGAGTGGGCACTCCAATTCATTCATGGACGAATTTGGCCACAACTGAACTTGGACTCTCTGAATTTATCCATGGCCAAATTTAGTTGCTGTGAATTTGGCTGCTTTGACTTCTGCCATGACAGAAATAGGAGAAGCACAGAGGGCCAGACATCACCACATACAAAGCATGCTGACCTCATTGGTCCCCGGCAGTCGGTTATTCAAAGTTATTCAAAACAGACGAACTTGAAAAAGTTCAGAGTTTAACCCCTTTCCTCCGCTGTACTTGCGGCGAGTGGGCCTTGAAGATGCAGGGCATACAGGTATCTGTCTTCAGTGGGCCGCCTCGGCGGAGTGGGCCAAATTCAGTGATTCAGCAACACCCGCCCATCCTTAATGGGTTAATCAAAAGTTTCACAATCTCGGGAAAATACTGTCAAGAGTATTATTAATATCATCATTTACATATCGCCAACAGTTTCCGCAGCGCTTTACAATAACCAAAGGGAACGAGATACAGATAAACAGACATAGTATGGAAACAAGAGGTGTAGATGGCCCTGCTCATAGTAGCATAGAGGGATCGGGGTTGAGGAAGACAAGGGGAATTTTACTGGATGTCAGGATCATTAGTGCCAATGGTTCAGGAATGGGTGGACTATAGAAGCAGCTTCAATCATGTGTGAGTAGGTGAGCAGAGGGATGAGTTGCATCAGTGATGTGGTAGATGGGTTTTGATTGATTTCTTGAAGGCACAAAGTTCAGGGGAGAGTTTGATAGGGAGAGGTAAGTCATTCCACAGGACCGGAGCGGCCTTTGAGAAGTCTTGGAGGCGAGAGTTGGCAGCGCAGGTGAAGACGATGGACAGGCGGAGATCGCTGAGTTGTCTAGATGGGACATGCATGTGGAGTAACGAAGACATGTAAGGAGGGGTTAAGTTATTGAGCGATTTGAACGTGAGCGTCAGTAATTTAAACTATCCTGGAATGTACAATAAGCCAATGGAGGGACCAGTAGAGGGTGGTGGTACGCGAGGTGTGTCTGGTGAGAAAAATAAACCTGGCACCTGCATTCATTACAGATTGCAAAGGGACAATGCAGGAATTGGGGAGGCCAATAAGGAGTGTGTTACAGTAATCAAGTTGTGAAATGACAAGAGCATGAACCAGCACCTACGCAGTATCTTGCGTCAGAAAGGGGTGGATGCGGGCAATGTTCTGGAGTTGCTAGTAACAGGATTTGGTCACTGTCTTGATGTGGGGAGAGAACGTTATGTCAGAATTGAACGTGACACCAAGGCAGTGAGCTTGAGGCATCGGGCTAGTGAGCGTTCCAGTTACTCGTAGAGAGATAGGTGGCATATGTTTTTTCCTGTAGGGAGGAATAATGAGAATTTCAGTTTTGGCAAGATTGAGTTTAAGGAAGCAGGAAGGCATCCAATACGAGACGGCAGAGAGACAGTGACTCGATCCAGGAGAGCAGAAGAGAGATCAGGGGAGGAGAGGTAAATTTGAGTGTCATCAGCGTATAGGTGGTACTGGAATCCAAAGGAGCTGATCAGTTTGCCTAGAGAGACTGTGTAGATTGAAAAAAGAAGAGGGCCCAGTTCTGAACCTTCGGGTACCCCAACAGAGACAGGCTGCCGGGAGGAGGTACTTCCAGAAAATGAGACACAAAATGATAGTTGGGACAGGTAGGAAGAGAACCATGAAAGAACAGTACCTTGAAGGCTTATATTACTAAGAGTTTGAAGGAGGACCGAGTGGTCAACTGTGTCAAAGGCAGTAGAGAGGCCGAGAAGGATCAGCTGAGAGTAGCACCCATTTGATTTAGCAGTTGCAAGGTCATTGGTCAGTTTCGCAAGTGCCGTTTCTGTTGAGTGCAATGAATGAAACACAACAGGACAAGGCATCACATTGTTAGCTTCTCCACTGTCATAAGTAAATATAGGAAACACTGTGTTTTGGAATGTGAAGAATGACTAGACTGTTATTGACTACTTCAAACAATTCAGAATTTGCAATTCTTGACATGGTTTACATTTTTCGAACTACCTGTGTGAAAACAAAAATATTAGATATTTTCATACCATTTTATTCCCAAACCTTTTTATAAAACGTCCAGGTGTAGGCAGGGAAACTCAAATAAAATTCAGGCAGTTAAAATGTCATTTTACCGATCAAATACTTTGATGGGAATCCTCAATTATATGCCCCTGCTTCCTCCCTCTCCAAGCTTTGATATCCCTCAATAATTAACATTATTTTATGCAAGATGTTTGTTAATTATTCATTCGTTCTCTCATGGCTTTTCTTAGCGTTTTTATTGATAAAACTAGTTCCTGGAGAATTTATTTTCTTTGTCATAGACAGATAATGATGTCCTTTAAAACAGTTTGAAACATTCCGAGGTTTTTTTTGGATCTATTCCTGGACAGTTTTATTGCAAAAGGCATAAAACAGCACATCTGATGCCCCAGATCTATTCTCTGACTGCTGTGCCATTAGAATAAAGTAATTATCTCTCTTTTGTTCGCAAGTCACCAGCTGCTTCTCAGAGGTAATAGGATTTATGCAAATACGCTTGTTAAGGTAGCTGGGGAACACAACCAGTTACACATTGTGCAGGGAACATTGTATGTATAAGAGGAGGTCACAGGCAGACCTTCCAGAGCTGTGTTTGAAAACAAGACCTGTCCCCCTCATCTCACGTTGGCAGATCGAAAAGGAACATTACCTTGACAGAACAAAACAACAAAAAAAAGCATCTCACAGGTCCTGTAATTTACTTCTACACAATCATTTAGGTTTGCCACCTTGTTTTTTTAATCATTGAGGCATCAAATAAACATGAATGCTCCATGACTGATTTCTGTAAAATGTTACCAGCTGGTTTCAATCTACAAGATGTACAATACTTTATGGGAAAACAAAATGTAACAGGCTTCTTTAAAAATATAGCAACAAAGCCGCGAACATATACCAAAATATGCCTTTACATGATTATTATTATTATCATCCTTTATTCATTCAGCGCCACAAATTCTGCACCGCTTTACAAGATCAGTGTACAAGGAGTTGATATATTGGAATATCACACATGGATGGTGACCTGATTCAGGGGGACCCTGTTCCCAAGGGAACTTACAATCTATAAGATGCACAAGTATTTTGTGAGGTAGGCGCATCCGTATCGTTAGGTGTCTTGCCCAAGGACACTCGCTGGTGGCATCTTCTGAGTGGGATCGGATCGTTTTTCCATGATTGTAGAGCAAACCTGTTGATTAGGTTGAACCCGCTTCTTGTAAAGTCGAGATTTCACCAATGTTGTATTGGAGGGATGTGCTGAATGGTATTTTGACTTGCTTCTCCACGGTCGAAGGAGAGGGGTGTTACCACTGGACTCCGTAGCCGATATTGTGTGGTATGCAAGTATGTACCATTAGGTGTCTTGCCAAAGGACACTTACTGGAGAGATGCTCTGTCCGGATTAGTGATATCTAGTGTTCCATAAAGAATTGAATGACAATAGAGAGGAGGAATGCAGTCCTGGTGATGACTTGAAAAGCAATTTTTATGGTTTCTCAGGAAATCCATATCGTACTCTGTATACATACAATAGATATTAGGGTCCAGGTACTCCACATATGCTTCACGTTTTGAGAAATCAGGAAAGATTCAGAAAAGAAATTACCATTCTCAAGTTTGAGAAAGGCCATTTATTTGGACAAATAGTTGCTGATTGCCCAATAAAACGCTACTTGAAGCCTATGTGAGTGTCTGGACCATCTTCTTTATTGTATCTATAAAGAATTGAAGGCACACCTATAAAGTCACACTCTAGCCACCATGACCATTTAAATTAAGGTGAGTTGAGTGTCCTACCATCCTTTATCCCAATGAAGTGTGCCTACGGGCTACGGCACCCTTCCAAACATGAGGGCTTTCCTCTGCCTGAAAGGCAGTCAGACTGCTCCGATTGTTCGTATGCCAGTGCCTTTCAATGCAGAACCTTTGAGAGTCACCGGATTGATCGAGTGAACATTCATCCCACTGGGAGCGGTTTTCCGTGGGCAGACAGCTAAAATTTAGGGGGTAGAGAGCATCAGGAGGTATTAAATTTTTCTGCTTTTTATGATAGTGCACAATTCCCATAATTCTTTGAATGCAATAAATGGCCGTAAGATCATGTGACTTGTAGTTCAGAAACACCTGGTGTGCTAGAGTTTGTCAACCCTGACTCAGAGTATCCCTTTAAGCTACAAAATCACAAGGCAATACGTATATCATAGATGAACAGCTGGGATAATTCCATGGTTACATGCAAGATTGAAATAGATGCGTCCAACTGGTTAGCATATGGCAACACACTCAGCCCTTATCAAGGGTAAACTAGCTTTACGAAAAATATAGAAGGAAAGGAACAATTTTGGGACTAAATGTGAGCAACAACGGTAACAATAGAAACAGATAGCAATTGTCACGATCCTCCCTGATATACAGTCAGGTCCAGAAATATTGGGACATCGACACAATTCTAACATCTTTGGCTCTATACACCACCACAATGGAGTTGGAATGAAACAAACACAATGTGCTTTAACTGCAGACTGTCAGCTTTAATTTGAGAGTATGTACATCCAACTCAGGTGAACGGTGTAGGACTTACAGCAGTTTGCAGATGTGCCTCCCACTTGTTAAGGGACCAAAGGTAATGGGACAGAATAATAATCATAAATCAAACTTTCTCTTCTTAATACTTGGTTACAAATCCTTTGCAGTCAATCACAGCCTGAAGTCTGGAACGCATAGACATCACCAGATGCTGGGTTTCATCCCTGGTGATGCTCTGCCAGGCCTCTACTGCAACTGTCTTCAGTTCCTGCTTGTTCTTGGGGCATTTTCCCTTCAGTTTTGTCTTCAGCAAGTGAAATGCATGTTCAATGGGATTCAGGTCAGGTGATTGACTTGGCCATTGCATAACATTCTACTTCTGTCCCTTCAAAAACTCTTTGGTTGCTTTGCAGTATGTTTTGGGTCATTGTCCATCTGCACTGTGCAGCGCCTTGCAATGAGTTCTGCAGCATTTGGCTGAATGTGAGCAGATAATATTGCCCAAAACACTTCAGAATTCATCCTGCTGCTTTTGTCAGCAGTCACATCATCAATAAATACAAGAGAACCAGTTCCGTTGGCAGCCATACATGCGCACGCCATGACACTACCACCACCATGCTTCACTGATGAGGTGGTATGCTTAGGATCATGAGCAGTTCCTTTCCTTATTTATTTATTTATATTTATTTATAAAGGATTTTACCAGGAAGGATACATTGAAATTTCTCTCGTTTTCAAGTATGTCCTGGGTTCAAGAACATTGAAGTGTTACAGAAATACAAAGTAATACAATGCAAGATATTAAAAAACAACACAAATATACAGATTAACAGAAAATAAATATGTAGGAAATAGTCATTATGTTACATGTTTACAGGTGCATTCTGTATTGAGGTATGTTATTAAGGAGCGCTTGAGTGACTTAAGACTGGGGGAAGATTTGATGGTGTCTGGGAGGTTATTCCATAACTGCGGTGCTCTGTAGGAAAATGAGGACCGAGCCACTGTCTTTTTGTATTGTGGTATTGCAAGTAAGGTCCTGGATCGGAGGTTATAGGATGAGGGATCTGCTGGGGGAAGCAGTCTATTCAGATAGGGTGGCAGCTTCCCAGAAAAGCTCTTAAACACCAGGCTGGAAAGGTGAAGGGTGCGTTTAGACTCCAGCGATGGCCAGTTTAGCTCTTTTAACATGTCACAATGGTGGGTCATGTAGTTACATTGTAATGCAATTGTAATCCATATTATTCTCTTCCCATCACTCTGGTACTGTCAGGACCATACCTGCCCGTTCCTGTGTCATTCCATGAAAGTGGCAGCTCCATGAAAGGTGCTGCCCTTCTGCTGTGAACCAGCTAATAAACATTAACCACACACACCACAGGTCACATGACACACCCCTCTGCCTAATCAATAAAGGCTCCACACACCCTCTGCCCAATGCTTCATTGTTGTCTCCTGTTCCTATGAACAAGACCTGCAAAGACCAAGCTCCAGAGACCTGCTTTCCCCCCTATCAACCCACTGTGCTCTCCCAGGAGCAACGACCCTTCCCACCGTACTCTCCCAGGAGCAAACTACCCTTCTCACTATGCTCTCCCAGGAGCAACTACCCTCGCACCTGGACTCAAGGACTGCTTTCCCCATCACCCTCAGCCAACCTGTGAGTTCCAGTGTGCCCTGTCCCACAGCCCTCCTGTGTTGTTCTCCTCTCCCACGAAGTGTGTGCATCCCTGAGACCTGCATAACGGCCTCATCACCTGAAAGGCAAGTACCTGTAAGGTATTAAACCTGACAGGTACAAGTTGATCTTGGTCTCATCTGTGCATAAGATCTTGTTCCAGAACTGTGAAGGCTTTGTTAGGTGTTGTTTGGCAAACTCTAATCTGGCCTTCCTGTTTTTTTTTTTTTTTTTCAATTAAGTATTTTTATTTCAAAGTCAACAGAGATACACCAAAAGGTCAAACATCAATAAGTGGCCTCGCAGGGCCAGAAAAGGTCATCCATATAAGTATACAAAGAAAGGAAAGAAAAATCAAAAATAAAACATTACAGAATGGTAATACTTCAGATATTAAAAGAAACAGTAGGCAGTTTACGTATGAAACATAGGAAAGTGGACAGTATATCATCAGGATGGTGGTAAAAAAAAAAAAAAAAAAGGAGGGGTTTGGGGAAAGGCACACACCCGATTGTGACGTCCTGGCTCACTCCCAGGTGTCGAAGGACAATAGGAGGCCATGGAACAAATGTCACAAGGCCCGGGCCCTCGAGGGCCAAAGATGGCAGGCAGAGCCATGGTGTCCACCACAGTGGCACACCTCGAGTCTACCCGGAAAGTGCAAAAAAAAAAAAAAAAAAAAAAAAAAGGGGGGGGGGAGTAACGGCCAACATCCATACGATAATACGAGCCCCAACAAGACTGCATGTTGCCATAAAGTAGTCAGTGTAATAACCAGAAATGCATGAAAATATATAAAGAGTAAGAAACCGCATAAAAAATCTAACATCCACAGGGAGTCGCATGGGGAGGTGGGGAATAAAAGAAAATGCAGAGATCAGCAAAGAGAGTCAATGTTCCACAATTGACCCCATGTGGCTGGAGGGCAGGGGGAAACCAGGGAGGGAAACTGAGGGCAAGTGCAGAGACGGCAAAACACAGGGTCATAAGGAAGGCCAAACCTCTGCATCAACATCAACCCGGATCATCCAAGGCGGGAGGCGGGTAGAATCCAAGCGGAGCCAACAAAGGCCATGCTTCATCTGGTGTGGAGGTCACCTGCACAACCCCATTAAGTGTCATGCAAAGTGTACCAACAGCCCCCCATCTGTAGCGAACCCCCTCAGCTCTCAGACGAGTGGTCACCTCTTTAAAACGTCGCCGAGCCATCAACGTTGCAAAAGGTAGGTCAGCGAAGAGGGACAATGTCAGTGTCTCGTAAAGAAGGGGCGAATGAGCTGCCGGGACCGCCATAAGCCGAAGCCGCACAGCAACATCTCTCGCCACCGCCAAGACGTCCCTGGAGGCTGCAGTCGGGGCCATCGGGGATTTTCTGAGTCGCAGCACCGAGCTAAAAACCCCCAATCCAATCGGCTCTAGTCGGAGCAGGTGAGCAGCGAGTCGATTCACCAGCTCCAAGACCGCCTGGTTCGACAGCGTATCAGGGATCCCTCTGATCCTAACGTTCCGCTGGCGGTGACGAGTTTCCAGCCGCTCCACTGATTTCGAGAGGTATTCTACTTGAACTTGTAGGGATTCCACCTGTGACTGCAATTGACTGTGGGCCACCTCCACCTCATCTGTACGGTCCCGGACCTCAGCCACCTGAGTCCAGACCCCGGTCATCTCCGACTTCACTCCATCAATATCAGTGCGCCACGTCGCTTTCAGGTCTGCCAGCATAGCACGTAAGTCACCCTTGGTAGGGAGCAGGTGATCATCCTGTGCCTCGCCACCATTCGCTAGCACTGCGGGGGGCAATACAGTTGTGCCGACCACCAAGCCTGCAGTCCCCGTACCGCCCGGCCTCGTCTCCGCGGCCTCGCCAGCCATAGACGGGGAGGGTATCTCTTCGGTCTGAGGTCCCCCCTTCACCCCCGGCTGCTCTGTAATCGAGGTGTGGGAGCTTCCACCCCCTCTCGGTTGCGCCTCATCTCCTCTCCCAGGGACTCCCTGATGTCACGCTGGCGACTGTCCGCAGATGGCTGGGTCTTCAGCTGCGTTTTTTTCCCCATTTGACTGGTTCCGCACTGTATGGGCTAACGTCCCAGCCAGATCAAGCTCTCTCGCGGGGCGCAGGACGAATCCGCACCGATGCTTCTCACCTCCTAGGCCTCAAAATGGCCGCCGGGCCGCGTGCAATCTCCAAAAAATCTGTCTATGGAAGGCAGTAATCTCCACGGATCCCCCGGGGTCAGGCGCACCCCACCTTCAGTAACGTAGGTGCGGTAGGGAGAAAGACAGAAAAGTCCCCAGGAGGGCAGTAAAGTCAGCTAATGGAGACTCGATAGTGGAGCTCCATGAAAACACGTCTTCTCTCCTGCACAGCTAAGCTCCGCCCCCGGCCTTCCTGTTTTTGAGGCTCACCAATGGTTTACATCTTGTGGTGAAACCTTTGTATTCACTCTGGTGAAGTCTTCTCTTGATTTTTGACTTTGACACACATACACCTACCTCCTGGAGAGTGTTCTTGATCTGGCCAACTGTTGTGAAGGGTGTTTTCTTCACCAGGGAAAGAATTCTTCAGTCATCCACCACAGTTGTTTTCTGTGGTCTCCGGGTATTTTGGTGTTGCTGAGCTCACTGGTGCGTTCCTTCTTTTTGAGAATGTTCCAAACAGTTGTTTTGGCCACGCCTAATGTTCTTGCTATCTCTCTGATGGGTTTGTTTTGTTTCTTCAGCTTAATGATGGCTTGCTTCACTGATAGTGACAGCTCTTTGAATCTCATCTTGAGAATTGACAGCAACAGATTCCAAATGCAAATAGCACACTTGAAATGAACTCTGGGCCTTTTATCTGCACATTGTAATTGGGATAATGAGGGAGTATCACACACCTGGCCATGGAACAGCTGAGAAGCCAATTGTCCCATTACCTTTGGTCCCTTAACAAGTGGGAGGCACATCTGCAAACTGCTGTAAGTCCTACACCGTTCACCTGAGTTGGATGTACATACCCTCAAATTAAAGCTGACAGTCTGCAGTTAAAGCACATTGTGTTTGTTTCATTCCAACTCCATTGTGGTGGTGTATAGAGCCAAGGATGTTAGAATTGTGTCGATGTCCCAATATTTCTAGACCTGACTGTATATGAATGTGGTCCCTATACGTAGCATGACTATCTTATCCTTCCAATCCTTGTAATGGTCGCAACACAATTACCTATTGCCAAAATCAGAATAAGAACAACACAAACACAGAGGAGTTGTAACCTAAACTTGACACAATGGGTTAACAGAGAAATACCAATGGATGTATTAGCCAGAGAGTGTGTCAGCCGTATGCGAGGGGTCAGTATCGCCAGAGAGTGTATCAGCTGTATGCCAGGGGTCAGTATCGCCAGAGAGTGTGTCAGACGTATGCCAGGGGTCAGTATCGCCAGAGAGTGTGTCAGACGTATGCCAGGGGTCAGTATCGCTAGTGAGTGTGTCAGCCATATGCCAGGGGTCAGTATCGTCAGAGAGTGAGTCAGCACAGGAGCCAAGGGATTAAGAGCCTGGAGAGTAGTCGGACAAGCAGGGGTCATTAACCGGTACTCAAAAAATTCTAACACAAGTACTGAGAGGACTTAAAACCACGTCAGTGCAACGAGTGGCTCTCAGCTAGCTGATTTTAAATCCAGCAACTCCGCGTCATCAAGCCGCGCCGCACTCCCGTGCACCCATGTGACCACGCAAGCGTGCATTTCAATCAGTGCCCGGCCAGCGAGCAGCGAGAATGGTGCTGTCGGGCGCAGGGTTCGATCGGTGGCGTGGGACGTGAAAGCAGTTCTGTGTTGATAGCAGAGTGGCCAAATTTGCACACTTGTCAAAAGTGCAATCATTCAATTTTTGTCACAAGACATTCATGTGTCTATCTAGGGTTAACCTGAGCCACCTTAACTTGATCAGGCCCCATTGCCTCCAGAAGAAAGCAATTTCATGCATCTACAATCCTTTGTGCGGAAATAATATTTCTTAACACGTGTCAAAAGAATTCCATACTAACCTTGAGGTGAATCTCTCCCAAAGCTTCCCATTATTGTCTGTTACAACAGCCCCTCTAACCAGCTGCAGCTTACGTGATTCTTCTCCTTAGGACCAGTAATATATATTTCTTGTCATTGTAACAACCTGCGCCAACAATGACCGTCCGACATATGCAATGATTTCCATGCTAGCGTAAGGCGCAGACGGGGTCTGTGCGTGGCATGGAATAGCGCAGGTTTCTAAGAGGTTAAATTTGTGTAATTATGGCTTGCTCATTTTTATTATGTAATATAAGTGTGTGTGGGCTAGAGCTGGCAGACAGAGTTTCACCTTATGACTGGTGGAGGTCTCACTGTCAGCCTTGAAATGTGGGGGTGTTACATGTCATACCGACAACCTCTCACCAGAAGGAGGCATTGATGCTCTTCAGATCTGTTCTAGCAGCAAGGCGAAGAGATGTACCATGTCTTTTTTTTTGTTATCGCATCAAACCTTTACAAACATGTCATTTTGAGCTTTCTGCTTTTCTCTCTCCATCTGAGGTTACCCATCAGATGGAATCACCAGCTCCCGAACTGCATTGCAAATTGCTTTAAAATTTGATATTACTTATCTCGGTGACAGACAGACCCAGCACAAAGTAAGTCCTGTGGAGAATAGACATCCGAGGCTCTGATTAGCAGGCTGGAGGAAAGGGAAAATGTTTGCAGATTTTTTTTTTCTATTTCCAAGTAGGGTGTGTAAAACGTCTTTGCAAAACCGTGAAACATTTTTTTTCTTTTGGCTCAAAGCTGGTAAAAAGTTTTTATAAAATCTACTGTTCCTTATTCTGTTTTTGAATGGTTTCCTTGACTCCTGCTGGAAATGATGCAATTAAATACAAATAAAAACATGATCCCTATATGGAAGTGTATATATGATCCCTATATGAAATCTGTCCTCAGGTCCCCCTAATAGGTCAGAGTTTAAGGATCACCTTTGAGAAATGTAAACTGAATCCTGCAATCACTGAGCAGCAAATCATATCACCTGTGCTCCAAATATCTGGCAAACCTGGCCTGTCAACGGGTCCTTAGGACAGGTTTGAGGACCACTGAAATAGCAGATACTCTGCTTGCATTAGATATTTTCCCATGTTGAAAAATGCAAAAATGTGCAACTGTTACATTGATAAAAAATATACAGGTCTATTTACTAAAGGACTTATTCAAAGAGCACAAAAGGTTCACCAAAATTTTGGTGCTCTTTCGCTCGATGCACTTCGACACGCTCAATTCACCAAACTTGCAGTGAATTCAGCATTCATCGCAGATCCCCGAATTGCGTCGCTGGACACCGCCGATAAACTCACTGAACGCATCTGATAACTGCCAAAAATGTCACCAAGCACATCCGATAAATTGCCGAAAAATCACCGAACGCATCCGATAAACCGCCGAACGCAGCCGCCGATCCTCTGAACGCCTCCGACCAACCGCCGAATTGGGGTAAAAAACCCAAAAACAAACAAAGGAAAAAAGGCAATTTTTAAAAGGCGTTTAATACAAAACTAGTGCATGAAAATACTTGGAAATAATATATAAGGTCCTATGCATAACAATAAAAAGGTCTGTCACAGAATTAAAAAAAACATTTAAAAAAAATTGGAATAAAAAATTTTGCCAGAAAAATTTATAAAAAATTCTTAAAAATAAATTAGTAAAAATACTTTTTGCAGCAAATGAAAAGAATAAACGGTTGAGTAAAAATGTAATAAAAACGGGGGATTTTTTTTCCATTGAAACCCATGGGATTCGCCTGTTTAAACCTGTAGAATGAAAGCACTGAAAATCTGGGCATTTCGCCAACTTTTCGGGGCTGTTCTGCATTCTCTGAATAGATTACCCATTGCTGCTCTATGGGGAATTTTCATGCTGCCAAATTTCACCGTATTTTGCTGGCAGTTTGCCAATATTTGGCGAGTCGCCAGCTTTTTGAATCGCCAAATTGGTGCAAAGCGGTGGCAAATTTAGCAGTCTTTGAATAACCCCTTAAAAGGTGAAGTCAGGAGAATTGGCAGAGAACAGTCGAGACCAAATAGCCGATTTGGAAAGTGAGATAAGAGAGAAGAATTTTTCTGGTTTGACTATTTTGACCTGGAATTTGCACTTCTGAAAATGCTCCTGAGTTTCACCTTTAGTGATTAGACCTGATAGTTTATCTGTACTGTGTTGTCTACAGATGAGATGTAGCTCACAAAATAGGAAGATGCTACCACAGGGTTATTCAAAGAGATCTGAAGGGCTATCAGGGTTATTCAAAGAGATCTGAATGGCTGACGAAAGTTAACCGAATGCTGAAAATCAGCGTTCGGTTACCTTTCTTGGCCATTCGGCTATCCCAGGTGTCGGCAACCCGCGGCTCCAGAGCCGCATGCGGCTCTTTTTCACTTTTGCTGCGGCTCCCGCAGCTCCCTCCCTGTGGCGTAGCGTGGTGGGGGCTGGGGGGGCCGTGGCCCCGGGCGCAGTTTTGTTAGGGGCGCATTTGCGCCCCTAAAACTGGCCCGGGGTTGAGGGGACCCAGATGCCGGGTAGCGCGGGAGCGCCTGCCCGGTCTTGAACAGTCCGTCCTGTGAAGTGGTGCGGCTGTGTGCGTGCGCAGCCGGTCACGTGGTCCGGCTAATCAGGTGGTACTGAGTCTCTGTACCACCTGACTGGCCGGACCATGTGACCGGCTGCGCACGCACACAGCCGCATCCACTTCACAGGACGGACTGTTCAAGACCGGGCAGGCGCTCCCGCGCTGCCCGGCATCTGGGTCCCCTCAACCCCCGCCGGAGCTGCCTGGGGCAAGTATCCAGGTGAGAGCTGGGGGCAAATCCATGAGCTGGGGGCAAATCCATGTGTGAGCTGGGGGCAAATCCATGAGCTGGGGGCAAATCCATGTGTGAGCTGGGGGAAAATCCAGGACCTGGGGGCAAATCCATGACCTGGGGGCAAATCCATGAGTGAGCTGGGGCAAATCCATGAGCTAGCTGGGGCAAATCTATGAGCGAGCTGGGACAAATCCATGAGCTGGGGGGCAAATCCATGAGCTGGGGGGCAAATCCATGAGCTGGGGCAAATCCATGAGCTGGGGGCAAATCCATGAGTGAGCTGGGGCAAATCCATGAGCTAGCTGGGGCAAATCTATGAGCGAGCTGGGGCAAATCCATGAGCTGGGGGGCAAATCCATGAGCTGGGGGGCAAATCCATGAGCTGGGGCAAATCCATGAGCTAGCTGGGGCAAATCTATGAGCGAGCTGGGGCAAATCCATGAGCTGGGGGGCAAATCCATGAGCTGGGGGGCAAATCCATGAGCTGGGGGCAAATCCATGAGCGAGCTGGGGCAAATCCATGAGCTAGCTGGGGCAAATCCATGAGCGAGCTGGGGCAAATCCATGAGCTGGGGGCAAATCCATGAGCTAGCTGGGGCAAATCTATGAGCGAGCTGGGGCAAATCCATGAGCTGGGGGGCAAATCCATGAGCTGGGGGGCAAATCCATGAGCTGGGGGGCAAATCCATGAGCTGGGGGCAAATCCATGAGCGAGCTGGGGCAAATCCATGAGCTAGCTGGGGCAAATCCATGAGCGAGCTGGGGCAAATCCATGAGCTGGGGGCAAATCCATGAGCTGGGGGGCAAATCCATGAGCTGGGGCAAATCCATGAGCTGGGGGCAAATCCATGAGTGAGCTGGGGCAAATCCATGAGCTAGCTGGGGCAAATCCATGAGCGAGCTGGGGCAAATCCATGAGCTGGGGGCAAATCCATGAGTGAGCTGGGGCAAATCCATGAGCTGGGGGCAAATCCATGAGTGAGCTGGGGCAAATCCATGAGCTGGGGCAAATCCATGTGTGAGCTGGGGGCAAATCCATGAGCTGGGGCAAATCCATGAGCTGGGGCAAATCCATGTGTGAGCTGGGGCAAATCCATGAGTGAGCTGGGGCAAATCCATGAGCTGGGGCAAATCCATGTGTGAGCTGGGGGGCAAATCCATGAGCTGGGGCAAATCCATGTGTGAGCTGGGGGGCAAATCCATGAGCTGGGGCAAACCCATGTGTGAGCTGGGGTTTTACATTGTTAAGTGAAAAAGTCTTTTTTTTCTTCAGATTGACAGCTGACTGCACGATCCTGTATATAACATTAAGGTAAGAAACAATATATGCAGTGTTAGATTTGTTTTAAATGTCGCAATGGTTTTGCAGCTCCCAGTTTTTTTTTCCATTCGGAAACGGGTCCAAGTGGCTCTTTATGTCAAAAAGGTTGCAGACCCCTGGGCTATCCAGAGAAAAGGCCAAATGTTGGCGAATTGCCTGCACATACGGTGCCTGTTCGGTGCCGGTTCGAGGGCAGTAAAACCCCCATAGCTTTGTCTACTCAGAGAACAAAACCCAGCAGTGAAAAGTTGCCGAATTGCCCGGCCATTCGGTGGCTTCATGCGGCAGATTTATTCAACCGAATCCCATAGGCTTCAATGTTAAAAATATTCCTATTTTAATTCAATATCTAATAAACTGTTAATTATAAGATTTTGCAGTAAAAAGGCTCTTTATTTATAGATTATTTGGTATTTTTGTGACAAAAATTGTTTGCCTATTTTTTTTTAAATCGTTTTTTTTTTTTTCTGTAACAGCCCTTTATTATCATTCCTTGGACCTCATATGTCAATTTCAGACATTTTCGCTCATTAGTTTCTTTGCAAACAGCGTTTCACTTTTCAAACATTCATTCAATCGTACGGTTTTTCTTTTCACTCCATTCGTCTGCGGTGTCGGGTTTTTCCGGCGGCTGCTCTGCGCTGTGATCGGCTCCTGCTCGGGTTTCTCCGGCATCTTCGGTGGGGTTAATCCAGATGTTTTTGCGGGTTTCGGTGCGCGTTCGCCCTCGTTTTGCGGTGAGTTTTCGGCAGGTTTGCGGCGCCTTTTCCCTGCATTACGGCGGCCCTGTGGTGCTTGCTGAATACACCGCAGGGTCGCTGAAATGGGATCGCCAAATCGCACCGAATTGAAGAGAACGAAAAGTCACTGAACGTGCGGTGGCTTTTCAACTCTCTTTGAATAACCCTGTATGTTCAACCTGTCTGTAAGGTGTTGGCTGAGTTTAATAAGAACGATATTCCACAAATAAATCCCATGAAAGGGTCTGCACTCGCTCCTCTCTCTTTGTGACTGCTTCTCCTTTCCTCATATTATTTGAGTAGTTGTACCATCTACACCATGTATGGTTTTAACTGTGCCTACTGTAGGTAACATGCTTAACAATATTGTGATTTATTAATTTATACATATATGTATTATTTGTTTGAAGAAATGGGTATTAAAATGTTTTCTAAAAATCTAAAAGAAACACATACTATCATCCTTATAATGTAAAAGTCTCAAGTGCCTAAATAGAAAGCTGAAAACCAGTGCTTTTCTATAATGATAAGTGTTGCACTTTAGGCTAGGGTCAGACGAAAGCAGTGTTAACGTGCGTTTAGACACACGAAATCACGGCCGTGCTAGCAGCAAATGACGTCCAATGCCGGGTAACATACGAAGAACGGCCGCACGAAAGGTCGTCCGCGCAACACAAGTGGCAAACGAACGCATTTTTTCTAGAACGTCAAACCGCTAGTACTGACGTACAGAGTGCGCTGCGTCCGCTAGAGGCGTTTTTGCGTGATTGGGAGACGTTAGACGCTGCTAATGTCCGGGCAACATAACGTCCAGACACAAAAAGTGTTTTATTGATGATCCGTACAAAATCACGGACGAAAAGGCGCATCGTATGACCGCTATCGCGTATTCCGTGAGAAATGCGTCCATTCGTTCGAACGCACTTTTTCACAGACAACGCGAAAAATGCGTTAGTCTGACCCTAGCCTTAAGCAGCTGCGTACAGATAGGCTGTCAGTGTTAGAAAAAGAAAAATAACAAAGCAGGAACTCAAACTCACACAGATTCAGTTATTTCACCAGCAGATCCAATCTCGGAGGGAGATTACAGTTTAACATAATTGACTTATGGTTTCCTGTCTGGATAAACTGGTAGTAATACGCTTAAGGCACATTGTGCATTCCAAGCTTGCCTATTAAAACTATAGCCGCATTAATAACATTTATTCTCCAAACCACATGCATCTGGACAATATTTTATCTTCCCTGATATACTTTTGTGCGCTGCTATTCTGACACTAAATTAAATAACATTTATGAGCTGATAACAGATATCTTTCTGGGTATTTTTTTTGCTTCTTTGAAAACAGACTACATGGGCCTTCTGAGCACAACGTTCGTACAAGAAACTAAAAAAAAATCTGATAATGAAATATTCTAAAGATCAACTATTGGTTATATTCCTTATTATAAATACTAGATTTTGATTTATAATCCTAGGACTCTCTGGGGTTCCTGAGCAGTGATTGCCCATGTCCTTCAAAAGCTATTCATTGGTGTCTTCAAGGTTTTCCCATGGTATATTGTATTGAAAATAATTTTACTTTACCCTCATAGACCCAGAAGCTGGCATTGCCCCAGATCCTGTTTAGCTCGTATACAAGGAACCACATAACAGTAATTATAGGAGGAACCAATGAGCTTTTACCCACTTACAAATGATGACCTTAGCAGTGAGGTCAGTGGCTGGTGAGGCACTGGCTAGTATTAGAGCCAGATATACAGTGGCAAGAAAAAGTATGTGAACCCTTTGAGATTACGTGGAGTTTTGCATGAATTGGTCATAAAATGTGCTCTGATCTTCATCTAAGTCACAACAATTTGAAAAACACAGTCTGCTTAAAATAATACAACACAAACATTATATGTTTTCATGTTTTTATTGAACAGAACATGTAAACATTCACAGTGCAGGGTGGAAAAAGTATGTGAACCCCTAGCCTAATGACTTCTCCAAGAGTTAATTGGAGCCAGGAGTGAGCCAACCTTGAGTCCAATCAGTGTGATATTATTGGATGTGTTGCTGAAAGCTGTCCTGCCTTTAAAAACACACACCAGTTTTGTGTTTACTGGTTTCAAGAAGCACTGCCTGATGTGAACCATGCCTCGCAGAAAAGAGCTCTCAGAAGACCTACGATCAAGAATTGTTGACTTGCATGAAGCTGGAAAGGGTTACAAAAGTATCTCCAAAAGCCTTGATGTTCATGTGTCCACGGTAAGACAGACTGTCTACAAATGGAGAAAGTTCAGCACTGTTGCTACTCTCCCTAGGCGTGGTCGTCCTGTAAAGATGACTGCAAGAGCCCAGCGCAGAATGCTTAATGAGGTAAAGAAGAATCCTAGAGTGTCAGCTAAAGACTTACAGAAATCTCTGGCACATGCTAACATTTTTGTTGACACATTTACAATAAGGAAAACATTAAACAAGAATGGAGTACATGGGAGGACACCACGGAGAAAGCCATTGCTGTCCAAAAAGAATATTGCAGCACGTTTGAAGTTTGCAAAAGAGCACCTGGATGTTCCACAGCACTACTGGCAAAATATTCTGTGGACAGATGAAACCA